>OW388082.2:85388122-86699880 GCA_936449025.2 Sarcophaga subvicina
CCTGATATCCAGCAAATGATTCCCTATTCATCCTGCCTAGCCGATTGAGCATGCCTAGACAGTCCCAGTTTAATTCTAATAATATTGTTGGGCTAATAAGGTAGGGGGTGTTAAGCTGGTTGACGATTAGTAATGAAATGTCCCATCTTACGTTCTTCCTGTCTAAGTTTAATTGAGCTTATCTTTAAATGATACAAATTTCCTCTTGGCAAATTTGCGTTGGATTAGGTTATGTTATTGGGTCGCTCGGTGGTCCATATGGCCCATTATGATACACAGTGTAATGTAACCCCTCTTCTCATGACTCGTTAGTTGTGCTCCAGTTCCCTTAGTGGCACGTTCTCTACCACGTCCAGATCTTCAAATGTTCTGTCACTTAAATGACCGATGATGTCTGTTCTGAAATGCAGGACACACGCATAAAAGGTGTTCTTTCGACTCCGTTTCCTACACATCAAAGGCAGCTTCTGCAGTAAATCTGTTCAGAAAGAGCGATCTTGCTTGCGAAACTGCCAATAGCGCAGAGTCCCAATAGAATTCCTGTTAGAATGCGAACCGATTTCTTCGAACACAAGTAGTTCCATTGTTTTCCTGCTGTCCACTGCTGGACAGAGTAATTTTGAAATTCGGCAACCAAATATGTTGGTTTGTTGAATTCCGTGCTACTTTTTTCAGTTTATAAAAGTGTTCTTGTCGAGGCGAATATATCTCCTCTATCGTTTCCTCCACGTTCCCAGCCAGTTTGTGCGCCTTTTCGTATCTCTATTACCACAGTGGTCCGATACCCAGTAGAGACGGGCGTTGTGTAGCCGTATAAAGTGTAGAGAGTCCATGGAATTCCTGACGCATTTCGATTACGTTGATTTCCGTATATTTTACTATGAAAGCAAAAATCGCTGCTCCTACCTCACTATCTATCTTTGACTCCTTCGTTTCCCACAGAGTGGTCTCTCTCTTAAAAGCGTAGTAGCTTCCAGATTATTCTATTCTATATTTTAAACATTATAGAGTTTGCTGGTTTTGATACGTGGTAGTTAGAGAATCAGCCAGTTGATCTGTCAGGTTACGAGGCTTTCTGGTGACTGTCGTATTTTTCCTCATTACTGCACCCCAGGTCCCATTATAGGCCAGTTTATTATTGCTGTAATGAAAGACAGCTTCTCTATTTAATCCAATGTGCTATTTTCAGTTTAAACGTTTTTGCTTATGCACATGTGCCACAATGGCATCTGTGTGGCATAATCAACAATATTTGAAATGTTCTTTATATGATACACTCATGTTAGTTTACTCCACTATACAACTACTAGATATATTGACTTCATTTTATCGTGAGACAACTTACACAAGAGTTCAATATTCTTCTATTTTTTTCCGTTGTTGTGTTCAAAGCCCTGTTAGTAATTTCGTGTGGAGTCTATGGATCAGAGATCAGCAATGAGTATTCAAAAAGATGAGTTGGGTCGAATCATACTCACAATTTCTGCTACTTATACGCTTTCATACTTATTTTAATATCATACTCATACTACTCATATTCAAAGTTTGAAGTACTCATCGTACTCATACTTAACAATACGCATGATGTTGTTGATTTCGACTATCCTTTACTCAACATTTACAAGAATCACAAAATAAATATGATTCGCGTACGAACACTACAATGCCCACAGGAAGGTTGTGTGTTTGCTTTGCTTGCTGTCTTTGCCTTTGTCTTTTTCGTTCTTTTTTTGTAAATGCAACAACAACTAAGACTGTAAATTTTGATGAATGATTCGAATCACTTGAATCATTTATGAGTACAATAAATACATTTCTAAATTTATGAATCTGAAAGAGTTTGATGTCAACTTTGTACTCATACTCATTGCAACCTGTATTGATAAATCAATGTTGTAGTGAGTACGAATGAATCAGAGGAGTTAAATTTTAATATTGTTGACTCACTTATACTAAAAACTTCATGTGTTTTCATGAAAAGCGAAAAAACTATTCATTGCTGATGTCTGGTATTGATTGTCTCGATGCCGTATGTTTGGTTAGGTCAGAGGACGCGTACTTGTCAATGAAGACAAGTACAGTACCCGGAGTTCGAATTGACCCATTGTACAACGTCCTAGTTTCTCACACCACTTATGTTGTGTGTGTTAATTTTATACATGAGTCAGAAACTTTTTCATGGCAATTTTATTTACTCTCAGAGTTTTTGCCAGAAATCTGCTAAGAGAAAGTCGCCGAAGAAATACTTTTTCTATTTTGTCTTGATATCTGTCATGGGGCTCGAACCCTAGCGTTACGTCTAATAAGCCAACACACTACCTACTAGACTACGGCAACTTCGTCTCGATGCTGTACCTCCTCCAAAAATGTGTAGATTTTTACTTTCCTAATCCTATAAGGAATCTTTAGTGGCACAAACTATATACATACATGAGTTTGACAGAAAAAGTTATTTCGATCTTATGTACTAGCAGTTCAAGTTGATATACAGATTCCTTCTTATCCAGACACTGCAAAGCAGTCTCCACTAATTTTAAATTAAAATTGTTTTATAATGCAGGGATACAGGGTACAGTTTTAAATACTAATAACTCGGGTTAATATAAAATTTTTACTTGGAACCCAGTATATCAGTTCTCAACCACAAATTGCCAGAAGTATTCTGTGATGTAGGGATATCCTGCAGTCGTAAATGATTCATTTAGTATTTTCAATTGCTTTTCAAATACTCAATTTGCTTTCGTTTAATTATCCTGCATCTCAATTAATAAAATGAAATCCCTTGAAAATCTCTTTCTTATTAAAATATTTCCAGAGAGTGCTTATCTCTTCAATTTCTAACGCTTTTAGCCGTTGTATTGTATTAACAATTCATGTTAAATGTTGCATTTAAATTAAACAAAATAATTAAGCCAGACAAATGATTAAGGATTAAAAAGGAAATTGTTATTTATAAAAGGAACAAACAAACAAACAATCAAATACACTCACACTTCATATATAGTACTTATATGTATACATGCATACATAGGAAAACACATATAAATACTCATATGGTTAATTATCCTTAAATAAATAATACATATAAAGTATGTGTGAGAGAGAGAACCAGAGAGAAAGAGAGAGTGATGCTCATTTAGAGACAAATATTTAATGGCATTAAATCAGGATAGGAAAGTCCTTTTAATATCTTAATATAATCAAGAATCTGATAAACGAAAATAATGGGAGAAACAAAAACAAAAATAAATAAAAAATAAAAAAAAGAGAGAGAAGTGTTATAATCATAGTGTGTGGTAGTGTTTGTCTGTTTCCATACGTATGTATATACAATAAATCCCTTACACACATAGGATGTGTTATAAATATTGTATGGAATGGAGCATCACATTAAAAACAAATAAAATTCTGAAGGAAATTCTTTTTACGAGCCACTTAATTTAACACATTTCTGTTTAAGGAGGCCAAGCTTATTTACATAAAATGTGGAGAACTTATTCATTCGGGAAAGAAGTTATTAGAAGTAAGGTAGAAAATCTCATATTGTGGGGAGTGTAGCCCACAATAAGAAGGCATTACGGTGGTTTATCAAGAAGAAAGTGTGTTTATAAACAATCATTCTTTTTGTGTCTGTTATTGATGTTTAGTGTGGACTTGACTATCTCTGTTGAGTTAACAAATGAGATTATTGGTAACAAAGGCTATGATCGTCAATGTCTCATTGGAAATATCTTGATTGAGAATACGAAAGCTTTCATGTTCAAGTATCAGCTGTCGAATATGTTCCTCTTCGTCCATCTCTTAAATCTGAAATCGACGTTACATTTCAAGTCTCACCACCTACAAGATAGGTTATCTGAGAAGCTAAGCAGCAATCCTCACTACACTCTAGAACTATCGCGAAACTATAAAATTCTTAACCTAAATTATATGGCAAGTATTTCCTTTTTCCCTGCTGTTCTGTTAATATCGCTCAAAGAAAAGCTTTCGTTAGGAAAGTGAGTTGTTTTATCCTCGTAGGTTTAGGTTTAGGTTTAGGTTAGAGGACGTACATATACTTGCTAAATGAGACAAGTACAGTAGCCGGAGCTCAAGTTGACCCATTGTACAAACGTCCTTAAGATGAGAGGATAATAGAGGGGATAGGAAACAGGAGAGGAAGTAGAAAAGGTAGAATAACGAAGCGGAGGACATATACAGACAAACAAACACACAAGAGAGTGCACGTTATCCTCATAGCTTTCACCTAAATAACGCAGTTATGTTCAGTTACATACATACATACATAATTGGTCATTACAATCAGTCAGGTTCTCATACCGCTCATGTTGTGTGTGTTAATGTTATACATAAGCGGCGGGACCTACAGTTTAAAGTCGACTCCGAACTACAGATTTTTGAGAAACTTTTCTTGGCAATTTTATTTACTTTTAGAGTTTTTGCCAGAAATCTCCGGAGAGAAAGTCGTTGGTCATTAAAACCCCTTAGCCAGAATTACGACCTCGCTTCTCCTGCCGCTTATGTTGTGGGCATTAATTTTATACGACCGACTGGTTCTTGAGAAATTTTTCATGGCAATTTTAGAATTTTTGTCAGCAATCGCGAAGACATGACTTTACTATTTTGTTTTATTGGACATGTCTGATGTAGGGTTTACAACCTAGTTTCTCACACTACTTATGTTTTGCTTGTTAGTTCTATACATGGGTGGCGGGAGCTACAGTTTAAAGTCGTCTCCGTACGACAAATTTTTAAGAAATTATTCATGGCAATTTCATTTACTCACAGAGTTTTTGCCAAAAATCTGCTGGGATTCGTCGAAAGAAATATTGCTTCATATTCTGCAAGGGTTTGAACCGCCTCACGTCTAATAAGCCAACACACTACCTACTAGACTACGCCGTCTTCAATATTGCAAAGTATGATGGGTGTCCCTGATACTTACGCTCATATGGTTTCTTTGATACGAGCATATTAAAGGTGACAACAAATCTGACACAATTTCAAATACTGATGCAACAGAAAATTCAACTGAATTCCTGCGTGAATTCTACAGAGTGGCTAGCAGATGATTTCATACATATTTTAGTAATTTGTACAGGAAAGATGGGATAATAATACTGCCAGACAGATTTAATTCGATGTCTAGTGACTAAAATTTGAGTTAAACCTGAGCAGATTTTTATATGTTCGGAACGCTATGGCAATTGTAAAGGAACGCTTGCTTCTGAATGAACATGTAGGGAGGATGGAAATAACTCTCAACAGGAAGGACAAATGTCTGCAGAAGTTGTAATGGCGAGGAAGAAAAGAAAACCATCGTGACGTTTTATGGAATCGATACATACCTACATAATTGCTCATTACAACTGTTGAGTTAGGATTACGACATAGCTTCTCATACCACTTATGTTGTGTGTGTGAATTTTATACATGAGTGGTGGGCATTGCCTACAGTTTAAAGTCGATTCCGAACGACTAATTTTTGAGTAGCTTTTCAGTGCAATTTTATTAACTTGGAGAGTTTTTGTCAGAAAGCTTCTGAGAGAAAGTTGCCTAAGAAATATTTGTTCATACATCGTTTGAACCATGGCCTCACGTCTAATAGGCCAACGTTTAATAAATCTGAACAGATTTTTATGTTAGGAACGCTATGGCAATTGTAAAGGAACGTTTGCTTCTGGAAATACTTGGCATAACTTGCTTGGCAATATCTCTGCAGAAGTTGTAATCGCAGTAGTCTAGTAGGTAGTGTGTTGGCTTATTAGACGTAAAAGCCAGGGTTCGAGCCCCAGGCCAGACATCAAGACAAAATACAAAAAGTATTTTTTCGGCGACTTCCTTCAGCAGATTTCTGGCAAAAACTCGGATAGTAAATAAAATTGCCATGAAAAGTTTCTTAAAAATCTGTCGTTCGAAGTCGATTTTAATCTGTAGGCAACGCCCGCCACTCATGTATAAAATTAACACACACAACATAAGTGGTGTGAGAAACTAGGACGTTGTACAATGGGTGAATTCGACCTCCTGGTACTGTACTTGTCTTAATTGACAAGTACACGACCTCTAACCTAACCTAACCTGTAATGACGAGGAGGGAGAACATCTGTTAAGATTCTTATTCAAGTTATAGAATCGATAACCTCATAAAATTATGGAAATGCAGGCTAGAAGGTTTACTTGTATGAGTAATACTATCGGTATTACTGCAGTAACATATATGTGCCAAGTAGGTTACGGTCTTTGAGGCGTCTGCCAATTTAAGCTAATCGAGATCAATGCAAAATTACTTTCAACGATAATAAAATATTTAAGCTATAATGAGCCATGGCCTTTTTTTCTACATCCTCTCCTCTTTATCCTATTCTCTCTTTAAGGATCTTGTACAATGGACCTCCGGGTACTGCACTTATCTTAATTAACAAGTAAACGTCCTCTAACCTAACCTAACCTAACCTAAACTATGAGCCATGGCCTTAATTAATTAGATTTTCGAAAAATTCTATATCAAATTGGTTCGCCTTTAATCTCTATCAACCAACTTCCATGAAATGATGTTAAATTGCTATTAATTTTATCGAAGTGATGATTTCAAAATGGTTTCTTACGGTTTGTTTGATAATAATTGAATCAAAATATTGTGTTCCTATTGTCACTTTATTTCTCTTCAATTTTCATATCACACTGTCGTATTCTAACATTTTATTTTTCCATATAAAAAATACCCAACAAAGGTTTACATTTTCGTTGCCTGCTTACTTTAAATTCATTTCCATGTATTTTGCAAAAGCATGGTTAAATCCAAATGAATTTTATTGTTATTTTTTTGTTTTGTTTTTGTATTCATTTAATGAGAAAATTCTTGTAGAAATACTTATGCTGACAATCATCTACATAAACTGACAACAAATGGCATGATAGCATACGATAATAAGGATATGTATTCATTGTTAATAAATTTGTAAATCTGTACGAGTGTATGCATACCATACCAATACACATATGTATGGTATGCATGTGAATTAGGCTTGTATTGGGTATTATAATTTTTATACTTGTTATTTGGTAATAAATGTATGTATGCATATATGTATGTATGTATGAGATGAGCAAAAATTAACAACACAACAATGCCAAACAAAACAAAAACATATAAAAAGTAATAAAAACAAGGGGAAAAAAATTGTGAAAAAACCTAGAAAAATAAAAGGCATAACAACAACAACAACAAACAACAAGAGACCAAGAACAACAAGACAATAATAGCAGTTGTGCTGTTGTGCTGGTGCTGGTGGTGATGGTGATGGTTTTTGGTTTGGCAGCAGAGAGCCTAACAACATTGACAATAGAAGTAGGAAATCAGAAATGAGTCTCATTAAAAATCAACATGAAATGACATTAAACAAGACAGCCAAAAAACAAACAACTTAACAAAACAGTGTCAGCAAAACCAAATAATACATACACATATACACAATACACACACATATATATACAAATATGAGAGTAACTCATACAGCTACCAAGTCAACCAGTTGGATAAACAGTCAATCGTACTGTCTTGACAACCATGAACACAGTCAGATAGTCTAACATTAGCTGAAGATTCAAAAACATTTTCATGAATGCGAGAGAAAAAAATACAAAATGAACACAAACACACTTGAATATTTAATAAAAGCACACACACCACACACATATATACATATATTATATATATAAATACAAGCATAAACTGAAAGTGGGTGACAACACGGTAAATAACATTCTTAAAATCTGAACGTCTCTCCTGTGAGTTGCCATACATTAATGTGCATATCATATACAGTACCACAAAAAAATGTGTTACTGTTTACATATGCTTATTGATGATTCTTGTCAACTAAAACGAACTCCATCTCTAGCATAAAAATATGTTAAAATTGTTTGTGGTATTACTTGGTGGTATGGTCAACACCTTGGTTATTAGGTTATTAGGAGCACTTTTTTCATATAAGCTGTGTTAAAGAAATTGCTTCGCAGAATTTTCTTGTTGTTTGCAGCCCTTAGTTTGCAGTGTTAATGAATTTCTTCAATGCTTCGCGATTATTCTTGACAAGTAGCATTTTAGGTTTAGGTCTAAAGAAATGGCGTACGCCATTTCGCGGCAGGCATTCACCAGCCTGCGTTCACCGACACTAACGCTGCCATCCCATGATGAGTAATAAATAGCAATGCCACATGGTTGGTCGTCCTTATGCGGTCCGACTCCCTCATCCAACTTCTTTGGCGGGTGAATGGTAATATCAGCTAGCATATGCCTATCCTGAGGAAACCCCTTGGCTCCGGTCGCTCATATAGTTCAATAAAATCCAAGGATCTAGAAGTCTAAAGCGAGTTTCACAGTCTTGTCTTCAATATGGAGTTTAGAATATCTTGGGTGAGATGTAGTACACTTTTTAGCCCTCTCTGAAACTGGAGTATAGTACAACACTGCCTATCTATAACTCATGTTTTAATATCAGGCATTAAACGGTGTTCACATATGCACCATTATTGCGTAAATCGCAATAAACGCCATTATTGAGCTCAATATCTCAAATAAATTTTCAATTAATAACTACGCAATAAATACGCAAATTGTTATAATATTGAGTAAAAACTTAAAATGTAGCACTGTCATAAGTGTGTTTAGTGAGAATATTACAATTAATCAAACACTTTTTATTGATATTTGACAACTCAAATGTCAACAACGACAAACATAAAAAACAACAAAACAAAATAAAAGCAATGTTTTTGGAACAACCAGCTTTTTTGCTTACCAGCTGCCAAATGAATGTTGAATAAGCAGCTGAACTGCGTATATTATTATGCCTGAACACTTAAAATATTGCACTCAATTAATCGAATATTGACTCAATAAAAGTGCATATTTGAACATAGTATTAGGTATGTTTCGTCTTTAGCTACTCTGTTATCTTCTTATTTTGACTAAGATATTAAGATGTAAGAACAATTTGTCATAGGATGTCCATGATTTCCTTCATCAAGTAGCATAACTTTGTCACTTCCGCCATGGCCATAAGTGTTGTTTCTAATAAATTATGAGTCGCTTAAGCAGTTCTCCAATCTTGGCTGTATTTTCCTAGCTTCCTTCCCATACTGTTGAAGCTTACATTAACCCAAAATTAGTTGCCCTAATTTGTTGAAGTCGCCTAGTCTAGTATTTTGTGTGTTGCTGAGTTATTAGAAGAGAGCTTGTGATTGAATTCTCGGCTTAGACATTCTCTAACGAAATATGAAAAAATATTTCTTTCGCTATTTCTTCTCAGCAGGTTTTTTTTCAAAAACTCAAAGTAAAATAAAATTATCATGTGAAAGGTTTCTCAAAAATCTGTCTTTCGAAATCGACATTAAACAGTAGGAGCCGCCACTCATGTATCAAATTAACACACAGCATAGGTGATATAAGAAGCTAGGTGGCAATCTGGACTAAGGGGTTTTAGTGCCCAATTAAATAACTAATTCGGTAACAGTGTTTGCCTTCATATTCGCTGCTTTCTCGCATGCATATTCTACGTGACTCTTAAAGTTAAGTCGGGTATCGTCATTACGCTCAAACAAAGGAATGTAGAAAATATTTTCTACTTGAGTACATATTGCTCATTTATTTTGAACCAATTCAATCCAATTTCATCAAGCACAAGTTCGAGCAACTGTATGCAATTGTAAGCAGCTTTTTTACATCTCATGCTACATCGTGATAGTGGATACAGCGATCTAAAATATATTTTTGAAAAATTTCCAACTGCATAAGTCTTAGTATCCTGCTGCAATTATATAAACTCGTATGATGCTCTTAGTGAGCGGATTAATTGAACATCTTCGATTTATACAGTGTTGGCCATCAGGTTATAGTGGATGACATGGTTAATAGATACCCAATCTGTCGTTCACGAATATTGTTGGCACAGTATAGATCTGAAGTCGTCGTAGTCTAGTAAGTAGTGTGTTGGCTTATTAGACGTAAGGCCACAGTTCATACTCCAGGTTAAATATCAAAATGAAAATATAAAAGAAAATTTCTTCGGTGACTTCCTCTCAGCAGATTTCTGGCAAGAACTCTAAGAGTAAATAAAATTGTCATAAAAAGTTTCTCAAAAATCTGTCCGTAGTCGACTTTAAACTGTAGATTCTGCCACTCGTGTATAAATTTAACACACTCAACATAAGTCTTGGGAGAAGCCAGGATGTATTCCCGACTGAAGGGTTGTAATGACAAATTATATTTGTTATGTACATATGTATAGATCTTCAATTGTACCAATTAGACTCCTTATGATGTCTCAATAGAAGCGGTGATAAGGAACTACTCTGTAGCACTGCAGTTATTACCCGTGGCTTAGCAAATATGAATGTTTTGTTTGGAAACAATCTTTACTGGGGCTGACTAGTTTACCTTAATTGCTGTGTAATTAACTATGTACGTCGCTGATTACTTGATGTTGTTAAATTTACCTTAATAAAGTCGGCCAGAAAATGTTCATGTGATTGTCGTTTTCTTAAGCAATCTTTTAAGATACGGCTTAGGCCACCTGGAACTCCTGTGCAATGAAATACTTTCTTGAGCTTATATCAATGATGACTAGCTATAGCGAAGACCACTACTAGTCTGTACTCGGTTTCTCGTTTTTATGATCTGTTGTTAGATTTTGACCATAGTCCCGATTATATATAGTAAGTGAGACATGAACTCTCTCTCTCTCTTTCTTACTTTCCTTCTCTCTTAATCACTCTCTTATGTCCAAAAGGAAATGTAACCTCTCAACAATTCCTAAGCGTGTTTAAAAAATCACGTTAGTCTTTAATTACATTTTATATCCCTTTCCCTTCTTAATGTATGTACATTTTTGTCATGCACTGTAAATGCTAAAACATATAATGATTGCTTGTTTACATTTTTTCCTCACCGTACCTATACTCTGATGACACACATAAGAATTGTTGTGGTTGTTGTTTTGTTTTGGCATACGGGTCGAAAAATTAAAGCCTAAAGCCACATTCATATGAAAATACTTAGAAAAACATATGAAAGTCTAAGGATGTACAATAATTGTGTGTGTGTGTCCGTGCTGTTGTTGTTTAACTAGAAACGTTGTTTGTAAGTAACATTTGAATCTTCTTCATTGTATAGCTTTATGTATGTATGTATGTGTGTGTGTATTCATATTACTACTGGTATTTATGACGTGTATGTTTTTATGAGAATCATAGCCATGTCGAACAGAAGTTCTCACTTGTAATGTTTTTGTATGCGTAGCTTGTGTAAATATTTGTTAATTTTTTTGTATGCTTCAAAAAATCTGTTACAGGCAAATAATTACAGTGACGACAACAGCAACAATAACAACAACAACAATAATAATAAATTTGTGCAAAATTACAGTTGGTGTTAAAAGTTGACATATGATTAATAAAGCCAGACAAGGGGAAACGTAAAAGCGTTGGCGTAAAACTTTAAAAAGAGACTAAATAATTTGAAAAGTGTTTTAAAGCCAATGAGATATTTTTTAAATAATTTTAATTTGTTTCAACACTTCATAAGCGCATACATATGTACATAACTGGCCATTACAACCCTTCAGTCAGGATTACGGCCTAGCTTCTCACACCACTCATGTTTTGTGCGTTAATTTTATACGTGAGTGGCGAGACCTACAGTTTAACATCGACTCCGAACGACAGATTTTTGAGAAACTTTTTAATGGCATTTTTATTTCCTCCTATTTGCCAGATATCTGCTGAGAAGAAGTCGCCTAAGAAATATTTTTTTTTTCATATTTCGTTTTGATGTCTGACCTAGGATACGAACACGGGCTTTACGTCTAATAAGTCAACACACTACCTACTAGACTACGGCGACTTAACACTTCATAAGTCCACTTTATAAATATATTCCACTACAGTGCCAAGTTCTATCGGAATGCCATGTGAAATATGGAATTTGACTTCTTGCGCCATAAACGCGCTGCTGATGTTTGCCAGCCTGTGACTCTAAATAGACAAGAACCGATACAATCATATGCATAGTAATAAACCAAGCTCCACTGAGACTCAAAATTGTAGGCCACAAGTGAAAGGGTCTAAAATATACACTTTCTAATACAACTTGCCGCTGAAGCAAAGGAAGCTAAAGACCAGGCCAAACACTCAAAAGACAAAAAGTTGTGAAGTGAAAATGACGAAGAATATCTGGATTGAAATCAAGCAAATATTTAACCAGAGTTTTAAATGTCATTCATTTATACACAGGGCATTTGGAGTTCTCTCTACATTGTATACGTCGATACAATACCACCGTCTACTGGGTTCCGAGCCACTGTGGCATAAAAAGGCAGACAAACTGTCATAGAAGCGATAAAAGATATCGGGGAAGGAGACGATAGAGGAAATACAGCAATACTTTTCCGAATTGGAAAAAGCAGCGTGAAATTTAACAAACCGGGGGTTGTATGAAATTCCTGGTTGCCGAATTTCATAACTCTGTGTACAACAGAGGACAGAGGGAAAACGAAGATACTACTTGAGTCGCGACAAGTGAACGGTTCTCACTCTAAAAGGAATTCTAACGGAACACTGCGCTATTAGCAGTTTGGCTGACAAGCTCAATCTGCCCCACCAGAATTACTGCTGAAGCTGCCATGATGTAGATAAAACGGAATCGGTACAGCACCTTTTATGCGAACGCCCTGCAAGACGTAATCGGTTTTTTTGGACGAGAGAAAGTTTGAAGATCTATGCATGGTGGTGAACGTGCCACTAAATGAACTAGCCACTTTCATCCGTAACTCGTGGTGGTTCAAACCCACCACTAAAGGAACATGACAAGCGGGCTTACCTCACACTAGGTAACACAATGAGCCATATGAGCCACCAAGTGAACCTATGAACGGCAAGCTGTCCGCTAACTTAAGCTAACCTAACCTTATTCATTTGTGATGCCTGAAAAAATTGCACTAATTCTGAAATATTACAGATTTGATCATCTTTTTAATGTAATTTTATTTATTCTCAGAGTCTTTGCAAGACTGCTGAGAAGAAAACCAGGAAAAAAAATTTTTTTATGGTTTGATTTGTATGAGATGTCTTAACCGGGGGCTAAAGTACGGTGACTTCACTAATACAAGCAAATTGACTAACTGATGGGTAAATTCGACACATTTTTCTAGTTTTAGCAACACGTTTCGTTTGAGTGAATACTGCAGTTCGGCAGACGCTGCCGATTATCACTTACCATTTACTGTTAATATCACAAAATTTTGTTGATGTTGAGAAACTCAATGGCTTTCTTTATACCGACGATTAAATGAGGGTCCGTGAAGCGCTTAAGTGTTGCACGTAAACTATTGTACAGACGCTGTAGTATAGTAGGCAGTATGTTGGTTTCAGACATCTAGGTTGGTTTCAGACAGTATGTTGGTTAGACGTCTGCAGCAAATCGAAATAAAAAAAATTTCTTCGGTGACTTCCTTTCGGTAGTTCTCTGGCAAAGGCTCCGAAAGTAAATAAAAAAGTTTCTCAAATATGTGTCATCTGGAGTCAACAAACTGTACCTGACGCCACTCATGTATAAAATAAAGACGCACAACATAAGCGGTGTGAGCAGCTAGGTTGTATTTGTGAGTGAGGAGTTGTATTAACAAAATTATGTATCTATGTAACATCATACTTTGTAGATGGATTAAAATGACTGAACCGTCAGCTTGTTGGAGAACTTTAATTATTTCTCGTATAAAACCCGAACACAATAAATTTTTTCAACTTTCGACGTGGGCCAGAAAAAACAAAACGAAAAATATTCGAAGAAAATAAATAATTTTTATTAAGAAAACAAACTCAAACTTGACATACCTTGTAATTTGTATTTAAATAAAATAAATCTTAAATCGATTTTTAAATGCTTAACTTTTAATTAAATTTCATGTTCGTCGTTGTTTTTTTTATTTGATTTTGTTCGTAGTGTGCAATTTCAACCTCATGGCGTATGAGTAACAATTAATTAATTTCATAAAAAATATACCACATACGCAATGCCTGCAGCATTTGATTTTAATTTGTTTGCAAACAACAAAAAAAATTTTTATTTGTATTAAATTTATAAAATTATGTTTAACTTTGTGGTTTAAATTAATAACATGAGCCAGATTTCCTGTTTAAAATAAAACAAAATTATTTAATTATTAATTAAAAATTTTATGTTTTTTAATGAAAAACATACTGGGCTGCTGGTGCAAAACCGAGGAAAAAATTTAAAAAAAAAATTTTTTATATCTGCTATAAAATTATCAATTAATAAATATTTAATAAATTTAAAACAAAAAACAAATTTAATACGGTTTAATATGGTATTATTTCCAGTAGAAAACGTTTTAAGATAGTTTACACGTAGTTGTGTTAAGCAAATTGGCGATACGTTAGCGGTCGGTTTGAGCCACCCCGAGCTCCGAATAAAACCGGCTGGTTCTCTTAATGGTGCGTTCGCCTCCATGCCTATTTCTTCAAACTTTCTGTCACCCAAAAACCAATAACGTCTGCCCTGAAATGCATGGCATTCGCATAAAAGGTGTTCCACCGATTCTGTTTGTTCCACATCCTGACAGCTTCTACAGAATTTCTGGTGAGGCAGACCAAGCCTGTCAACGAAACTGCCAATAGCGCAGTGTCTCGTTAGAATTGTTTTCAGAATGCGAACCATTCTCTTATAGAACTCAAGTAGTTTCCTGATTCTTCCGTTGTCTACGAAACGAAAGGGCGTACGAAGGCAACGGAGATGTTTGAAAGGGGACGCTAGAGGAGTTTGGAAAAATCATCATGGAACTCAATAACTCGTAGGTGGTCCAACATACCTGGTTGCCGAAGTTTTTAAATTCGTTTGAAAAAATCATCATGGAATTTTGCAATATTAGATTCCAGCGCTTTGAATGCGCTCAAGTTCGAAGAAGGTAGGCCCCCGGTTTCAACTATACCTGCAACTTGTTCAAAAGCAAAAATCTCCGCCTGAAGCGAAGACCGTATACATGCATACAAATTCATCATTACCAACATTTAGCCAAAAAGTATGGCCCACATTCAAACAACATTAGTGACGTAACCTTCAGTGCATAATCGAATACGTATGTCAGATTTTAAAAGCCTTTTTACGCTTTTGCCAAAAAACTACCGAGTGAAATTCATCCAAAGAAATTTGTTAACCTTTTCATGTTTTTTCTAAGAAAAGTTTCAAACTCTCAAACTAACCTCGTCTAATGAACAAATTTGCCTCAACATCTATTATTCCCTTACATTGTGGAAAAAGAAAAACAATTAAAAAAATTAATATTCATTCTCATGATTATGACACGAATTTATGTTCAACTCGAGCCCCCTATATTTTACAAAAATAAGCACTTTGGGTGTGTTTTCTGTCTCCAACAAGAATTTGCTTTTAAAATGTGTAGGCTTTTAACAAGAAATGAATTTCGAAGAATTTGTTCTGCAAAAGAGGATAGAATGGCATTTTGTTCTTGAAATTATTAGACAAGAAATCAATGTGAATGAAAAGTAATATAATTAAAGGATTGCTTTTGGCATTGACTAAATATATTTGAAATTATATTAAGAACTCCTGGAAATATATTTTTAGATTCAATAGAGAAGACAATTTTGTCTCAGGTTTCTTCTTGGAAATTCTTAAATAACATGTTGTCACTAGGTAAAACTGCTTTATGGTTTCTGAATTTTATTTTGATTCAATGAGGAGATTTAAATATAAACGTAATGAATTACAAGTGCCGTCTATGATTTTTTTTACTGCTAAGGGAGACATAAACGAGACAATTTTTTTACTAGAATAATATATTCTTATATACATACATACAATGTGTATTCAAAACGATGAGTAGAATCGAATCATGCTCATAATTCCTGCTACTTATACGCATTCATACTTATTATAATTTTATACTCGTACTACTCATATTCAAAGTTTGAAGTATGATGAGTACATACTCATACTTAATAAAACGTATGATATTGTTGATTTCGACTCACCACGACTCAACATTTACAAGAATCACAAAATATGTATGATTTGCGTACGAACACTACAATACTTACTAGAAGGTTGTGTGTTTGCTTTGCTTGCTGTCTTTGTCTTTTTCTTTCTTCCTTTTTTTTGTAAGCGCAACAACAACAATTTTGATGAATAATTCGAATCATTCGAATCATTTATGAGTATTCCAAGTATTTCACTAAATTTATGTATCTGATTCATACGCCTAATCAAACATATTTCGAATGTTATGAGTTTGGTAACTCACCGTAGTCTAGTAGGTAGTGTGTTGGCTTATTAGATGTAAAGCCCGGGTTCGTATCCCAGGTCAGGCATCAAAACGAAATATGAAAAAAAACAAAAATATTTCTTCGGCGATTTCCGCTCAGCAGATTTCTGGCAAACTGAGAGTAAATAAACCTGCCATGAAAAAGTTTCTCAAAAATCTGTTTTTCGGAGTCGACTTTAAACTGTAGGCCCCACCACTCACGTATAAAGTTAACGCACACAACATGAGTGGTGTGAGAAGCTAGGCCATAATCCTGACTGAAGGGTTGTAATGGCCAATTATGTATGTATGTATGTATGTATGAGTTTGATGTGAACGTTGTATGCATACTCATTGCAACCTGTACTCATAAATCAATGCTGTAGTGAGTACAAATGAATCAGAGTAGTTGAATTTCAATATTTTCGAGTCACTTATATTCAAAATTTCATGAGTGCTTATGAGTGGAGAAAAAAAACGCTTCCTTGCTGATCTCTAATACATACATAATTGGTCATTACAAACCCTATCGCCAGGATACAACCTAGTTCTTTATACTACTTATGTGTTATGTATTAATTTTATATATCAGTGGCGGGCTCTCAGTCTACTTCTAAAGACAGATTTTTTAAGAAACTTTTTCATGGCAATTTTATTTACTCTCAGAATTTTTCCCAGAAATCTGCTGAGCGGAAGCCGCCGAAGAAATATTTTTTCATATTTTCATTTAATTGGAGATCCCTAGAGATCCCTAGAGTTCCCTAGAATATGAACCGTGGCCTCATGTCTAATAAGCCAACACACTACCTACTAGACTACGGCGACTTCTAACAGGTGCTGGTATCATCTTGATTAAACTTCGCTTATCGCCTATCCTGTTTAAGTTGATTGCTTTACAGCTTCTGATAAATGCTATACTCTCGCTGAAGTGCTCTCCTTTGCGTAATTGTACCGCTTTTCCAACTTGTTTCCAGTGTAGAATGCCTTAAGACAAGAACTACGCTGTGACTCAGATTCTACATCGTTGCCCAAGACTAGGATAAAACTGCTTATACCATAAGTTGGGTAGGATGGAAGTTCTATGACTTTTAGGAGATACTGATTAAGATGCTAAGTGACGGATTCGATGATTTATTAAAGGCATAACTTAGTTTGTTCTGTTGATTGTACGTAAATACATTACAACTCTTCAGTCAGGATTACGACTTAGTATGTTGTGTGCGTTAATTTTATACTTGAGTGGCTAGACCTACAGTTTAAAGTCGATTCCGAACGACGTATTTTTGAGAAAGTTTTCATGGCAATTTTATTTGCTCCCAGAATTTTTGTCAGAAATCTGCTGAGAGAAAGTCGCCGAAGAAATATTTTCGTTTTGGTGTCTGAACTGGGTTCTGAACCGTGGTTTCACGTCTAATAAGCCAACACACTACCTACTAGACTACGGCGACTTCTTCTGTTGTTGTCATTTTAAATGCCATTTTATAGGTATGTTTTTTCACTTCCTTTTTATAATATTTGCTATCCCACTTCTACTAAATCAGACTCTGTGAGAATTTTCATGTGGTTAGTGCTAGTTTAAGTTTATTGTAATAAAAAAAATTCCAGAAGTTTTTAAAGGACTCTAATTTCAATTGTTGTTGCAATTACGTAAGAGACCAATCATACATGCTGGCTTAAATTGAAATGCTCTTTAAAAATTATTTTCCATTGTCTAATAGAGGCACAATAATACTCTTAACAATAATCCTCTTTTAATGAAATTACAAAAATTAGAAATTAAGCCAAGAGAAAATTAAATTTATTTATTATTATTCGGTTTCGGTTGTTTTTATTGTTGTTGTTCTATTAATGGTATTAAGCAACGATGTCTTTAACCTTTTTGATGAACAAATAGATAAACAATACAACAACAAACAACAAACAACATACATGATTATGTGCTACTGTCCCCTTAACATTATTATTCCAAGAAAGATGTTTGGCTCGAAAGTGAAGTGGACAGATTGGGTTAGGAAAAGTAGAGTCATAAAATTCATTCAACCATTAACAAGTAGACTGAAAACATGGCAAATACGGAATGTTTTGATTACAAATTTTACGTCATTTCTTTTTTCTCTTGGATTGCTAGGGCCGTTTAGGGTATCTATCCAGCAGTATGGTAGGAGATAGAAGGGGGATAGCAAAACTAATAAAATTCACAACAAAATACAAATACACAAACACAAGAATGATACTTTTAATAGAGGTCTATATGTAGTAAACATTGTTTCAATTTTCAGTGTGTTATGTGTCAGTCATCAGTGATGGGAAGTGTGTGTCTGTGTGTATATACATATTTATTGTTGGGTAATAAAATTTTAAGCCTAAACAAATTAACAAAAACCCAAAACTAAATACTAAAAATAAACAAATAAAAATGATATAAAATTGGTATGAGGGAAAGAAAAAAAGCAAATATTTTTTCCTTTTTTTTTCATATAAAAAGTCACATAAAAATAAATTTTCCTAAGCACAAACACACACATGATAAATAAATAAAATATATGAACTAAAATATACGATTTTATATATACTCATCTGTACGTACAGATTTATAAGAGCATACATTGTATTTGAATTTAACCATAGCATTTAAGTGTGTATGTACATATGTATACTAAAGAAGTTTAATAGTATTTCACTAGAATAATTCCAAAATCCATGTGTAATCAAGTTTAATTGTAGATTTGCATAAGAGCATCCTCTACACATCTGACAATGTTGCCAGAAAAATCTTAATCAAATAAAATGAAATTTTGTTGTCGCCATCATCAAGGAATTTTCTTTTTTTTATTTTCAATACAAATACAATACAAAACTCAACTGATTAAATCTATTTTCACAATTTGTTGTATAATAATAGCTAGATTGTCTAATATCTACACAAATGATTTAACAGTGGATTCTAAGTAGTCGTACTACTACAACACATGACTGTCGCTATGACTTTTTTAAACAGAAAATTCCATTTTTAATGAAACCTAAAAAACACAATGATTTCCATTTATGTATGTATGTCATATACATACAACTCTTCAGTCAGGATTAAGATCTAGGTTCTCAGATCATTTATGCTATGTATGCTAATTTTTATACATGAGTAGCAGGACCTAGAGTTTAAAGTCGACTCAGAACAACAGATTTTTTGATTAATTTTATTTACTCCCAAAGTTTTTACCGCTGAGAGGTATTTCATATTTCATCTTGCTCAAGATGTCTGAGCTGAGGCCGGACCTGCAGGTTCTCTACTGCGACTTCATAAAAAGTCCTCCAGAGGCGTTAAATCGAACGAATGACGGGGCTTCTGGAAAGTAAATCATCAGCGAATCGATTTTGCAAACAAATCGATTGCTAAGCCCGATGCATGGCAAATTGTTAAGTCTTCTTAGAACCAATTGTTGTTGACGTTTAGCGGCTTAATTTTTGGAAACTATCAAGATGGATCGATAGCTCATGCCACTTACTTTAATGGCAGCTCGATCATTTTGGAATGATCTTTATCACTAAACACAACTCTCTGATAGAAACAGCAAGTGATAAATGAGCCCAACCAACAAAAACTGTGACGCCTGCTCAAACGATCAATCACAGAAAGAATTGCTTTCTCACTAGGCCATTTATGTTTACTTTAGGTTAGGTTAGGTTAGTGTGGAACTTCATACCAAAAGCAGACTTCAACACGCGTAGCGGCTCGTTGTGATGCCACAGGTGAACGCAGTTCCTGTACTGACCAAGTTCCACTGAACACAGGAGGGGGAGGTCGATCAGCGTAAGATCTGCATATCCAAAGCACGACTACCCCGCGCTAGAAAATCAGCCAGAAAGTTTGATTAACGAGGCTATATCCTTGACATCAATGGACGATAGCTCCGCCAAGCTGACAAGGGTCAGAGAGCCAAATAACCTATATCTGTACCTCGCAAGAGATGGGCATTAACAAAGAAAGTGGATAACAGTCTCGTTCTCCTCAGCGGATCTGCACCCACGGCAGATGTCATTAAATGGGAGCCGCATTCTCTCCGCGTGTTTACTTTAAAATGGACAAAATGTTGTATGAACTTCTCAAACAGAATTATTTCGCATTCAAGCCAAATTTTAGTGAACAAAACTATAAATTCTGAGTTTGACAGTATCAGCTGTTAAACCCACCATAGTTCTCGATAGGTTACATGCAGCTAAAAGAAACACTCGATATTTCTATGCCTATAGTGCAGCGCCCACACAACATACATACATACAAAATTGGTCATTACAACCCTTCAGTCAGGATTATGGCCTAGCTTCTTACAACACTTATGTGGTGGGTGTTAATTTTATACATGAGTGGTGAGACCTACAGTTTAGAGCCCATACCGCATGACAGATTTTTGAGAAACTTTTCCTGGCAATTTTATTTATTCTTGAGAGACATTTGCTGGGAGGAAGTTGCCGAAGTAATATTTTTTCACATTGCGTTTTGTCTGATATTCTAAAGTTATGAATCTAAATGAGTAGGCTTATGAATCAAACATATTTCGAATGGTATGAGTTTGATGTCAACGTTGGTGGCATACTTATAAATCAACGTGGTACTGAGTACGAATGAATCGGAGTACATAGTTAAATTTCAATATTGTTGAGTTACTTATATTCAAAATTTTATGAGTGCTTATGAGTAGAGAAAAAACGATAACTTGCTGATCTCTGAAGCATACATAATTGGTCATTACAACTCTACCGCCAGGCTACAACCTAGTATGTATTAATTTTATATATGAGTGGCGTGATCTACATTTTGAAGTCCACTTCGAGCGACAGATTTTTGAGAAACTTTTTCATGGCAATTTCATTCTTCTTCGAGGAAGCCGCCGAAGAAATATTATTTCATGTTTTCGTTTTTATTCCAACCTAAAGTTTGAACCATGGCCTCGCGTCTAATAAGCCAACACACTATCTACATGACTACGGCGACGTCTACAGCCCCAAGGCTGACCAACTTCTTCATTGAGTTTGATAGAATTTGGTCAGTACTAGGGACTGAGTGCTCAAGTTAGTTTTGATATCAAAGCTACCAATCCTATCTACCTACAGTGGTAGCCTTATAATTACAAACGACTTAGCAACGCGTATGTTTGTTAATTTGTTTTACAGTTTTTACTGTGTACCTAGGATCAAAGGCTTTGTCTGTAGGACGTCTTACCTACGCTTTTCCATCAGATTGGGACAAATTAAACTTAGATTCGTCACTCCAGAGAACTCTGTTCCCGTAACATCTTTTCTAATTATAAGGCGACCACTGTACCTACCTCTGTACCTCTAAAAGAAGGTGTTTGCTAAAACAAAATAATTTTTTGGTTTTAAATTAAAAACTTATGCTGTTCGAACATAATAGTTTTTGCTTCAGGTGAAATTACGATTAAGGATTATTAAGTCACGGGAAATAAGGCAAAATTAACCCAAGAAAGGTTAAACAAATCACAGCAACATTGGTGATTTTAAAACAGAACAGAACAGAATAGTTGTGCCAATTCATTGTTTACATTGTTTGAGTTGATTGCGTCCTGAATACCATTTAAGGGTTAAATTCGAAATTAAAAAGCAAGAAGAAAATTACAACGAAAAAAAATAACAAACTGCTGTTAAAACGTTTAAAATGCTACAAAAACTATGAAAGAAAGATAGAAGGAGAAAGAAAAAAAAAATAACTTCAGTTCATAATACAAGTCTTAAATGTTTTTACTTCAACTGTCAGTGTCTTACAAGAGTAAAAAGCAAAAAAAAAAATAAAAAACAAAACACCAGTGATGGAAGTAAACTGCACAAAAAAAAACTGTTTAAACGTTTTTCTGGGTTTAATGAAAACAAAACACAACAAATAGCGCATAGGGATGGTATACACCAACTATGAAATACATACATACATATTTACATACATCTGTACATACATAAAACCAGATAAATGAATTTGTTAGTTACTGTGTCAATGTGTGAGTGAGAGTGTGTGAGTAAGTGAGTGACTGAGTTAGTTTGTTTGTTATTGCATGGCAGTGGAGAGAGTGTACAAAGTGAATGGCATGGGTTTGTTTGGTTGACTGGTTATTATTTGATTATATGGAGTGTATGAAATTGTGTCAGAAGTGGAAAACAGTGCTAAACATCGTTTTTACTTACACAAACAGACTCATAAACATGTTCCAAAATAGAAAATTAATCGTAGATATATTTACTAAGAGTTAAAACAACAACAACAACAACAACAACAACACTATTAAGGGAAAAACTAATTTATAAACATACATTTATGGTTGAACAAGAGCGATAGCAAACTGTCTTCAAGCCAAAAAAGAAACGAAAATAAAAATGAACGAAAGCAGAAATAAATGAATGCGTCAAAGAAAGAGGAAAGAAGAAAAAAAAACAACGTTTGTAGAAAACCAAAATGAGCTCCAAGTAAATTACTTTTAATTGCGAGTGTTTAATTATGTACTTGTTAAATTTTATAGCTTTGTGGTTTTAATTTCCCTTTGTAGGGGTAAAACAGTGTATTACTTTGGCAACATTACAATACACTGTATACACTGTGCACAATTTTTGTGGGAAATTAATTTCTAAGGCATGCAATTATTTCTGCTGAATTTAATACACAATTTAAGTTAATAGTTTTAAATGTTTTCAAGATTTGTAGTAAACTTCAACAAACTTCAAACAACCCTACACACATATGTAAATAGCATGGGTATCAGAGATCAGCAATGAGTATTAAAAAATATGAGTAAAATCGAATCATATTCATAATTTCTGATACTTATATGCATTCACACTTATTTTAATATCACGGAACCTCTGCTCATATTCAACGTTTGAAGTACTCATCATACTCATACTTAACAACACTTACGATGTAGTTGATTTCGACTCTCCATAACTCTACATCTACAAAAATCGTTAATAAAGTATGATTCGCATACTAACACTACAATACTCACTAGAAGGTTGTGTGTTTGCTTTGCTTGCTGTCTTTGTCTTTTTCTTTCTTCTTTTTTTGTAAATGACAACAACAACTAAGACTGTAAATTTTGATGAATGATTCGAATCACTCGAATCATTTATGAGTATTATAAGTATTTTTCTAAATTTGTGAATCTGAATGAGTAGGCATAAGAATCAAACACATTTCGAGCGTTATGAGTTTGATGTCAATGTTGTACACATACTCATTGCAACCTGTTGTTATAAATCAACATTATAGTGAGCACGAATGAATCAGAGAAGTTAAATTTCAATATTGTTGACTCACTTATATTCAAAATTTCATGAGTGCTTATGAGTAGCGAAAAAACGATTCATTGCTGATCTCTGATGATACAAAACCCAATTTAAGCCATGAGTTTTTAATTCCCATAACAACCTCTTGATATTGATCTGAAGTATAGTCTTACTATAGTGGGTAACGTATTGGCTCATTAAACGAGAGCTTATGGTTCAAGAACATGTTAGACATTCCGAACAAAACGAAATATGAAAAAAAGATAATTCTTTTGGAGACTTCCTTACTTCTGGCAAAAAATCTGCCTTTAAAAATTCCTCAAATCTGTCTTCGGCTTTCGACATTAATTCTAGGTCCCGCCACTCATATAAAATAAACTCACAGAATACCAGTGTTGTGAGATGCTAGGGTGTAATCTTGACTAAAGACTTATAACAAACATTTAAGTAAGTAAGCAATGGCCTATAGTCTTCACCACAACAGTAATTCTCAACTAAATTCGATCAAAAATGTACTAAAAGAAATCAAAAATTAATTAAAAGGCAGCAAACATTTATGCAGGCGTTATTTTGAGTATATATTCGAAATTATTGTTAAACTAACTGCAAAACTGCATATTATCCTTGATTGTATATTCGGTAGATGAACAAAATAGAGTGGATTAAGTATATTGAATGTCTGTTTATGTTAAGACTTAAGCAATTTGTTTCAAACAGTTTTATGCAAAGTTTAGTTTCTGTCCAACATCAGTCATACTGACTGGATGATTGAACTCAACAAATTTGATCGTTTTTATCAATATTGTGAACCATTCGCCTTACCAGAGTAGAACTTTGATACGGTATCATTGGAAAATGAATAATAAAAGATTGTTTAGTATGTAATATTGGTAATAGCGATTGCGACCTAGTTTCTCACATCACTTATATTGTGTATGTTAATTTGGTACATGAGAGGCGGGACCTACTCCAGCAAAAGTATTTCATAAATATCTTTGAACAACATTTACAGCCGCCTGATTGCGCTTTAGTTTTAATAGAATTAAGTCTGTAATTAAGACAGTAAATGACTTCAGCTTGTAGGTGATATTTTTAGCTCGTGTGCAAACTACATTTGCTTACTTACTCACTTAATTAATTGACCATTAAAAACCCAGATTTACAGCGTCAATCTGCATTAACATATCTCTCCAGGCACCTCTGCGTTTTGCGCTAACTCTCCTCTGGTTTATACCTATTGATGACAGGGCTTTCGACTCAGATAAGGTCGTCCTCTATATCGCCTTGTCTACGTCTCATCAGAAAGCCTAACATCTCATCCACATGATATAGCATTGCCAGCGTAGCTACTAAATACGCTGTTACAACATAATTGGGTCAGATGCGGAATTCATAGACAACTCGCACTGGAACGAATACCTTACGTAGGACTTTTTCTCACGATTACTCTCAATGTTGCTGCATCGGTTCATAATTGGGTCCATGCTTCTGCGCCGTAAAGAAGATCGAGAGGATAAGCGAATTGAAGAGTATAAGTTTTGACATTCGAGAGAGATCTCTGCTACTCAATTGCCAATTGAGATCACAGTACCACTTATTGGCAAGAGTGATACTACGCCTGATCTGTAGACTGACATAATTTTTGGTGGTAACGGCGGAGCCAATATAAATAAATTCCTTGACTATATCGAAAGTATAGTTATCGGCCGTAAACTGAGGTCCAATCCGCCACAAGTCTCTACTTGCCGACAACATATACTTTGCTTTGCCTGCATTAACTGCCAAATCCATCCTAATAGACTGCCGTAAAATAGCCATAGGGGCAGCAGTAAAACCTTGCTTATTATACCTTACGATGGCAATGTCGTCTGCGTACTCAAGGAACTAAACACCTCTGTACAAAATAGTGGCATTGCAATACACCCCCGCCCTCCGCAGATGTTACGATCCAGATTTCGGTAATCAACTCCGGTTTATCAACTCCTAAAGCTTATATCTCATTCAAGAAAACGCTTTATATGAGGCTTGGGCTTAGAACATATCAAATTTTTTCAGTGTACTTACAAATATCTAATGTGTTTAATTTTTTTAGTTTTACATCCAGTTTATGAGTTTATTTCTATTTGTCTTGTCTTTATCCTTTAAGGATATTCGTTGTTGTTACATCATAATATTTAATTTTTTCTCCTTTGTTTTCATGATGATTTTATAGTTAATGGAGCTTAAGGAAGTGCTGATGAATAGTAAATTTCATTTGACTCAAACTCGTTTTTCCGCTTTAATAGAAGAATTTTTGTTATCTTTTGTAGTTGTTATGAAATATACGGCGATATACAGAAATTTGTACAATTTTTACAATGTTCCAGACAATAATGAACATTCGTTAGCCAAGAAAATAAAACTAATTCAAAAAGATTATAAGGAAACGAAAGGGGAAAACATTTGGAAAACATTTTACTCGTCATCTGAACAAAATTTATTCATAAGAAACAAACTCTTGTCTTCATAATATTGGCACGATGCTAACAAACGAGGCAATGCAAAGTAATAACGATAAAGCTCTTGCATAAGGTTAGGTTAGGCTAGCGGGTGGCCGTAGTCTATTAGGTAGTATGTTGGCTTATTAGATATGAGGACGCGTTTCAAACCCCAGGTCCAACATCTCCAACAAAACCAAATATTTTTTCGGTAGCTTTCTCTCAACATATTTGTGTCAACAACTCTGAGAGTAAATAAAATTGCCATGAAAAATTTCTTAAGAATCTGTAGTTTGATATCGACTTTAAACTATAGGTCCTGCCACTCATATTTAAAATTAACACACAAAACATGAAAAGCTAGTTCAAGAGCCTGACTGAAGGGTTGTAATGACTAATTATATATGTGTGTATGTTAGCGGGTAGCTTGCCCTTCACAGGCAAGTTCACTCGGTGGCTCATATAACCCTTTACATTACCCAGGATGAGGTAAGTCTCCATATCATGATCCTTTTAAGGTGGGTTTCGCACCACCCCGAGCTGCAAATGAACCCGGCCAGTTCCTCTAGTGCCACGTTCGCCAACATGACTAGATCTACAAACTTTCCTTCACCCTGTACCTATTCCATGCCGTTCACATCATAGCTGCTTCTGCTATAATTCTGTTTGGCCAAACCTAGCTTATCAGCGAAATTGCCGATAACGCAGTGTTCCGTCAGAATTTCTTGTTGACTGCGAACCTTCCTCTTGTCAAACTCAAGAAGTTCCTTGGTTCTCCTAGCGTCCACTGTTGGACACAGCAGTTTTGAAATTCAGTAACCAGGTATGTAGGAGCACCCACCTACATACATACGTACATAATTAGTCGTAATTCAGTCAGGATTACGACCAAATGTCTCACACCACTTAGGATGTGTGTGTTAATTTTTATGCATGACTGGCGGGAGCTACACTTTAAAGTCGATTCCGAAACACAGATTTTTGAGAAACTTTTTCACGACATTTTTATTTACTTGCAGAATTTATGGCAGAAATTTGCTGAGAGATAGTCCGCAGAGAAATATTTTTTCTTATTTTGGTTTGTTCAAAATGTCTAAGCTGGGTTTCGAACCATGGACTCGCATGTTATAAGCCAACTTGACTATAACGATTTCTTATCATCCCTGAATCTGAAATCCTATTCTAAGAACACATACTTGGGTTATAAATTTCAAACATACATACATAATTAGCCATTACAACCCTTCAGTCAGGATTACGGCCTAGCTTCTCTCATCACTAATGTTGTGTGCGTTAATTTAATACGTGAGTGGCGGGACCTACAGTGTAACGTCGACTCCGAACGACAGATTTTTGGGAAACGTTTTCATGGCATGTTTATTTACTCTCAGATTTTTGTCAGAAATCTGCTGAGAGGAAAATAGCCGAAGAAATTTTTTTTATATTTCGTTTCGATGTCTGACCTGGGATACGAACCCGGGCTTTACGTGTAATAAGCCAACACACTAGCTACTAGAATACGGTGACTTCAATGCAACCTACAAAGAAACAAATAAATGCTTATGGGATGCTGGACAACGAATTTTTTATTTTGAAGGCAAATTTATAGGAGTATTCTGCTCTCTCTCTCTCTAGATTGATGGCAGTACAATAGATCGTATGGTCTTAGTAGTATGATAAATCTTTCACGATTATAACAATAAAGATGATTGTGATTAAAAGATGCTTATGTTTTTATTTTATAGGCTAGGTCTGTCTTCAAATTATTACTGTGCAAGGCAATAACTCACATACGGAAACCTGTGAAAGTTTGCAATAAGGATTAGTAATTTAAAGAGGGCTCATGACCAAAATTATATTGATTTGACCCGTATGAAGTCATTCTAGCCTCCTTAGCAAACAACAGTTGACATTGTTAAGCGATTGTTCTAAATTTTTAAATAAATTGATGTTTTTAAAAGTAAATAAAACAAATTTCTTAATTGATTTAAGGCTTTTCTAAATTGCTATATATGTGCATACACTCTTTATTTTCTTTATCAATGAAATATTTATGGATATGAGAACAATGAAAATAAATAAGTTATATTCACAAGGTATTATTGAACAACTCTTACGTATTTCTATAGAATTTCAGTATATGGCAAGCACATGTATTAAATAAATTCTCTTGTTATTCCCTAATAAACTTGTAATTTATTTAAATACTACAAATTCTAATTGAATTTTTCATTATGAATTATGAATCACTACCAGAACTATTTGTAATAAAAACAAAAAAATTCATTTTATGTTTCAAGCATCAGTAAATAAATTTAAATGAATTCATAAATTCATTGCGTATGATTTTATTAAATAAATAACAAAAACAAAAAAAAAAACAAAAGTTTCCTCTAAAGCGATTGATATTTCCTGCTCATAAAAAATTTATTTGAATTACTTGACACTCATACGCACTGTACTAGGCACTTGAACATACACTCACTCATAGCAAGAGAGCAGTACTTAAAACAGAAGTATTATGTATTATATTATGTACTCAAGTAAAAAACTTAAATTGATAAAAGTTTCAAATGAAATTATGATTTAATAGGCGTATATTAAATATGAGAGTCATTAGTAAATTTAATAAAAATTTTGAATTCAATGAGAATTTTTCATGAGAAAACATAACAAACATAAAACAGATTTTAAATAAAATTACAACACAGATCTTTAAGGCATATTAAATTATTTTTGTTATATATGCATTGAAGTCGTCGTAGTCTAGTAGGTAGTGTGTTGGCTTATTAGACGTAAATCCCGGGTTCGTATCCCAGGCTAGACATCAAAAAACGAAATATGAAAAAAAAATATTTCTTCGACGACTTCCTCTCAGCAGATATCTGGCAAAAATTCTGAGAGTAAATAAACCTACCATGAAAAAGTTTCTCAAAAATCTGTCGTTCGGAATCGACTTTAAACTGAAGGTCCCCCCACTCATGTATAAAATTAACGCACACAACATGAGTGATGTTAGAAGACAGGCCGTAATCATGACTGAAGGGTTGTAATGGCCAATTATGTATGTGTATGTATATGAAGCTATTACTAAAAGAAAAAGTCGCCGTAGTGTACGTAGAGTATTGGCTTATTAGACGAAAGGCCGTAGTTCAAGCCTCAGCTTAGACATTAACAAAACGAAACATAAAAACTTTGTTTTTCCGAAGATTTTCTCTCAGCAGTCTTCTGGTAAAAATAAAATTGCCATGAGAAGTTTCCGAAAAAATGCTTCGCTCGAAGTCGTCTCTAAAATGTAGGTCACGCCAGTCATGTATAAAATTAAAGCACACAACATGAATGTTATGAGAAGCTATGTCATAATTCTGACTGACTGAATGAAAAAATTAGTCAAAATTGAAAAATAAATTCATGTTTAAAAACTTTTAAGCGTTTTTTAAGTTCAATTTAAAAGTAAAGTTCTTATAGTAGCATTTGGTCAAATGTTTCCTATTTATCACTAAGGAGACGATACGTCAACCAAGTATTCACTGATGGACTCAGATCAAGCAAAAAAGTTGAATTTGGAATCATTTCAGAACAAATTGAATTAATTGATAGAATTTAAAAAATGGCGCTTTATCAGATTTCATCATATCATAAATTGGTATCAAATTTACCAAAAGTAAGGCTGACGAACTGGCACATAAGCGATCGTAGATGTATTTCAAATTAGTACCATCAACATGGAATTCAATAAACCGTAGTCACCATAGGCTAGTGCGTACTGTGTGGACTTATTAGACGTTAGGCCATGGCTTAAGTGCCTAGTCAGACATCTCGAACAAAACGAAATTTTGCTCTGTGTCAGCCTCGCAGGAGAATTCTGGCAAAAACTCGGAGAGTAAATAAAATTGCCATAAAAATTTACTCAAAAATCTGTCGTTCAGAATCGACTTTAAACTCTATTTCTCGCCACTCATGTACATAAATTAACACACACACATCATAAGTGGTGTGAAAACCTAGGTCGTAACTCTGACTGAAGGGTTTTAATGTCTAATTATATATGTTTTCTAAAATGCAAGACTCCATAAAGGAACTAAAGCAACAATAATAAAAAAATCGAGCGCTATGGATTTGTTGCTAAAACAATTTGGTGAAAACTTTCTTTGCAGAAGTCGATGTGTAGCCAAACCGTTCCGTTCGTCTCATTGAATGCCTTTCGTTTTCTATGTATGGGGCAATGCTAAGTCATTATTGGGTTTATGCCATTAATTAGGAATTCTAGAAGTCAATATTATTAGCCAAATTTATGGCAAAAAGTAGTCAAAAATTGAAGTCACCGTAGTCTAGGAAGTAGTATTTTGGCTTATTAGATGCAATATCGTGTCACAAACCCCAGGCCAGATATCTTCAACAAAATATAATATGAAGAAATATTTCTTCGGCAACTTCCTCTCAGCAAATTACTGGTAAAAACTCTGAGAGTGAAATAAAATTGCCATGAAAAGTTAATCAAAAATCTGTCGTTCAGAGACGAGTTTAAACTGCAGGATCCGCTGCTCACCCTAACATGGGTGACGTGAGAAGCTAAGTTGTAATCATGTCTAGAGGCTTATACACATAATTGGTCGTTACAAACCGACAGAATTACGGCCAAGTTTCCCACATTACTTATGTTGTGTGTGTTAATTTTATACATAAGTGGCGTTTCCGAAAGACAGATTTTTAAAAAACTTTTTTCATGGCAATTTTATATACTCTGAGAGGAATTCGCCGAAGAAATATTTTCTCATATTTCGTTGTGTCCAAGATATCTGACCTGAGGTTTGAACCGTGGCCTTACATCTCATAAGTCAACACACTACCTACTAGACTACGGGGACTTCCAGACGGTTATGGTGACCAAAGTAAGTAAGCAAAGTAGGTAAGCATTCAAAAATTGGGCATATGCTGGTTATATGGTCTAAAATATAACTGCAATTTATAACAAAAAAATTCATTCCAAAACTGATAGGTTAGGTTAGGTTAGAGGAAATGTACTTGTCAATAAAGACAAGTACAGTACCCCGAGCTCGAATTGACCCATTGTACAACGTTCTTACAGAGGGAAGGATAATTTAGATACTAAAAAGGAGAGGATGTAGGAAAAGGGGAGAATAGAAAGTGGAGGAATTACACAGATAAGACACAACAAAAAGAGGAGGACGCAACTACACTAATGAAGCCCTAGCACCTCTCAACCAGCCTAAGCCACTAATGAATCTGGGGAGAGCCTTGATGTCGGCTCTCGACACAGAATTCAAACCCTCAAAGATGGCCCTGCTAATGGCCCTCAACCTCATTCTACCAAGGGCAGGGCAGTTACAGAGGAGGTGTTCGATAGTCTCTAACTCCTCCTCATCGCAACATGCCCAACAATAGTCCGGCTGGGATCTGTTCCAGATCGCTTTCAAAACTATTAACTTAGGGTCTTTAATGAACGCTCTGTTTATTAAAAAAATATGTTTAATTTTTCATAATAAAAATAAGTATGTCTTAATTCAATAACATTTATCCCTTATGATGATATAACCCATAAGATTTTGTTAAATTTTCTGAATAGTTATTCTTTCATTACTTTCTACAATTTATTTTATTTTTTACCATTTTTTTTCTTAAATAGTTTACCTTTAAATAAAAAACAAAAATAATAATCATAATAATAAAAAATCAATAGAAAACTATAACAATAACTGTCTTCTGTACATAAATATTTTAATGAGAATTGGAAAACAAAATTTCATCTGACTGAACAAAATCATTTTCATCACAGTAAATAATTCTTACCAGCAATAATTAAAATGAAAAAAAATAATAAAACTAAACAGTAAATACACATACACTATACAGACATACATATTTAGGACAGCACAACTAAAAAGTATATAATTTTTGTTTTTATTTTCTGTACATTTTCTAGAGAACCATTTCATTCGTATACATACTAGACTGTAAAAGAAAATAGTAATTTTTGTTGCTGTAGTTCATGTTGTTGATGAAGAAAAATAAAATAAACAAAGGCAACTGACAGCACGTACATATGTACATACAGTGAATGTAAAAGAAATAAATTTTACACATACATTCTTTACATTTGCAAAAAAAAAAAAATTAAATATGAATTGTATCCATATACACACAGTTGTTTACAGCTTGCCACATATGTCCTACACCATTAAAACGCGTTTGCAACATACAAAGAAAACAATTTTTTTTCTACTGACTTAACGTTGTTGTCTAGTTTTTAGAAAAAAAATATACAGTGAAGCAAACATTTTCTTAAATAAAGTTTACTGCCACAACCTTTAATAAATACACCACAGTCCACCCTGTCACTCATCTTTGAATCATCAGTATAATATTCAAGGATCTTTTTGGGAATCCTTGGGAAGATCTTCAGGCTTCGAAAGGTACACACGTGAATCTTTTAGAGCCCTATATGATATATAGGGTGCACCATTTAAAAGTTTAATTTTAAAAATGCAATAAAACAAAAACGGTTTGAAGTTTTGTGAAATGTATTCTTTTGTTGTGAAGTGCAATTGTTGCGGTTAGAAGTCGAATACTATTTCATTCATATGGATGCCGCGGCTGGCCTAACACTACCTTATTCGATCGAACCAATTTTCAAATACTTTATCGAATGTATGCGGTCATATCTCGGCAATGGCATTACGAATGTTGGCCGTCAAATGCTCAATTGTCTCTAGTCTCTAGTTTGTCGGCATAACACTTTCCTTTAACGGCGTGCCATAGAAAATAGTCCAACGGTGACAAATCGCAGCCTCTTGGCGTTTAATTGACATCACCATTTCGGCTAAGCGGGCTTCGAACTTTTGACACAATAAATCGATTGTGGCATGAGATATGTGGCAGGTTGTGCAATTCTTTTGAAACCAACCATCATTCACATCAATACCGTGAAGAGCGGGTACAAGAAAATTGTTTATCATGTTGCGATAGGTGTTTCCATTGACCGTAATTGTTGCGCCGTCCTCATTTTCAAAGAAATATGGGCCAACGATGTCTCCGCTAGACAAGCCGCACCCAACAGTCACTCGTAATAGGTGCATTGGCTTCACGTGGGTGTTTTCTGAGCTCCAAATATGGCAATTTTGTTTATTAATGTCCCCACTAATAGAAAATGAGCTTCATACTAAGAGATTGCTTTTTGCAGTTTGTGCAGTTTCTCCTTGGCCCAATAAATCCCAACGCTGCTCAAACGTAAATCGATGCATTACGTTCAGTGGAGATAAAATATTGAATTTTGTGACCGAATAGAATGACATAAGTATTGCCAGATTCTGAATAACTGATGGTTCTCTGGTTGGATTCCGTTTGCCCTTTAATAATAGGTGGGGTCAGTTGTGTTTACATGAGGAAGAGAAAGGTACAACTAAAATTTATAGAACAACATGGCTTATATTACCCTTAAGTGATTTCATTCCGTCTGCTATAAATAAAGTCATAATTCAGTGAACAATAAGTATTTTATTTGTACTACTCTTAGTTGAATTATTTTCAATTCGCTCTACTGTGCCAAACATTAGTCACCTATATACCATATACAGTGGACAACAAAAGTCTTAATACGGCAATATATTTTGATAAAAACGAAGTTCCTACAGGTTTAATACTCTTGCACAAAGTCCCGATATGTTTTCAAGAGAGTATTGAGGTGATCATTTGAAAGAACGGTTACGTAACCGCTCAACCTCAAACAAAAGTCAACCGAAAAACTTGTTCATGGTGCCACCAGAAAACACTAAACAAAACTTGTACATTCAATTCCAAATGGATTAAATGGAATGCCTGACTTTAAGGGATATTCTACTAAATAGAAGGGATAACGTTTTCATATATTAGGCCTTTGAATTTTAAATTTACCAGGGTTCTCCTTGGGGTACCTATGGAGTCATCTGAAACTTTCAATTATTTTTCTCTTGTTTTCTGAAAAACATTAAAGAATTGTTTGTTTTATAATAAAACAGAAATAAATTAATAAAATAAATATAAAAACCTTAAATTTGTATACAAAATTTTTGGCTAAAATTCATGAAATTGCTAAAATATATTGCCGTACTAAGACTTTTGCTGTCCACTGTATAATATACGTTCAAATGTATACATATCTTAGTTAAATAATGTAAATAATGTACTTCTTTGTTAGATAACCGTATTTATTTTGTTAACATCCATACATATACATGAAGTAGAAGTGTATACAAGAAACTACAATAAAAAAAGAAAAATCTGAATAATTTTAGTTACAAAGGAATTGCAACTTCTGCAAATACAAAAAAGGACATTTTTAACAGTCATTAAACCATATTCACTCGTAAGAAATGCATTCATGGCAATGGAGTTGTGCAAGATCTCTTAATAAATTACAACAACAAAAGAGTCAAATTACTGTAGACAAGTATTGTAAGTTTGTTTTATTTTAAATTCAAAGATAATTCAGTGGATAATATGGATTGAAATATACAGGAATTATAATTGTAACTGAACTATTATGTGACATAAAGTCTAACTATTCAGATACAATGTAAATCTGACTGATTGGCTAGCCATAATTAGACATTTTTGTAAACCACACGGTCGTCTTTATTAGACGAGACCTATGCAAATAAAAATATTTCTTACGACAACTTCCACTCAGCTGTCTTCTGACAAAAACTGCGAAATTAAAACTCCAAAATCTGTTGGTTGTAGTAGACCTTAAACTGTAGACTCCGCCACTTATGAGTGCAATTGACACAGCTAACATGGATGGCGTAAAAAGTACGGCGTAATCCTAACTAAAGCATTGTAATGATCAATTAGGTAAGAAATTAAGTAAGTTTCAAGTGTATGTTGTGATTACAAATCCGAAAAATCTCCGCTTTAAACCGTGGTGAAAGCGAAAAATTTTTCTTCCTGGCGTCTTCAAAACAAAAACGCGCAAATAAAGTCGATTTTTCCGTATTCAATGGCTTTCTCAAAATTACTTGAGTTACACCAAGCGCTTTATGTGACACTTTGCTTGTGAACATTACCCATCAAGTGAAAAAAGCTGAATTGCTACAGAAGACATTGTTGGAAGGAATTAGTACTGAAGGCACTGCTCAGCAACTAATTGGCATTGCTATGGCTTTGTGAATAATTAGTCGGCATTAATGTTCGCATTAGTAGATCTAAAATAAAAAAAATTTATGAGAAAGCCTTGAAGATAACCTAATAATTATGAATCTTTTAATACACATTCATACATTACTGGTCATTACAACCTTTTAGCCAAGATTACAACCTAGCTTCTTGCACCACCTATGTTGTGTGGTAATTTTATAGATGGGTCCCCGTAACTAGCGGGACCAACAGTTTAAAGGCTTAGTTATATGGAAGTAAATTAAATACAGGTATTCATCAATAAGTTCCAACTTATTTACTTAACTTTATTGGTCATTACAATCCTTTAGTCAGGATTTCAACATAGTTCTAACACCACCAATATTGTGTATATTATTTTTATCAATGACTAAAGGGACCTACAGTTTAAAGTCGACTCCGAACGACATTTTTTTGAGCAACTTTTCATGACAATTTGATTTACTCATAGAGTTTTTTGGCCAGAAATCTGCTGAGATGCAGTCACCGAGGTATATATTTTTCATATTTCGTTTTGTTCGAGATGTCTGATCTGGGGTTTGAAAGGTGGCTCCATGTCAAATAAGCCAACACACTACTTACTAGATTACGGCAACTACAATCTTTCAACAAATTTACGTATAAAAAAAACTGTAATACCATCTGAGATTGCAACAAAATATGCCAATTGTGGAGGCTTCCAAGCAATAAATAGAGCAGTTGTACCAGAAGCTTTAACAGGTCCTGTCCTAAAAATATATGATACACAGGAATTGCTATGCTCTTAGCAAAGAGTCTAACTCGAGTATTAGTTCACCGTTATTGAGATCAGATACTTAACCAAAATTTAACTTGTGCAATGGTACTCCGATATGAAGTTATTATGTCGAATTAAAATATTACCCTGCCACTACTTTTACAATCATTCAGTTTTCTAATCACATTTGTAACCAACTGCATTGCATCAATGCCTGTCTTTGCCTCTCAGAAACCAATTTGCCTGCAGAAGATTTCCTCGACATTGTAAATATGTTGCTGAAACGTGTTGCTTTCTCAAACATACCGGCTTCTGAAATAAAAGAGGCAATTTCTTCTAGACCACTTTTTTAATTGCTTTTTATTCCTTTAAGGACTATAGCTGCCAGTTAAACGAGGCACCAAATCGTCAAATATTTGAGAAAAATCGTCAAAATCGTCATAGACGTTTATTAAAATCGTCAAAAATTGTCAGAAAAAATAAATAAATAAATTAAAAGTTTTTAAAAACCAAAATAATTTTTATTCTAGTAAAACATATAAACTCCATATACTATGTACATACATACATACATAATTGGCCATTACAACCCTTCAGTCAGGATTACGGCCTAGCTTCTCACACCACTCATGTTGTGTGCGTTAATTTTATACGTGAGTGGCGGGACCTACAGTTTAACGTCGACTCCGAACGACAGAATTTTGAGAAACTTTTTCATGGCAGTTTATTTTACTCTCAGAGTTTTTGCCAGAAATCTGCTGAGAGGAAGTCGCCGAAGAAATATGTTTTTTTTTTCATATTTCATTTTTGATGTCTGACCTGGGATACGAACCCGGGCTTTACGAATAGTAAGCCAACACACTACCTACTACACCACGGCGACTACTATGTACATATCTGAGTTAAAAAAAAAACATTAAAAAAAAATTATTTAGAAATGAAAAGCTAGCATCCCTCATCTTCATTTATTAATTTTTTTTCCAAAAACGGAAAAATTTTATATAATTTTCAGGAAAAAATTGTTTAAGGATTAAACAATCTATCCCAGTGGTGTTTATTGACACATAAGGGCAGCAATAATATTGCATCATCTTAATCTATGGGGGGTGTCAGAAGCTCTTGAATTCATAGCATGAAAATTCAGTGTACTGTTGCCTTCAACCGAGACATTTTTCAGTTCCTTCAATTCCTTCTTAAAATCTTATGTCCTTATTATTTACACTATTTGTAACCGACCGAGACTGGAATACAACTCTTATGTCTCATGCCTCAACGTCTATTTTGAGGTTTCTCGATCGTGTACAGGAGAGGCTGTAGTAGCACGTTAATGACGGTAGTGTATCCAACTCCATTGAATCTTTGGAGCATCGTTGCAATGTGGTTTGCGTTTCACTGTTCTATTGCTTCGACAAAAGGATTTTGCTCGAACGAAGTACGGGGCCTTTTCTCAAAATCATGTATTGCTACTTAACGCTCATCTTAGTCGGCCACCACTTCCGTATGTGGTCGATTGGCCACTGCATGGATTGCACACTGCATTACAGTAAAAATACGTTTTTTAGTCGTGCTGTTCATATGTGGAACACTATTCCTGCAGAGGTCTTTTCTGTTACTTAGGGTATAAAAATATACAAGCCTAGTTTCCATAAACACTGTTCTCTCCTTCCTTCTTCACATAACCTATTTTCATAGTTTCAAAGACAATGCCATCCATCCCCTGAGTGTTGGTCATACGAAACAAAATAACGGCTCTTGCCTTTGTTCTTCCGATGGTAATATTAGAAGCTATACCCGAATTTTCAAAATTGCTTGCAAGTGATAAGTTATTCTCAACTACGAGTTTATTTAGGAGTTATAATTTATTGGCTTTTAAGGGGTTAAAAAGGAATAAAATACAGAAAAATCATCACAGGTTTTCGAAATGAACTTAAAAATATAACACTTTACTCCTTGTTGTTACTGACATAAATTTGCAATAGTAACAATTGCAAAGTAAATACAAAGCTTAAAATGTCTTTTAATGTACTAAAGTAAAGAATATGATGCAAATTTTTACTTTTTTAAAATCGTCAAAATAAGGGCATAAATCGTCATATCGTCCACATGATATTTTTGGAGCTCAAAATCCTCAAAATGACGATAAATCGTCAAATCTATGCTATGCAGCTATGTTAAAGAACAAAATACTGTAATAGAGCATGTCTTTTGTTATTTCTGTGCTTTGTTTGAGTTTCATTAATCAAGTTTTCCCTGCTAGAGCTGGCCTACCTTGGCAAGTTCTAGAATGATAGTGTTGTCATACGCTATTGCTTATTAAAAATACCTTCTGTGAGAATAGATTAGATAAACTGGTGAAGAACTTTAAATAAATAAGAATGAATGAATATGTATGCACGCAGCAATGAGTCTGTTAGAAATTTCGACTTGAGGCTGTGTATCCGGGAATCTGTTTTGCAATCAATTTACAACTTTTTTATGAATCGGAATTATTTTTTTTAATTTATTTATTAATTACAATACAATTACGAATTATATTTTAATTATATACGAGCTGAGTAACTTTGCCCATATGCTCGATGTAGTGTCACAGACCAGAGTCTCTGGTGGGAATCGAACCCACGATACTCACGCTAATAGTCTAGCACACTACCCACTAGACTGCCAGGGCATCCGAAAATAGAATTAAATTTCTATTGAAATAAATGTTGGAGGCTATAAATTTAATTTTAATCTTACACTATTCCTCAAGAAGTTGTACAATGGGTTAATTCGACCTTTGGGTACTGTGCTTGTCTTTATTGACAAGTACACGTCCTCTAACCTTTCCTCAAGAAATGCGCTGCTTGGCTCGTCCTTTTTTTCTTTTTCCGGACTATTGACAATAAATTCCGGCATAAACCTGCTTATCTAGTATTTTAAATTATCCTTCAGACATTGCCACCTCGTGTGAATATATTGTCAGTATACTTCTCCTACTTTTTCACCCAGTCTAAGTTAAATTTTTTTATAAATATCAGTCAGTGGAGTACAAAAAAACGAGTAGAATGCAGGATTAAACATGATTTTGCGAAAGTAAAAACTATTAAAGCTGTTGTTCATGACGATAATAATGACAATGAAGATGATTATGATGATGTTGGTAATGGTGATGATGATGATGAGTACAACAATAATAATAACGCCAAATACAATAAGATTTACGACAACAATGAAAAAAATTTTTTTGTGTTTCACTCTTTTGCTTTCTGCCTTGTATTATTACTTCCGCTAAAACTGCCATTACTTTAATGTTAGTTAAGAGCACCACCAACAACAAAAACAATAACAATGAGAACAACAATAAAAGCAGCTGCAACAACAAACAAAGGCTTAATGCTTATTTAGCGTAATACTTAAGCAACAAACTTGGCTGAATTGTCTCAAACAGAATGAGATTTATTATATGAAAACTAAATGAATGAATAAACGAAGGACAAAAAAAAACAAGTGAATGAATGAAAGAGTACATAAACGAATGAATGAGAATGAATGAGTATGAATGAGTATGTATGCATGTAGCACTGAGTATTATATTTGAGATTTCAACTTGAGGCTGTGTATCTGTGAATCTGTTTTGCAAACAGCCACACCTTTTTTTTGGTGAGACAGAAGACTGAAATTACATTTCTATTGAAATAAATGTCGTCGTCTATAAATTTCTTTTAATTGTCTCGTTGAAATGTCTGAAATGCTACGATGTCATCTGAATTTAAAATTAATACTTTCGTGTGAATTTTTAGTGTTCTTTGGAATTGTGTTATAATTTTTAATTATGGGCAGTTAAGGAAATTTAATTGAAATAAATAAAATAAAAGTAAGTGTAGGGTAATGAATTGTATTGCAGGATTATTGTGGCGTCAAGGCATCTTCAATTTCAAATGAAATATGATGTGCTTTTTGATGGTTAAACCAGCTTGCAAGATAATTCTTAGAAATGTAAAGGCTTTAATAATTTAAACAATTTAAAAAGCAATATTTTGTTATAAGAATTCAAGTTGCGACCGCTCCAGTATATTAAGTGAGTCTGACAATATGCCTCCCCATTACTGACAGGGATTTGTGATCCAGTTTAGAATTGTTAATTGGTACGCTTTCAATCCAATTTAGGCTTGGTGACTCTGGCAGTGAAGTCTCCTTCGCCCAAAATGTGCCTTTAGTGTACACCTACTTTCATATGTTTATCCGAAAACCATATACGTTTGACATAAAATCGATGAAGAGTATCACGATAGAGGCAAGTCATATTAAACCTGAAGATTGCTTCCGGTTGGCTGTTAGAGCTAATACTAGAATACTAGTTAATAATAGAAAAGGATCCAATACTCAGCTTCATACATAATTATTCATTACAACACTTCAGTCAGAATTACGACCTAGTTTCTCACACCACTTATGTTGTGTGTGTTAATTTTTATACATGAGTGGTTTAAAGTCGAATTTTTGCCAGAAATCTGCTGGATGGAAGTCGCCGAAGAAATATTTTTTGTATTTCGTTTTGATATCTGAGCTGGGGTTTGAAACGTGGCCTCATGTGTAATAAGCTAACACTCTACGTACTTCAATATTGTCGTTTACATACATACATACATCTCTTTAGGCGAACAACAACGTTAATCTTTTTCCCACACGATACGAACCATGAAGTATTTGTGCGACAAAATGATGAAGCCCATGAAAATGGTTATGAGCGTTGCTCGTCGTGGTTTATCGACTACCGCATCCAGATCTCTGGCTGCACAGCAAATGACCGTGAGAGATGCTTTGAACAGTGCACTGGACGAAGAAATGGCACGTGATGAACGTGTCTTCATATTGGGCGATGAAGTAGCCCAATATGACGGTGCTTATAAGGTATCTCGTAACTTGTGGAAAAATTATGGCGACAAACGTGTTATTGATACACCCATTACTGAGATGGGTTTCGCTGGTATTGCTGTCGGAGCTGCCATGGCAGGTTTACGTCTCATTTGCGAGTTCATGACATCCAATTCCTCCATCCAAGCCATTGATTAGGTTATCAATTCTGCTGGCAAAACATTTTACATGTCTGTCGGTCCAGTTATTGTACCAATTGTATTCCGTGGCCCAATGGCGCTGCTATGGGTGTCGCTGCCAAACATTCACAATGTTTTGCCGCTTGGTATGCCCATTGTCTCGGTTTGAAGGTCATTTCACCTTACGATTCCGAAGATGCCAGAGGTCTACTTAAAGCTGCCATTCGTGATCCCGATCCAGTTGTATTTTTAGAAAATGAAGTTTGGTATGGTTCATCTTATCCCATTAATCTAAAGTTTTGAACAAAGACTTTTTAGTGCCATTTGGCAAAGCAAAAATCCAGAAACCTGGCAAAGATATCACCATTGTTGCTCATTCCAGAGCAGTGGAAACTGGTCTTCTCGCTGCTGCAGAATTGGCAAAGAAATGTATTGACGCTAAAGTCATTAACCTGCGTTCAATTCGTCCTTTGGATATGGAATCTGTTTTCAATTCCGTTAGAAAAACTCATCATTTGATATCAGTGGAACAAGGATGGCCCCAAAAATGGTGTTGGTGCTGAAATTTGTGCTCGTCTTATGGAGGATGAGACATTTTTCCATTTAGATGCTCCCGTGTGGCATGTTTGTGGTGTTGATGTACTCATGCCATATGCTAAGACATTAGAAGCAAATGCACTGCCTCAGCCTAAAGATGTCATTGAAGCTGTAACTAAAATTTTAGGAAGCAAAAAGTAATAATCATCGCTCTTCATACACACCCGATCCCACACTTTTGTACAGCAAATTGTACTATAAAATTTATAACACCGCCATCTTCAGAATACTCGTAACTAATTAAGATTTATTAGTCAATCTTGAATCTTCACTTAAGATGTTAAGTGAATAAGAAAATATTGCAAAATATCCTTTTGCGATAAATACAAGATCAAGATACATACATAGTAGTTTCTCACACCACTTTTGTTGTGTGTGTTAATTTTAGAGTGGCGGCACCTACAGTTTAAAGTCGATTCCGAACGACGGATTTTTGAGAAACTTTTCATGGCAATTTTTTATTTACCTTCAGAAATCTGCTGAGAGGAAGTCGCCGAAGAAATATTTTTTGTATTTCGTTTTGATGTTTGACATGGGCTTTGAACCCTGGCTTTACGTCTGATAAGCCAATACACTACCTACTAGACTACGGTGACTTTATATACAATTGATCCTCACAATTGCTCCTCTGTGTTAACAAGGACCATTCTCTGCTTAGCATCTCATATATACCCCCGAGTTTCGGTCTGATATACTAAATTAATGCTTCACAGGATGTATATATGTCTTCTGATAACTCATTTTCATCATCACAGAATATATATTTGCTTAACTAAACATTGAAAGGCAATAACTAAACTTATTTAAACATCAATTAATAGTTGCTGCTGCATCATTTCATAAATTGCTTTAAATTTCTACTCAAGGCTTTAAATTAAATTTTTTTTAAATTTTCCCTCTTCTATTTGTTATCTCGCCCATATTGTTTGTATTAAATTTTTCGTCTCTTTTCAAGTATTTGGTTCCTTTCTTTTTTTTTTGGACTTTATTTTATGAATACAAACAACGTTGTGCATAAAGATTTTCACTTTTTATAATATTTACTTTACTTTTTATCATCTACTTTAACCACTTCACGCAGCAGTATAACCAACTTGTCGTCATTTTTTTGCCACAGGCGTAACAATGTGTTAGTTTATCCTTTTATTATTATTCCACGTTTTTATTTCTTTTATTTTTTGTCTTCTCTTCTTTCTTATTCGTTCTCTTTTTATATGAAATAATATTTTAGCAATTAATTTTATACTGCAAGGCATTCGTTCATTACATTACATTACGCCCAGACCCAGAAGCAGCGCATAGTGGCGTAGTAAAGAAATACAAACAAGCCCTGCACCGTTCTCACTCACTTTCATATCCTGCAATTGACTGGAATGCTGTAGAAGACGATGACTTTAAAGTAAATGGCACAAACGAAGATGATGGTGATGATGAAGAGGAGGTATAAGCAGTCAGCACGATGAAAATAGTTTTTAATGAGTAACATGGCATCTCGTTCTCATCATTTTCTTTAGTTTTGAGTTTCTTGCTGGTATTTTTAGTTGTTTTTTTGTTTTTCCTTGCTCTTGTTTCTTTCTTTCCTTGCTTTTTCTTTTTTTTCAAATGGAACCACTTAAGTGGCTGTAAGTGTTTGAGCGGCTTTTCACATTTCATTATGTAACACGTTGAGCACGTTAACGAGTAAATCAACGACCAAGCCTGACATTCGCTGTTACGCTTAATAAAATCTTACAAACAGTGTGTTGCATTTTCTTTTTTACAACATGTTTTAACACGTTTGCAAGTCAAACTTAAACATACAAATACTTTAGCTAAGTGTCTGTGTGTGTGTGTGTCTGTGTATCAGAATTAAAAAGGAAATTTCCATAAAGGAGAAAATTAAGTTTTAAAAACGATATTCCAAGCGAAATGTATTCAAAACCATGAAAATGAAGAGACTATTCGTTACCTATTAAGTACTTGCCTCGCACTAAGACGGAGAAGTATAAGGCATCTTGGTGTCTACCAATATCACGCAAGGACATTGGCAGTCTAAATTTGTTCATCAAAAGATCCGAGTAATGGTCGGTATGGGAGAAACTTAAGAACCGTGGTCTCACAATAGCCCTCATGTGACCTAAGTGTGTCCATATAATTACTTTTTAGGTAGACAGACACCTCTATCTATCTACACACCCATCAGTATTTACAGGTAGTCGGAACCTTAGTAGATACAAAATAAAGATAAGAAGGCCACAATTACCCATTTCCTCCAGTCGCGAAACCATAAGAAGCCTATGACTACATTCCTAATTTCCAATACCAATGGATCATTAAGATCGTCGAAAAATTAAATGTAAAAAAGCTTTCTTTGACACAGCACTGAGAACGTACGCGAAATAAGAGACCCAGTTTTCTCCTCTCTCTTGTTTCTACAGATCCAGCATTACTGGTTTGTCATGTGTCGAAGAACAATACATCCTGCATGAGTAAAATAATGTAAGGTTTAGTAATGGCTGTATAAAACTTACCGAGCAGACTACACAGCTTTGGTCAGATCTGCTACACTTTTTCGCCCGCATCCGAAACCATGTAGACGGCATTACATAACAAAATTGCTCATTCCAAACCTTCAGTCAGGATTACAAACTAGATTCTCAAACCACTTACGTTGTGTGTGTTAATTTTAGACATGAGTGGCAGGACCTACAATTTAAAGTCGATTGCGAACGATAGATTTTGAAGAAACTTGTCAAGCCAATTTTATTAACTCTCAGAGTGTTTGGCCAAGAATCTGCTGAAAGGCAGTCGGCGAAGAAATATTTTTTACATTTCATTTTGTTGGAGATGTCTTACGTGGGGTTTGAACCGTGGCCTCACGTCTAATACCACACTAGCTACTAGATGGCATTAACGGATGGAAAGCTACATTATCAATAAGATTTCGTTGGTCTTTAAAGATGTTTCCAATGTAGAGAACGCTCCGTAGAGTGGTTGTGCCATGCCTGTTTAGTTCATCCGATCTACAGATACCTAGAGTGCTGCTATGTCGCTAATAAACTGATCACGCTGTAGTGATCCGGTGGTCTTATTTAGTGACCTGTGCCCACTGGCTCTCAAATGATCTGAATCTGAATCCAAAATCTCTTTTCAGCAATGGATGTTCAGAACTTCCAGAATAATAAGTTTGGATATCCCAGTTAAGTATCCGACTTGAAGAGAAAAGAACGTTTGTGCAGTTTTCTAATGGGCGCCAAAAAACTGTGAAATCCCTCTCAGGACCTACAATCTTATAATTGACAATGCAGTCCTGGATTCTGCAAATGCTTGATGGCCTACTGGGTAGGCAAAACGGCGCACAAAGTCAGTCCGAAGTTAGATGTAGGGTGCACGACAACGCTCCTTACACTTCAAAGAAGCACGCTCAGTATGGTTGTCGGAGTCTGTAAGGGGGACTTGGAATATAGTCGCATTGGTAGACACCTTGTAGATGATTTCTTCAGAAGCTGCAGGAATGAGCAATGAGTTTATCACCTGAGTTTATCACCTGTTGGGTAACAACATAATTGGTCATTATAGCCGTTCAGTCAAAATTACGACCCAGCTTTTCAAACCACTTCCGTTGTGTGTGTTAACTTTAATCATAAGTGGAGGGACTTACAGTTTAAAGTTGACTCCGATTGACAGATTTTTGAGAAACTTTTCATGACAATTTTTATTTGCTCTCAGAGTTTTTGCCAGAAATCTGCTGAGAGGCAGACGCGGAAGAAATTCGATTTTTTTCGTATTTCATTTTGTTGAAAATATCTGAAGGACACTTCAACTGACCGACATATGAAATTGATTTAAACGTGCTTAAAAGGCTTACCTAATCGAATATATCTTTTGTTATATTTATAATCGTAGCCTTGACTAATCTCAGAGCACTATACGCTGTAAATCAACGGTTTCCATTTAAAATATTTTAACTTGGCACGGATTTCATATACAATATTTCACATCTATTGGGTATATGTTCTCAACTATGTCTCAACAGAGTGGTTCGGGGATTAGGAGCTAACTGATAACTGTGGTACTAAAAAGGTCGTCATGTGAACAAAATATGTGTATAGAACCTGTGTAACCTTTACCTATCACTTATCTACCAGTATATATGTACATATTGCGAGTAGTGGGAATCCCAGTAGATATAAAATGAAGAGAGAAAGGCAAGTATAAATAGCTATCCAACGAAAAAGTTCTGCTGAATTAAAAAAAGGAGGATAAACTTAAAAAAAACTCTTAGGGCCATTATTACAACTTAACGCTAAAGTTGGGTTTAGTTAAAAGTAACATTAGCTAAAGTGAACTTTAAAGTCAGCTTTAACTTCTTTTCGTTATTACAACTTAATGATAAAATAAAGTTAACTTTTTCAAAAATATGACAGTGCCGGCGCAATGCCGTTAACTTTGCTGAATTAAACAAATTTTTTTTAATGCAGTGGCAACGAGGGGTTCCGTTTTTTCATTGTATATGCTGATTTTTGTTTATTATTATAATTATTTATAATATGGCAAGATCAAGCATAAACTTAACTTTAAAAGTTATCGGTAGGATGATCCTTCCTTTAGCTTAAGGCTCACTTCTAACATATTAACGACTTATAATAAATAAAAACAATTTATCTGCCTGTTAAAATCCTCCCTTTAGTTAATGGCAAGTTGTAATAATGGCCCTTAAAGTATCTGTAACAGGTTATTAAATTCCAATAAAATTTAATTTGTTGTATGCTAAATCTCTTCAACAAAAAAAAAAAAAATAATAAATTAAAACAGAAAATAAAATATTTTATTAAAAATGCATACATTCCATGAATAAGTATTTAAAAATATTTTTCATTTAAATACTCGTTTATTTCGAGCACAATAATTTAAATGCAACAACAATACAACATTTATTCAGCCGTTTAATTTTACAAAAATTAAAAGAAATTAAAAAAAATTTTTTTTTTTATATTTGTTATGAAAAGTTTTGGTCTGGCGGCCTAATATTTTATGCTGCTCTTAATTAAAGAGCCATTATGGGGGAAATATTTTTAGTTTTAATTATAATACGGTTTTTAAAAAATTCCCGGGGTTTTTTTACTTTTGTTTTTATTTTAATAACATATGAGTGGAAATAGTAGATGAATTTATAGCCAATTAAAATTGTTGTTGCTTTTTTGCTTTTTCCGTAATATATTTATGCATATGAGGATATAATTTTTTTATTTATTATCATCATACATCGAGTTGAGTTATTTATTCATAAAAAAAAATTTGTTTGCCAAATAAAAAACTGCCGTTATTTTATATGCACATATTGTTTTGCAAATTTTCTCTACTTTTTCTTTTGTTTAAATAATATTTGCATAATTCCTATTTTGCATTGACGTGTGTTTCATACAAATAAACCAGGCAGGAAAGGCAAAATCGTGTACACACTTCCAGGACATTATAAATATTTGCTGTTGGCACCATATTTACAAAAAAATTTTTTAATTCAAATAAAAAACTAACATATAAACAAAAAAGTGGAAAAACTGCACCACAAAAAATAAAAAATATGTATGAAAATAATGTATGAAAAAAAAATATTTCTGTATGTAAATACAGTTCATTCAATTACTGGAAACAAAAAAAAAAAGAAAACCAAAAAAATTTTTTGTTTTTTTTTGAAACGAAAAAAAACTAAATTTTCAAAACCAATTGGCACTTTAGCCATTTAAAACGATACGCCTGAAAAACTTTAAATAACCCAAAAAAAACGTAAAAAAATTGGCAAATAAAAGTTATAAAACTCAAATACGTGCAGTTGTACTAAATAAAAGTATTAAAAAAAACTTTCCATAACGACTATTTTCATAGATTTGCATTTTTTAGCTTTAAATATAAAATATTTCGAATATTTAATAACAAACCGAAAAACAACAAAAAAAAAAAGAATTTAAATTAATTTTAAATAACAAATAAAATCATACTGATACGCATACCAGTCTATAAGTCTCTTTTCACGTACTTTTTTAGCCTAAAATGGCTTTTCTTTTGCTCCTCTTTTTTCCACTAATTTTGTTATAATTCAAATTCTCCTATATTGGCGGCTGTTCAAAGATAGGTCCCATCATCATACCATCGCGAAGACTCACTAAACTCTAGTAAAAGATCAACAAAAGAAACAATAACATAACACCAAAGAGACTACGATAAAAATGAATTCCTGTAACAGAACAATGAGAATGTGACAAACAGAGATTACATAACAGTAATTAAACTGTACATGAAGTCACCGTAGTCTAGTAGGTAGTGTGTTGGCTTTTTAAACGTAAAGCCCGGATTCGTATCCCAGGTCAGACATCAAAACGAAATATGAAAAAATATTTCTTCGGCGACTTCCTCTCAGCAGATTTCTGGCAAAAAAAATTCTGAGAGTAAATAAACCTGCCATGAAAAAGTTTCTCAAAAATCTGTCGTTCGGAGTCGACGTTAAACTGTAGGCGCTGCTACTCACGTATAAAATAACGCACACAACATGAGTGGTGCGAGAAGCTAGGCCGTTATCCTGACTGAAGAGTTGTAATGGCCAATTATGTAAGTATGTAACTAAACTGTATATAAAACGTATGAAATATGGTAAAAAGAAATTACTCACTTACTTATATGGTCATTACAAAACTTTACTCAAGATTGCCATGTAGTTTCTCACATCATCCATATTGTTTGTGTTAATTTTATCCATAAGTGCCGAGACTTATAGTTTAAAATCGATTCCGAACGACAGATTCATGCCCGGTTTCTTTACTCTCATAATTTTTGCCAGCAGACTGATGAGAAGAAGATGCTGAAAGAATTTTTTTTCATATTTCATTATATTCGAGATGTCTGAGACAAGAATTCAACCTCGTCTAATAAGTGGACATGCTATCTACTACATTACGACGGCTTCAAAGAAAAAATTAATAGCAACAAATGAACAATACGGTTTAAGAGTTGCTAGAGCGACAATTAATCCAGTATAAACATGTAAAAAACTACGTTGCCTTCAAAAGGAACGGAGTAATCATAAAACAAATAAAATAGAGTTAATCTTAGACAGAGTGAGTAAGAGATTAAAGAAATAAAAAGAAAAGACCAAAAATTAAATTAATGGGACGAAAAAGAAAGTAAAATTAAAAGAATAAAATTTGGGAACTGAAATCTCCCATAACCACACCCCAGTGTAATATAATTTCATATTGAAACGCATTTTGTTTCTATAGAGTAGGCCATCTATGGGTTTAAATTTGAACCATCGGTTATTTCGAATCTGGCAATAGTCATGCCATTCTATTCACAAATTTCAGTATATTATCACTACTACACGTAATGAATTGATTTACATTTGAGCTACGTTGGAATTTATTAGAAATTTAATTCGAAAACAAAGACAATTGGTCGGAAATTATACGAAAACGTTAACGAGCTTCGTAACAATTTCGTGGGCCTTGACAACTTCATAACTAGCAACAAAAAAATATGCGATAATAACGCACAAGTGTTTTTTGTTGTTTTTGGTTTTTATAACGGTATTACAAACTGCAACAAGACCAAAAAAAGAAAATAAGTAGTGTAAATATTTCATTTGTTTGTGTTTTTTAATTGAATACAAGTTACCAAATCTACACATATTTGGGGACAATGAAACCAGAAGAGATAAGAACTTTTCTTATGCTATCAGACTCAGGCGATGAAAGCCCCAGGTCACATCAAGTGAAGATGAAAACGACCTCGTTTCTGAAACTGCATCTGACTATGACCTTAACTCCTCGTCAGGCGCTAGCATGGACATTTCCGAAATTCTCGATCAAACTACGGATGAAGTTTTAATGTATCTAAACAGGACATAATAAATTTAACTCTTGGCCCAACGCGTTATTCTGTTTCAAGAGCTGATGATAAAAAATCTTTTCTTCTGTTATTTAGGCCCAGTAATAATATGAAATTAGTAGTTGATATGACTAATTTACAAGGCGACTATAAGTGGTAATGTATTTGTAAGAATAAAAGTTATGAAATCGGTTCATTTAGGTCAATCTGTATTTAGAAAGATTTGGATTTCTGTAGACGACATAACAATTGAAGCATATTTCGGGCTACTTTTGTTGGCGGGTGTATTTAGATCTCATGGTGAAGTTTTAGAATTTCTATGGGACGATCGCAAAGGTCTTTTTTGCCAAAAAAATTTTACAACTAAAAGCCAAACCTGAAAACTGTGCTCACTTCCCCTTCGACAATGGGAACAAAACAAAAATGGGATATGTACCTAAAAAAATTGCTTACATCACGTCGAAAAAATGAGAGCAAGCTCCAAAAAGTCAGAAATAATTCATTTCTATAATGAAACGAAATCAGGGGTCGATACATTAGATAAACTTATAAGAACTTACACATGTAAAAGGAGAACTAATCGATTGCCTCAAGCACTGTTTTACAATATGTTGGATATATCCGCCTATAATGCCTATGTAGTTTTTCTAAAAATTAATCCACACTGGAACGAAAATAAGAAATATAAGCGACGCATATTCTTGGAAGACTTGGAGCTTATAAGCGGAGAAATATCTCGTAGACCTAACATGCCACAAAGTAGGCCTGCAGTCGTAAAAGTATTCAATGGGATTCTGCTGAAGTTGTTGCAACTTTTGTCCAAATCGTTCTAACAGCACCAAATATGAAAATAAATGCTCTGAATGTCAAAAATTTATTTGCAAAAAGCATTCTGAGACCAATATTGTTTGTAATGAATGTAAAAAAATAAAAAAACTGAATAAATATAATTTTTAGTATTGGGCAAATTTGACCCACTAATGTCATATGCGTTTTATTTTTGAAGTACAGGATAAGGGTTAATACAATGAGGTACTTGGGGCTCAGAAAACCCATACGTGGTTTTACAGAAGCCAATGCACTCATTACGAGTGACTGTTTGTTGCGGCTTGTAGAGCGGTGTCACCATTAACCCATATTTCTTTGAAAATGAAGACGGCACAACCATTACGGCCAATGGATATATCCATCCATTAGTTTCTACATGATAATCGATATTTTTTATGTGCTCTTCATGGTGTTGATGTGAACGGTGTTTTGTTTCTACAGGATGAGGCAACTTGCGACACATCTCATACCACAATCGATTTATTGCTTCAAACGTTTGATGGCCGCTCAATTAGATTAGAAATAGTGATGTCAATTGGCCGCGAAGAAGCTGCGAGAGACAATTGAGCATTTGAAGGCCAAAATTCGTGATGCCATTGCGGAGATACTATTCCATGCACTCGAAAAAGTGCACGAAAATTGGTCCGATCAAAAGAGGTACTATTAGACCAGCCGCGGTAGTCACATAATTAAATAATATTCAGTTTGTAACAGGAACAAATAAATTTTGGCAAAATTTCAAACAGTTTTTGTTTTATTGCATTTTTAAAGTTAAGCTTTTAATGTCCCACCCTATACATATGTTACATCTGTTGATACAATGCCTAAAGAAGCCATTTGCTCTCATCTCCAGCTACTACGATAGTTTTGTGCCTGTAGGTCTTTGAATGATTATGTAATCAAGCTGCCAAATAAATTATTACGGACTCAAGCCATGTATACAACATAAGTGTGCCATACGTTGTGAATTCTGCATTTTTAAATTACAAACCTAAACGAATTCTATTAAATTTTTAGTTTTTAAATTTTCTATGTGCCTTTAATTTCTTAGAATTTATAAACTGCTACTAATTCTGTATACTTTTTCAATATACTTCAAAACTTAATTTATTACGATTCTTTGTTCTCAACTATAAAATTGCCAACCAAATAAAAAAATCGAAAAAATTCTGTTTGCTTGTATCAAATAGTTTAGCCGAAGGCTTTATTTATTTAAAAAACTATACAAAATACCACATAAAATACAAATAAATATGCACAACGTTAGTTTTATTAACCATAGTTTTATATAGTTTTTCTTTTTTCTTATTTCTATCTCTCTCTCTCTCTCTCTTTATCTGTCTATACAATCGCGACAAGCGAAATGCCACCCAGTTCTACTAGCCCTGGGCATAGGAGATACTGCCTGTCACATTCAAAATTTGTACACAACATCACACCTGTCAAATGGTTTCATTTTCAATTTTCAATTTTTTTCTTTCTTTCGTTATTGTAGTTTGCGTTTTTTAATATTTTTTTATTTTTTTTTTCTGGTTATGTCTGTATAAATTTATATTTTCTATCGTTCTCATATTGTGTATTTTAGCTGCGGGTGTTATTCTTCTCAATAAATATAAATATGAAAATATACGAGGGTTGTTTAAAAAAACTGGTTATTAATGGCTGTATATATTTTCACGTAAACAGTACTCCGATATTCATTTTAGACATGCAGAGTGTGCTCAATCCCATACTTATAGTCTTATTTAACGGTCATTGCAATCCTTTAGTATGGATTACAACCCAGGTCCTCACACCACTTATGCTGACTGTTTAATGTTGACTTCGTACCACAGATTTTTGAGAAACTTTTCATTGCAATTTTATTTCATTCTCAGAATTTTTGCCACAAGACTGCTGAGAAAGAAGTCGTTGAAAGAAATATGTTTTTTTCATATTTCGTTTTGTTGGAAATGTCTGAGCCAAGGTTTCAACCTGGTACCACTTCTAAGAAGGCAGCACACTACTACATAATAGAATACATAACCAACAGAAGACGCCGAAGTCTAGAAGATAGTGTTTTGGCTTATTAGACGTAAAGCCAGGGTTCGAGCCCCAGGCCAGACATCAAGATAAAATACAAAAAGTATTTCTTCGGCGACTTCATCTCAGCAGATTTCTGGCAAAAACTCTGAGAGTAAATGAAATTGCCATGAAAAAGTTTCTTAAAAATCTGTCGTTCGGAGTCGACTTTAAACTGTAGGTCCCACTGCTCATGTATAAAAATTAAGACACACAACATAAGTGATGTGAGAAACTAGAGCGTTGTACAATGGGTCAATTCGTCCTCCGGGTACTGTACTTGTCTTAATTGACAAGTACACGTCCTCTAACCAAACCAACAGAGGCAACACAATCTCAAATGATTGATTCCTGATAGAAAACTTACAATCCACTAATGTTTGTTTTTCGTAACTTGTATAATTTTTCTAATAATCTGACCTGATACAGGTCTCGGAGGAGTCAACGACCTGATTCTCTGTATAGTTAATGCTACAATAGGACTCTTGGCTATGCCTATAAGTTCTACTGCGGGTCCATCCAGAGAAACAGAGTTGACACGGGAGACTAGCAAATTATAGCTTTTTCACCACACCGAGCTCTAAAAGATGATTAAAGGCCTCTTAGACCAGCCAGAATTACATCGAATATGAAGCTACTGCTGTCTTGCTGTCAATGAGACAAATAGAATTTATACCAGCTTGAATGACACGCGGCTATTTGTACTCAGGTGCAGTCTTCGATATAAGAATGCCTCGCTTATAAGCACTGTTATGCGCGGAATACTGTATAATAGAGGATATCGATAATTTAATGTAGTTAAGCAATCTAAAAGCGGAAACTTACATTGATTATATGAATATTAAGGACGCAATATTTATAATGGCCTGACCAAATTAGACTTCGTAAAGTAGTAGGTACTGAACTAGACTGTCAGTGAGAAGGTTGTGCACTCGAATATCACCAAATAATCTTTTCTCAGACGATTTCCGTCAAAAACTCTGAGAGTAAATAAAAAATTACCATGAAAAGTTTTTCAATAAAAATCTGTCGTTCGGTGTCGACTTTAAACTGTAAGTTCTGCCGCTCATTTATAAAATTAACGGACACAACATAAGTGGCATGAGAAGCTAGGTCGTAATACTGACTGCAAGGTAGCAATGATCAATTATGTATGTATTTTTGTATATAATCTTGTCTGCTAGACTACAACGTCGTTATACAACTAAAAACTTTACTTTGCTCTAGGCTATGTTGGTCTACGATGTATCGAGAAATAAATGGCTTCTGGGAGAATCTTGTATTGACTGGTTGAGGAAACTATTACAGTGTTTGTAAAATCTTTACTTATTTATTTATTTATTAATTACAATACAATTACAAATTATATTCTAACTACATACGAGCAGAGTAACTTGACCATATGCTCGGTATAGTGTCACAGGCCAGAGTCTCTGGTGGGAATCGAACCCCCGACCCTCACGCTAATAGTCTAGCACACTACCCACTAGACTACCAGAGCACCCGTTTGGAAAATCTTATTTCCTTATAGAATGGTTTTTTTCTCTCAAGGCTACCGATATGAGTTTGAAGTTTGTTTATACCACTCTAGAATAGCGGCAAGTTTATTCAAATTTTTTGAACACAAACATTGATTGGAACATTTGTTATTAATTTGATATGCCATGCGTGTAAATGGTTTCCGACTACATACATACATAACATACATAATTGGTCCTTACTACCCCACAGTCAGGAGTACGTCCTAGTTTCTCAAACACTTGTCATGTGTGTCTTAATTTTATACATGAGTCGCGGAACCTAAAATTTATAGACGACTCCGAACTACAGATGTTTTTGAAACCTTTCATGGCATTTTTTATTTACTATCATAGTTTTTGATATAAATCGGCTGAGATAAGATTTTTGGTGATATTCGAGTTCACAACCTTCTCACTGACAGTCTAGTTCAGTACCCACTACATTACAAAGCCTAATTTTGATGATTTCTTTAAGATTCATACTTTCAATTTAAGTTTCCGCTTTTAGACTGCTTAAATACATTAAATTATCGATATTCTCTATTATACAGTATTCCGAGGATATAAGCACTTTCAATTCATAGACGACTCCGTCCTTTCTCAAATACTTTTAGAATATGACAGGATTCTACGTGAACATTTCGACCCCAAATAAATTAAACTTTTGCTTATTGTTTTAATTTTCATTTCGCCGACAATACAAATATTTTTTATTAAAAAAAACAAATAAAAAATCAGCTGACAAATCTAAATAAATCCATTATTTATCATCATTATTTGAAATTTTATCAGCATTTTTTTTTACTTTTTTCTTCGAATTTATTTTGATATGCTTTAGGTTTGGTTTTTCGGCTCTTTAATATTTATTTACGTATTTCGTTGGTTTTTTTTTCTGATTTATTGGTATGCTTTTGGTTTATATAAATGTTGTTTTTTCTATTTTTCTATTTTTTTTATAATAAATTTATTTTAAGGTTTGGTTCACCTAAAAATAATGTTTAGTATTCACGTGATGTATGTGATGACGTTATAAAAAATATTTTTTTTTCCATTTTGCCTTTGATTTAATGTTTCCACTACATCAGCAGCAAGGCTTTCGTTTTCATTTTCATTTATTTGATATGGTCTACAACAAGAACAAAAAAAAAAAAAAAAGAAAAAGAGAACAACAAAATATGTGTCTAATGTGAGGAAATTTATTTTGTCATATTATGTCATAAACTTAATAGAATATATTTTATAGATTATAATAAATGAATGGCTATAAATTTAATTCCAATGTTTTTTTCTCTCTTTCTTTTCTAATCTATTTGCAGTGAACTGTAAGGTTTACAGCGGAATGGATTTTCATTTATTTTTGCAAACAAGTAAGTATTTTATGCCTACGAAAGGGAATGTGTTGACGTGAATAGTAAAAATGATTGAATATGCTTTCCTATGGTTTTCATAGGTTTATTATTTTTTTCTTTTTTTTGGGTAGAAATAAAATTTTTTATTTGCTGAATTTTCTGTTTTTCTTTTCATAACAACTTAAGTCTTAAATAAGCTTATTAAATAAACATATGATTATTTAATAAGGAATATAATATGATTGTTAATATGATTGTTAAAAAATTTTTAATATTTTAATTCATTTTAATAAAACTATTTATTTACTAGTAGTACATTATATTTTATTGAAATTATGAAATTTGTACCAAAATTTTTGACATGATGTACATTTTACATAAAAATCAAGCACTTCATATTAGCTTGGTGTTATTTCTTTCTGAAATTTGACATCTAGCACCCTTGCCTTGTGGCGATTTATAAATTTCCAATTGCTTAGATAGGACAGCTTATTGTCACTGAAACCTGATGGTACAAACCATTCTTGTAATTCGTTAGAAATATTTGTTGCCAATGTCATGTGAGGTAAAAAAGTTTCCCGTTGCAATAGAACATCGATTATGTATACCAAATACAGCAGTAAGTAGTTGCTATGCACGTAGCATGTACTTGAATCTAAAACTGCCAATTCGACTTCGGTGGACCACGAAATTTATAACGACCATTAAAAGTCAATTAGTTACTAATCCACAGTAACACAATTAAATATGAGTTGAAAAGGTAGTAAAATAAAACAAAAGGAAAGAAAACATAAACCAATACGAGGCATTACTCCGTAAATCTCTTTATGAAGCTTGATTCATACAAATACCCTTAAATTAATTTCCCTGACAATCATTCCATCATTAAGTATCAAATTTCAATTAAAATCACTGGAGATAATTTTCATTTTCCACAATAAAAATAAAAAGTTTTTGAATTCTGTTGCTAAAAACTTTAATTTAAGATGAAAATATACCAAAAAGCAACATAAAAATATAAGTGTTACTATTTAAATATATTTCCTTTAATTTTCTTATCTTTGAGGCGAACAAAAAATTAAATTTTTAAAAATCTTAAAAAAAGGATATATGGGCTGCTCTGAAGGTATGATAGCTAATCCCAAACTATTTATACAGTATTATTTCTTACATAAGACTACAAGTTGTGTGATAAAAGTTTTATGAAAATGGTTAAAATTATCCAACAAAAATCATGACAAATATATTTTTTTTTTTTAGAAAAAAATCCTTTTCAATCGATTTTCGAAAAAGGCTTTAATCATGATTATTAAAGGCTGGAAGACTTTCAGCTCATTTTTCGAAAAGGCGTAATAGGTGTAAATATATCATTATCAAAGTAAATGATTCTATTATATCATACGTACGTAGTTGACCGAAATATTATCATCTGTAATAAAACATGGGACGAACACATTTTTCTAATGTTTGTCTGTCACGTGAGATAAATATGAGAAGAGCAGTAAGAAAGACTCTACAACATGTCAGGAAACAGCTGCTAGCAATCTGTGTGAAAATTGGTAATATTTTTTCATCCAAAGCTACTAAAGGCAGTTTGTTCTGTTCCAAGTAGTACCATCTTTGGCGATAAACATCCTATTCTCATGTTAATTGCTGCCAATACTTTCTTCAATTCATAAGACGAGCTTCTAAAGTCTTTAGCAGCAGATTTGAAACGTGGCTTTACGTCTAATAAGCCAAAACACTACCTACTAGGCTACGACGACTTCTACTTAAGTGTAACCCTTAGTATACTATAGTGTAACTCTTCAATCGGTATTACGATCTAGTTTCTCACACCATTTGTGTTCTGTGTATTATTTTTTATCAATAAGTCGTGGGACCTACATTTTAATGTCACTCCGAATGACAGATTTTTTGAGTAACACTTCATGTCGTTTTATTTACTCTCAGAGTTTTTTCCTAGAAATCTGTTGAGAGGAATTCGCCAAATAAATATTTTCTTCGTATTTCGTTTCATTCGAAATGTTTGACTTGAGGTTTGAACCGCAGCCACACGTCTAATAAGTCAATTCACTAACTACCAGGCCAGGCGACTAGAATAATACATTACTCCCTCAAAATAAAGTTGGCTCTCTTAATAAATGTAATACAATATCATTACTTATACATATAACTTCAATAGCTATTAAGCCATGAGTCTCATCGTTGCCTCAATCAAGCCATAAACAAAGTTATTGAATCATTATTGATTCAGTCGAGATGTGTCTGTACTGCCACCATACGACCTATTGTATTGGCCTCTATATGGCGTATGCCTATAATATCATTATATTGTGCTCGAGGCAATCTTCTCTCTGAACAAGTGTTATTTAAGACTGTAGTTCTCTGTTAAAAAAAATAGGTTATTAACTATTGGTTATTACTGGTGCAGAAATCAGAATTTTCTCCTTCTATTCTTATGCAACAAAAACCAAATGAGTTGGTTTGGCAAAAGTATTTACCTCTCACTGGATATACCTTTCCAAAACATGTTTTCATAATTCAGAACTCCCCTTTTCGTTCCCATTCGAAATTTTCACATGTACTGGGACCTGTGCGAGGGTGACCTTATTACATATACATGTTCAGAAATGCACTTTTATTGAATCAATATTCGGTTTATTGAGTACAATATTTTAAGTGTTTAGACATAACAATATACGCAGGTCAACTGCTTATTCAATATTTATTTGACAGCTGGTAAACACAACAGCTGGTTGTTTCAACAACATTGTTTTTATTTTTTTTTTGTTTGTCATTATTGATTTGTCAAATATCAATAGAAAGTGTTCGGAAAATTGTAATATACTCACTGAACGTACTTATTACAGTGCTGTATTTCAAGTTTTTATTAATATTATAACCATTTATGAATTTATTGAGCAATAATTATTAATAATTAATTGACATTTTATATGAAATGTTGAGATCAATAATGCCGTTTATTGCAATTAGTCAATATAAGTGCATGTCTGAATATAGTATTACAACCCTTAAATCAGGATTAAGACCTAGTTTCCCACATCACTTGTGTTGCGTGTGTTAATTTTACCCATGTGTGACCAATAATATTTATTCACAGAGTATTTATCAGAAATCTGATGAGAGGAAGTCGCCAAGGAAATACATTTTTTTAAATTTTGGCCTCACCTCTATAAGCCAACACACTACTTACTAAACTAGGTTGTCTTTTCATTTATTTATTTGATCCTTACATTTCATAATGATTAATTTTTTACATACTATTTTATATAACCGCTATGTTACTCTACTCACTTCTGTTATTAAATCTAGTGACGAATCATTTTCCCAAATCAAAGAGTTTTCGGGTGCTGTCCAGGTTTCAGTTAAAAAGGAAGCTGTAAATCACACGTGATATTAAGTTTTAAAGCTTTGGAATTCACTATCATATACAAAGTACTTATATATTACAAGTGATTCATGTTGGCTGCAGGCCATGTTTTCATTGTGCTTTGGTGGTCTCATATGTTGTTCACTTCATTTAAAGTATTTTGTTCTGCCTGCCCCCGATAATGGGCCCCTAGGTAGCGATCATGTTATACTTATACCTCGTAATTCTCAGTTATTTACCACTGAACACAATTTTTGTTGAAAATGATTACCCTCAGCCAGTTTCGTAAGACACTAAGCAGCAAAAATTGCGACAAAAACGTTGGTCGTTTGGCTGTAATTGTTGTATGAGCATTATTCGATAGGGACATAAATCAAAATCCTTAAGTAAAAGTCCTTCAGGCCTGCGCTACAAGAACAATATTCTCTTGACTACGTACATACATACGTACATACATACATAATTGGCCATTACAACCATTCAGTTTGGATTACGGCCTAGCTTCTCACACCACTCATGTAGTGTGCGTTAATTTTATACGTGAGTGGCGGGACCTATAGTATAACGTCGACTCCGAACAATCGATTTTTGAGAAACTTTTTCATGGCAATTTTATTTTACTCTCAGAGTTTTTGACAGAAATCAGCTGAGAGGAAGTCGTTGAAGAAATATTTGTTTTTTATATTTCGTTTTGATGCCTGCCCTGTATACGAACACGGGCTTTACGTCTAAAAAGCCAACACAGTACCTACTATTCTATGGCTACTTCCCTACATTTCTTTTTAGCTTGTTGATAGTTTTGAATCGAGAATACTAAAATTAAATCGAAATGAATGATTAACTGAATGAAATGCTTGCTTACGTGGCTAAGTATGTTCACCATATAAATTTCGCGAGTGAATTTCTTTTCTCTTTCAAGTAATTTTCCACAATTTAACAACGTTTTTCTAGAGTTAAACAATTCATGGTGACTTTTCAAAACTTGCTAAACAGATGTGTTAACATAGTTTGACATTTTAGCTGTCAAAGCGCAGTATTATACTCACAGTACTAGGGCAAAAAAGACATGTTTTGATGGCTTAAAGTAGTAGACATTCAAGTTTTTAAGCAATACGTTTCAGTTAAAGGATATAGTTAAAGTTTTAAAAATACATACATATGAGTACATACATACGTATGTTTTTAAATGCCTTCAAAGAGAATGGTTTATTCCCAAAATAAAAAAAAATTTAAAAATCAATATATTGTGGCAAGACTGACGAGTGCAGAAAAACTAAAGTGTTGCACGTAGTATATTTTAAATATTTCTAAACATGCTGCTCTAACATCTTATTATTGTTGTTTTATCAATTTTTTATTTCCCTGATAGTCTAGCATCTGTATGAGTAATTTAATTATAAAGTTTTGCATCATTAATTTAAAGTTTAAGCAACTATTGGCGCAGTTACAACAGCTGCCACTGTTGCTATATTCTTTTACGACTTTTCAATATAACAACAACAACAGCAGCAGGGGTAGTAGCAGTAGTAGAAGCAGTAGAAGCAAATTGATAAAATATCGCAATACTAAGAAATACTCAAGTAGTTTCATATAATAACTCTCTCTCACTCCAACACTACAACAGCCACACATTCACAGCTACTCACTGTGTGTCTGTCATGTATTCTATCACACGGTATACAAATTCATACTCATGCCACATCAAAAACGTAACAGAGAATCACTAACACGTGCTTCCATAATAAATTTTTAAGGGCACACGCTTGTATGGAACACAAACACATGTTTGCTTTCTACACACATATCATCTAAACTTATAGGTACACACACGCAAATACTACAATGTGTGTATATATGTGAATAACTGATGTAATCATTTACTGTGTGTGTCATGTCTAAAATTGTGCTCTTAAATTTATTGGGAAACAGAACGTCTAAATGAGAAAGTAGAGAATTTTAAAAGCCTGTTTGTGTGTTCCTTTCACGAAAATAAAAGAGAGAAAAAGAACGAAAATATTTTAAAAGGATATGTTGTGCACAGAAAGAGTATTTTGTTGCTTTTTATTTATACGTTCTCGTTGAAAAATGACTATAACCAGGAATGGGGGGAGGGTAAATAATAATAAAAAATATTATACCATTAAAATGTATTCGTTTTTTGTCTCTCTTTTTCTGGTTATTTTGGTTTATTGAAAGCATACAAAATATGAACAACTTAAAGCCATTTTATTTTTTGTGGCTTAATTGGTCTTTAATGCGGATTTATTTTTTGCACTCGAGCTCAGAATTCCATTTTTTTTATTAAAAAAATATTGTTTTATTGCTCAGATTTTTATATCCATAGAATGTTATATTATGGGTATATACATAGTTAACAATTTAATTAAGTCTAAAAAAAAAAGAATTAAAGAGGTTTTTATGTTCAATATTTACAATAAATAAAGCCAATACTTTGGTTAATTTAACACCATTATAATAATGCCTCAATATATAACAGTGGAGGGTCTATTAAAGACTTATGAAGGAGAAAGTTCTGCCACCAAAGAAGATCAATTTCACGAGTCTTATTACATACATACATAATTGGCCATTACAACCCTTCAGTCAGGATTATAACCTGGCTTCTCCCACCAACCATTCGGTATGTGTTAATTTAATTTATAAATAGCCGGACCTACAGTTTGAAGTCGACTCCGAAAAACATATTTTTGTGAAAAAATTTCGTATCAATTTTATTTACTCTCAGAATTTTTGCCAGAAATCTGCTGAGAAGTCTGCGAAGAAATAATTTTTTAATATTTCGTTTTGCTGTGGATGTCTAACCTATGGTTTGAAATGTGATTTCACGTCTAATAAGCCAACACACTGCTTACTAGACTACGGTGACTTAACTTTTGTTACGTTAACCCCAAATCAAAGTTATTTAAGGAAAACGAGAACAACTTAATTGAAAGCACAACAATATCACCGAGGTGCTGAAGCAATATTCTACCCCGAGCAGGATAATTAAAAATAATGGATTTTGAATCACTTTCATAATACACATACAATGATCCCAGAAAGCCCAATTCTGTTCAAGTGTACTTTGGTTTTCAAATATGCATAATAAGCCGCTTGATCTAAGTTAGTTAGTTAGGGTTTTTTAACCTCAAACTCTCTAAAAGGAATGACATAATCCAGAGAATTAAGAGAGCAACCATACCCTTTATTTTTCCAAATGGGTTGTGATTTAGATGCAGGGGCTTAGACCTTTAAAACCATCTGACACTTTTGCATTTACGTTGCTCGCGCTTTGTGGATGCATGCCTTGGATGAATGCACTCTATTCTATTCTAATGTATTAATTTCTTTACTCAATTGGAGCCCTGGTCCAACCTGGAGTATAGACATTCTACGAAGTAATAACTTCATTATATTCTCTTCTTTATAAATTTAAATTTATACTTTATTTTATAACTTTAACCACGGGCTTCTGTTTAAATTTAGGAAACTCCCTGTGCTACCATTGAGTTTAATACTGATGGAAAAAATGCTTAACAAAATATGTAGTCGTGGTATATTTATTTAGCGTTCTGATATTAATGTTTTGTATAGACTGCCATAGTCTAGTAGATAATGTGTTGGCTTATTAGACGAAAAGCCATTGTTCGAGCCCCAGGCCAAACATCAATCACATCATCTCAGCAGATTTCTGGCAAAAACTCTGAGAGTAAAATAAAATTGCAATGAATAAGTTTCTCCATAAGTTTCTGTCTGTCGTTCGGAGCCGACTTCAAACACACACAACATAAGTGGTGGTAGAACGAGATCGTCATCCTGACTGAAGGGTTGTAATGACCAATTATGTAAGTATGGTTCACTATAATTAATTAAAGTTACCATCAGGCATGGCAGCGAAACAGGCAAATAAGAATACAACAGTGAAACTGAATGCCATCAGAATATGGATACATGGATACATAGAAGCTATGGTCATACTAAAGTACAAGATTGGAATGGATTTCTCTACTCTACATGTTTTCGACCCTGGGTTTGAAACCGGAAAGATCCTAGTATGACAATGAGTTTTTCAAAAATATGTCGTTCGGAGTCAACCTTAAACTGTAGGTCCCTCCACTCATGTATAAAATTTAACACACATAACATAAGTGGTGTGAGAAACTAGGTCGTAATCCTGACTGAAGGGTTGTAATAACCAATTATGTTTGTATGTATAGACTGCTGCAGTGGTTTCAAGGTGAAAGTCATTTTTTCAAGCGATGTGTTAGGATATTCTCTGATTATCTCTTAATTTACTTGGACAGTTGTGCTACTATTAAGTCTCTAACTAAGGTCTGTTTTTTGACGTCCGTTCAATGCCATAAATTCCAGAGATTTTTCCGAAAAATTTTGAATCAGGGGTTACTGCACAAATTGCATTGTTCATGGTGTGGCTAGGGCAGGTAAGAAACTCACAATTTTCAACATATTACGGAGTAATATGCTCTGATTGCTTTTTTTAATTTCCATTCTGTAAAGCATACCGATAAACTTAGTATTTCTCCAAAGAACTTTTGCAAGAGTTATGGATCTTAGGAAAAGGAAGAGACTATTTTCCAACCATGTGTCAATGGCCTGCAATTGGCACGAATAAGCTGAGCTACTTTAGCTCTCATTTGCTGTCATTCTTAACAAAATATTATAAAGAAATAATTTTTTTTTGAAAATGCTTTGAAAAAAAAGTACTGAATATTTTCTCAAATTTCTTTTTTATTTGAAAGTACAATCCTTCCGGTTAATAATAGCAAAAAATTCCATTCAAATGGCTGCCTCGGCTTGTCAATGCAGTAGCCTATCGGTCCAATTTTTAAGCACATTATCGATTGTGTTCAGCTGTATTTCACCAATGGCTTCACGAATATTGTCCTTTAAAGCGTCTTTGACGTCACCCCACAAATAATAGTCCAACGGTGTCAAATGCAGCTCCGAGGTGGCCAAACGACATCAGCTCTGCCGCTGATAATGCGATCTTCAAAAACAGGGCGCAAAACATCGAGTGTAGCTTCGGCTGTGTGGCACGTAGCGCCGTCCTGTTGAAACCAAATGTTGCCAATATCCTCCTCTTCAATTTTTGTGAACAAAAATTCGTTCAACATGGCCCGATAACGATCGCCATTGACTGTAACGGCACAAATTATGCCTCAGGACCAAAATCCGCACCAAACAGTGACTCGTTTTGGGTGCGTCGGCTTTTCAATGTATGCGTGCGGGTTTTCTGTGCCCCAAATGCGACAATTTTGCTTGTTTACATACCCGCCAAGATCAAAATGTGCTTCATCTGAAAAGATGATTTTTTTTCCCAAAATCGGCATCTTCTGTAAGTCGATCGCAGGCCCACTTAGTGAAGCGAAAACGCATTGGATGGTCCATATTCGTTCAGCGGATGGATTAAACTAATTATTTGTCAAATCAGACCTGAGCTAAGTGTTATCATTCACCAAATAAGCACTAGTTGATAAAAAAAAAAAACGTTAGATGGCGAACCCGATATTATACAAATTTTGGAGATGAATAGATTTCCTATAGGGAATGTTTGATTTCTGGAATATTAATTTTGTTATCACAATCGACTTAAACTTCAGGCAAAGTGGAAATTTTTCTTTAAAGGAGAGTCCAGAATAACCAAACGCTGTCCATTTAATTTGCACCTCCTAGTTTTTATTAAGAATTTTATTTCTTTGGATTTTCGTAGATGCAGGTGATTCTACTACCTCGACTTTCCAGCACTTTTTGCAATGGAATGGTTTTGTTTCTGGTAATATTATTAAATAAATACCCTTTGGGTACTGGGGTCCCTATTCTATCATGGTTTTGCAATGCATTATAATTTTTCGATCCATTAATCAGACATCGTACAAGAAAAGGGAAAGATTTTGTAAAAAAAAATTGGTCAGAAGTAGGATAATTGACCCAAGCAACGTGGTATTGAATAATACGGCGCCATTTGCGAAAAGAAAATTAAAGAAGAGTGAAAATGGCATTGTGGATAATTAATAAGTATATACGACAAAAAAGTCAATGTGGATAAAAACTTTAGAAATTTTTGTAAGTCATTCAGACTGTGTTCGAGTTGCACAACATAAAAAATTTTAACAAATAAAATAAATATCTTTAATAAAAACGTAAATCCGTAAATAATCACAATTGCTAAACCCATGCCTTCTTTAAATCAACAGTACTTATGGTATGAACTTATGACATTGCATTTACCATAACATCGTTAATAAAATATGAAAATGTTTCCCATATTTATTGAAAATCATCATAATTTAATAACTCCTCTTTGTCTATCTTGTCTACATTTAATGCACCATTTCACAAACAATTCTTGCCTAAAGACAAACGATCTTAAATAACCCCAAAGAAACTTTGTCGAACTTTCTTTTATGTTTTCCATCCCGCGCTCTCTCTTTCTCTCTCTCGCTCTTATCCGTTTAGAACAATTTAAGATGCGTTAAAACTATATTCTAATAAAAGGAGAAACAAATACTCTGGCAAAAGAAAAAGCAACTGCATCAGCAAAAAAAACATACAAGCAATATGGCTTAAAGTGACAGATTGAAAACACTGCAACAAACATGCTGATGGCTTGCCAACCAGAACTTTTTGCAACTTAAACTCAAATATAACAACAACAATAACAAATGAACAACGAAAAGTTTTTATTTTTTTTTAACAACTTTTGAAGTGCCAGAAGAAGTGAAGAACTTTGTGCCACCCAGATGATAAGACAATAAATGTTAAATCAAGAGAACCCTTCAACCTCGAATGAAATCACTGGTAAAATGATGACTTATAACCGTTATAAATGACAAAAATGTAACGGGATTTTATAAGAGAAAGCAACAGCAATTGTTTCTTTGGAAACAATAATGGAAAGGACTAAACGACTATGAAATATGCCTGACATGCTAAGTTTAAAGTAATTATGCGCCCTACACCAGCATAGTTTTTGGTTACGGTATATGTTACGATATTTAAAAATATTGACTGCATCTAAATGGCAACCCTTCCAATTGTATGTTTATGTTTATAATCTGTGATATGGTGCTTTGCTAAAGACGTTGAATCAATTGGAGTTTTTGAATTCTAGCGAAGGCAGCTGGAAATTCCTCTCTTTTATATAGTTCCAGAGTTTAGACTCTTTAGGCGTGGAAATGCAAAACGTTCTCTTCCACAGATCCTTCTAATAACGATTACTCTGGCGATCATGAAATTTTGTGTATGGTATTCATCAAATCATCCATCAGCTAATCTAATATTGTTTCAAATTAGTCTTGTGGCATTTCACCGGCAGAAGATTTTTACATTCAGAAAGCTTCCATAAGTAGGCTTGACTACTGAAATTGTGCGGAAAGTAATACACAATCTTTTATCCGCCAGAAGACCAGCAAAACAGTGATGATTAAGAATGAGTTGTTTTATAAGAGGAGGTTTACAGAGTGTTTCTGATTAGATTTTGAAACCAAAAAATTGGTACCCAAAGTGGGGTTGAATGTAATTTGTATAAAATGGATTGAAACCGCATCATTAAAAAGACATGTATCCTCAACTATCCGGTTTATTTGGGTTAAATTGAAAAATTCCCAAGCTAGAGCTCACCTTGATAAGATCTATCATCCTATTTAAGTAACTCCACATGAGCTATAAAAGTGTTTCTTTTTTCTTTCGGAACTTATCGTAATGATGTCGACTGTCTCTGATTGAATTAGAATGGGTTACAGACCAACAGACCAACCATGCGTAAAGCGCAACGTAATTTTGTGCGCAGCTCCTGTGCTGTAAAGGGTAACTTAACCCTTTGCGACCGTATGTCTGCTCTCAGCCTCCTAAACTTTTTTACCATTCCAGTCGTATATCTGCTCTCAGCCACCAAAGCTTTATTACCGATCTGGTCGTATGTCTGCTCTCAATCGATACGCTTTCGAAATTCGTTGAAATCTAATGATGTTTTATAAGTTGTGTTAGACTTAGATTTGCCGATATCGCTCCTTAAAATATTTCAAAATGATACTCTAATAAAATGGCAAACCGAAATTTACTGAAAGAAGCTTTCCGTGAACTTGAAAGTAGCGATGACGAATTTTATTTTGACTCTTTCAACACTGACTTTGATGAAGAAAGTGATAACATTTGTTCTGAAAATATTTCCACTAGTGATTCTGATAGTGACATAGTAGGGAACGAAACGAAAATTAATTCCGACCAGCATGACACCCTTATATAAAATTAATACGGTCGCATAGGGTTCAATAAAAGCGCCAACTTTGTGCCAAGAATAGTAACGTTTACTTATCATGGCTTGAAAACAGCTAAGTTAACAAAACAGGAACAGTTGGCTTGCAACTAACTTCACTTCTTTACGCGCCAGAGTTAAACTTAATCAGCGTCTGTTTAAGAAACCCCATAACAATAATAAGGGAACATTAGCCGTATTTATACACAGCTAAAGGCTGATAATACCTCAGGAGAAGTACAGAATATCATTCCTGTTATTGTTCGGTACTTGGGTACCTGATACGAACAGCAGAACGTGTCAAGCCAAAAGTGATTTGGATTGAATTCAATAAAACTATAGTGTTAGCTGATAGGTGTTCCTTTCACCGTATCTCAATGTTTTCTGATAGTCAGGCTGCCATAAGATCTCTGTCGAACGTTGTGGGATTGTCAGGGAATGTCGCCACTGTCTCAACCTTCTTTTTGAGCGCCTCAGTACCACTCTTATATGGGTCCCCGGGTACGGTGACTTTCCGGGAAACTTTAGAGCCGACGAGCTCGCTAAGGCTGATGCTCTACTGCCGGATCCTCTTCAATCGACTTAAGAATGTCACTTACCTCTTTCAAGCTGGCCATCGCGCATAAATTCTTTCGAGACGCCAACCTATCCTGGGTCAATTAGGAGTCCTGCTCCACCGCTAGGCTCACTTGGCCCTCAATGGATACGAGGCGCACCAACCAGTTACTTGGACTTGGTCGTAACATCATCTCGATCACAGTGGCCATGCTTACAGGTCATTGTGTGAGAGAATGAAGCTCCCATTTAACGGCTTCTGCCGTGGGTGCAGATCCACTGAGAAAGAGGGGACTGTTATCCACTTTCTTTGTCAATGTCAATCTTTTGCGAATTGCAGGTTATTTGGTTCTCCAATTCTTGTCAGCTTGACGGAGCTATCGTCCATTGATGTCAAGGATATAGCTTTGTTTATCAAGCTTTCAGGCTGGTTTTCCAGCGTGGCGTAGTCGTCCTTTGAATGAGTTTAGATAACCCTCGTGCTATTGTAGTGCATCCGGGTGATGCCATGATTTTCTGGGCAGATTGGGGGACCCAATCCAAAGATTGAGAGAGCCTATATGGATGGTTCACAACACCAGGTTATTATTGCGAATGTTGTCACTTGGCCCAATGGTTTGACGTAAAGTGTACTGGGCCGATGGTAAGCAACATGCCATAGAATGTTCCAATTTTGATGGGACAGGGCGTGTGAAAATCCTTAGCACTCATCTACCTCATCCCTTTGCCATTACCATTTTCGAGGACACCATGTATTGGATGGATTGAAATACGAAAACTGTTTCGGCTGCCAATAAAATCACTGGCAAAGGTTTTCGTTCGATACATGAAAATGTCCATTTTCCTATGGACATCCATGCTTATCATCCAGCCAGACAACCGGACTATGAAGATCATTGTCAGAAGGATAGGAGAGGCATGTTCTCATTTATGTTTGCCCAATAAAAATTGCAGACGCTGTGGCTGTCCTATAGATGTCCTCTAAAAGAGGACAGCAAGACATGTAAAAGTGCCCCAGAAGAACTTATCCTAGTTGCTAGACGTAAAGACATACGCCTGCGGCAATTGAATAATAAACCCAACCGCTCAACAGATGTGGATATGATAATACCTTTGGATAACATAAAACATGCCGTTGCATTGGATTGGTGTAGCGATACGGATACAATATATTGGACGGATGTGGAGAGAAGCACTATAAATAATGACCATTTGAATGGCAGTTACCAACAAAAGCTTATTCACTCGATTTTGCGCTGACCAACTTCTTCCTCCCTGGTTTGGAAGGAGTAAGGAACAATAGTCGACGTAGTCTAGTAGTCAGCGTGTTGAGGCCACGGTTCATATCCTGGGTCAGACATCTTTAACAAATCGAACCGCTCAGCAGATTTCTGGCGAAAACTCTGAACGTAAATAAAATTGCTATGAAAAGATTTCCCAAAAATCTGTCGTTCGGAGTCGACTTTAAACTGCAGGTCTCGCCACTTATGGAAGAAATTAACACACACAAGATAAAGTCGTGTGACTGACTGAAGTGTTGTAATGTCCGATTATGTGTCGATAGCTTTGATTGATCCAAGATTTAACTGCATTGAGCCCTACTGCAACCAGCTCAAACCTCTGCCTCAAAAGAAGATGGGTAAGGTGCCTCAGTTGGATTGGGGAGTGAAGCAGAGGGAACTTAATTGCAAACATTATTAACAAGAAAAAACATTAATGACTACGTACAACCTCTTTCATTTCATCATTTTTTCATGTTTTACAAAACTGTAGGATATCATCTAGTGAGACTGGATTGTGTAGATTCTTCTACAGAATTTCTTTCTTTATGAGTTAAGAGTTCTTTGAAAACTTTGCCTTCTTAATATCAAAACCATGGCAATCAGCAATATTGCTAAGTAAACAAACGTTTTTTGCTGACTATTATGCCTGTGCGTATATATAGAGCAACAGCATATGTTGCTTGATACCAAAATCATTTCTGTGGAAAAGAAAAAAAAATACTAATGAGCATAAACAAAAAGCAAATGTTACCAATAAAAATAAAAAATAATAAAAAATAAAACAACAACAGAATGGCATTCCACTTTTTACAGAACTTCATTTATACGGGACATATTGGTGCATACAGTGGATAGCAAAAGTCTTAGTATGGCAATATATTTTAGCAATTTCATGTAATTTAACCAACAATTTGTATAAAACTTTATCGTTTATATATTTATTTTATTCATTTATTTCTGTTTTATTATAAGATAAACAATTTTTTAATGTTTTTTATAAAACAATAGATACCCCCAAGGAGAACCCTGAGTAAATTTAAAATTCAATTGCCTAATATATGAAAATGTTATCACTTGATTCTGGTGGCACCATGAGCAAGTTTTTCGGTTGACTTTTATTTGAGGCTTAGCGATTACGTACCATTCTTTCAAATGAACCGTAGATCGAGCCTTAAAAAATTCATAATTCTAGCTATGTATGTATCACTTTTGATACATACTTGTATTTCATAGAATTTTTGCAATTATTGATAGATTTTGTTACAAAATTGAAATATTTTGATTTATTTTAATTCATTTTAATAAAACTATTTTACATTATTACACTTTTGTTATCACTTTTATGAAATTTACGCCAAAATTTTTGACATGATGTACATTGCAGTATAGCCTTTTGAGTAAAAATTAAACACCTCATATCAGCTTGGTTTTTTTCTAAATGGCAACAATTTAACATCTAGCACCCTGGTTTTGTGGCGATTTATAAGTTTCCAAATGTTTAGATGAGACAGCTTATTGTCATTCGCATCAGCAATGCTCTCCATTGGGTGCTGGCTGGAACCTGATGGTGCCAACCATTGCTATATTTCGTTAGAAAAATTTATTGTCAATGTAATATGAGCTAAAAAAGTCTCCTGGTGCAATAGAACATCGATAATGTTAATAACAATGTTCTCTCTTTCATTCCTCTCTGGTTTCCCGAAAACAAATTTCTCCAAATACGGCTGTAAGTAGTTGCAACACACGTAGCTTGTACTTCAATCTAAAACAGCCAATTAGATTTCACTGGACCACAAAATTTATAACGACCAAAAAATTCAATTAGTTACTAATTTACAGCGACAATATTATTGGGATTATTAAAAGCTGAAACACTTTCAGCTCAGTTTTCGAAGAGGCGTTTTGTTGTAAATTTATCATCATTTCCGAGTAGTACATTATCAAAGCGAATGATTCTGTTATCTCATACATACATAGTTGACCGAAATATGATTCTCGTCTAATATCTAAGAAATAAAATATGGTACGAAACACTTTTTTCTAATTTTTGTCTGTCACATGAAATAAATATGAGAAGAGCAGTAAGAAAGACTCTACAACATTTCATGTAACAGCTGCTAGCAATCTGAGTGAAAATTAGTAATAATTTTTCTTCCCAAACTACTAATACGTTCTCTATTCCAAGTAGTACCATCTTTTTCGATTGACGTCCTATTGTCATGTTTGCGGCTGTCAATATTTGCGTCAGTTCATAAGAGGAACTTCTGTTTTCTTCTTCTTCAGGATCTTCAGTAGCAGGAATATTCCAAACATATATACATAATCGGTCATAACAACCTTTCTGTCTGACCTGAGGTTTAAACCTTGATCGAACGTCTAATAAGCTAACATGGTACAGACTAGACTACGACAACTTCAATGAATATCAAGAACATATCACGAACAGAAAATTCAACCTGATCACTTTCATCCAACTTTCAATTCCGTAAATAATGTATTATTTGCGATAAAACCTCACAAAATCTTTGAAACCTTAAAAAAATTACATACACAACACCAAAGAATCCCTAGGAAAGTCGTATGTATCAAAAATGATACATAAGCCAGAATTAACAACTTTTTGTATTTTTTAAGCTCTGTTCAAAATTTTCTTTTTTTATTTGGTTTAAAATAATGGCGATAATAATATTAACGAATTAAAAAAATATCAAGCATCTATTTTTTTTTATTAAAGTTATATGGTCTCAAAAATTGAAATGTATCATTTTTCATCGATCTACGGTTAAATACTCTCTTAAAGTCATATCGGGGCTTTGTGCAAGAGTAATAAGCCTGTGGGGCCTTTTTTTGTCAAAATATGTTGTCGTACTAAGACTTTTGCTGTCCACTGTACATATGCTCATGAATAGGGGGTACACAGAAGATACCTATTATATTACATTATAAACTATAAAATAAATTCATTAAAAAAAATAAAATAAAACTTTTTAGTTCATTAAAATAAAAATAAAAAATTAAAAAAAAAACGCCTTTCATAATGCATCATTATATAGGCGGCTGCCTTACTTTTGCTGGGTATAAAATGAAGCATAAAATATACGATATAAGCTGACTTAAAATATTAAAGAGTTATACTTGTATGTGTGTCAGTCAGCTGTAGCTAAAAGTTTACTATTAACAAAAACAACAACAACAACATCAACAACGACAACAGCAAATCTGTTACCTAAAAGTTTTTTCATATTCCCCATACCACACGGGGGCCATCATTATAACTTTTCATGATGGCAGCAGCAAACTAAAAATAAAAATGGAGAGAGAGAGGCAAAGCAAAAAAACAAAAACAAAACAAAATGAGAAGTAAAGTAATATAAAAAAAATTTATAATTATAGCTTAAAAAAGCGTTGAAGATGCACAGCACAACTCAGGCGAAAGCAATATAACAGCAAAAGCAGCAGCAACAGCAGCATTATAAATGAAATTTCTGCAACTTCATCAGTTGCTACAATATGTTGCAAAGTATACAAATTTCAGACATAAATATTAATAAATATGATATATGATGCTGGAATTTTTATTAAATCTATAAAAAAAACGTAACAAATTTTTTCTGTTTTTGGGAAAAGCACAGTGAATAGTAAGAGGAAGAAGTATACACAGGATAGCTTACAGAAGGAAGATGACTCAAGTTTTCGTTGCAATACAAGTATCAGTTTTGACGTGATATTTTACACAGGAGATGCATATAAAAATAGCAAAGTTTTATTGGGGTTTTTTCAGGAGCTTGAGAACTTAAAGCTTTATCATAAGATTGAAATTTTTTATTGAAATCTGGTATATGATGTCATGGCTTTTCTACATTATGCTATATATGCTCTACACCACAAGTCCGCCGCCGTTACAAGTTACATGGTCTATTGTGTCATATTGTTGGAACTAAATCTCGTTGGCATTGAATAGTATCTAGAATCAAATTAAATTACCATGATCAGATCATGGGGGCATTCTCAATAACAACAGTTCCTTGATCACTTTGAAACAAATAAGCACCGGTGTTGGACTTAATGGTTATCCGTTAACACCTGGAAGATTGTCTTCTTGTTCAAGCTGTATGTTATAGGCACGTGGGCCAAGGTTCTTAGATAAAATTTTCTTCGTAGTTGCAGTACAAAAGCCAACAAGTTATCCTTTTCTGCTACATCGGCAATATTTTCTTTGGTACGCTCAAAATCTAGAAGGTACTTAGTTTGCTTATTGGACACGAGTCCAGCGCAGACATCTCGAATAAAACTAAATATGAAAATATGTTTCGTTAGATGTTATTTATTTAAAAAAAATATTTTTTTTTGAAGTGCATTTCGACTAACCAAGACAAAATATCAGACCGTTTGATCATACTTATCGACATTAAAATAAAATGACTATCAATGTAGACACCAATAGCCGTAGTCCAGTAGGCAGTATAGTGTGGTGTAGTGTAGTGCTTATTAGACCTAAAGCCAGGATTCGAGCCCCAGGCCAGACATAAAAAAAAATACAAAAAATATTTCTTCGGCGACTTCCCCTCAGCAGATTTCCGGCAAAAACTCTAAGAGTAAATAAAAATTGCAATGAAAAGTTTCTCAAAAATCTGTCATTCGGAGTCGACATTAAACTGTAGGCCCCGCCGTACATATAAAATTAACAAAAACAACATAAGTGGTGTGTGAAATTAGGTTGTAATCATGACTGAAATGTTGATAACTAACAATATCAAACTCGTATTTAAACTCTTCAAAGAAAGTCCTGTGCAGTACTAAAATTACTAATTTAACTTCAACATGACGAGTAGGATTTACTAAGTCGTATTAGAATCCTATGGTGGCTTGAAATCCAACAATGGATTCTATATTCCTCTCGCACAGGACACACAATGCAATGGGAGTTTAAAATGATAATAAATTATGAAGTTTAAAGTACTGAAGTTTGAAGTGCTGACTTATTTCCTCGTCATAGGAGTAAATTCTTCTTTAATATGATCATTATTCACGGGACTCTCTCTTTAGATGTAGAAATCCTAGGAAAATAAGATTTAAGATGGTCATCGTACTCCTGGATAAAATAAACACGATACTTTGATGGACTGGAAAATGGATGTCCAAAACTAAAGGATTGTATTGACTAATAATGTCTGAGTGATGGGAGAAGCTACGTCGTAATCCTGACTGCAGGGTTGTAAAGGCCAATTATGTATTACTCGATTGTTGCAAGCACAACCGCATTTACATTTACACGACTACTACGGTAATTTTTTTATGATTTTAATAAACGAAGTGTTAATCTCTTTTAATTTTCAAAATCGGTTTAAAAATGTTCAAGTAATTTGACAAACGCAGTTTCGATGGCCCTTATCTGTCCTGTCAAAGTACTGAAGTATTTGGTGGAAGGGCCTATAGAAATTTTGTTGAACATAGGAAAGGTTAATAGAGTTCTTTTGCTGGCCATAATTGCTCCATTAATTCGAAAATTCCATGTTGATTACATTGTTAGTGAAATAATTTGCAGTTCATTGTATTCTTTGTTGTCTCTTTGAAAAACTCAAAGTTTGCTCTACATTTCCATAGAATTTCTCTGATGTTTTACAAATTATCGAATCCCATAATAATTTATTTTCAATGACAGTCTAAGCGAAAAGCCAAACTAATCGAATGATAGAAACTAATCCATATCGATAACACTCAAAGGATAACACATCCGTTTGTTTGTTTCTCTTGTATGTTCTTTTTGAATTTGTATTCACTTTCAATTCAATGTTCAGTATAGATGTCATTTGTCTGTCTGTCTGTCTGTCTGTCTGTCTATCATTTGTATTTTGTTGTGCATTCAAGCCCTCATTATTTGGCCTGAAAATAAAACAAAAATAACTTACGTTACGTTGTAGACCTTTTTTTTTTTGCAACTTTCTTTTTCGTTTTTATTTTTTTTTCAGTTTTTGGTTCAAAGCAAACCATGATTAATGTTGTCGCTTTCTTTCTATACATAAGCCCTCATCCACTGGCTGAATTTTACCCCCTTTTCGTTGGTTAATGCGGATGTCAACGCAAACAGATGATGGTGGCCCAGCAATTGTGACAATTTGATTGAAGGTTTTCTTTTTGTATGGCGTTGTCACTTCAAATGAATTTTTAATGAGTTGTCAACACTTTTGAGAAAGTTTAGCATGGGATTGTATTATGCGAAAAGAATTTAATTTTTAGAAATTTTCCATAGCTTTTTACAATGGGGAATGACTTGTTTAAATTGACATGTAGAAATCAATTTATTTATAAATAAAGCCATATGGTTTTAATTGGTCACGTGCATACATATGTACATACATAATTGGCCATTTCATCCCTTCAGTCAGGATTACGGTCTAGCTTCTCACACCATTCATGTTGTGAGCGTTAATTTTATACGTGAGTGGCGGCACCTACAGTTTAAAGTCGACTCCGAAGGACAGATTTTTGGGAAACTTTTTAATGGCAGGTTTATTTACTCTCAGAGTTTTTGCCAGAAATCTGCTGAGAGGAAGTCGCCGAAGAAATATTTTGTTTTCATATTTCGTTTTAATGTCTAACCTGGGATACGAACCCAGGCTTTACGTCTAATAAGCCAACACACTACTTACTAGACTATGGCGACTTCAATTGGGCACGTATTCATAATATAAAGCATATGTACCTATGTTATTAGCCGTTACAGCACTAAAGTCAGGATTACAAACAAGCTTCTCTTATCAACCATGTTGTGTGCATTAATTTTATTAATGTTAGACGGAACCTATAGTGTAATCTCGAAGCCGAAAGATAGATTTGGAAAGCTTCTTTGGGGTCATTAGGTGTTAACCTCAGAACTGATGCCCGTATACTCCACATGACATAGTGGGGTTTTCATACCCTTGGAATATTGAGATCCTTAAAATTAAATCAATGTGAAATTTTAATTAATTTACCAGCCCTAGGCGACACACTCTGTGAAATTCATGGGAAATGTTCATAAAAACAGCATATGAGTACATACATACATACATAATTGGTTATTACTACCCTTTTCACAGAATTAGGACCTAGTTTTTCACACCACTTATGTTGGTTGTGTATTAATTTTATACATGAGTAGCAGCTTCTAAAGACAGATTTTTGAGAAACTTTTCATGGCAATTTTATTTCAACCTCAGGGTTTTTGTAAGAATATTTTGCTTTATTTCGACTTGTTGGAGATGTCTAAACTGGGATTTGAATCGTTGCCTCCCACTACCCACTAGACTGACACGACCTTAATACCATTTCCTCTTATTATTAATTGAAGTGTTTAAGAACATGATTCTTTTAATTTCTATTTAATTTTTTGAATTTTATGAAATTTATTAAACAGCATATTTAATTATTAGCTTAAATTTGATGACATTTTTTCTTTTGTTTATTGTAATTTATTATTTACATTTTTTTCTTTGTTTTTTTTTTCGATTCCTTTTATTGTAAATGTGCAATTATTGATGATTTTTTAATTATATTTCGACTAATTCATTAACTAGTTTAAAGCCTAATTGATAGTAAAATTTATAAAATATTAATTAAAATGCATATTAGTTGGAAGTAAATAAATTAAATTTATTCTGTCATATTAATTAAATATTAAATTAACAAAAAAAAAACTTTGCCTATGTGATAAGCTACCTAATTATTATTATTTTTTTATGTAATTTAAAAATGAATTTCAAACATTAGACAGCGTTTCAATATGTTTTTTTATCAGGCACGTCACAGATTCCGCTTGGAATGGTTTTGATTCCGTATATGCAATTCCGATCGATTTTGTTTTAGGTTCATCAGATTCCAAACGATTTTGTTCATTCCCAAAAATTATAAAATTACTGCTTTTCAAATAAAGTATGGCAGTGAAGTGCCTGACAAAAGAAAAAAAAACATAATTAGTGAATAAAAAGCGGAACAAAACAAATGAAGATAATTTTTCACTCTTTTCTTTGAGTAGTTTTTGAGTCTCCACATCATTTAAGTGACTATCTCTTAAGAAGTTTCACCATCTTTCTGTTCTGGCTCCTTAATTCATTACGTAGTTCTTCCATCAGCTTAACAATGAATTTTAAATGTTTGTTTTCTTCAAATAGAAGCTTATTTAAATCAGGTTTTGATGCAGTATGGTTTATTTGGTTTGACCAAGATTTATTTGGTCTTTTGCATTTAAACTCCAGCGATTGTGTTGGACTCAGTCCTTTCTTTAAAACGGTGGATTTTTTGCTGCATATTTCATTTTTATTTTTTTCATTTGCTTTTAAAGCACTTTTAGATCCTGAAGGTACTGAGTCAAGAAGGCATTGAGCGTTTTCGTCGTTGGAATCGCTGGAGAAAAGTATATTGGAATAAATTTCGGCAAAATATCTGGTGCCAGTAATATCTTCAACGGATCTAAAAATTCCGCTTAACCGTGCCACTGATTCGTCTACATCAGACAAAATGTATTTTATGAACTCGCCAACTCCGGTTTTTAACCTTTCTCTTTTGTTGTGGGTCAATTTATAACGTTGCAATACTTCGATGAAAAAAACACTTTGTTTTGTTTTTCTCAGCAAGTTTACAAAATTAAATTTCTTACGCATAAATATTAACTAAATACTTAGAAAACCTATGTAATAATAAAACATACCATTTTGTCTTTCAGTTTGACTAAGTTTTATTAATACATACATAAATACATACATGCATACATAATTGGTCATTACAACCCTTTAGTCAGGATTACGACCTAGTTTCTCACACCACTTATGTTGTGTGTGTTAATTTTATACATGAGTGGTGGGACCTGCAGTTTAAGTCGACTCCGAACGACAGATTTTTGAGAAACTTTTTCATGGCAATTTTTATTTACTCTCAGAGTTTTTGTCAGAAATCTGCTGAGAGGAAGTCGCCGAGAAAATACTTTTTGCATTTTGTCTTGATGTCTGGCCTGGGGTTTGAACCGATGCCTTGCGTCTAATAAGCCAACACATTAGCTACTAGACTAGAGCGGCGACTTCAAATTTTTTTTGGTAAATACAACAACAACTAAGGCTGTAAATTTTGATGAATGATTAGAGTCACTTGAATCATTTATAAGTATTACAAGTATTTTTCTAAAGTTATGATTCTGAATGAGTAGGCTTATGAATCAAATATATTTTGAATGGTATCAGTTTGATGTCAACGTTGTAAATCGGCGTAGTCTAGTAGGTCGTGTGATGGTTCAAACAAAACGAAAATATGAAAAAATATTACTTCGGCGACTTCCTCTCAGCAAATTTCTGGCAAATAAAATAGCCATGAAAAGTTTCTCAAAAATCTGTCGTTCGTTGTCGACTTTAAACTGTAGGCCCAGGCAATCATGTATAAAATTAAGACACACAACATAAGTGGTTTGAAAAGCTAGGTCGTAATCCTGACTGAAGGGTTGTAATGACCAATTATGTATGTGTGCTGTACGCATACTCATTGCAACCTGTACTTATACATCAATATACTTTGCCTGCTGTCCTTGTCTTTTATTAGTCAACTATGATTGTAAATTTTTATGAATGATTCTAGTCACTCCAATCATTTATGAGTATTATAAATATTTTTCTAAAGTTATGAAACTGAATGAGTAGGCATATGAATCAAACATATTTCGAATGGTATGAGTTTGATATCAACGTTGTACTCATACTCATTGCAACCTGTACTTATAAACCAATGTCGTAGTGAGTACGAATGGATCAAAGTAATTAAATTTCAATATTGTTGACTCACTTATATTCAAAATTTCATGAGGGCTTATGAGTAGCGAAAAACGATTTATTGCTGAGCTCTGTACCATACATCTGGATATCATGACTCATGCCAAAATAATATTTATTTGTAGCTCTGTTAGTGATGTACATACATATTATTCACAAGAAAAACAAAATAATTTTTTAATGAATTTAATTGCAAAAACATGATTGAAATGCTTTTTGTTTTTGTATCATCTTAACAAGCGTAGGTGTTCTTATGCTTTTCAGCATGCACTGTAAAAATGCTACGACATACAAAAACAGACAAAATAAACAAATTCCAATTATTATAATTAAAAAATGTTTTCAAAAGACATTACTTTTTTCCAAACCACCACCCTCTTTTTCTGCATTCTCTACATTTTCTTTCAATTTTCTTTTGTTATGCCATTTTTCCGTTAATAATTATTTGTCGTATTTTTGTTTGTATGTCTTCTTGTCTTCATTAACATTGATAAAAATGTAAATGAAAACATAAAAATACCGAAACCTGAAAGAACATTTTCGTTCGCTTTGAATTATTCAACAATTTTCATAAGAAATTCACACAAATATTGTTGAACTGAAAGAAAACATTGAAAGACAGTTGAGAATAACAGAAAATGTCAGTGGAAAATAGGATTTTTTCCCCAGGAATAAATATGTTCATATTATTGTATGCATTAATGCCGGTATATTGTATGGAGAGTTTTGCAGTCAATAGAATTGAAATTTCATAAGCAGATAAACGTCGACAGATATGGAAATTGTAATGAAAAAAAAAAATCGAAAATAAATAAATATACAGTGGAACACGGATAAAAGCATACATTAAATATTTTTTCTTTTTATTTTCTATTAGGTTACAGGAACTCTACATCGGAAACACTTTTCCGTAGTTCGCTTAAGTGTAAATTCCATTTAATTGCAATGAAAATGCTTTCGCTTTACATTTGCAATCAAGCGTACTCGATTATATTTTTGAGATTCGGCATTTTTTTTAAATTATTATTGTATAGGTATTTAATAAATTTAATAAAAACAAACACAACAGTCTCTGTGATATGGTCTTTCTCTATACACAGGGTTTTCCATTAAACGCTTCACTTTTTAAATTTACAAAAAACAAAAGATGTAGCGGGTATCATCGAATTGATACCATTATGTGTGGAATATAACGTCGTTGAAATGTTCGCCACGGCTTCATTGGGTAAGTGGAAAACATACATACATTTGTAAAGTCGCCGTAGTCTAGTAGCTAGTGTGTTGGCTTATTAGACGTTCAAACCCCACGTCAGACATCAGAACGAAATATGAAAAAGTATTACTTCGGCGACTTACTCTCAGCAGATTTCTGGCTAAACTCTCATTTATAAAATTAACACACAAAACATAAGTGGTTTGAGAAGCTAGGCCGTAATCCTGACTGAAGGGTTGTAATGCCCAATTATGTATTATGTATGTACATACATCTGTAATTACAACCCTTCAGTCCTACTACTACTGCTGAGAGGAAGTAACCGAATAAATATTTTTTTATAATTCGGTTTGTTAGAGATGTCTAATCATGGGATTTGAACCATGGCCTCACGTCTAATGAGCCAACACTCTACCTACTACATTACGTCGATATATTCTCATTCATCATCATTAGAATATCCTCATTTCGAATAGATACACAAAAATTGTGATTATTAGCCTAGCCATCTAACCAAAAACGATCTTCATTACTAAACACGTTTCTATATTTCAAATACTCTTCTCAAACTATTTCAAGTGAATCCAGCTGGAAAAATGTCGCCAAGTATGTTTTCAATTCTGGTTCAAGCTGTCTTCTAAAGGCACATAATACCCACACCGTCATATGCCAAATTATTACCGCAAATTCCTACATAAACTGATACCCAGCAGAGGGTAATCCATCGATAATTTCCAGATTATTCGATTCTTTTAACGAGCTAACCTCATAAGAGCACGAATGGCGGTCTGAATGTAAAATAGTTTTGCTGTGTCATTAGCTTTGTAGCTTCTGCCAAAGTTGAATTGAGCAATTTAAGGCAAAGTATAGTCATTTGGCTTCAATTCTTTAATGAGATGTATTTTATAGAAACGTACGAACCGTAGAGACCACGGTTAAAACTCCAGACCAGACATACATCTTTAATAAAACGAAATTTTAAAAAATATTTCTTCAACTACTTCCTCTCCGTAGATTTCTGGTGAAAGCTCTCTGAGTAAATAAATTAATCCTTAAAAATTTCTCAAAAATCTGCCGTTCGGAATCGACTTTAAACTGTAAGTCCTGCCACCTAAGGACAAAACATACCCAACATAAGTGGTGTGACAAACTAGATCGTAATACTGACTGAAAGGTCTGTAAGTACATATGTAATCTCTGTAGTCGAACGACAAAATGCATTGAATTCCCACATAATCTGGTGCCCAGCAGGAGGAATCCCATTCCCCTATCCCTAGCTAATTCAGTTATCCCAGCTAATTCCCTACTATTATCGAGATATTGTGCTATGCCTTTACAATTTCACTTTTTATAGACCAATACTAACCTCACAAAAATTTTTTTTTTTTTTGTATAAAATACGAAATACCCCATACAATATACTTGTAACGGTAAAATATCTGCCTTAAGAATTATACGAATTAAATTATTGATAATATAAAACGTTTTTCATACTCATAAGAAATCACATGCAACTGCACAAATGCATTGAGACAGTCTTATTGAAAGCAAACTGCCTCCATTAGTCAGCCAACCAGACCAGTCTTGTTAAAAAAAATTTTTTTTTATTCTTTTTGTTAATGCAACACAATTTTGAAGAACTCTTTTATTCCCATTTTTTAATGTGTTTTTTGGTTTTTTTTATCTTCTTATTAAAGACCTTATATTCAAAGGTATGGTATGTTGCCTCAAATATGACATCATGGCTTAAGAAAATTATTTTCATGTTTCTTATTGCCAGATGAGTAGTAAAGAGTAGAGTGCATTGAATTGAATAAAAAAATAATAATATTAAATTGACTGCTAGACATTGAGTCTGCTTAAAAATAATTTTTATCTCTTTAGTCGTTATCAGAGGTCAGCAATGAGTATTCAAAAAGATGAGTAGAATCGAATCATACTCATAATTTGCGATACTTGTACGTATTCATACTTATTTTAATATCATGGAACCTCTACTCATATTCAAAGTTTGAAGTACTTATCATATTCATACTTAACAACACGTATGATGTTGTTGGTTTCGACTCTCCATGGCTCAACAATAACAAGAATCTCAAAATAAGTATGATTCGCGTACGTACACTGAAATACTCACTAGAAGGTTGTGTGTTTACTTTACTTGCTGTCCTTGTCTTTTATCAGTCAACTAAGACTGTAAATTTTGATGAATGATTCGAGTCACTTGTTTACTATTTACGTCAGCAAATAGACGACATCATATTCAATGTCTCCACCTTAGCGATATTATAAAATATTTTTTAATAAATTTATTATAACATACATACATACGTTATAAAAAGAGTATGTTTATCTCTAGTATTCCTACTAAAATAGTACACTTGAGATGTCAAAAAATAGGAGATGTTGTCTCTTCTATACTTCACATCCTCATCGAATATTTTTTTCTTGTGAGTTATATTTTTTTTAAAAGGTGAATTAAATGCCAATTACAATGCTTTTAAGTGTGGGCTTTTAACAGACAAAATATTTATTTAAATTAACCTAATGAAATACATAAGTAAAGTTATGCAAAATATTAACATTTTGTTTTCCTTAATACTAAAATATTTATTTTATTATTCTTTTTTCTCTTTCAGGTCACACCAGAAGCATATTAGAAGGTACGTTTTCTTTGCAATTAAAATCTTAATTTTAAAAACATGACTGAGCAAATGCGTGTGGTAATAATTTATTCAATTTATTTAAAAACATAAGAAACGTTAGAACCTTAACTAAAGAATATAGAATATATTAATAACTTTAGAGTTTTGAAATTTTCAAAGCGTTATGAAATAGAATTCGATAAGGATTAGACAAATTTTGTGTCCTATATTCTGAGTAGAGTTCTTGCCAGAAGAATGCACATTGGTAAGCTTTGTTAGGTTAGGTTTGATTAGCGTGTTGTTTGCCGTTCACTGGCAATTTCACTGGGTGGCCCATATGCCGCATTATGTTACCCAGTGTGAGGTAAATCTCCTTGACAAGAACTCTTGGTAGTGAGTTTGAACTACCAGAGCTCCTGATCAAACCGGCCAGTTCATTCAGTGTCAATTTTGCCATCATGCCTAGATCTTGAAATTCTCTATCACCCAAAAATCAATGACTTCTGTTCTGAAGTGCAGGCCACTCGCGTAAAAAGTAATGTACCGATTCCATATCCTCCATATCATGGCAGCTTCTGCAGGAATCCTTGTGCTGCAGACCAAGGAGGGCTCAGTTGAAGTTGCCGAAGAAATATTTTTTTCATATTTCGTTTCATTCGAGAAGTCTGAACTGAAGTATGAACCATGGACTCGCGTCCAATAAGATAACAAGCTGCCTACTAAACTATGACGACTTTATCAACAACTCAAATATTTCCATATTCTAGCATCATAATATCTAAGCTACTTGGCTGTTCTGCGATCAGCTGACTGAAATTCAAAATTAATTCAAATGTGTTCAATAGCAGGCATGAATTTAATCTTTAAGACATACGGAGCATACGATGTGTAAACATCGATTGAGAGGACTCACCGACCAGCTGCCCTAACGATTTAAAGCAAAAGTTATGTCTATGGGAGGCACACTACATGGTTTTCGTGATAGATTAAGTGACTGAGAGAGAGCTTAGTACTTAACCAACCGCTGAACAGAACCAACAATACTTTTATTTTAAAAATGCTTTGTCATGAGATCTAAAAGCTGCAAACTCTCTTACGAAGTTCGACTATTCAGTCGTATACGAATGAGCCAAAGATTTGAAGTGGAATGAGCCAAAGATTTAAAGACTTGGAGTGGGGGGAGTAGTTGGGGCCCAGAATGGAGAAACTTGCAGATATTTTCCAAGTAGGAGTTTTTGCCATCGAATGAAAAATTCAACAGTGCGATTACATAGTGCGACCGCTATCCGAGCACTTGCATACATACATACATTTGTACATATTCGGTGATTACAACCCTTCAATCAGGATTACGACCTAACTACTTACACCACATAGTATGTTGTGCGTGTTAATTTTGTGGATGAATGGTAGATCCTACAGTTTAAAATCGATACCCAATGACAGATTTTTCTGAGAAACTTTTCATTACAAGAGTTTTTGTTCAGAGCAGAGTTTTTGTTCAGAGGCAGTCGCCGAAGAAATAATTTTTTCATACGTCGTTATGTTTGAGATATCTGCCCTGGGGTTTGAACCCTGGCCTGATGTCCAATAAGTCAACACACGCTACTAGACTACGGCGACTTCAAAGTGCACTTAGCTGTTTTGACTTTGATTCTAAATTGTATGCACTGTCTAGAAAAGCTGAATCTATTTGCCAGGATCGAAAAAAAACACCATCAATCTAGACAGTTCTGGCAAACTTTTGTTAAGCAATTATAGTGAGAATGGGATTGAATCTTGCACCAGGCTATTAAGAAGATAAGATGAGGGTAGTAGGCAGCCTTTATGCTGGTCATTAGACAGTCGTAGACTATTCGTGCAGAATATAAACGTGAAATGAACAAATCATCGAAGCATATACTCTTAATCTGTATGGCATTAAAACATTTCAGATGAAAAGACTTGGGACTTTATCAGATACCAGACGGGAAGTTACTTTCGCTGACGCTGGACATTACACTGTGGTTCGTAAGTTTGAATTATAAGAACAGGCATTACAGCATATCTTCATCAATATATCTGCATCAATAATAATGCATGTCTGTTATCGAAATATGAATATTCTTCAATATTTCTTTAGAACTTCAAAGTAAATACGTCTCAATATTTAGAAATTTAATGTTAAGTTCAGCAATTTATTATCTGTTCAGTAAAACTCATTTAATTTATCAAATTAAATACTGTTCTACTCAAAGCTTTTTTGGAATAAATGAAACCCCTGATGATATCCTCTACACACATACATGTCTGTACAACCGTGTATGGTTACAGTTACGACTATACTTGTCATTGCAAGCAAGTAACGAATGATGTTGCATTACAAATGCCACAATGACACACAATATATTGTTATGTATACACCTACATACATACTTATACATACATATACATCCTTTACATCCTGTGTGTATAAGTAAAATGCCAATTTTGCTTCATGATACTGATACTGATACTCTAGAGTCAAAGTATACAATTTATTACAAATTTCGACATGAGTTGCGATGATGTATTGTGTGTTGCAAAGTAAATTCTTCAGCAAATAAAAAATGTAAAAAAATTATGTAAAAACGTTATTCAAAAAAGGTTTTTTGTTATCAATTTTACAAAAGCGTACTTTCTGCAAATGTAAACGTACGAGTTCATATATAAAAAAATTCGGTTTTTGTTGCAATTCAAGTGTTCCCATTTGCGATTTCAAAATGCCTGAATAAACTTAATTATTTTCGTAATACATACATACATTCGTACCTCTTTTCTAAATGTTTTTAATACAACGGTTTCGAGTATTTTACACTTGGTGCTCACAAGTGCATTTCTAATGATGCTGTTGTGGCAACAATTGTTGATAGATTACATGCAGGTGTAATAATGATAATACACTTGCAACACCATCGTTACCATTACCAGCGTTGTCATCATTATTGCTGGTACGTTTATATGATGTCTCATTGGTGTTACCAAATAATTGAGAAATTTTGTTATCTCCTGTATACTTGCATTTACTGAACAAAGGCCACATTCACGTTGCTAAAGTACCAATTGAAGTGAGCTTTTGCTCTAAGCTATGGAAGGATTTAATTAAGTAACCCAGTCAAATTTTCATTTCAAGGAATTTTAAAGGAAGAAAAAGGAAATCCAAATCGAAATCATAGTGTGCTTCACCAAAAGATGTTTGAGTTTCTGCAGCCCAAAAACATGTTTAAAAAAAATTTTTGGCCTATGGCTCGAATTTAGCTGAAATCTTGATGGCTAGTCTAGTAAAGGGTCCGCAAAATACCTTTTTATTTTTGAAAATGCTTTAAAAAACACTACTGAATATTTTCTCAAATTTCTTTTTTTATTTGAAAGTACAATCCTTCCGGTTAATAATTGAAAATAGTTTCATTCAAATGGCTGCATCGGCTGGCCATGCAGTAGCCTACACCAGAAGATGACGATTTTGGCAAAAAAAAAAAATCATCTTATCAGATGAAGCTCATTTTGATCTTGGCGGGTATGTAAACAAGCAAAATTGTTGCATTTGGGGCACAGAAAACCCGCACGTATACATTGAAAAGCCGACGCACCCAAAACGAGTCACTGTTTGGTGCGGATTTTGGTCCAGAGGCATAATTGGGCCATTTTTCTTCGAAAATGAGCAAGGAGTGGCCGCTACAGACAATGGCGATCATTATCGGGCCATGTTCAACGAATTTTTGGATATTGGCAACATTTGGTTTTAACAGGACGGCGCTACGTGCCACACAGCCGAAGCTACGCTCGATGTTTTGCGCCCTGTTTTTGAACATCGCATTATCAGCCGCAGAGCTGGTTTGGCCACCTCGGAGCTGCGACTTGACACTTTTGGACTATTATTTGTGGGGTGCCGTCAAAGATAAGTGTTACGCCGACAAGCCAGAGACAATTGACGCTTTAAAGGACAATATTCATGAAGCCATTGGTGAAATACAGCTGCACACAATCGATAATGTGCTGAAAAATTGGACCGATCGTGTAGGCTACTGCATGGCCAGCCGAGGCAGCCAATTGAAAGAAATTATTTTCCATTATTAACCGGAAGGATTGTACTTTCAAATAAAAAAAAGAAATTTGAGAAAATATTCGGTAGATTTCTTTTAAAGCCTTTTAAAAAAAGTTATTTGGCGGACCCTTTAGTTAGTGTGTGGGCTTATTAGACGTGAGGACACTGTTCCAAACCCAGGTCAGACATCTTCAACAAAACGAAATATAAAAAAAATATTTTTCTTCGGCGACTTCAACACAACAGATTTTTAGCAAAAACTCTGAGAGTAAATAAAAATTACCACGAAAAAGTTACTAAAAAATTGGAATCGTTTGGAATCGACTTTAAACTGTTGGTACTGCCACTCGCATATAATTAACACACACAACATAAGTGGTGTGAAAAGCTAGGTGGTAATCCTGGGTGAAGGGTTGTAATAACCAATTATGTTATGTATGTAAGTACCAGATCAGCAATGAATTGTTTTTTTTTGCTACTCATAAGCACTCATGAAATTTTGAATATAAGTGAGTCAACAATATTGAAATTTAACTAATTTGATTCATTCGTACTCACTACAACGATGATTTATAAGTACAGGTTGCAATCAGTATGCATTCAACGTTGACATCGAAATCATACCATTCGAAATATGTTTGATTCATAAGCCTTCTCATTTAGATTCATATCTTTAGAAAAATACTTATAATACTTATAAATGATTCGAGTGACTCGAATCATTCATCAAAATTTACAGTCTTAGTTGTTGTTGCATTTACAAAAAAAAAAAAAAAAAAACAGCAAGCAAAACAAACACACAACCTTCTAGTGAGTATTGTAGTGTTCGTATGCGAAACATACTTATTTTGTTATTCCTGTAAATGTTGAGTCACGGAGAGTCGTAATCAACAACATCATACGTGATGTTAAGTATGAGTATGATGAGTACTGCAAACTTTGAATATGAGTACTATGAGTATAATATCAAAATAAGTATCAATGCGTATAAGTATCAGAAATTATGAGTATGATTCGATTCTATTCATCTTTTTGAATGCTTATTGCTAATCTCTGTCACGTACCCATTAAATCCAAGACGATTACAATGTCGACAACTGTAGTTCTTTGAGTTTAGGTTGACTGTCTGTACGCCCATTATTTTGGCAACCAGTACTTGTAATGCTAACTATAGTAAATAAGTTCCTTATGTCATGTCTAGCCACCATGACATTCATTTCGTGGAGTGATCTGTGACAACATGAAATCTCTTTTGAAAACCTAGTGTTTTTCCAGTTACCTGGCTTAGCGAAAACTTACTAGCATCATTGTTGATCCTTTTTCTTTTTCTAACAAAATTGGAAGTCACCATGGTTAGGCTGTTGGCATATAGGAAGAGAGCTTGTAAGTTTAAACCTCACTTTTGACATTTCGAACAGAACAAATATTTGAAAAGGATGTATTTAGGATCGTTGATAAGAAATCTCAATTTGTTTGTTAGAGTGATTCAGGTGTTTTCAATGGCATTTAAGGAGACTAGTCTGAGAAAAACACAATTGTAGGAAGGCTAAGAAAACCCTCCGGACAACACTCGTTCTGTTAGCTTTAATTGGGAGATCGTTAGGGAATTGTAATAAGAAATCATTAAATCATTAAAATCTGCAAAGTTGCTAAAAAAATTTATTAGAATCTGCTTAGCAACAATTAGTATGGTTTTGCTTTGCTTAGTGAACAAATATTGGCATATTGATGTGGTTTTGTCTAACGAATACGGGATAAAATCAATGCTGCCTTATACCTCTGCTGCAATTATTTTTCTTAGATTTAATGATGATGGATGGTTCAACATACCTGGTTGCTGATGTGTCCAAGGAAATCCAGGGACCTACTTTAGTTCGACAGAAGAACAATTCACACTCTAACAGGAATTCTAACGGGACACTGAGATCTTGACAGATTCGCTGACAAGCTCGATCTGCCCCACCAGGATTACTCCAGAAGCTGGCATTATGTAGAGAAAACGGAATTCGTGCAACACCTGTTATGCGACTGTCTTGCATTTTTAGGGCACTGGCAGATTTTATCTGAAGCTCGGGGTTGTTCAAACCCACAACTAATGCATCATGACAAGTGGGCTTATACTATGCTCAGATATGCACTTTTATTGAGTCAATATTCGGTTTATTGAGTACAATGTTTTAAGTGTTCAGACATAATAATATACGCTGTTCAGCTGCTTATTCAATATTCATTTGACAGCTGGTCGTTTCAACAACATATGTTTTATTTTGGTTTTTTTGCTTTGTGTGTCGTTGTTGATTGTCAAACATTAACAGAAAGTGTTCGGTTAATTGTAATATGCTCACTAAACATACTTAAGACAGTGCTGCATTTTAGGTTTTACTCAATATTATAAAAATTTTCTTATTTATTGCGCAATAATTAATTGAAACGTTATATGAAATATTGAGCACAATAATGGCGTTTGTTGCATTTTACGCAATAAAGGTGCATATTTGAACACCGTATTAGCTCACACTGGGTAACACAATTGGCCATGTGGCCACCGAATGAACTTGCCTGTAAATGGCAAGCTACCCGCTAACCCAACCTAACAAAATTAATTTGTTAGTAGCGCCCTAAAATCTGTTTCGCGACTTCTAGACTATGTTAAAGAAAGAGCTTATCGTGAATTTTAGCCTGCTTTTCAATGACCTCTCTAGAATGCATTATAATGTTTACTAGAAATATAAGAAAATTGCAGTAGTGAGGTGGTCTATTGGGGAGTAGATTAGACTTGGAATGGAAAACAAAATAATATTACACCTGCACTATTCATACATGTGATATCCTTCGAATAAATAGGTAAACACATAAACATTTTCGCGCCTCTCACAATCTAATTCCAACAATAAGGAGTGGTCACTGTTTCTGTTTGTATTTCAGCACTATTTATTCATTATCTCCCCTAAGTAAACAAACCTTCATTTGCACAAATAAATCTCATTGGGTTATTACGTATAAAATACTCACATTGGAATCGTACAATAATAATCAGCCACAATTGCATCATCCTTCATTTCGATAGTACATAACCATACCCAAATACTGGCATTTATGTTCAACAAAATAATCCACTAAAAGATTTATGGGCTATTGGTCTGCTAAAGATAACATACATATAACGACACTATCCTGTAGTTTCCCTTGTCCTTGCCATCCACACTTTGGACATTTTATAATTGAATTTAGATGAAGCTCCTTAAATAGAATCATTTGAAGAGTCTTTACATGAAAATTTGTTTTTTTGTTTTTCTCAAACCCGCTATGGTTTACCTCTAAAGAAATGCTATCGAAGGGGTTTATTCTATTGTGGGTTGCTTAGAAAAGGGACATAAATTTGTTAGGTTAGTTGTTGTTATTATTGTTGTTCAGTCATTGTATAAGATTGATATCCTTTTATATAGACGCACACGCACACACACATACAACCTTGTTGTCATAGATAAATCTGAACATAAACGAGAACTGTCTTACTGATTACTTTTATTATGAACAAGAAGTATTTGTGTGTATGTGTGTATTATTGCGAGTGTGTGTGTGTGAGTTTATTAGTAAATATTTAGTTTTGCTTCAACACTTTTCCAACATAATATTGACTTCTAAATCTGACATTTCTTCTCTCCATAATTGACGTGTGTATTGTAACTGAAATGTATAAGGGTAAGTATGTCCTTTTGTGCTGTGCTTTTGTGAGTGTGTGTCTATATGTCTGCGGCAACATCACTGTAATAAAAGAGAAAATTAATTTTTCGTTTAAGTGTAGAGTGTATTACATGTACGTAGGTATGTAGGTATGTACACACACAATTGTTATTGACAGATTAAAATTAATATTTTGTTAATTAAACACTTATTGATGACAAATTCTTAGTTTTACACTCTTTGCCTAGCTGTAAATGTTATCGTTTTAATTAATTTATTTTCATAACAACACTGATTTAATGAAGTGTTGTTGATTAAGGCTTAAGTAACTTCAATTGGGTCACAAGCAATTGTTTGCAATTTTTTTCCTTTTTTTTTCAATGTGCCTTTGAGTGTAATTTTCTAAGATCCGTGGAACTTAAATACAGAACACCAGCATAGAAAAGGACCTCTCTATCACTTTTAATCAAAGTGAACCAAATTTATGCTCTGCTGAGGATACCTATACAGTCGCATACATCTCCAGTCTAGATCTGTAGTACTTACATACATAATTGGTCTTTACAACCCTTTAGTCTGCATTACGGCCTAGTTTCGCACACCACTCATGTTGTATGGATTAATTTTATACATGAGGGGTGGGACCTACAGTTTAAAGTTGACTTCGAACGACAGATTTTGTCGAGAAACTTTTCATGGCAATTTCTATTTACTCTCAAAATTTAAATTAATTTTTAAAGTTTCGTTTTTGTTCGAGATGTCTGACCTGGGGTTTGAATTGCGGCCTCACGTCTAATAAGCCAACTCACTACCTACTAGACCCGTATTGTTTGGTAAAAAAGGCAGGGTCATCTCGAACAGCATGTAACTGATTCACGGACTAACAGTCTTGCTAAAGTAGAGACTCCTCGTTGAGTAAGAGCTATAATCTTCTTCTTAATTGGCCATTAACAACCTGATTATTAAATTTCAGCCTGCTTTAACTTATCCTTCCAGGCGCCTCTGTTTTTTGCGTGTCTTCGCCAGTTGGTCACACCAATCGATGAAAGGGCTTCCTTTACTTGGTCTTTCCACCGCAAACAAGGTCATCTTCTTAGCCGATATACGCAAACCTCCGCATGAAATACCCACCTCACAGGAGCTTCCTCATCCATACGAACTTCATGGCTGAACTAGCGCAGTCGCACAATGGCCATGTTGTTGAGGATCTCATACAGCTCATTGTTGAATCAGATGCGGATATCATTGCCAATTTGCACTGGACTGAAGATGTTTCTTAGGACTTTTTCTCTCAAATACTCTCAAGGCTGTTGCATCAGTTCTTAATAGTGTCCATGCTTCTGTACCATAAAGAAGTTACATAAGTAATTAGGTAGCTCACTTCAGCACACATAACGGACCATTATAGGAGCAGTCGCTGTATTAACCGAATATCACCAAACGCAGTGAGGAAATTGATCAGCTCAAGGGGTGCATATTAAAAACACGACTACCCTATACTGGAAACCAGACTGAAAGTTTAATAAACGAAGCTAATCCCTGAACACCAATGAATGATAACTTAGCTAAGCTAACAAGGAATGGAGAACCGAATAACCTAAATTTACATCTCGCAAGAGATGGGTATTGAACAAGAAAGTGGTTAACAGTCTCCTCCTCTTCAGCAGACCCACACCCGCGGCAGAAGTCGTTAGATGGGAGTTGCAGTCTTTCATAATGTCTTCCCATAACATAATAATCTGCAAGCATGGCCTTTGTGGTCGATATGACATTACGATCAAGTTTGAGTAGTTGGTTGGTGTCAGGTTGGCGTCCCGAAAGTGAATTTGCTCAATGGCTAATTTAACTGACGTGTCATACCCAATTTGATTGACGAGGGTTCCGGAACAAGTGCTCCAGCTCTGGCGAGCTCGTCGGTTTTGCAGTTGCCTGAATGTCCCTGTGCCTAGGAATCCAGATAAGTGAGAAATATTTCTATGGTACACGTAATAGCTTTAGATACTAAATAATTTAAATTTGTTTTATCTGCACCAGAGATCAGCAATGAATCGTTTTTCGCTACTCATAAGTCCTCATGAAATTTTGAGTATGAGTGAGTCAACAATATTGAAATTAAACTATGTACTCTAATTCATTCATACTCACTACAACGTTGATTTATAAGTACAGATCGCAATGAGTATGAGTACAACGTTTACATCAAACTTATACCATTCGAAATATGTTTGATTCATAAGCCTTCTCATTTAGATTCATAACTTTAGAAAAATACTTATAATACTCATAAATGATTCGAGTGATTCGAATCATACATCACAATTTACAGTTTTAGTTGTTGTTGCATTTACAAAGACAGAAGAGAGAAAAAGACAAAACAGCAAGCGGAGCAAACACACAACTTTCTAGTGAGTATTGTAGTGTTCGTACGCGAATCATACTTATTTTGTGATTCTTTCAAGCGTTGAGCCATGCATAGTCGAAATCAACAACATCATAAGAGTTGTTAAGTATGAGTATGATGAGTACTTCAAAGTTTGAATATGAGTTGTATGAGTATAATATTAAAATATGTATCAATGCGTATAAGTAACAGCAATTATAAGTATGATTCGAATCTGCTCATCTTTTTGAATACTCATTGCTGATCTCTGATCTCCATGAAGTTATTACTTTTTTGTCTTTAACAGACAAAAAAATTACTGGTACTAAGTAGGCTCCCTATTTACTTTAATGTCGCATAAATAAATACCAAAAAACCTACCCTCGGTTCCAATATCATGTACCATTTATTTCTGATCACCAATAGAGAAGAAAAAGTGTCAATAGGATTGGAAAAAGGATACAAAAATAAGAAATCCTGTATAAAGGCGAATAGAAAAATTGCAACAAATTGAGTCAATAACGAAGAAAACTCTGTATGGCAATCAGAGATGGCTTCTTTAGAATTTAACAAATGCATTGAATAACCGGGGGTTTTTTTTAGTTGCCAGCTTCTATTTATGGGGGAATAAACCTAAAAGGGAAACGGAAATTTGTGAATCAATCACCATGAACCAGGGATGTAGACAAAAACAAGAAAAAAAAGCTGCTGCAATAGAAAAAAATATAAAAATAAAGTAACAGAACGAAGATATCCATTAAAACTATTTTTATTTCGTATTTCAGACTTTACGCTTGAAATACGTTTTTTAAAGAACATAAAAAAATTGTTAATAAAAAGAAGAAAAAAAAACGAAATAAAAAAATTTAAGTACAGTGACACAGCCAATGGTAAATAAGTAAACAGCAAATGTATGGATTCTTTTACAATACTTGACTTTAGAATTTCAAAAAAAAAATAAAAATAAATTTTCAATTTAATTTTTATTTGTCAAAAGGAGCACAGTCAAAGCAGTATGTGTATGTATTTGGCAAAAAAAATGTTTCTTTTTAAATTTATTTTATTGAATTGCTTGTACATTTTAACTTTATAAAATTAACTCATGTGTGTAAATATATAAAATATATCAGGTGGGCCAATTATCGGTTTAAATTTGAAGCATTGGTTATTTCGACTGTCATTCTCTTCTCCGACAAAATTCAAAATAATGGGTGATTTTTTAAGAGCTATAGGAAAATTTTTCAAAAAAAAACACATAAAATTCAGAAAAAATCCATGAAATCTTTATTTGATTCGATTGTGCGGTCCATATAATTTAATGTTTGAAGATTATTTCATGCAAATGTTGACCGCGACTGCGCCTCAAATGGTCCATCCGCTTAGTTCAATTTTGGCATATTCTTTCCAACATTTCGGCCGGTATCTCACGAATAAATGCTTCAATGTTGCCTTCCAATGCGTCAATTGAAGCGGGTTTGTCTGTATAGACATGAGCTTTAACATAGCCCCACAAAAAATAGTCTAAAAGCATTAAATCGCACAATCTAGGCGGCCAATTGTCCGGTACCGAACGTGAAATAAAATGTTCACCGAACTCGCCTCTCAATAAGTCCATTGTTACGCGTGTGGTGTGGCATGTGGCACCGTCTTGTTCAAACCACATGTCATGCAAGTCAAGCTCTTGCATTTTGGGCAAAAAAAGTTGGATACCATCTCACAGTAGCGCTCACCATTCACAGTTACGTTACGATTCGATTGCTACTAATGGCGACGAATCGATAATTGATGGTCATCATTAACGCTGGTCGATACAGCTGCGATATTTTCTTCAGTTCGCACTCTACGTAAGCGTGTTGGTGGTTTAATGTCCAAAAATGTAAATTTGGTGCGAAATTTAGTCACAATAGTCCGAATAGCCGCTTCAGTGGTCGATTACACTGACCATAAAATGGAAGAAACGCGCGATGAACTTTCTTAACAGAGCACGCATTTTGATAATAAAATTCAATGATTTGCAAGCGTTGTTCGGTTATAAGACGATTCATGGTTAAATTATAGACCAAACTGAAGATGTTTGGCAGTGAAAAAAAAAAACACGAAACGTGTGTGAGCTGTTTAAACCAGTGTTGCCAAAAAAATAATAGCTAAAAAATCACCCGTTATTATCTCCACTGAAAGAATCGATTTACGCTGGAGCAACATTTATTGGAAATTTATTTCCAAAACAAAGATAGTTGGTCGGAAATTATACGAAACTGTCGTACTAAATTTGGTTGCAGAGAAGGATCAACAGTGCCCGGTATACTCAAACATATTGCTAAAGTGCGTGAAACTGTTTTCATTGTTGATGCGCCAAGACGTAAGCGTGCTAGTATAGTGTGTACACCCGAAAATATTGAAGCTGTCATCGTTCAACTAGTCCCGGTTCTCAGGAATTGAAAATTTCACTCACCAGTTTATGTCGAATTTTGCGAAAAGATCTCGATATGACGCCAGACAAAGTTTAATTGTTTCAAAAGTTGAAGTCGCAAGACCATCTGTTTTCTTTTCGCTTCGCTAGATGAGCCAAAGAGAAACTGCACGATTTTGCCAAAAGAAAAAAATCAGCTTATTGGATGAAGCTCATTTTCATCTTAATGGGTACATTAATAAGCAAAAAATGCCATATTTGAGGAGCAGAAAACCCAAACGTGGTCTTACAAAAGCCAATACACCCATTACTAGTAACTATTTGGTGTGTCTTGTGTAGCGGAAGTACCATATTTCTTTGGAAATAAGGACGGCACAACCACTTCGGTCAATGGAGACACCTATTGCACCATATTAACCGATTTTTTGTACCCGCTCTTCAAGACATTGATGTGAACGATGTTTGGTTTCAATAGGCTGGTGCAATTTGCCACACATCTCATGCCACAATCGATTTACTGAGTCAAACGTTTGATTACATGGCTATATTAGCCGAAATGGTGATGTCAATTGGCGGCCAAGAATCTGCGATATGACACCGTTGAATTTTTCTGTGTATGGCCGTTGCTGAGCTGCGACCCCATACACTCGAAAAAGTCACAAAAATTGCTTCGATAGAATGAGGTACTGTGAGGCCAGCCACGGCTGCTATATGAATGCAATAATATTAAATTTCTAACCGGAACAATTGTACTCCGTATTTGTTTTACTGTATTTTTAAACTGTATTTTAAAACTTTTAAATGGCCCACCCTTTAATATATAAATAGTATATATTTCCTGTATATATTGTAACAAATACGACAGTATATTTATTACACAGAATAATTTTTATATTTTTTTTCAATATGTTCCCTCTTAACAAATCCAAATCTTAACATGGCCCTCCTCATATCTATTGCTTGCAAATGAAATATATACCCTGAGTTTATTCAGTTGAAAGTTCTTGATCTTCTACGGCAGCACTTGAAGACTTTATGTATGAGTGTTGTATGCCATACAAATAATTTGCAACATTTTTCTTTATCAATATATTTGTAGTTAAGGAAACATACTGAAATACATATATGCAGTTGCGTTCATAATAATAGCATTAAAGCAAGAAATGGAATTTTTTTTTTAAAGAAAATTTATAGAAGGCGCCAAGTGTCGCATGGACTTTCTACACAGTATACGTCGTCACAACACGCGCCTCTATTGGGTTGTGGGCAGCTGTGGTATAGTGAGAAACGAAAAGGCGGACAAAATGGCACGAAAGGGATCGGAGATGTCTGAGGAAGAAGCAAGAATGCTTTTGCAAATTGGAAAAAGCCGCCTGCAATTCAACAAAGTGTGGGTGGTCCGACATATCTGGTTAACGTTTAAAGGTTTTCAAAACCAACAGTGGATAGCGGGAGAACAAGGGAACCACTAGTGTTCGACAAGAAAACGGTTCGCATTCTAACGAGACACTGGGCAGTTTCGCTGACAAGCTCGGTCTGCTCCACTAAGATTACTGCATGATGTGGATTAAACGGAATCGCACCTTTTGTGTTAGTGCTCTGCACTTCAGGACAGACGTCATCAGTTTATGATGACCTAAGATGATTTGGTTGACATCTACCCTACCCTATCCAGCGAAATTTGCATAAATCAAAGAAAAGTTTTTATTTTGAAAAATTACGTTTCTATTCAGCGTGGCCTTACGTCTAATAAGCCAACAGGTAGTGACCTACTAGACTACGGCGACTTCCGATCGCTTTCTGCCAATACTCAATTAGACATTAAAACCATTCAATCAGGATTACAACATAAACTTACCCACCACAAATACAGCATGTGTTTATTTAATCCATTAGCCACCTGAGGAACCTACAGTTTAATGTCGACTTCGAATGACGGATTTAAGAAACTTTTCATGGTAATCTTATTTATTCTTAGAAATTACCAGAATATTGCTGAGACGAACTCATCTCTGAAGTGTTTTTCATATTTCGTTTTGTTTCTCACCCTTTTGACTACAGAATTGCTCTGTCTTATGCTATTATTTTGACCGCAATTGCATACATATCTGTATTTGTATATTTCAAAATACTTTTTTGTATACTTCCTCAAATAAATAAAAATAAAAATAACAACAAATTCGTTATTTCTTACTCTGCAATATTTTTATTTGTACATAAAATACTGTATTTAAGTGAAGAAGTCATATTTATTTTTATTTCAATTTACTCTCTCCGAACTTATTTAAAAGAAAATGAAAAACTTACCCAATAAATAATTATTTGAGATATATTTTTAGAATTTGTGAAATTTTCTCATTTTTGGTTTCGCAAAGTATTTTTTTTTGTTAAGTATTCACAAAGATACAAAAATTTTTGATGAACTGAAAGTCAATTTGAAATACTTAGAAAACTTACTTATTTAATTAATTAGTCATTACAATCTTTAAGCAAGTCTTACAACCTAGCTTTTCACACCACTCATGTTGTGTGCGTTAATTTTATACGTAAGTGGCGGGATCTACTGTTTAACGTCGACTCCAAACAGCAGATTTTTGAGAAACTTTTTCATGGCAATTTTATTTACTCTTAGAGTTTTTGCCAGAAATCTACTGAGAGGAAGTCGTAGAAGAAATTTTTTTTTTCACATTTCGTTTTGATGCCTGACCTGGGATACGAACCCGGGCTTTACGTCTAATACGCCAACACACTACCTATTATACTACGGTGACTTCATCAGATTGCACCAGGAGCAATCTCATAATTTTCTGAAGGATTTTTTCTTACTTAACTGGTCTTTACCAACCTTTAGTCACGATAGCTGCTCACATCATCCAAGCCGTGTAAGTTTATTTTATTCAGGACCTACAGTTTAAAATCGACTTTGAATGACAGATTTTTTCAGGAAACTTTTATTTTCGTTCAAAATATTTGCCAGAAATCTGCTGAGAAGAAGACGCCAAAGAAATATTTTTTCATGTTTCGTTCGAGATGTCTGACCTGTTGTTTGAACCATGGCCTTACCATGCCGTGAGCCAACATACCACCTACTAGACTACAACGAAAACGGCTTGTTTGTTTTTCGCAACCTAATTGATGAAGTTTTCCTTCTAGATGTCTGACCTGGGACATGAAACGTGGCCTCAAGTCTAATAAGCTAACACGCTATGTACTAGGTTACAGTGACTTTTAAAGCAATCTTTAAAATAATCTTTATTGATCCTGAATAATATTAACTTACCGTTGTTTATTATTTTTTAATATTTCTTTCGATTTCAATTTTTCTTCAATTTTTTTCACATTTTGTTTTGCTGAAAATCGAATTTATGAGATACAATGAAAAGTAAATGTTTAAACATTTATTTTATAAACAGAGAAATTCTTTTTTCTTTTTTTTATACGCTTTTCGACTTTAATCAAACCGAATACCTATAAATCATATGAAAGTGTCAAAAAGGTGTGCTCTGGCAGTAAAACATTAATCTTCTCGTAGTAAATTTCAAATGATGTGTTGCTCTGAAGTTTATTTTTTTAACTTCACTCAACAATATATCGTACAAGTACAAGTACGAGTATATTGTAGATACTGAGTTTATGTAAATATATAAAATACACGTATGTATGTATGCATATGAATATATAATTCTTCTTCTAGATACTCAACTGTTTGCATCTGCAATGTAAAGTTTACTTACAACGAAAGACTTCCTACGGAGGTAAATTATTGCAGAGATAAAGTAAAAAGAGAAAAAAAATTATTATTGAACATACATTCTATTGGAATATGCAAATAAATGAAAATATAATGGGAAATTGCTATAAAAAACAGAAAAAAAAGAAACTTTTCCTACACAAACGACAATATTTTAGAGGCAAATATTATTCTTCTCAGGGTCTCAGCTGTTGATATTGGCACAAAAAATTAATGGAAATTTGAGATGGAAAATCTAAAAATTCAAAATAGTATATGTTGGTGCAGGAGGGCAAATAAAAGAGCAAGCCATAGGTTGCCGGTGTTCATTTTTGCTCTTAAGACAAATACTTGTTTGGGTATGCCACAGTCTGTCTTTAAATGCAAAATCAAAAATGCCAATAAAGTTCATAAGAATTGTGTTGTGAAAATATCTAATACTGGTTCAGATATGCACTTTTATTAAGTCAATATTCAGTTTATTGAGTACAATATTTTAAGTGTTGTAACTACACGTTTCTGGGGTAGTTCAGCGGCGTCCAGTGGTTACATAAAAAAACACTTCTTTGGAAATTATATGCTATTTATTATCAATAAGTAAAATAACTTACGTACTAAACTACATAAAAAGAAAAATTAAGTTAAATATTATATAATAAGCCCTAGGCTGGCCAAATAACGGTTGGTCAAGTCACAGTGCTGAAGGCGTGAAGGGGGGTTGAGTCAGAACAACAGTCAAACGGTATGCACCCTGGATGAATGTGGTTTCTACTGGTCCTTGCTATTACCCCGGCACGGTCAGTCAAGTCCACCAAAGGAGGATGTCTGAGCAACAATCAAACGGCCTACGCACAGGATGATTGTGGTTCCAAGATCTCCCTCTGTTCGTCCAGTCAGTCAAATTACCCGGAGGAGGATGTCAGAATGACAATCAAACGGCCTACGCACAGGATGATTGTAGTTCTGAGGTCTGCAGAGTCCGTCCAGTCACAGTCAAGTCAACCAAAGGAGGATGTCAGAGCAACAAACAAACGGCCTACGCATAGGATGATTGTGGCTCCAAGATCTCCCTTTGTTCGTCCAGTCAGTCAAATTACCCGGAGGAGTATGTCAGAACGACAATCAAACGGCCTACGAACAGGATAATTGTGGTTCTGAGGTCTCCGGTGTCCGTCCAGTCACAGTTGCCGATGTTTTGCTGGCTCTAAATCTCTTACTAGTGGGGACAACCACACCACTTGTGATTTGATAATTTTTTTTAACAACAGCCGATGTCATAACATCGGCTTGACTTACCAGCAACTCATCACCAACTGCCCCGACTGTCACGAATCAGATCAAACATGATCGAACATCAAACATGTTGTGTCCATCTCTACAACTTACCAATGTGAGAGCAAGCACCGACTGAATTCAGCAGAGAGGTCTTGTAAGTCAAATGTAAGTCGTACGACAACCGTTATAAAGAATAATAACATTTCTAAAAATAGATCATAAGAGCTTAACAAACATTAATTTAAATATTTTAGGCACAGTGGGGCCTGTGATAAAATTATACTAAAATATTTACAATAATTTTATTTACAAAAATTCATCAGCAAAAATATGAAAGAAAATGAAAAATACATGAAATTATAAATATCATCCAGTGATATGGTGTGGGCAAAAACAAGGTCCCCACCTTTTGTCGTCACAGTGATCAGAAATAATAATATACGCAGATCAGCTGCTTATTCAATATTGATTTGACAGCTGGTAAACAAAACAACAACATTGTTTCTATTTTTTTTTGTCATTGTTGACATTTTACTTGCCAAATATCAACAGAACGTGTTCGGATAATTGTAATATGCTTACTGAACATACTTATGACAGTGCTGCATTTTAAGTTTTATTCAATATTATAACAATTTGCATATTTATTGCACAATAATTAATTGAAACTTTATATGAAATATTGTGCTCAATAATGGCGTTTATTGCGATTTACGCAATAAAGGTGCATATCTGAATATCGTGTAAGAGGTTAATCTTAATGTGACAATAAAATTTATAATAGCATTTAAATTAATGAAGAATATAGCCCAGTATTCAAGTATTGACCTTTTTATAGTTTATGGATTAAAAGCGAAGATCATTTCACATTTTCAAAGCAAAAAAAATTAGAAAATATGCTGTCGTGTTCGTTCAACTTCAGTCAGTGACTTATAGGGTATTGCTTAAAGAGCTTGAGAAGGTAAAATGTTAAAAGAAACGAAAGTATTATTGAAGAAAAAAAAAAAAACAAAAAAACTTCTATTATAATCTAGTAAAGTCGTAGTCTATTAGGAAGAGTGTTGGCTTAGTAGACGAGAGCTCAAACAGCTCGTACATAATGAAATGTAAAAAAATATAACTTTTGGCGACTGGCTCTCAGCAGTCTTCTGGCAGAATCTCTGAAAGTAAATAAAATTGTAATCAAAATTTTCAAAAATTAGTCATTCGGAGTCAACTTTTAATTTTATGTTCCACCATTCATAGATAAAATTTACTAACACAACATGAGTGGCATGAGAAACTAGGTTCTATGATTTCTGTCCTATATAAAAATGATCCATTCGATGAGTCAAATTTTAAACAATTTTTTTCTTGACTGTTTGGCATCCAATTCTTCAAGAGTTGCTGGTTTGTCGATCCAAACTAGACGTCTTAAAACATCCGCATAATAAGCAATCTAAAGGAGTTACTTCCCACGTCCTGGGGGAAGTCAGTAAAAAGGATACGTTTTGAAAAGAAACTTGTTTTAACAAGTAGCGAGGTCTTGCAGTTGATAAATTTTGAACAAAAAAAACTTAGTTAGTCAGCATAACTCGATAGCTCATGCCTTTCACGTTTGCTTACACATTCCTGGACACAATTCCTTGATAAAAATATGCACCTTCGGCCAGTTTAGGATGAGTCATAACAGCAAAAATGCGATGAAAACGATATGAACTCGATTGATTTGAATTCTGGTACGAGCTGTATTCAAGAGGCACGTAGTCAAAGGGCAAATTCCCACAAGTTCAAACGTCTCAGTTGCTTTGTTAAGACTAAATGCCACCTAAGCAATATCGTCTTCGATATGCACATTTCTATGTTTTGTCGATGGCTTTGAATTGAGAAGAGTAACTGCATGAACCGCTTGACGCTAGACGATGTACAACAATCTTATTTTTTTAAAGTAAGTTCCCACAATTTTAAAGCATTGTTGTGGCGTTGAATACACTTTTTAAAATTTTTGATTATTCTAGGGATTTCAAACTAATTCAAATGTATCTGTAGACATCAAGTTTGTAAAATTTTAAAAATCGTTTGGCTTCGCATGTAGTATATTTCAAGTACTCGTTGTTCGTTAAAAAGTGAGCCCTCATATTCAAATATTATCGTGCATAAATATCATAGTAGAGACTTATCTCCTCAAAGCCTTGACAAGCTTCAGGTTGCTGCTCGGTGTCAATATGGCAAATGATTACACCCAAATGTTCCAATTTGAGTCGCATTAATACATCATAGGGTCCCTGTTTGTCTGCTGATGAGTCATTCATATCATAGGATTTACATATTGGGTCCGAGACGTTCAGCATTCTAAGCACGTGTACTTCATGTCTACGGTGCCCTTTTAAAATATCGATTTCTATTAATAGCTTTAACGATAGCAAAGGCATCGTATCTCTAATCTCTGGCCAGATTTTCATTAATATCGTCCAAAACCATGCTGAATAACTTCTTGATATTCTGTGGAGTGAGCGTTCAGCATTATCTCTTTCATACATGACTCAAATCTCTTGCTATTATAAATACTTAACAAAAGTTGAAATTGTCTCAATGACATTTGGTTTCAGAAGAGTCTCTTCCTAGCTCTTTCGTTGAGTATTTGCATTTCTTTTCACTACACAGAAAATTTCTGATCCCACCATCTGCTCATTTTCATAAATATCCACATAATCTTTTACCCAGCAGTGAGAACCCCCTTTCCCCTACCTAGATAATCCAAATAATCCAACATTATATTATTATGCCATGTCCGGTCTTTAATTCTCTCCGTGACAATTTACAACTCAGTGATATTCCAATACATTTTACTCCCATTCTCTGTGATATTATCTCACCCAGCATACTAATATTAGATCTTTTATTATACACTTTCAATCGTAATTACTCCTGCAGTATATGTAATGTAAAATGGGCTTTGTGGCAGTTAGTGCCATCGTTGTTGAGGCCAAAAGAAGTTGGTAATCTTTAATCTCACCATAGATGCCAGACTTGGCTATTATCGTTCTAAAAGAAATATGAACCTATAATGCCGCTAGTCTAAAATCCACAACCAAACAGTAATTTTTTCGGGATGCAATGGACGCTCAGAAAAGGGTGTAAATTTTATACATGAGTGGCGGCAATTTAAAGTCGACTCCGAATGACAGATTATGAAGAAACTTTTCATGGCAATTTTTTACTTACTTTTAGAGATTTTGCCAAAAATCTGCTGAGAGGAAGTCGCCGAAGTAATATTTTTTTCATATTTCGTTTTTGTTGGAGATGTCTGACCTGAGGGTTAAAGCGTGGCCTCACGTCTAATAAGTCAACGCATTACCTGCTAGACTATGGGGAATTCTGAAGATTCTGAATCATTTGCCAACTGATTCAGAATTTATTTATTCCATGGTGATTTCCAAAACAGACTGAATAAATTAAAACTAATTCGCCATAGTCTAGTGGGTAGTGTGTTGCTTATTAGACATTAGGTCATGATCTTGACTGAAGGGTTGTAATGACTAATTATGTACTAAGTATGAAGTTGCCGCAGTCTAGGGGGTTGCGTATTGGGTTATTAGACGTAAGGCCTCGGTTCAAACCACAGGTCGAACATCAAAACTGGAAATATGAAAAAATATTTCTTCGGCGACTTCCTCTCAGCAGATTTCTGGCAAAAACTCTGAGAATAAATTAAAATTACCATGAAAAAGTTCCTCAAAAATCTATCGTTCGGAGTCGACTTTAAACTGTAGATCCCTCCACTGATGTAGAAAAAAATTAACGCACACAACGTAAGTGATGTGAGAAGCTAGGACTAAAGGTTTGTGATGCCCAGTTATGAATGTATTTAACTATGCATGTATATATGTTATTATGTAATTTGTTGATTAGATAAGACAAAATCAGAGAAACTTCAAGAAGATGACTGATAAAGTTTGAAGTTCCTGTTGAAAGTATTCCATCAAGTAACTTTTCTTTTTCTTATGAATGGTACTAATGTAGTCCCGCATTGGTTTACGCTTCACCCTACTGATAAGCACCATATCTCAAGTGCGTTGTATTTTGTTTGATCGTCGATATATACTTCAATTGGTTTTGTATAGTCTCCTATACAAACAGGAGAACTGATTTTTGTTATAAAATGTATCATTTTGAGAGTCCAGGAGTATACGTACGTAAATAGTGGCATAAGAACTGTGGTAATGAAATATTGCATATGTATTCATTTTTACATACTCTATCATTTTAATTTTCTAAAGAACTCAGATACTATTTGCCTATAAATTTATTCTGTTTTATTGTTTCACATTGGTTTTCTATTTTGTTTGAATTCTTTTAACTTTTCATATTTAAAAATCAATTTATTGTGTACTCGTATATATTGTAGCATTTTAGCATTTATTTTGACTCTTATTTGCATAGTAATTGAAATAAGAATTAATTTTTTTTTTGCTTTATGTACGTATGATTTTTTAATCAAATGTAAATTTATCCATAAGCCATAAAATATGTATGTATGTATGTACATTTTAAAAATTGGAAATTTTGTATTTTACTTATCATTTTATTTCTTACATTTTAGAAAATGAATTGAAATACATAACAGAATTGAAATGTAAATTTCATATCTCTGGCCAGTTTCTTATAGAAAAATACAAAAAAATAGGTCTTCCTATTCATTATTGGCAAATAATATTTTATAATGAAATAGAAAACATAACAGGAACATGTATAAACAGGTAGAAAACTAATACAAATGAATATGTAAAGAATTTATTGATGAAAGATTGCAAATGCATGAATTGGAAAAAAATATTTTTTTAATTGAATGAAGTTTTTCTTCTATCCGAAGGAAACATATCTTAAATCTGGACATATATTATAATGGAAATGTTTAAAATTGAAAATAATTGGTAAGAAATTCTTGATATGATATTTGTTACAAAATTTGATTTCAATTAAACAAATTAATATCAGATCTTCCTGTAAATTATTAAAGTTATGAATTGTTTTCAAGTAAACCTACATGGTGCTAATTAAAGCCAAATACAGCAGAAATTTATAATCGATTTAATTTTTGAGGTTTAGGTCTTTCAAATTCGAGTAGCATTGGCAATAGCAACGAGGTAAGATTCATTTGATATAGCTTTCTAGTCAAAATTATTTTATGGTCTATAAATTATTCCGTATCGGCCATGGAGTGAAACTGCCTGTGAACAACAAGCTACCCACTAACCTAGCCTAACCTATTTAAATTTTTATGAGCTATGGTTTGTAGTCGCCTTAGTCTATTAGGTAGTGTGAGGCCATCGTTGAAACACCTTAATTAAATCTCTTGTAAATAGGCCGAAGTGACAATTCCTCATCATTTTGGCGAAAAATTTACACTTACGTGCCGCTAGAAGTCGCCTTAGTCTAGTAGGTAGTGTGTTGGCTTATTAGACGTAAAGCCAGGGTTCGAGCCCCAGGCCAGACATCAAGACAAAATACAAAAAGTATTTTTTCGGCAGATTTCTGGCAAAAACTCTGTAGGTTCCACCACTCATGTATAAAATTAACACACACAACATAAGTGGTGTGGGAAACTAGGACGTTGTACAATGGGTCAATTCGACCTCCGGTTACTGTACTTGTCTTAATTGACAAGTACACATCCTCTAACCTAACCTAGCCTAACCTACGTGCCGCTATATATGTGTTTGCGTCGCTATGTGAAGTCTTCAAAAACTGGCCACTTCCTGGAAACTGGAGCACTTCTATCACTTTCTTCTTATGGTGTAATGTTATGATGTTGTAGTCGCCTTATGCGGTGTTCAGATATGCACCTTTATTGCGTAAATCGCAATAAATGCCATTACTGAGTTCAATATTTCATATAAAGTTTCAATTAATCATTGCGCAATAAATACGCAAATTGTTATAATATTGAGTAAAACTTAAAATGTAACACTGTCATAAGTATGTTCAGTAAGCATATTACAATTAACCGAACACTTTTTGTTGATATTTGACAAATCAAATGTCAACAATATAAACAAAATAAAAAACCAAAATAGAAATAATGTTGTTGAAACAACCAGCTGTTTTGTTTACCAGCTGTCAAATGAATATTGAATAAGCAGCTGAACTACGTATATTATTATGCCTGAACACTTAAAATATTGTACACAATAAACCGAATATTGACTCAATAAAAGTGCATATCTGAAAATAGTATTAGCCTAGTAGGTAGTATGTTGGCTTATTAGATGTAATTTCTTGCTTCAAACCCTAGATCAGACATCACTATCAAAACGAAATACGGAAAAATATATCTTCGGTTTTTGGCAAAACCCTTTGAGAGTAAATAAAACTGGAATGAAAAGTTTCTCAAAAGAATCTGTCGTTCGGAATCGACTTTAAAACTGTAGGTCTCACCACTTATGTATAAAATTAACACACGCAACATAAGTGGTTTGAGAAGCTAGGTCGTAATTCCGACTGAAAGGTTGGAATCAAGGCGAATTCATAGAAGGTTTTACCAGTTGATGTTAATAACAATGTCAAAAAATTTTTGTTTTTTGTGTATTTTGTTTTGATAATCAATTTCGCTTTTTCTTATTGTGTCAGATTTTTCTTCTTTTTCTTTTGAAATCATTTACATTTTTTAACATTTTTCTTCCCATCGTCATTAAGCTGTTTTTGACAAGATGATCACATCTCAACAAAAAAAATCCCTGTTGTTTTTGTATTGTTGTACTTATTGTAATACTAATCCCACCTTCTATGAATTCGCCTTGGTTGGAATGACCAATTATGTATATATGTATGTATGTATTTATGTATGTATGTATGTATGTATGTATGTATGTATGTATGTATGTATGTATGTATGTATGTATGTATGTATGTATATATGTATGTATGAATGCAATTGGAATTTAATAAAATTTTCTTCAAAGCAAATAAATGCGTTTGGAAAAATTGGGATTTTTCTGATTTTTTCGCCGTTATTTAATCGAAATGTTCGTCATATTTAAACCAAAATATGTTTATATCTACATATTCTACATGTTCTTAATACAAACAATTTCTTTAAAGTTTAAAAAAAACTATACAAAGTACATTTACATTTTAGTTTAGATCAACAGAATCAAAAAAATTTAAACACACAGTAAAAAATAATATTATTTTTGGGTCATAGCCCTCCATTAAAAATGCAGACATTCCGCAATTGCTATTACTGTAGTCAATAGCTTCCATGGAATAACAACGAAGACAAACATTTCGTTCCATACATTTCATTGTGATGCTTATGATGGTATTGATTCAATATCTCTCTGTTATGGCCATTAGCAATCACATATAGATTTGAATATTGAAAATTGAAATGAATGAATCGAGAAAAATCAACAACGAAAAAATTCACAACAAATACAACAACAATGTTTATGTGTAAGTCAAACTTACAATAACAAATCGGCTACATTCATCCACTTTTATTTCATGAATATGTAGGGCAGAGACACATATTTTAGCCACACTTGTTTGGGCAGAGAGACAAAGAGAGATAGTGAGAGAGACGGAGATGAGCACACATAAAACGAAATTGCTGATGGTCCTGACGACAGTTGAATTGTTTTCAGGACAATTTACGCCAATACGTATTAAATATCAAAAACTATGCGATATGAGACTTAACGGCAATATCTGAATACGTTATTGTATGCGAGTGTTAGTAAAAGTGTTTGTTTTTTCCATGAAACAATAGAAAAAGTTTCAATAAAAACTGAACATTTTCGATGGAAATGAAAAATTTTTTTTCTCCTTTTTTGGTTATTGCATGCAAAAGTATTGTAAAATTGGACTCTTATCCATTTGCTCTAGAAAATTTCAATGTAAATTTAGTAGAAGAAATTTAGTAGAGAAAAAACAGTAGAAGAACAATGAAATTACCCTCGTGTACATTAATACAATTCATAACAACAAGGCTGACCTCCATCGCCTTAACCAGTTTTTTCAGGAAAAAAAAAAAATATAATTATGGAGTCTCACCCGGAATTCCGAAAATTTCTTTCAAGATTTTCGAAATGTAAGGAAAACTAGAACGTCTGGAAAGATTAGCAAGTAATTTTGAAATTTAAATCAATATTAAGTATACTTAGGCCATGAAAATAAACAATTTAAGCACAGTGAAGATTCTGCCAAAAGGCCAAGCAACTGCTACATTAGCAGTACAGTGACAACGAATGTGGTCGCAAAAGTTGACAGAAGCAGCATGCTTAACGAAACCAGATTAACATCAGCAATATTCAAATCATTATGCCGCAACTGAAAAAGCCTACAGGTTAGCCAAGCTGGGTCTACTATGTCCTTGAACACTATCACTCAAAAACTACAGGTCAGGGTGAGCAACGTATTTTTGCAGACCATAAGGCAGGATTCGACAACCCAATAAGGAGTCGCGCTTTTCCCACAATTTCTATTCTTTGTATTTCTGTGATCGTTTCTTTACATACATACTCGTACATAATTGGTAATTGCAACACTTTAGCCAGGATTACGACCTATTTTCTCACACTACTTATGTTGTGTGTAATAATTTTATACATGAGTGCCGGGACCTACAGTTTAAAGTCGACTCTGGACGACAGATTTTTGAGAAACTTTTCATGGCTATTTTATTGACTCACAGAGTTTTTGCCAGTAATATACTGAGAGAAAGTCGGCGAAGAAATACTTTTTGTATTCTTGTTTTGATGTCTGGCCTGGACCTCGAACCCTGGCTTTACGTCTAGTAAGCCAACACACTACCTACTAGACTACGGCGACTTATTTACTGTACAGATTAAGTGTCATGAAATTAGGCTCTATTCTAGGTAGCCAGCCCACTGCAGTATCTTCCAGGCAGAGTTCATTGCACTGAAATGGCCACTGTAGTGTTTACCAGACGAAGGTCATTGTCAGTAAAGGAGCAGAGCAATTCTCCTTGAGTGATCAAACTTTAGCTGAAATTCTCTTGGGCAGCCCGGAATCAGTTAAGTTCATAACTATACTTACATCGTCAAAAGTAACTCTTATATGGATTCCTAGACATGAGGATATTATCAGATATTGCATTGCATATAAGCTGGTGTCCGGGGTCGGTTGGAAGCACACGATATTCGTCATGTTATAGGGCATAAGTGTTTCTATTGTATCAGTTAAACTATCTATCCTCCGCTCGTTTTACAGCGAAGCTGGTCACCCATATTAGAATTGCAATTCTCACAAGCCAATGTCCTGTTGGGACGCATTTCGACAGACATTGCACTCTCTATGGAGGAGAAAGATACTTTAATTATTTTTAGTATAGATGTGACGTACGTTTCAGTAGCAAGGAAAAAATCCTATTCTTTACTCAAAATACTCGTATATCTCTAGTGCTTTTTGTCATGAACAAGTAGATCCTCTTAACTTCTCATTTCCAGTCGTTCTTGACTGAACTCTGCAATACAAAGTTGTCTGTCTATTTTGGATTCGGGTTGGAATTTGTAAGCTCCGGCTTAGATATTATTTACAACATCAATAAGCCTAAGTGGGACATTACTCGCCACTTAATCTAAAATAGCTTATCTGGTGTTGTCTGTGAAAAAGTGTACGGAGCTCAAACGCGACTGTGTTTTCTTGAAAACCTTAAAGACTTGCAATAACTCCTTCTCAAGGATGAAAATTTCTAGCCCTTTATGTACGAATCTAGGATGGATTTCGAAATAGTTTTTTAAATGTTTTTTTGGGTCTGAAATGATCAGTTTTCTTGTTAACAATTCAATTGGGATGAGATTGACCAGTAGACATAAGCAAGAGAAAGAAGAAGCATTGGTATACACATGCATAATTTCGTGTGATTTTTATTGTTGATAGGTAGGCTGTTGGCTTAATAAACAGCTCAGACATCTCGTGCTTCTACGAAATATGAAAGAATATTTCTTTGGAGACTTTTCTCTCAGGAGTCTTCTAGCAAAAACTCAGAGAATGAAATAATAATGCAATGAAAAGTTGCTCGCAAATCTGTAAACGGTGTCGACTTTAAGCTGTAGATCTTGCCATTAATGGATAATATTAACCCACACAAAATGGCTGGTGGGAGAAGCTAGGTCGTAATCGTGATTAAGGGCTTGTAATGACCAATCAACTAGACACGTATGTAAGTGATAGTAAACGAACTAAACGTTTGGTGGGATCTAAGACTCGCTGATGAAATATTTTTATATAAATTATCACAATACTCTTTGGTTTTTTATTCCCCATTAGCGTCCTATGAGCACATTATTTGGGTTTTTAATGACAGTATAATGTAGCAATATAAACTCAGCTGCTGTGAAATTTTTAGAATTGCCTGTAGCAGTAAGTAATTGAGAAAGAGACTGCCTAGCATAGAACGTGCATGGATTTTTTATAAAGAAATAAATCACAAGAATAGAAAAGCGTTAATATTGAGATGATATTAGTAAATTTTTCTACTATCGGGTCCGCCATCTAACGTTTTTATTTTCAACTAGTGCTTTTTCATGAATAGTAGGACTTAGCACATGTCTGATTTGACAGATAATTAGTTTTATCCTTCCGCTGAACGAATATATGAATATCCAATGCGTTTTCGCTTCGCTAAGTGGGCCTGCGATCGACTTACAGAAGATGCCGATTTAGGCAAAAAATCGTCTTTTCAGAGGAAGCTCATTTTGATCTTGGCGAGTATGTAAACAAGCAAAATTGTCGCATTTGGGGCGCAGAAATTCCGCACGCATACATTGAAAAGCCGACGCACCGAAAACGAGTCACTGTTTGGTGCAGATTTTGGTCCAGAGACATAATTCGGCCATTTTTCTTCGAAAATCAGCAAGGAGTGGCCGTTACAGTCAATGGCGATCGTTATCGGGCTATGTTGAAGGAATTTTTGTTCACAAAAATTTAAGAGGCAACATTTGGTTTCAACAGGACGGCGCTACGTGCCACACAGCCGAAGCTACACTCGATGTTTTGCGCCCTGTTTTTGAAGATCGTATTGTCAGCCGCAGAGCAGATGTCGTTTGGCCACCTCGCAGCTGCGATTTCACACCGTTGGACTATTATATGTGGGGTGCCGTCAAAGACAATTTTTACGCCGACAAGCCAGATACAATTGACGCTTTAAAGGACAATATTCGTGAGGCCATTGGTGAAATACAGCTGCACACAATCGATAATGTGCTTAAAAATTGGACCGATGGTGTAGGCTACTGTATGGCTAGCCGAGGCAGCCATTTGAATGAAATTATTTTCCATTATTTACCGGAAGGATTGTACTTTCAAATAGAAAAAGAAATTTGAGAAAATATTCAGTAGTTTTTTTTTAAGGCATTTTCAAAAAAAAGTTATTTTATAAAACTGGTCATTAATATATGCCATGGCATTTTTAATAATCAAAATTACTTCCTGTTTTCACAAATAAATTACACTTCAAGTATCTAAAGTCATAAAAAATAATATTCCTTTCCTTATTCTCTTTACAGCATATGTGAATTCAAATCTTAATACTGGTAAGTTCATTAAATATACTGCAAGCTTATGTTGTTTTTTATTATCGTTTAAAATACATTATTTCAGTTCAAAGTTTGTTTGCTTGCAAAACATTTAAAGTCACATCAAAATTTTTGCATCATATGGAGTAAAACTAAATAAATCGTTCACATATTAATGAAACTAAACATTATTAAAAACCATGAATAAATACACACTCCTTCGTTGATACGTTCGTTCAATCATGCAATCAGTCATTCATGAACTTAAATAAACAAAAATTTTAACAAATGCTGGCCTGCTTGATGCTTGACTTTATAAACAGTGAGCGTATGTGGGTGCATGAATATTAAAATCTTTAGCATTTTCAATATAAGAAAAGAAAGAAAACAATTCATTGACAAACAATCAATTCCCATTTCGTTCAGTCAGTCAGTCAAGCAGTCAGCCAGTTAGTCAGTTGGTTGTTAAAGTATTCAATCATTCTCACATATTTGTTGTTAAACAAATAATGATGAGGAAATAAACAGAATAACAGCTGCAGTCAACAATGTGGTTGGTCTTCTAGTCCTTTGGCTCTTTGCACAAACAAAACACGCGATACATATGGACATTATGCACACATACCAATAAACAATCAAAAATTAAAAATCGCAATAAAAAGGAATCAATATTAGAAACAAATAAATAGAAATTCTTTAAAGAAGAGCAAACATGCCATGAAGTGTGACCATAAAATACCCTGCATTAGAGGGAAGTTTCTGGAATATAGGCAAGCATTCCATAGTCGGGTTGATATATCAAAATTTATACGTACTATTTTTAGTCATGTACGTTTTATTTATTATTCAAGCATCAATCATTTAATATTAAAGTAAAGTTCCTACTCGAAATAATTTTAGTTAGAAAACCTGATTAAATTTTTAATTTTTTTTTTAAATTCTAGGAAAGCTATGTAACAATATTAAGTTAAGTCTTGTTGAAACCACATATTCTCCAAGTTGTATTCTTCAATAGCAGGCAAAAAAAAGTCGGTTATCATATGACCATAACGCTCCGAATTGACGGTGACTGTCGTTCCATCGTCGTTTTCGAAGAAGTAAAGTCCAATCACACCTTCGGACCAAAGAGCGCACCAAACAGTGATTTTTTCTGGATGTAATGGCCTCTCTTCAATTACTTGAGGATTCTCAGAACCCAAATACGACAATTTTGTTTATTGTTAACATACCCACCGAGCGTGAAATGTGCTTCATCGCTGAAGAAAATTTTTTTCGATACGTTACTGTGGCAGAATCACCATTTTTGTAGTAGGTTTTGATAATTTTTGTGCGTTGTGTGATAGTTAAGCGTTCCATTTTCGTCAATGTCAGACTTTCAACTGAAAAGAAAAAAATTGGTTTCACAACTTAGTTTGACAGATGTCGAATTCCAGTCCCATACTTTTGAAACCACGAAATGGATAACCCTTTACCTTGGCATGGTTTTTTAGATAAAAATTAAGCACTTCATGTCAGCTTGGTTTTATTTCTTTCTAAATGGTAATAATTTAGCTTATTGTCACTCGCATCAGTAACACTCTCTGTTGAGGGCTAACGGAAACCTGATGGTATAAACCATTCTTTTGATTCGTTAGAAATAGTTGTTGTGAACGTCATGTGAGGTAAAAAAGTTTTCCGTTGCAATAGAATATCGATTATGTATACCAAATACTGCTGTAAGTAGTTGCTACATATGTAGCATGTACTTGAATCTAAAACTGCCAATTCGGCGAAATTTATAACGACCATTAAAAGTCAATTAGTTACTAACCTAACGCTACAAAATTAAATATGAGTTGAAAATGTAATAAAAAAAAGGAAAGAACACATAAATCAATACCAAGCATAACTCAGTAAATCTCTTTATGAAACAAGTATTCCATCATTAAGTATCAAATTTCAATTAAAATCACTGGAGGTAATTTTAATTTTCCACAATAAAACTAAAAAGTTCTTGAATTCTGTGGCTAAACAATTTTAATTTCAGATGAAAATATACCAAAAAGGAACATAAAAATATAAGCATCGTTATTTAAATATGTTTTCTTTAATTTTCTTACCTTTTAGGCGAACAAAAAATTAAATTTTTAAAAATCTTAAAAAAGGATATATGGGCTGCTCTGAAAGTATGATAGTTAATCCCAAACTATTTAAACAGTATTATTTCTTACATAAAACTACAAGTTGTGTGATAAAAGTTTTATGAAAATGGTTAACATTTTTTAACAAAAAAATAAGATAAATATATCTTTTTAGAAAAAAAAATCCTTTTTATTCGAATTTCAAAAAAAGGCTTTAAGCATGATTATTAAAGGCTGCAAGACTTTCAGCTCATTTTTCGAAAAGGCGTAATAGGTGTAAATGTATCATTATCAAAGCGAATGATTGTGTTATCTCATACATACGTACGTAGTTGACCGAAATATTATAATCTGTAATAAAGCATGAAATATGAAAAAAAATATATTTCTTCGGCGACTTCCACTCAGCAGATTTCTGGCAAAAATTCTGAGAGTAAATAAAAATTGCCATGAAAAGTTTCTCAAAAATCTGTCGTTCGGAGTCGACGTTAAACTCACATATAAAATTAACACACATAACATGAGTGGTGTAAGAAGCTAGGTCGTAATCCTGACTGAAGGGTTGTAATGGCCAATGTATGTATGTATGTATGTATGTGATGGCTTATTAGATCATTAGTACGCGATTCAAACCCCTGGTCAGCTATATCCAAAACCTGAATACGAAAAATATTTCATTGGCGCTTTTCTCTCAGCAGATTTCTAGCAAAAACTCGTAGAGAAAATAAAATTGTCATGAAAAGTTTCACAAAAATCTGTCGTTCAGAGGCGACTTTAAATTGTAGCTCCCGCCACTCATGTATAAAGTTAACACACGCAACATAAGTGGTGCGAGAAACTAAGTCGTAGTCCAGGCTAAATTGTTGTAATGACCAATTATGTACGAGTATGTATGTAAAGAAAAGATCACAGGAATACAAAGAATAAAAATTATGTGAAAAGCCTGTCGAATCCTGCCTTATGGTCTGCTAAAATACGTTGCTCACATTGACATAGTTTTTGTGGTTTTTTTTTTCTAGAATGTGGGCTAGATAGATAGGATCACAAGATTTATTCAGAGAGTGGCATTTATAAAACGCCTTCGAAAGAACATTATGTTCAATAGGGTGATAGTTTATATCCCCTATAGGTAGCGCATTATAATGAAGTCTCAGTTTTCAGGACAGGTCAACGGACACAAGCACTAAACATTCTTTCTTCCAACTATATTGTGGAAAAAAGTCGGTGTGTACGTTGTACCAAATTATTACATTCAGCCACAAGTAACTCAACGTGCAGGATAGTATTGGCAAGATCCAGTTAGGTAACGGCTTTAGACATTTATACAATACGCTCGCAAGAACATTATATGCAACATGGTGATCGTTTCTAACCCCTGTAATTATGAACTCGTAAGTGATAGCAGTTTTAATGTTTTTAAGTCACAGAATCGTGACTTTTATCATCATTGATTGGAGACGGCAAAACGTCTTCTCTAATTAGATAAATGTAGCTATTGTTGCCTGGTAGTAGCGTAGAGAAGTGTTGTCCCCATAACCTCAGCACATTTTTCAAAACTGTAGTCAGGTTTTTTATTAGAAAAATACTCCACACAGATAGTCGAGTTTTTTTTATAAAACTTTAGAACATCGTTCCCACATTCGTCGAACACAATATTCTTATTATCTCGCATTTATTGTTTACCATCAGTCACAATGTGGTCGATCAGGTTGGATGTGGAAATGTGGAAGAACAATCAGACGTCTGAACTGGCCCTCTGACATACTTACTTATTAGTCGTTCCAACCCTCTAGGCAGGATTACGACCTAACTCCTCGCACCACCTATGTATGTTCGGGTTGTTAATTTTATTCATAAGCGCCATCATCTCAAACTTAATAACGATTTCGAATAGATTTCAATTGAGACTTTGTAAGAAACTTTTCTTGGCAATTTTATTCACTGGCTGGGTTTTTGCTAGAGGACTGCTGAAAGGAAGTCGCCGAAAGAAACATTTTTCATTTTAGTTTTGATCAAGAAATCTGATCTGAAGTTTGAACTGTGGCCTCACGTTTAATAAGCCAACACACTACCTACTAAACTATGATGATTTCTGAAGACAATATTTCAGAGTCCATTCAGCGAACACGCGTCGTTGTTTTTGCTTGTTGTTTGAGATGTCTGAACACGGATTTGAAACACAAGCTCACGTCTAATAATCTAATACACAACCTGTTAGACTACGGTGAATTCAACTGTATGAAAGTACGTTTAAATTAGAGATCAGCAGTGAGTATTCAAAACGATGATTCGAATCATACTTATAATTTCTGATACTTATACGCATCCATACTTATTTTAATGTCATACTCATACTACTCATATTCAAAGTCTGTGTTTTTCTTCTTTCTTTATAATTGCAACAACGACTAAGACTATCAATTTTGACGAATGATTCGAATCACTCGAATCATTTATGAGTATTATAAGTATTTTTCTAAATTTATGAATTTGAATGAGTAGGGGTGAGTCAAACATATTTCGAATGTTATGAGTTTGGTGTTAACGTTGTACTCATACTCATTGCAACTTGTAGTTATTAATCAAATGTTGTACTGAAAACGAATGAATCAGAGTAGTTGGATTTCAATACTGTTGACTCACTCATACTCAAAATTTCATGAGTACTTATGAGTAGCGAAAAAGCTATTCATTGCTGATCTCTGGTTTAAATATGCCTCCTTGCCTGACTTTTACATTAAAATCCCCCAAAATCGTCTTAATGGCATTTATTGTATATTTCTTTGCATTGCCTTTTTCTTCTATCCGCTAATGGCACCTGCACTATATGATGCTTGCTGATGCTTTCCATCAATCACACTTTTCCGAAAGGCAGTGATGTACGTTTCTTGAGGGCATTCGGCAGTTGAGCAGCAACGTTTTTCTGTGAAGAGCCCGTACGTTTCCTGTGCATATATTAAAATCGTAGATATACAGATATGGCGAGACCGTCAAGTTTTGAAAGTATCAGGTAAAGGAATAATCAAAAGCGCAAACCAAATTCTATCGAATTGAACTGCGCTTTCACCTTCGTTAACAAAATAGTGGGCGCTAGTGTACATGGAGGCTGCAAGTCAACTTTAATATAGCAGTTCAAGGATCGATGGTTACTTGGAACTTTCGTTCAAGTTAAGTTTACGAAGCCTTCTTCTAAATCTCAGTTTTCAGAAACGATTTTAGAAAATATTATCATAAGAACTTTAAGGGTATACGGTGGTATTTTTTGGTTTGTATCTTCTAATGTTAATTGTCAAGCCACACTAGCAACTTCAAACAGGAATAAGTTTTGTCTCGACTTAAAATTGTTTCATTTCAGTAATGCAACAATGCCTTCAATTTACTTTATTTTCATTAATTATTTTTGTTCCCTTAGAATGACCCACATAATCTATAGTTTCTGTATTTCTTAGCGTCCTATGTACCATAAACACATACATATACAATAACCCCGTTAGGAAAATATGAAAACACGATCAGTGTTTTCTTGCTGGTAATGATTGTTGTTGGCAATTGAATGTTATTTCTAGAAATATATGAACAACAACAAGAAAAGTTAAAAAAAATAAAACGGATACTGACATTGAAGGATATTGCACGTACAACGTTCTTATACATGTTGCAAGTTGTTATACGTTTATTTTTTTTGTAATTTTTTCCATAGTCGTTGTAAAAATAATAACAGTTATGAAAACAAAAACAAAAACCATATATTTAAGGCCAACACTAAATTGTCTTAGCCTTACAGAGAGACAATTGGAGCGTATGTACACATACATATAAGTGTACTTCCATGTATGCGTAAGCGTCTGTATCCTGTACCGGATATCAAACAGTGTACATTGCATAGAAAAATAAAGATGTTTTCAACACAATTGTAGCACAGTTATGAGAATACAATAACAACAACAACACAAAAACAACACAACCATAATGAAGACGATAATAATTATAATGATACTGAAAATAATTCTGTTGACTACGACGACACACACACATACTCATACTCATACTCACTCTCCAATGCACATAATCCTTGTGGTTGTTTTAAACCGTTATAATCATTATGGCTTGGTTGTTGGTTGATATCTGACTGGTTGGTGACTGTTGCCCTGTGCAAGTTGCTGCTGCTCTGAAAACGAATTATATTGTCGGTTGCTAATGATGATGATGATGACGTTTGCGATATTGATGTTGCTGTAAGCCAAGGAGATGTAGTGAATATAAGAAATTGTAAACGATAAAAAATATTGTTGTTGACATGTCTTTATATATTTAGTGTTTTAAGTGTGTTTGTGTTTCTACTCTTCGATTAATTTTTTCTTGCAATTTATTCTGTTTTTTGCAGAACAATAAGAAGTTTAAATATATTTCGATAAGCAATTAAAATGAATGTGTGTCTTTTTTAAATGTTTAATTTAAAATTGTTTACAATAAGCATTAGAAATAGTAATTAAAAAAAATTATAGAAAGGAAACTATCAGATTTTTATAGTTCTTAAAGCCATCCTGTTGAATCTGTGTCAGATATCAGCAATGAATCGTTTTTTCAGAACTCATAAGCACTCATGAACTTTTCAATAGAATTGAGTCAACAATATTGAAATTTAACTACTCGGATTCATTAAGTCATCGTAGTATAGTAGGTAGTGTGTTGGCTTATTAGACGTAAGGCCACGGTTCAAACAGCAGGTCAGATATCAAAACGAAAAATGAAAAAATATTTCTTCGGCGACTTCGTCTCATCAGATTTCTTTCAAAAAATCTGCGAGTAAATAAAATTACCATGAAAAAAGTTTCTCAAAAATCTGTCGTTCGTAGTCGACTTTAAACTGTAGGTCCCGCCACTCATGTATAAAATTAACACAACATGAGTGCTGTGTGAAGCTAGGCCGTAATCCTGACTGACGGGTTGTAATGGCCAATTATGTTATGTTATGTATGATTCATTCGGACTTACTACAACGTTGATTTATAAGTACAGGTTGCAATGAGTATGAGTATAACGTTGACATCAAACTCATACCATTCGAAATATGTTTGATTGATAAGCCTACTCATTTAGATTCATAACTTTAGAAAAATACTTATAATACTCATAAATGATTCGAGTGATTCGAATCATTCATCAAAATTTACAGTCTTAGTTGCTGTTGCATTTGCAAAAAAGGAAGAAGACACATAAGCAAAAAAAAAAAAAAAGCAGACGGAGCAACAAGCAGAGAAAACACACAACCTTCTAGTAAGTATTTTAGTGTTCGCACGCGAATTATACTTATTTTGTGATTCTTGTAAATGTTGAGTCATGGAGAGACGACATCAACAACATCATAAGTGTTGTTAAGTATGAGTATGATGAGTACTTCAAAATTTGAATATCAGTAATGTGAGCATAATATTTAAATAAGTATGAATGCGTCTAAGTATCAGAAATTATGAGAATAATTAGATTCTACTCATTCTACTTTTTGAATACTCATTGCTGATCTATGATCTGTATCTGTCAAATCATACTTAGTCATTACAACCCTTCAGTCAGGATTACGACCTAGTTTCTCACACCATTTATGTTGTGTGTGCTAATTTTATACATCAGTGGCGGCACCTACAGTTTCATGGCAAATTTATTAACTCTCAGAGATTTTGCCAGAAATCTGCTGAGGGAAAGTTGCCGAAGAAATACTTTTTGTATTTTGTTTTGATGTCTGGCCTGGGGCTCGAACTCCGGCTTTAGGTCTAATAAGCCAACACTACTAGACTACGGCAACTTCATCTGTCAAATCAGTTCTCATTTATTTAATCTGTTCTGCCAAATTACCCTAAATGGATACAGTATTCAACACCACGTGCATGTAATAGCTTCTCACGCCACTTATATTGTGTGAGTTATTTTTATGCATGAGTATCGGAACCTTCAGTTTAATGTCAAATACGAATTACAGATTTTTTGAGAAATATTCAAGAGGACCTGACAGAGCGTACATCGTATATTCCTTTTTCTAATCTCATTTCTAGCTTGCCAGAAATAAAAGTCAATATATTGTAGCAATATTTCCTTTCCAAAAATTAAGCATGCCCTGCAATTAAAAAAAATTAAACTTTTCCATTTTCTTGGTTTTTATTGTAAAAAATTCATAAAACTTTCTTTTCCTTCTTTCTCTCTCTCTCTCTCTCTCTCTCTCTCTGCCTTTCTCTTTTAATTGTGAACAACAGAAAACGTAGAAGACAATAGTTTTCTAATTCGCTTTTTCATTTAACAACCTAAAGCTGTTGTAATAATCGCTGCATAAAGAGTTGAATTAATATCTTCCCTTCAGCAATTATTTTTTAATTTACGCGTTTCATTTTTTTTTTGGGTGGTTTAGGATTAGGTTCATTGATTGCAGATAAAACGGAATACTTTAGGAGTTTAAAAGTAATTTAGTTTTTTAAATATACGACTAAGAAGCATCAGTTAAAAAAAAAAATTCGTGCTTAATATCAATGATAATATCGGGTCTTTCATTAAATTTAATATAAACAACGTTTTTCATACGCTTATAATACCTATTGATGTCATTATGTGTTGAATATAACATTTTAAATATTCGCCACGTTTTTTTTTAAGCGGACGACATTCGAAATGTAAAATTTTCCATTACTCTGTATTTCACCAATGGCATAGCTTATGTTGGCTTCAAGCGCTGCTGTTGTGTGTAGAAGTCGTCGTAGTCTAGTAGGTAGTATGTTGGCTTATTATACGTGAGCCCTCGGTTCAAATTGCAGGTCTCAAATCATAACTAAAAATATGAAAAAAATATTCGGCGACTTCTTCTCAGCAGATTTCTAACAAAAACTCTGAGAGTAAGTATAAAATTGCCATTAAAATCTCTCAAAAAAGAAAAAATCTGTCGTTTGGAATCGACTTTAAATTGTAGGTCCCGACACTCATGTATAAAATTAACAGACGTAGCATAAGTGATGTGAGAATCTAGGTCGTAGTCCTGACTGAATGGTTGTAATGACCTATTATGTATGTATGTATAATGTAGCAATATAAACTCAACTGCTGTATGCATGAATGTGTTGCTTGTAGCTGATTTGTTTATACCTGCAACTGAAAAAAACTCTACATTAAAAATTTTAGGGGAACGGTTTTCAAAATAGTTGTAATTCATAGTTCATTCGCATACAGCGTCAAATAGCATAATGCCGATAGCCAGTTCATATCGTCGCCACATGATCATGCCATCAAATCATTCGTGCGGATTATCGGACCTCTGATAACATTATTGGCGTCCACTTCAGGCTAAAAGAAGTGGCGGTGTTAACAGTAATTCTCTTGGATCTCATTTTGGATTGGTATCGTCCCGAATTCCCTAATATTGTTTATTCCCGAAAATATTCATAGAGGAGATGTTTTTTCGATGAATGATTTTTTTTCGAATTGATCTAGAACCCACTCAAGGCACACTTCGTTGTCTATTATCGTTTGCATTTAATTCCTGGATCAGTTGATTTTTGTACGGGTCCGGGCTAAAACATACACACATAACTGGTCACTACGATGCTTCAGTTCGACCTATTTTCCCAAAGCACATCGCACACTACTTATGTATGTTGTGTGTGTTAATTTTATTTCTGAGTGGCAGGATCTACAGTTCAAAGTCATCTTCGAACGACATGGCAATTTTATTTACTCTCAGAGTTTTTGCCAGAAATTTAGTAAGAGAAAGTCGCCGAAGAAATATTTTTCATATTTCGTTTTTTGGACATGTCTGACCTGGGGTTTGAACCGTGGCCTCACGTCTAATAAGCCAATATAGAGTAGGTACTACTCTCCGGCGACTTCAAAGCCCAAGACACAACACAAAATTCATCAAGTCGTAATCTGCGAAAAGCCGAGTTCTAACGAACTACGCAATCTCCTGTGCCCCGGATTTTCCTACACATTTATTTGGATAGGGCGGACGTTTTTAGCTGACCTTGTGTTTTAACAACGTGCAGATGTTAAAATCAAACGTGTGCTAACCAGTGGGCTCTAAAGGTTACACTGCGTAAAGCCTTCATTGCATAAAGCCCTCTCGGTAGAACGTTGACAGAACAGAAGGCTTTATTTGATGAAACAATTATTAGCAGGTGTTTATCCGTGCTATATCTATCCATTGACTGCATGATATTCTATTTAATTTTGAAGGAAGACAGTTGTTATGCGTTGTTTGGCTACAACTATCATGTTATTTGTATTCAGCAGAATATCGCACTATTCACACAAGGCTAAGTAATTTGTTAGGTAATCTTGAATTTAAATCTTTTAAATCCACTTTTAAAGAATTGTAACTTATTTGTCAAAAAAGAAAAATGTCTACACAAATGGAGAATTTGTCATTATGGCCAAATGATATATTCAAGTCTTGCATACAAGCAAGCAAGCAAAATGTCGACAACCAAAAAGTATTCCAGTCCTAATGATGCATTGATGGTAACGAAAAAAACGAAACGAAATATCATCCATGTTGCTGATCTAAATTTAAATTTGATTTTTTTTATACAGTGGCAGATAAAAGTGATTAAATGTTTTTGAATATGTAGCAGAAAATATTGAAACACTTTGTAAAGTTTTAGAAACTAAATTCTTTAATTTAAAACTTTCTCTTGACAAGAGAGAAAATACCGAAATGCTACCGGCATTTTCAAAAACTATAAAATTTGAAGTGATCAGTATGTTAGTAAGTCAAAATCATTTTTACTGACGTAATAGCAATAAAAACCCAAGTTAACCTGTAATACAGAATATTCTTTTATGTTTCACTAAAATTCCAAGCATTCCACATTAGAGGACAAGGATAAGAAGAGTTTCTTCGAATATTAAAACAGAAGGATTTTCATCCATCCCTAATAACCTATACAGAAAAACCCTGCGTGCTGGGATCTACTACAGCAGACTTGGAAAAAGGTAATGGAAAAACGAAGAACATGGATGGATATGATGGATGTTTTGTAGAAATCCTATGCTCCTTAGGCGGAACTAGAAGAACCGTTAAAAGGAATCATGGTATACTGATTGACACGACAAGGTTGAAACCATTGAACATAATAAATCGATTTACGTTTGAGCAGCGTTGGGATTTATTGGAAATTTATTTCCAAAAAATTGAAAATTGATCTGAAATTGCATGAAAATGTCATATAAAATTTGATCGCAGAATAGGACCAAAAGTGCGTGGTATACCCAAGTGTATTGCTTGCTTTATTTAGGGCTCAAAAAACCCACATGCCAATACACCTATTGCGAGTGACTTTTTGGTGAGCTCATAGAGCGAAGGCATCATTGGCCACTATTTCTTTGAAAATCAGGACGGCGCAATCATTACGGCTCCTATCTCAGCATGATGACCGATTTTTTGCAGCCGCTCTTCAAGGTATTGATGTAAACGATGTTTGGTTTCAACAGGATGGTGCAACTTGCCACATACCTCAGGCCACAATCGATTTATTGCATCAAACGTTTGATGGTCGTTTAATTAGCCCAGATGGTGACGACAACTGGTCGCCAGGAAGCTATGATTTGACACCGTTGGTCTATTTTCTGTGAGGCGCCGTAAAGAAAAGTATTATGCCGACAAACCAGAGACATGAGATTCGTGATGCCATTGCCAAGATATGAAAAAGTGCACGAATATTGGTCCGATCGAATGAGGTACTGTGAGGCCATTCGAGGCAGCCTTGTGAATGAAATAATATTCCGGAACAATTGTATTTCACTGCAGAGAAATAAATTTGACAAATTAAATTGCAAAAATTACATTTTTAATTTTAATCTGTTAAATCACCCACCCTATACATATTATGATTGCAGTTTTTAGCGATATTCACACCGTATTTATATTTATTCGTGGCGCAAATCTTGTAATTTTTCTGACAATATCGATATACACCACATACTATCCAATTGATTAAGAGAGCATCACCGTACAATTTGGTTTTTTGAGCGATTGGTTTCCTAAAACGCCTCACAAGTTGTCTTTGCACCCAAGTGGATTGAAGGTAGTTACCTATAATTTATTTCCTGCCCCTCGTACCTTACCTAATGTGACTGTTTTGGGTGATTGTGGCAATAGTTTTCATAAATAACTTCTTGTGGCAATCTCATGAGTTCAGGCGTTCTATTTTACTATAAGACGGCCTTTAAACTTTTTAAAAGAATCTTCAAGAATTCAAAAGTCGCCATAGTCTAGTAGGTGGTGTGTTGGCTGGTTAGGTTTAGGTTTAGTTTAGAGGACGTGTACTTGCCAATTGAGACATGTACAGTAACCGGAGGTCCAGTTAACCCATTTTACAACATCCTAAAGGGGAGAGGATAATAGAGAATATAGGGAAAAAGGAGAGGAAGTAGGAAAGGACGATTAAGGAGGCAGAGGAATTACAAAGCCTAATAAACACACAATAGAGCGCGACTACACTATTGAAGCCCTAGCGCTTCTCAACTAGCTCAAACTAATTATGAATCTGTGGAGAGCCTTTACGTCGGCTCTCGACACAGAATTCAAACCTTTAACCCTGGACGGTTACTCTTCATTTTTGTATATTTAGGTTACTGTTCGTTGAATCGGCGAACACTTTAACCCTAATTGGTTACTGTCACTCATTTATTCTTTATCATATAATTGATTTTGGTTGATAACTAAAGCTTGTAGTGAGTAAACATAACCTGGCCACCATTTTTTTTTTATCCTGGATGGTAATTTTTCTACAGTAAGGTTACTCCTCGTTGAATTGACGAACAACAAACTTTTTTTCGTCTACTGACTGCAAGCTTTCATTATCAACTAACATTGTTGATAAAGAGCTTGAAATCTGGTCAAACATAAAAGAATTATATGATAAAGAGTAAATGAGCTTCGTCGATTCGACGAACAATAACCTTTCAGGGTTAAAGAAGCCCCTGACAAGGGTATTCAACCTCAACTTACTGAGGGCTAAGGGCACTTACAAAAGAGGTGTTCGATAGTCTCCAAATGCTCCTGTTCGCAACATACCCTGATCCAGATCCCTGTCAGCGACTTAATCTCGCAAAGCCTCGTAATAAACCCAACTTATTGGATGCTGTGGTTTTTTAAACCCTGAACAAAACGAAGTATGTAAAATATTTCCACTCAGCAGTCTTCTGGAGAAAACTCTGAGAATAAATAAAATTGCAATGAAAAGCATCACAAAAATTTGTCGTTCGGAATCAGCTCGAAATGATAGGTCGTGGGTGGTGTGAGAAGCTAGGTTGTAATCCTGACTAAATGTCGCCATAGTCTAGTAGATAGTGTGTTGGCTTATTAGACGTAAAGCCAGGGATCGAGCCCCAGGCCAGACATCAAGACAAAACACAAAAAGTATTTCCTCTCAGCAGATTTCTGGCAAAAACTCTGAAAGTAAATAAAATTCCCATGGAAACTTTCTCAAAAATCTGTCGTTCGGACTAGACTTTAAACTGTAGGTCCCACCACTCATGTATAAAATTAACACACACAACATAAGTGGTGTGAGAAACTACGACGTTGTACAATGGATCCCTTCGACCTCCGGGTACTGTGCTTGTCTTAATTGACAAGTACACGTCCTCTAACGTAACCTAACCTAACCTTGCCTCAGTCTTCTTTAAAAGCCTTCAAAAATAAAACATTTTTTAAAAAATAAATACAAACATAATTTCTATATTTTCAACTCGCACTGTAAACTCCATTTTATTTGCCATCATATATATATATATATGTGTGTGTATGACATTTGGTATGGCCTGTAAACGACAACATCTGTGATTCGAAGGAAATTGAATTTTTATTGAAGGAAAATATTTTTTTTTCTCTTTTTCTTGCATTTCTTGTTACTTTTCCAATATTGTAGACGTGTTTTAGAAATTTTCTTCTTCATTTTTTTTTGCTCAATCAGTATTACGCTACTGATTGAATTTCCTTTTACTGTGTGCACATTTTTATCTTCGTTTTTTCGTTGTTTTTTAACCCTTTTTTTCCTGTGGAGTAACAACACAAATAAAAAGTTTAAATGAAAAAATAAAATATTTTTCTTTTCTGTTGATTAAAGTAAATAAAAAAGAAATTCTTTTAAAGTTTACAGCTCCGTTCATTATTGTTTTATTTTTCTTCCTTTACAATTGCTTGTTAATGTGAAATTTATTCCCCAATTTTTTTTTTGTTTCATTCGCTTCTTTTTATTTGACTTCCTTTCGATCTATTTAATGGCAATAAATGTCGTTTTCTTTTCCTTTTTTTTATTATCGTTTCTAATTCATTATTTGGGGATCACAAAAACAAAAACAATAATAAAAAAAAACGAAAATAACATCGTCATTGGTATGCGGGTAATTAAATTTTCTTTAATTGTTTACATGTTTGGCATTTAAGTTGTAAAACAATTTGTAAAATCACAAGAATTATAACAAAAAACGAAAAGAGAAAAAGTTTTTCCTTATTTTTCTTTTGCTTCTTCTTATTTTCTTTAATTGCAAGTTTTGTCCTGCTGTTTGCGCCGACAAGGCAAAAAAATATGTAGCACAGGATATTTAATTGTCTGTAAAGAAAATCGTTGATTGCCAATGTATTTTGGCGTTAAAGTTTCTTATGTTTCTTGAAGAAAAATGCTTAAGAATGTTTGGGGGGGATTTTATTTTTATGAGAATGGAAAAGCAATTAAATTGAAATGTTAGGTTATGTTCCAATTGGAACATTAAAAATACTAATCCTTGTAATGGAATTTTCTGAAGAAATTTTATTATAAACACACAAGTTGCTGTGATTGGCTTTTTTTAAGAGCGTAGTGATATTAAGAGTAGAAATCTTAGTCTACCGCAGCACACTTTCAAGATAACTTCAAGGATTCTGAAATCGCTGTTAAAACTTCCATTCCAACAGGTCTTAAAATAGACTGAATTGATGATTGAATATTTGAATTGAATTTAAAAAATTTTAATGCATAAAAAACTTTTAAAAACTATAAAAAGGTTAGGTGTGTTGGCCTGTATAGTTGCAATTAAATTGCAAGTAAATGGTATGATGGTGGTCAAATTGCAACGGCGCGAAACAAATATGAACGAAATCAATATTGAAAATCGAAAATGTTTTGCAGAACAGTTGGTTGCATTGGTAGAAATGCTACCTTATAGTCAAACCCTTAACTCGATTCCAATATTCCCTATGAGGCCTTTTGTATACAGAATTGGTCATTCAGTCAGTATTTCGACCTACCTTCTTACACCACTTATTTTGTGTGTGTTAATTTCATACATTGGTGGCGGGAGCTACAGTTTAAAGTCGACTCCGAACGACAGATTTTTAAGAAACTTTTCATGGCAATTTCATTTACTCTCAGAGTTTTTACCAGACATTTGCTATAGGTTCCACTTAGGAAAGGACCATTGTGATACCACAATCAATTCTATCCGTGGATCAAACATTGCCTAGAGTAAGCCAATCTCAGCTCAAAATAAATCCTGCCATTGCAGGAAACTTTATATTAGAGAAGTCAGTCAGATGAATCAAAAAGTGAGAAGTCAAAAACATCCATCTCTTTTCGATAACAGAGATGAGAGAGAGACTTCCTCCTCCTCAGATCCACAGATACCGCAGAAATCATTTACCGAACTGCCGGGTCTTTCGACATGGCCACCAAAAGGATAGCACGTTTTTTTTGTAGATTGATTCTAATCTAAAGCTGGTATGGATATTTTTTATATGTGAGTGCGCTTTAGGTACATATAATCGGCAAGAACCAGCCCGGCAAAATTCGAGCATACCAGCGACGCTGGTTATCTGGCCACTTTGATTTCACCTGTTTGATTTCTTAAGCCGTTTTAGCACAAATTTTCGTTAGCGTATTACCACGGGTCAGCGTATCACATTATAAAATGTAAGAATTGCATAGTCATGTAAATATAAGGACAGAAATAGTCCGTCCCCTTCTTATTACACGCATTCTCTTGCACGTACTCTCTTGTATGTACTCTATTGCTGTGGGTAATATATAGGTTAACTGTTACCATAACCTGTCGAAATTGCGAGCTCTGTACCGGCTCTCCTCAGCTCATCAGCAATGAAGTTTCCAACGATATCCTTATGTTCCGCAACCCATATAAGTTTTATCTTTAAATGATCAATAATTTCTCTGAGAAATCATGGACAAAGACAGACATTAAAACTACGTTCGTTAGGGACTTAATCGCAGCCTAGATTTTCAGTGAAAATTCTCCCACCGAACAACCAACATCGTACCGCTTTCAAAATTGTAATGACCTCTACTTGGCAAAGACATTAATTGTGACTCTATTGAAGTACGGCCAGCGCTATGAGCTCTCAATCTAAGAGACGACCGTCTTACTACTCTATCTAGTCGTCTAGAAGACAGTGGTACAAAACTGAATGAATGCAGATTTAGTCGACAGCATTCAATCTGCCGAAAGTATCGCGGCAGTGGTGGAAGAATTCTCAGAGGATCTTGAGGTATCGATCAGAAGTAATTGGGCATCATTGGGAAGACGTTGCTAAGCATTTTGGTCTTGAAGTTGCAGATGTTCCTTTACAACCGTAGAGTAGATTTCCAATTGCGAATAATTTATGACCAAGCCACTCGAAACATAAATCGTGATGAATACAATTTTTTTTGCAAATCATCTTGAGCGACCAGGCCCGTTACCACCTTTGATGGTACGTGAAAAAGGGAATTATCACTTGTTTGGCACAGAATATCAGTGTGCATAAGAAGTAAGTAGCATTACATACACACATACATAATTGGTTGTTCTAATCCTTCAGTCAGTATTACGACCTACCTTCTGGCATCACGTATGTTGTGTGTGTGTTAATTTTATACATGAGTGGAGGGACCTACAGTTTAAAGACGACTCCGAATGACAGAAATAGCATTACACTCACTCAGACTTATAATATGATGTATGGTAACAAATTCTAGTAGCAGCTAGGCCTATACTACACAATTTAAAACGAAAGAAACGTATGGATAATACGAGAAGCGTGCTGTCACAACTCACAGATGGTAGAGTTGTCTGCTGAAAGAATCTGATATCTGTGCTTATGTCATTTGTTATTCCATACACAGGTCCTACGACTTCCGCTTTGAACGCTCACTTTTAGTTAAGAAAATCCTTGCAATCACATGACTAGGGTATAACCAGTGATTCTTCTTTTACTTTTTTGGGATATAGAGAAAAACCCCTCTATAGTAAAAAGAGCTCCATTAATATTCGTGCAGAATAATCTAAAGAATAATTTTTTTTGTTATTCTGTTGTTACAACGTACAACGCTTTTAAACGTTCTTTTATCTTCAATTCAATATTTTTCGTAAATTACAATCACTTAAAATAATTTGTTCTGTATTCCACAGAATGAATGCAAAAAAAAAAACATAAAAAATCTCAAAAATATTGTATTATTTTGCCCTCAACAATACTTGTAGCAAATAAAGGAAATGTCCTTTGTTATCAAAATAATACGAGCAAATAAAATATCAGCCGAAGGGAAACAAAATGAGGAACAAAAAAAAGTGTTTAAAAAAGATTGTAATGCTTAGAAGGATTTAGTATTTGATAGAAAAGTTTTATATAGTATACCATGGCGTCGTCTGTATAAATTTCATTAAGAAATAAATTGACCAGAACATAACTGTCAACGATGAGCGCTATAGGTCGTTGATTACCAATGTTTTTGTTCTGAAATAGGTGATGTGGGCAACAGCGACATGTGGTTTCAACAGGACGGCATTGCATGCTGCACAGCTTATACCACATAGTATATTATGCATGAACGATGTGAGAATATGAAGTCGCCGCAGTGTAGTGTCCCGAACAAATCGAAATTCTTGGGGAATTTCCTCTCAGTTAGGTTAGGTTAGGTTAGGCTAGAGGACGTGTACTTGTCAATTAAAACAAGACGGAGGTCGAATTGACCCATTTGTACAACGTCCTAGTTTCTCAAACCACTTATGTTGTGTGTGTTAATTTTAATCAAGAGTGGTGGAAAAGTCGACTCCGAGGGACAGACGTTTTGAGAAACTTTTTCACGGCAATTTTATTTACTCCCAGAGTTTTTGCCAGAAATCTGCTGAGAGGAAGTCGCCTAAGAAATACTTTTTGTATTTTGCCTTTGATGTCTGGCCTGGGACTCGAACCCTGGGTTTGCGTTTAATAAGCCAACACACTACCTACTAGACTACTGCGACTTCTCCCTCTCAGTAGTCTTCTGACAAAAACTCTGAAGGTACACGTGTCGTGTTGCCAAAAATCTGTTGTTAGGAGTCGACTTTAAAATCTGTAGGTCCCGCCACTCATATATAAAATTACCCCTAGCAACATGAGTGGTGTGAGAAACAAGGTCTTAATCCTGACTGAAGGCTTGTAATGACCAATTAAGTAAGGAAAGATTTGTTTGAATGCTCATCTCATGTGGCTGTAATGTGATCTTATCACCGAGATTGTACGATTTGACTCCGTTAAATTTTTTCTAATGACGTTTTCTAAAGTCGCAGGCGTATACGAATGAGCCCCTAACCACAATCGGCTAAATTCAGCCTGATTTATGTGCCAGAATCAAGGAAAATGGAACAGTTTCAGCGTATTATCCAACCAGAGAAGACCACATGAAGTGTTTTTGGGTTTTTCAAACGAATAACAAATTTCGATGTTGTCTCAGACTCACACAGGATGCTCTTACTGAAAGATCCTATATCCTTAATGTTTCATGATGATGATCTTGGCATTGCAAACGAGTATCAAATAAAAATGTTTACCGTCACAACAAGTTCAAGACCAATTGAAATTTAATTTAGCCTGTTAGGTCTACGTAGTCTAGTAGGTTGTGTGTTGGCTCATTAAACTAGAGCCTGTGGTTCACCCGCTGGCTCAGGCATCATTATGAAAAAAATATTTCTTTCTGCAAATTCCTCGCAAAAACTCTAAGGGCTGTTATTACAACTTGCTATTAACAAAAGGGATGATTTTAACGGGCAGATAAATTGTTTTTCATTATTATAAGTGGACAATAAGATAGAAGAGAGCGTTTTTCAATATGGCACTGCCATATTTTTGAAAAAGTTAACTTTATTTTATCATTACGCTCTAATAACGAAAAGAAGTCAAAGGTGACTTTAAAATTCACTTTAGCTAAAGTTAATTTTTGCTAAACCCAATTTTAACGCCAAGTTAAATTCGCCACTAGCGGCAAATGGTTTCAACAGAACGACGCTACGTGTCACGTTGGATATCATGCACAAGCGATTTGAAGGCATGTTAATCTCACGTGGAGGTGACCTTAGCTAGCTGGAGGAGTTTTCTTGAGTTACCGTTGCATGCGAATAAGCCGCAGACTACATAAAATAAAACTTGGCCTGATATCATGGAAAATTAGACGTTTTGAATGCGAACCACCCAGACAAAAGTCTGTCGTAGTCTTTTAAACGATGTTATATTCCACACATAATTGCTATTTAATTGTCAATGATATCCAACACACACTTTCCTTTATTTAAAATAAATAGGAAGCGTTTGGAATGAATATTCATTAGATTGGAATATGGAGAATATTCACTTCTGGCATCAGACCATTAGACCCGCTAGACCATTTAAAAGTTTATATTTAAAAATGCAATAAAAACGGTTTGAAATTTTGCCAAATAAATTTTTTTTTGTGATTATGTTCAAGATACATACTATGAAGATACAGGTTATGATGTATTACCTACTAGAATATAGCTTAGAATTGCATAGAATCGAAAAATCATTCAGCTTAATTCCAAATTTATGGGGTATACTTTCTTTTTAATTGTATTTGAACTATATTACTCATACGCATCATATTACATTTACTGGAATAGTTACCCTGAAAAGTATACAATAAAAAAATTTCGATTTTGTCATGTATGAAACTAATGGAATTAAATATAACTCATACGTCACATATGTTCTCTGAATTATGAATTTTACATACATACATATTAAATATGAGCATAATCTGAGTAAATATAATGGGTTTGCGATCTAAAAATTTAAAAAATTTAAAAATTTAATAAAACAAAAATACTGTGAAATTTTGATAAATTTATTGTTTTGCTGTGAACTACAACTGGATATGGATTTTTATTTCATTTATATGGCTGCAGCGGATTTATGCCCCTTATTTTGACGATTTTTAAAAATTAAAAATTTACATCATATTCTTTATTTTAATGCATTAAAAGCCACTTTAAGCCTTGTATTTGCTTTGCAATTTTTACTATTGGAAATTTACAATAGTAAAAACATGGAGTAAAGTATTGTATTTTTAAGTTACTTTCGAATACCTGTGATAATTTTGTCTGTATTTTATTCATTTTTAACCACTTAAAAGCTGAAACATTACAACTTCTAAATAACCTCGTGGTTGAGAATAATATATCACTTGTCCTTGCAGACTATTTTAAAAATTCTAGTATAGCTTCAAAAAGGGAAGCGCGGTTATTTTTTTTTCTAGGTACAACACTCAGGGTATGGATGGCATTGATTTTGGAACTATGATATTAGAAGAAAGAAAGAGAGAATAGTGTTTATGGACACTAGGCTTGTATATTTTTATATCATAAGTAACAGGATAGACCTCTGCAGGAATTGAGTTCAACATACGAATAGTCCGACTAAAAAACGTATTTTTACTGTAATGCAGTGAGCGACCCACTGGCCAATCGACCAAATACGGATGTGCTGGCCGAAAAAGACGAGTGTTATGTAGGAATATATGATTTTCGAGAAAAAATCCCCTTATTTCGTTCAAGCAAAACCATTTTATAGTAGCGACAGAACAGTGAAACACAAACCACATTGCAACGATGCTCCAATGATTCGATGGAGTTCGATACACTACCGTCATTAACGAGATACTATGGTCTCTCCTGTACACGGTCGAGAAAACGGAAAATAGACGTTGAGGCACCAACCTATACACGAGAGTTGTATTTCACTCTCTGTCGGTTACAAACGGTGTAAATGGTAAGATCGGATGATAAGGACTTAAGAAGGAACTGAAAAATGTGTCAGCATTACACAGAATTTTCATGCTCAAATTGTCAAGAGCTTCTGACTCCTTAATATTTACACCACCCATAGATATAGATGATGTAATATTATTGCTGCGCTTATGTGTCAATAAACAACGTTGGAATAGATTGTTTAAACATTAAACAATTTTTTCTTAAAATTATGCCAATTTCTTCGTTCTTGGAAAAAAAATTAATAAATGAAGATGAAGGACGCTAGCTTTTAATTTCTAACAAATTTTTTTAAATGTTTTATTTTTGAACTCAGATATGTAGATACATTGACTTCATATGTTTTACTTCAATAGAAATAATTTTGCTTTTTAAATAATTTTAATTTATTTTTTTATATTTTCTGACGATTTCTTTACGATTTTAATAAACGTCTTTGACGATTTTGACGATTTTTTCTGAAATATTTCACGATTTGGTGACTCATTTATCTGGAAGCTATAGTTCCAGCACTCATGAATAAAATTAACATATACACCGTGGGTGGTGTGTAAATCTAGAACGTAATCCTGACTAAAGAGCTGTTATCAGCAGTTATGTATGTAAGTAAACATCCTTCTATGCATTTCCCATTATAAACATTAGTTTTTGCAGAGATTTGGTTGCGTTGATTTGAAGACCCAAAAAAAATTATATTTTGCTTCAACTGTGAAACCACATTGTCTATAAAAAATTATACTTGTTAAATTTGTTAAAGAAAGTAATGATTTTAAATCAAATTAGTGCAAAAATTATATTTTCGTATTCCTTAGAAATTTTTATAAGAAATATTTCTGGGAGTTTTTTCCCTTGTCTATTTTATTAATAAATATCCTTAACAACTTTTAAAGACAAATTGTGCAAAAGTAGCCAACAAATGTCAAATTAGCATATAATGACAATGGCAAATACACAAAAGAAAGAAGAAAAATAAATAAGCAAAGAAAAGTAAAAGAAAAACAATTTTTTATTGTTCATAGAAGCCATTGCCATCATCTGGGGATTATTTTGCTTATAATTTTGTATTGGATTTATGACACTATAAATAAACTATTTGCGGCTTCTAATCGGCGACCACAATAGTAATGCCGCATTATAAGTTTTCCTCCATAAATGTTTATTTCAACGGCCATAAATTTATAAATCGACCAACAAAGTTTTGGCTGCCAATAAAATTGAATTCATTTGAATCTCTTGTAGTATTTTGTTGCTTAGTTTTTGGTTTGATTTTGAATTTCATAGACATCGTAAATAAATTACAAAAGTTTACGGGCGCCATTTATAAAATTTATTTCTATTTTATTGTCAGATAGGCAGTAAAAACATAGGAGACACCTTTGTTCCAAAAAAAGAAGACAAATAAAATGCAATAAATATGATAAAAAAACAAAAAATAAAACGATAAATAAAATATATTTTAGGTTGGCAATATAAAGTTGCTGAATCGTTGACAATAAAATACGTGTAAGTAATACAGTTGTTTTCCTTTACATGACATCGCTGATTTCCTTAGCTATAGTTTTTTATTATTTCCAAGTAAGAAAAGTTAGGTTATATTGGTACGTTACATAGGTTACAGTTTTCTGGTCGTAATCGATTTGCAGTCATCTTCAGCATATTTAATAAATATGTGGACTTTTGTAGTCGCCGTAGTCTATTGGGTTGTGTGTTGACTTATGAGACGTGAGACCAAACCCAAGGTGAGACATCTCCAACTAAACGAAATTTAAAAAAATATATCTTCAGCGACCTCCTCTCAGCAGATTTCTGGTAAAAACTCTCTGAGAGTAAATAAAATTGCCATGAAAAGTTTCTCAAAAATCTGTCGTTCGGTGTTCGGAGTCGACTTTAAATTGCAGGTCCCGCCACGCATGTATAAAATTAACACACACAACATAAGCGTACCTCCGGGTACTGTACTTGTCTTAATTGACAAGTACACGTCCTCTAACCTTGGTTTGTTGCAGATATCTGATCTGGGGTTTGTACCGTGGCCTCACGTCTAATAAGCCTAAACATTGCTTGCTAGACTACCTACCTCATACTGTCAATCAGCTCTCGAAAATTACAAAAAAAAAAATATTTTTTTTTAATGGCTCTAAATTCCTAAGGAACTGAAACCTTAGGGAATATAAAAAAAAATTATTTTATAGTTTAATTAATTAAATTAAAATTATTTTCTTAAACAAAATGTCAAAATCTTATTTGCCAAACAAAATTTGAAAAGTTAAGAAAAACTCCCAAAGAAACAAGAAGAAAAAGATGGAAATCAAAGCAAGAAAACATAAATTATTTACAAAAGGGCTTTTGATATTAAGGAACTCTATGGTAACAAGTACTTTTAAATGTAATTAAACATCAGCAAAACAACAAGAACAGAAACTAAAACATAAAAAAATATTTTTTTTTTTGCTTTATTTCAGACATCTATCTCCTCTTATATAATTATGAATTGGTCAAAAAAAAATAAAACAAGAAAACAAAGTTTTGTAACGTTTTGTTTTGTTTCCTTTTTAGGTTTCTAGTTCCTGTTGTTGGAAACAGAAATTAAGGCAGGCATTTGGTTTCATTTTTGAAACTTTTTTCTGTTTTTTTTCTTTTTTCTTGAGCAAGATTTTGAAACAAATATTAAGAAATAAACAAGAAGAAGAACAATATACAGACACTAAGTCTCAAAATCCCCAAGATAAACGTATAACCTTACAAACCAAAAGAATCAAAAAAAAAGAAAGAAAAATAATAAACAAAGTTATGTATCATTTATAGAAGAAATTCGGTTTCGTTTGTCGGCATCTTTTGCTATATTTTTGAGGGAAAGAAATACTGGTACTGGCACTGGCTAGTTGGGTGGATGGGAATACGTATTTAAGCTAGTAGAGTGCTCATGCTCATAAAAAATTCCCAGTTGGATATTATTTTTTAATCAATTAAGACTGTCAAAATACTCTACATGTTATGAAAGTAAATAAACAAATAAAAACTAAACACAATCACATTTATATACATCTCATACATGCAGACATATGTACTTAACACGCATACACATCTTTTAAATGAAATACATTGTAAGTGTGTATCGCAATATTACTTAATAATGATGTATTTGTAGTAGTACAACCAGTAAATTAGAAAATATGTTTTCAACAAGAAAAACAAAAACAAGAACGACAAAAAGAAAAAAAAAACAAAAAAAAAGAAAAAATTCTTTTACTACGTGATACTTTACATTGCGTAAATAACTTGTGTAAATAACTCAGTCCATTATTTTTATTGTTTGACCGTAGCCGAATGGCAAAATAGTTTTCAATTTTATTTCCTTTACTTATTACAGTTGATTGTGGTTTACTTTTTACTGACAGTTATAAGCTTTTAGCATTAACAGGCCTTAAATAACAGTACATGTGCTGCTGATATTATTTCTTGGAAAAAAAAAACACTTAAACGGACGAGTATTATACATACATTTGCTACGAACTCTCTATAATAAGATAAACTTTCGTATTTATTAGGAAAGGGAAAGCAGGTTGTAAGTTGTTTTATGGAAATAGATTTCGAAAAGATGATGAGTTCTAAACATTTATAGTGATGTTGAGCAATCGACAAATTGAAATTAGAGAGTTTTTGCCATGTCTTACTTGTCCCAAAGTCACCGTAGGCAAGGCCATTGGTACTGTATTAGTTAGGTTAGGTTAGGTTAGCGTGGTAGCTTTAATTTACCAAAAAAGCTCACTTGAGCATGCATAGCGGCCCGTAGTGATTCAGAGTCGATTTTAAACTCTATAAAATTAAAATATTGTTACGAAATTGAAAACATCGTTTAACATTAACGATAAGCAAAATGTACACTAACAAACACAACGAACTTGTTTGCATATACCAACAGCAACAGTGTGAAAAAAAGGAGACAGACAAGTAAGAAAGAACGCAACAATAAACAACGTGAACAAAATACACAAACAACAATGCAGTCGCGATAGAACTCTCGCGAAGGCGAAAACAAGAACATTCTGCCTCAAGAACGTTCATCAGGCTGATTTTGTGGACATATAAAATGGCAAGGCAAAGCAGACAACGATCAGTAATAATTCAATCAGTCTCGTGTGGAGACGCGTTGCGTTTAAAGTAAACAGTCGTGGTTTGAAGATTGCTATTGTGAAGATATACCGAAAAGTTGTTAGTGTTTGCGCGGAGAGAAGTGAGAAATAGAATAGTGAACATACATACATACATACATAATTGGCCATTACAACCCTTCATTCAGGATTACGGCCTAGCTTCTCACACCACTCATGTTGTGTGCGTTAATTTTATACGTGAGTGGCGGGACCTACAGTTTAACGTCGACTCCGAACGACAGAATTTTGAGAAACTTTTTCATGGCAGTTTATTTTACTCTCAGAGTTTTTGCCAGAAATCTGCTGAGAGGAAGTCGCCGAAGAAATATTTTTTTTTCATATTTCATTTTTGATGTCTGACCAGGGATACGAACCCGGGCTTTACGAATAGTAAGCCAACACACTACCTACTACACCACGGCGACTTCAATAGAATAGTGAACAATTATTGTTAATCCGTCAAGGCGTATACGGTGGTACACAAAAGTAATGTAAACAATAAAGAGTTTAATTGAAACTGTACACAAATTTGTTTTTACTTTGTTTGCAGTCAATGAACTCATATTGTAAACGTTTTTAAAAAAGGTAAAAACGTAACAATATGTATAAAATGAACACACACAACAAATGTGGCGTGAAACGCCAGGTTGTGATCCCGACTGTATGGAACTCATTAGAATATCGTTACTATGTTGCTTGCGTTTAGCTTCACTACTTCAACAGAACGTTTTCGATAAGATTTAATAGACTTTTATCCAAAACCGCATATTTCTACACGATGTCTGACAACAGGTACTTCTGCTTTTGAACATTTTCTAAGCGGCATCCTAATGAAGCCACATCTGTCAAATAATTTGTTATTTATTCCTTATTTTAACAATTCACCATGGACGACTGGAAATAACAGCGTGTGTATACTGAAATGGCTTTAGATAATCGGCAACTGATTCTAATTTTAATGGAAATTATCTTCATTGATGTGACCCATTTCTGAACAAATGAATGCATAAAGAAACAAAATTGTTGAATTTTGATTGATACCATTGCACATCAGACCCAGAACAGCCACTGCATCTTTAAAAAGACGAGGATTTGTGTGGATTGTGGGTTCGCGGCGTTGTCCAGGCTATCACTTTCAACGACAAGTACTATAGCTTGTTGATTATCAATGTCTTCTGGCCTGAATTGGTTGATCTGGACATGACATGCATTTTGAGGCGAATAATTCTAAGTGCCATACATTTCATGCCACTGTAGATATTCTGCATGAGCAATTAGAGGTCGGAGTAATTTCATGTGGAGAAGACCCTGTTGAACTATATCTTATGGAGATTTCTTAAGTCGCAGTTGTATGCGAATAAGCCAGAACCCACAACAATCCTCTGATGTAATGTAACCTTTTAAATTCAATCTGATTTATGCGCTAGAGTTATAGAAAATTGGACATTGGAGGTGACGCATATTTGACCGCACAAAATGGCATCCAAAGGTCAAGAATAAAATTTTTTTTATTCAAAATTTAAAGCTAAAAACCCGTTAACGAAAGACCCTGTACATAACATTCATTCGTTGTCGTTTTGCCAGGGAATAGCCCAATGCATTACAGAGAGAATACGTTTTTTAGTAGCTTTAGGCCTATGAGCAACTCAAAATTCAAATCTAATATTCATGAACATTACTGGATTTTTCTTCCCTTCAATAAGATATCTTGTATATAGTAATACGCTAACACTGCATAGATAGGAGACATTCCCTAAGCGTTAGCCGTAAGTAAAAAACAAAACATGGCTGCCAAGATGGCATGGTTGGTAATGTGCTATATTGCAAGCGGATTTGATCCCCACCAGAGACTCTGAGTACTTGTGATTGTCTGATTCCTTGTCTGCCATATTATATGCGACGACTCACAATGGAAAAAGAAATTGAGAATTATTACTTAAAAGCAATTCTCAAATAAAAGTGATTAAGGTATACACATACATTAAAAAAATTTCGAACACTACACCCTCTTTTCTTTCTTCTATAAACTGGATTTCCCAACACAATATACTGCATGAACAGGGGTCATCTCCTGAATGTTGATCTTAAGAAAAAAGAAAAATCTGCGGAGTCAAGTTTAAACTGTAGGTCCCGCCACTCATGTATTCAATTAACACTCAGAATGTAAGTGGTGTAAGAAGTTAGGTGGTCAAGCTGGCCATTGCGCGAAAATTCTTTCTAGACGCCAATATATCCTGGGCCAATGAGAAGTCCTGCTCCACCGCTAGACTCACCTGGTCCCTGATGGATAGAAGGCGTACCAACCAGTTACTTGGACTTGGTCGTGGCATCATCTCAATCATAGTGGCAATGCTTACAGGTCAGTGTGTTGTGAGTGGACACGCAGAAAGGATGCAGCTCCCATTTAATGACTTCTGTCGTGGATGAAGATCCGCTGGGGAAGAGGAGACTGTTATCCACTTTTTTTGTCAGTGCCCATCTCTTCCGCGGTTCTAAGATAGGTTGTTTGGCTTGACGGAGCCATCATCTATTGATATCAAGGGTATAGCTTCGTTCATCAGACTTTCTGGCTGGTTTTCCAGTGTAGGGTAATCGTGCTTTTGATGTGGAGCCCCTGCGCTAACCAACTTCCTCCTCTTCCCTGATTTTGGTGGAACTTGGTCAGTACAGAGACTGCGTTCACTCGTGGCACCACAATGGGCCGCTTTACGTGCTCAAGTGAGCTCTTTGATATCAGAGCTACCACTTCGACCTAACCTAACCTAAGAAGTTAGGTGGTAATCCTGAAGGGTTGGAATGAACAATAATGTATGTATGTACATATGTAAGATAATTCCTGTTAATCCTGAAAAATGTATTTCTAACGGGGAAATACATTTACATCCACTGGATTTGATAAGTATCGATTGAAGCAGCTTAGAATATCCCATGTTTTTAATTGAAGACGATCGAAAATAATACTTACTCCTGATAGAAACACAATTTAATTCGTGGCCACCATACTACAAAAATTTTTCTTTCTTACAAATTGAGGGGTATTACCACGTTCTTTGTTATTTTAAATTACTTAAACATGCAGATATTCTTACTAACTAGAAAGCTAAAGCATTTCTTTAATATTTTTTGTTTGTTTTTTTTTTTATTAAAAATCCCCGTTTTAATATCGCGTTTCACACACCCGCTTACAATTTTTTATAATTTTTCGTATGTCAGATTGTAAATTTTTTTACAATATTTACTTGGATTCATTCAGTTTTTATTTCTTTATTTATATGCTGCTGTTTGCATTGCATACACGCGTTTATTTTAAATTAAAAAGCGGATAATGTCGTAAATAACCAGAGAGTATATTTTATGCAACAGAGAGAGAGGGAGAGAGAAAAAACAACGACGACAACAAAAAATAGAATTTTAATATCTAAAAATGTGATGCCATACGAGATGCAATGCATTGTGATGCTCTGACAGTCAGTGCAATAAATATTCACACAATAACATCGTTTTCCATCGTTTATTTTATAAACTTACGGCTGTGTCCATGTATTTATCTGTGTGTGTATGTGTATGTGTGAGTAACATTAAATATAATATTTATTTTATTTTTATTTTATTTTCTGTCTGTTAAAATACGTTGAGATAAACGCAGATGTTGTATACTGTTATTTATACAATTTAATTGTACAGTGATGGATGAAATTGAGACGATTTTTTATATATTAAAATTGTTATCACTTACAATTTATATTTGACGTTTTTAATTGTGAAGATATTGTCTTACATAAAATTTGTTTTTGTCTTTAGCAGATGCAACACCCACATGTTCTATAGCACGTTGATATTTTTAGAGGTAAGCGATAATTTTTAAGCACTTAATTGGATTAAAAATTTAAATATCCTTTAATTTAATAATTTATTCAGCATTTGTAAAGAGTTCAGAACGTTTCAAATAAATTTTTAGAATTTAATTGTTTACATATGTAAGAGGCAAATTTGGCATTTGTCGGCTGTCATGGTGCAAGACTAAAGCTTATGTAAACGACGTGATAGTAGCAACTATAGGTGAAGATCCAACCTTACTAACTAAGATTACTATGGCACTGGTACAATGAATGTTTGCCAATACAGATTCAATACCACTTACAAGGAGTAACGAAATCCTTTAATTCGCTACCCTACCTAGCGTCAACGGAGTAGCTCTGACTTTGGCCCAATAACGCCAAATATTCTGAAACCATATTTTTTCAAACTGGTCTCTAAATATTTAAAAAAATTCAAATGCAAAGTATTGCCAAACAATAAATGCTACCTTTCCTACCTATAACAATAGGACTGCGTTTATTACGTTCCACACAAAAACATCTAATGTTGAGCCTTGCGGAACACTTAACATTAGAGAAAGTTTTACAAAACAATTTTTTTATCTCAGAGTTTTTGCCAAAGGAGATCTTCGAAAGAATATGTTGTTACACTATCACTAATTTTTTTTTATTATTGGAATCGATACGCTCGTTTAGTAAGCCCGCACATTGGAGACTACACCACGGCGGATTCAAACTGATACTTGGAAGTTTACTTGTGACGGGGCAATCGAATGCAATAGAGTGCGAAGTTGCTCATTACTGACGGTAACACATCCATACATAGATACATAATTGGTTATAACAATATTTTAGTCAGAATTACGACCTAGATTGTTAGTTAGTTTTATACATGATTGGCGGGACCTACAGTTTAAAATCGACTCCAATGACAGATATTTAAGAAACTTTTCATGGCAATTTTATTTACTCTCTGACTTTTTGTCAGAAATCAGCTGGGAGGAATTTTTTTTTTCATAATTCGTTATGTTAGAGATGACTGACCTGGGGTCTGAACCGTGGCCTAGCGTCTTATAAGAAAACATACCACCTACGGCGCCTTCAACTGACCAACAGTGCCTAATATATTCAACTGAATTAATTCATTAGAGTACTACAGCAATGTGGTGTGTATTTCACTGTGCTTTATTTACTTCAATGCATTTTGCTCTTTTGAAATAAGAAAACTTGTTCTGTAAATTACAAATTTTTGGGTAATTAATTGTCTAATGGATCGCGTAATACATTACAGAAAAATATCGTTCTTTATCTGTGCTAGAAACGTTCTTCCTGTGGTTTTCTGTTTTTGCTGTCCTAACATGTTAATTTATTGGAACACTATAAACACTACATCTCTTCTTCTTACCACAACCTATTTTTCTAGTTTAAATACAATGAATTACAGAGCAGGGGCCGTGTTTTAAGTGTTATCTGCTTAGAAAAATCAACAATATTGGGAAATAATTCTTCCTTAAGGGTTTGCAATGTGAGACACAGTACCCAATAATCTGAAAGTATTGTGTCAATGATTTACTACATTGTCATCATAAACCAATGCCTTAACAAAAGAACATAAGAAACAATCCAGTACCAGCAAATAGGAAAAGAAAGTTTACCACAAATTTATTTTGCAATAAATCGATTGTGCAGTTCAGTTTGGACACAGAAAGATTCTTGCTCATTTCGAAAAAAAAACATGATGCCGTCAGCCTGTAAACCGTACGTAATAGTATATTTGAATAAACGTTAAGATGATACGTTAAAGGCGTAAGATTTTTCTTTCCTTCAAGTACGCCAATTTTGTTTGTTGAAGTATACAACTCTTTAATAAAAACGTTTATTTTTTTTCGAGCAAATTCAAATGCGCCGAATCAATGGAAATATGATCCAGAACGGCGGTCATTTGGTTTCACTATTTGCACAAGTTGAAGTCGCCGTAGCCTAGTAGGTAGTGTTTTGGCTTGTTATGCGTAAAGTTAGGGTTCGAGTCACCAGGCCAGACATCAAAACAAAATACAAAAAGTATTTCTTCGGCGACTTCTTCTCAGCAGATTTCTGGCAAAAACTCTGAGAGTAAATAAACCTGCAATGAAAAGTTTCTCAAAAATCTGTCGTTCGGAGTCGGCTTTAAACTGTAGGTCCCACCAATCATGTATAAAATTAACACATACAACATAAGAGGTGTGAGAAACTAGGTCGTAATTATGACTTAAGGGTTGTAATGACCACTTATGTATGTATGTATTTGCACGAGTTGTATTTCACAGTCACGTAAACCATGACTCTTACTTAAATTTTCCAAGTAGCTTGATGGGAAAGACCAATAATTTGAGAACGAAAACGAAGTGACATTTCGCCGTGTTCTTCAAAATATTGTGTGTTATCTCAGCAATATTCACTTCGGTACGGAAATGTCTTTGCATTGTTAATGGTTTTTTTGATTTTAAAGAAACGATTCATGATGACTGAACTGAATTTTCAATACACTCTTGACATTTTTAGCTGTCAAGCGATACTTATCGATATATTTAATTCACCCAATTAAAGAGTATAGTCTTTGTCTCCAAAGTTACGACAAATCTCCATTCTTTCATTGAAACCAAATTAAAAGAATATTGTTATCGCATCTAATTTGATCAAAAATATACACACGAATAATGGCAGATGTTTAAAAGTACCACAACAAAATGCGCTAACTTAATTTGCATGCATAAACGTAATGCAATAATCAACCAATGTAAACAAAAACATCCCTTAAATATATTTTCCTCACTTATCTTTCGAATTTAAACTAGGGCGTTGTACAATGGGTCAATTTGACCTCCAGGTACTGTACTTGTTTTAATTGACAAGTACATGTCCTCTAACCTAACCTAACACAACCTTTCGATTTTTTAAGTGACTTTATATAAGTCACCGTAGTCTAGTAGGTAGTGTGTTGGCTAATTAGACGTGAGACCACAGTTAGAACCCAAGATCAAATATCTCCAACAGAACGAAATATGAACAAATATTTCTTCGACAACTTCCACTCAGCAGGTTTCCGCCAAAAACTCTGACAGACAATAAACTGCAATGAAAAGTTTCTCAAAAATAAGTCTGTCGTGCGACTTTGTAGGTCCCGACATAAGGGTTGTAATGACCTATTATGTATGAAGTCGCCGTGGTCTAGTAGGTAGTGTGTTGGCTTATTAGACGAAAAGCCAGGGTTCGACCCCCAGGCCATACATCAATATAAAATACAAAAAGTATTTCTTCGGCGAGAGTAAATAAAAATTGCCATGAAAAGTTTCTCAAAAATCTGTCGTTCGGAGTCGACTTTAAACTGTAGGTCCCGCCACTCATGTATAAAATTAACGCACACAACATAAGTGGTGTGAGAAACTAAGTCGTAATCCTGACTGAAGGATTGTAATGACCAATTATGTATGTATGTATGTGTATGTAAAAGTGAAGTTATTCTATTTTGTTCTACACTGTTAAAGTGAAATATACGTTGTAATTTATTATTCCAAATATTCATTCAGTTTTTGTTGTTTTTTTTTTTGTACAAATAACATGTAAATTTATTATTATTTTATGTGTATGTAGTTGTAGTTGTAACATTTTACTACCAACGGTAATATTATTACTGTCATTGACTGCAATACATATGCATGTATGCAACATCCAGTCATACCGACATGTAGTATTCAAACATACAAATGCTAACACAAATACTAAAACATGTGTTTATTTTACATTTGCAACAAATACATATTGGTGTTACAACACCAACAACAACACAAAATGCAACAAGCTAAAAACGTGTCCATACACTATGCTATGCTGCTATAAAGTTATCGTTATGCACACATATAAGTATATTTTTCATACGCATATGAATGTTTTCATTCCCCCTTGCATATGTATATGTATGTGTATAAATATTGATTGTAACAGTTATTGTTAATACAACATATGATACTTAATAACAACGCAGTAAAAGAGACAAGATGAACACAATAACACACCATCGCTGGCACATAAACATTCACCCTCTTATCCTTGGGGAAAGAAACACATTTTATGATTACGTCAATATAAACCCCACCATATCAGATGGATGTGCGAATTGCGAGTATCAAGCACAATACACGGGGCAGGGATTGTATTAAAATTGCAGCATTAATGCTGTTGCTTCCAACCAAACGTAATGTAGTTGTTGTGCCCTCCATTGGGAAACAATTTGAGAATATATTTTATGACAATAAGGATGACAATTTTGATGATGATGATGATACTGAATATTGTCGGGGTAATTTTCGACAATTTTTATGAGCTCCAATAAACGACACACTGAATAAGCGGGAAAAATTGCGAATATTAAATTCACTCATACATCGAAGCATATTATGTACGCACTTCCATACATATCGTATGTATATAATGTTTTTAAATGTGCCATAAATTTTTTTAATTTTTTTTATTTTTATATTGCTAGAGTATGTTGGGAAAATTTATTTTTTTTATTAATATTTTAGCGCATAATATTGAATGTTATAAATAAATTGTAAAAATATTATTTCATATACATTCTCACATATTTCATGCAATTTTATGTAAAAAAATAAAGAAAAAAATTGTATCGCAAATGTCGCTGTTTTACTTTCTATAAAAAGTCACGTGCCAGAAGGGTTATTAAAATAAAATTAAAAACGAAAAAAAAAATTATAACGATATTGCAAATGTGAAATGCTTAAATGAATACGAAACGAGTACATGGCAACGTAATAAAATAAAATATTGATTTTCCTTTAAATTATATATAAAAATATATCCCTATTATGAGGGTAACCAGCTCTTCTGTCAATAGGAGCATTTCAGTTAAATTCTGTACAAAATTTGCATCATTTGGTTTATATATAGGGTGGGTTTAAATTTGAACCTTTGGTTATTTCTAATCTGGCAATATTTATGTCATTCTATTCTGTCATAAAATTCAGTATATTATCTCCACTGAACGTCATGAATCGATTTACGATTGAGCAACATTGGGATTTATTGGGTTGGGGAACGAGAACCCTCACAATGATGTAAATTTTGCCACAAAAAAATCATCTTTTCGGATGAACTTCATTTTGATCTTGGTGGGTACGTTAATAAGTAAAATTGCCGTATTTGGGACTCAGAAAACGCACACGTGGTCTTACAGAAGCCAATGCACCCATTACGAGTGAATCTTGGTGCGGCTTGTTGAGCATAAGCATCATTGTGCCATATTTCTTTGAAAATGACTACAGCGCAACCATTACGGTCAATGGAGACACCTACTGCATCATGATAACCAATTTTCTTATACTCGCTCTTCATTGTATTGATGTGAATGATGTTTGGTTTCAATGGGATAGTGCAACTAGCCACACATCTCATGCCATAATTGATTTATTGCTTCAGACATTTGAGTGCCGTTTAATTAGACGAAATGTTACCATTGTCAATTTGCTGCCAAGAAGCTGTAATTTGGCACCGTTCGACTATTTTCCGTGGGACGCCTTTAAAGAAAAGTGTGATGCCGACAAATTAGAGACAATTAAACATTTAAAGGGTAATATTCGTGATGCCATTGCCCAATACACTCTAAAAAGTGATTGAAAATTGAAATATGAAATATGAATGAAATAATATTCCATTTCTAATCGAAACAACTACTACAAAAAAAAAAATTAATTTGGTAAAATTTTAAACCATTTTGGTTTTGTTAGATTTTTAAGTTTAAACTTTTAAACGGCCCTCCCTATATTTTGGAATCATAGCAGACTCCGTAAGACTGCCGTTAGACTTCTGTAAGCTATAGTAACTAATTCTTGTCTCCAAATCCATGCTTGCTGGAAAGAGATGTGGTTCAAACACCAATTTTGACATTACAGACAAATTTTTTTTATTAATTTTGTTGAGTTGAATAAAATACGACAAACGTTGGATAAAGTGTACAGAGCGCAAGTTGACTGTGATTGAAATTGCCAAATAACAGTTACTAATAATGTCGTTCTTTCAAAATTGTTACATACTCAAATTTTTGTCATTTTATTTTGAGCAAGGCAGAATTACTATTAGATGATGCTGATTATTTAATTTTGTCTTTTATACATGAACTTTCTGTGAAACTTAATTGTCAAACATTATTACATATTATTGTCAAACATTATTACATATGATTTTGTTTAGTAGTCTTTTCGTAGTATGTATCTAGTTGTCTCTTTCTTACGACTTAATAAAATACGTTATTGTCATTATTGTTTTCTTTTGGAATACTGTGATCACAATCACTGTTTTAAAGAACAGTGATTAACAAATCACGTTCACTGAGAACAACGTTCTTCAAAAATCACTGGATCGCTCATCTCTAGTATGAATGTATTCATAACGTCAATCTGCCCTTTTATAACAGCACAGTATCCCACAGTGAGACTCAGGCAGGCAAATGGTATCATACATTTAGGCAAACCTGAAGTACTTGGTAGATTTAAGCAGTACATTAGTTTTTTATCTCTTCAGAGATGAAATGTCATCGAGTGTGGAAAAGCTACAAATGATAAAAAATCTTGCGTATTTTCTAGTCAATCAAACTCTTCAAATATTTTTCTGTCTTTAAGTTTGGAAAACCGTCAAGAATTTTTCATTTAAAATGGAAGATTAACACAAAACTTTATTTTTTTAAATACAAAGTTATCTCAGTATGTTCCATATGGAAAAAATGAGATTGAAACTGATCTCTTTAAGGATGCTCTTATCTTTACTGCCTTGGTAGGATAATAAGGGATGAAGAAATCTAATGACTTTTGTTGAAAGGTTTTATTGACACGTTTGCATTATTTCAAGACAATTTATGGAACAAATATTTGGTATATGTAAATCTTCTAATAGCTGTCTGTCCCAGACAAGCACTTAGAACATTCTGGCCTGCAACAATTTTAAATAGCGATCTGTAGAATCGAACCTTTTAAACGCCTTTAAATTATTCCTTTAAATATTCAGATTTCCCATAAAGCTGGCGCATACATCGTAATGAATTGTTATGTTGTGATTTCTACCCTATTTGTATACGCCAGCGATTTAAGGCGCCCCAAAAGAAGTCAAACATGGTCAGAACGTTCGATATAAGTAGCCAGTTGACATTGCCCTCATGTTATATAAACATGTCTTGAAATCGCTCAAGCAAAATATTCAATGTTGTATGAGCTGCGTTGCATTTAACGCCGTCTTGCTGAAACCATATGTCATTGGTATCCACATCATCCATAATAGGTTTGTAACGATCGCTCTACACTTTTCGCTGCTTACACAGATGGCCTGTCTGACATCGTCTCAAAGAAATATGGACCGATGCTGCCCCCTACTCATAGTCCACACCAAACAGTGTATTAGACGGTAAGCATTAGATGCTCTTGCATCTCATATGGATTGGTATTGTCCCAAATCTGGCAATTTTGTTTATTCACGTTTCATCCATTCAGAAATAGGTTTCATCGTTGAAGAGAATTTTTCGATGGAAAGTATCACACACGCATTCATGTTGATTTGAAAAACAGGCTGAATAATTGACAAATAATTTGAAGAATGCAAGATGACCGTTATCAACTAAAAAAGTTCTTAAGTTCTTGTTGCAAGACCCCTGAAGGCCTGTAAAGACCAATAATATTTTGGACTACTCTGTACTTATTCGTATAGAAACAACTCTTATGTCACGCCATTTTCTCCCGATATAAACGACAATGAAAGCCTTTGGTTTTATCGTGATTATTTATTATTGATTAGTAAAATAAATATTTAATGAATGATCTACTAAAAAATTAAAAAAAAATATTATGCAATGGGAATGGACTTCGTTCGTGTCTGCAAAAGATATTCTCAAAGAAGAGGAAAGATATGCGTAATATATTGCGACCAAACGATATCTCTTGCTGACCTGAATTTACCTAGTAACATTTCGTATTGCTCTGGCGAACTTCAGGATAACTCTCCGTCTAATAAATGATACATTTTTATGTGTTTTCTTCTTGAATTCACTAATGCCGCATAGGTTTAAAGTCATTGTCTTAATGACCGTATTTATATACTACTATCGAAAAGATTCCTGTGTGGTACAAATATTCTCTGAGTTTAGAATTCAACTGCAGAAGGCCATCTACTATCTTCAAGTTATTCTCAGATTGTCTGAAGCAAATTGTCTAGAAAAGTTTTTGGTTGCCTCAACCCCATCTGGATTAAAAAGAGTCTCCACTTCGCTTTATCTGCACTTTTGTACAGTATACTCCTTATATTCTAATTATATACGAGCTGAGTAACTTAACCATATTCTCGGTGTAGTGTCACAGACCAGAGTCTCTGGTGGGAATCAAACCCACGACCCGCACGCTAATAGTCTAGCACACTACCCTGTAGTCTAGTACCAGGGCACCCTCCTTATGCAATATGTTCTTCAAAAATAGAATGGAAGTATTAGCGTTTGTCACTTTATTATTCGAAAACTGAGACTGGTAAGGCTTAATACTTGAACACTAGATACATGCCGTGATTTCATACCGTGAATACAGGTCGAATAAGCACTGATATATTGTTTGTTAGTTCAACTGTAATATCCTGCAATAATTTTCTTAGTTAATATATTGGTATTGGACAATTGGTCAGAAATCAAAACGAAAATATAGAAAAATATTTCTTCGGTGACTTCGTCTCAGCAGATTCCTGGCAAAAGCTCTGAGAGTAAATAAAATTGCCATGTAAAGTTTCTCAAAAATCTATCGTTCGGAGTCGACTTTAAAAAGTAGGTTCCGACACTCATGTATAAAATTAACACACACAACATAAGTGGTGTGAGAAGCTAGACCGTAATCCTGACTGAATGGCTGTAATGGCCAATTATGTATGTATGTAGTAGATTTGATGCATTGATCGTAGGCCTTGAATTTACACTGTTCGAGTGTAATCCTACCAACTAGCATTTGTTTTTAAAACAATTTTAAGGGAATTTTAATTGCTTGTCAAAAGCAAAATTTGACAAAGTACACCAAACATTAGAAAATCAAACTTGATGGACACTTTAGCTGTAAATATATTATCCGCACAATATGTACATGTACATTTAAATTTACCTTTTCTATCATTTTTTTCCGTTTTTTTTCGAACTTTTCACGGGTAAAAGATTTGTTACCAGCATATGTTGTCCCCTGTATTTCTTCCAATTTTTCTTTTTTTTTTTGTATATAAAATAACGTATACAATTTTATATAAATATGTATGTATGTATGTATGCGTGTATGTGAGTAGAATGTCTGAAGAGTAGATGTCACATGAATAATGATATTATAAGGCAACACAAACTGACAGACTTGACATTTTACGCAGAATGATAATGCCATTGTATTAAATAAATAAAAAAAATATATACACTCACACATACATACATATATGTATATGTATATATACAAATACATAGAATATATAAAAATTCATCACAGTGAAACTTTGTACGTGTATGTGTGTTTGATGATGCTATTCTTTTTAATATGCATACGATAATCTTTACCTTCCATAGCCATACCATACATATAAATTTATAAATTTTGTTGTTGCTGGTTTCAATTTTTTTTGGCAAGATTGTTGTTTTTCTTTTTTTGGATTCTTTTCCAATTTTTTTTTAAGTTTTATAGTCTTTACAGGCCTTGTCATATAAACACACGGCAACGCCTATTTTTTTTATGATACTCATGAAAGCCGAAAGGACCCACATGTTAAAGAATGAAAGAAATCCGTTTTGGTTGGCTTTTTTTTTGTTTTTTCATTCATTGTTATATTAAAGATTATACGTGCAACAATAGACAATAGCTATCAGTTAACAGTATTCCTATCTTGTTATTGTTGTTGTTACTCTTCTTTTATAGCAAAATTGTACATAAAGATACTATTCTTGCCTTCCAAATAGTTACTCAACCTGTATGTGAATGACATTTTATCACGTTTCTGTAACATGACCTTTTAAATCATGTGTCATGTGAAGAAAGCGTAACATTAATGGAGAAAGAATATATTATTTGGCGTATATTGTGTATATTGGCTTAAAAGGATCTGAATTATATTTGCGTACTTATCAAAGAATACATGACAAATTCGTAGATCCATTAAAGATGTTGAATTTTATCGGAAAGTTTTAAATTTCAAAATTGTTTGCCAAGTTTTAACGGACATTGTTTTAGCCCTCATTTCCTACTGTTTTAACACAAAGTTTCCCTGGCATTCTTGTGAAATATTAAAATAATATTTATACTATAGGGTATACAATTTAAAAGTTTAAATTTAAAAATACAATAAAACAAAAACTGTTTGAGAAGTTGACAAATTTATTCCTTTGTTGTGAAGTACAATTGTTCCGTTTAGAAATGGAATATGATTTCATTCATATGGCTGTAGAGGCTAGCCTCACAGTACCTCATTCGATCGAACCAATTTACATGCACTTTTTCGAGTGTATGGGGTCGTATCTCGCCAATGGCATCACGAATGTTGGCCTTCAAATGCTCAGTTGTCTCTGGTTTGTCGGCATAACACTTTTCTATAAAGGCCCCCCTACAGAAAAAAGTCTTACATTGTTAAAAACCAGCCATTACCATTTCGGCTAATTAAACGGCAATCAAACGTTTGACGCAATAAATCGATTGTGGCACGAGATGTGTGTCGAGCTGGACCATCCTATTGAAATCAAACACCGTTCACATCAAAAGTACTACTTTCTTTACTACTTTCTTTACTAAAACTACGTAACTACAGCTTGATAACTTAAAGTGGTAATTAAAGTGGAAAGAAGAAATATTATTGGAACTTTTAATTCATAATTTCATGGCATTTCTATTTTAATTGTGATTAAGCGGTATGTGCCAAGTTACATAAATCAAGCTGGATTCGATGGATTGAATGTATTTAATGGTTAACGCTCGAATTTTGTAGTCGCCCTAGTCTAGTAGGTAGTGTTTCGGCTTATTAGACATTAGGCCACGTTTCAAATTCCAGGTCAGACATCAGAATGAAAATATGAAAAAAAATATTTCCACGGCGACTGCCTCTCAGAAGATTTCTGGCAAAAACTATGAGAGTAAATAAAATTACCATGAAAAAGTTTCTCAAACGTCTGTTGTTTGGAGTCAACTTTAAACTGTAGGCCCCACTACTCTTGTATAAAATGAACACACACAACATAAGTGGTGTGAGAAACTAGGACGTTGTGGGTCAATTCGACCTACTTGTACTGTACTTGTCTTAATTGACAAGTAGACGTCCTCTAACCTAACCTATTGATCGTAATAGTTGTGCCTTTCTTATTTTCAAAGAAATGTGGGACAGTGATGACTCCGCTTCACAAGACGCACCAAACAGTCACTCGTAGAGGCTGCATTGGCTTCTGTAAGACCACGTGTGGGTTTCTGAGCCCCAAATATGATCAATTTACTTATTAAATTGCCCACCCACAGCTACATCCGAAAAACTTTTTTTTTTGTAAAATCGACGTCATGGTCTACACCATCGTTGGTCCATATAACGAAGCTTAAACGCAGCCGATGGTCATGTGGCTTCAACTTTTGCACAAATTGGACTTCGTAAGACGTCATACCGAGATCTAATCGCAAAATTCGACGTAAATTAGTGCATGAAATATTCAATTTTTGAGAACGACGATAAGTTAAAATTTTTAATATTTTCGGGTATACGACAATGAATATAATCAACAATGAAACCTGTTTCCCGAACTTTAGCAATAAACTTGCATATACCGTACACTGGTCCTTCTCTGCAACCAAATTTTGTACGATATTTTCGTGCAATTCCCCAAAAATTGTCTTTGTTTTGGAAATAAATTTCCAATAAGTCTCAACGTTGTTCAAGCGTCAATCAATTCATTACGTTCAGTGGAGATAATATTTAGAATATTGTGACAGAATATAATCTTATAAGTATTGCCAGATTCGATATAACCGATGGTCCAAATTTAAACCAATAGATGGCCCACCCGATACTATGCTTGAAACACAATTATTATGGATTATTTAAAGTTTTTAAATAACGAATCCATTTATAAAAAATTTAAATTTTCATACATTTTTAAAATAAAGTTGAAAAAGTTCTATTAAAGTCACAAACATAAAAAAATTTATATCCCAAAAGAGATAAAAAATTAAAAACAAATTGTAAAAAAAAATAATAAAATTGTCTAACTTTCCAGGCCATTCTACAAAACAATAAAAAGAAAACAAAGAAAAGAAAAAGAAATGGAAATACTTGATTGATGGTTTGATTGATTAATCAACGTAAAACGTGTATTAGTTTTGTAAACATTTACAAGGAATTTATTATGATGAGCGCAGCTTATCAAATTATAAGAATATAATCTTTTTAAAAACATTCACCGGTATTTTGGGTTATTTATTATCAGGAAAAACTGACGTATAAAATGAAGCATCTGCGAGGTTTTTTTTTCAATTCAAATAATGTTGAGTCTGGTTGTAAACCAATTATATTGTGTTAGGTAATAACACGTAAGACAAGTCAAACATCTCCTGTAAAACGGAATTTACAAACAAATTACTTCGGCTGGAGTAGTGGTGTGAGAAGTTAGGCTGAAGACTGAAGGCTTGTAAGAAATAATTATGTATGTATGTATATCTGCCGGATTATTGAAAATCTTTACAAATCATAATGTTATCACGAGAATATTTTCTAATTCTGTTCAAATTTAATTTTAGTTTCGTTACACATTTTAAAATAATTTTTTTTTTGTTTACTGTAGTTACAGTAGTTGATTGACTAGTATCGTAAGCATTACAGGTTTCATTCAAGCAAAAAGCAAACAATTTTACGTATTGGGTTCCTTTAATTATTAAAAATTATAAGCCTTTTTTCCTTCTCCAAATAATACTTTCAGAACCAGGTGGCTTTCAGCCCCAAGAGAATACATAAATACATAATTAGTCATTACAACCGTTTAGTCGGGATTACGAACTAGTTTCTTACACCACTTATGTTGTGTGTGTTAATTTTTATACATGAGTGATGGGACCTACAGTTTAAAGGCGACTCTGAACGACAGATTTTTGAGAAACTTTTCATGGCAGTTTTATTTACTCTCAGAGCTTTTGCCCGAAATATTTTGAGAGGAAGTCGCCGAAGAAATATTTTGTTACATTTCGTTTAGTTGGAGATGCCTGACCGAGGCCTCGCTGCTTACCTACTAGTCCACTGCCCCAAGAGAATACTATCAAGAAATAACAGTCTCTTAGGAAGGATCATGATTCAATAACAACATTTTTCTCTGCCGTCCTATCATCTCTGAATACAAAATATTTCTGAAAGTTGGTGTTTGAGTTCGAAATTAAACTATAGGCTTCGACACTCATAGTTAAAATTAACACTCACAACATGGATGGGGCACAAATCTAAGTTGCAATCCATTCTAGAGGGCTGTAACGATCAATTAGCTAATTAAGTACCTATTCTGTCATACAACTTCATAGCTTTATGAAGGTACAGGTTCTATCTGAATCACTTTTAGACACTGTTTGCCTACAAATTCTGTGTGACCAGGAACGCTTTTCAAGTGACAGTGTAAAAACAGTGATGAAGTTCTGTCGTTTTCTCTGTTTCCTTGTCATTAGAGTTGCTACAGAATTACTTGTCGAATCCCACCACAACTGCAAAGAGGTGCTTGAGAAGAACTCGGAACACAAATTTTGTTCTGCAATGGTCTACATTCTGTATTCCATGAGTAACTCGATCTTAATTGTTGGACAGAAAATCAAGCTCTTAAACAATGAATGTAGCATTTCCTTAGTTTGGATATAGACACGCGGGCCTTCGATAATAGTTGAAGCTCCTGTTCTAGCATTTGTTTTCCAGTCAATAAGAAATTTGCAAATTTTTCTATAGAAAAGCACAACACAATTGACGTTGGTCCAGAGACAAAATTGGGCCATTTTTCTACGAAAATGGCCGTTGCAGTCAATGGCGATCGTTATCGGGCCATGTTGAACGAATTTTTGATCACAAAAATTGAAGAGGAGGATATTGGCAACATTTGGTTTCAACAGGACGGCGCTACGTGCCGCACAGCCGAAGCTACACTCGATGTTTTGCGTTCTGTTTTTGAAGATCGCATTATCAGCCAATCAAAGCTGATGTCGTTTGGACACCTCGGAGCTGCGATTTGACACCGTTGGACTATTATTTGTGGGTTGTCGTCAAAGATAAGTGTTACGCCAACAAGCCAGAACCAATTGACGCTTTAAAGGGCAATATTCGTGAAGCCATTGGTGAAATACAGCTGCACACAATCGATAATGTGCTTAAAAATTGGACCGATCGGGTAGGCTACTGTATGGCCAGCCGAGGTAGCCACTTGAATGAAATTATTTTCCATTATTAACCGGAAGATTGTACTTTAGTTCTGTCCTAAATCGAACTCTCTACATACTCAAGGCAGTACAGTGAAACTTATCTGTCTGTTCTGTATGCAAGAAGATTCATTTTTATTGTTTGCTCTTCGGCGAAGAAATGACAATCTCTCCTAAAAATACAATTGAACTTTCCGTTGTAAGGCCTTTAACAATGCACCGGGTTTCTTTTTTTTTTTGCTAAATTCAGTGTCCCCATAAATAGTTGACAGTCGTCAAATGCCTCGCTTTCACCTCAAGAAACAAGCGTAATCCTTCGACAATCGTAGATAGGGCATACACTGCCTCTAGGGATCTTATGGCCACTCTATTGTTAGTTAATAAGCATATTTCCACTCGACAAGCTTTGCTATTGAATTCCCACAGCGGCAGCCTGACTATAAAGGCTACACAAAAGTAATTTTGTAGTACCAGGTTCAACCTGAGCTTAAACTGTATTGAAAAGTTTCCACATCAGATTTCAATTTCTGGTAAAAAAAATATGTTCGAAATTAATTTGTGTTTGCCTATACACTGTAAGTATACTGTGTAGCCTATAACAACTAAGGCTTATAAGAAGTACCGTAGTGATTACGCTTTCTTTTTTCAACTCTCATCTGATTACTCTTTTACATGTCATTAATTCAACAGCAAAAAAAGATGAATATGAAAACTACTGACATTGACTTCCAATTTTAATTGCTTAATTTAAACGTATTAAATATTTACGAAGTCAAAGTAAGAGCTCATGTACTATACATACATATGCACATAGTATCGTATAACACCGCACGTATAAGCAATATTAATTCGCTTCATATATTACGTATACGCAGCACTGGTTAAACTTCAATTAAAATCATGAAATTTTAATTTCTTTAACAAGAAAAGATGAAAAAAATTAAAAAAAAACGGTTGAAACCACTTCTGTATGTATAAAAACAATAAAAAAAAAACAAGAACAAGCTGTTAACCGAATAAAAGGGAAATTTTCACTTCCCATGAAGTGGATGGGGAGACTAAATAAACATTTTTAAATATTTAAATGCTTCTATTAAAGCGTAACTCTGTTAAAAACAATTTTTACACAGTACAGCTGTATTTTGCAACCAGAAAAAAAACAATTCGTTTTTCACTGTCGTTATTTTCATAGGGCTTGTAATGGAAAGAAGAATAAACTGGAGAAATATGAACAAAATAGTGCAGCAAAAAAAAAAACAACAGAATAAATAAATGGCTTAAACGTTTACTGTAGCTGATGACGGTATCTTCCAATATACATACTATATATTGTATACACACGTACATACATATATATACAATATATATATATGGATACGTATATTTACTGTTTGGTTTCACATGGTGCTATTAAAATCGGTTTTGCTACTCTCTTGTTATATTGAAATAATAGAAAACAGTGAAGTTAAAAATTTTAGAAACATTTTTCCAAGAACATGAAAATGATGTATATCATTGCACAAACATTTAATTTAAAATTAAGTTTTATTTGCATGCGATCTTTACTTAAATGAAATCCTTTCAGAATAGTTGTTTCTAAAGAAACTTGAGTAGGGTGAAATTGTCTCAAAATATTTGAATGACCGCAAAGTAATACTGATGAGGATAGTTAAGACTCTAAAAGTATCAAAAGGAAACGTGTTGGACATATCGTGCATGTATATTTGATATGCTGTAGGAGTTTACAATTGAACAAAATCAGCAATAAATTGTTAATTTTGGTCACAGTTTGAAGCAGTTCTACTATCAACCAGAAACGAGGTGATCGTCTAAATGGACTGAAAACAGCGAAAGAACTTTAGTGTGTATATTGAAAGGTTAACGAAGGGTTTCAAGGCAAGACTTATGTTCTAATAAATGGACATGTTATCGAAAAACTACAATGACTTATAAACCGAACTGACAATAATAGGCGATATAGACAAACAATTGATTCATAAATCAATTTGACTAAATTCATGAGATACACCATTCTATATTGAAGTTATGGTAATTGAGGATATAAATGTGAATATATACTTATGTAGTAAAATAGTTATTGGTGGTGACGTTAGATGATCTAATAAGACAAGGTAGGTAGGTCTGGAAAATAAAATTCTGCATTTGTAGCATAAATAAATACATAAATTAAAAGAAATTAAATTAAATTAAAAGAAATTTTAAACAGCTTTGAGTGTTAAAATCTTTTGGCTAATAATAACTAAGTGGATCAAGAACGCATTAAGCACTACGGCTACTTTATGCCCGGCTTTCTGTAGTCTACAATTGAACACGATAAACTGGATAGCATGCTGTTACAATAAGACGGAGTCGCGAGCCATATAACCGATTTGGACTTTATTGCACGAAAGTTTTCAACGTGGGAATAATTGTTGGTGGTCTACCAAAATAGTCTACCAAGATCATACGTTTCGCCGTCTTTAGAAATTTTCTGTAAGTACAGTAACTAGAATGGATAATTTTCTAAAGTTGGAGCACCTGAAACCAATACTCGTCAAATTATCGCCGGTACGCTACTCAAAATGTGCAAAAATTTGTCAAAAAAGATTTCATTAACATTGACTGCTATAACCACCACAAATGCTGTCAATTTAAAGATTTCCCGGAATCTTAGAATTAAACATTTGAAACTACAATGCGTATAACCTTTTGGTTTTGCTCTGTACTTAAAGCATCCAAAAGTGCACCTTTTATGCGAGTGCCTTGCACTTCATAACAGACGTCATTGGTTTTTGGGAGACAGAATATTTGAAGATCTAGGCAAGGTGGCGTATGTGCCTTTATGGGAACTGGCCGGTTTCATGCAGAGCTCGGGGTGGTTCAAAGCCAACACTGACGGATAATGACAGATGGGAGGGCTTAGCTCATAGTGGGTAACACAATGGACCACATGGGCCACCGTGTAAACTAGCCCGCTAGCCTAACCTAACCACCTTTTTATCCCAAGTAATGACTCAATAAGTGCTGATTATACCACTTTTATATATTTATAGTTTTGAATGCCAAAATTTATATAAAAAAGTATCAAAAAGCTTAACAAATAGCACAAAAACTGTCTCAAGCTAACGAATCTTACTAATGCTAACAACGACCAGTCTAACATATCTTATTTAGAGGAAAATGATGTTATATGCACCTTTATTGCATAAATCGGTATAAACGCCATTATTGAGTTCAATATTTCATATACAGTTTCAATTAATTATTGCGCAATAAATACGCAAATTGTTATAATATTGAGTAGAACTTAAAATGCAGCAGTGTCATAAGTGTGTTTAGTGAGCATATTACAATTAACCGAAAACTTTCTGTTGATATTTGACAACTCAAATGTCAACAAAGACCAAAAAAAAACAACAAAAAAACAACAAAACATAGAAAACAAGAAACAAAATAAAAACTATATTGTTGAAACAACCAGCTGTCAAATGAATATTGAATAAGCAGCTGAACTGCGTATCTTATTATGTCTGAACACTTAAAATATTGTACTCAATAAACAGATTATTAACTCAATAAAAGTGCTTATCTGAGTGCATATTGGAGTTTGGAATTTTTTAATCAGGTTTTCGATGTCTCAATCTGATGTTCAAGTCCTTTTGTGTCATTTAGGTTCGTATAAAAATTAGCATTTAAATCATAGTTTTTGAATAAGATTTAAAGAGTACTAAAGCAGTATTTCTGTCCATGATAAAGTGCAACTCATTATTAAAAACTTTGCTAACATTTCAGTCACCACTTTAGATGCAATTTTATGCTGGCAATCATCAACTTTCCGGTTTTTGTTTTATTTTTTGTTCTCATTTTTAGTATATTTTTGCAATACATACATATGTACATATTTACTGTGTTGTATAGTGCATTGTTATAATGGTTGCTGTAAAAACAAATAAATATTGTGGCATGTTTATGTACGATATGAAACAACAACAAGTAAAATATTATGGTGCGTGAAACTCACTTTTGGATATGCTATGATACCAAACCAGTATCCAATGTACTCATATTTGCTCAGAGTTGAAGGTATTACAGACGCATATGGATCAACAAAATTTGGAATGATGTAAGACAGAAATTTAAACTTCTACACTATGTTTGTGGTCCAAGATTGCTGATAAGCCAACGTTCATTAATCTACCTTGATGGTGAAGACGCCAAATTCTTGTATACATTAAAGTGCAATAACTGCATATGCTATCAGGTCATATCATATGACAGTATTTGTCTACAAACCCAAGCAACCCTAGTTCTAATCCGGGTGGAAGAGATAAAAAAAATTTCATCAGGGATTTTGGAGTTAAAGAATACTTGTTAGGAAGATAGAGAAGAAATCAATGGTATGCCTGAAACACCGATAACAAAGAATATTTTTTTGATTCATGGTTATATTACAAACCTTTAGTCAGGATTACGACCCTGCTCCTCATATCACTTATGTTGTGTGTGCTAATTATTAACAAGAGCGGCGGTACCTACAGTTTCGCAAAGTTTTTGTTAGAAACCCCTTTCCTGAAGTCGCCGTAGTCTACTAGGTAGTGTGTTGGCTTATTAGACGCAAGGCCAGAGTTCGAGCCCCAGGCCAGACACCAAAGACAAAATACAAAAAGTATTTCTTCGGCGACTTTCTCGCAGAGTAATTAAAATTGCCATGAAAAAAGTTTCTCAAAAATTTGTCGTTCGGAGTCGACTTTAAACTGTAGGTCCCACCACTCATGTATAAAATTAACACACACAACATAAGTGTTGTGAGAAACTAGAACATTGTACAATGGGTTAATTCGACCTCCGGGTACTGTACTTGTCTTAATTGACAAGTACACGTCCTCTAACCTAACCTAACCTAACCTAACCCCTTTCCTACATCCTCTCCTTTATATTATATTCCCTCTATTATCCTTCCCTCTTTAAGGACGTTGTTCAATATGCCAACTCGGCCTCCGGGTACTGTACTGTACGTCCTCTAACCTAACCTTTTGTAAGAAATCTGTTAAGGAGAATTCGCCGTAGAAATATTTTTTTCGTTTTTCATTTTGTTCGATATGTTTGACCTGAGGTTTGAACCGTGGCCTCACGTCTACTAAAGCAACACACTACCTACTATACTACAGTAAAGTCTGAGTGCGTTTTTATAAACTGCAAACACCAATACTAACTTAAAATACCGCAACTTCGTATGCAGTTGGTGTACAGTAAAACTACAACAACAAAACTGTAGTTATTCTTTTTTGTTATAAACGAACACATTCTATGTAAAAAAACATTTTCATGAAAATTGTGTTTCTCTATAAGCGTATCTGAGTGTGTATTTGTTTTATCTTTCAAGGGAATATCAGTATGAGCATGTGTATGCACGAATGTATGAGTTTTTGTTTTGTTTTTTTTTACTATTTGCTTGCACCAGCTGTAAGTTAATGTTGCACTTGGAAATTGAAAATATAACAATAACATGGAAACATACATATATTTTTACCTATTTTTTTTTGTTTCCATTATTTTGCTAAAAGTTACCTGTATATTTTACTGAAGCATTTGCCAATTGATTGAAAATAGGGTTTTCTATTGAAATGAAAAATAGAAATGAATGTTCGATTTTCTTTTTTTTTTTGTATTATTCTCTTTGATACACAAAGTATAGTAAATATATGTTGAAATTGTAGTAAAAAATATGAATTTTTCTATATTTAAATCGGCTTTTTAGTTATCTTGTTATCGACTAACTAATGAAAATAACAAATATTTTGCCAGTAATTGTAAGGTGTTCAGAAATGAATACGAAGTTTTTCTTCTGTTGATATTTAAAATCCTATTTTTGCAAAAATCATAAATTTTATAAAAAAAATTAAAAAAGAAAATATTAAAAGAATAGAAAATGCTTTTACCAGATAGAAAGAAAAAAGAACAAGTAAAACCATAAAAAGAAAACAAGAAAAAAAGTTACGTAATACTATGTTCAGACATGCACGTATATTGAGAAAATCGCAATAAACGGCATTATTGATCTCAATATTTCATATAAAATGTCAATTAATTATGGCTCAATAAATTCATAAATTGTTATAATATTGATTAAAACTTCAAATACATGCACTGTCATAAGTACGTTCAGTGAGCATATTACTATTTTCCGAACACTTTCTATTGATATTTGACAACTCAGATGTCAACAACAAACAAAAACAAAACAACGACAAACAAAAAATGGAAGGTCAGCAGAAAGTGATGAGAAAATATTTCCAACTGATGTCATATAAAAAAGAATTTTAATAACATCACAGACTTGATGTCGTATTTAATTTTTAACCCTTTCGATCCCAATGTTGTTTGATGATAATTTCTAATTTATTTCGAAAAGTTATTTATAATACCTTGAACTGAGATATTACTGGGAATGCAGTTCCTGCTCTGAAGAAATCAGCTTCTGTTTCTACCTGTCATCTCCAAGTATGGCTGACCTTCTAGGTCTTGACTGATAATCTATAACGGTTCTCGCAATTTCATCCTCGGGTTTATGCAGAACATGTTAACTGACCGGTATATTTTGAAAATACGACGTATTCAGCAGTTAACCAGTAAAGACCTTTGAGTTTCATTTTCCTCTAACAGTGGCACAAGCAAAAGCTTTCTTTCCTGCAAACTATGCAGTATTAATTAAATTTTTCTTTCTCATCTTCGCAACAGCTTGGCGTTTCGGTTAATCATTAGTAAGACCTTTTCCAATGTTAAATTGTTTTCCATTTTTTCTCAAATTTTTTTGGCACTAATTCTCGCGATTAAATTAAAAGCAATGTTGTTGAAGCAATCAGCTGTTTTGTTTACCAGCTGTTAAATAAATTTTGTGTCTGAACACTAAAAATATTGTTATCAATAAACCGAATATTAATTCAATAAAAGTACATGTCTGAACATAGTATTATAGTGTACTACAATAACTAAACGACAAAGAAATTACGACTACAGATCAAATTACAATAACAAAACTACATAGAAATATTAATGTTCTCGAAATTGCCAGCGGGAAAATAACTGAAATATATACAGAGCGAGTAGTAATATCATCAGCCAGTAATTGGTATGTTAAATACTGATTCAGTAGAATTTAGTATTCGTAGTGCAATTATGTAATATTTGACAGAGCATTGTTATCAATGTTGTATGTTGTTAAATTATATTATAAAAAATAGCAGGCTATGGCAAATTGAATCCACTTGAAAATGAAAAAGGCAAATCAATTCGGAAATTGCTGCAATGAAAATGCAATCGGAATATGTTCCCTTAACAATGAAAACCATAGAAGAGGACGTCCAGCCTATACGTGAAAACGGCAAATCGATTTGGAAATAGTTGCAATGAAGAAATCTGAATATGTACAGTCAACGATTATGTCCTTGAGACAAGCTGTCGAAATTAAATGTCGCATGCTCGTAGTGGAGTGGATGAACAATAAAGATGAAAATTTACATCTCCAGTCACCGCTTGCTCTTACTGGCATGCACTCAATTAAATAGAATGGAAAAATCTCGTTCCTAGAAACTCAACTGATGAAATCGAATCTCAGATCTGAAATCGGGAAGTATTCTTTAGCTTTGTAAATTAAATATATTGATTAGGATCTCGAGGTATCACAGTGGACCTAGGTGTCTTATTGCGTCAAATTAATTACCTAACCTAGTCCTTCGGCATTTCTATAGTAGTTTATATTCATCAGGAATAGTCAGCGTAGTCTAATAGGTTTAGGTTTAGGTTTAGGTCAGAGTAGTAGCTCTGATATCACAAAGCTCACTTGAGCACGCATAGCGGCCCGTTGTGATGCCACGGGTGAACGCAGTCCCTGTACTGACCAAGTTCCACCAAAATCAGGGAAGAGGAAGAAGTTGGTCAGCTCAAGGGCTGCACATCAAAAACACAACTACCCTACACTGGAAAACCAGCCAGAAAGTCTGATGAATGAAGCTATATCCTTGATATCAATAGATGATAGCTCCGTCAAGCTGACAATAAATTAGGAGCCAAATAACCTACATATATCTACACCTAGCAAGAGACGGCCACTGACAAAGGAAGTGGATAACAGTCTTTTCTTCCTCAACGGATCTGTATTCACGGCAGAATTCGTTAAATGAGAGCCTCATTCTCTCCGCGTGTCTAGCCATAACTCAATGACCTGTAAGCACCGCCGCTGTAATTGAGATGACGTCACGACCAAAACCAAGTAATTGGTTGGTACGCCTTCTATCCATCAAGGGCCAGGTGAGTCTAACGGTGGAGCAGGACTCCTCATTGCCCCAGGATAGGTTGGCGTCCCGAAAGAATTTCCGCGCAATATCCAACTTGACTGAGGCAAGTGACATACCCAATTCAATTGAAGAGGATTCCGTTAGGAGCGCACCAGCTCTGGCGAGCTCATCGGCCTGCAGTTTCCCGGAATGTTACTGTGCTCAGGGACCCACACCAGTGAGACACTGCTGAATCGCCCAGAAAGAAGATCGAGACAGCGACGACATGCCCTAACAATCGTGGAGTTATTCACGAAAGCCGATAGGGATCTTATCGCGGCGTGACTATCAGAAAAGACCGAGACGCGAGTGAAAGGAGCACTGTTGGCTTATTAGACAACAAATCACGGTTTAAACCCCAGGTCAGACATCTCCAACGAAACAAAATATGAAAAAATATTACTTCGGCGACTGCCTCTCAGCAGATTTCTCTCAAACACTCTGAAAGTAAATGAAATTGCCATGAAAAGTTTATCAAAAATCTGTCGTTCGGAGACAACTTTAAACTGTAGGTCCTGCCACTCATATATAAATTTAGCACACACAACATAAGCGGCGTGAGAAGTTAGGTCGTTATCCTGACTGAAGGACTGTAATGACCAATTATGCATGTGTGTGGAGCTCAATAGTATTAAAATATTGAATTAAAAAAATTGCAAAGAATTTTATTTTTATGGACAACAATATCCTTAAAATTCTTGGAAAAAAAATAGTTGCCGGAAAATTTTATAAAACACTAGCAGTAGTTTTTCCCGTAGCCGTTCATAGTAAAAATGTTATAAGAAAATATATTTTTTTACGGTTTTTATATGGGAGAAATGACAATTTTTTTAATATAAATTTTGAATAAAAACTCCTATAAGCGCATATCAAGGAAAATAACAGAAGAAACAATTCCATACATCAATAGCATTAGGGTGGTTGATAAAACAAAGAATAAAAAACGATGCCAATAATATACATTCTTTACTGCCTTATTTACCATAAAAAAAACACTGAGTGAAATATATGCACACACACATAAAGTACAATGTCAATAACTATGGTTTGGTAAAAAGAGCGGCATCAACTCGCTCTGTACACAAAGCACTTTAATGTTACAAAGAGTCTTAAAGGCAATGGAAAATATTTACCAACTCAAATATGTGTACGTAATAAGCTGTACCTGATAGAGAGAAGAGAAGCGAAACAAAATAGAGAATCATTTGTAAAGAAGAGAGAGAGAGAGTGAGAGAGAGATAAGGGAATAAAAAGGAATTGTGCTTTAAGCTTAAAATGTGGAAAATATGCTTTATGTTTGGCAAACAATACAGATACGAATACAATTTTACATGCATGCTCATACTTAACCAACACAAACGTATTATATTCACGTATTCTTATATTTTTGCACATGTACGTATGTGTATGTGTATGTGTATATAAATTCCTGTGTAACTGTAACTACACTGTTATAAAATTTTTAACTATTAATTCTTTAGTATGCATAAGTGTTTTAATACTCGTATGCTTGTTTGTATTGGTAGATTGCAACAAAAGCGTTTAAATAAAGGAATAAAAAGCATTACAAAGAGCACATACAAAAAGGAGAGAAAATTTTTATTAAGTACTCGCAGTGTTGCTTGGCAGCACAGAGAAAATATAAAATATGCTGTAATATTAACAGCATAACGGGAATACATTACCCGTGTCATAATACAGCATATCTTGATCACTTGAAAATGTATGCACTTAAAGCAACACCTGTATTATCGGGTCTATCATTAAGTGCTTTTTACCTTTAAATTTAAAGAAAGTGAAGTGTGTGTGTAAGATATCATTGAAATTTTTTTATTCTATTGATGACATTACTTGTGAAATCTTAGCCACTGATTCTCTGGGTAGAGCGTAAGCGAAATGTTCCCTGTTCCATAACTGTGGCTTTAGAATTACACTGAATTACACGATGGCTTAAGTTATGCTAGTTTTGAGGAGCCGTGTGGCTTGTGCTTATTCGCGTACCCTGCGACTTAAGAAAACCACACAACAAATAGTCTAACGTGGCTAAATCGCATTACCTCGGTGGCCACTTCACAGAACCTCCATGTGAGAGTGCTATGCTTTCAAATCGGTCGTGCAGATTATTCACGGTGGCATGAATTTTGTGACACATTGCGCCATCCTTTCGAAACCACATGTAGATGTTATATTTATTTATTTATTTATTAATTACAATACAATTATATTTTAATTATATACGAACGGAGTAACTTGACCATATGCTCGGTGTAGTGCCACAGACGAGAGTCTCTGGTGGGAATCGAACCCACGACCCTCACGCTAATAGTCTAGCAAATACCCACTATACTACCAGGGCACCCTAGATGTTATACTAATCATCCAATGCAGGTAAATAGAAGGCACAAATCATTGGCCTTTAGTAGCTTTTTTAATAGTGATGGCTCAACCAACATTGCTCTTAAAGAAATATGAACCGATGACGCCGCTAGCGAAAAATCCCCACCAAACAGTGACTTTATCTGAATGTGTTGAATGAACTTGGATCTCATGTGGATTAATAAAGACCCAAATTCGATAATTTTGCTCTTTATTATTGAACCTCCAGAATTTGACAATTGGCATCGGCCATCTGGTTGAAGCTACATCTGTCAAATTACATTCATACATAATTGGTCATTACAACCATTCAGTCCGGATTAGAAACTCGTTTCTCACACCACTCATGTTGTGTACATTAGAGGTGGGACCTACATTTGAAAGTCGATTCCTAACGACAGATTTTAGAGACATTTTTCATGGCAATTTCATTTACTGTCAGAATATTTTCAGAAATATGCAAATTTGTTTTTGAAGATGTCTGAGTTGGGGTTTGAACCAGAGGTCAGCAATGAGTATTCATAACGATGAGTAGATTCGAATCATACTTATAATTTCTGATACTATACGCATTCATACTTATTTTAATGTCATACTTCATACTTAACAATAAGCACGATATTATTGATTTCGACTCTCTATGACTCATCGTATACACGAATCACAAAATAAGTATGATTCGCGTACGATCACTACAATACTCACATGAAGGTTGTGTGTTTGCTCTACTTGATGTCTTTTTCTTTCTTCTCTCTTTGTAAATGCAACAACAACTAAGACTGTAAATTTTGATGAATGATTCGAATCACTCGAATCATTTATGAGTATTATAAGTATTTTTCTAACTTTATGAATCTGAATGAGTAGGCATATGAATCAAACATATTTCGAATGTTATGAGTTTGATGTCAACGTTGTACGCATACTCATTGTACTTATAAACCAATGTTGCACTGAGTACGAATGAATCAGAGTAGTTGGATTTCAATATTATTGACTCACTCATACTTAAAATTTCATGAGTACTTATGAGTAGCGAAAAAGCGATTCATTGCTGATCTCTGGCCTTATGTCTAATAAGCCAATACACTGCCTACTAGACTACGACTACAATCTGTCAAATTAACTGTCACCATGCGTGGATAGAATATTCAACAACACGTGCAAATAACAAATTTTTTAATTCAAATGGGTATTCTTGGGTATACTTGTGCTTTTTATTATAAAATCATCTCCAGAAATGGGGCCCATTTCTTAATGAAAATGTTCGGCGGCATACAAAATTGTCAAATTTGGGACGATGCCAAACTACATGTGATCAAAAAGGTCTTAATAAATCTGGAATAGATCACGATTTGGTGTGGATTTTGTTTTATCGATGGTATCGTTCCCTATTTCTTGGAGAACGCCATTGGTTAGGCCATCAATGTCAGCGACAAGAACTAATAGTCTATGATTACTAACTTTTTCCTTGATTCCAAAAATATGTAGATGCGCCACTTACCAATCCAAGCCATCAATGTTAACGGCGAGATGTATAGGCCGATGCTTATCAACTTATTTTGTCATGAATTTTATGATCTGGACATTAAAGACATGGACGGAGCTCCGTGCTATACCGCTTAAGGTGCACAAGCTATTTGAGGACATAGTCAACTCACGTGGAAATGATAAGAACTGGCCACCGAGATCACACAACTTGACCCCATTAAATTTGTTCTGCTAGGATTTTCTACACACGATGGTGTATGTGAATAAACGGCAAACCACAGCTGTTTTCGGTGCCAACATAACCTATACCATCGTTCATATTCAGACAAATTTATACGCCAGAATTATGGAAATTGAAAGATAAGAAGCTCTAACTGTAAGACTCATCAGAAGCAAAGTTATCAGAAATGAACATCGATTGTTACAAGAATCTCATAACTGAGGCTGGACTGTAAACTTGTTGCTACTTCTTAAATCAATATGGTATTATGATATGCGTAAATCAGGCAATATTGGACGTTTTTTAAGGCGGCCTTTGATTTCTCTCTCAACAGTGAGTATGACACTAATTGTATTAAAGCGAATATTATGTAATTTTTACTACCTCTTCTTAAATTGATAGCACGGGTAAAAACATAAGAATAATTCAACGATTTCTTATTTATTTAACAGATCACGTATTTAAATCCATAGGAAATAAATGTTAGTTTGTATTACATTTGAAATTTATTTTTCATTTTACGTAACCTATAATTACTGCAATTGTATTCCAATGTCATGTCAAAATCCTTGCATGCAACTTCCATTTTAAATTGATAAAAACAATAGCATCGTAAACGGAAGTAACAAACTTTATATATGAAATTAAAATAAAATATGTTTTATTTTACAATATAAAGTAAATAAAAAAAGCAACAACAATAAGAACAACAACTACGATAGTAAACAAAAAAAGTAATAATGACAGTAAATACGTAAAAACAAAAAATATTCATTATTGTTTGATGTTGTTTTATCGTTTTGATTTCCGTTTCCTGTAAAACAAATGTTCAGCATACAAATACGAAAGTCAAACGTGATTTACTGTAAAATGATTTAATCAGAGACAAAAGGTTCATAAGCCATTATGTCAAGGCAGATAAATTGTAGAAAATATATTTGAATTTGAAAAAAATATCGTATGAAATGATAATTAATTTTAAATTATTTAGCTACTGGTGAAGCTATTGTAATATGCTGAGTAGACCGAAGTGATTATTTCTCATGATTCTGACAAAAAACGTGCTTATAAGAATTAGCCGGTGCAATAATTGAAGCTACATTACGATCGCTTGCATCGCTAAGACAACTTTTTAGAAACTGTACAAATATGGAACACTACTATCACTATTTTTACGGTGTTATGTGATGATGCTGAAGTCGCCTTAGTTTAGTAGATGGTGTGTTGGTTTATTAAATGCCAATATATTCTTTAATTAATTTTCAATATATTCCGAAAATATTGGAGCACTTAGAGAATATTTCTTATAAAAAAGGGTGGGCCATTTAAAAGTTTAAATTTAAAAATGCAATAAAACAAAAACGGTTTGAAATTTTCCGAATAATTTTTTTGCTGTGAAGTACAATTGGCCGTTTAAATATGGTGCACTTTTTTAATTGTATGGAGTCATATCTCGGCAATGGCATCACAAATGTTGGCCTTCAAATGTTCAATTCTCCCTGGTTTGTCGGCATAACACTGGTTTTTAACGGAGCCCAACAGAAAATAGTTCAACGGTGTCAAATAGCAGCTTCTTGGCGGCCAATTGATATCACCATTTCGGCTAATTAAACGTTTGACGCATTAAATAGATTGTGGTATGAGATGTGTGCCAAATTGCACCATCCTATTGAAACTAAACATCGGTCACATCAGTACCGTGAAGAGCGGGTGCAAAAAAAATCGGTCTCCATTGATCGTAATGGTTAGGTTAAGATAGGTTAAAGGACGTGTACTTGTCGATTAAGACAAGTACAGTACCCGGAGGTCGAATTGACCCATTGTACAACGCTCTAGTTTGTCACACCACTTATGTTGTGTGTGTTAATACTATACATGAGTGGTGGGACCTACAGTTTAAAGTCGACTCCGAACGACAGATTTTTGAGAAACTTTTCATGGCAATTTTTATTTACTCTCAGAGTTTTTGCCAGAAATCTGCTGAGGGGAAGTCGCAGAAAAAATCCTTTTTGTATTTTGTCTTGATGTCTGGCCTGGGGCTCGAACCCTGGCTTTACGTCTAATAAGACAACACACTACCTACTAGACTACGGCGACTTGCTCCGTCCTCACTTTCAGAGGAATATGGGCCAATAATGCCTCCGCTCCACAAGCCGCACCAAACAGTCACTCGTAATGAGGGCATTGGCTTCTGTCAGACCATGTGTGGATTATCTTAACCCCATATAGGCAACTTTGCTTATTAACGTACCCATTAAGATGAAAATATGCTTCATTCGAGAAGATGATTTTTTTGGAAAAATCGACATCATCATGCATTTTCTCGTTGGTCCATCTAGCGAACTGAAAACAAAGCGGATGGTTGTGCGGCTTCAACTCTTGAACCAATTGAACTTTTTTCCCAAAATTCGACGTAAACTGTGGTGCGTGAAGTGTTGAATTTTTAAGAACACACTCAGCCACAGCTTCAATATTTGCGGGTGTACGCACTGTACGAGCACGCTGCCGTCTTGGGTCATCAACAATGAAACCATTTTCATGAACTTTGGCAATAAACTTGCGTATTAACGGGCACTATTGGTCCTTCTGTGCAACCAAATTTTGTACGACATTTTCGTGCAATTGCTGATCAATTGTCTTTGTTTTGGAAATAAAATTACCAATAAGTGTCAATGTTGCTTAAGCATAAATCGATTCATGACGTTCAGTGGAGATAATACTTTGAATTTTGTAACAGAATAGAATGATTGCTAGATTCGCAATAACCGATTTCGAAATTTTTTTCTAATTGCATCGCTATTTTTTTTAAATATTAACTTAACTATAAATCTATGTATGTAGTTTTCAATAACAAAAATATGCTTAAGTACCTTCAGTTTAATTGATATCTTAACGAAATTGAATATAATCTTTCAATAGTACGTATAAATTTTAAATTAAAATTTTAATACAGGTTATTACGCTATACACACGCCCTAAAATGGCACTTAGAAATATGGATCAATTTAAATTCCATAATTTTAATTCAACCTCATCCACATTGTTATTCTCCCCCTTTTAAAATATTTCCAAGAAAATATTCACTTTGAGGATTTTGCGCTACTATTCGCTGTGACAGTCTTTAGTGTGGATGCCTTTCTCCCCTTTATTGTTGTTTGCTTGCCATGGTTTTTGCTCCCAAAGTTTTTCAATCTTTAGTAGTTTATAGTTTGAAATTGCTGTTCTGTTATTCGTATTATTTTCTTCTTTGACATCATAATTGTTGTTATGGAGTCGTTTGTTTGGTATTTCATAATATTTTCTTATGTGGTACCCTACTCTGTTACTGCTGGTGACATTCGATTGTGTTGACATTGGAGTTTGGTTGGCGTTCGGTGTCGATTTTAAACTGTAGGTCCCGCCACTTATGCATACAACTAACACACACAACATGATTGGTGTGAGAAGCTAGGTCGTATTCCTAGCTAAAGGGTTGTAATGGCCAATTGGTTGTAGGTGGTCCAACATATCTTGAAAAGTGCTGAGTACAGCAATGGATAGCAGATACTTGAGTTAAACAAGAGAGCTGTTTAAACTCTAATAGGAATTCCAACGGGACACTGGACTATTGACAGTTTCGCTGACAAACTCGATCTACCCCACCAGGAGTGCTGCACAAGCTGCCAGGATAAGGAAGAAATGGAATCGATACAACATCTTTTATGAGAATGCCCTGCACTTTAAGACAGGCGTCATCGGTTTCTGGGTCACAGAACGTTTGAAGATCTGAGCTTCGTGGCGAACGTGCCGCTAAATGAACTGACTGGTTTCATATGTAACACGGCATGGTTCAAACCCATCACAAACGCATCATGACAAAGTCATCTCTGTCATAATACAATGGGCCTGATGGGCCACCGAGTTAACTTTCCCGTGAATGCCAAGCTTCATAACATACATAATTGGCCATTACAACCCTTCAGTCAGGATTACGGCCTAGCTTTTCAACGCCACTCATAATGCGTGTGTTAATTTTAGACATGAGTGGTGGGACCTACAGTTTAAAGTCGACTCCGAACGACAGATTTTTGAGAAACTTTTCATGGCAATTTCAGAGTTTTTGCCAGAAATCTGCTGAGAGGAAGTCGCCGAAGAAATATTTTTTCATATTTTCGTTTTGATGTCTGACCAAGTGTTTGAACCGTGGCCTCACGTCTAATAAGCCAACGTACTAACTACTAGACTACGGCGACTTTGCGGGCTTTACTTTTTCATTCCATATTTCTTACTCAAATATTTTAGCAGAAGAAATCTCAGATCAATATTAAGAAGAGGTCCCTACTTCCTCAATGCATTGTGTTGGAACTGAGGGCAATAGATTATGGCAGGCAGAGAAGATGGAGTAGTGTTTGTGGATATTAGATCTGAATCTATTATAAGTGACAGGAAGGAAATATGTTCCACATACGAATAATGCGGTTATAGAACAAAATCCCTGTGTAATGTATTGTGCCCAACAATTTTCAATCGATCAAGAACGGATAGGCTCTTCGTGTCAGGCGTGTTTTGTGTAAAAATATAAAATATTCGGAAACAATTCCATCTACTTTCCTTTGACACATTCCGTTGAAGTTGCTATAAAATGTCAACGCACAAGTCACAATGCAGCAGTTCTCTAATGAATCAATAGAGTTGACCCCACCGACTGTAGGTTGAATGTGAGTGGGTCACTCACATTTCGTCTCAATCCCCTAAAGGCTTGGTTAACTGTCAAAGCAATAAGAATGATAAATAACACCGTCATCTGCAAGAGCGTAAACAGAATTACAAATTAAGGGAAAAGGTCATTGAGAACTTTAGGAAATAGAGTTGAAGACAGAGCGTAATTTAACAGTATCACGAATGGAATCCTTTCTATGCAAACCCATATGGTGCGATCTTTGAGAAACAAATCAAAAGAACTGACAAATAACACTGAAAGCTGGAAGTTTATAAGCATTTCGAGCTTTTGCCAGAGGAATATTTTTATTTCTGATGTTGAAAAACCTTATTATTGTGTGGTGTGAACAAAACTGTGTCACATGCCATATGGAATGGATACATCATACATAATTGGTCATTACAATCCTTTAATCAGTATTACGACCTAGTTTCTCACACCACTTATGTTGTGTGTGTTAATTTTATCTATAAGGGGCGGAACCTACAGTTTTGAGTCAATTGCCAACTAAAGACTTTTTGAACAACTTTTCGTTGAAATGATATTTTATTTATTCTCCGAGTTTTTGCCAGAAATCTGTTGAGAAGAAGTAGCCGAAGAAATAGTTTTTTTTTGTTAAAGATGTCAGACCTGGGATTTGAACCGTGGCCTCATGTCTAGTAAGTCAACACACTACCTAATACACTACGGTGGCTTGGCAGTGGGTACTATAAGCATATTGGGTGGCAATTTTGGTGAGCAATCAGTCAACTCTTCTGGACTATTTTTTGTCTCGAATACAAGGAGAGTTCAGGTACAGTTTTAGCTCTGGAAACTTTTGAAGTCGCCGTAGTCTAGTAGGTAGTGTGTTGGCTTATTAGACGTAAAAGCCAAGGTCCGTGCCCCAGACCAGACATCAGGACAAAATACAAAAAGTATTTCTTCGGCGACTTCCTCTTAGCATTTCTGGCAGAAACTCTGAGAGTAAATAAAATTGCCATGAAAAAGTTTCTCCAAAATCTGTCGTTCGGAGTCGACTTTAAACTGTATGTCCCACCACTCATGTATAAAATTAACACACACAACATAAGTGGTGTGAGGGGACGTTGTACAATGGGTCAATTCGACTTCCGGGTACTGTACTTGTCTTAATTGACAAGTACACGTCCTCTAACATAACCCAACCTAACCTAGCTCTGGCAAACAACATTATCAATGACAACATTTATGAAGAACCGAAAAAAAGAAAAACGAAGAAATTTAAGAAAATTTAAAACTAAATGACAGACCTTTCATTCAAAACACTTTAAACGCCTACAACATTGGAAAACGTGTTAAGCCACTTTAATGCAAAGTAAAGTTAGTTACTCTATACAACTGGAGTCTGGTTGTTCGGTTCATAATCTTTCAGAGCTTTCTATTCTGTAGCCTACGAAATAGTCGCTGTTGATTGAATTTTTCTTTCCTACTTCTTTGTTGTTGTTTGTTGTATTTTTTCCTGGCTCTACAATTTCTGGTCTTGTAATTCCACTAATATCAGTACTTTAGTGTTTGCAGTAATTACTTTGAAATTAGTTTCGTCACAGAACTTTTTGAATATTACAGTTAAAAGGAAAACATCTTGTTTAATAGTTTGCTAACACACACACACATACATACATATATTTCCATTATAAAAAAAAACTACTATAACGGTAGTTATTCAAAGAAGTCTACATACATACATACATACTATACATATATTGTATATCAGGAATAAACTAGTGCACGTATACCATGTGAAAGTTGTACTTTTATGCCATTGTTTGCCTCTCTTATGCCTCTTTGTATTGTGTTTTCAAGTATTTCCATAACGATTTTCAGTTTCGGTAAACTTTATGCCTCATGGCGGTGTTTTATTCTAAAAAGTCAAAAGAAGAACATAAGCTAACAAACACAAACACATGAATCACATACGAGTATGTATACACACACATTTGCTTACATATACAGATACATACGGTTATATTAATATCCTAGGATATGGAAATATTATAAATGCTTTGTAAATATACTCATACCGAGTAGACACGTGAGTGTATGAAACAAGCTCATATGGTACACACACACATACAGCGTTTGTTAAAAAGTTATAAAGATATAAAAGGCAACAAAGGAGTTTTAAAACAAAAGGTTCATTAGTGTTTAATACAACGTTGAAAGTGGTATTGGTAAGCATGTATGTTTTTATACCAAAAGATGCTTAAATATTGGCATAAAATATAGGCTTCCGTTTGAATTTTTGTTTTTTTTTTTTCTTCTACTCGTTCGTATGTTCATGTTAAAGTTTTTAAATGTCTCCTGGCATTTTAAATTTTAAAACACACTACATTTTATAGTTTTAATACGAATTTAAATAGGCTGCCTAAATGGCATTATAATACAATATTTTATAAACATATTCGGTCATATAAAAAGTATACCCAGTTAGTTTATTCCTTATTGAAAATCAACTTTTGAACGACTACAATCAGAGAGATTTTTAAGAATGGTATTTGCCAGAGATGAAGTCCCCGCCAAAAAATTTTTATATTTCGTTTTGTTGGAGATGTCTGACCTAAGGTTTGATCCGAGGCCTTATATCTAAAAAGCCAACACTCTACTTACTAGACTACAGCAGCTTCAACATAACATAACCTCATTTAAATATTATCCATCACGGCTTCTCTGGGTGTAGAACAATCAAAATGTCCAATTTTCCATAACTCGGTGCATAAATCAATCCGAATTAGACCGATGGCATGGGTCACGTTGGCTGTAAGAACTGCAGAGATTCGTTACTTACTCGCATACACTTGCGACATAAGAAAACCTCTTTGAAAATAGTCTAACCGGGTCAAATCGCATGAACTCGTTGGCCAGTTTACATTACCTCCATGTAAGATGGTCATGTCCTCTAATCCTCTAATCGCTCGTGCAGATTATCCAGTGTGTCATGTGGCACACCCCATCATATTGAAACCACATGTCTTTCGTATCTAGATACATACATACATAATTGGCCATTACAACCCTTCAGTCAGGATACGACTTAGCTTCTCACACCACTTATGTTATGTGTGTTAATTTTATATGTACATGAGTGGCGGGACCTACAGTTTAAAGTCGACTCCGAACGACAGATTGTTGAGAAAGTTTTCATGACAATTTTATTTACTATCAGAGTTTTTGCCAGAAATCTGCTGAGAGGAAGTCGCCGAAGAAATACTTTTTATATTTTGTTTTGATGTCTGGCCTGGGGCTCGGACCATGGCTTTTCGTCTAATAAGCCATGGCGTATCTAGATCATTCAATTCAGCCCAAAGAAGTTAGTAGTCATATACCCTTAGAGCCAGCCAATGCTTTTCCTCAAAAATATGGACCTATGACACCTACATAGCAAAATTCACGCCAAACAGTGAAAATTTTTTTTTGATATCCGGACCTTCAGGCAAGCAGTTGGCAATCATCGACTTACAGTGATCGCCATTGACAGTGTTAGCCTGTTTAGCCTCGTTCTCAAATAAGTATGGACCAATGATGCTGCCCTTCCAAAATACACATCAAGCAATGGGTATTTAAGTACGCAGTCGAAGCTCTTCGATGCCATGTAGACTGGCATCATCCAAAATACGACAATTTTGTTTGTTCACGTACAGAATTGATCTCATCACTGAAGTGATTTTGAGTTATAATTGGGGGCATGTTCCAACTGTTCCACAACTCCTTCAGCAAACCTAATTCTATGTCTAAGGGCAGTTTCCAAGTGTTCCATAACACATTCAGCAAAACCTCCTTCGTTGTCTATAATCGTCGATAGCGATTTGGGAAAACAGACTGAAAAACTGACACTTTGGTTGAGAGTTGTACCTTTAACAGATTGGCCGTTATCAACTGTCATAGTTCGGAAGACCCTCTTTAGAGACCCTGTATGAGTTCCAAAAGCTGGCGATTTCGTTGGAAGGCAGCTTGTACGCACAATCTGCGACCTGTTACAGGACAAAGTTGGTCCGACTGTTTTAAACAAACCGGGTAGTCCCCGCTCGGTTCACAGAGAAGCCAGCAGGAATGTACCTAAAATAGTGTAAAATAGACTAGACTTGCTAGACTTGTAAGGATAAGAAGATAAGTGGTTGTCCTATATCCTCATTCCATCCAACACATGATTGCTATTTTCATTAGCTACTGTTCTATTGACATTTGCTTAAACGATTTTTACAGGAGTTATGGGTTTTAAGTTCTCCTGAACAATACTAATTTTTAGCTTAAATGACGGTAACAAACTCTGGCCATAAAGGAGCGGAGGTTTAAAATCTCATAATTTTTGTCATCCTTGACTGAACATTCCAAAATAAAGATCAGCAGTATAGCTGAATAAACTCGCCGCAGTCTATTAGGTAGTGTGTCGGCTTATTAGCCGTGAGGCCATGGTTCAAACACTTGTCCAGAAGTCAAAACGAAATATGGAAAAAAAATATTTCTTTGGGGACTACTTCTCAGCAGTCTTCTAGAAAAAACTCTGAAAGTAAATGAAATTGTCACGAAAATTCTTCTCTAAAATCTGTCGTTCGGAGTTGGCTTGAAACTGTAGATTCCGCCACTTGTGGATCGACTTAAATTCACATTTGTGGTGGTGTGAAAAGCTAGGTTATAATCCTGTCTAAAGGATTGTAATGACCTATTAACTTAAGTAAGTATAGCTGAAGTTTAGTCGCCATAGTCTAGTAGGCAGTGTGTTGGCTTATTAGACGCGAAGCCACGGTACAAACTTCGGGACAGACATAGAAACGAAAATGTGAAAATATATTTCTTCGGCGGCTTCATCTCAGCAGATTTCTGGCAAAATCTGTGAGAGTAAATAAAATTGCCATGAAAAAGTTTCTCAAAAAAAAATGTCATTTGGAGTCGACTTTACACTGTAGAACCCACCACTCACGTATAAAAATTAACACACACAACATGAGTGGTGTTGAGAAGCTAGGCCGTAATCCTGACTGAAGGATTGTAATGGCTAATTATGTATGTATTTATGTAAGTATAGCTGAATGGTTGTTCTCCTGGTTGGATATTAATTGCGGTATTACAATGGCCCTAAATAATTTCCTAAATGTGACCTTACCTTTCAAGGAAGTGCCGCCACATAACCTCACCTAACCTAGCATACATAAATATTTTTTATGTGCCATTATTTTATCACAATCAGTTTTGAACTTTATCTTACGCTTGTGATAATACTTCCTGTATTCGCTACATATCAACTTTATCCGACTGTAGTCTGCAACGCATCATCCCTAAAAAGTATTCTTTTTAATTAAACTTCATTTTATTTTTTTGTTATTCCAACGGTAAAAGAAAAGACATTTTAATTAACATGAATAATTATTTTTATTGCCTTAATGGGTAACTGATGTGTGTTTTGGGATTAATTTTCAACACATTATGTTTTCAAAAGTACACATACACACGCGTAGACACACACAAATATTTTTTTATATGAAAAGTTTATATTATAAATCACTTAAATAATTAACATCCATGTACATACATACATACACATACATACATATACATACGTACATATGCATATATATGTTATTTAAGTGTATGGGTAAATTTTAATTGTATTTATAATTGTAGTAAAGTTCTACTAAAAACTGATTTATTACGTTCACATTACAACAACAATGTTTGTATTTAAATTAACTACAAACCGAACCAAAAAAAAAATAAAAACAAGAAACATAGAAAAGAAAAGAAATATTATGAATACAATACAACACAATTACTCTAATGAGATGAGAAAATATTTGAAGAATGAAACTAATTATTGTAATTAGAAAATGATTAGAAATACTATATGTATGTATGGTATGTATTCGTCTACATATGCTTATTACGCCCAAGTTCTTTAATTTCCATGTAATTAAGTTTTTAATCTAACTGTAGTTATTAAATGAATTTCTAATTCAAAAAGAAAAGAAATATTTTTGTTTTCAAATTAAATTAAATTAAATGGGGTTAACCATAGCCCCTTAAATAGTTCCCCAAATTAACATACATTTCGCTTATAAATATCCTGTAATAGAGAACAACCTTCAGTGAAAAAGAAAGAAGAAAAGTTATAATGGAACGGTACGTGTCCTAGTCATCATGGATTTATTGGATTTATTATTCGAAATGAGGAAGAATATTCAGGCTAACATAGCGAGTTTATTCCATGCCATAAGCTTACATAACCAAATACCTTTCTGTACATTAAATACCAAGTTGAGAAAGCAAGCGAAAATCTCACTCCAACTATTGTGAAATGATGGCACAAAAGGAAGAATTATAAAATGACCACAATGTGGGGAATCTCACGAATATTTTAAAACTCAATAAAAGCACCCTAAGCATGCTTATTAGTGTACTCACGATACACTTCGCCTTATATATACACCTAAACCGTATTGTTGTGGTGAAAAAAGAGGAACGCATGGCATGCTACAAAGACATATCAACGATGAGGCAATTTTTGTGTCATTGCCCAGCTTTCGTAAGCTCGAGATCCAAACATTTCGAAGATTACGCTATACTACTCATATATACATACATAATTGATCATTACAAATATTCAGTCAGGATTACGACCTAGCTTTTCACACACCACATATGCCGTCTGTGTTAATTTTTTACTTGAGTGGCGGGACTTCGATTCCGAACGACAGATTTTTGAGATTCTTTTAATGGTAATTTTATTTATTCTCAGAGATTTTGGTAGAAATCAGCTGAGAGGAAGCCGCCGAAGAAATATTTTTTCATAATTTCGTTTTAATGTCTGATCCCGGGTTTGAACCGTGGTCTTTACATCTAATAAGCCAACACATTACCTACTAGACTACGGCGACTGCAATTATGACATTGTAATATTAAATGTAGTAAATTGTAATCGCCGTAATCGAGTAGGTAAGTGTTAAATAATAATTAACCTCACCAAATTTCCTCTCAATCCAGCGGGAAATATCTAGGAGAAGTTTTGCCGTCCCTCTACCACTTGATTTAGTGTTCCATTTCTCTTGCCATTGTTGTATGGTTTGCTTTCTGACGTCATCGACATTTAATGTCTCTCCGTACAAGTTTTTAGTCTCCCACACTCTCTTCCGCTCGCTTGCCTGTAGATCTATAGGTATTACACCACTGATTACTAGTATTGCTGACTTATATACAGTCCTATATGCCGATGCCACTCTAAGAACCATTTGTGTTTATAATTAACACACACAATAGGAGTGCTGTGAGAAACTAGGACCTGACTGAAGGGTTTTAATGACTAATTATGTATGTATGTATGTAATGTTAATTTCTATTGACAGAGAGAAATAAACTTCATTTAACAATTCATCTCGTTATTTAGAGCATTACGTATGTATTAATTATGTGGTCACTATGGCTTTGTTTGTAAGCATGAACGTATACATTAATTTGTTTAAATTCATTCATTTGTTTTGTTTTTTGTTCATTGCATTCATGTAATTATAATTAAATGGTAATAATGTTGCGGTTAAGCTGACATGAGGGCAAAACTTTGATGTGAAACGAATTAATATTTATTGAAATTGCAATTGCAATTAAATTAATACCAAGTTTTTTTCTTTTCTCTACAATTGCTAATAATTTTTTAGCAAAAAGAAATATTAAAATCAAATGAATTTAATTTGAATTGGAATTATTAAAGAACAAATTAATAAAATTAACTTAAAATTTAAAAATTAAAAAAGACTGCTTTAACTCATTAAAACAAAAAAATTTTCATCTTTTTTATTTATTCGTTCCTTTCATATTACTTTTCACAAATCTACCATGAAATAAGTTGCTTGAAGATAAAAAACTTTTCCCATATCTTTTATGGTGGGACACCAAACATCATTCCCCAAAACCATTCACCAAATGCGTTCGTTTTTCATTTTTTAATGACTCATTTCGTTTTCGCCACTAACACGAAATCATTTGTGAAGGTAATTTAGGAACGAAGGAACGAAACTAAAGGAACGAACTTTAATGGAAAGTGGAAGAAAATATTTCATTTTAAACTATTCCTTGGGGAAAGGCAAGGGCAGAAAACTTTTCAAATTAAATACTAAAGTTTTTCTATCAAATGCAAAAAGTTTTTGTTTTTTTTTTAAAACATTGTCCCCTAGAAAGGGAACATTTGCTCAAAAGCACTTAAGTAATGTTTGCTTAGCCATCACTTAAAGCAAAATAAATGCAAAAATTGTTGTAGAATTATTGGCTTATTATCCTTATCGCAAAAGAAATTAATTGTACAGAAGTTGAACCTTAGAAGGCATCGTAGTCTCGTAGATAGTGTGTTGGCTTATTAGACGAAAAGCCAAGGTTTAAACCCCACGTCAGATATCTCCACCTAAGCGAAGTATGAAAAAAAATATTTCTTTCTGCAGTCTTCTGGCAAAAACTCGGGGAGTAAAATAAAATTGCCATAAAAAGATCCCAAATTTGTGATCCGGAGTCGAACTTAAGTCACATCACTCCTGAGAATTACATCTTATGTATAAAATGAGTGTGTGTTTATTTGCTTGTGGGTTTGTTTGAAGTCTATAGACGGCTAAAGGGCTGGACCGATTTTCTTGAAATTTTCACAGTATCTTCCTGTATGTCTGGAAGGAGTTATAGGCTACTTTTTATTTTAAAATTTCAAGTAGGCGAGGTGCCACGCCTCATATCTCATAAACTACAACAGCTAGAGTCCTCAAATTTTGTATGGACGACTTTGACGTATATATGAACAAAATGGGCGGATTGGCTACAGAGGGCGTGTCACCTCACATAGTCTATATATGCATATAAAAATGAATGTCTGTTTGTATGTACCTTACAGAATCGTAAACTATGCATTTGATCATGATATGATCTTTAGCAAAGTTGTTGCGCATGAGCCGACGAAGGTTTCTAAGTTGGTATGACCAATGTCCGATAGGTGGTGCCACTGAAAATTACTCAAAATGAATTAAATCGTAAACTGTGTATTCTTTAACAAAGTTGTTGCGCATGAGTCGGCGAAGGTTGGTGCCATTAATTTCCGATGAATGGCGTCACTGAAAATGTTTCAAAATAAATGACAAGCAATTGGTCGACCTACACCTCAAGCACGGAAGAAAAGAGCATTACGAGCCTCAGAACCAGACGAGCATTGAGACTGGAAAATCTGCGAGTATATGCCGCTGAGACTCGTTCGCTTGAACAACGAGAAGTGAGATTAGAAACTGATCGAATGCATACTACTCAGCCCCGTTCATCTGAATCATCAGGACAACGGGAAACAAAATCACTAAAAATGATTCAAAATTAGTTGGACATTTGTGTAATGTCTTTCATTCAAATTTATTTTAGTTGGTGGCGCAGCAACACACGCAGGGTACAGCTAGTTAATTTATAAAATTAACATGCACAATACAAGGGGTGTGAGATCCTGACTGAAAGGTTATATCCTTTCAGGCGCCTCTCCTTTTTGCACGTCTTCGCCAGTTGGTTATAACAATCAGTGACATGGCTTCCTCTATTTGGTCCTTCCAACGCAAACAAGATCGTCTTCTTTGACGACGCCGAAAATCCACCCATCAAATATCTGGCTCACTTGGGCGTACATTATCGATTGTGTGCAGCCGTATTTCACCAATGGCTTCACGAATATTATACTTTAAAGCGTCAATTGTCTTTGGCTTGTCGGCGTAACACTTATCTTTGATGGCACCCCACAAATAATAGTCCAAAGGTGTCAAATCGCAGCTCCTAGGTGGCCAAACGACATCAGCTCTGCGGCTGGTAATGCGATCTTCAAAAACAGGGTGCAAAACATCGAGTGTAGCTTCAGCTGTGTGGCACGTAGCGCTGTCCTGTTGAAACCAAATGTTGCCAATATCCAAAAATTCGTTCAACATGGCCCAAAATCCGTACAAAACAGTGACTCGTTTTGGGTGCATTGGCTTTTCAATGTATGCGTGCATGTTCCTACTTGTCGACGATATATATTTCGTTTTTCCTTCACCTACTGCCGTACGCGTAGACTCCCGTTCAATAGCACTAAAAGCAGCAGTAACATCTCGATTGGTAAGCAAGCACCTGGACTGTCTTTTGAAAAATAATTCCATTGCCATGCACTCCCGTCTTCCGCAGAACACTCTGCATAACGAAGCGGAAGTCCCATTAAAATAGGGGCATTGCACTGGTACTGAACTAGCCAGTCTTGATGAAAAAGTTGTTTCATTTGTCTAAGTTATACTAGGTACTATGCGTTCATTTAACTGAGAAGTTCAACAATGCTGACAACAGCAGGGTTTATTGCATGACTCTGCTGGACTTGTACGACTGGATGTTTTCTGGCCCTAAATCACTTGTTCATGTAACATACAATTGCGATTCTTATACATACATAATTGGTCATTACAACCCTTCAGTCAGGATTACGACCTAGTTTCTCACACCACTTATGTTGTGTGTGTTAATTTTATACATCAGTGGCGATTCTTATGGGTCACTGTATTATTGGAAGATATTCGATAAAATAGGCGTTCTATTGAAAAACTTCTGCAGAAGTAGCTGAGGAGGAGAAATACATTATCTTTCACTTTATGTGTGACTGTCCTGCCTTTGTCATACATAAATACACCATTGGTTATTGCAACACTTCAAGTGTCTATTGATTATAACCTAGCTTCTCCTACCATTTATGTTGCGTGCTTTATTTTTATACATGAGTGCCGGGACCTACAGCTTAAATTCAATTCCAAACGACAGATTTTTGAGAAACTTTTCATGTGCAATTTTATTTACTACCAGTGATTTTGCAAGAACTACGCTGCGATTAAGTCTTCGAAGAAATATTTTTTCGTATTTCATTTTTTTGAAGATGTCTGGTCTGAGGCTTGAACCCTGCCTCACCCTACTACCTCTTATACTACGGCCACTTTAATGCCTGCGCTTTCTATAAAGAGGCGAAAATTCTTAACATCTCATTTCCTGTCATCATTGTCTGAACTCTCCAATACATTCTGCTGGAATAGCAAAATTATTTTGGAGCCTATAGGGAATGTTTGATCGTCGTGTTGTATATCAATTGCAGGTTCATAATGGGCCTATGAGCTGGCATAAGTCGGATTTCGTTCTTCAAGAAGCTTTTGCCATCAAATATATCATTTGTTATCAGCGTATATTTGAATCAATTGTTTGTACAGAGAACTTCATAATTTAGGTTTTTTATAAATAATTGAGATATTTCTACGAGAGAGAAAAAAAAACAAAGCAGTCAAACAAATGTAACCGAAAAATATATGAAGTCGTTGTAGTTTAGTCAATGTAGGTTATTAGACGTGAGGCCTATGTTTCAAAGCCCAGGTCAGATATCTCCAACAAAACGAAATATAAAGAAAATATTTCTTTGGCGAATTCCTCTCAGCAGATTTCTGGTAAAAACTATGAGAGCGAATAAAACTGCCATGAAAAGTTTCTAAAAAATCTGTCGTTCAGAGCCGACACCCACAACATAAGTGGTGTAAGCAACTAGGTTGTAATCCTGACTGAAGGGTAGTAATGACCAATTGTTTTATTTAAAAATATGTGATCCAGCGAGAGGTTAGACCAATTAATTCATATTGAGGTTTTGTCGAAGGGAAGAAAGGAAGAAAGGTTGTGGTTTTGTGCACAATAATTTTTTTTTTTTTGCAAATTTGGAAATGCGCATAACAGATGGAACGAAATATTGTGTAACTGTAAATGGTTCGAAGTGAGTGAGGCCTTAAATTCTAATTTCTTCTTTATTAACACGTTAATCGCCACGATAATATCAGAAAAATTTTCACATGGACAATGGTTACTTTTTTAGATAATTTAGTTAAAAATGTATCAAGGAAACTTAATGTACCACAGAAAATTTTTTTTTTGGCAAAATTCTCGGAAAAACACCCTTTTTTATGTCACACATATATGACTGACATGGCCTTATATTAAAACTTTTTTTCTCGACAAACCGTGTCAGTCTTATATGTCTAACGCATCCTGTTGTTTTGAACACAGCGTTGAACGCATTGCGTAGGAATCAGTGGTACTTGTAGCATTTACCGAATAACATCTTGTTACTGTGACTATTTCTTTATAAATAAAATGTCAGACATACATATATGTCTGGCATTGCTCATGTAGAACTTCATAGCGTCAGACACATATGACTGACATGGCGATTAACGTGTTAATAAACGAACAACTAGCAATACGTTATGAACAATGACTTAAAAGTCCTGAGAAAAAATAATTTGTATTTCCATTTGCTTGCTTTGAATATTATGTTATGCCACTAACGAATCGATATAAAATTATCGTATATGCCGTTGTCTAGTAGGTAGTGCGCCGGCTTATTAGACCTAAGGCCAGGGTTAAAATCCCTGGTTAGACATCAAAACGAAAATAGGAAAAAAATATTACTTCGGCGACTTCCTCTCAGCAGATTTGTGGCAAAAACTGTGAGAGTAAATATAATTGCCATGAAAAAGTTTCTCAAAAATCTGTTGTTCGGAGTCGACTTTAAACTGTAGGTCCCGGCACTCATGTATAAAATTAACACACACAACATAAATGGTGTGAGAAGCTAAGTTGTAATCCTTACTGAAGGGTTGTAATGATCAATTATGTATGTATGTATATAATCAATTAGCAATGCGTTATAAACCATGCTTTAAAAGTCTTGGGAAAATATTTTGTATTTCCATATGCTTACTTTGAATATTTTTTTATGCCACCAATGCATCCATTAAAATTATCCTTTACGTGACTTGGTGTTCTTTATTTTGGAATGTGGCTGACATTTAATCTTTCGCCCCGAAATTAAAGAACATATTGCCTGTTTGAGAGTAATTACATTAATCTTAAGCAACTTTAATTTTCTGGTACACACGTCAATTGAAACAATTTAATGGTTTCATGAAAATTTCATTGTAAGCAAGTCTGCCACTAATTTGCAAATTACTCTTATAGATTGGATTACATCTACAGATATTAAGGGAAAAAATGTCTTAAAAATAACAAAACTAACACTTAAGCTATGAATTTTCTTACATCATTTTTTCGCTTTCATGCATAGGATCCTTTTAATTAACTCATCAATATGCCGCCTAATTATATATTAATAGAACGCTTGCCTTCCAATGCAAGTAAATGTGTACGGCATTAAAGCCTGAAAATAAGAACGTGATCCCATCCATAACATGGCTGGCATCAGTTTTATACACTTAACATATGTTTTTTATGCTAATTTATTAGACCATGTATGTTCAGACTGTGTAAACAGTTTGTAGTTGGAAAATATTGAAGGCACAAACACATACACAAACAAAATGTAAGGAAAAACAAGGAAAAAATGAGAGAAAATGCAAAATCCATAAATTCTCTTGCATGCATTAACTACTGAAGTTTATTACAATTGCAAAAAAACCCAAAGAAAAGAGAGAGAGAGAGAATGAAAACCAAGAGAAAATTGCAAAAATTATTTCTTGCTCTGAACCTCACATTTTAAACATCTGTCGACAGCATGTGACATGAACTTTATTTCCCATACAACATGCATGCAGCAGCACCAAAAGCAAAGGCAACGGCATTACGACTTGTTTCCAGCCACAAGTAATAAACGATGCAACAATTGAGCAGCAGCAAAAGAAAATGAAGAAGCATACAAAGTGGATAATGTTTTCTTCTGGTTGTACAGACATGCTTAAAAACTTTAAGCAACAATTGCAAACGTACATACGAGTATATGCAATTGTATATGCAACAACAACAACAATTTCTCTTTTCCGAGGTCATAGAGGAGGCAATTCTGTTACTCAAGAAGATGTGTAACAAGAAAATGGCAAAATGTATGGACCACAACATGTCACATAAAAAATTTTCATTTCCAACCGAGTGTGCTTGTGTTCTCCTTTAATTTTTTTTGTTTTTTGTGTACCATGTTGTAGCCTACTTTTATGGTTATATGGTACGTTATTATTGTTCTTGTTGTTATGTTTGGTTGTTGATATTGCCACTGCCAGCAGTGTCACCTACATTAACAGTTGAGCCTGTAAAAAGTATCTGTATGGGGTTACAATAAATAAAGTAAGAAAAAAAGGAGACCAAAAGTGCCCGAGAAAATTTTTTATCAGATTCTGTATCTGCACCATAAAGGGGTCAACAATTAATTCTTACTATTATTGTCAATACTTGTAGGCCCTGTTAAGATTCAAACGAATGTAGCACAATAACAATATTACAGTGGAGTTAAATAAAAGATTCAGATTTATAGGTGGAACAAAACAAAAAGTAAATGAACGGATAGTATAGAATTTGATTCAATTCAATTCGTAACAATTTTGTATTCAATCTTAGTGTCGAGTCATTTATCATCATTTTATAAGTATTTTTCTAAATTTATGAATGAATCAAACATATTTCGAATGGTATTAGTTTGATGTCAACCTTATATTCATACTCATTACAACCTGTACTTATAAATCAACGTTGTAGTGAGTACGAACGAATCAGAATAGTTATATTTTAATATTGTTGACTCACTTATATTAAAAATTTCATGAGTGCTTTTGAGTAGCGAAAAAATGATTCATTGCTGATCCCAACCTAAAAAACTACGGAAAGAATATGCTGCATGATTATTGCATATGTAGGCAATGTGACAGTAGCAGCTGAAGGCAAAATTCCAAAATTACTGTCTGAAATTCTAGAGTCAATATATTACCCCTAACTTACATGGTGTAGCTCTCACTTACTCATACATACATAATTGGTCATTACAACCCTACAGTCAGGATTACGACCTAGCTTCTCATACCACTTATGTTGTGTGCGTTAATTATGATATATGAGTGGTAGGATCTACAGTTTACAACAAATTTTTGAGAAACTTTTCATGACAATTTTATGTATTTACTCTCAGAGTTTTTGCCAGAAATCGGCTGAGAGGAATTCACCAAAGAAATATTTTGTCATACTTCGTTTAGTTGGAGATGCCTGATCTGGGGTTTGAACTGAGGCCTCACGTCTAATAAGCCAACACTACCTACTATACCACGGCCACACTTGCCTCGGTTATATCGGTCATTAGGCGAAAATTCTTTCGGGACGCCAACCTATCCTGGAACAATGACGGATCTTGCTTCACTGCCAGCTTCACTTCACCGACGATGAATGGAAGTCGCACCAACCAACCAACTCAAACTTGATCGCAATGTCAACTCGATCATAGCAGGTCATTGAGTTATGGGAAGACATGCGAAAAGACTGCAGCATTTTGCCATATTTATGTGCAAGCTGAAGAGGAGGAAACTGTTATCCACTTCCTATGTCAGTGCCCATCTCTTGCGAGGTGCAGATTCAGGTTATTTGGCTATCTATTCCTTGTCAGCTTAATTGAGTTATCATGCATTGACATCAAGGATACACATACATACATACATACATTTACAACCTTTCAGTCAGGATTACGGCCTAGCTTCTCACACCACTCATGTTGTGTGCGTTAATTTTAAAAGTGAGTGGCGCGACCTGCAGTTTAAAGTTGACTCCGAACGACAGATTTTTCAGAAACTTTTTCATGGCACTTTTTATTTACTCTCAAAGTTCTTGCCAGAAATCTGCTGAGATGAAGTCGCCGAAGAAATATTTTTTTTTCATATTTCGTTTTGATGTCTGACCTCGGGTACGAACCCGGCCTTTATGCCAACAAACTACCTACTAGACTACGGTGACATCAAGGTTATAGCTTCGTATATTGAACTTTCAGTTTGGTTTCCAGGAGCAGCCCCTGACCAATTTCGTCGATCCGTTTGGTGGATTTCAGTTAGTACATGGACTGTGCTTACCTACGGCATCACAATGGGCCGGTATGCGAGCTAAAGTGTGATTTGGTGATCAACGCTACCACTTCGACCTAACTTAACCTTCAAAGGTTGACAATCATTCTCAGTCGTCTGTATTATCAGAAAACGATGAAAACAGCGAAAACCATATTAGAGTTCATAGAGTATAGTACGATAGAATTCCTAGGTCTTAAAACAAATGCTTACAACTGTAGTAGAATCAATTTTTATTAATTTTCCATTGTTTGCTATTCACCCGATTATATTCATATGAAGAAAAGTAATTCTGTTCACAAACAATTTATCATATGCTGCCTACGAATATTGATCTGCATTTGTAAGAAATCGGTTTCTCACTCTTCAAAGTACGGAACATTCGGTTCTACTTTTTGTCTTCCTTTCACAAATTCTTGTAAAACAAGAAAAACAAATTCCTTACTTTTATCACTAACTGTATATTCATGCAAATGGCAAATTGCAAATTATATGCTCATGTTGCTGCATATTTATTTAAAATTTTCCATTTTTTTCCTCTGTTTTGTCCCTAGTTTCTCTGGCAATAATACATTCTCTCAACTATTCCAAACCATTGTGTATAATAAAATCCATGGGAGATTTTAACAAAAAAACAAGAGCAGCAAAAAAATATTTTATCCTTTATTTGTTGTTGTCCATTTCCATGTCTATCGTATGTTGTATGTTTTAGTCATGGCTAATAGAGAAAAGGCTTATTGTTGTTTATGCCAATGTCCTGAGAGCCAAGGCTCTCAATATTCCCCATACGTAAATGTATACATAAGTACATGTATTTGGTATTGTTTATGTATGAGAATCTGTGCCTGATAGTCTATATCATATAAATAGAATCTTCATTTAGGGTACTTTAGATGATCCTTAGAGTAGTAGTAGCTGTTGCAGTAGCAGTAACAATAATAATAATGAATGCAAGCGTTGCACAGTGTAACGAAAAATAATACAAACGAGTATGCAAATATCATAAAAAGTATGTTGAAAGTCATTATATTTAAAAATAAAAATAAGAACAATGAATGCCCGAACTCGAGAATTACATACACACGTACATAGTTAGCCATTACAACCCTTAAGACAGGATTACGACCTACCTTCTCTCACCACTTATGTTATGTGTGTTAATTTTATACAGCAGTGTGGGGCCTTAAAGTCGACTCGGAACAACAGTTTTTTGAGACACTTTTCATTGCAATTTTAGAGTTTTTTAGAGTTTTTGCCTAAAATATGATGAGAGGATGTCGCCGAAGAAATATTTTTCTATTTCAGTTTGTTGGAGATGTCCGACCTGGGACTTGAACCGTGGCATGATGTGTAATAAGTTTACCCATCATTGGTTATTACAACCCTTCAGTCAGGATTATGGAAATAGTTTGTCAAACCACTTATGTTGTGTGTGTTAATTTAATACATGAGTGGCGGGACCTACAGTTTAAAGTCGACTCCGAACGACAGATTTTTGAGAAAGTTTTCATGACAATTTCATTTACTCTCAGAGTTTTTGCTAGAAATCTGCTGAGAAGAAGTCGCCGAAGAAATATTTTTTCATATTTTCGTTTTGATGTCTGACCAGGGGTTTGAACAGTGGCCTTACGTCTAATAAGCCAACACACTACCTACTATTCAAAAGCGACTTCAAACATGACCCACGCTTTAAATAAGAGCCACAACATAACTATTATTTGTACACGAAAAAATATCGTTCATAACTAAACAACTCAAGACACTTCTGGACCTGAATACACGTACATTCCTTATTGCCATATTCCTGTTGTCTTTATTTCTCACCACATTGTATTATATACGTGTACTACATAGCTCTGTTGTACATGCCCAATTATTATTGTTTTTTTTTTCTGTTGGTATTTTTGTCTTTCACCCTGAATTACCAATATTATCCGTAAATTCGTTTAAAGTATTTAATTTATTTACATGCAATGCTAGTGCTAGTGACTGCCTGTATTCATTCGATGACCTTTAGGTTCCCAGTAAGATTTGCTTGCAAAATTCGATTTTATTTTAAAAATTTATTATTTACTGTCTTGCATTATATGTAAATGTAATGGATATAAAAATCTGCTAAAACAAATTCTGATTTATTGGATTTTATTTAAGATTATTGCAGATTTAAATTTCTTTTTTGAAATATTTGATTACGGTATTCTAAGTCTCCAATAAGACTTGGGATTACATTATTTAACAGAGTAAATCTTATTGAAAAATATTTAAAAAAACAAGAAAAAAAAGAAAATTAAATTGTTTCTATTTTTATGGAAGATATGTGAAGTAAATTAACACGTTCGTATGAAATTTTAATTTTAACATGTCGTACTGCAGCAGCTGCAAAAAAGATCCATCATAGATGTAATGAATTAAAATAATAAAAACAAAATATACAGTAGGTCGTTTAACCTGCTAAGTCTGTTTTATAATATTTCGTTACCCTATTCGATCGATTCCATCCTAGTAAATAATACTACTGGTACCGACCAGATATCAGCAATGAATCGTTTTTTGCTACTCATAAGCACTCATGAAATTTTGAATAGGAGTGAACAATATTTCAATTTAACTATGTACTCTGATTCATTCGAACTCACTACAATGTTGATTTATAAGTACAGGTTGCAATGAGTATGAGTACAACGTTGACATCAAACTCATACCATTCGAAATATGTTTGATTCATAAGCCTACTCATTTAGATTCACGACTTTAGAAAAAAATACTTATAATACATATAAATGATTGTAGTGTTCGTATGCGAATCATACTTATTTTGTGATTCTTGTAAATGTTGAGTCATAGAGAGTCGAAATCAACAACATCACGGTTATGTTGTTAAGTTTGATGAGTTTAATATGATGTGTACTTGAAACTTTGAATATGAGTAGTATGAGTATAATATTAAAATAAGTATGAATGCGTATAAGTATCAGAAATTATGAGTATGATTCGAATATACTCATCTTTTACTCATTGCAATGAGGCAGGAAATCACTTAAAAAAATCTTCTCTAACTCTATAGTAAATTCAACAATCGATTTCAGGTTTTAAAGAGAAATCTTCTTGATTAGTCATGTTGTGTGTTAATTTTATCCATGAGTATTAGAACCGATAGGTTAAAGTCAACTCCGAAACATGTTGATGGTAATTTTATTTACTCTCGGAATTTTTACCAAAAGACTTCTGAGAGGAAGTAGCCTGGTTTGAATCCATTAAAAGACATTTGTTCATCCAGGTTTATTTTTTGAATTTCTTTAACCCTATTGTTGGATTATTTTGTTCCATATTTTCAATAATTTCGTAATCACTAGGGGCACATATAATACGTTGTGCAGTGCATGGAGAAATTGTTGAGCACGTCAATTCTTTAATTCCACCTATCGTATGAAGTGAGCGTCACGAGGCAAAACTCTCCATAGGAAACATTTATTGTAGACGTGCCTTAACTGTTCTTTTTTTTTTTGTTGGCGATGACCAGACTTATTCAGTGGAAAACATCATATTTTTCATCGTGTTAAAAATGGCGAGTTTTGCACCAGAAAATGATGAATTGTTTTGATGATGATGATGATGACTTTTGATTTTTATTTCATGTAAAGAGCTAGAGATTAGCATCAAATGCAGAAGCAACACTAAAGTAGATGGTTTCGACGGTTCAAAGACTACGATTTTGATGTGAGAAATAAAGAACGTGAAAAAGTCCAAAAAAGTTAGGTTACACCAAATTGCAAACAATATTAGACGAAGATAACATTTTGGGTCAGAAACAAATTCCCGAAATGTTAAATTTTGCACAACAAACAACTTCAGATTGTTTAAAAACTGTCTGCAAAATTAGTGCCACATGTTTTGAATGATGGACAGAAAAATCAAAAAAAATCGTGAAAATTTGCTTCAAATATGGAAATATTTTCAGAATCCCAGACGGAAAAATCATGGGTTAATCCGGGACAGACATCAATATCTGCTTCAAAATCAGATTGATTCGGTAGGAAGGCAGTGCTGTGTGTCTGGTGAAACCAGAAAGGTGGGTTTTTAAAACATAGGACAACCTTTAGTTTAATGATTAATTTCAATCGAGTTTTGATCAAAAAACCACCAGAACGGGCCAGAAGCCACTCGAAGTAATTTGACAACATTGCAATACACCAGCATACAAATAAAAACCAGTTCAGTATAGAATCCAAGTATTAAGCTAGAAGCTGCTATCCATTGCATTCACCAGTTTTGGTTCCTTCCGACTACTATTTGTTTTCATCGGTGTAACACACGCTGAGCAGTACTTCAATGCCTACAAGGCAGTCGAAAATTGGATGACAAATTCGTTTGTTTCAAAAGATGAACAGTTTTATTGGCGTGGAATCCACAAATTCTCCGAAAAATGGGAAAGAAAATGTGTAGACGTCAAGGGCTAATACTACGAATGAAAATGCTTTTTTCCTTCCCATTAAAAGTTCGTGTTTTATTATCACTGATAGGGTTGTCATCTATCGTTGCATAAAAACTACGTTTATGTGAAAATATATTCGATATATTCGAATATTGTGGTGGTTAACTTTGTTTATTTTTATAATTTTGTTTCATTGTGCTTTGTCACGAGTCCTTGGGGATTTCTGGATGGATTAAGGGGAGGCGGAATACATAAAATACAAATACAAATACTAGATCAGTCGCCGTAGTCGAGTAGGTAGTCTGATGGCTTATTATACACGAGGCCACGGTTCAAACCCCAGGTCAGACATCAAAACGAAAATATGAAAAAATATTTCTTCGGCAACTTAATTTCCTTACAAAAACTCTGAGAGCAAGTAAAAAGTTCTATGAAAAGTTTCTCAAATAGAATCCGTCATTCGGAGTCGACTTTAAATTGTATAGAATTAACGTACACAACATAAGCGGTGTGAGAAGCTAGGCCGTAATCCTGACTGAAGGGTTGTAATGACCAATTCTGTATGTATGTTTACTTCTAATGTTTGTCATTGTGATTAAGATTAGTTGGAGCCGAATTCAAGTCTTATATTTCTTATACTGAAATGCATAAACTCTGGTGGAAATTTTTTATACTTTGATCACGCCTTTAAGGCTCGAGTTTTAGGTCAAACAGTTTTACCACCAAATTTCTACTGCACTTAAGTAAATTTATATGATGCCAACTGCTCATATGGGACTAACAGATCAATGATATTTTTTGAAAAATTTTTATTTCTAATTTTCCAATGGGTTACAAAATCTTTGTATATCTTGACGTATTTTAAATCAAATAGAATCGAATCTAAAGCATAAAATTTATAAACTACCAAAAACAACATTCCATAGGGTAAATATCCCTGGGAATTATACGCTGTAACATCACAGAAAACAAGTTCTGCACTTTGCTGAAAAGTTTTGAGAAAAAAAATTACAATTCATTATAGCTGAAAGCAATTGCTTTACCGCAAGTCCTATTAACACTAACAAACACTAATTACCTGCAGCATATTACAAACCTTTTGAATGCTTTTCACCAAAAAGATTCAAAAAAATTCCTTTCACTTTTAATGCGTTTTCAACAAAACACGATTCGCAGTTGATACGTTAATTAATGTTTTCATTAAAAATTCCTTCTACTCATTCGGGGGCCATTTTTCATCTTCTTTGTTTTTCACAAACAACACTTAATAGAGGCACAATAAATCGATGCTTTTTGGTTTTAAAATTTATCTACGCTATCACACTTAGCCCACCATCACAATCCGGCCATTTGTTATTAGCGTTAAAGACCAAGCTCAGCCAGAAAAACTATACGAAACACAGAAAATCTTGGCCATAAATATCATTTTTTTTTCGTGGTGCAATGTACTTTGGCCATTACAATGCGCAGCAACATATTTGTTGTTGTTTGTTTTTAATGTAAATGATGTTGCCAACAAAAACACGAAAAGGAAAATATTTATGAAGGAAAAACAAAACGTAAAACTGAAACTAATAATTACAGTAAAAATAGGGGGAGGGGTAGGTCATGTATTCGCTGTTAAACACATCTGTGCTATAAAGAAAATTATTCCCAGTTTTTATGTTTCAACAGAAAGGAGATACAATTTAAAAGCAACAACGAATGCGAACGAATCCACACATTTCCATAAATAATAGCTCTCGCATAGAATTTTTTTATAAACGATCCCAAAACACATACAGTGAGCATCAAAAGGAAATGTACACTAAAAAAATACACATTAATAAATTACCGTTATTTTTATTCCTCATTACCAGTTTTTAAAATTAAAACAAAAGAAAAAAAATTCGAAATATTGTTAAATTTTTTCGGGCACTCTCCTTAAGTGGTAAACGTTGAGTTTGGTGCTTGTTACAATTTGATCCATAATGTATAGTTTTTTTACGCTCACTGTACCTGCAGCACAGGAGTAAAAGTGAGGAATATGTACGGAATTTAAGGTAAACTTAATTGCTGGGGAGTGTCAGTGAAAAGTTGGTGGTGTGTGTTATAAAATCTAAGACATCAGATTAATGGATTCTTTACTTATGGTATTTAAATTCGAAACATTGTTGAGAAATTTTTAAATTTTTTTGGGAAAGTGATATGTCAGCCAAAGCCCCACATTTAATAACCCAACACACTATCTACTAGTCTGCGGCGACTTATAACCGAATCACCATTACTTATTTAATTGGCCATTAACAGCTTGCAATTTCTTTCAGGCGCCTCTGCTTCTTGCACTCATTCGCCAGTTGGCTACACCCATCGATGACAAGGCCTCATCGAATTGGTGCCTCCAACGCAAACAAGAACGTCGTCGACTTCTACATCAAATACCCGTCACACCGGAGCATCCTCCTCCATTTGAACGACGGGACCGAGCCAGCGCAGCTCTAATCAAATCACCGCTACTCACTTAATTGGCCATTAACAACCCAATTATCGGATTTTGGCCTGCTTAAGCAAATCCTTCCAGGAGCCTCTGATTTTTGCGCGCCTTCGCCAATTGGGTATACCAAACAATGACAGGGCTTCCTCGACTTGGTCCTTCCAACGCAAACAAGGTTGCCCCCTCCTTTGACTTCTGCATCAAATACCAGAGCATCCTTATTCATTTGAACGACATGGCCGAGCAAGCGCAGCCGTGTGGAAATCTTCGCCTACTCACATCGGACCGATGATCTAATGTAGGATTTTGCTCTCGCATACTCAAAGGCTGCTGCATGGAATCGCTGAGAGGTGCCAACCCGGAGTTATACTTGTATGAAGAAAAATGTAATATCGGGGTTATAATAGGACTTTATAATCCGTTAAGCTCTTTTAGGCGACTATCAACCGCACATAAATGGTACTTTATCTCGGATAAATTCTTTATTAATAATATTGTCTGGATTACAACGTGACTTCTCAATAAAAATTTAAGTGATATGAATGAAAAAAAATAACAATAATTTATTAAACGACCCTCGTTGGCTTTTATATCGCACAGGTATTTATTGGTCGTAAATTTAACGCAACATCAATTAAATACACCGAAGTAATAATAAATAAACAACAGTAACAACACCAACAACACCAACTGTAATCAAGCCAACAATACCAACAGCCAAGTACCATCAGCATTCAAGTTACTGCACTTGCCAGGTTCATTGTGGAAAAAAATTTTAAACACGGAAAAAAGTTTTTCCCTCACTTCCGTGGCTTAAGCGATTATTGGAAAATGTTTTTTTAATGTTTTTAATATTTTTTTTTTTTTTTAAATTTTTACTGGCGTTAATTTGCTTATGTACGTTTGTAATGCAGCGGTTTTTTCCTCTTTTTTCTGAATTTTGTTGACCTTTAATTTCAAATGTTGCACAATTTTCCACTCCTTTACCCAAAGATTGTTTTTTTGCGCTTTAATGACGGCGCTATTCGTATGCGTGCATTGAAGGTGAATGGCGTTTTTGAAGCACTGTTTCAAAAAATACAATTTAATTTCAATTTTGTAACGATTCTGTAGTTCTTATACTAGATTAAGTCTACAAATTTTTTGTCCTACTTGCTCATGAAAGTAATTACTATTGAGTTTGACGTGGATAGGATTTAATGAATCACAAGTGGACGTGACCACAGTTATAAAATAAAAACTTTTTATTGCTGCTTAAATGCTGGTGTAATTGAAAATAAAAATATTAAAATTCCCATTAAATTGTGCAATTTTCGCTGTAAAATTATGCTGATACTGATGATATATGAGCTCAAGTAATTAAAGACAGTGCCCAGAGAAATATGTAACTAGTGCGTATGGTATGGTGGTTTTAAATTTATTTCTACCACCATAAGGGGTAGGACAATAAAATGCTAGGCACAGTAATTATGTCTGAAGTCGCTGTAGGGTAGCAGTCAATGTGTTGACTTATTAGATGTGAGGCCACGGTTAAAACCCCAAGGCAGACATTTCCAACAAAACGAAATACGAAAAAATATTTCTTTGATGACTTCCTCTCAGCAGTCTTCTGGCAAAGAAAAAACTCTGAGAGGAAATAAAATTACCCTGCAAAGTTTTTCAAAAATCTGTAGTTTGGAGTCGATTTTAAACTGTAGGTCCCGCCACTCATGTATAAAATTGACACACACAACATAAGTAGTGTAAACAAACAGATCGTAATGCTCACTGGAAGGTTGTAGTGATTGTTCCCATTCTGTTCGGTTTACACTGTAAGAAAACCATGGAGATAACGACCGTCGAGATCAGGCAATTGTTTCTTTAAGGAACCATTACACGTAAGTAAGTCGTTACACATTGGAAGTCGCCGTAGTCTAGTAGGTAGTGTGTCGGCTTATTAGTCGTAAGGCCCGGGTTCATATCCCAGGTCAGGCATCAAAACGAAATATGAAAAAAAATATTTCTTCTACGATTTCCTCTCAGCAGGTTTCTGGCAAAAGCTCTGAGAGTAAATAAAGTTGCCATGAAAAAGTTTCTCAAAAATCTGTTATTTGGAGTCGACGTTAAACTGTAGGTCCCGCCACTCACGTATAAAATTAACGCACACAACATGAGTGGTGTGAAAAGCTAGACCGTAATCCTGACTGAAGTGTTGTAATGGACAATTATGTTTATGTAAGTGTATGTAAGGAAGACGCCTAGAAGCATTACTCCCCTTGGATGTTTATTGCGTGTAATGGTTTCTGATAACGCCGTAGTCCATTAGGTAGAGTGATAGCTTATTAGACAAGATCTCGTGTATCGATAATTTCTACGGCGACCTTCCTTCAGCTGTCTTTCTTCTCTCAGCAATCTTCTAGCAAACAACTCTGAGGTGAAAATAAAATTTCCATGAGAAGTTTCTCAAAAATTTGTCGTTCGGAGACGATTTCAAAAAAGATTTCATGTAGAAAATTAACACACACTACATCGGTGGAGTGAGAAGTTAGATCACAATCCTGATTGAAGGATTTTATTGACCAATTAAGAACGTATGTAAGTCAGTAAAAGTGACGACTTGGCAAAAAAAAATTCATTTCGCCGTAGACAGAAACATAATCATTTGAAGACAGATCTGGCCTGTAAGGCAGCTATATTATTAACCCTGAACGGTTACGCATCGACGAAGCTCATTTACACTTTATCATATAATTATTTATGTTTGACCAAATTTCGCTCTTTTTTTCAACAACGTTAGTTGTAATGAAAGCTTGCAGTCAGTAGACGAAAAAAAATTTTTTGTTTGGCGATTCAACGAAGAGTAACCTTACTGTACAAAAATGACCATCCAGGATTAAAAAATGGGTTGCCAGGGTATGTTTACTTACTACAAGCTTTCGTTATCAACCAACATTGTTGATAGAAAGAGGGAAATTTGGTCAAATATAAAAGAATTATATGATAAAGAGTAAATAAGCTTCGTCGATTCGACGAACAGTAACCATTCAGAGTTAAATTGTTCGTCGATTCAACGAAGAGTAATCTTAATGTACAAAAATGAAGAGTAACCTTTCAGGGTTAAACATACAAAATGTCAGATGCATGTGTGTTATCGATGAATGTATATGAATTGGAATTGTCTGGACAAAGCCCATCTTGAATCTCATTGGTATGATCTGCCCTTGTGTGGGTAAATAATTAAGTCACACGATCCAATTATTAACAGGATTGTAATAAGAGTTTCAGCACAGACTCTTAGCAGAACACTTCGTGGTTATGCCATTACACACGAACAAATTTTCGATATCGTCAATTTTGGCTTCATCATATTTTACTTCAGTACGCCGTGACTATACCACGATATTTATTGTGAATCAACCCAATACTACCAGCAAACTGCTGAGAGTAAGTACGCAATGAAATATTTTTTATTACTTCTGTTCTTGGTTCTGCGTTTGAACCACAGCCTTACGTCTAAGAATCTAGCACACTATCTGCTATACCCCAAAGACTTCGTCACTTTTACTTTATTTTATACAAACTATGAAGCAGATTTTCATATCCTGGTTGTATAAAACAAACCAAATAACACCGAAATCTTATTCTAAAATATGAAAACCATTCTAAATTTGAACTGGCCAAAGCCACTCAGTACAATATGGTGCTGTAAACAATGGGTTAAGCAAAAATAAAAAAATACCAACAACAACAATAACAATAATAAACTTATAATAGCAATTAAATTCGTTATTGATACGAAAAATTGTGTGAATTTAATTAAAATAAATATTAAAGCCAAAGAAAACGAGCAACAAATTGGAAAGATGAAGAAGAAAAAACTACATTTATTTTTTTGTTGGATTATTGCATTTCAGTTTTCACAAAGCAATTAAAATTTTTTATTTCAATACACACAGTGATAGGAATTATGCTACCATTCACAAGAGGAGTATATAGTGTGCCATGAAGGCGTGTCTTCTACCAAATTATGGTTACAATTTTAAAGAACATTCACAATGAATTGAAAATTGTTTATAAATTGTTCCTAATTTGCCAACCACTGATGGTTCACCATGTACATTTAAGCAATTCGCTTTTGCTACATGCACATGTATGAAGAGGAAAAATAAAAATACCACACGGACAAAAATGTTGACAGAGAAAAAGGTAAAAAAGTATATACCAGGGACAACATGGTGAAAAAAATTTTATTTTATATGCAATAAATATATATACATACATACATACATACATATATAAGTATAATAGATACACCAAAAAGGGAAGGAAACATCAATAGCAACAAACTCAATTAAAAGTGTATGAATACACCGTGAATTGTGAGTATTATCGTACGCTTACACATACCCTCTAACATATCCTGCTGCACACCGTTATATAATAAAAGCATCGTAAATATATCTCGTAATAGATGTACCATCACTTACACAGACATGATTGGATATGCCCTTGCATACATACAACAAATGTTTTACTTGTATAATGCGAGTTGAAAAACATAATTTACCTCCATTAACACGCAACCAAATGGCGGGACATGAACTCAGAAAAAAAGTATACAAGACAGCATGAAATAACCTTTAAAATGGGCTACGTAAAGCATAGATTTGTTGTTTTTCATAATAGGTTTTTGATTTCATGCAATTTTAACGACGAGAAAAATGTTCCAAAGTCTCATACTACAAATAAATGCAGCAAAACTAAGCGTTACAGAGGCATGGACCCCATTAAGAACTGATGCAGCAGTCTTGAAAATATTCCAGAGAAAAGTCCTACGTAAGATCTTCGGTCCAGTGCGAGTTGGCGATGTATCGACGTATCCGGTCGAACAGTGAGCTGTATGAGCTCCTCAACGACATAGACATTGTGCAGTGTATTAACATCCAACGACTGCGCTGGCTCGACCATGTCGTTCGAATGGAGGAGGATGCTCCACCCTGATGGGTATTTGATGCGGGAATCTGCGGAAGTCAGCGAAGAGGACGACCTTGTATCCATTGGAATGACCAAACCGAGGAAGCCCTGTCATCGATTGGTGTGATCAACTGGCGTAGGCGCGCAAGAAGCAGAGGCGCTTGGAAGGATATGTTGCGGCAGTCCGAAATCCGTTAATCGGGCTATTAATGGCTAATTAAGTAAAAAGTATGTATGTATGCGAGGCGTATTTGTCTCAGACATCTTGCAAATGATGATAATTGCATATTGTCTTAAGGGGCCCTATTTTTGACCTAAGGAAAATTATGGACCGACCATAACAAAACTTGGTAGTATGATTTAGATTTATAAAATACACTATTCGGTATGAAACGATACCGATGTTTTTAAGCCATTTATAAGCGCAAACGTGATTTTCTAAAGGGGACTTTATATGGGGACTAGGGTCAAATGTGATCCGATTTTCACCAAACTTTAAACCATGATTTCTTAGTACACAGAACTGATCCATGCTAAATTTTATCATGATTGTTGCATAATTACTATAATTATGTGTAAATAAGTGCAATTTCGAGGGGAATTTGTATGGAGGCTAGGTGAAATCACAGACCGATTTGAACCAAAATCAGTTGGGTTCATCCCTGGGCCTAATTATCACTAACAATATCAAAAAATTCCAGCCATTAACTCATAAAACACTTCTATTAATTTTGGCCAGGTTTTCAGGCAAAATACCCCTCTGTGGGACGTACATCAGAAGACGAACATCTATGTCTGTTTCAAAATTCAAAAAAAATATTGGTCGTTTTCACCCCTAAATAATAAAAATTTCCTGATAATTCAAAGTGTATACAACAAGCATAATGAGGCGATCAAGCATCTCTATTCATTAAACCTTTATAATGTTCTTGAAGGCGAATGTTCGCTCTAAACATCATAAACATCGTTGTTTCCATTCATTATTGTTGTTTGTGTATTTTGTTTACATTTATTCTTGTAGTGTTGTTGGTATATTTTTGTTTACTTGTTTACCATTTTTTTGTGCTGATGTTTGTTGTTCCATTGTTGTTTATAATTTTAATGTTAAACGATGTAAAAGCAAAACACCAATGTCTTGATTATTCATTTTCGTAACAATATGGTAAACATAATGGTCCAAATATCTCTTGGACTCACTGTAAGTTGGTTCATTAAAATAGGAAGTGTAGAGTATATTTTGCCAATTTGAATCTAAAATTAAAATAAAACACATAAAAAGATTAAAAAGTTTATTTAACTTATTTTTCTCTTTGCAGATCCCTACTGTTTAAATATTAAAATAAGGTATGTACCATATAATCAAACAATATTAACACGTAAATAACCTGTTAATTTATAATTTAAAAAAACGAGCACTAAACTTTATAATTATAATTAAATAACGAGCTCATAAACTTTTTTTGTGTTACAAAAAAATTAAAAACTTATTACATTTATGGAAGTGTCTAGCAATTCATAAATGATGATAATTTGCATTAGCCTGTAATAGGATACTAAAAAATGTGTTGCAATTAAAATATTTTAATTAAAACTTCCATCATTTCATCAGCCATGTGGCTGTCAACATTATCATTCAGCCTTGACCAACATATTCACTCTTACCACAGCTCTTTCCTTCATCTCTTTGCTTTTGTGGTTAAATGAAATAGTAGAAGCAAGGTTTTCATACGAATTGCTGGCATCTTTAACCTACTAAGAGGGAATAATTTCAAGAAAAATTAAATACTTAATGTTTATTTAGTTTAAAACAATTTAAAAAAAATTAAATAAACTCCGATAAATACACATGTCGTTCGGAGTCAACTTTAAACTGTAGGTCCCGCCACTCATGTATAAAATTTACGCACACAACAAAAGTAGTGTGAGAAGCTAGGTCGTAATCCTGACTCAACGGTTGTAATGACCAATTATGTATGTATGTAAATACCCATGTCAGTAACCAAGCGAAAAGAAACCACAGATTAAATGCGTATCAAGTTTATTAGTATCAATGAAATGATTTTTTTTTTCATAATTAAAGACCAAAGTTTTTTATTCGTCAAATAGAAAATGAAACACACGTGAATCACAACTTTCAGTAAAATTTTTATGGATTAAAGCAGAATGACACCAGGTGGTTAAAGTACAGAAAACCTACCAAAGGTTTCATGGCTATCGACATATATTTAAACCATTATGTAGGTTTGTCGTTCACTTAGAAATACCTCCTTACTTTTTATAGAAGTCTGTATCTTTTAAAAAATTTGTTTAACTTCTTCCAATCCACTCATCTGGTACAAGTAACTTCTTGCTTATGAAAGCTGGACTGTGACACAAAAAGTGCTGCATCGTTTCGATGTCATCATCACATCCATCATTGCATTCACCATTTCCCACCACGACAATACGGTTTATGTGTACATGACAGGCAGATTATCCCGTGAGTATGTTTCAAATATACTCATGGTTCTCCCCTTTATTTGTGTAAGTCCTACTACTGTCCACAATAGTCGATGTAACGTTTCCGTCTACTTTGCCAGCATGGTCTTAATGTACTGAAAGACTTTTGGTTATCCAAGCTTATGGTATGGCTCTATTAGCCAGAATGTTCGCTTTCTCGTTTGCAATCACGCTATGATGGCTAGATACCTTTATAAAGCATACCGTTCTATGCCGGGAATAATTTTTAATGGCTTTTTTATACTCAAAGTAGGTCTTTAATGGCGTATTCCTGGATACAAGCATTTGGCATAACATTATATCGGGTTACAATTGCATTGTGAAACAGAAGTTTACACTTCAACTTCAAAAGAAGAGTTTCTGCCAATAAATTTCGAAGAATTTCAGTTTAAATTAAACCGGTTTTCCTTCTTTATAAAGACTCCAACATGTTTATTTATCCGACGACGGGGGTAGGATTCCTCTCGCTACTTAAATGTTACGTGAACACATTTTGTTCATTCGCCATTTCTCCAGCTGACACTTGCGTTCTCTAAGATTATAATACTTATGCTTCCCAAGGATTTTCACACATGCAAGTGAAAAATATCATAAGCAAAGGCGAAAGCGTACATAGGAAGAACTTGGAAATTCTTTCGAATTAAAATTTTCAGCTAATAATGTAGCCTTCCAGCAGCAGCAGCACTATAGTAAAACGTACACACATACTTATTTAATTGGGCATTACAACACTTTAATTAGGATTACGACCTAGTTCATCAACCCGCCAGGTTGTGTGTGTTAATTTTATTCCAGAAAGGGAGGGACCACTCGAATCCGAATGACAAATTTTTGAGAATCTTTTCATGGTAAGTCGCCGAAGAAATACTTTTTTGGCCAGGGGCTCGAACCCTGGCTTTACGTCTAATAAGCCAACACACTGCCTACTAGACTACGGCGACTGAAACAGAAGCTTACAATTCAACTGCAGTAAAGTATTTCTGTCATTAAATTTCGAAGAATTTCAGTTTGAACTGAAGTGATTTTCCTTCTTTATAACTCCTTCAACTTGATAATTTATCCGAATACGGGATATGATTCCTCTCGCTCACATAAATCTTACGTGAACACATTTTTGTTCATTCACTTTCATTCTCTATCTAACCATTTCTCCAGTTGACACATACGTTCTCTAAGATTATAATACTTATGCTTCACAAGGATTTTCATACATGCAAGTGAAAAAAGTGTCACAAGCAAAAGTCTAAAGTCTACATATGAAAAACTTGCACATTCTTTCGAATTCAGATTTTCAGCTAATAATGTAGCCCTCCAGCAGCACCAGCACAGTATTAAAACTTACACATATATTTACTTAATCATTCCATTAGGATTAACATAGTTCATCACACCACTAATGTTGTGTGTGTTAATTTTATTCCATAAGTGGATTCCGAACGACAGATTTTTGAGAAGCTTTTCATGGTAAGGTTATTTACTCACAGAGTTTTTACAAGAAGACTGTTGAGAGAAAGGCGCCATGGAAATATTTCATTATGTTCGAGATGCCCTAGCCAGGGGTTGAACTATGGACCCTCGTCTTATAAGTCTACGTACTATCTACTAGACTATGGGAACTTCAAAATATTAAAAGGAAAATTTAATTCGAGATTATGAAATAATCTTTCGCGCCTTAGGTTAGGTTAAGCAAGTACAGTACCCGGAGGTCGAGTTGACCCATTGTACAACGTCCTAGTTTCTCACACCACTTATGTTGTGTGTGTTAATTATATTCCATATGTTGAGGGACCACTCGATTCCGAACGACAGATTTTTGAGAATCTTTTCATGGTAAGGTTATTTACTTGCAGAGTTTTTATAAGAAGACTGCTGAGGGGAAGGTGCAGTGGAAATATTTTGTTATATTCTAGATGCCCTAGCCAGGGGTTGAACCATGGGCCCTCGTCTAATAAGTCAACATACTATCTACTAGACTATGGCAACTTCAAAATATTAAAAGGAAAATTTAATTCGCGATTATGAATTAAAATTTCGCGCCTTAGGTTAGGTTAGAGGACGTGTACTTGTCAATTAAGATAAGTACAGTACCCGGATGTCGAATTGACCCATTGTACAAAGTCCTCGTTTCTCACACCACTTATGTTGTGTGTGTTAATTTTTATACATAAGTGGTGGGTCCAACAGTTTAAAGTCGACTCCGAAAGACAGATTTTTGAGAAACTTTTCATGGCAATTTTATTTCAGAGGTTTTGCCAGAAATCTACTGAGAGGAAGTTATCGAATAAATATTTTTTCTATTTCGATTTGATGTCTGACCTGCAGTTTGAACCGTGGCCTTACGTCTAATAAGCCAACACACTACCTACTAGGCTACAACGACTTCTACTCCCTCTAATTCCACCAGAAATCTGACTATATGCTGATGCATTTATTTTATTTAAAAAAAGGTCTTTACTTTTGTAAAAGAATACAAATAAAACGAACTTTTGCTGTAAATTTCTGCTTAACCTATTAAATATTAATGACTTTAGCAACATTTCTAGTTTGAAATTTATTTTATCACTCGAACCACGTATTTTCTCCAACCCATCCAACCATCCATCCATCCATTATTTTCTAATGTTAACCAGGAGCCCGGTTGTTAAGAATTTTCAAAACTCTTAAACAATAAAAACGTAAAAATTCTCTGTGACCGCAAAATATTTTAAAGTTTTTTTGAAAATGCTGTTACATTTATGTCTGTGTGTACACTTGCATGCATAAAATAGTTGTTATACATGTCCTTATTCAAGGATATGGACAAAATGTTTGTGCACACACTCTCATAAAACGTAGTGTGTAGTGAGTCGCGTGAAGTGGAGGTGAAGATGTGTAATTTGTAGAGCAAAGTGCATTTATTTTAATGGCACAAATGGAAAATAGTTTGCATCACTGGCTAAAGTGCAACTAGTGGAAGTATTCTCTGTTTTCTGTTTTTCTTATTTTTCCTTGGTTGATAAGAAGAAAAAAATGGAAAAAAGAGAAGAGAAAATGGTTTTAAAGTTTAGCTTTTGTGGTCTAAAAGACCAAGTGTATTATTTTTTTGCTTTTCTTTTTGCTTTGGCCTTCGCATGAAATGATTCAACATTCGTTTTCTTAGCAAATGTGTTTAAAAACAGTTGAAATACGAAATTAATGGCAACTTGTTATACCCTACACTTGAGGCAGTCTTAAGATTACTTTTTGCACTACTACCCTACACATTTCTAAGGCATTTCATGGAATGTTACAAGTTATTGGTTTTTAATTCGTTCGTACCGTTTCACGATTTTTATGTGTCCCGCACAAATATAGTTAGGTTAGGTTAGGTCGGAGGGGTAGCTCCCATATCACAAAGCTCACTTGTGCACGCATAGCGGCCCGTAGTGATGCCACGATTGAACGCAGTCCCTGTACTAAACAAGTTCGATCAAAATCATTTTTTCCAATTTCCTTACAGCAGTTTTCTGGCAAAAAAAAACCGGAAAGTAAATAAAATTGCAAAGAAAAGCTACTCAAATCTATTCGAAGTCGACTTAAAAATGCAGGTCCTGCCTCCAAATGATAAAATTGAGACTCACACAATTTGGGTGGTGTGACACGCTAGATTGTAATCCTAACTAACCAAATCGTGTGGACCAATTAAGTAAGTAAGCAAATACATTGTTTAGAAGCTCTAGAATTTTTAGACTGAAAACAGCTTTTTCCAGTGTCGTGGTTTATTAATGCTCTTTTATACTATTTGATCACCGTAAGTTAGGTTATATTAGAAAGGCAGCCACCGTATAGTTTATGACTTACAAGTGTTCTCTACAGTTCTGTTGTTATAACGACACACAAGTATACGTATTTCTCAACCATTCCGATTGTCTTATGAAAGTGTGACTTCTATTCGAAACCTTTGGCGAGGTACGTTCTTTCAATAAATTCTGGGCATCTAAGAAACTTCCGTGTTAGATTCGTGTTAGAACTAAGAAATGACAGAGAATATGTTCCTGAGGTTAGTTGTTTCTGCATAAGTCGTTGTGAATACGCCCAGAGGTCAACGAATGCTCCCAGAGCAGACAGCTATGAGGCTCCTGCAATGGACTCTGATCAGGTTTAACACAAATTTTGTTCTACATATCGGCTGAGATCCTTCTAGACTCTCTACAAGTGGGATTCGTATCCCATCTATCCTGAATAGTTGAGCAAAATTTTTCCGAAATCGTTTATTTACTCCTCTGTAGGGTTATGTAAGTTTTCTGCAGTACAAACGTAAATGGTACCCTGTATCCGAAAAATTACATGAGGTTAATGATTATATGCTTCTCTCAGGCTATCAGAGATAGCTTTAGTGTCACATACTAACCTAAAATTTTCAGAGGCAATCCGCCGACAGTGAAAACTTGGGTAACGTCCCATATATTTGATATTTTCGTGAAATAAATGACAGTCGAAGTCGCCGTAGTCTAGTAGGTGTGTGTTGGCTTATTAGACGTAAAGCCACGGTTCAAATCCCAGGTCAGACATCAGAAACGAAATATGAAAAAATATTTCTTCGGCGACATCCTCTCAGCAGATTTCTGGCAAAAACTCTAAGAGTGAATAAAATTGACATGAAAAGTTTTTTAGAAATCTGTTGTTCGGATTCGACTTTAAACTCATGTATAAAGATTAACACACAACATGAGTGAGTGATGTGAGAAGCTAGGCCGTAATCCTAACTGAAGGGTTGTAATGGGCAATTATGGATGTAAATGATCAATTAGCTACTATACGCAATGTATTACAGAGAGATTATGCTATACAACCAGACCAAGCATTCTTTGCTTACCACGGCAGTTTCCTTAGCTTCATGCCTCCATCAGCATATTGTGTAAGGCATCTCATAAGTCACACACAGTTGACTTATTTGTTTGAGCCAAAAGGCGTGCGTTTATTTGAATATATTTCAAGAATATGCTTAAACGTTTAAATTAAAAACAAATTTAAAATAACAAAATTAACATCAAATTTTAATTAAAACATGCAAATAAAGGCAAACGATTCAGTTGATTAATGCAAGCACACACATGTGGATTCTCTTTCTTATTCTTGGAATTCGTTTAAATATTTGAAATAATTTAAAAAAGAAGAAATTGAATTTAAAATATGAAAATACATTCAGCACATAACATATCTTCTTACATACAAATATTTTCTTAATAAAAACTATCACTGTAAGAATAACGTGAAGACGCCGTGATCGAGTAGGTAGTGTGTTGGCTTATTAGACGTGAGGCCCCGGTTAAAATTCCAGGTCAGACATCTCTAACTGAACGAAATATTAAAAAATATTTCTTCGGCGACTTCCACCCAGCAAGTTTCTCGCAAAAACTGCGAAAGTAAAATAAAATTGCCATGAAAAGTGTCTCAAAAATTTGTCGTTCGGAGTCGACTTTAAACACTAGGTCCCGCCACTTAGAGTACCGCTGTAGTTTGTGGCTTATTCGTATAAACCTTTAATCTGGTCAAAACGCACGATTACAATGGCCAGTTCACACCATCTCTACGTCTTATAACGTAAAGTCTTGGTTAGTTGCTTGTTCAGAATATTCAATATAGCATGAGCTGTGTGACACGCTGGATACCATCGACGTGCAGATTCCTCCGACAATGTTTTCAGACCAACGTCGTTATCAAATTGTAACTTTTTCTGGATTCATTGGATGTTATTGGCCAAAACACGCATGAAAAAATTATTGTTTAGGGACGCATTGACTTCTTTTGGATTGCATTTGGATTCGCATTCAAATTCGATAATTTTGTTTATTCAGTTACCCATTTATACAGAAATTGACCTCCTTGCTGAAGATGACTTTTGTATAAAAATAAGGAACAGTTGCCAAAAGCCACAGAGATCGCACGTCGCTGTTTATTGTCGTTCATGGTGATTTGATAAAAAGGACTGCATACCTGCGAAATAATTTGACAGATGTAGCTTCAAAAAAAAAAAGTTAGAAACTACGCGTTGGAAGACATTAGAGTTAAAAAACCACGTTATCAAAAAAGGGTTTTACTACCCACATTTTTTAACATCTGTTAAGTGCTATTAGTTTCTGCTATCACCATAATCCATGATATCGGTTAAGTGCAAACTGATTTATGGTCATAGAAATTTGTGTACTTTGCATGCCCAGCAAAGCAATGGCCATCATTCGAACGATATTATATTTCGTACATAATGGCATCAATACATACATACATAATTGGTCATTACAACCCTTAAGTTAGGATTACGACCCAGCTTCTCACAACACTTATGTTGTGTGCGTTAATTTTATATATGAATGGCGGGACCTACAGTTTAAAGTCGACTCCAAACGACAGATTTTTGAGAAACTTTTTCATGATAATTTTATTTACTCTCAGAGTTTTTGCCAGAAATTTGCTGAGACGAAGTCGCCTAGGAAAAGAAATTTTTTCATATTTCGTTTTGATGTCTGACCTGGGGTATGAAATCAACAATGAGTATTCAAAAAGATGAGTAGATTCGAATTATACTCATAATTTCTGATAATTATATGCATTCATACTTATTTTAATATTATACTCATACTACTCATATTCAAAGTTTGAAGTACTCATCGTACTCATACTTAACAATACGTATGATGTTATTGATTTCAACTCTCCATGACTCAACATTTACGAGAATCACAAAATAAGTATGATTCGCGTACGTACACTACAATACTCAGGTTGAGTGTTTGCTTTGCTTGTTGTCTTTGCCTTTTTCTTTCTTCTTTTTTGTAAATCACAACTAAGACCGTAGATTTTGACGAATAATGCGAATCACTCGAATCATTTATGAGAATTATAAGTATTTTTCTAAAGTTATGAATCTGAATGAGTAGGCATATGAATCAAACATATTTCGAATATTATGAGTTTGATTTCAACGTTGTACTCATACTCATTGCAATCTGTACTTATATATCAACGTTGTAGTAAGTGCGAATGAATCAGAGTAGTTAAATTTCAATATTGTTGACTAACTTATACTTGAAATTTTATGAGTACTTATGAGTAGCGAAAAAACGATTCATTGCTGATATCTGGTAAGAACCATGGCCTTACGTCTAATAAGATAACTCACTACCTACTAGACTATACCGACTTCATTAATTATAGTTATAACGTTTAAATGAAAATTTTACAATTCTTTTAAGTTTTTTGAAATTCTGGTAAGTTTCGAAATTCATTTTCAATTTACTGTCCTGAGTTTTTCAATTATTTTTTTAATTAAAATTAAACTAGCGAGACATGTGCAGAAAAAATAAAAAAAGTTAGAATTTAAATTTAAATGCAAAATAATATTCTTCTTCTATATTTTCCATTTATTCTCATTTCGAAAAGGAAAAAAAAATTGTTTTATTTTTTGTTCTTTGTTCCACTTGACTGGTTCGCTAAGAAATTTGTTGTTTGTTTATTTGGTTGTAACATTTGCAGCAGTAGCAGAAGCAATGACAACAATATTGTAAAATACGAATGAAAATGAATATTCTTCGCTTATTCTATTTTCTATTTTCTATTTTCTATTTTACTGACCCAGTTTGTTGCAAATTTTATTCGCAAATTGTCTCTTTTCCAACTTGTCACTGCTTAAACAACAAATGGGGTCACCGAACATGAACAAATTTGACAAAAAAAAATTAAATATCCAGAGAAACTAATTTTAACGAAATAGTTTTTGTTTTTTTTTTCGGTTTTTAGAAAAACTATTTTTTTTATTCTGGAAAAATCTTTATCGATAGAAAAAAATAATTTCGAAGTCGCTGTGGTATAGTAGGTAGTGTGTTGGCTTATTAGACGTGATACCATGTTTCAAACCCCCAGGTCAGTCATTTCCGCCAAAACGAAATGTGAACAAATAATTCTTCGGCTTCGACTTCCCCTCAGCAGACATCTACTAAAAACAGACGTAAGATTAATATTTGGTAGTGTGCTTTCTCTAGCAAGTTCATGGGCTACACAGTTACACTCAATAGGCCTGAAAGCAGTTGAGACACCAAACACCAGAATGCTTTTTAATACGGTCAAAGTAATCCCAGCAAATACAAATCCCTTTAGAGGTAAAAACTGTACTCGTAATATACCTGATTGCCATTCCGCTGTAGGAGAGAGGAAGTAGGCGAGCTGTTAATCAGTATTAATTTCTATTATACACGTCCAGGTCCTGTGTAACTCCAAAGAATGAAATAACCGACTGAGACTGAAAAAAAAACTCAACACTCTGAAACAGACCTTAAACAGTGTATTAACAATCGAGTCAGGGCAAACGTGGTTAAATCATGCAAGGTTATCCTTTGTCTAGCAGACGAGAGTGAAGATTTTATCGAATTCTTAATATAAACCTTAAGACAGCCTTTCAATTGGTCTAAAGTCATTTGATTTAGTGTACGATGCTTTTCTAGACCTTTGAATAGACATCAGCTTAGTAACCCTAAATAACCAACGACCAAGGAAAAAAATGTCTCCAACATTTTGATTGCTGCAGAAAACTTGACTATAATTGCAGAAAGATCCTCAAATAAGGAGTTAGCCAAAAAACCCCTGAGTATCTAACCTATAACCAGCTTTCAGAATACAGAATTTCACGAGGATAGTTGCCGTTAGTAGATGATTAAATGCAAAAATTTGTCCATCAAGTTTTTTTTGCCCATGTTATATAATGTATGAGCTATTTATTCCTGCCTTATGAAGGTTCCAGACTCCAATTGATGGGCTTGATTCTACAGAGGGAAAAATTCTTAATTTTGTGTTGACTTCATGGTGGCTTAGACCTATACCAGAGGACTGTCGGAGCTTATGTTTAAATATTCCTATACATGCAGCTACACAGTAACAAGTTTTACAGTCAGTTTGACATCGAACATTCAAAGATTTTTAAATTTGACTTCATGCAGATTCTTCCCTGGAGTAATTAAATCTCCATCTTGATTTGCATAACTGATTTGCATTTGCGTTAATTTGTTTTAACCGCCCATTATTGTGGAGTGTTATACTGAGTCTCTTTGTATTGTATTCTGTTTACCATACTAACACTAGGCATCTGATATCAACCCAATAAAACTGATCGTCTTTTAAGTAAATCAATTCAAGACACAATTTCCGACTTCCTCGTATGAATCAAATCATCGGAAGGAAGGTAATGGAAGTCGCCGTAGTCTAGTAGGTAGTGTGTTGGCTTATTAGACGTAAAGCCAGGGTACGAGCTCTAGGCCAGACATCAAAACAAAATACAAAAAGTATTTCTTCGGCGACTTCCTCTGGCAAAACCTCTGGTAAATAAAAAATTGCCATGAACATTTTCTCAAAAAATCTGTCGTTCGGAATCGACTTTAAACTCCAGGTCACACCACTCATGTATAAAATTAACACACACAATTTAAGTGGTGTGAGAAATTTGGTCGTAATCCTGACTGAAGGGTTGTAATGACCAATTATGTATGTATATATGTAGTCGGAAGGAGCAAAGTCTAGTGAATACGGCGGATAGGGTAGAAGCTTCCGGTATAATGCTTTGATTCTGAACGGGTTTTGCTTTGTGTGCACGTGCTTATTGTGCTTTGTGGCCTATTGAAGATATTTTTTGCTCAAGGAATGGTTCAAATTGATCATTTATTATTGGTAGCAATCTGTGTTAATGGTTTCACTAGGTTTTAGGAACTCATGATACACCACATCTTTCTGGTCCCACCAGACACAAATTCTGCCAAATCCAATTTTCATCGGTAGTAACAATACGATGCAACACTGATTTCCTATCGTGTATTTAAAGAAAAGTGTCACAAGATGTTTTTCGCTTTTCCATCTGTTTGTTATTCAATTCATGTCGCACCCAATTTGCAATCTTTCGGATCTTTCCCACAGCTTTTAAATGGTCAGAAATTGTTTGTTGTACAACATTTAACATTTCTGCCGTTTGTTTCTGACTTAAAGCGCCATCTTCATGCAATATTATTCGCAAATCGGTGTCTTTAAACATTTTTGGGTGGTCTTCCACGTTCTTCCTTTCTTACATCAAAATCGTTATCTTCTAATTGCTGCTTCTGATAGAGTATGATCACCATATGAATTGACAAGCAATCAGTGAGACTTTCCAGTACTTTTCTTCAAATGAAAACAAAAATTAATGCTTTCCGCAATGCTTTCATCACTTACTGTTGTGGTTTTAAACTTAAAAGCGATCAATATGCCACAAGGCTATCCAATTGGTCCTATAATCCTTAAATTGCATTGTTCTTTGTTTTCTATTTAATTGTTTTGTCCAAAACTCTTGTTATTTCTATTCAAGATTAAAATTCTTTTGTTTATTTTCCCTCTTACTAATCACAACCTAATCCCTAATCAGAAATTTTTTGCTGCACTTAAGGGTAAATGCCTTTAATTACGAATTGTTTTAGGAATTTCTTTAAATTTTAACAAGAATTTCTTTTAAAACACAATTGCTTCGCACAAGAAATCCATCCGTTTGCAAATCTAAAGCAAATAGAAAAACTTTTAAATCAAAAACAAACTTTAAAAATACTCGTATGTTGCACTAAACCAAATAACAACAAGAACGTACAACAATAGTTGTTGGTAACTTTGCTAACAACTACTACTCATAGTTTTCTTCAGTTGCAAAAACAAACTTTCGATGCAAATTTCAACATTTCATATACAAAACAAATTGTGAATGCAAACACCACACACACACACTCGTTCTCATATTCGTACTTCAATGCATAGCCAAGCGTATGTATACATACATATGTTTGCATACATGTGTTTGCATATTATTCTAGAAGAAGAACAAAAGGGGCATAAATGGCAAAATTTTTTCGAGTATTACGATTAGCAGCGCTTCATGTGGTGGATGTTAGATCTCCATTAAATATTGCAAGTTTTGTGCGCAGAGATAGAGATGATAGGTGGCGATCAACGCCGTATTTCCACAGGCACATAAGCGGAGAACCTGGTCGTTGAGAGACTTTTTGGCCTCAGAGCTGGTATCACTCTGACTGAGATCCTTGTAGTAATTATCTTGGCAATCACTCGATCCATCATACAAAGCAGACTAATACTGCGCAAGTTGTTAGAATCTGTTAGGTCAACCTTTTTCGATATGTTAAAAATAACATCTTCAACTAGTTGACATGACAAATATTCGTTCCACAAAAATTCTGTATTCAAGGGAGTATTATTTGAGCACTCGTGACTGGTTTTCGCTGCAATCCCACAGAGCCTTGGAAACATGTTTCACAAAAGGTTGTTAACTGAGTCTGAAATCTACTGCATACTGCGATAATTAAAATCAATGTGAGGATTTTCATGTGCGATTCCCATATATGTACAGCCAATGCGAGAACCCGTGGTTCAAACCCCTGCTCAGATATCTGGAATAAACCGAAATAAAATTGCAAAGAAAAGTTTCCCAAAGATGTCGTTCGACGTTGTTATTCAACTGTAGATCCCGTCACTCATGGATAAAATTAACTCCCATAATGTGGGTGTTGCGAGAAACTAGGTTGTAATCCTAACTAAAGAGTTGTAAATACGATTTAAGTAAGTGAGATGTATGAGGTAAAGGGTCAATTGGCAAATAAATAAGTCACAACCTGGCACTCCTCTATTGAAAGGCAACCAAACGATCTCACCCGGATTCATTCACAAGAAAACGATGGACAAATAAAGTGTTGGAGTGATCACAGTTTGAGTGATCGAGAAACACGATTTGTATTGAGTCTCCCTGGTATAACCTTGGGCATACATGGCCTAAAGTTCGGAAATATCTGTCCAAGTCTTCTTCTACGAGAAAGAGGAGGCGACCGCTTTGTCACTTCGCACTCATTGTCCGGTACTTGGAGCAAGCAACCAAACGATTTCAACTGGCCTTATTCACAAGAAAACTTGTGCATCGTTTTCTTAAAAGCCTGACAAGTTGAGGGATATAGGAACACAGCTTGCATTGAGTCTATCTGAAACAAACCTAGTCATACATGACCTAAAGCATGAAAACATCTTTCTAAGTCTTTTACAGAAGATGTAATGCCAAGAAAGAAGAGGAATGCACTTTAAATCTTCTCAGTAATTTTCAGGCTTTTGGGCACCTGAGGCAAACGATTTTTAAGCACTTGGAGGGTGAATTGAATAAAATTTACGGCTTATTAAATTTAATGCGTGAGAGCTTCCTGCCCAGGAACAACATGATCTTAGCTATCACTCAAGTGAGGTGCTAAAGGCAACTGCCATTTAACCTGTCCTAGCCTCAATGCCATATGTAATCGAACTGTAAACACAAACAGAAGTAATTTTATCGAAAAGAAGCGCCCTTGTACAGTTCTGCAGATTTAATTTTAGAACGGATAAAAGCGGCAGAAGCACAAATAATACGATATTGAAGGTCTAATTATCGATAAATTTTCCTACTTTTGCTCTCTTCTGTAGTTGCTAAAGAGGCCTTAAATAAGGCTTTGAAGCATCAATCAGCAAATGTACGTTGTTTATCCATTTACGATTGAATAAAGGATGTTCGATTAAACGTAAAATTTTCTGTTCTGTTCTAAAATGCATTCTAAAGACAGTTGACTGTATATTTCTATATGTGGAACATTCATTTGGTTTCTCTTGCTAGTGAGCAAGAGATCAGCACTGAAATGTTAATTTTAACATGTCGTACTGCAGCCGCTACACAAAAAATTCATCATAGCATTCACGAATTAGAATAATAAAAACAAAATATTTAATCGGTCGTTTAATTTAACCTGCTAAGTCTGTTTTATAATAATTCGTTACCATATTCTATCATCCATCCGAGTAAATAGTACTGCAGGTACCGACCAGAGATATCAGCAACGAATCGTTTTTTGCTACTCATAAGTACTCATGAAATTTTGAATATAAGTGAGTCAACAGTATTGAAATGTATCTACTCTGATTCATTCATACTCACTACAACGTTGATTTATAAGTGCGGGTTGCAATGAGTAACGAGTGCAACAATGACATCAAACTCATATCACTCGAAATATGTTTGATTCATACGCCTACTCATTCAGATTCAGAACTTTAGAAAAAAACTTATAATACTTATAAATTATTCGAGTGACTCGCATCATTCATTACAATTTACAGTCTTAGTTGTTGTTGCATGTACAAAAAAAGAAAAAGACAAAGACAACAAACAAAGCAAACGCACAACCTTCTAGAGAGTATTTTAGTGTTCGTACGCGAATCATACTTATGTTGTGATTCTTGTAAATGTTGAGTAATGGAGAGTCGAAATCAACATCATGGGTAAGATGAGCGTTTCAAACTTTGAATATGAGTAATATGAGTATAATATTATAATTAGTATGAATGCGTATAAGTATCAGAAATTATGAGTATGATTCGATTCTATTCATCTTTTTGAATACTCACTGCTGATCTCTGTAGTGAGATCAACCTTGACATCCCCATAAACTGTTAGGACGATTTAAATTTCATTTCATTTGCAATTGAACACTTCAAATATATCCGATTGAAAATCAAAAAAAAAAAAATTGCATTTGTGCCCTTTTTTGCCTTTAACGAAATCTTTTACAAATTGTTCATTCAAAATTTTATTACAATACACTTCAACATATGTTAGCTAAATAAACAACTACAACTACTGTAACAAAGCCAACAACAAGAACAACAAGAACAATAATAGACGAGGAAGTATGTAAATGTTACACTTCGGTTGCCAGTCATTGTCTGTTGACCATAGAATTTTAAACATGAAGATGAACAAGTGGCAGAAGATGCTCAAATTTTCTACGAAAGTGTTTTCGAAGGCTGTTGTTTTGTCCACTTTTTTTCTTGTTTCTTTTTTTTTGCTTTTTTCTTTAATTTTTGCATGAAATTTTAAACCCGAAACAGTACAAGAAAATCTTCTCTGTTCTACGGTAACTTTGTTGTTTATTTTGGTAGCAGATTTTAAGTAGTTTTTGTTTAGAGACTTGAAAAATATCAAGAAAATTACATTGTAAAAACAATTTTGAAATTATTATATGGTCTTATAAGTTTGGGTTTATTTTATTTAATCTGTATTAACGGATTTGAAGTTATCGAATGGCTTGCTAACAAATAGCAGGGCTTTCATATCGGTTTATTACCTAATGGTAGTATATTATCACTCCCCGGAATTGTGTCGTCTTTGTAAATGGTTTGTTGGCGTCTTTATCGGGTTTATGCTTGACCCTGTTGACATGTGTAATCGAGTTACTATTTTGAAGGATGTAACAGCGAGTCTCTGCAAATACTCTTTTAGCCATCAGAAGTATATCAGCTGCACACACTTAACAGTCAATGCCCGCTCCTGATAATTTCATTTAGAGTCGTTTCACAAGTCGCCGTGGTGTAGTAGGTAGTGTGTTGGCTTACTATTCGTAAAGCCCGGGTTCGTATCCCAGGTCAGACATCAAAAATGAAATATGAAAAAAAAAATATTTCTTCGGCGACTTCCTCTCAGCAGATTTCTGGCAAAAACTCTGAGAGTAAATAAAATTGCCATGAAAAGTTTCTCAAAATTCTGTCGTTCGGAGTCGACGTTAAACTGTAGGTCCCGCCACTCACGTATAAAATTAACGCACACAACATGAGTGGTGTGAGAAGCTAGGCCGTAATCCTGACTGAAGGGTTGTAATGGCCAATTAGGTAGGTAGGTCGTTTCACAATCAAACTTAGTGGTGTTGGAATCACGCTCCATTATCAACCTAAGATTGTGCTGATCTTTGTCATCACAGGATCTACACATCTATATCTAGACGAGCACCGATAATCACTTCCTTCGCGTTCAAGGGTTCCTAAATGGCTCCTAATAAATCTACAAGAGTCAACTTAGTATGTCTAACTGCCCCGAAACACGTGTTACGCTTTTGGAATGAACGCCACCTTTCCTCCAGTTCAGGCTGTTGGTACCTGTATGCAGTTTGAGGCGGTCTTCCTTGTAAAGGTGACACCTTAACAAACTCAAAATGTTCTCAATTAGATTATTGGTCAGAGGAACACATAGGTCAGTACTGACGCATGTTCCTCCTGGAATATCAGTTCTCTAAAGAACTCATTCGACAACTATCATAACATAATTGGTCATTAGAACCACTCAGGTTTACGACCCAGCTTCTCATACCACTATTTGGTGTGTTCATAAGCGACGTTTAAATTCGACTTCTAATAACAGATGTGATAGACATGACAAATTTTATTTACTCTGAGAGTTTTTGCAAGAAATCTGCTGAGAGAAAGTTGCCTCAGAAATATTTTTTCATATATCGGTTTGTTTGAGTTGTTTAACCCAGGCTTTGTAAACGTGGCCTCACGTCTAATAAGGACAACTAAGGAATGCCAAATCCATCATACAGTTGCTAAAAATTTCTAGCAAGAATTATGTCAGTCTCTGAGTTGCAGAGACCTCTCTCGTACGACGAAACAAGTTGCTCATCCTATTCATGCTTTTTTATGGCACATTAGCATGGAGTCTTTTAGACACCGATGCAGCCATCTTGAAGGTAAGAGCTTAAGTCCAGTGAGAGTCGACGATAATTTCCGCATTTAACCAAGTCGCCGTAGTCTAGTAGGCAGTGTGTTGGCTTATTAGACATAAAGCCAGGTTTCGAGCTCCAGGCAAGACATCAAAACAAAATACAAAAAATATTTCTTCGGCGACTTTCTCTCAGCAGATTTCTGGCAAAAGCTCTGAGAGTAAATAAAATTGCTATGAAAAAGTTTCTCAAAAATCTGTCTTTCGAAGTCGACTTTAAACTGTAGGTCCCACCACTCATGTATAAAATTAACACACTCAACATAAGTGGTATGAGAAACTAGGTCGTAATCCTGACTGAAGGGTTGTAATGACCACTTGTGCATGTGAAGGAGCGCAAGAAGCAAAGGCGCCTGAAAGGATGTGTTAAGGCAGGCCGAAATCCGATAAGCGGATTGTTAACGGTCAACTAAATAAGTAAGCCAACTACTTTAACTAAAACTAATCTAGTAGGTAGTGTGTTGGTTTCTTAGACGCGATGCCACCGTTTCTTCGGCCACTTCCTCTCAACAGATTTCTGGCAAAATCCGTGAGAGTAAATAAAATGGTCATGTTAAAGTTTTCCAAAATTTATCGTTCGGCGTCGACTTTAAAGTATAGGTCCCGCCACTCATGTATAAAATTAATATACAATACATAAAACAAGTGGTGTGAGAAGCTATGTCGTAATCCGAACTGAATGCAGTTTTTCGACTCCTGATTTCCAGATTTTCCGGTAACAGAAAATCTAAAATTAAGGACATTTCCGAAAAATGACATACTTTTTCAAAAAAATAATGCTAATTGCCTATATGCATAGTCTTGTCTACCACTGCACTTGTTATTCGTATAAATTTGACTTTTAGTTTTAAATAGAAACTAAATTGAGAATACATACATACATATATGCATGCGTATAAGCCAATCAAAATTAAATTTTAAACAAATCCCAAAAATATGTACGTATATATATATATATATATATGTGGTGTATACATATGCAATTGCCGACATGATTTGATAGATTAAAATGTCTTATACAGAGGCATACAAGGCTTTAAGGATAGTTTCTTCAATTGCTAAAAGAGAGCGAGAGAGAGAGAAAAAATAAAACAAAACAACAATAATAATTATAATAAAATATTTTGAATTTTAATAAGTATTATTTAATTGAAAATATTTCTTAGTGTGCCCCTTACATGTATGTACGATATGTAGTACATGTTGCATATGTAATGTCACATGTTTACATATGAAAAATTACATTACACTTTGAGTGACAGGTAAATTGGTTACAATACGTGTTTTAAGGATTACAACAACTATTGGACCCAAAATAAAGAGTTATTAGTAGTTGTTAAACAAACCTCAAGCAACAACAACAACAACAACAACAGCAACATAATCAAATAATTTGATGTTAATCATGTTTTGCTTCTTAAAATTAAGACACAATCAAGAGGATTTCTTTTGCCAACATGCTTGACTGCATGAAATGTTTTAAGGAACACATGACTTGTAACATGAGAATGTGTACACAGCATGTAACTGACAATGTTTTACTTACCAAATGAGTCTTATGAAAAGTGCTTAATAATGGTTTATTAATCAAATATTAGTAAGGAAATCAAGTTCTACGGTACGTATGAGCATTTTAATTCGAATTAATAATTATACGAGTAATAATATACGTTTGCCAGAAAATGTCATCAAAGTATTCACTAAAGAATATACAGTGGACAGCAAAAGTCTTAGTACGGCAATATATTTTGACTAAAAAAAAGTCCCCACAGGATTAATACTCTTGCACAAAGAGCCGATATGACTTCAAGAGAATATTTAGGAGATGTTTTGAAAGAACGGTTCCGTAATCGCTAAACCTCAAACAAAAGTCAACCGAAAAACTTGCTCATGATGCCACCAGAAAACATTAAACAAAACTTCTACATTCAATTCCAAATGAGTTAAATTGAGTGCTTGACCTTAAGAGATATTCTACTAAATACAAGGGATAACGTTTTCATACATTAGGCCTTTGAATTTTAAATTTATTCAGTGTTCTCCTTGGGGGTACCTATGGAGTCATCTGAAACTTATCCTTATTTTCCTATTGTTTTATGAGAAACATTAAAAAATTTTTTGTTTTATAATAAAACAGAAATGAATTAATGAAATCAATATAGAAACTATAAATTATTATACAAACTTTTGGCTAAATTTCATGAAATTGCTGAAATATGTTGCCGTACTAAGACTTTTGCTGTCCACTGTAGATAACGTGAGAAAGTTTGTGGTGGAATATATGTACAGTTGAATCTTATATTGTCATTGCCCTGCTCTATTAATGCAATAAGAATCACTCCTACTGACTCTAACGCAGTGGGCGAACCAGATGTAAGATCGTCCAAGAATTTCGATCCTCCGGAGGAAGGTAATTCTTGCATACATATGTACATATGTGTGGATTTCTGGACATGGGGACAATATAAATAACAACAAAACTGATCCACTTGGCAAAATAGCACCTATAAGAATTCAAAGGAAGAAAATATGTGAAATTAGCATTCCCCTGCAGAGGAGCAAGTAATTTGTGTCATGAGAGCCCCACTTGTTTGTCCAAAAAAAATGGGATAATGGGATAAAGGCTTCAGACAGATCTGGCCGGATAGGGATACATTTGAGTTAAGCTTGGCCAGAGCAACGTGATATAAGCAAAAAAAGTATTCTATATAAATCGGTCAAAATTGGTTATTTAACAGAATGGTGGCGGAAACGGACCCGGTGGGCTAGAGAGCTCTAATATCAAGCATTCCAAAACAATTTTTGTTACTGTTGGGCATTTAGCAACTTGATGTGAGCTAAAAAAGTATTCTATATAAATCGGTCAAAATTGTGTAAATAATAGAATGGAAACGGACCTAGTGGGCTAAATAGCTCTAGTATCAAGAATTCTAAAAACAGTTTTTGTTACTGTTGGACATTACTTAGGATCGCTGATATCGGAGACAAAGTTAACATAGGCGCTACAGTTAATATCTTTACCATATGCCAAAAATGCATGTCATCGATTAGAAAAATTCAAGTTATCGACTTGAAAATTTCAAATCATTGACCAAAAATGCAAGTCATCGAAAATGCAAATTATGTACCAATAAAAATGCATGCCATTAACTCAAAAATCAAAGTCATCGCGCAGAAAAATGGCAGCAATCGGTGAAAAGTGCAAGTTATCGAAAAAAATTGCAGAACTCCGATAATTTAGGCCGATTTATACAAACAACTTTCTTTTAATCATTGGAAGAAAACAATTAGTTTCGTAGCCTATTACTACGGTCCCAAACAACGCTCGACCGTAAGGAAATTCTTGAAACTATTTCTATCTACCTCACTAATCAGCTTATATACCCTTCAGTCAGAATTACTACTTATGATGTGTGTGTTAATTTTATAAATGAGAGGCAGGACCTTCTGTTTATATTCGATTGCGAGCGAAAGATTTTTGAGAAACTTTTTCATGGCAATTTTATTTACACTCAGAGTTTTTGCTACAAATCTAGTGAGAGGAAGTCGCCGCAGAAATATTTTTCATATTTCATTTTGTTTGAGATGCTTGTATGGTAATTTGAAAAAAAAATAATGGCACGAAATCATCATCAGGTTATACTAAAAGAAAATCATTCCAATAATATTTCTCAAGCTCTTAACAAAAATGCTTTATACCAAATCCATCGACGTTATGCTAAATGGATCAAGAGATGAAAGACATATTTATGACTATAGTTTCAAAAGCCTATGATAGTCCTCAAGTCCTTCAAAAATAGAGAAGTCTATGTTAACACTTTGAAATTTTTTTATGTTTAAGAAAGAAAATGGAAATAAGCGAATGCAATAACACATTTTACTACAACCAATTAAAAACGAATAACACTTCAATTACTAATAATTTTCAGTTGTAATAATAGAAAACATAAATCGTTTTATTCACATCCCTAGACATGAAAACATTAACACACAGAAGCACATTAAAACAGCAGACGACAGCAGCAAATCGACGCGTAATTTAAAATGTAATGACGCGTTTTACGGAACTAATGTTTCATTCATGACTGAATAAAATCCAAAGAAATGAAAGAAATGGTGGCGACGACAAAATTATAAGGCAACATAAAAAAACAAGAAATAAAAGAAAAAACAGAAAACTTAAAAGCTTCAGCACATATTGTGCAAACGGCAGCAGAAATGTCATGCGATATAAAAGGAAAATGTTTAAGAAAAATTTGATTTTTTTAAATAAAAAAAAAAAAATAAAAATAAATATTATCTGTCTGCATAAATAGTAGTTTAGTTGGACAACGCTCATCCCTTAGCTTTCATTTACAAGATGTGTATGCTATTGGTAATGTAATGCCGTTTTGAGATAAAAACATAGTAAAGAAGTAAAGATTTCCTTGTATATATTCCAAGATTTATGTCGACTGTCTCTGACACTGACTTCTTTCTATTTGAAGTTTTATTTTCATTCTCGTTTAGAGGTCACACCCAGAACATCAATTTCAAACAAACAACTTTATGAAACAGACAATGTTTAGAAATATTAAGAAAAAAGAAAGAAAATATTTTCTGTTGTTGAGTTCCATAATAATCGCAATATGGGTCGTTTAGCTTTGAACGACATAATCTTGTACAAAAAGCAATATCTGTAGCCACCCTTATACCTTATATTTCTATATAATAAATCTCTTGTATATGTATATGTGTGATATTAGTTGGGCTCCACATACATATACAAATCACTGTACTTGTTTTGTGTTAACAATCCTCGCCCCTTTTGTATATTTTTTTCCATTTTTTTTCTTTACGCTGTTAATATTTTATGGCCTTGTTTTTTCTTTGTCCCAGTTTCTTTTTTAAGGAATATTTCTTTTAAATCATAATCCAATATGAAATCACATAAAAATTTCTGTTTTTTTTTATTGATTTTTTTCAAGCTTTAAAATATAAAAATATTTGTTTAAAAGTTTCGCTACTTTTAGCTTTTCAAACAGACAACAGTTTTAAAAGAGTTTAAAGTGGGTAGTGTGCTAGGCTATTAGCGTGAGGGTCGCGGGTTCGATTCCCACCACAGTCTCTAGTCTGTGACACTACACCGAGCATATGGTCAAACTTACTCAGCTCGTATATAATTAGAATATAAATTGTAATTGTATTGTAATAAATAAATAAATAAATAAAAGTTTCCACCCAAAAACGCGGGCATGGCTAGGTCTTCTGTATGATGGCAGCTTATGGGAATACCCAAAATCCAGTTTCACATTTCCATAAGCGAAGAATCTTTAGAATAGCAACCCATTCTTCCTGTGTAAGAGTGTGAGTTTTGTACGTTCCCTATTGAAGTTTTTGATGCCTTAATTGGGAATTAATTGAAAAATGAAATTCTTGAGTACCAAATATTTCTTTACATGAGCTAAAAGTCCACAAAATTCTGCATCACTTTCTTAAAAAATGTGTCTCTAGCAAGTGTCGTTACATTGCTACGTCTTTTTGAAGTGTGAGTTTTTTGATATTTTTTTTATCTTTCGTGAAAAAACTAAATTTTCAGTGTTTTCAAAATTAGTTCCTGGTAAGTTTTTATGTAAAAACATTAAAAAAAATATGGAGCCTTCAACAATAGACGATTGAGATTATATTTGCTTCGTTGTTCTTTAAGTTTATATAGTTTTGTTATTTTTAAAGAAATTTTTTGTGAAGGTCTATAAATTCGCAAATTTTGTAGCATATATGGAAAAATAGTTGTGAGTTAAGCAAGGTAAAGCAAAAAAATTTTTCAGTTCTTAAACCTAAGACACCTTGTGAAATAATAGAAAAAAAATTTTTGCACTTTCTTGCACCTGATTAAAAAAAACCTATATAATTTTTATCTATTAAATTTTTTGTATAAAATTCTAAGATCATAGGTACAAATGTGAATACAATTTTTATTTCGCGAAGAGAACTTTATGAAATAATTGCAAGTTCTGGATTTGAAACCTTTACTGAAAAAATTGCATTTCTTAAAGAAAAAATGTTTACACGTTTATTGCCAAGCAATAAAGAAATATTAAAGTTTTTAACGATACATGGAAAAATTAAAAATATTGATTAAAATTAACATATTGATTTCGAGGATTGCAGTGAAAGAAGCAAAAACCAAAAGACAAAATTGTAAAGGAAAGAAAATTCCTCATCTTTGCTGGCGCGGACCAGGAGTATTAAACTACTCTTTAATACCAATAGGTCAGTTAACTCAGAAGCCCGAAACAAAGACTTCAAAATGAAATGAAAATTTGTTTGATACTCAAAATGATTTATTCTAATTTGCATTAACATTTCTATGTTCAATTCTAATTTTATCTGGTTGGTGGATAATCTTTGAGAGTAGGATTATAAAATTTTGTCAGAACATATATTTTGATGCAGTACATCAGAATCAATTAAAAACTCAATTTTGAATTTTTTGGTTGTTAGGCCCTTATGCATTTCAGGTCACGATTTTTTTATTATTATGGATTTATCTTCTTTAAGCGAAATAAACCAAAAAAAGATAAAAAAAAACAAGCAGGAAAGCTCCCACGATTTAATTCCCATTTTAGGCATCAAAAACCTCATTGTGCGTTCGTCCGAAACCAATCTCCGGAACCATTTAGTTGCATGTAAAACCCGTGTGCTTCGATTCTACTTCAGGCCATAATGAAGCGTGTCCCACTGTCATGGCCTAAACATATGTTTGGGAACTTGAGCCTCAGTCCAGTTTGAAGGAAGATGTAAAGACGTGATGACATTGAGGCTACCCTGCGGCGTGGACTTCAGAGTACCTATGATAACCAAGTATGCCAAGCTCTGAACTTTGTTTTGGCTACAATTTACAATTTTAGCCTATGTTCACTAAGAAGCAATTGAACTGAAGATCTCGAAACCGTCTTCAGTGTAAATAGCAACTCTTTACTTAAAATCAACTAACTTCTTCTTCATTTACGTCTTCTTATCATGTGGCACTATACTGAATTGAACGCAATAATTAATTTTTAATTTCTCAGAATGTAACGCATCTGAAATGTACAATTTGCATGAATATGATGGTCAAGTCGTAAGAAGTCGCCGTAGTCTAGTAGGTAGTGCGTTGGTTTATTAGACGTAAAGCCCGGGTGCGTATCCCAGATCAGGCATCAAAACGAAATATGAAATAAAAATATTTCTTCGGCGACTTCCTCTCAGCTGATTTCGGGCAAAAACTCTGAGGGTAAACAAAAAATTACCATGAAAACTTCTGTTATTCGGAATCGTCTTTAAACTGTAGGTACCGCCACTCATGTAAAAAATTAAAACTCACAACATAAGTCAGTACAGACCTATATAATGAAATATAATGGCTATAATATGACAACTCTCTGAATATGTTTAAAATTAAAACAATTTATTAAATTTTATTTCGGCAATTACGAAATAAAATTTTTATATTCCAACGAAAATATTTGCTTTTAAATCCCCCGAAATTATTAAAATTTTTTGTATACAAAAACCTTTGTTTGTTAAGCCTTAATTACAATCTGTATTCAGTTGTTTTATACAAATCCTTTTAAAATCCTATTTTTTTCTAACGTTTTTAAATATCTTTTTTTGTTGTTAAATTTTAACTTTAAAACTCTTTACACTTGTTATCAGTTTTAATACTCTACACAAACACACACACATACATTTTGATAGTTTAGCTAAACAAATGTTAGTAATTGTATATGTATGAGTGTGTATATAAATGTGTAAGCTTGTAAATTATATTTATTTTTTGTCTTATGAAACAATAACAAAAAAGAAAAAAAAAACCGAATGCAATACAACAAAGCAAAAATGTTAGAGAAAAACATGTTACATCCGTTTCCTGTTCCTTTACTTAGACGAAGAAAAACAACATTTACAAATTCTTTAAAGAAATATAAAGAAAGGGAAGGAAAAGGAGAAAAGGACTAAAATTACAGTAAGAAATACGGCAAACTGTATATTATAATTGAGATTAAAACAGGGTGGAACTTATAAGCTGGTATGAAAGCAGAATTTTTTAAGGATTTTTAGAATCTGTGCTAGTAAGACGTGAATATATGAAGGTAGGTACGAGTATGCAAGTAGAGTTTGCTCTCAACTCAAGATGTTGGGATAGATATACTTCGGCCATATAAAACCCATTGTAAAACCCATAGTAGATGTAGATTTGTTGTTTTGAAATTTTGATAGCTTAGGTGTATGCCGATAGAGGGAGCCTTGGTTGGTATCGTTTCGTTTAACACGCCTATCTACTCAACCGGGTTTTAGATTCTAAATGCTAGTTTTTATGTCTAAGAAATACCTTCATACTCTCACGTCTCTGTGTTAAAATTCTTAAAATTTTGGAAGAAAGTAGTTCGCAACTGGTTGAATTATCAATAATTTATTCGAATCATTTGTTCAAGAATGAATTTTTATAAAAAAAAAGTTGTGAACAAACTGCACACACGACATACTTGGTTTCTTGATACAATTTTATATTTTTGGTAACAAGAAATTTTATTTCCTGATATACAGTGAGCGCCATAATTGAGTCAAGACTTTTGTTTTTAGGTATAAAACAATTTTGTCCTTAAGTATAAAAAAAGTTCCTTTATAAGTAATAAATAAACGTTTTTATTTTTGGAAATTAATTCGACTATTATCATTTACTTTTCTCGCTATACTAAGAAAATGAATTATTTCAGTGGTGTTTACTCACTTTTGGCGCTCAGTGTATGTAGGCAACCCAACAAATCTGAAATTATTGAAAGCCGATATTCAAGCCACTATTGACGACATACTCCCAACTATATTTGAGAAAATAGTAGACTTATCGCTTGGACAATGATGACATACATACATAATTGGTTATTACAACGACTCTCGTCAGGATTACGACCTAGTTACTCACACCACTTATGTTATGTGTGTTAAATTTAAACAAGAGTGGCAGGCCCTGCAGTTTAAAGTCGACTATGAACGAAAGATTTTTGAGAAATTTTTCATGGCAATTTTATTTTACCGTATTCTCTTAGGTAGTGTTTTGGCTTATTATACGTGAGGCCACGGTTCAAACCCCAGGTTAGACATTTCCAACAAACCGTAATATGAAAAAAATTTTCGTCGGCGACTTCTCAGCAGATTTCCGGGTAAATAAAATCGGAGTCGACTTTAGACCATAGGTTCCGCCACTCATGTGCCGATGTCTAGTAGGAAGTGTGTTGGTGTATTAGACGACAGGCCATATTTCGAACCCCAGATCACACATTTCCAAAAACACGGAATATGTAAAAGTAGTTCTTCGTCGACTGCCTCTCAGCAAATTTCTGGCAAAAACTCTGAGAGTAAACGAGATTGCCATGAAAAGTTACTTTCGTTCGTAGTCGACTTTAAACTTTAGGTTCCGCCACTCATGTTTAAAATTAATACACACAACATAAGTGGTGTGAGAAGCTCGGTCGTAATCATAACTGAAGTGTTGCAATGATCAATTATGTAGGTCTGTAAGATTCACACATACAGTTACACTAGAAATAAATAGCTTAAGAGTGTAAATAATCAAGACCAGTCGACAGATGTGTACTGGACACGTTTCCGAAGCAGCCCGAAAGGGTGTCATCTTCATAGAAGTTCAACCTGGTATCCAATATGCTACTCAGATTTCGTACATGCTTTTAAATCTTTTATGAACTTTAATATTGTGTAAACAACCATCAAAATACATTTGTATCTCGCACTTTGAAAAAAAAAAATTTGAAAAAATTATCGAATGACATAGGCCCGAATCATATGTATAAAAATAAATTCCATGATTCTTGATCTGACAGATTATCATTCGAACAATATTTCAGTCTTATGATATTATTTGAAGGTCTCAAACTCTCAAAAAAAATTTTTTAGTTTTACTGAGTTATATTCCGATATTCAGTTTTATTATCCTACAATGTGTACTTAAAATAATACGGTACTTTAGTTTGAAAAACATAACATGGTTTTCATTTCTTAATAATATTTTAATGAGAATCTAGATAGAGCATTGTCTCATGCAACAGAATGTGATTCCACAGCTCATAGCTTGATATACCATACATGTTTATAGAGCCCAGACACAAAGTAAAGTAGTGATATGGTGGTGTACACTTTCCTGCAATTCTGCTGCTATTACAGCACTTTCCAATCTAAACACCCAATTTAGGACATAGTTTAGTTACTAAATGTTCAATTAATAGTTTGAAAACATTTGAACAATTGCTTGATATCGCCGTAATCTATTGGGACTGTGTGTTGGCTTGTGAGACAAGAACCCATGGTTCAAAACTTGGCTTACCATGAAATATGGAAAAAAAATGTTGCTTCTACGACTTTCTCTAAGAGTAAAATAAATTTTCCATGATAACTTTCTCAAGAAATCTGTCGTTCGGAGTCAATAAAGAGTAGGTCCCGCCTTTTATTTATGATATGAACACACACAACGTAAGTGGTGTGAGAAGCTAGGTTGTTATCCTAACTAATAAGCAATTAAGTAAGTGAAGGCTCTTAATAACACATAAAAATAGATTCTGTGAGTTGCACATCCACAGTATAACTACACGCAGATTTTAACTTTTAAACTAAAATGCCGTTGATACCCTGTATTTTAATTTTATTTTATAATAATTGTGTATACGAATATGTGCATACATATGTAAGTACTGGTATGCTACGTGTTTATTTTCTTGTAATATTATTACGAATGTTAAAAGAAACAAGAAGAAGAAACAAACAAAAAAGAAAAGAAAATGCTGAAAAAAAGAAACAAATGTTGTAATCCTTAAATACTTTAATAACACTTTGGGGCTACTCTTGTTAAAATATCTGTTTGTGTTGTTTTTATCTTTCGCATACATATTTCTTTTCTGGTATATGCATGTATGTGTCCTTTAGTACACAGAACAGTATGTGTATATACATATGTATGTATATATATGTATGTATACATATACATATGTATGTATACATATACATATGTATGTATACATATACATATGTATGTATACATATACATATGTATGTATACATATACATATGTATGTATACATATACATATGTATTCATTTTTAACAATCTTATGTACTCAGACACTGCTGGCATTACGTTTATTTTTTCCTCTTCTTGTGATTCCTTCTTCTATTATTCAGATATATTTTTATTGCAAATTTTTTTTTAATTTTATTTCGTATTTAAGTTTTAAATGTAAAACTAGAAACTAAAGTCTTGAATAAGAAATATTCTGGTATCCTTAATTCGTTTTGAAATTTGCTTAAGTGATACTAAAAACAAATACAAGAGATTTGTTTGTTAAAACCTCAGCAACTATTGATGTATTTAAATTAAAGACGAATGTTTTTTGTTTTTTTGGTTTTCTTAAAACTACTAGAATTCAAAAGTTTTTGAAGTTCAATGCTGGAATAGTAAAACTAATCATATAGGTAGGGGTGGTGTTATGGAAATAATGAAACGGCATTATAATCAATAACTAGGTACACAGTTGAGGTTAGATTAGGTTAGGTAGGGCAGCGTATTACTCCTTCAGAAAAAATAACTACGAACGACAAAATATAGTATAAAAATAAAATCAAAAGGTGTCGGAAGAAGGGTTTCTAATGAGGTTAGGAAAGCTGAAAAGAACAAAAAAAGAGTCTCCTATCCAACATGCATAAGTGACGCCTGATTATTGAGACTGATGGCTGATGAGACTGATGAGTCTTTTATTTTCGTCACACTGAAATGAAACAATTCAGACGATATTTACAGATCAATACATGAACTTTATATCGCTTGTATTGTGTATATTACCGCCATACTACCTGGGAAATATACAGTGGATAGCAAAAGTTTTAGAACGGCAATATATTTTTAGCAATTTCATGAATTTTAGCCAAAAGTTTGTATAAAAATTTATAGTTTCAATATTTCTTTTATTAATTTATTTCTGTTTTATTATAAAACAAAAAAATTTTTAATGTTTTTCATAAAACAAAAGAAAAATAAGGAAAAGTTTCAGATGACTCCATAGGTACCCTAAATAAATTTAAAATTCAAATGCCTAATATATGAAAATGTTATTCCTTGTATTTAGTGGAATATCCCTTAAAGTCAAGCTCTCCTTTTAATCCATTTGGAATTGAATGTACAAGTTTTGTTTAGTGTTTTCTGGTGGCACCATGAGCAAGTTTTTCGATTGACTTTTGCTTGAGGTTTAGTGATTGCGTAACCGTTCTTTCAAATGATCTCCTAAATACTCTCTTGAAGTCATATCGGGACTTTGTACAAGAGTATTAAGCCTGTGGGGAAATTTTTTGTGAAAATGTATTGCCGTAATTCGATTTTTGCTGTCCACTGTATATCCCTATAACCACATTAAACGTTTTTACAAATACTTTAGATTCTAAAGCGTACAGTTCTTCGAATATATCAGTTGCTTAATAAGTTCCATGACTACCATTTCTACATATATACGTACCATAAAATATAGTATTCAATTTATTATGCCTCTTTACATGCATATGTATATCCACATACGTACATAATTTGGTAATTACAACCCTCCAGTCAGGATTACGACTTAGCTTCTAATATCACTTATGTTGTGTGTGTTAATTTTATACATGAGTGGCGGGACCTACAGTTTTAAAGTCGACTCCGAAGAACAGAAACTTTTCATGGCGATTTTATTTATTCTCAGAGTTTTTGCCAGAAATCTGCTGAGAGGATATCGCCGAAGAAATGCTTTTTCATATTTCGTATGTATTTTTGGAGATGTGTGACCTGGTGTTCATACCGTGGCCTTACGTCAAATACGCCAACATATTACCTACTAGACTACGGCATCTTTAAATAACCTACAGAAATCAGAAATTTTCCTATTATATCTACTAATACTGCAACTAAAAACCATTTCTCAGTAATATTATGAAAATACCTCCTACTAAAGATTAGTATCGGATCTACAGGTTTGAGCTTTCGTGGTTGTAGTGAGTGAATCGAACCTTCGCTCAAAAATTAGAAGGAAGAGGGATATTGAAGAAAGACGGACTTCTCCTCTGTCGTTAAGTCAAAGCTGACACTAATCTCACTAGTCCATCTGCAACTTCGTTACAAGTAATATCAAAATGACCAGATATTGAGTAAGTAATGCTATTCGATAATTTGACATAAGGCGGCTAAGCAACATCTTAGACCTCCAGGCAATTTAAAGCCTTATCATGCTGTCGAGCATAAATTGTTACTACTGAGCTCTTTTGTATATTTTACCTAATTAGTCACGTGACTTTAACAACTCCTAGAATTTTCGACTGAAGGAAAATTATTCGATTCCTTGATATTGGTTCCATAGAACCATAGAAAGACCACAGGAGCTTTGTATTTCTTCAATGACTTCCTCTCAGCAGATTTCTGGCAAAAATTCTGAGAGTAAATCAAATTGCCATGTAAAATTCATCAAAACTTCGCCGTTCAGAGTCGACTTTAAACTGTAGGTCCCACCACTCATGTATAAAAATTAACACACACAACATACATGGTGTGAGAAACTAGGTCGTAATCCTGACTGAAGAGTTGTAATGACCAATTATATACGATGTATTAGATTGAAGTGTTTATTCCAACATACACTGAGCGCCAAAAGTGAATAAACGCCACTGAAATAATTCATTTTCTTAGGATAGCGAGAAAAGTAATTGAAAAAACGTTTATTTATTACTTATAAAAAAAGTTAAAACAAAAACAACAATTCATGATAAAGGAACTTTTTTATACTTAAGAACAAAACTGTTTTATACTTAAGAACAAAAGTGTTGACTCACTTATGGCGCTCACTTATGGCGTATCACAATAGTAAACATTTCTAATCATTTAATCCGTAATTCCGACAGTAGAAATGACTAAACCGCCAGTTTATTACCATCATTAGAACCATGGGGCATACCCTCCACAAACTCACTACATCTAAATAATTCAGTTTAAAAAGGCTTTAACTTGCTATCTTCTTTACACTTTCCGGAAATAGCAGTAAGGATTTCATTCGACCGAAGTCAGTGTCACAGTTTTCACTTATTTGAATATAATCCTACCACTTCCTCGTGAATTAGTTGATCTGAACATCTACGACAAGTGGTCTTAACAGGACAGCGTTACTTGCCGCACAGCATGGCTAGCGACTTTCTTAAAGAAATTTGGATAGATGACGCGGCCGGCCCAAAAGTCCACACCAAATAGTGACTTTTTTAGAATGTATTGGACAGTTTAGTCAAGTAGGTAGTGTGTTGGCTTATAAGACATGAGTCCTAGGTTCAAAACCCAGGTCAGACATCGCCAACAAAATGAACTACCAAAAAATATTTCTAAGGGGAATTCCTCTCAGCGGATTTCTGGCAAAAACTCTGAGAGTAAATAAAAATTTACCATGACAAGTTTCCTTAAAATCCGTCGTACGGATTCGACTTTAAACTGTAGGTCCTTCCACTCCCATGTAAAATTAACACACACAGCATAAGTGGTGTGTGAAGCTAGGTCGTAATCCTGACTGGAGAGTTGGAATGACCAATAATGTATGTATGTATTGTAAGCTAATGTATCTCACGTCGATTGGAGTCATCCCAAATTCGGCCATTTTGATAGTTCACGTGCTGATTTATCCAGAAAGGGACCTAATCGTTGAGGATGATTATGCGAAGTAAAGTACGCGGTACTTAGCTCGACCATAAACAGCCATTTTAATTGAACAATTTTATTATTTACTCATGTTGTTGAAGACTATAATCGCTCATGTTGATTTGTTAAAAACAGACTGAATAAATTACAACTAATTTGACCGATCCAGCTTCTACAAGATGGTCCCTATCACGTGCAAAAGTTCGAATTTTTTTATTGCAAAGATACCAATAATAACCTGAGCTATTTCTACACACTTGGTACTTTTTAAACACACCTCGTATACGAGTATGTGTAAATATGATATGTGCAAATATTTTCAATTATTTTTATTCGTATCCTCCTTGGTATACCAAAGAAAGGAAAACTGTTTGATTCATATTAATTTTAATATGATTTCTTCTTTGAATTTTCTTTTAGAAACTCCGGAAATCTTAATATTCTTTGGTGTTGTTGTTTGAGAAATTATTTTCTCTGCATGTTATTGTTGAAACAAATTTGGTTTTTTAATTCTACAGAGAATTAGTGTTGTAGTTGCTTGCCATGCCTTGCCTTGAAATATATTCATGTGGCTTCATTTGCATTCTATTAATGAAATACAAATATTCTTCAGAGAATATAAATTTAGTTTATGTCATACATATGTACAGACATACATATATATGACCATAAATAATATTTTATATTTGATTATTGCAAATATTTGCTTAAATTAAGGATTTTCATTTTTTCTTTTTTATTTTATTCTTTAGTAAAGATTTAAAGGAATTTATTGGAGAATTGAGAAGACAATAAATAATAAATATTTCATTAAAAGAGATTTTTTTAACTCGGATTCATGTGTGCGTATGAATTATTTATTTCAAAAAATATTTATTTAAACTTCTTTCTATCAGTTCCTGTGACAAATACACCAATGAGCATTTGTCGTACATAGAGTTGCCCGGCCACACATCAAATAATGTATCAAATTAAACTTTTTTGTTATTATCTTGGGGTAAATAATACTCACACATACAGTATGTAAATTTAATCAGTTAAATTTGATAAGCCGCCATGGACTTTAACGTTCAAATCGGATGCAATATCCCAAAATCAAATTTTAAAATCATAAAGAATAGTCCCACACTTCAAAAATCGTTGCCTTAATCTACATACATACATACATTTGTACATAATTTACCATTACAACCCTTCAGTCAGGATTACGGCCTAGCTGCTCACACCACTCATGTTGTGTGTGTTAATTTTATACATGAGAGGCGGGCGATACAGTTTAATGTCGACTCCGAACGACATATTTTTGAGAAACTTTTCATGGCAACTTTGTATTTACTCTGAGAGTTTTTGTCAGAAATCTGCTGAGAGGACGTCGCCGAAGAAATATTTTTTTTTCATATTTTCGTTTTGATGTCTGACCTGGGGTTTGAACCTGGGCCTGACGTCTCATAAGCCAACACTCTGCCTACTAGCCTACGGCTTCACGCTTGAGCAATGTTGATATTTATTGGGCCAACGAGAAATTGTACGATCAGGTTGATTTTGCCAAATAAATCATCTTTTTGAATGAAACTCATTATAATCTTGGTGGGCTCGCTAATAAGTAAAATTGTGGAGATGATATTTTGAATTTTGTTACAGAATAGAATGACATAAGTATAATCTGGCAATACTATAACCAATGGTTCAAATTTAAACCCACCCTATATGTATAACGTGTTGATGTTTGCAGTTTTAAATCAGTATATCTGTTATCGCATTCCATTTTAATACTTTTATATGAAGTTTATAGAAAATAAGAAATCCTACTTAATGCCATATAAACTTAATACCTCTCCAGAAGTAAAATTTAGTTCTTAAATCACATACACTCTCACACACGTATTCAATTTATTTCAACAATACAGCTTAAATTGTTTTATTTGTTTTAAATTATCTTCTCTCTTTCATCTCAAATTTCAAGTATAAATTACTTTATTTCAAGATGTTTGTATATACGAGTATGTACAGTGAGTAGCAAAAGAAACTGTATACTAAGGATAAAATTCTAACCAAAATTCATCACCAAAGTCAACTTTTATCACTTAAGGAGAGTGCCCGAAGAAATTTATTAGTATTTCAAAACTTTTTGTATTTTTTTAAATTAAATTTTAAAATAAAAATAACGGTAATCTATTAATGTATTTTTATTTTTAAAGTGCAGTTTCTTTTGACTTTCACTCTATGTGTGGATTTCATCTTTTAATTTATTTTCGTATTGACGATGACGGCTACTTCATTTACTCTTTCATTTATACTTTCAATAACATTATCTGAGTAGTGCTGGTGCTAGTGTTGGTGTTGGCGTTCTATTTTATTTTATGTGGACTCCTTTCAATATACCATGGTACAGTTCAATTCAGTTCTCGCTCAATAATATTGAGAAAATACATTTTAATCAGTCCTAAATAAACAACTCCTTAATAGACCAATTAATACGAAATAAACTCTTAGTGAGAGAGAGAGAAGGAGTAACACGTACAAGTAGAGCCATTTATATGTATGCTTTGAACATATAAATTGTATGTACCAAAAACATTTATTGAGTACTATTCAATGGAAACTTGTTTGTTTGTTGGACTGTATGATATGTATGTGTGTTTGTGTGGGTTTTATGTTGCATTAAAGTGTTTTAAATGATGAAAAGTAAAAATAAATATCAACAGCAACACTACAGCTGTAGTGCAGTGTAGAATAAAGTAAAGTAGCGTTTGAGTAGGAAAACCACGAGTATAAAATCCTTTTTTATTTTCTTTGTTTATCGAAAATATTCATACAGTGTTTAATAAATATTCATGCCCACTTAAGAATCTATTAAAATGTTGAACATAAATGAATATTAATGAATTTCAATATATGTATGTGTAAACAGAAAAACAGAAAAACATCATCATCATCATCATCCATATCAGTCAATATCATCACAGGATTCAGGAAAAAAGCTTTTGTGAATGACTCTTCAATTCATTTCAATGTTATGGCAAATGCTGAGGATGACGATGATGATCATCATGATGATAATTTTTTATGCATTTATACACTGCATAAGGACACTTATCTTTACTTTACTACTTTAATAGTGTTGGTTGCAGATTATTTTTTGGTTTTACATGAAGTGCAGAAAAAACAAAAAAAAAAACAGTTTCCATTATAAGAAGCCATTCATTGCCTTTTATTTTATTGTTTATCGATTTGTTTAAAACAATTTAGTATGCAATCAAGTTTATTAAGTTGTTTTTTCAATATAAAATCAATTAATAGAGTTAACATTTGTTTAAAATAAAAATAATATAAAATATGTGAAGTTGCATAAAATGTATTAAGAAAGCTTTTAATAACTCAATGTAAACAAAACATAGTTTTGATAATAATTTTCTTGAAGTATTTAGTTTCCATCTTTGTATTATAAACGGCTCTTTATACCGTATTTAAACATATCTAAATACAAATAAAACAAAGTGTGTGGTCATTGCTATCCTTCAGCTAAGATTACAACCTAGCTTCTCACACCACATATGTTGTGTCCGTGTTAATTGTATACTCGTACATGAGTGCCGAGACCTTCTATTTAATGTCGACGCCGAACGATAGATTTTTGAGAAATTTTTCATGACAAATTTATTTGTTCTCACATCTTTGTCAGAAATATCCTGAGAGTCAATCGCCGAAGAAATACTTTTTTATATTTCATTTTGTTGGAAATATCTGACTTGGGTCTTGAAGCATGGCTTCACCTCTAATAAGACAACACACTACCTACTAGACTACGGCGACTTCAAATACGACTACTTCCCATACACCGACGACTTAAGAAAACTTCACATTAAAATATCTAACGGAACAAAATCGAATAATTTCGATGTCCAGTTTCCACCCCTTCTACATACATAGGAATACCATGCCCTCAAATTGTTCGTGCAGAGTATCCAATGTGATACGTACTGACGTTCTATTGAAAGCCACATGTGTTTTACGATGTTATTCAATTGCATATAGTGGTCTTAAGTTGGGTTAGGATAAAAAAGAAGAGGATGTAGGAAAGGGGTGAATGGGAAGCGGAGGCATTACACAGACCAGACACAACAAAAAGGGAGAGCGCGACTACACTGATGAAGCCCTAGCACCTCTCAACCAGCCCAAGCCACTAATGAATCTGTGGAGAGTCTTGATGTCGGCCCTCGACACAGAATTCAAAGAAGCCCCTGCTAATGGTCCTCAACCTCAAGCTACCAAGGGCTGGGCAGTTATAGAGGAGGTGTTCGATAGTCTCCAACTGCTCCTCATCGCAACATGCAATAATCCGGCTGGGATCTGTTCCAGATTCTCGTCAGCGACCTAATCACGCAGTGACTCGTGATAAAACCGACAACCAACCTTAAGCTGGCCTTATCCAAGCCCAACAGCCAACCTGCTCTCCAACTGTCCACAGCAGGCCATAGACATCTACAGACAAAAAAACCCGATCCGTCTTCCCATCGCCGCTGTTCTTCCTCCCTGACCTATCCATTGATGAGGCCGTAGAGGTGACAGACTTTGGCGTCAGGACCAACTATCAAATCGCCCACAGAAACCGAAAATAATATAGTGGTCTTAATTGTGTCGCCGTAGTCTCGTTGGTAGTGTGTTGGCTTATTAGACGTAAAGCCAGGGTTCGAGCCCCAGGCCAGACATCAAAACAAAATACAAAAAGTATTTCTTCGGCGACTACCGGTAGTAAATAAACTGCCATGAAAAGTTTCTCAAAAATCTGTCATTCGGAATCGACTTTAAACTGCACGTCCCGCCACTCATGTATAGAATTAACACACACAATATAAGTGGTGTGAGAAACTAGGTCGTAATCCTGACTTAAGGGTTGTAATGACCAATTATGTATGTATGTATGTCTTAATTGGCAGTGATGGTTTGGCCAACGTCGTTCTTAATGAAATAGTGACTGATGAGGCCTCCGGGCTAAAATTACACATCAGGCAGAGACTTCTTTGGCATGTGGTTAAGTATCGTGCCAAATTTATTTCAAACACTCAAAGAAAGACCCTGTGTGTGTAGTGGCACAGTTTTTCATTTAAAATCTGCTTTTGCTTATTGCGGACGTGGGGGATTTTTATAGGAAGTTTGAAAAATGTTTCCATTTTGAAAGAAATCAAATTTGTAATGAGACTTTACGCCTGATTATTAAGACTGATAAGTCCTTTATTTTCATCACACTTAAATGAAACAATACAGACGATATTTACAGATCAATACATGAACATCATATCGCTTGTATGGTGTATATTACCGCCGTTCTACCTGGTAAATATACAGAGGATAGCAAAAGTCTTAGTACGGCAATATATTTTAGCAATTTCATGAATTTTAGACAAAAGTTTGTATACAAAATTTATAGTTTCTATATTGATTTTATTCATTTATTTCTGTTTTATTATAAAAACAAAAAAATGTTTAATGTTCTTCATAAAACAAGAGAAAAGAAAGGAAAAGTTTCAGATGACTCCATAGGTACTCCCCAGGAAAATCCTGATTAAATTTAAAATTCAAAGGACTAATATATGAAAATGTTATCACTTGTAGTTAGTAGAATATCCCTTTAGGTCAAGCACTCTCTTTAACCCATTTGGAATTAAATGCACATGTTTTGTTTAGTGTTTTCTGGTGGCACCATGAGCACCAAGTTTTTCTGTTAACTTTTGTTTGAGGTTTAGCGATTACGTAACCGTTCTTTCAAATGATCTTCTAAATACTCTCTTGAACCTATATCGGGACTTGGTGCAAGATTTTAAGCCTGTGGGAACTTATTTTTTGTAAAAATATAGTGCCGTACTAAAACTTTTGTTGTCCACTGTATATAATTTTTGCATTTACAATTGAGCATTAGAAATGCCAATCGTCTTAAGTCACGCTAAATATTTAATAAATATAAATACAAGATTAAATTTTACTTTAAATTCTATACGCTAATTAGGGGTCATATTCTAAAGACATAATTTTGCCTCTTTCCCCATTCCTTTAATACAAAATTGTCCCGTAAACGTAGTGTTATAAATGCCATACGTGGCCGTTATTAATTGCCCTCAATTAGTTGGTTTCTTAATTACAACTACAGTTGCAATTACAATATTTGTTTTGCTAAAAGTCATTTATAACATGACATAATTTGCATTTTGTTCTTGGCTTCTTCCTGGCTTCTAAGTACAGAAAAATGCACAGAATGACTGCACATATTACCGGCATATTAAGCAGGTATGCGTTATATGGAGTTTGCGTGCCAGTAAATGAAATTGTTTAAATTGCTTATTTGACAATAAAAATATGCAATTATTAATCGTGTTGAAGAGTTAATAAACAAGAACATGCTAAATATGTATGAAACAACGTTTAACCAACAATTAAAATGTAAGAGTTTCTAATTTATAGCCAATAGAGTCAGGGGCTAAATGTGTAAGTCCACAAAAAAAGAAAGCAATTACTGTTTATACGTACCAGAGATCAGCAATGAGTATTCAAAAAGATGAGTAGAATCGAATCATACTCATAATTATTTCTGATACTTATAAGCATTCATACTTATTTTAATATTATACTCATACTACTCATATTCAAAATTTGAAGTACTCACCATACTCATACTTAATGTTACGCATGATGTTGTTGATTTCGAATTTGACTCAACATTTACAAGAATCACAAAATAATTATGATTCGTGTACGAACACTACAATACTCACTAGAAGGTTATGTGTTTGCTTCCCTTGCTGTCTTCGTATTTCTCTTTCTTTTTTTTATGGTAAATGCAACAACAACTTCGAACCACTCGAATCATTTATGAGTATTATAAGTATTTTTCTAAACTTATAAATCTGAATAAGTAGGCGTATGAATCAAACATCTGTACATATTAATCAATGTTGCAGTGAGTACGAATGAATCAGAGTTGTTAAATTTCAATATTGTTGACACACTTATATTCAAAATTTCATGAGTGCTTATTAGTATACGAGTATCCATATTTCTAAATTATATTGTAGCTTTAAAGTCGCCCTGGTCTAGTAGGTAGTGTGTTGGCTTATTAAACGTGAGGCCTCGGTTCAAACCCCAGGTCAGACATCTCCAACTGAACGAAATATAAAAAAATATTTCTTTGGCAACTTCTGCTCAGCAGAATTATGGCAAAAACTCTGAGAGTAAATAAAATTGCCATGAAAAGTTTCTCAAAAAAATCTGTCGTTCGGAGTCGACAGGTACTAAACCGACTCCCTATATTTTTGAACCACTCTCCCCCCAGAGGACTGCCGTAAAGTATTCATACGCGGAGGGCTGGTTGGCTTTAAATCTTTCTCAAATTAAATCAAATTTCGCCTTCGTATATCCAACCTCCGGAGTTCCAGCATAACCGCAGCTATTCTCTGGCTATATTGGCTCCATAGTATTCCAGAATTCAACACATCTCTCATAAGCCGGTTTGGCCCAAAACTCGTTTCAACAGGCCATCTAAATTTGGGGCAGCATATTAGAATATGCTGCGAATCTTCCTCCTCATCAACACAGTTTGGGCATATAAGGAAGGTATAATGTCCAAATCTGTGCAGGTACTTCCTGAGTCGCGTATAAGTTCAGCTCGCAATGTTCGTTCTCCGCCGAAGGGGTTTTTTGGGGACATGGCAAAATGTCCATCTTTTCTTTAAACTGTGCTCCCATCGTGACTACCATTTGTGCATGGAGTCGTCCAGTTAGGAACCGGGTCGCGTAAAAGTTCAGCTCGCAATGTTCGTTCTCCGCCGAAGGGGATATATTAGGGACATAGCGAAAAGTCCCTCTTTCCTTTAAACTGTTCTCCCATCGTGAACATATTTTCTGCATGGAGGTCTGCCGGTTTTATAGCTGCTGTTTGTCCTGGCCACTCGAGACGGTGAAAATATATCCGGCTCATCTCGTTCGCCAATATGTCAATCGGCATTGTTTTCGCCAATATCAGTAGCGCTTCATCAGACATTGTCCTGAAACCATTTATCTGTCTAATCGCGCTTAGACGATACGCCGAGGATAGTTTTTTCCTTGTCGTCCCCACGGAGAGTGCTTTCGACTATATTGTTTCCGACGTATAACATTCTCGATGTTATAACTCTCGATATTATCCTCCTTCTAAATGTATTTGATCCTCCAATACTTGGCGTCATCCTCGTCAGTGCTCCGTGGATTACAGATGCTTTTTAAATACATATATAAATACATATATAAATACATATGTACGTACATAGTCTGTTTGATACAAATTTAAGTGAGAGGGCTTACATCTCTCTTTTAAATGTTAAATAAGATTTAAAAAATCAATCTTTAAAAACAGCTGCAAAAAATCTTCTGCTTAAAATTTGTTGGCTAATTGGGTAGCAAATTAAAAACGGATTCGCCTGGAGGCCGTTAGAGGTTTTGGCGGTATAGTCCTCGTATAAAAATATTTCCATAATTTCTTTAAAGAAAATTTACTCATCCTAAAAGGCAACCAATTTTTGCCCATTTCTCTAGAATATATTGGATTTTTATTCAGATTCCATTGACATTTGTTTCCAGCAAGGTTTTGGAAAGTATTCATAAGTTGTTTAAAGCCAGAAGAACGCTGATAAATTGTGGAAATATTATCACGTCCATAGAACATAGTCGCCGTAGTCTAATAGGTAGTGTGTTGGCTTATTGGAATAGAGCTTGTGCTTCAAACCTTAGCTGAGACATTTCAAATAAAACGGAAAAATATCTCTTCGGCGGCCTCCTCTCAGCAGTTTTCTGGCAAAAATTCTGAGAGTAAAAAAATTTCAATGCAAAGTTTCCCAAAAATCAATCGTTCACAGTAGACTTTAAATTGTAGGTCTCACCACTCATGCATAAAAATTAACGCACACAGCAGGAGTGGTGTGAAAAGCTAGGTCGTGATCTTGACTGAAGCGTTGTAATGACCAATTAAGTGAGTCAGCAATATTGGCAATACTATGAGGCTTGATCTCACACAAACTCACACTCAGATAATTGAAAGACACTTGTTGAGTAACCCTACAAATCTGATCCAATGTAAGTGTAAGCAGAGTAAGACCTAAAGTCGCCGTTGTCTAGTAGATAGTGTGTTGGCCTATTGGACGGGAGGCCAGGGTTCGAACACCAAGTCAGACATCTCCAAACGGAAACGGAATGTAAAAAATATTATTCTTCGGTGAATTCTTGCCAACAAAAACTCTGAAAGTGAGATAAAATTTCCATTTAAAGTTTCAAAATCCATCAACATTAGACTTTATATGCACACTGGGCTGGGAATAGTTTACAACGAGTTCTCTGGAAGCTGTCATATGCCAGCATTTAGGAATCTAAAGTGAAGGATTCTTTGGCATTCACAATTTACTGAAAAAACGTTTCAAAACAAGGGTGGTTTGGATTCGGAATGCCTAAGACATGTCAACCATGAGTTGGAACTCTAAGATTGAATAAGAATAATCGTGTGTCATAAAGGAATCCAAGTAAACTATACTTTTTGTGGCAGCTAACAATTTAACGTAACTTTATGAAAAGGAAACCGAATTCATAGTAGCTCACCAATTCCGGCAATATTCCTGTTAAACTTTTTATTTAACATTCATTAATAATTTTTTTTAATAACTTATTAATAAAAAAAAATCTGTAATTAACATTCTAAAACCTCTTATAGTTTCAATTCCAGTTGAGAAAACAGCTTTGCTTTTACGCTTCAATTATTCTTGAGGAAAAAATGTCTGTTAAAAGCTTTCAGATTACTTCTGTATTTTATTCATTCACTGTTTACAATCGTAAAATTTTATATTATTAGCCCAAGTACGTGTTGCGCTACTAACTCTGCAACCCCTCAGGTTGTATATTCTTTAAAATTATTTGCATTTTATTATGCAAAAAAAAAATTACAAACCAGAGAGTGTACTCGTATGTTTAAAGTTACAATCTCCGCAATATGCCAAGACGCAATAGGGGGTTTTACGCAGGGTAAAATTTGATTTTAAAATGAAGCTGGTGAAAATGTTAAAGAAATTATGATTTTTCTTTTTGTGAAAAGAAATTTACATTTAATTTGCATATGTTAGTTAAGCAGAATCTTGTTATTTTTATAGATTACGTGTCCACATCAAGTCATGGTAATTTGTGGTATTTTACTTTGATTGGAAAATTTATTTCAGAGTGAAAAAAAAGAAGTCAGAATAAGTGTCAATCAAAATTTGTTTAAGATGTGCAGATGGGTACAGAGAGCAGTTAATTGTAGATGATAACAAAAAAAAATTAAAGAGAATTGATTTTGGGTTTGAAAAGTTACTGACTTTACGGGCCTTAACAAGCCTTTCCACAGAGTTAGTGGTTACCTGAAGTCGTCGTAGTCTAGTAGGTAGTATGTTGGCTTAAAGCCAGGGTTCGAGCCCAAGCCAGATATCAAGACAAAAAGTATTTCTTCGGCGACATCCTCTCAGCAGATTTCTGGCAAAAACTCTGAGAGTAAATAAAATTGCTATGAAAAAGTTTTTAAAAAATCTGTCGTTCTGAGTCGAGTTTAAATAATAGGTCCCACCACTCATGTATAAAAAATTAACACACACAACATTAGTGGTGTGAGAAACTAGGACGTTGTACAATGGGTACTGTACTTGTCTTAATTGATAAGTACACCCCCTCTAACCTAACCTAACCTAGTGCTATTTGTTTTAATTTTATCCATGACTCACTGCAAACTGCAAAGTTCTTGAGTACAAATCTCAGCTCTGTTGATGAGAAATAGATCACACAGTTTTCATTAAAAAATCAGATGGGCCGCATCTGTGAGCCCTTTGCTGGATGGAAGGTTACACGGATAAGTAAAATTATTAAATCTGAAATGATTCCAATCCATATGAGACAGAAGAACATCCAATGCATCTCGAAGAAATCACTATATATTGTGGATTTTGAGTCGGCAGCGTAATCAGTCCATATTTCTTTGAGAACTACATGGCGCAGGCCTAACACTGTGAATGGCGAACTCTTTAGGCCGCTGATTAACCACTTCTTTCGGCCTTTGAATACCAATTCACATGGGATTCGAGAACGTCGAATGCATATTAAAAAATACTTTTTACTGTGGGTTTTGCTCTGACCATTGTGCCTGATACAGATTTTTCGAAAACGAACTACAGAGTTGCTTAAAACCTACATAACATATGCCAAACAAAAAAAAATCATTCACTATGTTCACCCCACTCCTATACAATACACTTAAGAAACCTAGAAATAAAAAAGGATAACAACACAGGAAGGTGGGAAAATGATATAGAAATTATTAATCAGCAAGATTCCCCAGCACTACACCAATTTCGAGGCAACGATAGAATGCAACCTAGAACTTGCTCCACCTGCTTAGATGGAACAGCAAAAGTGGGTGGAAGAAATGGAAACAAGACAGAAAGCTTGTGGAAACCATATCTTCCCAAGAGTTTTACTGAAAAAACCCCATGCCAATGGTCAAATTGAGCCTGATTTATGTGGCAGAGTCATGGAACATTGAACATTAAGAACATTCTTCACTCGGAGGACATTTGTATGTATTATATTCCACACATAATGATATGAATAAGTCTTCAAAATGAATTGAAATTCCGATGATATTACATCTGTATTGTAAAGGTCCGTAAGCCAATACATTTACGTAAAATTTTACAGGTAGTCGAAGCAACCAATCGATATTTCGACGTCTTCATCAAGAAGTCCCAGCAATATTTTCTTTGGTAAACAAACTGATTTTTTTTTTTTTGTTGTTGATTGTTATGAATCGAGAAGCGTGAAAATGCAAAAGTGCTGTTTATACTTGGTGAACGTATTTATATTTTCAATGTAAGTTTCCACCAAATGCAAACGTTTTTCTAGCGTTAAACGATTCATGGTGACTTGTCATTGATATTTTTACGTTTCTATCTTTCAAAAACGTTTAAAATATGAGCTCGTAGATTGCAAATAAATTAAAAATAAATCGGTGTTTAGTTTTAATAAAAATCCTTTATTATTCGCACAATTCTGTATGCCACTATTCAAAACTTGATGTAACAACAACAATTGCTTTGTTTATTATTCCTTTGTTTACACCCTTTGCATAAACAATAACAATTACTAGACAATTGTTTGACGGATCTTTGTAACGAAGATCTTCAAACCACGATTATTCTCTTCAAAAACATCGCGTTTTCACACAAGAGTGACTGAACTTATACAAACTCCGTTGCCTGCTTTGCCTTGCCTTTTATATGGCAGAGTAAATAGTCTGATGAATGTTCCTCAAGGCGAATGTTTGTGGCTTCGCCTGCTCGAGATCTCTGTAAATGTAAACATGGTTGTTTCATTATTGCTGTTTGTGTATTTTGTTTACATTTATTCTTGTAATGTTTGTTGATATATTTTTGTTTATTTGTTTATAATTTTTTATGCTGATGTTTGTTGTTATAATACTTAGTGCGATAATTTGTAAACAAGTTCGTTGTTTTTGTAGCTTTTGTTTATAATTTTAATGTTAAACGATGTTAAAGCAAAACATCAGTATCTCGATTTTTCCATTTCGTCCTGATAAAGACTTAAATTTTATTTTTAAACTTCTGATTAGAAAAACTTTTAAATAATCTTAACAATTTTAATATTTTATTAATCTTCTTAAATTTAGTTTTAAACAAATACAAACTAAATCTTATAAAAATAAATTTTTTTGTTAAATTTTTTTGCAGATATATTCTTCTAAGTTTTCCATCATACATCGTGTATATACCGTGAACACACACACACACACCGAATGATAAATTGAATGAGCAACAAGCAACAATGTAAACAAATTCAAAAACTGTGCAACAGGGGACATCAGTCATTCGAGTGACATTTATTTATGAGACTGAATGATAAGCAAAAAACAAAACAAAAAAAAGGGAAAAAGAAGAAAAACAAAACTTAAACATGAACATGAAAAGAGCAAAATATTTCACAAGTATTTGTATAAAGAAACTAAAAAAACACGAATGAAAATGAAAGAAATATGCAAAGTTTACTACTCTGCACAAAACAGAGCACATCTTCAACAATTTTTATGTTTTGAATTGGACAAAAACTAGCAACAATAACAACAATTTCAAAGTAAGTACGTAAGTAGATTTAGGAAAATAAGATTAGAAAATTGTCAAAAGAAAACTAAAAGACTTTAAAAGAAAAACAAGAAAGAAATTCTCTTCGCAAATTGTAGAATTGAAGTAGAACCCAATGACAGACACATAAAACACAATCAATGGTCACCCTAGTTAAAATTGTAAAAAAAAATATTTTTATTTAAAATAATTTTATTTCAAATATTCCACTTCATTTTCCATTTTCTAGCAAATTTAATCGAAATTCTTTGAGAATGGCATTGGCCAGGGCAGCACTGTCAACGGCCAGCACTGTGGCTCTATGACAGTTAATAAGTAGGCCATCTTTTTGAAGCTTATTCTATCAAAATAGTTGTCATTTGTTGTGTCTGTTTTTCCAAATCAATATGGACTGATTACGAATTGTTTTATCATTATGGGAGTGGATTTAGGGCGGACCCATATTCTTTAAAAACTACATTAGCCATGGAGGGCAGAATTAGATGGACTGAACTGTCGTTGGTGTTGTGGTTTCAAAAGGAAGTCGCTATATGTAACACAGCTCATTGGTTAGGTTAGGTTAGAGGACGTGTACTTGTCAATTAAGATAAGTACAGTACCCGGAGGTCGAATTGACCCATTGTACAACGTCCTAGTTTCTCACGCCACTTATGTTGTGTGTGTTAATTTTATACAGTGTGTGACCTACAGTTTAAAGTCGACTCCGAACCACAGATTTTTGAGAAACTTTTTCATGGCAGGTTTATTTACTCTCAGATTTCTTGTCAGAAATCTGCTGAGAGGAAGTCGCCGAGGAAATAATTTTTTTGTATTTTGTTTTGATGTCTGGCCTGGGGCTCGAACCTTGGCTTTACGTCTAATAAGCCAACACGCTAGCCAGGAATTGTAGAAATATTGCAACGAGATCTGATATCTGCAATGAAATTTAATATTTTTTAGGGCAAGAGCCAAATTAATCCAACCTAACCATAAATCATAAACAGAGTAAACGGTCATATTCTGTCAGCCAATAAATAAAAAAAATCTTACCTTCAGTTATGTAGGTTGTATGCAAAGGTTCCCAATAAGGCATATATCGACAACTGCAATTTGTTGCAGTTATTACATTTTATTATCACTTTTATGAAATTTACGTCAAAATTTTTAACATGATGCACATTGGCATGGTTTTTTACATAAAAATTAAGCACTTCATGTCAGCTTGGTTTTATTTCTTTCTAAATGGTAATAATTTGACGTCTAGCAGCCTGCTTTGTAACGATTTATAAGTTTCCAATTGCTTAAATAGGACTGCTTATTGTCACTCGCATCAGTAACACTCTCAGTTGAGGGCTAGCTGAAACCTGATGGTACAAACCATTCTAGTGATTCGTTAGAAATATTTGTTGTCAATGTCATGTGAGGAAAAAAGGTTTCCCGTTGCAATAGAACATCGATTATGTATACCAAATACTGCTGTAAGTAGTTGCTACGCACGTATCATGTACATGAATCTAGAACTGCCAATTCGACTTCGATGTAGCAAGAAATTTGTAACGACCATCAAATTCAATTACTTACTAATCTACAGCGACAAAATTATATATGAGTTGAAAAGGTAATAAAACAAAAAGAAAGAAAACATAAATCAGTACCAAGCATTACTCAGTAAATCTCTTTATGAAGCAAGTATTCCATCATTAAGTATCAAATTTCAATTAAAATCGCTGGAGGTAATTTTCATTTTCCACAATAAACCTAAAAAGTTCTTGAATTCTGTGGCTAAAAAATATACCAAAAAGGAACATAAAAACATAAGTCTCATTATTTAAATATATTTTTTTTAATTTTCTTAGCTTTTAGGCGAACAAAAAATTAAATTTTTGAAAATCTTAAAAATAGGATATATGGGCTGCTCTGAAAGTATGATAGCTAATCCCAAACTATTTATACAGTATTATTTCTTACATAAAACTACAAGTTGTATCATAAAAATTTTATGAAATTGGTAAAAATTTTCTAACAAAAAATTACGATAAATATATTAAAAAAAATCCGTTTTCTTTCGAATTTCAAAAAAAGGCTTTAAGCACGATTATTAAAGGCTGCAATATTTTCAGCTCATTTTTCGAAAAGGCGTAATAGGTACCATTATCAAAGCGAATGATTCTGTTATCTCATACGTCCGTGGTTAAACGAAATATTATCACATGTAATAAAACATGGGACGAAACACATTTTTCTTATGTTTGTCTGTCACGTGAGATAAATATGAGAAGTGCAGTAAGAAAGATTCTACCAGATTTCAGGAAACAGCTACTAGAAATCTGCGTGAAAATTGGTAATATTTTTTCATCCTCAACTACTAAAGGCAGATTGTTCTGTTCCAAGTAGTACAATCTTTGGCGATAAACATCCTGTTGTCATGTTTGTTGCTGCCAATACTTTATTCAGTTCATAAGACGAGCTTCTATCGTCTAAGTTTTTCTGACTTAAAATTATATCGTCTCAAAAATTTAAATGTATCATTTTTGATACAAAACTCGATCTACGGTTAAATTGGTACCGAGACATCGCTAAAGAATCTTGTATACACAGTTATTTGAAACGTTCTAATGCTAATGTTACATATTCCTTCAGCCCTGCCAGTTAACATCATGCTAATGTAGTATATTACGTACTTTTTGGTAAGAGTTCTCATTTGAATTGTCATTACATGCCCGAAAAATAATAAGTAAAGTTGATTTCAATTCTAATAAACATGTCTTACCACTTACCATTGCGTTAAGTTTGGCAAATGGTCCTCATTTATAAGTACTAACATTATCTGCAAGAAAAACTGGTCATTTGAATCTATTCATGCGTCCTGTGCAAATTGTATTACGAAAGTAACTTTGCATGTTTACTTGTTTACATAAACAAAGATGCTCGTTATAATACCAATAAATTTTAACATAATCATTAGGTTTCTATTATTATTATTTTACCATAATTTACTGAATCATTCGTACATGTTATTGTTCTTTTTTCATGTCAAAGTTACGTACATTTTTGATTACCAAAAAAATGTAGAAAAGATATACTAAATTTGAAAGAAAATTACTTTGACAAACCTGAACAAATTAATAGTTTCGAAGAAATTTCAAATAAAACACTCTCTCTGTGTCGCATATTTGAATTAACAGAGTATTTCTCCGATTGAGAAGGCAAAGGTGGAGTAGCGATTCTTCTATTTAAACTTTACTGTCTGCGACATCTCCTCAATAGGCTTTGTCTTCTGGATGTTACGGAGTTCTCTGCCAGGAGAAGGTTATAAATTAGATCTGCTAAAATCTGATCTGCAGATTTATTTGACTTCATACAAAATGTAGAACTTACATGGGTTTCGGCATGCCTTTTCATAATTGGGAAACATTTGCGTACAACCACTATACCAATGGTCAATTTTCATACACAGTTTGCACTGATAGTTGCATGGTGAGTTCTGTTAGCTCAATATGCCTACCGTTGGTCAGCCTAGTGTGTATAATAATTTGGATTGCGACCAGTCCATATAAGACCCAAGAGTGTCCAATACATACCAAAAGAGTCACTATTTGGTGTGGATTTTGGACTGGCGGCGACTACATCTGGCCATATGTCTTTAAAAACAACCCTAGCCAGGGAGAGCCAGGTTGATGTTGAAGAACTTATGGAATGAATTTAATAAACTGGATACTAAAGACATGTGATTTCATATGTCTTACAGATCATGTAATATTTAATACTTTGCACGAGTGATTTAAGGATGAAAATAGTTCACCGAAGTCGTGCGATTTGACCGAGTTAAATTTTTTCTTGTAGAGTTTCCTTACGTACATATATGCGAATAAGCTACAAACCACAGCAGTCATCACAGCCAGCATAACCTATGACGGCGGTCAAACTTAGCCTGATGTATACGCTAAAGTCAAGGCAATTTTGACATTTCGGGTGCGATCTGCCAGATAAGCCGTGATGAACATTTGATCGATATTATATTGCACTCATATTGAAATTTAATGAAAGGAGCTTGATTTGGAGCAATGTCTGGGAGCCAAATAACATCACCTTCACGTGAGGTGACCATGCACTCAAATCGCTCCTGCAAAATATCGAATGAGGCATGAGCTGTATGATACATTCTGTTTAAACGACATGTCCTTGGTATCCAAATCCACAAATTCAGGCCAAAAGTTGGTAATCATCGTTTTTAAAAGAATGCGTGTTTTTAAAGAAATGTGGGAAGGCCAACAGAAGTTGGTAGGCGAGAACAACCCACAACGCTCTATGTTGACAGTATTGGCCTGGGATATGTCTTTCTCAAGGTAATATTGAATAACAAGGCCGCCAAACCAAATTCCAAATCTAAAGAGTGTCTTTGTTAGGTTGCTTTGGATACTCTTGGCTCTCATGTGGATCAGTATGTTTCCAAATTCAACAATTTTTGTTTGTTCACGTTGCCTTTTATCCAGAAATGGGTCTCAAGGCTGAAGATGGTTTTTCAATGAAAATTGGCGTCAGTTGTCAAGTGCTTCAATGCCCATTCAACGAACACATATCATTGTCTAATTTCGTCGTCGTCGGAGGTGATTTAAAAAAAACAGACTCAATAAATGACAACTAGTCCGATGTAGCTTCAACAAAAGGCCGTTATCAGCTGTCAAATTTCGGAATAACCGATACTATAATATCTGTATGGACTTTGAATAAAGGATAAGAAACATAGGAGACCCTTGGTCAACATTTGTCTTATTTTTGAAGAATATACGGCAGGACATGAACTCGCCGTAGTCTAGTAGGTAGTGTGTTGGCTTAATATACGTAAACTCAGGGTTCGAAAATTTGCCATGAAAAGTTTCTTAAAAATCTGCCGTTCGGAGGCGAGTTTAAACTGTAGGTCCCACCACTCATGTATAAAAATTAACACAGAATTTCTCCACAGTACCTCAGGGTAGTGTACTTGTCTTAATTGACAAGTACACGTCCTCTAACCTAACCTACAGCAGGACATAATCGAATTGCAAACGTAAAGAATTTGGTATACTTTTTTTCAATTTAAAAGTCTTTGACTCTTCACAAAATTGAAATTTTCCTACCTAAGGCACTACTGAAATAGTAGAATCATAAAGGAATCACAAAGGTAGCGATGAGACAACAAAATCCAAATCCATTGCTTTAAACTGTTGTCCTTTTAATCTTTTTTCCAGTTTTTTGTCTTCTGCTTTAAGTTTGTAAATTTTTAAAGCTCTCTTACTCATGTTATGTTCCAAAGTAGCAAACCATAAGATATCTTATGGCCAACAAAATCTAGTGTACTATGTTAGGGTAAATGTAATAAACAAATGGATTGAAAACATCATACATACATACGCATGCATAAGCACAACTACGTTTTAAACAATTTTGTAACAAGTCAAGTATATCTTATGTCACTGGGTATGTAAAGATTTTGTGATTGTAACTTCTAAGCTTGTAGTGGTAGTAGTAGTGTGGTTAGATTTTGTGGCATGTTGTTGTCTAAGCGTATTGAACTTTGCGTGTTTTCCATTGATTACACAAACGTGAATAAGCTTCTTTATTGGGATTTTATCTGTGTGTGTGTTCAACCATGATCCGTTATTTTGTTACATTTGTATTACAATATGCTGTGTGCAACAATCTACTCCATTTTCTTTTCCTTTCTTTGATACCTTTTGTAGCATTCAACCTTAATTTCAATAGCTTTACGAATTACAAGTAAATTTTTTTCTTTATGTATTTACACACACAAATATATACACACCAATACATACATATACACGTTTTGAGTAATGGAAGTAATAAAGAAGTAATTTTCATCTCTCTAGTGTTCATTGGCAGTCAGGTTACAAGGATGATGAATATTTACTGAATACATCACTAGTATGAGGACGTGAAAAATGTGTCAAAAAATAAGGAGAAAATTAGGAAAACTTTGGAAGCTATCAATATGCTAAGCTATAGAGATTTAGGAGAAGAAAAATTATTGCCATAAAACATGAAATACAAAATTTTTGTTACACAAACTGGTTCACTGTAATTAACTGCCATTGCCATCAGTCATGGCAGCGAAACAGGCAAATAAGAATACAACAATGAAACTGAATGCCACCTGGATACATGGATACATAGAAGCTATGGTTGCACAAAAGTACAAGATTGATATGGATTTCCCTACTGATTATTCGATATTATAACATGCTTTCGATCTTGGGTTTGTAACCGAAAAGATCTTAGTACGGCTATGTTCTACACTTTCTATATAAAATGCTTCAAGTATTCACTGAACGATCCAGATTGCAATGCAAGGCTTGATTCTAGGACTGTTTAGGTCAGTTAAATCTTAGATTGTTGCTTAAACTTATTGATTCTTGTATCGCATCTCCAAACTTTGACACTTCATAACAGCCATGATGTTGTCAAACTAGTTGTCATTTATTCAGTCGTTTTAATGAATCCCCACGGGCGTATATGGGGTTCAACAACAAGTGAAAATAATAAAACTGTTTTATCAGAACTGAGAAGACTATTCGCAATGTGTAAACGATCTACCAACGTCGACGGAAAAAAATATCTGCCAAAAATATCGCTGTTGTTCATGAAAGTGTGCAGGATAATCCAAGGCACTCTTGTTTTCTAAGACCACAATTTACATAATTGGTTTGCATCTTGATTTGAGCAGAAAATGAACGTCCACAGACAACGTTATGTAATCGCTGAATGGGCTCTGGAGCAGTATGCAAATGACCACAATTTTCACCGAAATACCATCCTCAGCAATGGACAAACAGGTTCGTGAACAAACTAAACTACCGAATTTGGGACGATACCAATCTACATTAGATCCAAGAGCGACGAAAGCGTTCACCCATTGCAGGATAAGGGTTTTAGCCGGCAGCATCTTCTGTCAATATTCCTTTGAGAACTAGACACGACAGGCTACCCCTGTCAAAGGCGATTCTTACAAGTTGCCTGAATTGGATGGTTCAAACAACATCGACAAGTGATTATAACAGGATGGCGCTATGAGCAATACCGCTCATTCTCTACTGGATATTCTGCACTAGCGATTTGAGGGCATGGCCATCTCACCTAGAGTTGATATGAACCTGCCGTAGACTAGTAGTTAGTGTGTTAGTCTATGTGAGGCCCCGGTTCACATTCATGGTCAGACATCTCCAACAAAACGAAGTACGAGAGAATATTTTTTCGGCGAATGCCTCTCAGCAGATATCTGGCAAAAATTATAAGAGCGAATAAAATAAAATTGCCATGAAAAATTTTCTCAAACATCTGTCGTTCGGAGACGACTTTAAACTGTAGCTCTCACCACTCATGTAGAAAATTAGCACACAGAACTTAAGTGGCATGAGAAGCAAGGTCGTAATCCTGACTGACTGTTTAAATAATGTGAACTGCCCATTTAGATTGTGCAATTTACCCTGTTATACCCTTTGTTATGGGGTTTTCTTAACTCGCTTGTATATGCGAATAAGACACAAAACACGGATGGCCTCAAAGCCAACATAATCCATGTCATCGGAGAAATTCAGTGTGATATATGCGACGTAGTCGTGGAAAATTTGATTTTTTTTGTTTTTGTTGGGTTTTGCTGCCAATATTAAGTTTCAAAAATTTGATGTAAGGATCAAGGAGATATTTAGAGAGTACAGATATCGTCTGCATAATTGAAATCATTTGGGCGGTAAATAAATATTACCCCAAGTCCTTTTCGGGGGTTTTTAACGAAATCCACCGTCATGCTCAGTAGTTTACCGTGATTAATTTTCCACAATGCTTTGCGTAAAGCGTAAGAGAGGTTTTTTTACATGACAGTTCGCTTTCGACGACATTGCGACTCACTTTACCGAAGGCATTCTCAATATAAAATGTCGACACAGTGGTGAGCATTACTCCACAGACCTTTCCACTAGAATACGACAACTGTTTCTGTGTTTAATAGTAAACTTCTGCGGAAGGCAAAAGCTTTTTACCACCTCACAGTTGGTGTAATCCTATCTTAGATTCTTCTGGCAACACTTCCTTAATCACTCAGATAGAGCGCCTGTTGTTAGGATCGTCCTTCAGTTCAGTTCAGTGTGTTCGTTCTTCCAAAAAGCCCTGACCAAAGGGAGTAGTGTTTGTGAACTTGTGACTTGTTTGCACTTCAATGACACTGTTGATATGCCGAAGACATTTGAAGTATTTTTTTCCCTGAAGACTCTAGATTGTGTTTGTGATCTCCTCCGTACTGGGACATGTTAAATCAATGTGGGGCAAATCACTGCATTACTCTGTAAGCTAAGTCCTGGTTTTGTAGCATCGCACTCCAGAGATTTTAGTTCCACGAATATTGAGTAAAATCTGAGCGATAAGAGGCGAATATCTGAGGCACATTCTGAACTTTTCAAATGCTGGTCCAAATGTTGGCGAGAGTCTCATGGCTCTGATGATAAAGGTGCACTTATAGTATGATTGTCTGTCTGAATACACTTTAAGGCAAATAATTGCTAATTGCTTATTAGACGTAATATTTCTACGGCGACTGCCTTTCAGCAGATTTCTGCCAAGTACTCTGAGAGAAAATAAAATTGCCATGAAAAGTTGCTCAAAAATCTGTTGTTCGGAGTCGACTTTAAACTGTAGGTTCCACCACTCATGTATATAATTAAGACACACAACATAATTGCTGTTAGAACCTAGGTCGTAATCCTGATTGGAGGGTTGTAATGATCAATTATGTATGTTATGTGTATGTGAATATGTAGAAAAAACTCCTCGATAAGAGGAAAATACCTTAGTAAAGTTCTAAACTTTACAAAATTTCTTAAATTCTCGCCTTATGGCTCTGAGCAGTTATAGTACGATTATCAGTCTGAATGTATTTTATGTTTTAAAAGGAAATAAATAATATAAAATAATAAAAAAATTTGCCATTTTGTCTAGAAATGTTTGTTGCACTTACCCAATATTACACTGAAGTATTAATACGAACACAAGGCTAACCAGTATTGATCACATGAATGCATGAATACATTTATGTGTAGATTTACAAAACTACACACGAAGTATAAGTATTTACGTGTGTATGTGTGTATGTATAGTATATGAAAAACTTTGCTACATTTCTTCACTTCACTTTTTTTCTTTCGCTGTTAATGTTTAGTCAGCAGTAGTCATAGAAAAAACTACAGACACAGCTTTTGCAACATCATTATCAGCAAAAATAGTCTTATTGGAATACATTTACTTACACAGATGCCAACATATTACAAATTATCTCTATCCACTCTATATTTTGTAATTTATTTTCAGATATTTTTTATTTTGTTTGTTCTTTTCTCTTTATTTTTCGATTTTCTTTCAATATTTTCCAAATCACAGTGATTTAGAAAATCCTCTCAAAGTATTTTTGATGAAAAATCCATTATATGTTGGCATGTTTGAGCATACACACACACACTACCACAGATCCAACTACTAAATCATGTGTATGTGCATACATATATGTATGGGTATGTGAAGATTTGTAAGTATTTTGAAAAATAATTTTTTGAAAATATTTTCCATATCATATTAGATACTCTAGCATGTACAGTGGGCGTCAAAAGCAACTGTACACTAAGGATAAAATTCTAACAATTACAATTACAATTAACTTTTACGACTTAAGTAGAGTGCCCGAAACAAATTTTGTTTTTTTTCCAATTTTAGAAACTGGCAATGAAACAATTTTATTTCTTTTGACGCTCACTGTACGAGGAATATATGGTAGATATTATGGAGGGTGTGTACAACCAAGAGATTGATAACACATGCTTAACAGATTCATCATGTTTTTCTAATTGAATTTTTGCTTTGAACGAAACGTTTTCAAATAAAATGTATGCGAGCGATGGAAATTAATAATTAATGTCTATCCGCCAAAGAAAGAGACCGTAATATTCTAGACTGAAATCCAAGTTTTATTTCAACAAAATTTTAAATTCCTTTTATTGATTATAAAATGTTTATAAATTATTCTGATTTAATCTTTTGAATTTTATTTATTATTTAAATACTCGTATGCATACACGAATACATATACATACATATAAAAAAAAAGAATTTCAAACGTCCCATATCATACGTCCCTAATCATTTTTGTTATGCAAATTATTTCCGTTCCCCAAGCCCAAGTGCTTCTGTGTGTTCATTAACGTTTCTAAAGAATTTTCATGAAATATTTCGTACAAGAAAAATTCTTTTTCCTTGACACACCTTTTAAATTTTGTTAACTATACGGATGTATACGTTTAAATGTCTTCAAGGCATTAAGTGGATAGCAAAAAAAAATGTTTTTTAAAATTCCAATCATTAGAAGAAAATAAAAAAAGAAAAATGTAGAAAGAAAGAAAAAAAAAAAAGAAAACGAATTTATTTGCACTTTGCATGTTTGTGACATTAGATTTAGAAGAGGCAAAATAAAATACGGGAAAAATGTTTCTTGTGGCACATAAACTAAAGCCCAAATACGACCATATTTATTCGCATTCTAATTGAGAAATTTTATTTAAAGGAATTTATTTATAAAAACAAAATGGAAAATAAGAAATAAATTCAAATTAAATTCTACAGAAAATTTTTGTAACCGGAGGTCGAATTGACCCATTGTACAACGTCCTAGTTTCTCACGCCACTTACGTTGTGTGTGTTAATTTTATACATGAGTGGTGGGACCTACAGTTCAAAGTCGACTCCGAACTACAGATTTTTGAGAAAATTTTTTATGGCAATTTTATTTACTGTCAGAGTTTTTGCCAGAAATCTGCTGAAAGGAAGTCGCCGAAGAAATACTTTTTGTATTTTTGTCTTGATGTCTGGCCTGGGGCTCGAACCCTGGCTTTTCGTCTAATACGCCAAAACACTACATACTAGACTACGGCAATTCTAATAATACTCTACAAAGTGCCTAATTTTTTATATAACTATAACTTTTGGTTGGCATCCCTCAGCCCTTGAATAGTACCGGCCAAGTACCGACCTGTGATAGAGAAGATGTGATAAGTTCTGTGTTCTGTTGTGTCTTGCCAATACAGCTTCTGCAGAAAGCATACATACATACATACATACACAGCTGATCATTACAACCCTTCAGTCAGTATTACGACCTAGTTTGTCATACCACTTACATACATATATTGTATATTTTAACTTTTATACATGAGTGGAAATACTTATAGCTTAAACTCGATTCCAAACGACAAATTTTTGAGAAAAAGTTGCCGGAGGAATATTTTTTCATATTTCGTTTTATTGGCCTTGGGTTTGAACCTTGGCTTCACGCATAATAAGTCAACAGAATACCTACCAGACTACGACAACTGCAGAAAGTACTGTGAGATATATCCAGCACCCAAGCGTTTATCCAAAGGCTCATAAAATTGACTGGGTTTAATATAAATTTTGTTCTGCACATATCCATACATATCAATCCAGAACGGTCTGGTTTCTTTACAAATGCGTTTATTATCCCATCTTTATTTTGGGCATCAGAATAAGTTTATAGTTTTTGTTATCTGTATACATATATGAGTTTAACCATCGCACTTAACACTTTCTCCTCCAGACACTCGTGACATTCTTGTCAAGTTATGTATTGTTTTGTTATATAAGGTGTACATACACTCTAGGGATCTCGCAGATGATTTACGTAATTGGTCCGTACAACCCTTTAGCCCGGATTACGACATAGTTTCTCACACCACTTATGTTGTGTATGTTATACATGAGTGGCGTGTCCCGTCAGTTTAAAGTCGATTCCGAACGGCAGATTTTTGAGAAACTTTTCATGGCAATTTTATTCACTCTTAGATTTTTTGCCAGAAATCTGCTGAGAGGAAGTCGACGAAGAAATATTTTTTCATATGTCGTTTTAATGGAGATATCTGGCCTGGGGTTTGAACCGTGGCCTCTCCTCTAATAAGCCAACATACTGCCTATTAGACTACGGCAACTAATATCAGCAGATATGCGTTTACCGTAATATATCCACTCTATGTACTGTGATATAAAATTCATACAGACTGAATCGTACTACAGCAATCGGTATAAATGACAATCTAAGATTCCACTACTCTGAAAAGATTTCACTCTGTCGCATCACCTGGATCCAACAGTGAGTACTTTGATGACCTTCCCTGGAAGGGGTAAACAGTCATCAGTACATTTAAAAATTTGTTCACCAATGTATAAGAACTCATCCAGTCTGGCTCGTTTACTAGTTGATCTCATAAGGCAGTGACAGATTGAATTCGTTTTTTTAACAGATGAAAATATGAATTCCATTAGCATTGCATGCTTTCCACCATTAGAGAGTTACAGAAGTACCGAAGTACTATAATAAAAATCGACTCATAATTGTCCTAAGGCTGTTCGACCCAGTTGTGTAATTGAATATATAGTCTGCTGTTGAGTCTATGGTACTCTATGTTTTTGGGAAATGGTTCACATCGAGACTTTGTAACAAAGGCTTTAAGAAGTAACCTAGAGGCTATATACCTGGAAAAAAGGGAATCATTCTAAGGTCTATGGATGAGTCGAGAACAGTAACTTGAATAAGAACAGGCGTGTTTGATGCCAGAATAAAATATTTCGCGCTCATGTGAGAACTCGTGGATATTTTTTAAACGAAAATCTATGCCATCGAGACATGACGTAAGATATCAAGACAGGAGGCATTATTATAAAAAATTTATCTGGTTTGCTACTTTTTATTTCAAAAAGCTTATTGGTACGGTACCAATTATATAAACCCTCCTTCCCATTTGTAAAAAAAAATTGTCGAAATTAACTCTCATAGTCTAGTAGGTAGTGTGTTGGCTTATTAGACGTAAAGTCAGGGTTCGAGCCCCAGGCCAGACATCAAGACAAAATATAAAAAGTATTTCTTCGGCGACTTCCTTTCAGCAGATTTCTGGCAAAAACTCTGAGAGTAAATACAATTGCCATGAAAATGTTTCTCAAAAATCTGTCATTTGAGGTCAACTTTAAACTGTAGGTCCCACCACTCATGTATAAAATTAACACACACTACATAAGTGGTGTGAGAAACTAGGACGTCGTACAATGGGTTAATTCGACCTCCGGGTACTGTACTTGTCTTAATTGACAAGTACACGTCGTCTAACCTAACCTAACCTAAGTTTCACAAGTTTCTACTAAAAGGATCGAGCAACATAATTGTTCAACATAGAGCTGGAAAAGTAGTCGCTGTATTCTCGAAGGTACTATATTTTTTATTTTACGTGAGGCCATGGTTCAATCCCTTGCTCAGCCATATCCAACAAAACGAAAATATGAAAAATATTCCTTTTGCCAAAAATCCGAGAGTAAATAAAATTGCCATTAAAAATTTTCAAAAATCTGTTGTTTGATACCGACATTAAGCAGTAGGTTCCACCACTTATGGATAAAATTAACACACGCAGCATTTGGAAAACCCATCATTTCTGGCATGGCCATAATTTATTTTATATTTAGTACCATTTCAAGGGTTTTTCATTTTAAGTCGCAAATGCCTCAATTTCATGAATAAGTGCCTTCTATTTCTGAAATAGAAGGATTATGTTAGGAACTATACTAGTTTTGGGAACAAAGGAAATTTTTTTAATCTAAAAAGTTATAAATTTTCTCGAATGTTTAAAAACCTCTCTTTATGGAAGGAAAATTATGAGGCGTGGAAACATCCACATCTTTGTTATTCCATTTCGTCTTTTTTGCGTCTTAACTGCTACAAAAAATTACTTGCCTACTGTATTGCTAAAGGTTGTAATGACCAATTAAGTTAGTGTGTAGGCATTAAACGTTTTAAAATTTTCTGTACCTTAAGGAATTGATTCACTTTTTCCAACATTCTTTAAGTGAAGCCATGTCATGATTAAATTGCTTGAAGGCTCTGTTAAAATTAATGCAATAAAAATGATTTTGCATTTTTCGGTTTCAAATCAGAATTTAAACAAAAACAAGAAACACATGTTTTCAATTCAAAAAAGAAACAAGAGAGAGAGAAACGAAAAATAAAAGTGAGGCTTTAAGCTTAGGTGCCATATAACATTGGACGTATTCAAATAAACATTGAAAGGCACAAAGGAATAAGGATATACACAGAAAACAGCACTCATACCATATACTCATATAAAATTGTTAAATTATGCAATAAAAGAACACAGTGTTTTAGCAAAAAAAATAAAAAAATCACACACAAAATTATACAAAAGACTTGAATACGAAGTGAAATAAAAACAAACTTGAAAGGCCTTAAGAACAGAAAAAATATTAAAAAATTCAAATGTTTGAAATCAAAATCAGATGGAATCTTATTAAATTATAGTATAATGTGAACAAGCAAATGAAAGCAAACAAAAAAATTTAAAACAAAAGAAAAGAACAAAATGAAAATGCTTTAAAAAAAAGAAAGAAATAATATTTGTTAGCAAAATATGCAGACTTGGCACTCAAACAGCCAGCCACAGTGGGGTATTTCATAAAGCAAACACAAAAAAAATTTTCCTATGTTTTTTTAAGCTTTCATTCATATACACGAACTTAAATACATGCCTCCATATACGAGGTGTAGTACATTATATGATTTATTAATACATATACATTTCTGAAGCTGTTGGTTATGGCTGAGTCCAGTGGAGTCAAAGTTAATGTTCCTTACGCCAATATTCTATGAAAGTTTGACTGATTATTAGGTGGAATAAATAATATGTATGGGAAATGCACCTCTAGCCATACTTTTAATTCGGAGCTACATGGTACTATCAAAACCCGTGAAAGTGAAACCTTTCAAGAACTGTTGAGAAAAAATTGTGACTTATTATCCATCGATGTCTAGTGTGTAGTGTGTTGGCTTATTGGACCTGAGGTCACGGTTTAAATCCCAGGTCAGAAAAATATTTCTTTGAGGACTTCTTCTCAGCAAATTTGTGGCAAAAACACTGATAGAAAATAAAATTGCCATAAAAAATCTGTCGTTCGGAATCGACTTTAAACTGTAGATCCCGCCTCTCATGTATAAAATTAACACACACAACATAGGTGGTGTGAGAAGCTTGGTAGTCATCCTGACTAAAGAGTTGTAATGACCTTTGCTAGGAGGTTCTTATATACCTCTTTTATTTTTCAGATTTAGCGCAAAATTACTACGACCTGTTCAAATCGAAACGAATAGTGTTTTTTTGTTGTGAAAAATATCCGAGTAAATATTGTGATTGCTTGTAGAAACTCTGGAATCTGGGCTAAGTTCAACATTAAAATGGTGCAATGAACGTGAACTGGAAGTTAGCTCAACCAGGTCAGACTTAGATAGAAGAGATACAGCTTTCCTTGAATTGCTAACACAAGTATGTTGCCATGGCCTCATATATCATGAGGCATGGATACACAATCATGGTCCTCTAAAACGGAAACTACATCTTCCTTGTCTTAAGAGAACAAAAACTCTAAACTGGAGAAATGCCCAAAAAAATTTATACTGGTTACACCATTTTTTAATCAAATTAATTCTATCCTAAGGGCAGTTCGGTGTTGGAGAAAAGGAATCATCAAACTTTGTTTGAGTGTATCATGAGGATTGGTGAGATCATTATGACAGATGTACTTAGAACTACATTATCTAAGATGTTTGTATCTACTATCTTTACTAAAGGGCCCGCCAAATAACTTTTTTTTGAAAATGTTTTAAAAAAACTACTGAATATTTTCTCAAATTTCTGTTTTTATTTGAAAGTACAATCCTTCCGAATGGAAAGTAATTTTATTCAAATGGCTGCCTCGGCTGGCCATGCTGTAGCCTAGACCAGAAGATGCCGATTTTGGCAAAAAAATCATCTTTGAGCTGAAGCTCATTTTGATCTTGGCGGGTATGGGAACAAGCAAAATTGTCGCATTGGGGGCACAGAAAACCCGCACGCATACATTGAAAAGCGGACGCACCCAAAACGAGTCACTGTTTGGTGCGGATTTTGGTCCAGAGGCATAATTGGGCCATTTTCCTTCGAAAATGAGCAAGGAGTGGCCGTTACAGTTAATGGCGATCGTTATCGGGCCATGTTGAACGAATTTTTGTTCACAAAAATTGAAGAGGAGGATATTGGCAGCATTTGGTTTCAACAGGATGGCGCTACGTGCCACACAGCCGAAGCTATACTCTATATTTTGCGCCCTGTTTTTGAAGATCGCATTATCAGCCGCAGAGCTGATATTGTTTGGCCTCCTCGGAGCTGCGATTTGACACCGTTGGACTATTATTTGTGGGGTGCCGTCAAAGATAAGTGTTACGCCGACAATTCATTCAATTGACGCTTTAAAGGGCAATATTCGTGAAGCCATTGGTGAAATACAGCTGCACACAATCGATAATGTGCTTAAAAATTGGACTGATCGTATAGGCTACTGCATGGCCAGATGAGGCAGTCATTTGAATGAAATTATTTTCCATTGTTAACCGGAAGGATTGTACTTTCAAATAAAAAAAGAGATTTGAGAAAATATTTAGTAGTTTTTTTTAAAGCATTTTCAAAAAAAAAGTTATTTGGTGGACCCTTTAGCTACCACAAGACATGTAGGCGAAATAAAATACTACGACTGTGGCACAAGGTCATGGAAGTATGGAAGCAAATGTCATGCTAAATTTTTGTTAATAATTGATCGATTACACGATACAATGAATTTATTTTCGATGCCGGTTTTACAACGAAGATACCAGATAGAACATTTCATGATGTTGGTTCACATCTTCCTGAAAACGTTATCCAAGTAGTTACTGATGTTTCTAGATCAAGCGACAAAGTTGAAAGTGAAATCATTCAGATTCTATCGATTATTTATTACTATTGAGGCAAAAATAATGGCTAGAATGATTGTCGTTATGCGAAACCGATAACAGAGTATATCGAACAATGATGTACGCATAAGCGTGCACTAAAGAGGTCATATTTATTTGCATATTTATCTCCGAAGTCGCCGTAGTCTAGTAGGTAGTGCAGACGTAAGGAAGACGAAGAAAAAAATATTTCTTCGGCGATTTCTCTCAGCAGATTTCTGGCAAAAACTCGGAGAGTAAATACAATTGCCAAGATTTGTCATTCGGAATCGACTTTAAACTGTAGATCCCGCCACTCATGTATAAAATTAACACACGCAACATGAGTGGAGAAGCTAGGCCGTAATCCTGACTGAAGGGTTGTAATGGCCAATTATGTGCGGTCATTAGTTTCTAGAGAATATGTACACACACATATTCCGGTTGCACATTGGGAATTAACTTCAAATGAATTCTTGGACACATTGAAGTTCAAAAAAAACACACACGCGCTTGCAAAAGCTATCCCAACAAGACAATTCAATTTAATTTATACGTGAAATTAGCATTCCTCTACAGAGGAGCAAACAAGTGGTCGCACATAAACTCACTTATATTCCAAAGAAAAATTGGATTATCAAATGCCTTGTGGAGAGACCAGAACCTGATCAGAGTGTAATCTAGAAACCTCATGAAAGTAATAATCAGACACTGGATTCTGTGTGGAGACCACAGAACATCTCTTCGGTCATATAACCGCGCTTGAGCAACTGGACTCATAGAATTTATTGACATCTTTTAATTTTTCATTAAAGGCGATTGAAGCAGCCATAGCCTAGTAAGTGGTTTGTTGACTTATTATACGGGAACCCGTGTTAAATTTCCACAAGGTAGACATCTCAAACAAAACAAAATATTACATTGCTTTCGGTGACTTTTCCGCAGTAGTCTTTTGGCAAAAACTGTGAAAGTAAATAAAATTGCCATGAAGCGTTTCTCAAATATGTTGTTTGGAGTTGACGTGAACCTTTTGTTCTGGACACTCTTGGGTAAGCATTACATGGGTTGTTGTGAGACCTTACGTTGTAATCCTGATTATAGGATTGTAAGGATCAAATTAAGTACATTGAACACAAGATCAAGACAGTCAAATCATATTTCTTGTAATATCGGGATAGGAATAACGTGCTGAGTGCTGTGCTGCTGAAAGAGTACGTGGTGCGAAGAATGACTCAATATAGATTCGGCGTATGACCCTAAGCGTCTTTTGATGAATTCTCCTCGATACGAAATAAGTTACAAGTATGAAGTCGCCGTAGTATAGTAGGTATTGTGTTGGCTTATTAGACCGTAAGACCACGGTTCAAATTTCAGATCAGACATCTCGAACAAAACGAAATATAAAAAAATTTTTCTTCGGCTACTTCATCTCAGCAGATTTCTGGCAAACACTCTGAGAGTAAATAATATTTTAAAAATATGTCGTTGAGAGTCGACCTTAAACTGTAGGTCCCCGCACTCATGTATAAAATTAACACACACAATATGGGTGGTTTGAGAAACTAGGTAGTAATCCTAACTGAAGGGTTGTCGACCAATTATGTATGTACATATGTTATGTATGTACAAGTATGTCCATGGGGCTGTCGTAATAAATTTAGTTTACGTCGCTAGTTATAATTGTATGTAAAAATGATTTCTTTTTAAGGCTAATAAACAGCATTTCAGACATAAAAAAATTATATTTTATCGTCTTTCAGCTTCAGTTTTGTTTTTGTTGATTTTTAAAGACTTCTGCTGCTTTTAAAGGGTTTGAAATGGTTGCTTGGTTTACGTCAAAACTTGTGCAAATTCTTCTTGCATCTGACATGAATCTCGAACGAATAATGAAACCAATTTATGCTACTTAAACTAGACTTACGTGTACATCGTATGTGTAGAATGTACTCAATGTGCTTGATCTGAAAATTTCTGAGTAGCTGCATCAATCAACCATCAATCATCATATCAATCTGTGATTGCCGCTATTGCTTAATTAAAAGCAGCTGTTTGCTTTTGAAATGAAAAAAATGATTGGTATCCATTAAGTTTATAAAACTAACATACGTGTACATCGTATATGTAGAATGTACTCAAGTTGCTTGAGCTGAATATTTCTGAGTAGATGCATCAATCATCATATCAATCTGAGATTGCCGCTATTGCTTAATTAAAAGCAGCTGTTTGCCTCTGAAATTAAAACATGATTGGTATCTATTAAGTTTCTACTTCTTTCTAAAAAAGTTTTTGAAGATAAAATTTTAAAATTTAAATTTTAAAAATTTTCCTCTGAAAATAATTTTTCCAGAATTTCTTTTTGGCAATTATTCCACTTCTTTAAGTACAATTATTTTAATTGTTTCCAATTTTGAAAGGAAAGAAGATTTAAAACATACAAAAATACAGAAAAGAAAACAACAAAGAAAGCAAAAAAGGAAAAAGAGACAGAAAATGATTTCCTCTCTATCAGTATCAGTATGCTTTAACAAGCTCAATAAGACAATCTATCGTCTTGTACTACGTGCCGGATAAAATTTCCAACATTTACCACACACACAACACATATACATACTCGTACTTGCACTTAAACATACGCAAGTATGTATGTCAGGCTTTATTGACGTGTATCTGTGTGTGTATGGATGCGTTGGTGTGTATGGATTTTAAAGTATTTGTGCGTTTATATTGATATAAATTGCTGGACTACTAAACCGACCATGTTTGATTACCGGCAATTGCAACCAGACATTTACGGAAACCAATTGTTATACGAACAGTAGTATCTGCTTGGTTTCAGTGATTTCCTGTACGATTTTTGTATTCATTTTTTTTTCTTTTTTCATTCGTTCGTTAGTTGGTTGGTTGGTTGTATTCTGCTTTTATTACAATTTATATTCAATTCAAAGCATTTTCCATTTATTCTCCACATAGAAAACGATATCAGACAACTAGAAAGAGCTGGAAGGAGCAAAAAAATAAAGAGATTAATCGACATCATACGCAACCAATAGAAGCCACAATAAGTAAAGTGAGTGAAAGAGAGAGAGACAAAAAGGACCCCAATAAAGTAAGACCGCAAAATAACTCTTATGGTAAGAGACGGTAATATACTGTGTTTAGTTGGCCAGAGTTGGCCAGAGAGTTCTTATTGTCTTTAACCATTTCCGTTTTGGTTGTCATGAATAATTATTAATTCCGTAAATTAAGTTTTAAAAACATGACATTTAAATAAATTTAATTAAGCATTACCTTACAATGCTGGTGGTGGTGGTGGTGGTTATGGTGGTTTTCCTTTCTCTTTCAATGGCCGTAAGTAGCTGAAATGCTTAGAACTGAACTGAATGCGACAGAATGTTCAGAGAGTTTACGGAGATGAAATATTAGCTCAACAATAAATCACCTTGAACTTTATGGAAATGTTGTTAATGTTGAATAAATTTTATTACCATTATCTAGCAAATTAACTTAAAGGAAGGCAAACCAGTAACAGTTTTGAATGAAAAGTTGTTGAATACATATCAATGAATTTATTTTGAATCATTAATGGCATGATAAACATTAATTATCAGGAAAAGTTTTCAATTTAGAATTTATAATTTTCTCCCTTTAAATTGATAATTATTTACTACCATCAAGTAATATATTTTCACTAATTTGGCTTCTGTTAGATTAAGATTTATTATGCCATTGGGAATGCTTTCATTTCATGTCACATAAGTTCTCTTTAAAAATTTTAATTTTAAAACTATTCTTTAAGGATTTGAATTCAAAGCCATACAAACCATAATTGGTTATTGCAACACTTCAGTCAGGATTACAACCTAACATCTTACACCACTTATATTGTGTCTGTTAATTTTCTAAATGACTCTGAGCGATAGATTTTTGAGAAACTTTTCATGACAATTTTATTTACTATCAGAGTTTTAGCCAAAAGACAACGCCGAAAGCAATACAGTCAACCCTCCTATAACGCGGAGAGTGCGTACCGCGTTGTATGGAAACCGCGCTATAAGAAACTCGGATTTAATCGTACAAACCAGGCTAATTCGTAGCGCGTTCTATGGAAATAAAAACTAAACTAAAAGACTGTTTTCCAACAAAAAAAGAAAAACTTTTGTAAAATTATGTAATTTTTCCACATTCATCCTCACTGTCAGACATCAGATGCAGAAAAATTTTCAGAAAGACTTGGTCACCAACAAAACGTATGTACTTTGAAAGTCGGCTGTGCTTTTGCACATAGGAAGGAACTTATGGGATGTTGTTGAATGTAAGAGTACCGCGTTATAGGAGGGCTGTCGCAATTTCAACTCCACTTTGTATGGAAAGCGCGTTATATGGAAATCGCGTTCTGAGAGTACCGCGTTATAGGAGGTCTGTCGCAATTTCAGCTCCGCGTTGTATGGAAACCGCGTTCTGAGAGTACCGCGTTATAGGAGGTTTGACTGTGTTGCATTTGGTTATGTTCAAAATTTCTAACTTGTGGGTTTTTTTACACTGTTTCTCGTATAAGAAGTCAACATTGTACTTGCTAGATTATGGCGAGTTCAAACGCTTTTAATGAAAAACTAAGATACAGGCAAGTTTAGTCAATAAATTCTATGAGGCCAAGAAATTCTTGCTATCAGCTCGCATCAGTGCGTGTCTATAACGGAAAAGATGTTCTGTAATGTTCACTTTTACCTTACGGACGTGTGCATACAGTGGCCAGTGTTTGCTTACAATTTATATGAAGTTTCAAGGACACGTTCTGATCAGGTTCTGGTACCTCCATAAGTCAATTTATTATTCAAAATTTCTTTTGAAAATAAGAAAAGTTTATGTGAGACCTCCTCTGTAAAGAAATACTAATTTCAAGACTGAATTCAATTGATCTTCTCTGTTGTAATATATTTTGCAAATGCGTAGGCTTTGTTGTTCGAAAATAGGCCTCATTGCTGTAAATCATTTTACAATAAAAATTAAGGTCAGTTACCAACTGCTGTTGAGTCTATTCAGAAAAAATAATATCCTACTCTGAAGTGAAGCAAATTCCATTCTACATCGATCGGAACAAATAGTAATTAGAAGAGGCAAGGTCTGGTCTATACAGAAGGTGAGATGAAACTTCCAATCCACTGTTATCAAAATATTTTTTTAATGACAATGCAATACATGGTTGGGAGTTGTCATTATGGAAAATATGTCCTCAAGTCTGGTTTCATATTCAGATCGTTTTTCATCCAATGCACTGCAGCTTATCAACAAGCAGATCTTTCTGATTTTACCAAATACACAATCATTACCTTGGCGCAGTGGATATTCTGCTTGGCTTTAAATTTTGCTCATATAATTTCTTGCACCTAGAGTTGTCGTAATGTATCCAGTATTACTTGGATACAAAAATTATTTCTTTTTAAACCTTTCACATAGCATTTCAGATTTAAAAAGATATATTGCAATGTCTCCTGGCTTCAGTTTAGCTTTTGCTGGCTTTTAATGACTTCTGCTGCTTTTAAATGCTTTGAAATTAATGCTTAGGTCACGTCAAATAATTGTGCAAGTACTGCTTGCATCTGACACAAATCTTATCCGAATAATCATTCCAATTTGTGGTCCTCAAAAACTCCTTCTTTTGCTGCCAAAATCACAATTTTTGAAAGACGCAAACCACTTGAAACAATCCATTTTTCATAGAGCTTTCTCAACGTGTAATTCCACAAGCAAACAATGACTAGCTCGTGCAGTTTCCTTTTGCAAAAAAGGGCCACAATAAATGCAGCTTTTCAGCAGAAAAATATTCTTAATGGTGACTGATTTCGACAGTTCAATAATTACTCTTTCAAATGACGTAGACACTGACAGAAAACAAAGCATAAGCAAGTGATGGCATCTAACATTAATGATCGGTTTTTAAGCTATATTACCCATATACTATCTCCTCTATTATCCTGACAATCTTATGTTCCCATTATGTATTGTATTATCATCACAGAGTTTACATACATCCAAAAACCATTTAAGTTAGGTCAGGTAAAGTGCCAGAATTCCTTAAAGGAATAGGTTCAAAATTCTTTCTGTTGTTTCAACATTACTCTTGCCTGTATATCTTGAGTCTTAAGTTGTACCTTTCTTTCCTTGTCTTTTTAGTGTAAGAGCTATTTTTACCATCCCTGGAATGGCAGAATTGTGAGTATAAACGTGGAAGAGTAGTGCCATAAAAAATTGCTGAAAAACATCTTATACAGGAAGATCAATAGTATCGTTCTAATATAAGACTTAAGAAGGTGAGCTATATCCCAAGATTTCTCCAGTTAAAGTTCGGTAGGCGCAATTTAAGTTGCCAATTATCTGGCTAATCACTAAGAACTGAGTGACAAGGGTTGACTAAAGTGTCATACTATGGCACTATGGCACAGTTGACAAAACTACTAAAATACGTTGGACAGATCCTAAGCCTGCGAAATTGCTATAATATTGATGGTATGCTCAATGAGACCTGTTTACCTTAGTTTGTGTAGCGTCACCACCCATAATCACGTCGGAATTTCATTTTGGCCAGTCCATTAGGTCCATTGTGCATGCCTTAAACAGGGTTGTATGGTTCTAGCTATTTGGATATCCTATGACTTTGAAATTCATTCCCCAATAATAATAAGAATGTTAAGAATGTTGTTAAACCTCTAAGACATCATAGCCTAAGACCTAAGCATTGTTATATAAGATGCAGGAGACTTTCGAATTTGAGTTTGAATTCGCAACTTATTTACAATTCTTTGCGACTTATGTTGCGTATATTAATTCTAATCATGAATAGTGTCGACCCCGAGCGATAGATTTGAGAAATTTTTCATTTCAGTTCTATTTTACTCTCAGAGGTTTTGCCAAAAGTACTGCTGAGAGGAAGTCGCCGATGAAATATTTTTTCATACTTTGTTTTGTCTGAGCTCGAATTTCACGAATAATGAGGTCGTATCTAATAAACCCATACTAACTAACTATAAAACTACAGCGTCTTCAACTCGCAACATCTACAAGAATTGCGTGAGGAAAAGTCTATCCAAAGAGCACTCTTCCGTAGTAGACAATGTCAGTGAATGTTTAAATGAGAAATACAATGAATTGTCATATCATTCTTCCTTTAAAATTAGGCCACTTTAATTTGGCGTTGAACAGGAATATTTACTTAAGCAATGGATTTTATTTATAATTTCGGTTATAAGCGCAACACTTAACGGGTTGTTGTATGCAGTATTTCAGCCGTAATACCATATTTGGTATGCCTTAGAAGATATAGCTGACAATCAAGAACAAGCTAGAGGTTTATCATTTATTCTGTTGATACAAAAAATGGCTTCTAATGTGTTTAAATTTTTTATACGAGCTAAGAATTTTGGCGTAGTGTTACAGACCAGAGTCTCTGGTTGGAATCGAATCCATTACCCTCACGCTACCAGGGCACCCTAATGTGTTTCTAAATTATTTTTGTTTTTCCAAGTCGGTTTGAATTGAAAATTCCTTCTCAAAAATATCACGTTTGAGAAACTATCCTCTTGGTCATTAAATGTGTAACTCTACGAGTTTTGTAAATAAAAAAAGAGAGAGCAAAAGAGACATTCTAACACACAAAGCCTATGTAATTTGTGTCCAATAGATAAGACATTTTTCCAACATTTATTGTAAAACGATAATTAAAAAGGATACAAACAAAGCCTTTCTTTAGTTTCCTTCTTTCTCAACCGATATCTTTATCATCAATTTCTTTGCCTTGATTTTTATTTTCATATTTTCTCTTTTGCCTACTTTGTCTCAGCCTCTATTAATTTCAACTTGACTTTAAAAGCTAACTTCAAAGGATACAAAAAAGTTTTGAATTACAAAGAACCAAGACTACCGAACGAAGGTGTGATGGCAGGGGTGATGGCAGATAAATGGAAAAAAAGAGAAGAGAATCACCAGCATCAAAATAACCACAAAATGCAAAGAAGAAACACCTCCATTGTTTGGTTTTTATTGCTGCTGTTGTTGGTTTTTAAGGTCAGAAAAGTGGTTTTCATTGAGATTTTCCCTTGTGCTTCTATACTTTCTTAAGTTTTTTTCATTTGCTTTTTCGTTTTTTTTTAAATTTTGCCTTGACTTTAAGACTTTATGGTGTTGATGTTCATCATGTTTAGCATTTTTTCTTTCTTCCTGTTATCTTATGACGTCAAGTATTTTTTTTCTTTTTGAGGGCCATTATAATTCTTGGTTTTTTTGTTATTATTTGTGACTCTTTTTTGCAGAAGCAAAACATATTTTATACCTACAATGGGGTCGACAGGTGTTATATTCAGGACATCGAAAGAAATAATTGAAGTTTAAAATATGGGATAACATTTCAGGAGAAATATACTTGAAGTGTTTTTGAACATTATCGCTGCTTTTCTCTGTTTAAAAATCGAGAGATGGACTGTTTTAATCCAAATGGGGCTTCACAATTCCATGGAATTATACCTTTTAGAACAGAAAGAAGAAACTTTCGGTTGTAATTTCAGAAGTCTAGTGAGTAGTCTGTTGACGTAATATACATACGAGGCTTCGATATACTGAAAAAATATTTCTTTAAGAGCACATTTCTCAGAGCATATTTCTTGTGGTAAAAATAACAGCAATAAACATGACTAAATAGTTGTAATCGTAGTTTAGTAGGTAGTGTGTTGGCTTATTAATGCTCTATCTGCAGTTTATTTGTTCTGTGGATAAACCATTTTGGATACAGGATGACGATCTATTTTTTATTAACAATAACAACAACTAAAACAACCAAACTTCAGTCTTTTGTAAGTTTTTTTTTAATAAAACTGACAACTGGCAGCTGGTTGGTTTATTTCCAATAAGAAAACTGATAAATTTGGTTTCTGTGACACCAAAAACCGATATTAATTCCAATTCGAACATAAAAACGATATTATCGGTTTTCATGACACCATAGCATTTTTACTCCTCGTTTTTAAAACCAATTCCGACAAGGTTGGTTTCCACGACAACCCTGAATATTTCTTCGCAGATTTCTGGCAAAAGCTCTGACGGAAAATTATCTTCGGCAATGAGACTCGTTGTCTAGGAGGTAGTGTCTTGGCTTAATAGACGTAAGGTCACGGTTCAAACCCAAGGTCAGACATCAAAATGAAAAAATGAAAATATATCTTCGGCGACTTCCTCTCAGCAGATTTCTGACAAAAACTCTGAAGGAAAATAAAATTGCCATGAAAAAGAGTCTCAAAAATCTGTCGTGCAGAGTCGAATTTAAATTGTAGGTCCCTTCACTCATATATAAAATTCACGCATAGAACATAAGTTTTGTGAGAAGCTAGGCCGTAATTCTGACTGAAGGGTTGTAATGACCAACTATGCATGTAGTGAGTAGTCAGTTGATTTAATACACGAGGTCTCAACATCCTGAAAAAAGGAATATGAAAAGAAAAAATATTTCTTTATGCGGACATATCTTAGAGGTTTTTTGTGCTAAAAACAACGAAAATCAAACCAACTTTAGGGTTGTAATGGCCAACAGTGTATAGCGTCTGCCAATTGGAACTTCTAAAATTTGAATCTTTGATAAAGTTCATCTTGTTAAATGCACATCTATCCAATTATTTAGTCTGGTTTGTTAAATCACCATGGGCGACCATAGGCAACGAATTGCAATTGTTGAATGGGCTTCGAAGCAGTTGGTAACTGGCCTTCATTTCTGGATGACGTGATAAGTTAACAATCAAAGTTTTCTAATTTGGGCGATAATAATTCACATGAGATTCATATGCATCCCGAAAAAGTCACTGTTTTGTGCTCAGTTTGGGCTGGCCACAGATGGCGCCGGTCTATGTTTCTTTGAGAATGACATTGACCAGGCCATTATTGTCCCGATGATTACCAATTTCTTTATGACTTAATTGAATGATCTGGACACCAACTGTATGTTGTTTCAGAAGAACGACGCTACGTGCTACACAGCTTAGTCCACATTGGACATTCTGCACAAGTGATTAGAGGTCGTTGACGTCTACCTTGCAGATGCGAATGGCTACAGAAATCGCGCAATTTGATCACGTTAAGGTGTTTCGTAGTTTTTTTTTTTTTTTTTTAATCGTAAGGGTATGCGAATAAGCCAATAAGTTCCTCAAAGCCAATACTAACATGATTCGTGATACGGTTGCCATTTACTAAAATTTAGTGCTCTTTGGCCTTTCTAGGTTACGGATTATTGATGATCAGGAGTTAGTTCATGGATGAACTATTTGGAGGAAGATTAAAGCCTCATAATTTTCGAGTATCCGAAAATCATGTAAAAATTTGTCAGAATTCAATCAGATTTGACGACACATTAAATAAAGAATCTGTACAAAATCGAGTTATTTACGTAGTTTTTTAAAGACCAGAAATATTTTTGAAGTAGCCGCAGTCTTGTATGTAGTATGTTGGCTTATTAGACGTGAGGTCCGGGGTTCAAACACCAGATCAGTCATCTCCTATAAAACGAAATACGAAAATATATTTCTTCGGGGACTTCCTCTCAGCAGATTTCTGGCAAAAACACTCTGAGAGTAAATAAACCTACCATGAAAAAGTTTCTCAAAAATCTGTCGTGCGGGGTCGATGTTAAACTGTAGGCCCTGCCAGCATGAGTGGTGAGAAGCTAGGCCATGATTCTGAATGAAGGGTTGTAATGACCAATTATGTATGTATGTATGTATGTTTATCCCTGAAGTAGCCGTAGTCTACTAGCTAGTGTGTTGGCTTATTAGACGTGGGGCCAGGATTCAAATCCCAGGTCAGACTTCTTCAACCAAATGAAATACGAAAACATATTTCTTCGGCAACATCCTCTCTGTAAATTTCTGGCAAAAACTCTCTGAGAGTAAATGAAATTGTCATGAAAAGTTTCTCAAAACGTCTGTCATTCGGATTCGACTTTAAACTGTAGGTCCCACCACTCATTTATAAAATTAACACACACAACATAAGTGCTGAGAGAAGCTAGATCGTAATCCTGACTGAAGGATTGTATAATGGCCAATTATGTATATCCCCCATTACCACTTTTTTGTGGTATCTTCCCCTAATTCTAATCTGCAGCACGTATACGTGTTGTTTCTTAATTCCTTTTTTGGTACGTTTATTGCTGCACTTTCTTTAGCCAAAAAATTGTTATAACAACTGCTGCTGCAATTGCTTTAAATGTTGGTTTTATAACCGCCTCCAGCTGTGCTTTTATTATGCTACCGCTTAAAAATAATTTTTGCTTCTTTTGTTAGTAGCGGAAGTAGATCGTCCTGTTCCTTTTTGCTGCTGCTGTTTTTCAAAAATAGTTGGACGTTCACTTGGTTGTTCCTGTTCCTGAATTCAGTTTCGTTTTCTTTTTTCTTCTTCTTTATTTTTATTTGTGTTTTTGCTGTTGCCTTTGCCTACATCTCTCAAAAGTGGTTGGCCACAGAATTGCAACGTGCTGTTTATGCTGTTACTTCTTCCTTTTTGAAATCCAATGGTGGTGCGGTATTTTTCTCTACAATTATTTCAACAATTTTGTTTTTGTGTTTTTTTTTTTTGGAAGTTAAGAATTTTTTTTTTAAATTTTTTTATAAAAAGAAATAAAAATAAAATAAAAAGAAGGGAAAATAGATTTTTTTTATTTTTGTTTTTTTTAAATGTTGGGGTGTTTCGGTTAGTGGTGTTAGCCATAAATTATTCATTATATCCGTATAACAAATAAACTGCAATTGCAGTAACGAAAAACGGACGGATAAATAAAAAAAAAACTGGAAAATTACTATGTATTTGCAATGGTGAAAACAAATAATATGTATGTATGTATGCATATGAGTATGACTGTAATACTATAAGAGAAGTGTAGTTCGTTTAAAGACTTGAGGGTGTTCAAATAATATCATTCTTTTAACCGGATAGTATTGTGTTCCATTTTTCTTTTAAAGGAGATACCGATGTATGTACTATAGGGTGGGTCATTTAAAAGTTCAAATTTAAAAATGCAATAAAACAAAAACGTTTTGAAATTTTGCAAAATTTACTTTTTTGTTGTGGAGTGCAATTGGCACGGTTTGAAATGGAACTCTATTTCATTCATATGTCTGCCGCGCTAAGGCCTTACAGTACCTCATTCGAGCGGACCAATTTTCATACACATTTTACTAAGTCGTATGGAGTCGTATGAAGTCGCCGTAGTCTAGTAGGTAGTGTGTTGACTTATTAGACGTAAAGTCAGCATTCGAGGCCAGACATCAAAACAAAATACAAAAATTATTTCTTCGGCGACTTCCTCTCAGCAGATATCTGGCAAAAATTCTGAGCATAAATAAATCCTAACGTTGCTCAAACATAAATCGATTCTTTACGTGCAGTGGATATAGAAGAGAATGGCATAACGAATTTCAAATATAAACCGATAGATGACCCACCCTATATATTTACTAAAGAAACTTCCATACATATTTTAAATAATCTTGAAACGTTAAAACTACCCACAGTTATATGGATGGTCAGCTGGCCAGAATGGGTTGTTAAAACACTTTAATGGAATGAAAAAAAATTTCGAAGTTAGTTTTACTTTTTCACTGGAAGCATTTTTATTACATTCTTCTTCTATTTTGTTTTAGATAATAATTTCCTCTTTGTTTTTGTGCAATTTGTTAAAGTAAAAGCAGTTGAATATTTATCTTATGAGCAGAGTATTTACTTTCCGATCACAAGTGATTTGAAGTGTATAAAGCTTTTAAATAGATTTACAACACTGAACATGCATAAGACAGCACATGTATTTCGTTTACACTCTTTTCCAAATATATAAACATTTATTTACATTTGTTTACCTCTTAATATTAAAATAAATAACGAATTAAAAAGCTGTAGAAACTCCATTTAATAGCATCGAAAACAAAGTTGGCATCTATCTATCTATCTATCCTGGAAATATTGTATTGAAGTTTAAAAAATTCTGTAAAAATGCATTGAAATTAAGCATTCAATGGAGTAGAGGCTGGAATAAATAATGTTGGAAACAATTCCTTCGGATCTAATAATAAATTCCGGTGTAGGCAGCCTAGTACACAACAGGAGTTCATGGTTCTTTCGAAAACATCGCAGTGCCCGTTGGGTAGTCGGATATAAACTGAAAATATATTTACTCAGACTTCCTAGCTGCGGTTAAGGCCCTAACGAAAGTTATTATATTATCCTCGTAGTGCAGTTTGACAACACAAATTTAAGTCTCACTCAAAACTATTTGGTGTGAAGAAAGCCTTTTCTTCTCCTTGCTTTCCCTTATGCTGAGTACACCTACTCAAATGACTTCTCACGCCATCAGCGGTGAGAGCTCCTTACAATATCACCTGCCTGCCCGCATTACTGCGTATTTTCACGTGATCTGGGACTAATTTTCTATAGTTCCATACAGTCCCATACTAGTTTCAAGTTAACCTCATAAGAGCCGAGGTTTCGGATAATGACCATACCATCGGATCCTTTTTAAGTTCAAGTTCAATTGAATATATCTTTACATCTTATAGTCTTCTGCCTAAAAGATACCTAAATCCAATAGAACTTCCAAAGCCGCTGGAGGTCAGGTTTTCGTTACAATAGTTATACCAACACACGCTAGTCTCTAGTCCATCGATATTTGATATTTGATCTGCTGAGAGTTAGACGACGAAGAAATTTTCATATTTCGTTTCTATTGGAGATGTCAGACCTGGCGTTTGAACCGTGGTCTCTTGTCTAATAAGCCAATACACTACCTAGTAGACTATGCTATTAAACCTATTAATGAGAACCTACTTAAAGTAATTGGCTGATATATTGATATTTCTCTACTGCTTCTGAGTCGGTCAATATCTGTTCAATATAGGTTCAATATCGGTTTAATATTGCTTTTTCCTCCTCAAATGAAAGGCGTTGCTAAACTCTCTCTCACTCTCTCTTTCTCTCTTTTAAAACTAATTACCAAAAATATTGCGAAGTCGCCGTAGTCTAGTAGGTAGTGTGTTGGCTTTTTAGACGTAAGGCCACGGTTCAAACCCCAGCTCAGGCATCAAAACGAAATATGAAAAACCATTTCTTCGGCGACTTCCTCTCAGCAGATTTCTGGCAAAAAAAAAACTCTGAGAGTAAATAAAAATTGCCATGAAAAGTTTCTCACAAATCTGTCGTTCGGAGTCGACTTTAAACTGTAGGCCCCACAACTCGTGTATCAAATTTAACACACACAACATAAGTGGTGTGAGAAGCTAGGTTGTAATTCTGACTGAAGGGTTGTAATAACCACTTATATATGTATGTACACTTTCTTTTGATGCTCACTGTACATATTCACGTAAATAAAACACTCTAATAGAGTGAATATTATCATTAAGCTTACAGTTTTTGCCAGAAATCTGCTGAGAGGAAGTCACCGAAGAAATAATTTTTGTATTTTGTTTTAATGTTTGGCCTGGGGCTCGAACCCTGGCTTTTCGTCTAATAAGCCAACACACTACCTACTAGAGTGCATTAAAAAATGTACATTAATAAATTACTCTTATTTTTATTTTAAAATTGTTTCATTGCCAGTTTTTAAATTAAACATAAAAATTACAAAAAAATTGCGATATATTGTCAAATTTTTTCCGGCACTCTCCTTAAGTGGTAAAAGTTGAGTTTGGTGAGTTTCTTTTAATGCTCACTCCACTTTATTTCTTTGTGCCTTAACAAATTTTGGATTAAAATTTCATTTAACAACCCACTAGAAAACAATGATTGTTTAATGTTTTGGTGTACTTGTAGCAATTGTATTTTTCCTCAAAACAATACCAGCCAGTGAGCCAGCGTGCTAGTAAAGTTAATCTTTAACAAGTCATGATTTATTTAAATACCACAGAATTATAAATTTTTTATATACGAAATAATTCCAACTAATGCTAGCGACAGAGAGAGAGAATGAAAAACTGCTGTCAACAGGATTTGTTTGACAATCAACAACAATAACGACGAATAACAACTAAAACAACGAACAACTTTAAATATTCATGCCATACAAAAACCAAGAGACATAATGTCAGTTGTTTTGCGTTTGTTTATTTGCCTCGTTTTTGTTCATTTTTTTTTTTGGCAATTGATGGTGTTCTTCAATGTGTTTTGGCTTTTATTTATTTATTTCTGTTTTCTTCTTCTTTTGTCTGCTATTATCCCTTGAAACTTATTTTAATTTTAATGTATTAAAAACTTTGCCATTTCACAGAGACTTTCTCCTTTTTTTTGTTTTTTTTTTGGCTGGCAAAATGGCCGAATAAACTCAAAAGCTAGTAAAAAACGACCATCAAACGAAATACAGAAAAAGCATTGCGCTGTGAATCTCCAGAACCCCCTTCTATTTTGTTTTGCAAAAGTATCACTTGCTGTTGATATTTTGAATCATGGAATACTTATGTATTTGTGATACAGCAAATAATCCTTTGGATACATAAATAAACAAACGAACCGGAGAGAAAATATTGTTTCTGTAGTATTTTTGTCTTGGGTGTCAATGAATAACGTTCTTATATACGAAATGTAAAGAATAAGAAACTTTATGCCAGTTAAGCTGCTATAAAAAGAAGAGAGTTTAAGTTAGATTTGCAAGACAGTTAAAAAATATTCAGTTACTATATGCTATGTGTAAATGTGTTCATTGAAATGTATTTGTTTATCTCCTTACTTTCTTACAAATTTGTTAAATTTTTTTTCTCGTTTTTTTTTTTTAAATAAAGGTTCCTGATTGTTTAAGACAAAAATGTTTTTATCGATGTTGAGATATTCCTAATAGCATTTGACTTACATTGCATAGATATTTTTAAAGGATTTATAATGCAACATTGATTTTATAAAATTTGATATTTTTTTTAAATCGATTTTGGACGAGGGTACACCACATAACCCCTGTGGACTGTAATGCTATCGCTTGTCTTTGTTAGATTTATGGAAAAAGAATTGCTTGTCTGCTAGAATTTTATAACGAATTAAGGTTTGTCTTTTTAAAGTAATTTGGCTCGGGAGTACTTTTTTCATGGGCTTGAGAACTAAAAACAATTAATACAAGATAGAAATATTGTTGATATGAAATATTTTTGAAGTCGCCGTAGTCTAGTAGGTAGTGTGTTGGCTTATTAGACGTAAAGCCAGGGTTCGAGCCCCAGGCCAGACATCAAGACAAACTACAAAAAGTATTTCTTCGGCGATTTCCTCTCAGCAGATTTATGGCAAAAACTCTGAAAGTAAACAAAATTGCCATGAAAAAAGTTTCTCAAAATCTGTATTTCGGAGTCGACTTTAAACTGTAGGTCCCACCACTCATGCATAAAAATTAACACACACAACATAAGTGCTGTGAGAAACTAGGACGTTGTACAATGGCTCAGTTCGACCTCCGGACACTGTACTTGTCTTAATTGATAAGTACACGTCCTCTTACCTAACCTAACCTATGAGATTTTTTATTATAATTTGGTAAACGATTTCATTCCATTTATTTTTGAAATATGATATCCGCGGTTGCGAGTTTTGACTATTTTCTCCATAAAATGCAGTTTGTGCCCGCTTAAATACTAACTTCCAATGCTACACGAATTGTTGGTCAGCATAAAACAAGGACTTAACGTACGTCCCATAAAAAGTAATCCAGAGACTTTAAATCACACCAACGGGTGAAAGTTACTTCCAAATGGACTTCGTTTAAAACCGACTGTTCAGCATTTTGAAGTAGCCATGGTCTAGTGGGTATTGTGTTGGCTTATTAGACGTGAGACCTCGGTTCAAACCCCAGGAAAGGCATCTCCAACTAAACGAAATACAAAGAAATACTCTTTCCACTACTTCCCGTCAGCAGATTTCTGGCATAAAATCTGAGAGTAAATAAAATTGCCATGAAAAGTTTCTCAAAAATCTTTCTTTCGTAGTCGACTTTAGACTGTAGGTCCCACCACTATGTATAAAAACTAACGCAAACAACATAAGTGGTATGAGAAACTAGGTCGTAATCCTGACTAAAGGGTTGTAATGACCAATTAAGTACGTACGTTCAGCATGCTGCGCAATTTGTTGGAACCAAATGTCACTGAAGTCGTCATAGTCTAATAGGTAGCCTATTGGCTTATTTGGTTGGTTGTTGATTCAACCCACGAATCATTAACCTCCGAAACATAAAAAAAAATAAATACAGAGACTTAAAATCACATGCCCAATGGGGCCGTTTAACAGGACCACACTTAAAGCAAGTTATTTACAAATTAACTTTGTATTGTTCGGCATGCTGTACAGCAAGTTATGTCATTTGTTAGAAGCAATAGTCGTTGCAGACCTCGTAATGTAGTAGATAGTGTGTTGGCTTATTTGCTTAGTTGTTGATTCAAACCCTAGGTCAGGCATCTCTACAGAAACGAAATATGAAGAAATATTTCTTCGGCGACTTTCTCACACCAGTCTTCTGGCACAAAAAAAAACTCTGAGAGTAAGATAAAAATTGCCATGAAAGGTTTCTCCAATCATTTGTTCGAAGTAATGTCAACGCCACTCATGGATAAAATTAACACAGAGAACATGAGGGATGTGACAAGCCAGGTTGTAAGCCTGATCAATTGTTGTAATAACCAATTACATAAGCAAGTCAATGTCGTTGGTACTTAGCTCATGATCTTTTTTAAATAAAAATTCAATCAACATGGCACACTATCGCTCCTTGTTCACCGTAGCTACAGCTCTTTGCTTATTTTGTAAGGTATAAGGACCGGTGATGACGCTAGCGTGTACACCACATCAAATAGTCAATTTTATTTGATGTAATGGTGAATCATTCAAGGCTTGTCTTTGCCTCAAATACATCGATTGAACATGTTGACTACACACTTAAACACAAACGAGCTCCATCACTAAACACAATAATGCAGTTCGTATTTTAAGCTTAGAATCTTACTTAAAATTTTCCACGTAATCTAAGGACAAAGAGCAATAAATTGAAGGCAATTAAAAATCGACATTTCAACATCTTCCTTAAAACTTTTTACTACATCAGACATATCCTTTTCTGTACGCACATTTCTTTGTATTGTTAATGGTTTTGAATCGAAAAAAGGAAAGTTAGTATGAAAGTTACCAATAAGTGAACGAATCGCTTGACCACTTGGTCGATTACTTTAACCGTAAACTGCAGGAAATCCTCCATGAACTTTGCAAGCAGATTTCAACATGTTTTCCACAATTTGAAAGCGTTATTCTGGCATGAAATGATCCATGACTATTTTTCAAGCCTTACTGCCAAAACAAAATTTGGACATTCTCAGTTTCCCAACCATAGTTATCGATATTGATGCTTGCCATGCAGTTAAACAACACCTAATATATACACACATACATACATACATAATTTGTCATTTCAACCCTTCAATTAGGATTACGACCTAGCTTCTCACACTACTTATGGTGTGTGCATTAATTTTATACATGAGTGGCGGGACCTAGAGTTTTATATCGAATCAGAACGATAGATTTTTTGAGAAACATCTCATGGCAATTTTATTAAATCCCAGAGTTTTTCCCAAAAATCTGCTGAGAGGAAGTCGCCGAAGAAATTTTTTTCTATACTTCGTTTTGTTGGAGATGTCTGTATTGGGGTTTGAACCATTGCCTCACGACTATTAAGCCAACACACTACCTACTAAACTGCGAGGACTTAATAGTTTCAACAACATAGTTTCCACAATTTGAAAGCAACATTCTGGCATGGAATGATCAAAAATTACTTGCCCAGCCTTACTAAACGGAAAAAAATAAAAAAAAAATATAAAAGAAAAATTGAAATCTTCAGTTTCAATAGCCAACCATTGTTATCGATATTCATACTTACCATGCAGCTAAATAACATACATACATACATACATAATTGGTCATTACAACCCTACAGTCAGGATTACGTCCTAGTTTCTCACACCATTTTGTTTTGTGTGTTAATTTTATACATGAGTGGTGGGACCTACAGTTTAAACTCGACACCGAACGACAAATTTTTGAGAAACTTTTCATGGCAATTTTTATTTATTCTCAGAGTTTTCCCAGAAATCGGAAGGAAGTCACCGAAGAAATACTTTTTGTATTTTGTTTTGATGTCTAACCTGGGGTTTGAACTGTGGCCTTACGTCTTATAAGCCAACACACTACCTACTAGCACCTGATGTAAAGTGAAACTAAAATCTCTCGATAGCATCATTTTAAAGCATCTTTTTTCCTCTCTGGTGGAATTGAGCCCATATGTAGCCATCAACAAAATTGATTTTTGCAGGGTACCCTAAAGACTTACACCGTGCAAAGGCAAACTAGAGAAGGAATAGAATTCTAAGGGGTTGTGTGGCTACAGTCTTCACAGATGGATCGAAGATGAATTTGATTTTAAAAAATTTATCAACTTTGCAGCGCCTTTTACATTATCGGAGGACTTTATCATATTTCAAGTGGAATTTGTTTATAACTCATGGTTCTATAGATACATACACCATGTTGTGTGTCTTAATTTTACACATGAGTAGCGTGTCCCACAGTTTCAGGTCGACTACAAACGACACAATTTTGAGAAACTTTTCATAGGAATTTTATTTGCTCTCAGAATTTTTGCCAGAAAGCTGCTGAGAAGAAGCCGCTGAAATAATATTTTTTCATATTTCGCTTGGTTGGAGATGACTGACCAGGAGTTTGAACCGTCTACGGCGACTTAATGGTTGTATAGATAGAACTTACATGTTGTCTCAAATTTAAATTGCTTTTAGCTTGCCAAACAGGCAATGCTTGATAGCGCGAATCCTTAAGTAATAACTTTACTTAACTTTATTTATTGAGCCATAAGCTTTCTTTGCAAATCCAACTATTTTCGGGTTTTTTTCTCTTCTCGATTTACTCGTATTTACTCAAATATTTGTTGAAATTGTTTTTCACATCCCATTTCTTAATGCATTTTTGTTTACGCATTAATTTTCTTCTTTCTATGTTGTTTTTTTTTTTTTGAGCAGTTTTTAGTTAAATTTGGCTTATCTTTGTTGCCTGATAATAATACTGCAGTTTCGTTAGCCTTTTCACTTTACTTACTCCAAAATGAAAAACATTTGCTTCATGCCCTGCACATTTCAACTTTTTCTCTTCCGATTTTATTTCGTTTTTTTTTTTTTTTTTGCTAAAGTACTGTTGCTTCCTTCCAGCAATTCATCAAGACTTGTAAACAAGAAAAAAACAATAAGAAAAAAGCTGAAGGGAGAAATGAAAATAAAATACTGCATCTAATGAAATTTATTATGGAACATAAAAACAAAAAAATACCTAAAAAAATAATCCAAAAAAAGAGAGAACGTGGTTCTAACTTTCGTAAAAAGTTAGAAGAAAATAAATTATTTTTGTTTTGTTTTTATTATTTACTGTCAATCCTGTAAGAAAAAAACATAAAAAAATAGAAAGACAAGTATTTGTTGTTCTTGTTGTATTTTTTTAACTTTTTTGTATGCGGTATTCCATCTTAATTGCTTTACTAATTTATAAGGATCCTAAATTATCTGAGTAGTTGATGTTTTTGTTTCCTTTTTATAGTCTCTTGTTTTTTTTATTTTCCAGCAATGGGTGAACTTTAAAGACCATGGAAAAACAAAAGCAAATTTACATACAAATTTTTCTTAAGAACCAACATAATGATAACGGCCATTTTGTTGCATCTTTATCTGTCAAATTAGCTGTCATTTATTCAGTGTGTTTCGTCAAATCACCATGGACAAGCATAGGCAAGGCAGTAATATGTTTGCAGAATGGCGATTGGTAACTGAGCCTAGTTTTCATTGAAAAATTATCTTTCAGCAATGTTGGCTTAGACGCCAGGCCTCGGTTCGGTTAGGCAACTAAACGAAATATTTTTTTTTTATTATTATTATTGACCTTAACTACATATGTATTGTTAACTACATATTGTATTCAAATCTTATATAACACTACATTAAAAATTAGGGTCAGTGCAGCCGTCAAGCGAGGCTCAATGTGTCACTTCATTTAAACCTCTGCTGGCCGTCGAATTAAAACAGGTCCCTTGCCAATGCGTTGGCGTGAATCGTTAGTTTACCGACGTATTTTATGGCGAATTTTTTAATTTCTTCCTGAATTGTAGGAATGTTGAGATCTCTATGTATGTTGTCGTTACGAATATACCATGGAGCGCAGACAATTTGTCGTAAAATCTTGGACTGTCTTCTTTGTAATTGCAAAACGTTAGACGCGCAAACACTGCCACAAAGCTGAATGCCGTAGGTCATATTGGCTTTATAATGCATTTGTATAAAAGAACCTTGTATTCAAAGTCTAGTGTTGAACTTGAACCAATAATCCAGCGCATTTGAGCGGATTTCAGCTTAATGACCGATGTGGCGGGACCATGTTAGACGCCGGTCTAAGTGGACTCCCAGGTATTTGAAGTGATTTTCAACAGGGACATCAATATTATTTATTTTTATTTGTGGGCACTCTTGTCTTCTGAGTGTGAAGGTTACATGAGCACACTTGGATGGATTCTCCTTTATTCTCCAATTTTCAAACCATTTTTCTAAATTGTATATGTGCGATTGCAGTTGTGTTGAAGCTACCTTCGGGTCCTTGTTGACGCTTATAAATGCGATGTCGTCTGAATATATTGACGTGTATGTGTTAGGATTTGTGGGCATGTCTGATGTATAAATTAAAATATGGAAAAGGGCCTAGTATGCCCTACAACGAAATATGAAAAATATTTCTTCGGCGACTTCGTTTCAGCAGATTTCTGGCAAAAATTCTGAGCCGTAAATAAAACGGCCTTGAAAACTTTTCAAAAAATCTGCCCTTCGAAATCAACTTTAAATTCTATGTCCCGTCCGTCATGTATAAAATTAACACACACAACATGAATGATGTGAGAAGCTAGGTTGTAAACCTGACTGAGGGTTGTAATGACCAAGTATGTATGGTTGATGGATACCAACGACATGACAGTTTTAACAGCGTGCCTTTAGTTGCCACTCTACGCATGACATATTGATTACTCTGCACAAGTGATTTGAGGACATGTGAAAATGAAGTTAACTCCGTCAGACTTATTCCGGCCGCTATAGTTTCTCTGAATGGAGTGCATTTAAAATGATCAATTTTTCATGACGCTGAAGCATAAATCATGCTGAATTTAACCAACGGCATGAGTTATTTTGGCTTTGAGGTCTGCTGTGGTTTACGGTTTACTTACTTACACCAGCTACTTAAGAAACCTCACAAGGAAAAACCGAACCTGATGAAATCGCATGGAAGTCGCAATAGTCTAGTTGGTAGTGTGTTGGCTTATTAGACGTAATGCTACGTTTCAAACCCCAGGTCAGACATCAAAACGAAATATGAAAAAATATTTCTTCGGCGACTTCCTCTCAGCAGATTTCTGGCAAAAACTTTGAGCGTAAATAAAATTGCCATGAAAAGTTTCTCAAAAATCTGTCGTTCGCAGTCGACTTTAGGTCCCGCCACTCATGTATAAAATTAACACACACAACATGAGTGGTGTGAGAAGCTAGGCCCTTATCCTCACTGAAGGGTTGTAACGCCGTGTATGTATGATCAAGTCGCATGATCTCTGTGATTAGTTTACATCACGACTATATGGTATGGTCTTGCGCTCAAATTACTCATACAAAGTATTCAGTGTAGCATGAAGCCTGTTGGAACCACATGCCGTTGGTGTCCAGGTCATCCAATTGAGTTTAAAAAAAGGTCGTCCATATATGGTCCTCGCCGATGACAATGATGTATTTTCCAAGCTTAAGTCTTTGCCATCGTAAGATGTGCTCAATTCAACTTGGAAAGGAGGTACCAAAAAGTCATGACAGTGCAATACTATTTGACTGGTAGGCCACCAATCGAGCACTCAACTCTTATGTGGTGTTATGGTCTGATTAATGTCGTTCCATATAATTCCATCTTGTACAGGAGGGCAATATGCATCAAGGCGCCTTTTAGACAAACAAATGTTAAAGGCACATACCATAACATCTTCTTCTGAAGATAAATTTCATTAAATTTTTAAAATATTCCTTGCAATACTAGACTACGAATGCTTGTCTTGTTATTAAGATATTCCAATAAAGCCTTTAATCAAGCACTTTGTAAAGAATTTATAAATTACCCAGAGCAGGTTTATTTGCTTTATGAAAAATTTTAAAATCTTTTTTATTTTTAATATTCTTCCCTTGAACACCACGATCCTTTAGTGCCTGTAATTAAAAAAATTTCATCGAAAATAATTTTCCACTGCAATCAGCAAAGAAATCTTCTCAATAGCCTTAAAAAAAAGGATTTTTAATTTATGTTTTAACAGTTTTTTCTTTCTTTGCCTTTCATTCTTATCCTTTGCCTTTAATTGTTCTTTTGAAAGAAAAATTTTTACAATAATTGTTACTGCATTTATGTGTGCGTCAGTACGCGTCAGTGTGCATTAGTAGGCGTTAGTGCGCGTTTTATTGTATGCAATTGTGGTAATCTGAATACAGGTTGGTTGGTGTGGACTTACATGGCATTTTTGCATGTTTAATGAAACCACAATGTTAAATAGTGGTTGATTGCAATACAAGTTCTCAGTTTTTTTATAAACTGTAATTCATTATACACTCGGGTTAATGTTGTTATTTTTTGCCTTTTTTTGTTCATGCATTGCACTTAATTCATGTTCATTTGTCAATCACTGCTTTTAACACTTTTTGTGCTGTTGGCATAATCGTTCTGTTTTTTATTGCCTTCGCTGTGGCATAGTGTTTGTTTTTTTATGTAAATAAGCCAGAGTGTAGCAGTTACTACCCGTTTTTTTTTCTTTTAATTTAAAGCTTAATTTTAAAGCCCATTTTTTTACAGTTTAAGTTTTGATGTTTAAGGCGTTTTTCGAACTGTCAGATTCAGACAAATGTTCGCTGTGATTGGAATCAGTGGTTTTCAGTACAATCACTACCATAACAGTTGATGGCATGGTGCAGTTGTAAAGTGCTTAAAAAAAAACAATGACAAATTAACTGAGAAATATTTATTTGCATTCTTCTGGACCAAGCTTCCAAGTAAATGAATGAAATAATGAATGGAAACAAAAGCATTTTAAAGCGAATGGAAGTTAATCATAAGACTTATACTACAATACAATACAAAAAAATTTCCACGTACTCATATAAGTTTTATTCAGTTCAATATCACTCATACGTAACATGGTCTACAGCGATTGATATTCCTATTCCATATACACAAGCATATTTGATTTGCGTCGCAAAGGCATAATAGTCCAAATCAATTTAAATAACGAAATACTCGTATAATTGAATAGAGAGTCTTATATAAATTCTTCCAACAGAGACTTTCGAATTTTAACGGACTGCAACTGTCAAAGTAGTTGTAATTTTTTTAGTCTGTTTTGCCAAATCATCATTGCATTGCACGTGCATTTAGCAACACATGCAAATAATGAAATTGTTTCATTAAAATATGACAACCTATCATACGCTCTTTTTTTTTTTTTTTTTGTTCGAACATCCCCGGCCTCACAGTAACCCACCCTCACCAGAACGCGGAGGGCTCGTCCCCATTACGTAGGGACACGTACACACTATAGTCCGGACTGTAGCGGGTAAGGGAAAAGTAATGGCAAAGAGAACATAAATCAGCTACAGAACTTAATCACAAGCTGAATAAAGTAACAATAAACAGGAACTACATACCTATGACAAGAACGAATATACATTTTTATATAATAATTTACAAATTAATGCCAGCATATAAGCCACGTTTTATATTACAAACACTACAACTAAAATCAATAAAATCATAATAAAAGTTAAAATCTATGAAAAGGAACATACATAATCTGCGAAAAGGAAAATTACATCCATAGTTCGTTCGCTAAAAATCTAAAGAAAGAGGACGATAGTTCCGTGAAAATCTTGCTGGAATACTGAAATTCAGGTTACAAAGCAAAAACTCAGAATCGATATCACCTTTAACCAGATTAAAAACAAAACAAACCCCTAAAACAGCCCTTCTACGGTTTAAAGTTGGAAGTTTTATCAAACCTAATCTAGCCTCATATGACGGCAACCCATTGGCACAATGCCATCCTAAGCCACGTAAACAGAATAATAAAAACTGCTTCTGCACTCCAATGGAGCCTGAATCACTATGACAACGATAGTATGGATTCCAAATAGTAGACGCATACTCCTAAATAGGTCTAACAAGTGAAATGTATAACAGTCTCGTTATATAAGGATCAATGATTCTTGATCGAAAAATCCTCTTCCGCGATTTCTGTTTGAATAAATTGACAAACAAAGGTGTTGAATTTCAGACGATACCAGTCTACATGAGATTCAACAGTGTCCAATAAATTCCCAAAAAGTCAATGTTCGTTGTGGTTAGCGGCCTCATCGATTCATATTTTTTGAGAACGACGTTAATCAGACCATAACAGCTCATAACAGTCGAGTGCTTCATTGGTGACCTACCAGTTATATTGTATTGCACTGTCATGTGTTTCTTTGTGCCTCCTTCCCAAGTTGAATTGAGCACATCCTACGAGACTTTAGCCTGGAAAATACATCATTGTCAGGCGGCGAGCACCATAAATCGACGACCTGTTTTTGATCTGAATTGGAAGATCTGGACACCAACGGTATGTGGTCTCAACAGATTTCATGCTACACTGAATATTCTGTATGAGCAATTTGAGGGCATGGCCATTGCACGTAGATGTGATGTAAACTAGTCACAGAGATCGTGAGATTTGATAAGGTTCGGTTTTTTCTTGTGAGGTTTCTTAAGTCCCAGATGTTGGCAAATTCACTGTAAACCAGAACGGGGGCCGTCAAAGCCAAGATAACTCATGCCATTGGTAAAATTCGGCATGATTTATGCTTCAGCGTCATGAAAAATTGGACGTTTTAGGTTCACTCCACCCTGAGAAACTGTGGCGGACAGAATAAATTTATTAGACCTCATGTCTAATGAGCCAACAAACTACCTACAAGACTGCTGTAACTATGAATACATAATTGGCCATTACAACCCTTCAGTCAGGTTTACGGCCAAGTTTCTCACATCACTCATGTGGCGGGACCTACAGTTTAAAGTCGACTCTGAAGGACAGATTTTTGAGAAACTTTTCATGGCAATTTTATTTACTCTCCGAGTTTTTGCCAGATATCTGCTGAGAGGAAGTCGTCGAAGAAATATCTTTTCATATTTCGTTTTGATGTCTAACCTGGGATTTGAACCATAGTCTTACGTTTAATAAGCCAACACACTACCTACTAGAGTACGGCGACTTCTGTGACTACGAATATATTTGACTAATAGGCCTTAGCGGAGACAGAGTTAAGATACAAACAACCAGTATGACCGCACGAAATGGTCACAACAGCATTCTACAAAAATTAAGGTGTCCGTCCTTGTGAAGTCGAAAGAATTATACATAAAACAGTTTAAAGCCTAAGTCTGCAGGCGATGTGTAGCAGTACATTAAGTACAGCAGAAAGGCCATTGCGAGCTACATATATCAAACATTATGTTCGCTACAGTTATGTTGCATATACACGCTTATCCTTCCAGAAACGTATGCTCAGATAGTTTTCAGTGTCGTTTTTCTTTCAGTTGTTGCAGTGCTATACGTATCTCTCGATTGTATCGAGTCTGAACAAAGCTTGTCTACCCACATATTCCATTTGCCTCTCGATTGTCAAAATTGATAATCATATTTAAGCCGTTGATATGCAGCCAATTTGAATCTGTCGCAATTAAAAGTTATATGTTCCGCTGTTTTTATTTCACCCGAAAAATTTGGACTCATAGACTATTATGTCAGCTGAACTAAATGCAAATTTTTGAGGGAACATCCACAACATCTTGTAATCCATAATTGGACAAAAGATTTAAGAATGTATGTTCATCTCGTCGAAGTAGTCTAGTAGGTAGACATGAGACCACGGTTCAATCCCCAGGTCAGACATCTCCAACAGAACGAATTATGAAAAATATTCTTCCTCTCAGTAGATTTCTGACAAAAACTCTAAGAGCGAACAAAATTGCCATGAAAAAGTTTCTCAAAAAAATCTGTCGATCGGAGTTGACTTTAAACTGTAGGTTCCACCACTCATGCATAAAATTAACACCCACGACATAAGGGGTGTCAGAAGCTAGGTCGCAATCCTGACTTAAGGGTATTAATGACCAGTTATGTGTGTATGTATGCGTGCTTATGTAATAAGGACACGTTACATCTAAAGATTCTTGGAACAGTGCTGTACCAAGTTTTTTTTTAATCGCCTAAGCTCTCTTGCATGGATATCGGCATTTTCTCGGGTGTTATAACGATTGACTCCTAGTATACTGTGTTATCTACGTAGGAGACTTGTAAGGCAGACCATCTTACTTAATTAGTTATGAAAACTTTTTAGTCATGAGCACAACCTAGCTTTTCACACCACTCATACTGGGTGTGTTTTATCTATGAGTGGTGAAACCTCCTCTTTAATATCGAGATTTGAGCAAATTTTCAACATTTTGCCAGTGGGCTGCTGAGAGCTAATTGCCGAAGGACGTATTTTCTTATATTTCGTGTTGCTTCAGATTTTTGAGCCTGGGGTTGAACCACGGGCTCTCGTCTATTAAGCTAAGACTCTATCAGTTAAACTACGGCAACGAGAATAGACGTGTATTATCAGATATTACGATCAGACATTTTTACATGACATTTATCATTAGCAAGTTAAAAAACTTCTTGTCAGTCAGGATTACGACCTAGTTTCTCACACCACTTATGTTGTGTGTGTTAATTTTATACATGAGTGGTGGGACCTACAGTTTAAAGTCGACCTTTATTTACTCTCAGAGCTTTTGCCAGAAATCTGCTGAGAGGAAGTCGCCGAAGAAATACTTTTTGTATTTTGTTTTGATGTCTGGCCTGGGGCTCGAACCCTGGCTTTACGTCTAACAAGTCAACACACTACCTACTAGACTACGGCGACTACAAAATTTTATTTCGAATATTTAATTACAAACCTAAAATAAAATCTTTTTTTTTAATGAAATTCGAAATTATATTTTTGAAATTTTATTTAATTTTTGTTCTTGGCTGCAATGCATGATTTCAATTAAAAATAAATGTACTTCCTCTCCCACATACTACATATATAAGAAACTTGACTGCAGTTGAAAGACAAACACAACACAAATCAAACAGAAACTCTTTGTCAATGTCCTGCACAACATGAGGTATTTTTAATTAATTTTTAAAAATCATTTACTGACACTCATACAAATTGATAAAGACACTACTAATATATGTATACTATCACATATAGTAATGCACACATACTGTTGCAGAGACCTTAAGGGCGCAAAAGAGGAAGTGGAAGTGATGGCACTTAATTGAAATCATGTTCATTATTTGCAGTTTATAGATGATATTGTAGAAGCAAAAAATAAAAAAAGGGAAAACAGACTTCAAACATCAGTGGCATATAATAAGTATAGATGTTCAGTTTCAATGCATCGAGAGAAAGAAATTATAAAAAAACGATTTTGCTATTCGGTAGATCATTGTGATGGAATTAAATGGAGAATACAAGACAGAAACATAAATTGATAAATAATTTCATGGAATTTATTTTTTAAATATGATTTCCGGCATACGTTTGCAAGGATTATGTGTTACATTTTCAATTAATGGTTTTTAATAGTAGTACGAATATTAGGTTTCCAATGTTTCAAAAGTTACTACTTTGTTGGCCTTAATTAATACTTAACACAACCAGTTTTTCATTCATAAATTCCTTAGACGGCATCATCGACTACTTTTTTGCATGATACTGCCTATGAGTCATATGTGATACATTTTCTAAGCTTATGAAAGTAAAGGGTGGCCAATTTAAAAGTTTAAATTTAAAAATGCAATAAAACAAAACCGAGTTGAAATGCAAGGCTTTTGTCAAATGCAATGAAATTTGACGCCATTCTTCTATTCACTCGATTTACCTGGCGCATTCAAAATATCACAGCGTATATAATATAACTGCAGGTCTGATTTCTATCGCCTAGCTTACTTAAGGATCTTAATTTTCATTCTTTTAATCCTATCTGGTCGTCCTTAGATGACATTGACATCCTGAATTCATATTCTTTTGGCAACCAAAAAATTTCTTTCAGTGTATTGCCATGATTCATTGGCTACATTGAAGGAAAAATTTTCCAATAAACGTCTGTTGCATATAAAGTGCTTAAATTATAATTAATTTCTTACCCAAAAAACCAATAATAATTTCATCAACAAAAAAAAGGAAAAAAAAATAAAGAAAAAAACTTGAAGAAATTCTATAGTAACCTTAACACATTTGAACATTTCTGACAGTAATCTCACGTTCTGTTCACGTTAAAAGGGGAAAAGAAGAGAATCCCAAGAGTATTTGTTGGCAGGATATTGTAGTTGATGTCTGTTTTAACAATTTCAGTTCTTTTTTTTTTTTGGTATTTCGTGTTCATATGCCTGGTCTGGTGGTTGTGTTGGGCTGGTGTTAATAATGCTACGTGAGCTGTCACTTTGATATGCCAAAAGAACATTGTACTTAAAGTATGAAGCAAGACATACATAAATAAGGAGACAGAAATTTGTGTAATTTTAAGGAAGACTAGAATACTGAAATTCTGCAGAATTGTTTTTCTTTTTTTTTTTTTAATTAAACACTAACTAGGGAAACAATTAACAGAGTTGTTGCAAACGATTTTTATTTTTAATTAAATTTTTTTTGTTGCTAATTTAATACAGCGAAAAATCTGACCCATTATAAGCAACTTAATTCACCCTTCTTCCTTTAATTAGACTCTAATGCTTTAAAACCAAAAAAATTCATTTTAAGTATCATTAAAGTTCCATAATATCCTTTAACGCTTGACTCAAAAAAGCATATCTTTTTTATACGCCCATCTGTTCAACAGTGTTCGCACACACACACACACATTTTCATTTCCTACGCTGTCAGCAGTTTGAACATGACATTGCGTGTGAACAGATGATTCAGCAGAGCGCAGCACAACACCAGCCATTCATGTAGATCAACCGCAAATACAATTCAACCGAGCAAACAATTTCAACCCAATTCCAACCCAACCCATGCAACTACAACCAAACGACCACATAACCAAATGGCCAAACCCTGATGTAACCAAAGCATGAACAGACTCATCATCAGATATAAAATGTATATATAAAAAACAGACAACAGCAACAAAGGCAACAACAAATATAAGTACAAAAAGAAAGAAAACTATTGACATTGTCAAGACACACACACAACATTTGGATTTCATCGTGAACGTGCCATGGGTGGCAGAACCTACAAAATGTAGGTGATGTTTAAAACTCACAACTGCAACGAAATCAAATACATTTCAGTGAAGCATTTTGTTTTTTTCTTTTTTTCCTTTCCTTCTTTCATTCTTCTATTATTTATTTAGAGCTTAATTTTACAAAACTATCTACAAAGGGGTAAAAGACAAGTTGGGTCAACATGCCGTACGCCAAAGTATAGTCGAGGGCACAAAATTTTCACCCGAGTAAATAATAGAAAAATTAAAAGAATATCGTGTTTTTTTATTTACTTTCATTACTGTTGCAACTACACAGTCAGCTTTGTAAAAGAAACACACAAAAAATTATTTGAAAAGGACAGAAAAATTTTTTTAACAAAAATTTTTGAAGATGGAAAATTATTAGCAGTTAAATGGCAAACAACCTGAAACTAATTTATACAAATGGTTTTAAATGAATTTTTTTAATTACGTAATGATACACGGGTAAAATATTCACTAAACTATCATATATGAAGATAGGCATACAGATTATTCGTTTTAAAATTCACTAATCTGTCGAAGTCGCCATAGTAGGTAGTGTGTAGGCTTATTAGACGTGAGGCCTTGATTCTAACCCCAGGTCAGACATTTTCAACAAAACGAAATACGAAAAAATATTTCTTCGGCAACTTCCTCTCAGCAGATTTCTGGCAAAAACTAAAAAAAATAAAATTGCCATGCATCTAAGTCCTGGTTTTGTAGCATCGCTCTCCAGAGATTTTAGCTCAACGCATATGTAGTAAAACTGTATGATAAGAGGGGAATATCTGAGACACACTCTAAACTTTCCAAATGCTGGTTAAATTCTCGCCTCATGGTTCTGATGATTATAAAGGGGCACTTATAGTACGATTGTCTGTCTGAAAACACTTTAAGACAAATAATTGCTAATTGCTTATTAGACGTGAAGCCGTAGTTCAAACCCCAGGTCATTTCTTCGGCGACTGCCTAAACTCTGAGAGTAAATAAAAATTGCCATGGGCAAGTTTCTCAAAAATCTGTCTTTCGGAGTCGACTTTAAATTGTATGTCCCTTCACTCATGTATAAAATTAACACACACACCATAAGTGGTGTGAGAAACTAGGCCGTAGTTCTTACTGAAATGTTGTAATGACTAATTATGTATGTAAGTAATCTGTTGAATTAAATTATCGTTTTAATTAAAATATTTTTAACTGCCTCAGAATTATCATACCGATAACTATAGTTCCATAGATGGGAGTCTAATTTTTGTTCACTATGCTTTGGCAAGTCATCGCGAATCGATTAACGTCAAAAATCTGTTTTCCAATTTCAGACAGCAATCGTTTATGTTACAATCAACAAAAACGGTCTAACGCATAAGCAATATGTCCAATTACTGATCGGTTTCTCATTAATTTTACAGATCTCGAAGACAATATTGTTGTAACGCAGTTTTAAATAATACGTCGAAATTTCGATATTCGTTTCTTTCCTTTGCTTATTAAAACGATGGCAATTTGACTTTGGCATTTTTACTTAGGTTTCTAAACACAGCTTTAATAAGAGTTGAACCCAAACAAGCATTGTGTACACCGCATTTTTGTTATATGGCTATAAAAACTGGCACAGGATGTGCAATTTTTCAAAGAATTATGTTTAGTAAATAATCTCATTTCTGGCTAAACGGCTATATCAGTAAGCAGAACTGCCGTTACATCCATTTACAATTCCATTACATCCGATAAAATTTAATGTTTTATGCGGCTTACGCATTATCGGCATCAGCGGTCCTTATTTCTTTCGAATTTGTCAAGGCGACCGATTGGACAACTATTATGTCTTAAACGAGCTATGCTGACTGATTTTTGTTTCCAAGAAAATATCGTGATCGTGATCGTGATCGTGTGTATATTCCACACATAATGGCCTCAATAAGCTTTTCAAGCGAAAAAAAATTTCGCTGATAACTCACACACATTGCTAAAATTTAAACATTCGAAACGCCCAAAAAAGAGTCTTTGAAAGGTTTGGAGAATTTATATTTGTGTGGGTCATAAAGAAATTTAAAAAAATCTTCGTTTTCAATAAGGAACGTGAGCCCTGTTCAACTCAGAGTTGCTCGAAACTAAGCTTTTCAATTTGTTCCATAATTTGTCCCCTCTGGTAGCTTTATTGTCAACGTGCCATCCTCATATTTGTCTTCCTTTTCATACACTGATTGGCGTTTTTCAGTCAATAAGCCTCATTATAAGGTTTTCCTAGCATATGATAAATCCATTATCATTTTCATTATAAAATTTCGGAATGATTCTGGATATGTTTAACGATCTCTAGGTGCTTTTGGTGTTTAGCAAGAATACATTAAATATTCTCCTCAGGCATCCTCGTATTCCAAGCTTCACATGCATACAATAGTACAGATAACACACAGGTGTTGAATATTTTGCATTTCGTGGGAAAATCGCCTTAGTCTAATAGGTAGCGTGTTGGCTTATTAGACGTGAGGCCTCGGTTGATATCCCAGGTCAGAGATCTCCAACAAAACGAAATGCGAAAAAAGATATCTTCGGCTTCGACTGCTTCTCAGCACATTTCGGGCAAAAACTCTAAGAGTAATTAAAATTGTCATAAAAAATTTCCCAAAAATCCGTCGACTTCAAACTGTAGGTCCCGCCACTTACAGAGTAACCAACTATGTATGTATGGTAATGAAGATATGCCTTGATTTCCATACCAAATTGAATTGACCGAATGTCTGATTAGTTTTATATAGCCTGCAGTGCACGTTTTTGCGACCCAGTGAAGAGGAGAGCTTATGTCTCCTATCCCTTCGATATGATTATTCATCAAACTATCATGATTAGCATGATTAAAAATTGAAAGAATTCAGAAAGAACAGGCGATAATGGAAAATTATTGCTTCAAAATATTTATCCCTGGGGACTTTCATATGAGAGCGTTCTCAAGGGTTCTAGTCCCTAGTTGTTTGGTTTATCTTCCAAAACCAAAATATTCTAATAAAAAAAACAGTTGTAAACGATACTTTAAAAATAATTAACGCATTAAAATTAATTTTTTTGTAAATTTCAATTATGACGTAACCTACTCGTTGCTTAAAAATAAAATTATTTTGAAGGTATGCGGACAAAAAAAATAGCACAACACAACTCCTCTTTTTACTTTTTATACAGAAATCTTGTATAGAACACTATTGCCTTCACTTAACGTTAATTTAATTAGAAATTATAAATGACAACCAGAACAACAAGAACAGCAAGAACAACAACAGCAATAACAAAACTTTGCAAAATGTAAACACAAACAGCAGAAACAGCTAAAATTACAACGTTAAGGAGTAGTTTAAACACATTTTACACTTATAACACTGGCATACATACATGTACATATACACACAAATTTGTATGTATGTGTACGATTACAAATGTGTAAACTTATATGCAGGAGTATATTGTTTGTATTCATTTAATATTACATGGTCATGTTGTTGTATGTAGAAAGGATCTCATACTAGTGTACATACACACATATACATATGTATGTATATGTACATATGTTATGTTTGTTTACATTGTAGGTGTTAAATATTGGTCAACGTCTGTACAATTAACATGTTGGTATTTTCAATTAGCCATGATGGCTTCCTTTTTCTTTTTGTTTATTTACGTGGATGTTTCTATTTTAATAGGAATATTTTTTATATTTGTATTGTTGTATTTATGTTTGTATTGTGGTTGTTGTATTCAGTGGGTTTGAATTTTGTTCGTATTCCAGTAAACTTTCCAACAAGAAACAGTTGAAAAGCGTTAATAATGTGAAGAGTGTACAATTGTTTTTATACACTGAGGTCATAAATAATAAGGACACTAGTATGTCGCTATTGTGTTGTGTTAAACGCGAGACTGTAGTTTAATCCCTTTCTCGGATATATGAAGGAAAACGAAATATAAAAATATTTATTTCGGTGACTTCCTCTTAGCAGACTCCTTGCAAAAATTCTGGTAGTAAATAAAATTGCCATTAAATGTTTCTCAAAAATCTATTGATTGGAGTGGAGATCAAATTTTAGATCGTACAGCATAGTCCTGACCTAAAGGTTGTAATGACCATAATTAAGTAAGTAATGTGTAGAATTATTCTTTGATTAGACGAGTCAAATACTGAATATTGAACTACTGAAAGGATACACATTCTATCGGGTCATTTATTAAGTGCTTATTCCGTTTAATTCAAATAAAAGTGTGTGCGCGATATCATCCAAATTTTTTTAATCAATTGATCGGCATATTGATGTCCTTATGTGAAAGAAAAGAAAAGAATTGTTTTGATAAGAGTATGACCCAAATCGTCACCGTAGTCTAGTAGGTAGTGTGTTGGCTTATTAGACGTAAAGCCAGGGTTCGAGCCCCAGGCAAGACATTAAAACAAAATACAAAAAGTACTTCTTCGGCGACTTCCTCTTAGCAGATTTGTGGCAAAAACTCTGAGAGTAAATAAAAAAGTGCCATGAAAAGTTTCTCAAAAATGTGTCGTTCGGAGCCGACTTTAAATTGTAGGTTCCACCATTAATGTATAAAATTAACACACACACAACTTAAGTGGTGTGAGAAACTAGGTCGTAATCCTGACTGAAAGGTTGTAATGACCAATTAAGTAAGTAACAATCAAACAAACTTCGGCAGAAGGCAAAAATATAGGCACTAAAATAGCTCAGATCTTCAGAAGATAGCCGTCTAATCACTCTATCAATATCTCAAATGAAATGATCTTTTATTACCATAAAACCAGCAGATCTACCACTTTATGAAGCCCAATTGTAAGATTCTCTTATGTTTTCATCATTGCTGTGCAGTTTTTACCAGAAAACTGTTGAATGGAAGTCGCCGAAGGTATACATACATAATTGGTCACTACAATCAGTCCGGACTACGACCTAGTTTCTCACTCCAATTGTATTGTGTGTGTTAATTTAATACATGAGTGGCGGGACCTACAGTTTAAAGTCGACTCCGAACGACAGATTTTTTAGAAACTTTTCAAGGCAATTGTATTTATGTTCTCTTAGAGGTTTTGCCAGAAATCTGCTGAGAGGAAGTCGCCGAGGAAATACTTTTTTGTATTTAGTTTTGATGTCTGACCTGGGATTTGAACCCAGACTTTAAGTCTAATAAGCCAATACGGCGACTTCATATTTCGTTTTGTGCGAAATGTCAGGTCTCATGCTTCACAGCTAGTAATCACACACACTGCCAGCTAGACTATGGCAACCTTACTTTATCTAAAATATAAAATTCTCGTGTCACGGTGTTAGTGGTAAAAGTCCTCCGAAATGGATCGACCGATTTTCATAAAATTTTTTGTGCATATCGGGTAGGTCTGAGAATCGGACAACATCTATTTTTCATATCCCTAAATGTTAAAAGGGTGTGGCAAATCGTTAAAATTGAATATTTAGGTACATATTGATCGCAGACGAATCAATATCGACAATCATACCAAAAATGGGCGTGACAACCCTCCCCCTTCATGTGATACCTATAACTCTTAAACTACTGAACCGATTTTAACCATTCTTTTTTTTTTTTTTTTGTTCGAAAGCTTATCATGGCTTTAGATGGTTTAAAAATATTCGATATAGCAAAAAGTAGGCGTGTCAAATCGTTAAAATTGAATATTTAGGTACATATTGATAGCAGACGAATCAAATTTGGTGCGTAAGTTCGTAGAGTCGATATGGACAAAAATGGGCGTGACAACCCTCCCCCTTTAAAAGATTACTATAAGTCGGCTAATTCGATGGTTTATAACTACATTTGTATGCACATATATAACATGTATGTCTGTTAGTTTTTGTTTTGGAGCGAGTACTACAACTACAACTTCATCAGCGCTACCCATGATTCGGACCTTTTATTGTTATTCTTTGTATGTCTCACCTAAATAACGTACCGACTTCGTTTAAATTTTGAACTAGATAGATATGCATACCGTAGAACGCATATGGTTTACGTTTTTCTATTTAAGAAGTATTTAGAGGGGGTGGTACAGGAGCTATTTGTCCCTATTCCCAACTATCAAACTGATTTTGATAAATTTTGTTGGCGCCTTTGATTATTATTACACTTAACTTTCACAATAATAAATAACGGGTGATTTTTTAGCTATTATATTTTTGGCAACAGCTCAGGTTTAAACAGCTCACGCACGTTTCGTGTTTTGTTTCACTGTCAAACATCTTCAGTTTGGTCTATAATTTAACCATGAATCGTCTTACAAACGAACAACGCTTGCAAATCATTGAATTTTATTATCAAAATGCGTGCTCTGTTAAGAAAGTTCATAGCGCTTTTCTTCCATTTTATGGTCAGTTTAATCGACCCACTGAAGCGGCTATTCGGGCTATTGTGACTAAATTTTTCTCACCAAATTTACATTGTTGGACATTAAACCACCAACACGCTTACGTAGAGTGCGTACTGAAGAAAATATCGCAGCTGTATCGGCCAGTGTTAAGGAGGACCATCAATTATCGATTCGTGGCCGTTCGCAGCAATTGGGCCTCTGTTACTCAACAACGTGGAAAATTTTGCGGAAGAATTTAGGTGTGAAGCCTTTCAAAACACAGCTGGTGCAAGAATTGAAGCCGAACGACCTACCGCAACGCAGAATTTTTGGTGAATGGGCTCTTGGAAAGTTGGCCGATGATCCACTTCTTTATCGAAAAATTGTGTTCAGCGACGAAGCTCATTTTTGACTCAATGGGTACGTAAATAAGCAGAATTGGCGAATTTGGAGTGAAGATCAGCCAGAAGCATTGCAAAAGCTACAAATGCATCCAGAAAAAGTCACATTTTGGTGCGGTTTATGGGCTGGTGGCATCATTGGACCGTACTTCTTCAAAGATGCTGCGAATCGTAACGTAACTGTGAATGGTGAGCGCTACCGTGGGATAATATCCAACTTTTTTTGCCCAAAATGCAAGAGCTTGACTTGCACAACATGTGGTTTCAACAAGACGGTGCCACATGCCACACAGCACGCGTAACATTGGACTTATTGAGATGCGAGTTCGGTGAACATTTTATTTCACGTTCGGGACCGGTCAGTTGGCCGTCTAGACCGTGCGATTTAACGCCTTTAGACAATTTTTTGTGGGGCTATGTTAAAGCTCATGTCTGTACAGACAAGCCCGCTTCAATTGACGCATTGGAAGACAACATTGAAGCATTTATTCGTGAGATACCGGCCGAAATGTTGGAAAGAGTATGCCAAAATTGGACTAAGCGGTTGGAACATTTGAGGCGCAGTCGCGGTCAACATTTGGATGAAATGATCTTCGAACATTAAATTATATGAACCGTAATATCGATTCAAATAAAGATTTCATGAATTTTTCTGAATTTTATGTTTTTTTTTTTGAAAAATTTTCCTATAGCTCTTAAAAATCACACTTTATATAATGTGGCCTATTTTGGGCAATAAAAAAATCAATTTTGGGCGGGACGAAGTTCACCGGGTCAGCTAGTTACTTATAAAAATTAGAAAAAAACTGTATAGTTTTGTTTTAAAGTAAAACTAAAATCTTAAATTTATTGTTTTATTTTCAGAAAAATCACTTAAAAACTCGAGCTTTAATACCAATCTCAAATACAAGGTAAGAAATATTTAAACTTTGTTTCGATTCATTTCTTCTCTCTTTTCCCTTTTTCGTATAGGAATAGCTTTAAATATTTTTGGCATTTAAATACAGAAGACGTTTTGGTGCAAAGGAGTATATCTGGTCATAAATGTGTTAAATGTGTTTGTAATTTATTTAAATTTTATGTTTTTTATATAAAAAGGCAACACAATACAACACAACACAAAACTTAGTTTCAACAAAAAACAATTTTTTTAAGAGCAACCAAAACTTAAATATTTGCATAAAAATTCTTTGAAAAAAGCGAAGGGTTTTCCATGTTCTTTTTAGTTATTTGTGTGGAAAAAATTTAAAGAGTTTTCCTTTCTCCCCACACTCTCAACAAACTTGTTTTACACTTTTTTTAAGTTCTGTGCCGCATAATACTCAACCCATTTGTTTTATTGTGTTGATAAAAAAAAACAAAAATAAAAATAAAAATAAAAAGAAAAACAAATGGAAAATCAAGAAGAAAAAAATAAACATTTTTCATCTTATTTTTATGCTAAATAAAGGCTTACAGTAGTAGTAGTAGAAGAAGAAGCAGAAAAAAGGACCAAAAAACTTGATACAAAACAAGAAAATGAAAGAAAAACTATGTTAAGCAAAAGAAGAAAATATGAATACAATGTAATTTAAAACTTTAGTCCCCAGGGACTCTACCTTTCTTTTTTATTTTTATTTTATTTCGTTAATGGAAATATAGTTTCTTCCTCTTACTTTTATTTGCAAAGTTAATTTAAATAAAATCGTATGTATGCAACTTAAATTTTATGCAAAAACTTAGCGAAGTTAATCCTGCAGCCATACATACAGGCATAAAAATTCTGGAAACATTTTTATTTCTTATTTTATATACGTTATAATTTAAAAGTCAATCAAAAACTAAGAAAAAAGTAACCAATCAACCAATTTATTATTTAAATATTTTTCCTTTTTACATACACTCAGACACAAAAGTATACATACGGTTAACAAACTTCAGAAATTTTTTAACCAATCCGTTTTCGTTGAAAATCTTTACAATTGTCTGACATCTTTCTTCGATTTTAAGACGGTCTTTTGCATTGGTTCAGAAATTTGTGAAATTTGTTAATCGGATGTATACTTTTGTGGTCCTGTGCAGGGCCATAATTCAGTTCAATTTCAGAAATTTTTTAACCAATGCAAAAGACCGTCTTAACATCAAGGAAACTATAAAGATTTTCAACGAAAATGGATTGGTTAAAAAATTTCTGAAATTTGTTAACCGTATGTATACTTTAGTGACTGTGTGTACATACATACTTACATACATAATTGGCCATTACAACCCTTCAGTCAGGATTACGACCTAGCTGTTGTGTGCGTTAATTTTATACGTGAGTGTTACTATTTTGGCGACTTATTTTTTCTTACTTTAGTTTAATGATGCAATAATAAATGGAAATAACACTTCAATAAAATGATAGGACAGGATAGGATAGGATAGGATAGGATAGGATAGGACAAATTACCAGATATTTATATGTAAATTATATACTACGTTTGCACATCCAATTTCCTTCCATTAAAATGATTCGAAACATGACCGATTTTCCTTGATAACTTGTTACTATTTTGAAGTTAAGTTCAAGAAATACATACACACGTACATAATTGGTCATTACAACCCTTCAGTCAGAAATACGTTCTAGCTTCTAACACCACTTATATTGTGTGTGTTAATTTAATACATGAGAGGCGGTATCTACAGATTAAAATCGATTCCGAACTACAGATTTTTGAGAAATATGTCATGGCAATTTTATTTACTCTGAGATTTTTTGCCAGAAATCTGCTGAAAGGTAGACGATGCAGAACATTCTTTCATATTTCATTTTCATGGAGAAGTCTGACCTAGGGTTTGAACCGTGGCCTTACGTCTAATAAGCCAACACGCTACCTACTGGACTACGGCGACGTTTCCACAAAATGCAAATATTCAAGACCTAGGTGTAATCTGTACTACTGTATGCATGTGAAGGTGAAATACGAGGATGCCTGAGAAGAATACTTAACGTATTCAAGCCAAGCACCAAAAGCACTTAGAGACTATAAGAGATCGTTAGACATATCCAGAATCATTCTGAAATTTTATGGTGGAAATGATAATGAATTAATCATATGCTACGAAGACCTTAGAATGAGACTAAATTGACTGTAAAACGCAAATCAGTCTGCGAAAAGGGAGACAAAGATGGAGATGACATGTTGACAATAAAGCCACCAAAGGGGACAAATTATGGAACAAATTGAAAAGCCTAGTTTCGAGCAATTCTGAGTTGAATACATTCAAGCAAGCCTCACGTTCCTTATTGAAAACGAAGAAATTTTTTAGTACTAGATTTGTTCAGAGCATTTTAAAGTAGAATTCTAATTCTTAATTCTCATTAAGCAAAATTAAGAAAAGCTCATGCATTAATAGAATACCTATATTTGTCGCCTACGAAACCATGCTTCTGCCATATATAAGAGTATTAGTGTCTAGTAAGGTTTGATTTAGATCTTCCTGAGAAGAGATTTGTTTTGTTCTGTTCACAATTGCAGCTGATATGATCCCGCGTCTTATCCTATTTGATTTTTTAATTTTCTTTATGACCTACGCAAATACAGTGGACAGCAAAAGTCTTAGTACGGCAATCTATTTTGACAAAAAAGTCCCCATAGGCTTAATACTCTTGCACAAAGTCCCGATATGACTTCAAGAGTGTATTTAAGAAATCATTTGAAAGAACGGTTACGTAGTCGCTAAACCTCATACAAAAATTAACCGAAAAACTTGCTCATGATGCCACCAGAAAACGTTAAACAAGCTCCTTTAATTTCGAAACAAAACAAGATATTAAAAAATTTAATTAAAGCTAGAGAACATGTACCAAAATTAAAACTAAAAATTTTATTTAGGTTGCTTGCGTATGCTGAGGACATTGTGGACAGTTTTGTAGAAAATAGTGCCATTACGATCAACTCCATTCTTCCACACAGCACTCTTCATGACGAATTTGAAGAGCTCTGGAACCGTGCACAGTTTTAAGAAGTTTGGAGAAGTCCTTTTCTACCTTCATGCGGCTGCAAAAGTTGCTCGACGTTAGCCTTATGAGCTTTGCAAGAATACCCAGCTTAGACATAATAGAAAAACACGACCTTATCTGGTAATCAAATGCCAGATAAATATAAATAAATCAATTATTTCTGATAAACGACCATTACAATAGTTAATGACGCTATAACTATAATCATTGCCATGAGTTGGGGAATCTTTGGTATTTGCCGCCCAATTTTACTCGTTTCCATGTCACCATTTTCCAGGTCATCATTTCCTTAATTACTTCAGCTTATCTTATATTCTTCTGTTATTTGTAAGTATTCATTAAACAAAATTGAATTGATATGAGGATTATCATTTTTTTTTCATATATTGTCCAAAAAAACCGCATTGTGTATTGTACCGTTGTACAACCCTTAAAGTATGCACTAACATACATAACGTAATACGTATACTTAATACTTAACACTTTCGAACTTTACTGAATTAAATATTAATCATACGCTATCTGATCGTGAGTGGACTTACAAGCTATGAAGTCAAATAAGGTCCAATATGTGCTTTGGCAAGTGATTTCAGTCGTGCTCACAAAACGGTCTTAAGAACCTAATTTGCTATACGCAGAACGCTTAAATTCCTGGAGATGATGCATAATAACATACAGGATACTAGGATCCAATCGGTTTGCATGCTTTCCTTTAGTCATATTCTATAAATAAGCTGATATTACCTTCAAAAACTCTCAAGGAAACAAGCCGTGTAATGTTGCAGTATTTCTTTTTCATAGATTTATAAAAAGCTCTCATAGCGTCAGAAGTCGTCCCAGTTTAATAGCAGGTGTGTTGGCTTATTAAACGTGGGTCCGTGGTTCAAAACCCCAGTCCAGACATCTCGAATAAATAGAAATATGAGAAAATAATACATGTACACTGAGAGTAAATAACATTTCCATGAAAAGTTTCTCAAAAATCTGTCGTTCTTAAACTTAAGGTTCCGCCACTTATGGATGACATGGTTGTTGTGAGAAACTAGGCTGTAATCCTGACTGAAGGGTTGTAATGGCCAATTATGTATGTATGTATGTATGTAAGTCTTAATGGAGTTTTTTTATGGAAACCCGAAGTATAGAAGAAGTGTTCTTATATTAAATGTTACCCAGAGGCCCTTCCTTTGTACATCATACAACACTCAGGGGTGACTTCTATTCATACATTGCATTGTATGGGAATATCTAAAACAAAGGATTCTCGAGAATTTTTGTATTTATTATTTGTATAATTCTCACTTTCTTTTTTCTATTGTGGTTAATCAAATATAATGTCATACACCTAGAGTCTCTGAATACATACACGAATACTTTTATTTTCAATAATTTAAATAATATAATTTTAATAATTTTAATAATTTCAGATTGAAGCGCCTGATGTCTTTAGCATTCAATTTTAAATTCTATATTCTTCATCTCTTTAACACTTTGCGCTACAGTTTAAATATTTTTTAAATAGCAAATATCTTAAGTAAACTATACAGAGTAAAAGTTTTCAATTCCATTCTAAAAAACAAAAATAAAATTATAACACAACTTAACGTAGAAGTGGCATGTGTGTTAAGTGGCACTTTTGAATACTTTGTTGAGAATATTTACTAGTAACAGACGTATACATATGGCAAGTGTTTTCGTATCTTAAAGATTTATGGTAAAAAAAATCAGCGTCTGCACGTATAAAAAGCTAAATAAGGCAAGTTCTCATCCATTCATTCAAAAATTCAATTGCTGCTTACAAAGCCATTTTGTTTCTAAAATATCATGTGTACCTTGTATATGAGTTATGCTGTTGCAATTGCACTTTCTCTTATAATAGTTGTTGAGTTTCTCACATTACTCAACACAACTCAACACAATCCAACTCAACTCAATAAGTCTAAAAACAATAACAAAAAATTATTCTCCTCTCTTATCTTTTTGGTTTTTTTCCATGGAGAATTGCAGAAATATGACAACCGGATTGTCCCAAAAGTATTTGTATTTCGTTTTCAATGCATGCTTTTGTTATTGTTGTTCCCGCTGTCTTTCTTTTAAAAAGGTATGATGACATTAACGGTGACATCTACTTTATGCATTATTTTGTTTTTTTTTTTTTTTGTTGTTAAAGTTTCTATTTATTTTACCTGTGGAGTCTCCTTAAGGAATTAATGTCAACAGAAATTGTTTCATTTTTTTTAAATTTTCTTTGTTATTCTTTGTATCCAAATTTGTATAAAAAAAACAATCGCATGAATAGTATGTATGTATGTCTACTAAACAAACACTCGACAACAATACATGCATAAAAGCAAACACAAATATTTATCTCTACTCTGTCTCCTCTGTACAACCAAATCTGCAGGGATACTGTTGTATTCACAAAAATGCTTAAACACTTGACTTTAAGTACGAGGGCATATAATACATGGACCCCATACACATTCGTATGTAACAACCTGTTCCTAGAGTTTTTGGTTTTGAAATGTTTTTTGTTGTTACAATTTTAATATTATTACTATTGTTGTGTCATTGTAAGTGTAGAGACAAAAAGGAAAAGAATTACTACAACCACTTTCTTTAAAGTGCGAAAAGTATCAGGGATTTCATAAAGCGCTTCCTATCTTCCTATCTATCCACAAGCGCAGCAGCCTTGAAAGTATTCCAAAGAAAAGTTCTACGTAAGATATTCGTTCCAGTGCGAGTTGGTGATGATTTCCGCATTCGATCCAACAATGCGCTGTATGCGCTCCTCCACAATGTGGACGTTGTGCAGCGTATTATCCAGTTACTGCGCTAGCTTGGCCATGTCATTTGAATGGATGAGGATACTCCGGCGATACGGATATTTGATACAGAAGATTTGAGGAAGTCGGCAAAGAGGAAGTCATTGTTTGCGTTGGATTGGTGTGACAACGTGACGAAGGCACGCAAGAAGCAGAGGCGCCTAGAAGGATATACTAAAGTAGGCCAAAATCCGATAAGCGGGTTGTTAGTGGCCAATTAAGTAAATAAGTATTGGGATATCATGCAAAAATGTTTGTTTTTTTTAAGGCCTATTGTTGTAGTCGCCATAGTCTAATAGGTAGTATTTCGGCTTATAAGACGTAAAGCCACGGTTCAAACCCTAGGTCAGATATCAAAACGAAAATATAAAAAAAATATTTCTTTGGCAACTGCCTCTCAGCAGATTTCTGGCAAAAACTTTGAGAGTAAATAAAATTGCTATGAAGAGGTTCTCAAAAAACTGTCGTCTGGAATCGACTTTAAAGTGTAGGTCTCGCCACTCATGTATAAAAATTAACGCACACAACATAAGTGGTGTGAGAAGCTCGGTCGTAATCCTGACTGAAGGGTTGTAATGACCAATTATGTATGTATTGATGTTTGAAAGACCTATTGATTGTATGTTTTGAATATAACATCGCTCAAACGTCTGTCAGGGTTTCTTTGGTTGGAGCGCATACGGCATTGAATTTAACCGAAGGCATGTGTTTTGTTGGTTTTGAGCACCGCCCCTTCAACTGCAACTTAAGAAAGCCTCTCAAAAAAAGTCAAACCGCATGATCTCGGTGATCAGTTCACATTACCTATGCGTGAGGTGACCATGAACTCAAATCGCTTGTGCAAAATAACCAATACGACATGAATTGTGTAGCACTTAGCGCCGTCTTGTTGAAACTACATGTCGCTACAGCTGAACAAATCCTTCAATTTAGGCTAGAATAAGTTGATAATTATCAATCTATTGCACTCGCTGTAGGTAATGAAGGTGTGGAAAACGTCCGCCGCCAGTCCGAAATGGACAACAAACAGTGACTTGCGATGCACTTGTTTGTTATCATCCCGAAATTCGAAATAGGCCTCAACGCTAAACACAATTTTACGATGTAAAATCAGAGTCAATTACTATCTGCTCGAAAGCTCATTCATTTTCTGTGGTTGTTTGCCTTCACTTCCTGTGTCAATTTAATTTTGTACGGCTACACGCTCAAACCATGAAACAACATACGCCAAATTGTTGCTTGCAAAAGACCAAGTTCATGTGAGAAAAGCGAAATCGACGGCATAGGATTCATTTGCAGCTCTCACTGAGAATGGCTATATATGCGACAGATCTTGTATTTCATCGCCCTACTGCTGTTGGCCGATCGTTTACTGTGCCGGTGGACTTGAATTTAACGGACTATTATGTCGATTGTAAAATGGACGAAGCGTATGGGTGTTGGTCGATCGTTTACTGAACTAGTGGACCTACATTTATGCATGATTATGATGATAGATGTAACTTAAACAGATGGCCGTTATCAACTGTCAAAGTTCGAAAGTACCTGTTGGAAGAGCAGATACAAACGAATTGGTGTGAGATTGTGAGAGAAAAGGTTCAGTTGTACACACTGTTCTTACACACTCTTAAGCTCTTCAGTTATAAGATTCTTGTCAAAAGGTTTTTTCTCTTGTTATTCTTACTTTCTTTATTATTGTATAACACATGTATACGTTTTATTTTTAATACTTTTGATATTATTTTTTTTATTTTTATTTTTCTATTTTAATGGCTTTATTTATCATAGTGTTTAATTTTTCTTACTGTTACAAACGTTTATGGTTAACTGTTAAATAAATATGTGTTTTTAAAATATCTTATCAGTTCGATAGTCTTTTATAAGATATCTGAAATCTATCTGCGTATACCAAAAGTTTCGTATTTTAGGTATTTTGCAACAATTGTCAACGCATTGTCAAAGGCAGCATATGACTTCCACAAAAATTCCTGAGATGATATTTTCTGAGCCACCCTGACTTTTTTGAACCATTGAGATTGCCATCCATTGTCGTCCTTGTGATATTATGCTTCCAATATGATCATTCATACATTTTATACATACTCGTATACATACATACGTAATTGGTCATTAAACTCAAATAACCTTAAAATGAGGGCTTCTTAGGGACGATTGCTGTAGACTGTCTAATGGTAAAGGTATAGCACTGGCCATTAAATAGTCACCTAGCAGCAACTCGTTTCCTTGCCGTTCGCATCTTGAGTTCAAATCAAATGTCCACAAACACTACTCTATCTTTCCACCTTCCTATAACCTATTTTCCTAAACCTGCACAATGCACTGCATGAGTAGGGGCCATCCCCTGAGTGGTAATTTTACCAAAAAAAAAAAAAATATATATATAACCCCTCAGTCAGGATTACGACCTAGATTCTCACTCCACTTAAGTTGTGGGTGTTATTTTATACATCAATGGCAACATATTTTTGAGATGTCTTTTTTTAAACTCAGAGATTTTGTCAAAAATCTGCTAAGACCTGGGGTTTAAACCGCGTAATCAGCCAACACACTACCTACTACACTGCTGGTGTTACAATCAATCTTATGATGTTCTTGATAGCCGATCTAGAAATTTAGGATGCATTCATTAGGACACTATACTGCAAGTGTCGTTTGAAGTGCTTCCTCTTTATATAATGTTGGCCATTACAACCCTTCAGTTGGGATTACGGCCTAGCTTCTCACAAAGGCCACGGTTCAAACCCCCAGGTCATAAAACGAAATATTTTGGCATATCGACTTGACATTTATGAATCGCTACTCGTACGGCGTTTTTCGTTACGTATTGCTGGAGTATTCATGTGCATGAATAACTACATTTCCATTTCGGTTTATTGCCAACAATCTACATCAGCTCCACTCTTACTTTAAAACTTACTTTAAAACGTTTCATTATGGCCACAAAAAGTCAATAATTGTCGCTGTTACTGACCGTAACGTTGCGATTTTTCTTCAAGAAGAACGCTTCAGTAATTCTATCGGCCCATAAGTCGGACCAAGCAGTGTATTATGAGCACTTGAACCGACTCCTTCTAGTTGCTCTTTACCAGAGGTCAGCAATGAGTGTTCAAAACGATGAGTAGATTCGAATCATACTTATAATTTCTGATACTTATACGCATTCATACCTATTTTAATATCATACTCATCCTACTCATATTCAAAGTCTGAAATATTCATGGTACTCATACTTAAACATACGCATGATGTTATTGATTTCGACTCTCCACGACTCATCGCATGCACGAAACACAAAATAAGTATGATTCGCGTACGAACACTACAATACTCAAATGAAGGTTGTGTGTTTGCTCTCCTTGCTGTCTTTGTCTTTTTTATTTATGTGTCTTTCTTCTTTCGTTGTAAATGCAACAACAGCTAAGACTGTAAATTTTGAGGAATGATTCGAATCAATCGAATCATTTATGAGTATTATAAGTATTTTTCTGAAGTTATGAATCGGAATGAGTAGGCGTATAATTCAAACATAGTTCGAATTTTATGAGTTTGATGTCAACGTTGTACTCATAAATCAATGTTGTACTGAGTACGACTCACTCATACTCAAAATTTCATGAGTACTTATGAGTAGCGGAAAAGCGATTCATTGCTGATCTCTGCTTTTCACATCAAAGTTAGCAATTCCGCTCCTAGACGTCGCTAAAGACAATTTTGCAATAGAAATGTCTCAATACCACATCATTTCAGACCCAAAGACATCCATTACTACTTACACTAAAGTGGAAGGCTCATTTTTTTGCAGTAAATAATGCTGGCACATTAAATTATCATTTTTTTTTCATTAAGTCATCATAAATAATTTAATTATAATTTTTTCTTTCCTTCCCTTTTGCATTACGTAGTAACTCTATTTTAAATTAATTCATTATAATTACATTTAAAATCAAGACGAATATGTATACGATTTACATAAAGGACCTTCACCCTAACGCTTACCAAGAAGAAGGTAAATGCCGGATATCCTTAAACTTGTTTATTCCCATATTTATTTATTTTTTTTTCTTGTTTTTTGTTCCTTCCTTAGCCTAGGGTAGATTTTCATTTGTCATCCTTTTTCTATTTATTTTAATTAAGCACTGACCATACATATTCTCAGATCACCCCCAGTTTGCGTTTTTTCTTATCTTTTATTTTAATTTTTTCCTACATTAAGTCTGCTAAATTAGATTTTTTTAAACAGACTTCTAAAAAGAAAACAAGATAAAGAAAAAAAACTACAAAACAAAAAAAGGAAACTAAGAACGTGGCAAATACTCAAAACCGACTATAAGCAACCCTTCACCATAAAGCATTTCCCTTTCCTAAAGGAGAATACATTCTTAGAGAAGTATTCTGATCCCTGTAATCTTTCAACGCAAAATCTTTGCAATTTTAATTAAGTTTTCTGAGTAAAATAGAAGCATTCATGATGAATATGGGTACAGTAATAAAACGATAACGACCAAGAGACCGTTACTATGCCAATTAAAACCTGGTCCTTATTTAGAGTATTATTGCAGCAACAAAAAAGTGTGCTACTACACTAGTATTACTGTACCCCAAGGAAATGACGAATAGCTTACTTACTTGCTTGTTTGGTCAGCCAGGATTACGTCCTAGGTTCTCACACCAGTCATGTTGTGTGTGTTAATTTCATAAATGGCTGGCGAGATCTACAGTTTAAAGCCGTTTTCGAAAGACAGATTTTTGGAGCAACTTTTCATGGCAATTTTATTGACTCTCAGAGTTTTTGCCAGATAACTGATGAGAGGAAATCACAGAAGAAAAATCTGGGTTGGAGCCTCAAGTCTAGTAAGCCTAGTCCACTATCTAAACTACGACGACAAAAAAACTCACAAGCTTAAGTTCTTGTTTTGGCCGATATTAAAGCCTATAATACCGTGTAATACTAAATCAAATCCCAAGGAGAAAGAACAAGTTTTCGTCATAATGAAAAGAACTAGTTCGCTTCAATCCCCTCCCTAAGTAATGCATCTAGAAGATTTCAAACCCCAGATATTTTTATAGAAACATATTGTCTTTTTCTAGGCGCTTCTTATATCAAAACATTTAAATTTTTATTCGTTTGAAAGTCCTATTGATGTCATTACAAAGTGAGCGCCATAAGTGAGCCAACACTTTTGTTCTTAAGTATAAAACAGTTTTGTTCTTAAGTATAAAAAAAGTTCCTTTATCATGAATTGTTGTTTTTGTTTTAACATTTTATAAATAATAAATAAACGTTTTCATTTTTGGAAATTTATACGACTATTCTCATTTACTTTTCTCGCTTTCTTAAAAATTAATTATTTCAGTGATGTTTACTCACTTTTGGCGCTCAGTGTATGTGCAACATAACCTCTTTTAAATGTCTGACACAACTTCTCTGGGTGGAGCTTCCCCGAAATGTCAAATTTCCCATGAGTCTGGCACATAAATCAGGCTGATTTTTCAGATGGCAGGAGTAATGTTGACCCGGAAGACTGCTTTGGTTTGTCGCTTAATAGCGACAAGAAAAAGAAAACTACACGTAAAAGTCTAACGAGATTAAATCGCATGATCTCTGTGATAACTCAACGTGAGATAACTTTCTCCTCAAATTGGTCGTGCAGGATATCCAATGTCGCATGAGCTGTGCGTCAAGTAGCGCCGTTATATTGAAACGATATGTTGTTGATGGCTAGATCATTTAACTCAGGCCAAAAGAAATTAGTATTCATCGATTTATATAGCTCGCCGTCGAGAATGAAGGCCTGTCCAACGTCGTTCTCAAAGAAATATGGACCAGTAACGCCGCCATCCCAATGTTCACATCAAACAGTGACTTTTTCGGAATGTATAGAACGCTCCTGTTGCCGTGGTCTAGTAGGTAGTGTGTTGGCTTATTAGACGTGAGGCCTCGGTTAAAACCCCAGGTCAGGCATCTCCAACTGAACGAAATATGAAAAAAACATTTCTTCGGCGACTTCCTTTCAGCAGATTTCTGGAAAAAACTTTGAGAGTAAATAAAATTTGCTATGAAAAGTTTCTCAAAAAAATCTGTCGTTCGGAGTCGACTTTAAACTCTAGGTCCCGCCACTCATGCATAAAAATTAACGCGCACAACATAAGTGGTGTGAGAATCTAGGTCGTAATTCTGGCTAAAGGGTTGTAATGACCAATTATGTACATATGTATGTATTGCACTCATGCATGTCATATAGATTGGTGTCGTTCCAAAATCGGCAATTTTGTTGGTTGACGCATCCATTCATCCAGAAATTTGTCTCACGGCTGAATACAATTTTCTATGATAATTAGGATCAGTTGCCAAGTGCTCTCGTGCTTATTTAGTGGACACACATGGTTGTCTATGGTTGAGGATGGTGATTTGGTAAAATAGACTGAAATAGATGATTGTTATCGACTGTTCGAAGACTATACATATAGTAGCATCTTGATTGACTATATTTTTTGGTACAAACTTAAACCTGATTGTCGTATTCGGTTGACACCAAACAGATATCTGGATAGCTTACCGGTTAGCTGTGAAGGATACTCCTAAGTCAGTTAATGCAAAAAGTTTTTAAAAGAATATCTTTCTGTTGATTCCGCGTTTAATAAACTCACTATACAACATCACTAGTAATGTAGACCTTGAGACATGCCTTTAATATTTCACTTTTTTTGTTGCTTTATAGCTTCTCCTCTATTCTTATCACTGCTGCACAATGGAGCAACAAAATAAATTAAATGGAAAATTGTCTCTTAATTTTCATCTCTACATTAAACAGGAAAATGAGTTAATTTATAAAAAAAAAAACTACAAAAAACAAAAAGAAAAAATAAAAAGAAAAAATTAGCAAATGAAAGAAACTGAAGAAAATAGAAGGAATGTATAAATAAAAACAACGTTAATCACTTTTCTACTAAATATAACTGTCAAGAACAATGTCTTTTCATATAAATTTTAATTTTTTTCCTTTCCTTCATCATTCTTGAAAGAGCACACAGAAAAACAGAATAAAAATGCTCTTGACTTCCTCTTTCTTATCTGCATCTGTATATGGATTGGTATGTGTGTACAGTACTGGATCTCTTTGAATCTGGAACAGAAATTTCTTGATTTTTTCTTTCCGTTTTTTAATTCGTCTTCTTTTATTTTTTTTTATTTTTCTAATAAGTAAACTAAATTGTGTATATATTGCCTCAATTAAGCATTTCACTGTAGAAAAGTTTTTCTACGCCCTACACTGTCACGAGGGGTGGTGTACCAATTTAATTTGAGTTTGAAACTTTAATTCACATCTTATTGGCTTAATTAAACTGTATACATACATACATAATTGGTGATTACAACCCTTCAGTCTGGATTACGACCTAGCTTTTCACACCACTTACATTGTGTGTGTTAATTTTATACATGAGTGGCGAAACCTACAGTATGAAGTCGATTCCGAATGTCAGATTTTTTTGAGAAACCGAAGAGATATTATTTCATATTTCTAACCTGGGGTTTGAACCGTGGCTTTACTTTTAACAAGCCAACGCACTACATACTTGACTACGGCATCTTAATTTAATTAAACTGAACAAGGAAATTACAGAAACTGTGCTCATAAGCCAGTAGTGCAGGATATAAATGCCAAAAATTCTAAATAGTTTAAGCTATTTCTTTACTCCATGCCCAACAATAACTGCGATCTGACAACGAAAGTTGCAATAAGTTGTATTGTGAAAAATTATGACGTATTCGGAAGTACAGAATCAGAGCAAATAAAGGTATTTTTACTTTCTTGATCATGTCAGATCACAGAGATGCTTCCAAAGTGCTTATCCAAAGTGTCCAATTTTCCATGACTCTGGTACGTAAATCAGCCTGAATTTTGACCTCTGTATACCTGCGATTAAAGATAACTCCAAAAGCAAAACTGGAACATAAAAAGTGTTCCATCATTTTGTTGTCATTTTCGCATGCCCTACCTTCATTATTATATAGCACGTCAGTTGTACTTTTTAAATAAAAACTTTACGAAGATAGTTTTTGAAAGAATATGTCATTCAAAATCAAAATATTGTCAATCGGAAGCTACGAATTTTTCTCCTTCTTTTGCACAGTTTATGGATTATGTCACAAAGAAAAAAAAACGATCGTCTTTAAAGGCCAATAATGATTCGATTCAATCGATTTCCAGCTCTAAAGTGAGGCATACTTAAGCGACAGTGGTAGTCAGAAGTGTCAAGATCTATGCTACACGGCGAATGAGTTAAGACTTGCCATCCACATATTCAGGGCAAGCTGACTTCAAACGAATTAATTGTTGTCCCATAATAGTGTGTTTTAGCAGCACATAATGGATCCCTTCTGATCACACTAAATACAGAGCATTAGCTAGACGCAGTGAATTTTCTGCTTTACCGTAGATTTTGTTCGTTCTCCGAGCTTTACTTATGCTGGGGGTCATTCGTTCATTGTCGCCAACAACAATTCGATGTGAAAACGATTTGTTTGCTTTTCAACTAGCTTTTGATCAGCGCCCCAATATGTGAGAGAGTGTTGCCATGATGGAAAATTACGAATTATAATTATACAAATTAAATGTTGTCTGAACAGGCCTCCCATGAGAGTGTGTTTTAGCAGCACATAGTGGATCACACCCATCTGATCACACCAAATGCAGAGCATTACCTTGACGCATTGGATATTCTGCTTGGCCGTAGATTTGCTTCGTTAACCGCGCTTTACTTATGATATCTTATGCCTAGGGTCGTCGTAACGATTCCTTTTTCATTGACATCGGCAATTCGATAAAAAAATTATTTGTTTTCATACAGTATTCCAAACAGTAAGTTTCTCAAAAAAATCTGTCGTTCGAAGTCATTTTTAAAACCGTAGGTCCCGCCACGCATGTATAAAATTAATACACAACATAAGTGGTGTGAGAATCTAGGCCGTAATCGTGACTTAAGGTTTGTAATGATCAATTATGGATATGTATGTATGAATACTACAAGCAGTATATATACAGTCACACAGATAATTATAAAAAAGCCACAATTGGAATTTGACCAATAATATATAAAAAAGTCAACTGATTTTTGGGCGAATGTAATATTTAGTGATGAGAACAAATATAATTTGTTCGGCTGTGACGGTAAACAAAAAATTTATCGCAAAAATCAGTTGACTTGTCCATATATTATCATTTTAAAAAAATGATTTTTTGGGGGGGGGGGTTACGTATAATTATCTGTGTGACTGTATATATATAACTTCTGGTTGGCATCTCTACGACCTCTCTGTGACAAAGAAGCTGTGAGAAGTTCTGTCTTCTATTCTTTCTTGTCACTACAACTTCTGCAGAAGGCTCTGTAAGATATTCGCAGCACTCATGGTTATATGACTTAAGGGTTGGAATGTAAGATCTCATACCTTACAAGTCGGCTTTCGACATTTCTATGCTGTTGAATGACTTCTTCTGCTTTTAAATGCTTTCAAATGGTTGCAAATGATTGCACAAGCCTTTGATCGCGGAATTCTGACAATTTATGGTCGTCAATTTTTTTTTTTGCTGCCCACTTCTGCTTTTGATAGAGGGAGTCCTAACAAAATGTCCCGTAAATGCAGTTTCCTTTTGGGAGGTTTGAAATATTTTCCATCGTGAGGAAAAAATTATTATGTGCGTAACCAAATACAAAAAATTTTAACAGATTTTGGCACGACAAGAATTACTCCTTCAAGTGGCACCCTTAATAATTTCAATGAACAGATTTTAAGTTAAGCTAGCAATAGTTCAGAATCACGAAAATCTAATTAACTGCGCGCGAAAAATAATATTGAAATTTTTTAATCTCAATTCATACGTTTAAGCTTTAAAAAAATAATATTTTTGTATGAATTTTTCATTAATTTAAAAAAAAAACTATTTTGATGAGAAACAGAAATTATTTAAGCTTCTTATGTACTCAAGCAACATATTTAAAAATTCACCCTGCAAACAATTTAAGCCGAGCTTTTTTTTCTCATTTTTTTTTTTTTTTAATTTATATGAGGGGAACTTCTCAAGTCCAACAACAAGTAATCCGCTTTGAGCAATTTTCGCAAAATAATTTTTGTTTTAATAATTAACGAAAGGAATTTCCAAAACAAAATGAATGAAATTCAGACACACAGAGAGAAAATTTATTGGCCACAGTTAAATCCTTTTCTTATTTTTCTGCTTCACTTCCCCTTTTTCTTCCTTTTTTTTCTTCCCGTTTTTTGTACAAGCAAAACTAAATCATATTTGTTGTTGGATGGTGTTGGTTTTTTTTCCTAAAGCTTTCCATTTTTTTAGTTTTTTGTGTTCATTTTAATTTAAGCCATGTCGAAAATTTAATTATAACCAATAGCAACAACAACAAATGGCTTAAATACAACAATCAACATTCATAACTTTCAGTTGCCCTCTCTCTACCAGTCAAGTGGCAGCCAACATTGGTTAGGATGGGCAGCCAACGCAAACAAATAATCCTCTTCAGCTCAACAATATTGAGTGGCCGTTCAGGCAGAGAGAGAGAGAGAGAGAGAGAGAGAAAGAGTGAGAGGTAGAGAGTGCGAGTGCGAGTGCTAGAGTGCCATGAAAGGCTGCAAGCACTCGTAGAGAGAGTGAAGAGTTGTTAAGCTGATTATTAGAGAAGATGCTTTGAAGAATGGAACATTTTCCTTTTACTCTGTACTTGTTCTTGTTTTCTTCAACATTTCATTTGCAATCCCTTTTTAGTTTTCTTTTTTTTCTTCAACATTTTAATTTTTTCTTGTTTTATTCTTCTTGTTTAATGTTCTCATTTGTATTCCCTTTTGCTTTTCTTAATGACGTCGTCGTTGTCGTTATCGTTGTTGTTGTTGTTGTTGTTGTTGCTAATGATGATTGTGTAAATTATTGTTTGTAGCATAATTAACCTGAGAATACTGCGAGAGTCGTATTATTTTTATTATACCACTTGGTGCTGTTGCTGCCGCTGTTTTTATTGGATTTTTTGCTGTTTTCTTCACAAATGTTTCTTGCTGACTTTGTCACTTGTTGTTAGTATTGTTGTTGTTGTCTTTGTTACTTTATAAGTCATGAGATAAGTCCGGAAAATGCCACAACAAGAACAAACGAAAGGGGTTAAAAACAAAAAACATTAAAAAAAAAGAAATTCTGATGGCAAGTGTTTGATAAGAGTGATTTAATGTTGGTACTACTTAGTAAGAAAAGAGCTCTACAACTGAGAAAGCAAAGACTGAATTATATACTCAAAGATAAAGGGGAGACCTTTTGAAATTGAAATAGTAAAGTATGAAAAACAATTTTCTTTTGTAATGTCATAATTTCCAAGTCCTTGCAATATTCATTTCATTGTTTTCATTATTTTAAGCCTAATCATCAGAATAAATAGAAAATTTAAAACATTAAAAAAGTATATTTAAACCTAAAAGAAAAACGTTATCAGAAACTATGTTCGCGAGTGTAAGTGAAAATGGAAAATAAGAAAAAATATGAATCGTTAAGCAACGCTGTATGTAGCTGGTTGACATCGGGTCAGATGTGTTATTAATTTTGAATTTGGTCCCCTTCAACCAGCTGTAGCAGTGATTGGTATCAGCCTAATAAATCAAATAGAAACAATTTAAGTGAAAAATAAATTCAAAGTTAAGTTAAGATTTAAAAATCGGCATATGTGAAAAACTCCTCAAAAAAGTTGGCAACCCTGGTAGTTAATAGACGTGTATTTTTTGTATATTAAACCTCATCAATTTCAACATTAACCTCCAAGAGACGGAAGTTCAAAAAAAATTATTTGGTTAAGGGATATACTAAAAGACTCATTGAAATCTTTGAATTTCAATTATATTCAATTCATTCATAATATAGAGTGGGTCATCTATCGTTTTAAATTTGAACCGTTGGTTGTCTCGAATCTGGCAATACTTATGTCCTTCTATTCTGTAACAAAGTTCAGTATATGATCTCCACTGAACGCAATGAAACGATTTACGCTCGAGCAACGTTGGGCCAACCAGCAACGGCACGATGATGTCGATTTTTCTAAAAAAAAACATCTTTTCGGATGAAGCTCATATTCATCGTTAATATGCAAAATTGCCGTATTTGGGAATCAGAAAACCCACACGTGGTCTTACAGAAGCCAATGCACTCATTACAAGTGACAGTTTGGTGCGGCTTCATGGCGCCATGGGCATCTTTGGCCCATATTTCATTGAAAAAGAGGACGGCGCAACCATTACTGTCAATGGAGACACCTAACGCACCATGATAACCAATTTTTTTGTATCCTCCTTTCGTGGTATTGGTCTGAACGATGTTTGGTTTCAACGGAATGGTGCAACTTACCACAAAAATCTCATGCCACAATCGATTTATTGCGTCAAACATTCGATGGCCGTTTAATTAGCTGAAATGATGATGTCAATTGGCCGCCAAGAAGCTGAGATTTGGCACCTATTTTCTGTAGAATGCCGTTAAAGAAAAGTGTTATGCCGACAAATCAGAAACAATTGCGCATTTGAAGGCCAACATTCGTAATGCCATAGCAGAGATACGACCCCATGCACTTCAATAAGTCCACGAAAATTGGTCCAATCGAATGAGGAACTGTGAGGCCAGTCGCGGCAGCCATATGAATGAAATAATATTCGATTTCTAACCGGAAGAATTGTATAGTACATAATTGGTCATTACAACCCTTCAGTCAGGATTACGACCTAGTTTCTCACACCACTTATGTTGTGTGTGTTAATTTTATACATGAGTATTGGGAACTACAGTTTAAAGTCGACTGCGAACGACAGATTTTTGAGAAACTTTTCATGGCAATTTTATTTACTCTCAGAGTTTTTGCTAGAAATCTGCTGAGAGGAAGTCGCCGAAGAAATACTTATACTTTTTTGGCTTTACGTCTAATAAGCCAACACACTACCTACTAGACTACGGCGACTTCTATAATTATACATCACAACAAAAACGAAATAAATTTAGCAAAATTTCAAACCGTTTCTGTTTTATTGGATTTTTAAATTTAAACCTTTATATCACAAACCTTGTATTATTCATTGTACCGGGCAACCAAAAACCTTAAACCACTTGTATATTTAAGCCTCTGGTACTAAAATCTACTGTTGGAAACGTAATGCTGTCAATAGAAACTTCTTTCTTGCTTAAATTAGTGTAATGACACACGCGACTTTACCATCTGCTATTGTGTGTACCTTCTTCAGTACCCTTAAGGTTTAAGTGATTAGGAAGCCAAGAACATTATTGCTGGAATCACCAAGAAGAAAACTGTCCAACATTTTTTTATGCTAATCTTACTTGGATATTTAATTGGCCATTACAACTCTTCAGTTAGGAGTACAGCCTAGCTTATCACACAACCTAGGTTAGGTTAGGTTAGGTTAGAGGAAGTGTACTTGTCAATTTAGACAAGTACAGTACACGGAGATGGATTTGACCCATTGTACATAACGTCCTTAAGAAGGAAGGATAAAAGAGGCGATAGGAAAAAGGAGCGGAAATAGGAAGGGATAATGGGAAGCGAAGGAAGTCACACCACCTATGTTGTGTTTTTTTTTATTCAAAAGTAGCATGGACTAGACTTTAAAAGTCCGAAAGACAGATTTGATTTGCATTTACTCTTAGATTTAGAAGAAGACTTCTGAGTGGATGACGTCGAAAATAATATTTTTTTTATGTTGTCTTTTGTTCGAGATAACTCAGCTGGGGTTTGAACAATCGATACTCGTCTAAGAAGACAACTCACTGTGCTTGTAGACTACGATGGCTAAGTCTACTGTACCTTTGGGATATTGGCAAATAGCGTAGCAGATTGCAGCTTCTTAAATGCCACTTAAACCTGGAAAAGATCTTACAACAGTGGAGTCTTACTAGCCAACAGAGTCGAAACTGTTTGACAAACTGTTGATGTCTAAGTTAACAATAATATGAAATCAGAAAAGTTGTATTCTGAACAATTCTGGAAAAAAACAAACACAGCAAGGGCAATCGAAATGCCGCTGGTCACTTTTTGTGAAACATTCTTAAGAATTTCAGAGTGTTTGCCATTATAAGTACAACCGTTTTCAGCTTTGTTTTTTGCTTTCACACAAATGATATCACTTTTAGGAAAACCCATTAAAAACCTCCATCAAGCATAATAATTCTGGCAACAACTCTGAGAGTAAATAAAATTGCCATGAAAAGTTTCTCAAAAATCTGTATTTCTGAAGCGACTTTAATCGGTAGTGGCTGGACCCACTACCACACACACAACATAAATGATATGATTAGCTAGGTCGTAATCCTAACTGAAATGTTGTTATGCCCAATTTTGTATGTGAATCAGAGGTCAGCTATGAGTATTCAAAACGATGAGTAGTGTGTGTGTTTGCTCTGCTTGCTGTCTTTGTCTTTTTCTTTCTTCTTTCTTTGTAAATGCAACAACAACTAAGACTGTAAATTCTGACGAATGATTCGCATCACTCGAATCATTTATGAGTATTATAAGTATTTTTATAAAGTTATGAATCTGAATGAGTAGGCGTATGAATCAAACATATTTCGAATGTTATAAGTTTGATGTCAACGTTGTACGTATGCTCATTGCAACCTGTACTTATAAATCAATGTTGTACTGAGTACGGATGAATCAGAGTACATAGTTAAATTTCAATATTGTTGACTCACTCATACTCAAAATTTCATGAGTACTTATGAGTAGCGAAAAAGCGATTAATTGCTGATCTCTGGTCGTAATCCTGACTGAAGTGTTGTTATTAACAATTATGCAGGTGATTGTATGTAAACATCACGACACTAGCTAGAGAAATTGTATCGGGTCCGCAGTTAACGTTTTTTTTTTCAACTAGTGCTTATTTCGTGAATGGTAACACTTAGCTCATGTCTGATTTGACAGATAATTAGTTTTATCCTTCCGCTGAACGAATATGGTTGTGTATATGCTTGAAAAACGCTGGGAAATATTGCGACATTACTTTGAAAATCATGGTAATGTTGCAGAATATGTGCGAAAATTGCGTACGGATTTTGGAAGAAGAGAAGCACCGTCAGCTCCGTATGTTCGTTATCTTGTAAAAAAAGTGAAAGAAACTGGCATCCTCATCGATAAACCAAAGAGTGAAAAGCAACAGTGCGTACAGCCGAGAATATTGCTGATGTGGCAGAAAGTGTGCGAGAAGCGCCATCAACATCAATTCACTGTCGTTCTCAACAACTGAACATTTCGGAGACATCATCGAGACGAATTTTGCATAAAGACCTTGGTATGATGCCATACAAAGTCCAATTGGTTCAGGAGTTGAAGCCAATTGACCATCCAATGCGTTTTCGCTTCGCTAAGTGTGCCTGCGATCGACTTACGGAAGATGCCGATTTTGGCAAAAAAAAAAATCACCTTTTCAGATGAAGCTCATTTTGATCTTGGCGGGTATGTAAACAAGCAAAATTGTAGCATTTGGGGCACAGAAAACCCGCACGCATACGTTGAAAAGCCGACGCACCCAAAACGAGTCACTGTTTATTGCGGATTTTGGTCCAGAGGCATAATTGGGCAATTTTTCATCGAAAATGAGCAAAGAGTGGCCATTACAGTCAATGGCGATCGTTATCGGGCCATGTTGAACGAATTTTTGTTCACAAAAACTGAAGACGAGGATATTGGCAACATTTGATTTCATTTTTCATTTGATTACGTGCCACACAGCCGAAGCTACACTCGATGTTTTGCGCCCTGTTTTTGAAGATCGCATTATCAGCCGCAGAGCTGATGTTGTTTGGCCACCTCGGAGCTGCGATTTGACACCGTTGGAATATTATTTGTGGGGTGCCGTCAAAGATAAGTGTTACCCCGACAATCCAGAGACAATTGACGCTTTAAAGGACAATATTCGTGAAGCCATTGGTGAAATACAGCTGCACACAATCGATAATGTGCTTAAAAATTGGACCGATCGTCTAGGCTACTGCATGGCCAGCCGAGGCAGCCATTTGAATGAAATTATTTTCCATTATTAACCGGAAGGATTGTACTTTCAAATAAAAAAAGAAATTTGAGAAAATATTCAGCAGTTTTTTTAAAGCATTTTCAAAAAAAAAAAAAGTTATTTGGCGGACCCTTTATTTAAGACGGTCGTCAGGTGGCTAGAAATATCTTACATAGGTTTCGGCAGAAGTTGTAACTACGTGGAAGAAAAGGAAGACACAGGACATCCACGCGGCTCTAGGGAAACTTAGAATCAAAACTCTTGATGTCTAAGATATGCCAACCAGGAGTTATAATTGTACGTCGGAACAGGTATTACAAAGAGACCTTATAGGATCGCTATACTGCTTGTAATTTTAATTTAAAATTTGTCAAACAAAAACAAAAAACATATTTCAGATATTCGTTTAAGTGAAAAATTATTTTATTTTCAAATAATTCTGCATGCCATACGAAATGGCCAAATGGCGACAGAACCTTGCAAATAAAATCCTCGTTTAATATGTGTCAACATAAACATTTATTTTAAAACAAATACAGTCACAGTTGCTATTTCAATTAATTCAAACTATTTTTATAGAAAATTATCGCTTTTTTTCCATAACATTTATCACTGTTCTGAATTTTAGTTTTTACTTGAATAAGTGTGCGGTTGGCGGTTAATTGCTATACGAGTGTATCATGAAAATTGAATTTTTGTTTTTTGTTGTTGTTGTTGTTTTTGTTTTATTGTATATTTACTATGCCATTAACACTTCATCATTATAAAATGACAATTTGCTCGGCGATAATACAGCACACGTATTTTTGGCTCCACTGCAGGGGGCAAGCGTATTCAACCAGAGTTTATTAATTTTTAAAAGCACATTCCATAGTGTTGCTACACTCTCTCACGCCTCTGTATCTGTATCTGTATCTGGTAATGATTCGTTTAAATACCGCTCAACTAGTTGTCATTAATTTTGTACAGCTAATAATGACATCGTTGACACACAACCACCACCACCAACACCACCACCACCACCACTATAGCTGTGCCAATTTCCTTTACCATTCACCCAGAACGGGAGAACGGTTTATAATTTTGAAACAGCCAGCCAAGCCACAAACATTAAACAAACATCCATAAAATGCTTATAGTTTAGCGCCAGTTTTAAAACTAAAAAAATAAGTTTTCAATTTTTTTTTTGTTTTTAACCCAAATGAGAGAATGTCACTGAAAGAGTCATTAATTACGAAATGGTTGGTTGAAATTCTCGTTTTTCCCTTGTTTTGTTTTTCATTATTCAAAAAAATAGTAAAAACTTCAAACATTAATTTAACGATGCGTTAATATGTTGACAGTTCAAGGATCATTTTAGTGGAGTATTTAAAAACTTACATATTTTTTTCTAATAAAAGTTTTTTGCGAATGTTAAACAATTCGAATAAAAATTAATTGGAAATTTTTTTGCCCTGAAACCATTTGCTTATGTGACAGTTGGGATCAAAAGTGATAATACCATACAGATCTTACTGCATGTAATGTGTGAAAGAGTTACGCCACACAATCGCTCAGAATTAAAGCATGGTCTGAAAACATTTCCTTGTTGAATGATATTTCGTCCAGACTTTGCCAATGGCCTCTATTGTAAAATGTATTTGAACTGAATACTTTTAATATTGTTACGAAAATGAAAATTGTAGATACTGGTGTTTTGCTTTTACATCGCTTAACATTAAAATTATAACAAAAAAAAATGGTAAATAAGTAAACAAAAATACACAAACAACACTGCAAGAATAAATGTAAGCAAAATTCACCAACAACACTGCAATAACAAAGGTAAACAACCATTTCGAGAAGGCGAGGTCATGAACATTCGCCTTCAATAACATTCATCAGACTGCTTACTCTGCCATATAAAAGACAAGGCTCAGATGGCGTCTGAGTGAGTGACGTTCAGTCAGTCTTGTGTGAAGACGCTGTGTGTTTAAAGAGAGTAATTGTGGTTTAAAGATCTCCGTCACAAACATCTGTCAAATAATTGTCTAGTAAATGTTATTGTTTATGCTAAAGGTATAAACAGAAGAATAACAAAAAGGCGTTATAAGACAAAACAAGAGAGGCAAAATCAATAAAAAAAGTACAAAAAATTTATATGTTGTTACTTTTCCAGAAGGAAAGTTAGTCCGGTGGCGAGAGCACTGTCATGAAACGCTGAACCAATTTAATAATGAAACTGTGGCAGCGAATGTAAGCTTATTTATCTACTCATCTACTTATCCGCCAACCTTTTTCCAACTCAATATGGCAAGTGCTAAACGTTAAAACAGTAGGTTTCGTTCAGCTACCAACTAATTCTACAATAAGTACGGATACTTTGTATCCTTTATTTAAGGAAATGCGGTAACACGAGAAAATGCTCCCAGAATGAAAGAAAAGCTGAATAATAAAAATTCGAAAAAAGGGACATGTAGGAATGCTACAACCGAATTATTGATTCCACTGTTGAACGATTATGGTAAGAGCAAGGAAGGGTTCGAAAATTAGAAAAGACCTCTAAAATCTCAGTGTTGTGCACTAGCCCCTTCAACATTAGAAGCACCCGCCATCGAAAATGTCAAAAAATTTTGATACCAGAGCACAATCATAAAACTTTACTTAGCAGATGTGATAAGTCAAATAAGCACAGCAAGAAAAGCTATTAATCTGCTTGATAATGTCTAGAATTAATAGAAGATGGACACTACTCATGCAGTGCATTGAGTTTTATCTAGGAGAATAGATTGAAAATGAGAGGAAAAAAGGAGTAATGTGAATGGACGTTAGATTTGAATATATCGATGTGGTAAGCAAAAGGAAAATTTCTTCCAGAAACAGTGTTGCACTCATGGTCCTGTAAAAGAACGAATTTTCTTTGTACTTCATTGTGTGTTCCACTAGCTAAATGACTACAAATGTACTAGTTCTATAAAAAAGACGAGTAATGCGTAAAAATATATGATTCTCAGCAATAATTTCCTTTATTTCATCATTGTAGTGGTGAAAGAACGGTGAAACATATGCCACATTGTGATGGTGTTCCAATGAAACAATAAGAGTTAGATACCCTAATGAAAACTATTCAAAAGCCTTAAAATATACTACGAGGCAGCAGTCCATACATAAAAGTTGTATTCCATTTGCGGTCACATATCATATGTAACCATATCAGTGGAAAAGATGTATGTTTCTTTCAAAACTTGAAAAATATGCTGGTTCCAGCACACGTCTTATTGAATTCTTATCAACTGGACATCAACACTTATAATTACTGATGACATAGTGTTGTGCTAATGAGTTCATAAGTCGCCGTGGTCTAGTAGTAGTGTGTTGGCTTATTAGACGAGAAGCCAGGGTTCGAGCCCCAGGCCAGGCATCAAAAATAAATACAAAAAGTATTTCTTCGGCGACTTACTCTCAGCAGATTTCTGGCAAAAACTGTGAGAGTAAATAAAATTGCCATGAAAAGTTTCTCAAAAATCTGTCGTTCGGAGTCGACTTTAAACTGTATGTCCCACCACTCATGTATAAAATTAACACACACAACACAAGTGGTGTGAAACTAGATCGTAATCCTGACTGAAGGGTTGTAATGACCAATTATGTATGTATGTAATGAGTTCATAAACGAAAATGAGTCTTTCGCTCATTAAAATTACGACCTCAATTTACAGTCAAGACAATACTTAGTTGACTGACTACTATAGATACAACCCTTTAGTCAGGATTACAACCCAGCTTCACAATATACCACTTGCTTGTGTTGATTTTTATCTCAAAGTAGCAGGAAATAAAGCTTCAAGTCATCAAAGAACGACAGATTTAAGACTCTGCTCACGGCATTTTTCTTACTCTCAGAGTAAGTTACATAATTGGCCATTACAACCCTATTGTCAGGATTACAACCTAGCTTCTCATTTCTCTCGATTCCGAACGATGGATTTTTGAGAAGCTTTTCATCGCAATTTTTTATTTACTCACAGAGCTTTTGCCAGAAATCTGCTGAAAGTAAGTTGCCAAAGGAAATATTTTTTCAATTGTTCGAGGTGTCAGAGCTCGGCTTTGAATTCGCAAGTTTACGTCAGAAAGCCAACACACTAACTACAAGACTACCGCGCTCAAAACAGTAGCAAATATCCAGGAGAAAATAGAGTAGAAATCGAGTAGTGATCGAGAACAGATTATTGTGTTACACCTGAATTTAGAATGAACTCTTTGGTTGACATTTTAATACCAAACGAAGTTGAATTCGTGCACAGAGCCAGTTGGTTCTCCACAATAATTGTTAATAGTGCTACCAATATTATCTTCGGTGAAATGAAAAACGGTCCTTCTTAAGTTTCATGCAATTACCTATTGTTACGAAAATTAAATATTTAGATACTGATGTTTTACTTTTATATCGCTTAACAAACACAGAGCCAGTTGGTTCTCCACAATAATTGTTAATAGTGCTACCAATATTATCTTTGGTGAAATGAAAAACGGTCCTTCTTAAGTTTCATGCAATTACCTATTGTTACGAAAATTAAATATTTAGATACTGATGTTTTACTTTTATATCGCTTAACAAACACAGAGCCAGTTGGTTCTCCACAATAATTGTTAATAGTGCTACCAATATTATCTTTGGTGAAATGAAAAACGGTCCTTCTTAAGTTTCATGCAATTACCTATTGTTACGAAAATTAAATATTTAGATACTGATGTTTTACTTTTATATCGCTTAACAAACAAAATCGTCAAAAACAACACCAAGAACTAGTTTACAAATTATCGATATGCTTAATATAACAACAAACACCAGCATAAAAAATGATAAATAAGCGAACAAAAGTATATCAACAAAACAACAATAAACGTAAACAACGATGTGATTAACATTCGCCTCCAAGAACATTCATCAGACTGTTTACTTTGCCATACAAAAGGCAATGCAAAGCAGGAGACTGAGTTAGTAAAGGTCCAGTCAGTCTTGTGTGGAGACGCTGTGTGTCGTAGTTTAAAGATCTCCGTTACAAAGATCTGTCGAACGATTGTCTAATAATTGTTATTGTTTATGCAAAGATGAAGCAGTTGTTGCTGTTTACCTCAAGTTGTGAACAGTGGCACACAGAATTGTGTGAATAATAAAGAATCTTAATTAAAACTAAACACAAATTTATTTTTATTTTATTTGCAATCTACGAGCTCAAATTTTAAACGTTTTTAAAAGGTAAAAACGTAACATTATTAAACAGCAAATTCTTGAACCGATACGTACGTATGTAACATTATAGTCCAAATTAAATAAATTAATAAAATTTACGATTGGAAAATCAATAGAAAAACGTATGTATAGCGTGTTTAAATTCATTTAAATCGCATCGATGGTACGTTGTATATTCGCTTAAGTCATCACAAAGTTTAATAGAATGACACACACATTGAACACACGCATATTCCAAGGCCAACGTATAAATTTGCAGCCTGTTATTAATGATTTGGTGAGCCCAAAAAAAAAAGGAAAAACAGAAAAAATTTAAACAGAAAAAGAAGAAACAAAATCAATAAAAATAAATTTTGTGAACAAATTGAAATACAAATCAATGAATTGCCATTTTTTGTTGTTGTTATTATTGTTGTTGGTTCCTACTCATTTGGTAGTAATTTTTTATTGCTTATCTTTGTGTGAGTTTGTTTTTTTATATGAGCGCCTATGGCAGAACACAGAAAAAAAGCCGAAATTATTTCATTTTTTTTGACTCATGTATACACATACATATACAGATAAAAACATTCATTCATATCCGTTAAATACAATTGTATTTAAAGAACGAAATATTTAAAAAAAACTACATACAGACATATATAATTGTATGTATATATAAGTAAGTATACAAATGCATTTATATACACACATATAGAAGGATATTAAACAAAACCGTAAAAAATTACGTTCATTTATCAAAATTCTCTACAGTCGATAGCACGGTCTACCATCACTCGCTATTTCGTGTGTATCCCACACGGAAAATATTTGCAACAAACACAGCGTACGAGAGACAAACAACGAAGTAATGATGAGGTATAACGAGAATTGTTCTGCATTTCAAAGGTCCCTCCCGATGTGGCATATATCGTTTAGAAATGTATTTGTATTTGACAGACTTCGTGCGAAATTTTTCATTTCAAGGGCGGTTGGGCCTAATAATCTGCCCATTGTGTTCCTTAAGGTCGAAGGTAACAAGTATGTATCAGCATATTTGCAGGATATACTTCGGATAAACATCGGTATCCTCTACCGTGTTCTTAAAGAGGGGTTTTCTTCCATCCTATCGCATAAAAGATTTTTATAAACACTAAGCCACACACACACACTCCTATAGAAACATACCATTTTTTTTTTTTGATTACAAAGCAGTATTTGATGTCTGAAGACGGTATTGCAGGCAAATTCACAAGGCTGTGTAGTATAGTACCGTGCAAGGTTTCAGACAAAGCAACCAAGGCGATAAGACCATGAGACCTTTTGAATTGGACACGAAGTTGCTTGCGTACGCCGATGACATCGGCCTCATTAGCCGTAGTGTTAAAGCACGAATGTGTGTCAAAAGAACTTTATTACAAAAGGAGGACAAAACGAAGTAAATGCCAAAGACACCAAAAAGTAAAATTTTCGGAATGCATTGAACGCTTTCGGATCACAATGTGAACTGCTATCGTCTCTAATGCGGCAATTTCGTTTGTTTACATACCATTTCATGCAGAATTGGGCTTTCAGAATGGTTCTTAAAGGAATAGGGATCAGCGAAGCTAACAGGCCAAATTCCGCACAGAAACATAACTGCATTGAACGCTCTCTCTGTTTACAATACTAATTGGTTTCGTTCCAAATGCGGCAATTTTGTTTGTTCACTTACCAGTTCATGCAGAACCCTCAGAATGGGTCTCAAAGAAACATGAACTAGTGACGTTGCCAGTATGCATTGAACGCTCTTGGATCACAATGTGGATTACGACCTAGTTTCAAATTGAAGCAAATTTTACCAATGATTTTTTCAACCTATTCCAAAAATGTGTTATCGATCGAAATTTCATAATTAAAGAAGGAGATTTTTTAAGTTGATCTCCACAAGGCAGTATCCTAGGACCAATTTTATATTTGTTATACACCGCAGATATGCCAACAAGCAGTATTACACACACATCAACTTTTGCTGCTTTTTTCGGCTTTTCTTTGCACCCACAAAAATCCAAAAGATGTCTCAAGTCAATTACAGCACCATACTACCCAGGTGGAGATATGGGCTAAACAGTGGGGAATTAAAATCAATGAACAAAAATGCGTCCACATCATCTTTACCCTACGGAAAGAAACATGTCCGGCCATCAGTATTAACAACCAGAGGGTGTCGCAACATACTCATGTAAAATATCTCGGTATTCACTTTGATAGACGTCTCACATGGAAATATCACATCGATGCAAAATTGACCCAAATGAAACTGAAAGCAGTCCAAGTCAATTGGCTTGTCGGCAGAAATTCCGTTCTTGGCCTCGATTGCTATACAAATCTATATTGAAGCCAATATGGATATGAATATGGTATCCAGTCATGGGGCACGGCTTTTGCTTTTAATATTGAAAAAATACAACGCCGTCAAAATAAAAGCCTACGAATGATAACTGCCGCTCCTGGGTATATTAAAGACAGCAATATTCATAAAGACCTTGACGTCCCACTGGTCAAAAGCGAAATCTCAAAATATGCGACCAAATATTTAACCCTTTCATGCCCGATGTTGCCTATAGGCAACATTGTACATTTTTGTTCATAAATTCCGTAATTTTTAATTTTTTTAAAAGATTTTTTTTTTGCAAACAAGCTTGGTTAAAAACGTGTACAACCAGAATACGTACGACTCTGAATTTAATATCACTTCATATTTAGGTTAAAAAAATTTTAGCTCTGGCTCAAAAAATTCGGGCATGAAAAGGTTAAAGAAGCTGGAAATACTTCCAAATCCTCCCGCTCGAAACATCCTTCAACATCGTGGATATACCCGCTTGAGAAAGAGGGACACCATCGAACTCGGTATTTTTTATTAACATTTGAAAATTAGAATTTTTGTCTGGCACTGGCTGGACATCAATATAAACTTTAAACTTAAGATTTGAACACTTATTGTTAGTTCATAAAAATGAAGATACAATAAAAACTATCGCAAGAAAAAAAAAGTTTCTCACACCACTTAAGTTGTTTGTGTTAATTTATACATGAATGACGCGACCTGCAGTTTAAAGTCGACTCCGAACGACAGGAGGAACTTCTTCATGGCAATTTTTATTTACTGTCAAAGAGGTTTTACGAGAAATCTGCTGAGAGGCAGTAATCGAAGAAATATATTTTCATATTTCGTTTTATTGGAGATGTCTGACCTGGCGTTTGAATCGGTGCCTCTCGTCTCATAAGCAACGCACTACCTACTAGACTACGTTGACCCTAACTTAGAGGATAATTTTTCGATAAATAACAGTGTCAGTTGTCAAATGAATATGATCGTTGATGATGATTTGATAAAATAGACTGAATATATAACAACTAATTTTACGGATGAATCTTTAACAAGATGGCTGTCAGAGTTTGAAATTTAGTGTTAGCAGGCTCCATAATAAGGACCGTAGTAGAAAAACATGGCACTCGAATTCTTTTTTTTTTGCTCTTAAAAGCATGCTGACACCCCTTATACATAGTTACCGATGACAAACGTTTTAATCGTTAAAATTAACTTTCATTTCAAATGCTAGTAATAATACAAGTTTTTTAGGAAAAACCCTAGCTTTTTAAATAAAAAAGAAGAAATATAGAAATTAATAAGAAATCAAGCCCTCCTTGACGAACCATCTTTTACCACAAAATATTACTCAGTATACTTCGTATCCTTTACCGTGTAACTTTTATTTAAATTCACTTACTATCGTTACTTTGACTTTATCCGCTCAAAATAAAAGGCTCTTAATATCGATAATTTTTCTTTTCCCTCTTTCAACGTTTTATTCGTTTTGTTGAATACTCGTTTTTGCCGCTTCCACTCTTACTTTTTACTTCCCAGCTGAGAGACCACAGCAATCAAACCAAAGCAACATTTCATCTCAACCGCTATCATCATTAATTATGGCATCGAAAACGTCACTGAGTTGAAGCTAATTACTTACACTGGCATTTATTACCATGGAGCTGAGCACGGGTGTATTGAAAAACCTTAAATAAGAAGCCATTTACACTCGTTCTTCTGCCAGGCTTACTTCGCTTATATGACCACATAAAAGCTTAAATAATGCCCATGCACATGTATACTTTACAAGTGTGTATGTAATGTATGTATATTGTACGTCGAAGTAAATATATGGCGTACGTAAGTAAATAAGTAAGAGGAGAACATTTCTCGATTGATGTTTCTTAAGCACAGTATTCGCCTGCACGTATATGGTGAGGCATTGGAAATATTAAATTATGTTGCACGCACCACGCTTTTGTTTTATTTTCAAAAACTATTTCTTAACGTTTGAAGTTTGTTAGTGGTCTTCTGTGTATGTTGTATTTAATTGATGATAACGACGTTAATAAACGCACTAAAATGCTTGCAGTAGTGGATCAAACCGCAGAGTTACATATAAAGAGGCTGTTACTGTAGGGGACAGATTTATTTATTTTTTTAATCTTTAATAATGGTACCAGAGAGAGGGAGGGTCTTCTAATAAGGATTAACAATGTGTTGGCTTATTAGACGTGAGACCACGGCTCAAACCCCAAGTCAGACAGCTCCAACAAACCGAAATATGAAATATTTCTTCGGCGACTTCCTCTCAGCAAATTTCTGGCAAAGACTTTGAGGATAAAATAAAATTGCCATGAAAAAGTTCTCAAAAATCTGTAGGTGCCGCCAATCATGTATTAAAAATGAACACACACAACATTAGTGGTGTAAGATGCTAAGTCGTAATCCCGACTAAAGGGTTATATTGTATGTATTCAGTCTGCTTTGCGAAATCACAATAGGTAACCACAAGCAACGATGTAATGGGTGATTTTTAAGAGCTATAGGAAAATTTTTCAAAAAAAAACACATAAAATTCAGAAAAATGCTTGAAATATTTATTTGAATCGATAGTACGGCCCACATAATTTAATGTTTGGAGATTATTTCATGCAAATGTTGACCGCGACTACGCCTTAAATGGTCCATCCGCTTTGTCCAATTTTGGCATACTCTTTCCAACATTTCGGCCGGTATCTCACGAATAAATGCTTCAATGTTGTCTTCCAATGCGTCAATTGAAGCGGGCTTGTCTGTATAGACATGAGCTTTAACACAGCCCCACAAAAAATAGTCTAAAGGCGTTAAATCGCACGATCTAGGCGGCCAATTGACCGGTCCCGAACGTGAAATAAAATGTTCACCGAACTCGCCTCTCAATAAGTCCATTGTTACGCGTGCTGTGTGGCGTGTGGCACCGTCTTGTTGAAACCACATGTCATGCAAGTCAAACTCTTGCATTTTGGGCAAAAAAAAATTGGATATCATCCCACGGTAGCGCTCACCATTCACAGTTACGTTACGATTCGCAGCATCTTTGAAGAAGTACGGTCCAATGATGCCACCAGCCCATAAACCGCACCAAACTGTGACTTTTTCTGGTTGCATTGGTAGCTTTTGCAATGCTTCTGGCTGATCTTCACTCCAAAATCGACAATTCTGCTTATTTACGTATCCATTGAGCCAAAAATGAGCTTCGTCGCTGAACACAATTTTTCGATAAAGAAGATAAAGACATTCACCAAAAATTCTGCGTTGCGGTAGGTCGTTCGGCTTCAATTCTTGCACCAGCTGTATTTTGAAAGGCTTCACACCTAAATCCCTCACACCTAAATCCCTCACACCTAAATCCCTCCGCAAAACGATCACCAAGATCATAGGAATTGGACTTTGTCTTTTGGGCTTTTCTTAAGTCACATGTGTAGGCCAATTAGGCACAAACCGCATCGTTCCTCCAAACCAACGTAACCCAAGTAATCGATTAAATTTAAAAATTAAGTCATGGAAAGTTACTAGTTTTCATTGGATACTGCTTTTAGGTGGTGGGTTCCAAGCCTTTCCAAGCCATATTTAAAGTCCTGGGAATTGGACTGCGGTACATGCATTAGTTAATATCTAGCGGGTGCAAGAATGTCATCCAGAAGGGGCCACGAGAAGGCTGCGTGTCAACTTGTATTCAGCAAGACAAGAATCATTCTGGTGGTCATCATATTGACCACAATCAGAAATTTTACCTTGTTTGCATGCATCCCATCCCATACCAATCATCGTTTGATGTGACCAACTGACGAAGACACGCAAGAAGCAAAGGCGCCTGGAACAATGTGCTTAAACAGGCCGAAATCCAATAATCGGGTTGTTAATTGCCAATTAAGGAAGTATGTAAGTAAGCCACGGAAAGTTGAATAATTCGTAGGCACTCCACTCACCCTCACTTCGTTTTATTCAAATTTAAACATAGAAAGCGTTTAAAAACATACTTTAAAAATTACCTGTCATTTCCCTCAACTTAAAATTAAGACCACTCAAAATAGCAGATTTTAATGCAAATGTCATTGCAGTGGCCCGTACTGTCATCATCTTAAATGTCATTAAGGCCCCTTGCTGCCTCTAGGCAGTCTTAGAGATTTTAATCCTAAACACAGACAGGAAAATTAGAGGAGGTATGCCATCGTTGACTTTTAAGAAATATTGCTTAATCAGGGTATATATAAAGCAATAATTGGGATAAAAAGTTCATAGGTTAACATATAGATGGCGCTACTGAAATGAAATTCATACGATTTTTATGTTACTCTTATCGTCGTAGGCCACATAAGCATATTTAACAGTCGTTGGAGATTACAGTTGCTGGTTGGGATAAAGCATTCTGAGTGAAGTGAGTGTTAGTTTAAAGAGATTATATGAAAAGTACTTCGTGCATTGATAAAGCATTCCTTTGTGGTGCAAAAACATTTGTGCAGAAGACAAGGCTTGGTTTGATAAATATTATTCAGACTTAACGCGATTTAAAGCAAGCTGAAATGAGCATTAAGATTAATGCACTATGTGGACAACACAAGAAGATTTACATGAAGGCGATTGACACTGTTGAGGTTCTTAAGAAATTATGTGTATTTGAAATGTGTTTGAATGTGTAAGAGAACAATTCATTAAATGATTCTGAGCATTGTTTGAAACCCTGCTATTATAAAAAGCCCGAATTTATGTAACAATATGTGACAATAGACAACAGTATTAAACAAATTGTCATCTGAGTAAACTGCACGTGTTAAACCGACAACAAAATGGCCGAGGACGCAATAGTTGGCTTCTAGAGTAATGGCATAACTGTCATATGCTCTTAGATGCTCTTGACATACTACAAGGTGGGCCATTGAGAAGTTTAAAAATAAAAATGCAAAACGATTTGAAATTTTGCCAAATTTATTTTTTTTGTTGGGAAGTACAAGTATACCGTTTAGAAATAGAATATTATTGCATTCATATGACTGCAGCGTCTATCGTCACAGAACCTCATTCGATCGGTATATGGGGTCGTATCTCGGCAATGGCATCTCGAATGTTGGAAATCAAATGCTCAATTGTCTCTGGTTTGTCGGTATAACACTTTTATCGTTGCCCCACAGAAAATAATCCAACGGTGTCACAAATTTATTCTTTTGTTGCGAAATACAATTGTTCCGGTTAGAAATGGAATCTTATTTCGTTCATATGGCTAACGCGGCTAGCCTCAAAGTATCTCATTCGATCGGATAAATATTCATGCACTTTTTCCAGTGCATGGGAGGACATATCTCGGCAATGGCATCACCAATGTTGGCCTTAAATTTTATCGGCATAACACTTTTCTCTAACGGCGTCCCACAGAAAATGGTTCAACAGTGTCAAATCGCAGCTTCTAGGCGGCCAATTGACATCACAATTTCAGCTAATTAAACAGCAATCAAACGTTTGACACAATAAATCGATTGTGGCATGTGATATGTGGCAAGTTGTACTATCTTGTTGTAACCAAACATCGTTCACATCAATACCATGAAGGGCGGGTACAAAAAAATCGGTTATCGTGGTGCTATAGGCGTGTGCAATGACCCTAATGGTTGCGCCGTCCTTATTTTCAAAGGAATATGGGCCAATGATGCCTCCGCCCCACAAGCTGCTCCAAATAGTCACTCGTAAGAACGCGTATAGGTTTTCGGAGCCACAAATAGGATAATTTTGCTTATTAACGTACCCACCAAGATCTGAAAATGTTATTTTTTTTTTTTGCAAAATTTACATCCTTATGCAGTTTCCTTTCCGTTGACCCATCTATTCCAATAAATCCCAGCTTGCTCAAGCGTAAATCGATTCATTACGTTCAGTGGAGAAAATATATTGAATAATGTAACAGAATAGAATGACATAAGGTTGCCAGATAACCGATGGTTTTAACATTAAGCCAATAGATGGCCCACCCGCTATTAATTGCTTATGTTGGAAAGAAAAAAAAACTATTAACAGCAACTATTACATACACATTTACTTACTCATTTGGCCATAACAACTCGATTAACGGATTTCGGCCTGCCGCAACACATCCTTCTAGGCGCCTCTGCTTCTTGCGTGCCTACGCCAGTTGGTCACACCAATCGATGGCAGGGCCAAGCCTCTGCGTCATAAACAAGCACGGGTAGGATGAGCGTTTTGTAGATCGTACGAGAGAGGTCTCTGCTACTCAATTGCCTATGAGGCCATAGTAGCACCTGTTGGCAAGAGTGATCTTGCGCTTGATCTCCAGACTGACCTCATTTTTGGTGGTAACGGCGGAGCCAAGATAAATAAATTCCTTGACTGTATCAAAAGTATAGTTATCTGCCGTAATCTGAGAATCAATACGCCGCACGTCTCTACTTGTCGATAATATATACTTTGTTTTGCCCTCATTTACTGCCAAACCCATCTTAGTAGAATCCCGTTCAATAACACTAAAGGCACATGCATATATAATTGGTAATTATAATCCTTCAGTCGGGATCACAATCTACGGGACCTTCAGTTTAAAGTCGACTCCGAGCGACAGATTTTTGAAAAACTTTTCCATGGCAATTTATATTTACTCTCGGAGTGTATCAGAGCGTCAGAAATCTGCTGAGAGGAAGGCGCCGAAGAAATATTTTTTTCATAATTCGAGTTGTTGAAGATGTCTGGCCTGAGGTCACGTCTAATGAACCAACGCACTACTTATTAGACTACGGCGACTTCATATAGCATTTTCGCCTATGTTTCTACGTTAGTTGGACTGAAAGATTTTTCTCTTAAAGTTTGCTTTGATTTCAGTTAAGAATACCAGTTTAAATTGAAGATAAAACGTTGAAAAACCTCTCTGAAATGACAGTCAAATAATGAAAGTATTTAAACAGGAGATTGTTAGTTTCTTCGTTGTCGTCGTAATTTAGTTTATCTAATACATTATGTATGTATTTCAATTTATTTTCTACCTATCGTAACGTACGTACATATTTATATTTCATTCTTATCAGATGTTTTCTATTTTTCTTTCATTTGTTTTCCTATTTCAATTTCTATTTTTTTTCCATTTCAATGACATTGTAAAATTTGACATACTCAGTCGTATTAACATTTGACTGTTTTCTGCTCTTTAGACCCTTTATTTCCGTTTTGTTTTTATTACAATGCTTCGCAAACGATATGAAAAGGAAGTTGAATAGAATTTCATTTAATTTCTTCTTCTATTTTTCTTTTTTTTTTTTTTTTGCTGTTTTGTTGCTCATTGTTGACCCAAATTTATAATGGAAAAATTCCATTTAAATTTAAGCCAACATCTTCAAAAAAAAAAAAAGAAAAACTTTTTCAAATAAGGAAAGAGAAATAAGAAAAGAAATGCAAGAAAAAGGAACAGAAAAAGAGAAAAAAATTTATTTTATATTAGCTACTCCATGTTACATGCTACGGAAACGCTCAAGAAATACAAGCAGACAAAAGCCTCTGGCGATATTTATTTTCCCATCTTCTTTTGGCCACCACGACATATTAGTGTGGCATTGGTAAGAAACTAAAACTACAAAATACTCATACTCATACTCATACCACTCATAACAAACACAGTAAAATTAAAAAAAGGAAAAATCTTTAAGTTTTCTATTGTTTTCGTTTTCCTTTTTCTTTTTTCCATTTACTTTTTTCTATTTTTTCCCCGTTTCTTTTTTCGTTTTGCTGGCAAATAAATCATCGAACCTGAATTAAATTTTGTCCTTTAGCTCATGAATAAATTTCAAATTAAAAAGGAAACCGTCGCACTGGTAGAAAAAGCCAGAAATCTCAGTCGCATATTTTTTGCAAAAGAAATCTCTTTCAGTATCAACGAAAATTTTTTGTTCAAGCATTGGTCTACAGCGACTTGTGAACGCCATAAGCTCTAAATAATTCTACTAGCTAACACCGTCAGCTCCGTATGTTCGTTATCTTGTGAAAAAAGTGAAATATTCTGGCATCCTCATCGATAAACCAAAGCATGAAAAGCCAAAAACAGTGCGTACACCCGAAAATATTGCTGCTGTGGTAGAAAGTGTGCGTGAAGCGCCATCAACATCAATTCACCGTCGTTCTCAACAACTGAACATTTCGGAGACATCATCGAGACGAATTTGGCATAAAGACCTTGGTATGACGCCATACAAAGTCCAATTGGTTCAGGAGTTGAAGCCAATTGACCATCCGATGCGTTTTCGCTACGCTAAGTGGGCCTGCGATCGACTTACAGAAGATGTCGATTTTGGCACAGAAAACCCGCACCCAAAACGAGTCACTGTTTGGTGCGGATTTTGGTCCAGAGGCATAATTGGGCCATTTTTCTTTGAAAATGAGCAAAGAGTGGCCGTTACAGTCAATGGCGATCGTTATCGGGTCATGTTGAACGAATTTTTTTTCACAAAAATTGAAGAGGAGGATATTGGCAACATTAGATTTCAACACGACGGCGCTACATGCCGCACAGCCGAAGCTACACTCGATGTTTTGCGCCCTGGTTTTAAAGATCGCATTATCAGCCGCAGAGCTAATGTCATTTGACCACCTCGGATCTGCGATTTGACACCGTTGGACTATTATTTGTGGGGTGCCGTCAAAGATAAGTGTTATTGCTCATGCCCTCAGACATCTTCGATCCCTTCCGTGGCAGTTCGTCCGCCTTTTCGTGGCTCCCTGTGCCACAATGGCCCGAAACCCAGTTGGTGCGGGTATTGTATCGACGCACACAGTGTAGGGTGTCAATACAACTCCTGAGATCCTTCGGAATACGCCTGAATTATGTAGGCTTGGGTAAGAAATCTGTAGGACCCATCTTTGAGCCATCGGTGAAGATCGTTGTATCACCGTCAGCAACCCATACTTTCCGTGTGAGTGTATATGTTCATGTAGTCATATCTACTTCTACTTCATATAGTATCGAAGCGAGGCCCACCGTACATGGCCTAAATATATCTAAGAACTTAAACCTTATTCCAGTTCTAGCAGCCACGTTTCAGAGGAAGATGGCCAGTGGGGAAAAGATGACAAGAGGCCAGTCTACACGCATGACCTCCTCTGTACCCTGTTGAGGTCCTGATTTATCCATGAGAAGCATTATATCGAAAAAACGTCGATGTTTCTATAACTAATTCTGTTGGATAAACCAGCGTCAAGTGAGTTTCGGTCCAAAGTATCAATTACACCCTGGTGATACGATTGGTGATTTCAGTTGAACCATTCTATAGAAATGCTACGGGACTACATGTAAGAATGAAAAAATGGATTAAGTACGGTCAAAATAAAAATATGTCAATATTTCGTGTCACGTATAGTAGAGTACGTCTGAAATTTCATCATTTCGGTAAAATTTTAAAAATTTTCCACCTTAGTAGTGTAGCGCCAAGATTTTATTGTCAAATTCAGTTTCAAATTGTTGGTAACTGCAATCTCTAACGAGGAAACAACAACAACAATAGCACACATACTCTCTAATATATCCTCTATCTTCAACAAAACACTCATACACATAAATGTAGACAGGAAAAAATATGGCAAAATTATGCCGTTTTTTTTAACTTTTATTGTATTTTTTTTTGGTATTTTTTTCTATTTTTAATGTTTTTGTGTGCAAGAGTTTTAAATCTTAAAATATATTGTCATGCGAGACAAAAAAAAAATGACAGAATAAATACGAGCAAGTGAAATAAAAAAGGGACATTACCTTGTTCTATAAATGCGAATACCAGACCATAACAGATTTTTATATAAGATGACTGCAGTAATTCAATTCGTTTCAAAAACGTTTTACATTTTCATATGGCTTGCAAACTTGCACACACATACACATTGGAAAATAAACATTAAAGGATACAAGAGAAACCCAAAAAAGAAAAAGAAGAGAAAAAAATGATTGTCATTATTTTTCTACGAATAGAGGTTTTTGTGTTGACATTGCCGTAATAAGTAATTTTAAAGGATGATCATAAAAATTATTCTACAACGTTTTTTTCTTTTAATGTGTTTCATATTAAAATTGAAAAAAAGACGAATACACAAATACAGGGTCTTTAAAGTTCATTGGTCATTACAACCGTTCAGCCAGAATTACGATCTAGCTTCTTACACCACTTATGTTGGGTGCGTTAATTTTATACAAGAGTAGTGGGACCTACAGTTTAAAGTCATTTCCAAACGACAGATTTCTGACGAACTTTTTCATGGCAATTTTTTATTTACTCTCAGAGTTTTTCCCAGAAATCTACTGAGACTATGTCGCCGAAGAAGTATTTCCTTTATATTTCGTTTTGTTTGCATTGTCTGACCTGATGTTTGAACCAAGGCCTCATGTTTGATAAGCCAACACAGTACCTACTACACTACAGCGACTTAAAATAGTTCTGTTCAATCCAAAACAGTGATACAAAATATTGTTACGTTTTTAAATTTTAAAAACGTTTAAAATATGAGCTCATAGATTGCAAATAAAATTAAAATAATATTGTGTTTAGCTTTTTTTTTTTATTCGAACGTCCCCGGCCTCACACTAACCCACCATCAACCGACCGCGGAGGGCTCATCCCCATTACGTAGGGACACGTACACGCCATACACGTACGAATTGTAGCGGGTATGGTAAAAGTAGTGGCAACGAGAACATAAATCAGCTACAGAACTTAATCACAAGCTGAATAAAGAAACAATAAACAGGAACTACATACCTATGACAAGAACGAAAATACATTTTTATATAATAATTTACAAATTAATGCTAGCATATAAGCTATGTTTTATATTACAAACACTACAATTAAAATCAATAAAACAGCCCTTCTACGTTCTAAAGTTGGTAGTTTTATCAAACCTAATCTAGCCTCATATGACGGAAACCCATTGGCACAATCCCATCCTAAGCCACGTAAACAGAATATTAAAAACTGCTTCTGCACAGACTCTATTGAATCACTATGACAACGATAGTATGGATTCCAAATAATAGACGCATACGCCAAAATAGGCCTAACAAGTGAAATGTATAGCAATCTTGTTATATAAGGATCAATGAATTCTCTAGCCCATCTTTTTACAAAACCAAGAATAGCCCGAGCTTTGCCCATGATCAATAAAAGACAGTTTCATATCCAATAATACTCTCACATCAAGAAATGTAGTCACAGTTTCCAAAGGGCAATAATCAATCACATAAGTGGACGAAATTAGGCCCCCGCGAGAGAAAAACATGCATTTACATTTTTTCAAGTTAAGATCCAATAAATTAATTCTGCACCAAGTTATAAACAACAGCCTGACCATGATCATCATCAAAACTATAAAATAATTTAACGTCGTCAGCATACATCAGAATATTGCAATCAGAAATAGCACAAGGAAGATCATTAAGAAACAATAAAAACAGTAAAGGACCCAAATATACAACATGTACAGTCTTAGACAATACATTCCTAAACAATACCCTCTGAGTCCTAAGGGAAAGGTAGGTGTCTAGCCAACGATGAATAATATCAGGAATACCGATTAATGAAAGTTTAAGAAGCAAAATTCTATGATCAACCCTATCAAAAGCTTTACTGAAATCAGTATAAATTACATCAGTCCGAGCTCTGGCAAGAAAACCCCTGAAAGCATGTGTAGTAAATTCGAGAAGATTAGTGACAGTCGACCTACCTTTTAAAAGAGATAATCCGTCACCAGTTTTGATGTCTGACCTGGGGGTTTGAACCCTGGCCTTACGTCTAATAAGCCAACACACCTAAGAAAACTATCCGATTCTCTACAGAAACTATCGGATATTAGGCAGAAATTAAACAAACCCATAAAATAACCAAAATTAAGTGCTTGTACGACAATTGTGGTCACGCTTAAACTTCTTTGCAGTTCTAATGAAAAATAAAATCCTGTCATCGTTTATGTCCCCTGGACCAACTAAGCTGTACAGATGTATCTGTATGGAAAGCTTTCTACCTTCAAAGGCGGCGTAGGCTAGTAACATAAAAAATACATAACACATAATGTCTTATGGACCTGCAGTTTGCACGACAAATCTGTGAATTCTATTCAAAGAGAATTTAGAAATGTACCGCCCAATTTGCCTCAGTTTAAAGTGAGAAAAAGTTGAACCTAATCATGTCGTTAACGTCAATTATCGGTAGCCTATTCTAACTAGTCTATCATTTTAAATTAACCTTATGTCAGTATATTTGAAACATCGCTTTGTCTTGACAGAGATATTAAAGGTATTTTAATCAAAACGGCTGTCTTATAAGTACATCCAACGCTTTCAGAACTGTTAAGCTATACGAAAGTATCATACGCTAGGAACACTTTAGACAACTGACATCCCAGTGGATTGTATAAACTTCGATGCTCGTTCACCAGTATGATAGCAATGCCGCTGATATATAAGATTTTCCAAAAGGGAGCTTCTGATATTTGACAGCTTGTAACGGCCCTCTTGTTGACGTAATAAAATTGATTTCTTTCAACAAAAAATCATTTACAGCGACGTGATCTATTTCTCTATAAATGGGTGCGTAAATAGACAAAATTGTCGAATTATGCATGATTTTTCACTGACGGAGTCATCGGTCGTTATTTCTTTGAGAACGACGTTAGGCAGACCATCAGTGTCAAGGGCCAGTACGTATGTTTATCAAGTTCTTTCGAAGTGATTTATACGGTGTTCAGATATAGACCTTTATTGCGTAAATCGCAGTAAACGCCATTATTGAGCTCAATATTACATATAAAGTTTCAATTAATAATTGCGCAATAAATACGCAAATTGTTATAATATTGAGTAAAACTTAAAATGCAGCACTGTCATATGTGTCTTTAGTGAACATATTACAATTAACCGAACACTTTCTGTTGATATTTGACAACTCAAATGTCAACAACAACAAACAAAAAAAAACAGTGTTGTTGAAAGGCCAGCTGTTTTGTTTACCAGCTGCCAAATGAATATTGAATAAGCAGCTGAACTGCGTATATTATGTCTGAAAACTAAAAATATTGTACTCAATAAACCGTGCAATAAAAGTGCATATCTGAACATAGTATTAGACACCTCGACATGTGGTTTTAATAAGGTCGACCTACGTGCCACATTTAGAATTCTGCACTAACGATTTTTAGAAATGTAGCGTCACGTGGAGGTGATGTTAACTGGTCACCGAGATCGTGTAAAGTGACCACGATGTTATTGTGGGATTTTCTGAACAAAATTTCCTAAGTTAAAGGTCAGATTTAGAATGATTTATGTGCCAGAATTATTGAAAGCGGAGCGGATATTTGAACGTTATATTCCATACATAGTGGCATATATGTCTCTTAAACGAATAAAAAATATCAGTGACATTTTAAGCACACTTTGTTTTTGATTTTTTAAAGATAGGAAGATATTAAATAACGACTCCTGCCTAACTTTCACCAAATGACAACTTAGGTTTATGCAAGAATATCTCTATCCAAACCACATTTTTTAAAATTCTTCGTAGAAATATAATCCAGTAAAATATAGTGATTTGTGAAGAGAAACCCGAACTTGAAAAACTCTGTTTATATAGAAACACCTATATACATACAAATGTGATAAAACACATTTAAATGGCATGACAATTTTAAAGCAAAAAGGATTATGTTAATGCTAAACGAGAATATTCTCTCTCGCAACTCTCGTTTATCCATGAACAATATGACTAGCATTGGAGAAAAAAAATTGAATCTGCTTTGGCTTAAGTAGAGTTGCCTTTTTTTTGTGGCCATACTTGCAATAATTTAGAATGCAATTTGGGTTTTTGTTTGCAACAAAATGTGTTTTTTTTTTGTTTTAATGGCAACACATGTCAATATGTATTAAGGAGTTTATAGCAGCCAAAGTTCGTCTATGTAATACGCTACACTTAATGTATGTATATTACTAAAAGCTATGATTTTTGTTCAACGATAGGTTTCATTAATCGAAATTAACGAACGAACACAATACAATACTACTTTCAACTGATATTAGGAGACGAAAGGAAAGCATACATACATACATATATAACATTACAACACTTCAAGCAGGATTACGTCCTAGCTTCTCACACCACTTATGTTGTGTGTGTTAATTTTATACATGAGTGGCGGGACCTATACTTTAAAGACGTTTCCGAACGACAGATTTTTGAGACACTTTTCATGGCAATTTTATTTGCTCTCAGAAATATGCTGCCAGAAATATGCTGAGATAATGTAGCCGAAGAAATAAATTTTTGATATTTCTTTTTGATGTCTGACCTGGGGTTTGAGCCGTGGCCTTACGTCTAATAAGCCAATACACTACCTACTACACTACGGCGACTTCTAGACGTAAGGGAAAACGGATCGAATATTTCTACGCAGATCACAATCGACTTTAATCTGCTGTACTATCGTAGAAGCAGGAGACCTTTGCATGCATGGAGCTATCACATTGACATTGAAATTTCAATTATAACTAGGAGTTGTAGCAAAATAAAATTCTTTTTCCAAGATAATCAATGGTAGAATGTGTTAGCTGAGAAGTTCAGTTCAGAAAAATCAAGGACCTTTTTTGTGGTCTTTTCATTCATCACTGTAGAGCTTCTGGATTTTCTTATTTCTTGTGGTTTGGCATTCTAACAGTGAACCACAAAACATTTTTTGTTGATTTCTGGTCCTTTTAATTGAATTGCTCAGTCTCACCAATTGGGCTGCCTTCCAAAATGTTATTTGCATTGTGTTTGAACAAAGTATCGTGTTTCATAATGCCTCTGTACAAAATATATACAATGTATGTATACTATTTCAAAACGTCGTCAATGTGTATTTTTAACGCAGTCAAAAAACAATCAGACATCGAATTTATAGTTGATGCATTGTTTGGTTACTTTGCATATCTACATAGTTTATGTATATACAGTAGTAGAACTGCATAAAAACTTTGTATTGATACATTTTTAAGGCAGCCTTGTTGTAAATATAGCTGCTGATAATAAAAAAATTACCTTTCACTCCCACCATATTCTTGAAACTACCTTGTTTGGTGTCTTTTCCGACTTTATCACCATATGTGAGACGTCACCTTGCTTCATCCAAGAACTCTTCCCACATGATCCACACATAATTCTTAACTCACTACCGCCGGCTATGTTGACAAAGTGAATTGTTGCGAATATGGCAATGAGACTGAACGTTATAAATACATGGAAGCATGGTACCTAGGGTCATGTCAAAATACTGTCTGTAGTTGATATACATACCTATTTACTATACGGTATCTAAACCCAATTTCGATTCACACGACAGAAATACCGGATATAATGTCATCTAACTATTCACTAAAAAATCCAGAAAATGTGACGAGCCAGTATTCATTTTTCAGAATGAAATAATAGGTGTGACGACTACCGCTGGTATCAGAATATATACAATAGGAATGCGTTACGGATATTTAATGTGATCCCTAGAGAGCCCATATCTCAAATGACTGGTATTTCTAGTGGGGATAGAGAGACATTCGACGCTAATCCTGGGATATTGAAGATAACAACAAAGCTAATGAGCAAAAACTGGTAAAACAGAAATTTCAAATGAATTCATAAGCGAAATTGGCATTCCTATGCAGAGAAGCACAAGAAAAAAATGTTTTCCACAAACCTCACTTATTTGCAAATAGATGTTATAATGAATCCCTTAGCGAAGAGACAAGCTAGATTGGGTCCCATATGAATACATATTGTTAGGAAAATGAAAAAAATCAAGCTACTGGTGTTTTGCTTTTACATCGTTTAACATTAAAATTATAAACAGAAGCTACAAAAACAAAACAATGAACTTATTTACAAATTATTGCACTGCGTAATATAACAACAAACACCAGCGTAAAAAATGGTAAACAAGTAAACAAAAATATGCCACCAAACATCAGCATAAAAACATAATACCCAAACAACAATAATGAAACAACGATGTTTACTCCTATAGAGATCTCCAGAAGGCGAAGCCGCGAACATTCGCCTTCAAGAATATTCATCAGACTATTTACACTGCCATATAAAAGGCAAGGCAAAAGAGGCGAGTGAGTTGGTAAAAGTTCAGTCAGTCTTGTGTGAAAACGCGGTGTGTTTGTAGAGAGTAATCGTGGTTTGAACTCCGTTACTAAGATCAGTCGGACAATTGTCTAGTAATTGTTATTGTTTATGCAAAGGGTATAAACACAGGAATAACAAACAAAGCAATTGTTGTTGTTTACATCAAGTTGTCAACAGTGGCACACAGAATTGTGCGAATAATAAAGAATTTTAATTAAAACTAAACACAAATTTATTTTTATTTTATTTGCAATCTACGGGCTCATATTTTAAACATTTTTAAAAGGTAAAAACGTAACACTACTTATATACATACGTACGTAATTGGTTATTACAATCCTTCAATCAGAATTACGGCCTAGCTACTCACATCACTTATGTTGTGTGTGTTAATTTTATACATGAAGAGCTGTACCTACAGTTTAAGTTAACGACAGATTGGTTGAGAAACTTTTTCTTGGCAATCTTATTTACTTTCAGAGACTTTTTGTCAATAATTTGCTGAAAGGAAGTCGCCGTAGAAATATCTTTTCATATGTTGTTTTGCTTGAACAAAACCGAGGCCTTGTGGCTAATAAGCCAATCTTCTAGACTATCTTCTAGACTTCCACGACTTCAAGTTAATCTTTTTAGACATATTTTCAGGTCGTATTTACTAACAGAAGAGTAAAGAAAAAGAAACCATTACCAAATTTCCCCTGAAATTAAAAGAGTTCTAGTTCTCTTTGAACATAATTTCCATAAACTGTGTCAGGTATTGGAAATAAAAAAAAAATTTTCATAACGTAACTTAAAACTCTTTAAATTTGTGTTTAGCCAACCAGTCTTTGAGTATCGTTGAAAAGCAGTTTTCTGTAAATATTTCGAATATAATCCCCCTATTTTGTCCCCAAATTTTTTCTCTTTTTTTTTGGGTTTCCAACAAATTGCGAATTTATTTGCCATCCATCAGTTAATCTAATGTATATTATCACATGATTGATGTTTTATGTGACAAAAAAACAAAAAAAGGAATTCAAATTGTGAAATAAATTGAAATGAAATGTGAAAAACAAAAAAAAAGAAGCAATAAATGACAAAAATTTTTGTTTTTGTATATATGTTTTGGTAACTGTCAAGTCACACATTATTAACAAGGGTTAATTTCGTTTTATATCATTCATCCGGTATTCAAATGGACAGGAAACAATTAAAACTCATTATTTGAGTTTTGACATCAGTTGTTGTGTGTTTATGCTGATTATAAAAAAAGAAACAACAACAAAGAAAGAAAATATCAAAATTGAAATCGTTTTGAATATTGACAGACATGTGGAAATTTTTTGTTTAGAAAAATTTAAATTTTTCCAGAAAATTTTTTTAAAAAACTTTAAACTAAACTCACTGTTGTGACGTTATTTTTGGATGACTTTGCTAAAACTATTACAGCAAAAGAATAGTAGTCGTAGACTAGTAGGTAGTGGGTTGGCTTATTAGATGTGCAATCACAGTTCAAACCCCAGGCCAGACAAATCCAACAAAACGAAAAATGAAAACTATTTCTTAGGCGACTTCCTCCCAGCAGATTTCTGGCAAAAACTGTGAAAAGTGAAAAAATATGCCATGAAAAAGTTTCTCAAAAAATCTGTCTTTCGGAGTCGACTTTAAACTGTAAGTCCCGCCACTCATGTATAAAATTAACACACACAACATAAGTGGTGTGAAAAACTAGGTCGTAATCCTGACTGAAGGATTGCAATGACTAATTATGCATGTATGTTATGTATGAGAACCTAGGTTGTAATCGGGACTGAAGAGTTGTAATGACTAATTATCTATGCATATGTATGTATCAGAGATCAGGAAAGAATCGTTTTTCTCTACTCGTAAGTACCGGGTTATCCATTTCGTGGTTTCAAAAGTAAACGTAAATAAAACACATATAAAATATTTTTTTCATGATATTTTTTTTTTTATTGTAAAGTTTGAACGTTGACATTATGTGTGAAACACTACATCATTTAAATGACCTCAACGCAAGCATTGATTCTTTTGAAGTAATTTTCGATCACTTTTTGACACATATTTGGCGGTACCTCAGCCATAACTTGACGAATGTTGGTTTTTAAGTGCTCAAGAGTTGAAGGTTTATCTGCATAAACACGGTCTTTCGCGTAGCTCCACAAAAAAGTCTAATGGTGTCAAATCGCAAGATCTTGGTGGCTAGTCTCTTGCAATAAAGCCATATTCTCTCGAGTTGTGTAGCATGTGACACCGTCTTGTTGAAACCAGAATATGTGGAATATGTCGTATTCTTCAATAGCAGGCAAAAAAAAGTCGGTTATCATATGACCATAACGCTCCGAATTGACGGTGACAGTCGTTCCATCATCGTTTTCGAAGGAGTAAGGTTCAATCACACCTTCGGACCAAAGAGCGCACCAAACAGAGACTCTTTCTGGATGTAATGGCCGCTCTTCAATTACTTGAGGATTCTCAGAACCCCAAATACGACGTTGTGAATGGTCAGTTGCCTTCAGTTGTTGTGTGAGCTGGACTTTATATGGATGTAGGTGTAGATCTAAATGCAAAATACGCCATAATGTACCGTAAGCCAGTCCTAATTCCTGAGAACGACGAGGAACGGGTCTTCGGCAACACTTTCTCTTACAATAACGATATTCTCAGCGGAACGAGCGAAACGATGATGCAAAGGCCTTTCAATATTTGTAACCACTCCAGTCTCTTCAAATTTCTTCACAATCTTGCCAATTGCTTGCGTAGTTGGACGATTATGTAAATCATAATCTAATCTTAAAGCACGATACGTGGCTTTGGCAGAATCGTGTGATAGTTAAGCGATCCATTTTCGTCAATGTCAGACTTTCAACTAAAAAGAAAAAAATTGGTTTCACAACTTAGTTTGACAGATGTCGAATACCAGTCCCATACTTTTGAAACCACGAAATGGATAGCCCTTTACTTATGAAATTTTGGGTATGAGTGAGTCAACAGTATTGAAATCCAACTACTCTGATTCATTCGTACTCCCTACATCATCGATTTTTAAGTACAGGTTGCAATGAGTATGAGTACGACGTTGACATCAAACTCATACCATTCGAAATATGTTTGATTCATACGTCTACTCGTTCAGATTCATAAATTTAGAAAAATACTTATAATACTCATAAATGATTCGAGTGACTCAAATCATTCATCAAAATTTACAATCTTAGTTGTTGTTGTTCTAGTGAGTATTGTACTGTTCGTACACGAATCATACTTATTTTGTCATTCTTGTAAATGCTGTGTAAATGAGAGTCGAAATCAACAACATCATGCGTATTGTTAAGTATGAGTACGATGAGTACTTCAAACTTTAAATATGAGTAGTATGAGTATGATACTAAAGTAAGTATGAATGCGTATAAGTATCAGAAATTGTGAGTATGATTGGAATCTACTCATCTTTTTGTATGTATGATACCGCATAAGAACATTTTCCAATTTTCTCATTTATTTTTAGAAAAACGAAACGAAATTAATCTTTTTTTAAAATTCAACAATTTTTCATGCTAAGAATCGCAATAACGACAAATATCAAACCCGGACAAATTGTTGCAGCTTTGTTCCGTGCTTATATTATTGCTGTAAAGTATCATTTAACACTTTGCACACAAAAAATCCATTCGCCAATGACAAGTTTCAGTGTCACTTGTACGTTATTTGTGCTATCAAACGAAAGAAAAATTTAAAAAAAAAGAAAATAAAATAAAATTCACCAATAGACGTCGACGTAACGAACGAAATTATAAAAATAGAAGCGGAAAAAAGATGTTTCAGTTGAATTAAAAAAAAGAAGAAAAATATCTACTCCACTGGACACTGATTCGAAAATAATTGAATGCAAATGCTTAAAACATTTGCTTCAACATACAATTACGTCTCGTTATTTTTATATAAAAAATTCATTTCTTTTTTTCTTTTCTTATCGCGCTTTACACAAAAAAAGAGATGACTTCAGAATAGATGGGGAGTATAAAATAGAACAACAGTTAACGCCATGGTGCAAATTATCGCTTTAAAACAAAATAAAACAAAAACCAAAAATGTAAGGAAATTATAGTCAGAGAAGTAGTAATGGATGATACCCTGCAACAAAATGAATTTTGATTGTGTGTTTATTAAAGCAATGTTGATGTAAAATTCGGTCAACTGAGGCAAAAACATACAAAACATACATAATTGGTGATTACACCCCTTTAGTCAGGATTACGACCCACTTCCTCACACCACTTATGTTGTGTGTGCTAACTTTATCCAAAAAGTGGCGTGACGTACAGTTTAAAGTCGACTCAGAATGACAAATTTTTTGAGAAACGTTTTCATGGCAATTTTTGTTTACTCTCTGCGTTTAAGCCAGAAATCTGATGACAGGAAGTCACCAAAAAAATATTTTTTCACATTTCGCTTTGTTGGAGATGTCGGACCTGGGGTTTGAACCCTGGCTTAACGTCTAATAAGCCAACACACTACCTACTAGACTATGGCGACATCGGGTAACACCCTATACCAAAATGAATTTTGATTGTGTGTTTATTAAAGCATACATACATACATAATTGGACATTACAGCCCTTCAGTCAGGATTACGACCTAGTTTCTTACACCACTTATGTTGTGAGTGGCGGGACTCGACTCGGAACGACAGATTTTTGAGAAACTTTTCATCGCAGTTTTTTATATACCCTCAGAGATTTTGTCAGAAATCTGCTGAGAGAAAGTCGCCGAAGAAATACATTTCTTAATTTCGTTTTGATGTCTGACCTGGGGCTCGAACCCTGGTTTTACGGCAAATAAGCCAATACTCTACATACTCGACTATGGCGACTTTATTAAAGCATTGTTCACATAAAATCCGGTCAACTAAGGTTTATCGAACCATAAATTGTTAGATAACATCAATAGACAAGTAGTAGGCGTTCATTTAGCACTAGTCCCCAAGGAGTAAAATGTGAGCTCGACTGCCGATCCCAATATCAGTGTTATGCCATTTGTTTTCTTTTCAATATCCTACTGATATGCTTATACTCTTCCAAGTCCTCCAATATATCTAGATGAAATAGTTTAGGGCCACTACTAATCTCTTCCATACTTTCTTCACAATCGTATTTAAACTTTTGCCTACTCGAACCTTTGCCAAAACCATAGTTAATGTTGCTTTCAATGAACTATTTTGAACAGCACATCCCTTCAACACACATACATTATTGGTCACTACAACCCTTAAGTTCGGATTACGACCTAGAGTCTTAACAGCACTTATGTTGTGTGTGTTAATTTTATACATGAGTAGCGGGACCTACAGTTTAAAGTCGACTCCGAACGACAGATTTTTAAAAAACTTTTGAAGGCAGTTTTAATTACTTTCAGATTTTTATCCCGAAATTTGTTGAGAGTAAGACGCCAAAGAAATATGTTTTACTATTCTGTTTTGTCAGACATATCTGTACTGGTAGTGTACACGTCCTCTACGTCTTTCAAAGGAGACTTTTGACAGTTTTTAAGGGCCAGCAAGTTGAAGCTTCTTCTGTTACTATTTGTTTAAATCTATTTTACCAAATCGCTATATATGAGCACAGACAATGTATGAGCTCTGGAGCAGTCGTCGATTGGCTGCAATTCTCATTGAAAAATCGCCGTCAACTATAAGAACAATTTCTCTATGAATGGGTACGAGGAGTCGCCGTGATCTCGGAGGTAGTGTGTTGGCTTATTAGACATGAAGCCACGGTTATACACCAGGCCAGACATATCCACTAAAACGAAATATTAGCAAATTTCTAACAAAAAAATTGCTATGAAAAGTTTCTCAAAAATCTGTTGTTCGTAATCGACTTTTAACTTTAGGTCCCGCCACTCATGTATAAAATTAACACACACAACATACAGTGGTGCCGTTATAATTATAAACGATGTTTCTGGAACAGAGTTCTCTGGAGTGACGAATCTAAGTTTAATTTGTCCCAATCTGATGGAAAAACGTATGTAATACGTTCTCCAAACAAAGCCTATGATCCCAGGTACACAGTGAAAACTGTAAAGCAAATTAATTGATAAGTCGTTTCTAATTATAAGGCCACCACTGTAAGTGATGTGAGAAGCTAGTTCGTAATCGTAATTGAAACGTTAGAATGACCAACTATGTATGTATGGGTACGAGAACAAACAAAATGTTTAAATTTGGAACAATATCAATCCACAAGAGTTTCAAATGTATCCCGAAAAAGTCACTGTTTATTGTGGATTTTCAGTTGGGGTAGTCATCTATATTTCTCGGAGAACGACGTTGCCCAGGACATTAGTGCCAATGGCCAGCCCTGTAGGTCAATGAATACCAACCCCTTCTGAGCTGAATTGGATGAACTAGTGACCGACAACATATGATTTCAACAGACCAGAGCTACGTGCCACACATCAGTCCATACTTCTCTGAGAACAACGTTGGCCATGACATCAATGACAATGGCTAGCACTGTAGATTGATGATTACTACCTTCTTTTGGCTTGAATTTAGTGCAATAATGGCGAACGACATATGTGGTTCCAAAGGGCGGTGCTACGTGTCACACATTTCAGATTGCTACGTTGGATATACTCTACGATTTGACGGCATGGAAATGAAGTAAACTGTCCACTAAGATTGAGGGATTAGAGCCGCCCCACTTTTTCTTATTGGGTCGCAGGCGTATATGAATAAACCAAAAACCTCAGCGTTCCTCAAAGCCAACAAACCCTACGCCATTGATCAAATTCAGTCTAATTTATACGCCAGATTCAGGGAAAATTGAAAGTTTCTTTATGTCTTAAAATTACAAATTTAGAGAATCGTAATCATTTTTCTATTCCAGTAATATACTGCGTCCGTCAAAACCAGTCCTAATGTGTTTAAGAATCTGAAGGTCAAGTTAGGTTGGGTTAGCGGGTAGCTTGCCGTACACAGGCAAGTTTACTAGGTGGCCCATATGGCCCATTGTATTACACCATGTGAGGTAAACACCCTTGCTATGATCCGTTAGTTAGTGATAGGTTTGCAGCATTCCGAGCTGCGGATGAAACCGTCCCTTTCCCTTAGTGGCACGTTTGCTACTCTCATGTAAAACGAGTGCCTCCAACTCAATTTCAGAACTTCTGGACTGCATTGTGGATAGGGTGACAATGCTGTAGGTTACATAGCTCTGTTGATACAATGGATCTCCATTGCAATGTGGATTGTGCTTTATTTACCTTTCTTATCCAGTTTTCTATAGAATATGATCAATTGAAATGAAGAAAATCGTTGCCAAAATCAAATTTTTTTTGGGTAGTCTGTCGATCACAGGCATTCGTATACCATTGGTTGCTTAATCTTACTTTACATTCGGTTTAGGTTTAGGTCGGAGTGGTAGCTTTGATATTAATAAACTCACTTGAGCACGCATAGCAGTCTCTGTACTGACCAAGTTTTACAAAAACCAGAGAAGAGGCAGAAGTTGGTCAGCGCAAGGGCTGCACATCAAAACTCCATCAACATCAAAACACTGGAAATAGGCCTGAAAGTTTGATAAAGGGAGATATATCCTTGACATTAATATATGATAGCTCCGTCATGCTGACAAGAAATGGAGAACCCAATAAACTATATTTGCACCTCGCAAAAGATAGGCATTGACAAAAAAAAGTGGATAACAGTCTCCTTTTCCTCAGCGGATTTGCAAGCACGGTAGAAGTCGTTAAATGGGAGTGGCATCCTTTTCGCGTGTCTACCCATAACACAATGAGGTCATAAGCATGGCTACGACCAAGTCTAAGCAAGTGGTTGGTACGCCTTCTATCCATCAAAAACCAGGTGATTCTAGCGGTGAAGCAGGACTCCTCATTGACATAGGATAGGTTGGCGTCTCGAAACAATTTCTGCGCAATGGCCAAATTGATCGAGGCAAGTCACATACCCAAGTCGATTGAAGAGGATTCTGGAAGGAATGCACCAGCTTTGGTTGAGCTTGTCGGCCCTGCAGTTTCCCCTAATGTTACTGTTTCCGGGGACCAAGATACTTTACATTACAAGGAGAATTCGTTTGTAGCTTACGCTTCCTACAGGGGTCCTTAAATCCATAAATGATATTCTTTTTTTAGTTTTCTTGCAATGTTCACCTAGTTCTCCTAGTTTTAACACAATTCACTGCAAAAGTACCCGTACATTTTAAAAACCTCTGTTCCATTGACAGATACAATCATAATTTTTGTTTTATTTTAAGGTTGATGATGCATTTTTAAAGGCTTTTAACAACATTTTTTATTATAGAGTGCTTAAAAGGTGAAGGTGGTAATGATGGTGTTATAAATTCCCCTTTATTTCGTTTCCTTTTTTTTCATTTTTTTTTTGCAAACTTAACTGTCGTATCCTTTATTCAATACGTTCCACTTTATTTCATGCTGCAAATGCAAAATTGTATATGTGAGTGACAATAATTTATTTCGTTCGTTCGTTGGCCAGTGGTCCAGCAATTCTTTCCAGTACAATGTCAGTCAGTCAGTAGCCAAACAACAAATTAATCAACATCATCATATTTTACTGAATACGTTTTAATGGGATGCCTCTTATAGCAAAATGAATGCAAAAACGAATGAATGAATGAATGACTGAATGAATGAGCGTTTGACTGACTTACCAAGTGTCGGAGTGAATAAGTGAAGAACGTATCGGCCTCTCTCAGTCTAAAGTCATAGTCGAATGGAATCTAACAGTATGGAAAACAAAAACTTTTTATTTTTATTTTTTCACTCCGCCACTCTTTGTCAGTCAGTCAGCACAATTTGCTTTTAAATACATTTCATTTCCAACACCACCATCTTTTTATTTCCATTTTTCTAGTTTTCCTTCGATTTTTTTCAGCTCAGCTGTGCTGTACAAAATTTAGCCAAAGTGTTGATGAGGTTTGTTAAAGAGCATGGGAACGCTGGTGGGTCTTTGGGAAACACAGGAAAAAATGGAAAATTTTTTTTTTTGGTTTTTGCAAAATTTTCTTAATGATTTAATTTGAATTCGAAAATGAAAATGAAAAGTTTAAATGAAATTGTGGAAATAGTGAAATAAAATAAGATAGGAAGAAAACTAAAATGCAAATTAGCTTTTAATTTTATAATGAAAAATTTCTATACAATCAAGCGTTAATCGCCGTATGATAGTTAGAAGTGTTGTTAGTGTTATTGGAAAAGTTATGGAGAGTGGAAATATTTCATACACAGTTTAACTTTTAAAAAATGAGGGTAAATATTAAGCGATTATTATTAAGTAGTTAAGCAATACATACATATTTATTAGCAATTAATTTTAAACATGACTTTAAATTTTCATCGAAAACTTTAATAAACGGGTATGCATTAAACGTCAATAAAAGCACACCAATAACTTTACACATCATTGTAGTTAAGTTGAGAAGTTTATTTCGGTGAAGACTTTCCACAGTTCAAGCAATATTTTCATGCTTGTTTTGGCGCCTTTAGTTGTGTGATGATGGAAAAGTAGCATAAAAACAAATATTATTTTATTTATTTTTTTATTTATTTAATATTAATCATAGCACAACAAGATATTAATCTTATAAATGAGAGTGCTATGGGAGTTCACCAAAAAACGTAATAAAAAATCATTGATAAAATAAGTAAGAAAATATAAGGAATAATGTAAAATTAGAAATGAATTAGAATATGTTATGTTAATATCCGAAAATTTAGTATATAAAGGGTGTATTTATAGAGGTATAGAACTTTAGGTTGCAATGAAACAGCGATGGATTATTCGATTGTCATGAATTTTATTTATCCGAAAGATAATCTTGTGGCATTACATTTTAAATATGATTTCTGGCATATGACTGCCACGGCTGGTGCGGATGTAGTCCAATCTGGACGTCCAATTTTCGATGACTTTTTCCAACATTTGTGGCCGTATATCGGCAATAATACGGCGAATGTTGTCTTCCAAATGGTCAAGCGTTTGTGGCTTTACCGCATAGACCAATGACTTTACATAGCCCCACAGAATGTAGTCTAGCGGTGTTAAATCACAAGATCTTGGAGGCCAATTCACAGGTCCAAAACGTGAAATTAGGCGGTCACCAAACATGTCTTTCAATAAATCTATTGTGGCACGAGCTGTGTGACATGTTGCGCCGTCTTGTTGAAACCACATCTCCTGGACATCATGGTTATTCAATTCAGGAATGAAAAAGTTTGTAATCATGGCTCTATACCGATCACCATTGACTGTAACGTTCTGGCCACCATCGTTTTTGAAAAAGTACGGACCAATGATTCCACCAGCCCATAAAGCGCACAAAACAGTCAGTTTTTCTGGATGTAACGGTGTTTCCACATACACTTGAGGATTACCTTCACTCCAAATGCGGCAGTTTTGTTTGTTGACGTAGCCATTCAACCAGAAGTGCGCTTCATCGCTAAACAAAATTCGCTTATGAAAATCGGGAACAACGGTAATCTTGTTTTGGGCCCATTCGACGAATCTACGCCTTACTTGATGATCGTTTGGCTTCAATTCTTGCACGAGTTGGATTTTGTAAGCACGCAAACCAAGATCCTTCCGCAAAATCTTCCATAAAGTGGATGGACACAGATCCAATTCCTGTGCTCGATGGCGGATGGACTCATTCGGGTCTTCCTCAATGCTACGCTCTACAGCAGTAATAGCTTTTTCTGTACGCACCGTACAGCGTCTCTGGGGATACGTGTTATCAATAAGAGTAAACGTGGTGCGAAAACGTTCCATGGTTAATCGAATTAACTGCTCTGATGGACGATTTTGTCGACGATAAAATGGACGTAGTGCGCGATACGTTTTCCGCACAGAACCATTATTTTCGAAATAAAATTGCACTATTTGCAAGCATTGTTCAGGCATGAGTCTATTCATGATGAATTGCCAAACCAAACTGAGAATAAATCACTTGACAGCTGTTAAATTGGTCGCAATCTTGAAAAGTAATGCTAACTTAAAGTTCTATACTTCTGTAAAAAACACCCTTTAGTATAATATTAGTATAAAAAAGAAAATATAATTAAAAAATGTAGTAGGAAAAATACGAGTAACAGTATGTACCAATATCAAGAAATATACACAAACAAAGAAAAATATATAAATAGAGAATCAATAAAAAATTTAAAGACTAAATTAGGAAAATGAAAATTGAAAAGATCGCTAATTAAAATAGAAAGTAAAAATGTACAAAATAATTAAAATATGTTAAAAAGACTACTTAAATAAATTTTATAACTCCTTCTTGAACATAATTGCATTGCCTATGTTTTGAATATAATTAGGAAAAGTATTCCAAAGACTGATGGTGTATATAAAAGACTGGCGTTGTGACAGAAGAGTCATATACCTATGCTGGATAATTTTCATACCGCGGTTGGATCTAGCAAATGTAATTCTACTAAATAAGTATACTGGCTGCTTTAAAGTAATATTCTTATGGAGGAGAATAAGGCATATAATATTTAAAAGACTATCAAAATGAACTCCGAATATCTGGTAAGAAAATTGTGATATACGGTCTCGACACCCCTTAATAAATACATATCTGGCTATATTATTATAAGTCAAATTGAGTTTCCGCTTATCATCAGTTTCACAGTTTGTGAAAATTTCAGATCCGTATAAGAGAACAGGAATCAAATACGTTTTAGCCAGTTGCGTACGTATGGCAAAGGGAGTCGAATCTATAACAGCCCATAAGTTTCTAAGCATAGCGTAAACTTTACCAACGATGACATTAATGTGGCTAGACCACGTTAGCCGACCACTAAAGATAATACCCAGATTGGATGCAGATTCAACAAAATCAGTTTTATTCCCCCTGATAATAATATTTGGCACAACAAGTGTTCTCCTAGTTCTGGAGGGATTCAAAACAAAGTTCATTGGCCCTAGCCCAGTCGTCAATTCTCTGTAAATCACAGTTGATGGTGTCTATGCATAGATGGATATCCTATTGAAAACTTAAACACAAATTCGTGCCACAAAATCGGCCCATTAATGTAATAAAAAGTTTTGCAAATACATTCTCAAAAGCAGATCAGATTTAGATAAATGAGGTAGAGAGATTGAGTTGATCGCTGCATTAAGAACGTCTGTAGGCTCTATTAGATTTAGGGTAGTGAGCATCTGAACCATAAGTACCATTACAACCCTATAGTCAGGACTATAACATAGTTTATTTCACCACCACTGTTTACATACTTGATTGGTCACTACAACCTTTCAGTCAGGATTACGACATAGATTCTTAACACCACATATATTGTGTGTATTAATTTTTCACATGAGTGGTGGGTCCTATAGTTTTTTTTTTAAAGACGTTTCATGGCAATTTTAGAAACTCTCAGAGTTTTTGTCAGAAATCTCAACAGATGAGGGAGTCACCGAAGAAATATAATTTTTATTTAGTTTTGTTGGAGATGTTTGACTTGGGGTTTGGACAATGGTCTTACGTCTAATTAGCCAACATATTACCTACTAGACTACGGCCACATCTATCCATCACAGGATAATTTCTGTAGTAGTCTTCATTTACTTTTGCAAAAATATTCTTAAAACCAGATCAGATGGAGTTGGTTGGTTCTATCTCTTTACCTCATGGTATAACCTCTGTAGGCTATGTAAGATTTAAGGTTGTTAGGATCAAAGCCATTTTTATTTACTTAGTTATTTAATTGGTTATTACACATATTCAGTCAAGATTACGACCTAGCTTCTCAGAAAATTTATGCTGTGTGTGTTCAACGTTAACATCATTTAAAGGAACACCCTTTAAAATATTAGCGGTTCTTTTTTATATTTGTAATCTTTTGCTTTGTCTTGCTTTATTTCATTTTTTCGACATTATACATGTTCTTAAACATTAAAGTATTTTTGCATAAGACACTCTAGTTTCGACAGTCGAATAGTGAACATTCAAACAGTGAACATTCAAACCAACAAACAAAAAAAATACATAAGTAAATTAAATTAAAATAAAACAAAGAACAATTTTGTAAAACCACATAAAAAAAACACATTAAACATTTTTTGAATTCAATAAATTAGACAAATTAAAATTACAAAAATTACAAAACCAATAAAACAAACTTACATTAACTTTAAAATTCTACAAACAATATTGTGTTTCATTTTAACAAAAACAAAAATTAAAACGAACCAGCACAACACATCATCATTAAACATTTTTTGGTCACTTCGAACCGTATGCAGTGAAATTTACAAAAACAAAAACTTGCTAAAAAATTGAAAAAATATTAAGACACAAAAATAAGCAACGGTTAAAAACAGTTAAATTTTTTGAGAAAAAATAGAATCCACAGGCAAAGTGGAAAAACAAAAAAGAACAAAAATAACAGCAAAAGACACAAGCAAGAAGAGACCCAAATTAGAGAGCAACGGCTTTAACAAAGACACAACAACGATAAGTAAGTACTAAAAATAATAAAAATAAGACAATAAAGAGAAACACAAACTCTTTATTACAAGTATACGCTCTTATAAAATTTTTTGTCGCGGTTGAATAAAAGAAGAAAACGAAATAGAAAAACGAAAAGGGTTACCACCCATACTTCTTTTAGTAATTTACTGGGGAAACAAAATATACCCAAATTAATAACCAATCGGGAAATTAATTATTATTTTTGGTAATTCTTGCTGTGAAATCGCTAGCAGGGACTTTTTTGTTTTAAATTTGATTCTTAATTTGATCGTTTTAAAATTTAATTCATCGGTAAATAATGGCATTCAATAAATTTGTAAATTGTACAAATGACCTTTTGGACTTTGAAACAGAATACACACAAAGTGCGGCCGAAAACAACATTCACTCTCTTGAGGTACTTCGGGTCGAACTCGATTCTATATGGACACAGGTCAAAAGGACATATGAAGAGTGTAGGGACACAAAAGAGGATTCAAAAGAAAAACCTATTGATAAAAATAAGCTTCGTGATCGTTACAAAAAAGTTCTTTCTGCCTACAAAACGTGTTTAGGGTCAATTAATGCGGAAATTCAAGCCCTATCGAATCCAAAGAAGGAAGAACGGATTTCTGATGTTGAAAGTCAACCAAGGGAAAATCATGACATCTCATTTGTACGGTTACCACCTTGCGACACGGACACATTTTATGGAGATTTTGTGACATGGCCTACTTTCCGCGATCTATTTACAGCATTATACATAAATAATTCTAGACTTAGTAAAATTGAAAAACTATTTCATCTGATACAAAAGACTGGAGGAGATGCTAGGAAAATAGTTTCAAATGCCCCATTGACAAATCAAGGCTTCGACATAGCCTGGAAAAACCTTGTAGCCCAATACGAAAATAATCGGATCTAAGTAAATGAACAATTAAAAATTTTATTTGACCTTCCGAACGTAGCTGAAGACTCAGGCTCATCGATTCAAAAACTTCAGCGAACAGTTAATGAATGCATTCAAGCGTTAAATGCTTTAGGTATAGAAACCGCCACATGGGACCCATTCCTGGTATACATTTGCTCAACAAAGCTCCCTCGGACTCTTTTAAAAGAATTTGAAAATTCACTTAAGGAAATTACAAAAGTTCCGACTTGGGAAGAATTCAATAATTTCTTGACGCACAATTCTAAGACTCTAGAATCCATAGCGGCCATCACACAATCGAACTCAAAATTAGAACAATCCAGAAGGGATAATTTAAAGTTTAAGTCAAAACGAGTTCACACTTTTCATATAAACACAACCCAAAATGAAACTGGGTCGAAAAATATAAAACCTTTAAACACAAATAGGGCACAGAAAAATGACTCAAATTACAAATGCCAACATTGTAAGGAGTCTCACCAATTGTGGTCTTGCCCCAAGTTCTTAGAGAAGAACGTTAACGACAGAATTCACATTGTAAAGGTCACAAATTCATGTTACAATTGCCTCTCTATTGACCACAGTGTTAAGGACTGTAAAAGTAAATTCAGTTGTAGATTATGTAGACAAAGACATAACACTTTGTTACATAAGGGATCAGAATCCCATACTTTAGTTCCGAATTGTGACGCGACCCAATCTAGTAGGAGCATCGCAGCACAAAACACCAATATACAGTCCACATCAGCATCAAACTTTTCGATACCAAATATCACTTCCTTGACACTACAAGAGAGTAAACATCTCGATCAATCTCCCAATGAGAAAGAGACCTTGTTATTTACTGCAATTGTACTGATCGAAACTAGAGGCGAAAAGTACCAGGCAAGAGCAATCATCGACCCTGGCTCACAATCAACTTTTATGTCAGAAAAGTTGAAAAATCGTTTAAATTTGCCCACCAAACGAAATTTAGTTCATGTTACAGGCTTGAGTCAAACAGTTTCAGAGACTTCAACCAAAGCATGTTTATTCAATCTTTGCTCCAAGGTGGATTCACAATTTAAATTAGAAGTCTGGGCGCCAGTCCTGAAGACTCTTCCATCTAATTTACCACCACAGACTTTAGATTTGCAACATTTCAATGAGACTGCTAAATTAGAACTTGCAGATCCTCAATTCAATCAAAGCAGACCCATCGACTTGCTTATAGGCCTCGACTTGGGCCACTGAATATATTGCATGGACACACCGATGCGGTCTATTGGATCCCTTTTGGCACAAAAAACAGTATTTGGCTGGATTGTGGGGGGACCAATTTCAACAACGACACAACCTAGTACAACAGTGTCATTACTCAACACTACGTCCCTTGACCGAATCCTCACACGCTTTTGGGAGGTGGAGGAAACCCCAAAACGGGTTTTGAGGTCAGATGAGGACACATTTTGCGAGAACAATTTCATGTCGACAACACGAAGAAACGACACAGGAAGGTATATCGTTACCCTACCCTTTAAAAATAGCGAAGAAATAGGAACTTCGAGAAACATAGCAATGGCACAGTTCTTGAGGATGGAACGCATACTTAGCCAGAAACCCGAACTCAAAAAACAATACGACCAAGTAATTGTTGAGTACCTCGAGTTAGGACATATGAGCAAAATTTCTCCCCTGGAAATCAACACAAACCCAAATTATTACCTGCCACATCATGCAGTAATAAAACCCGAAAGGCTGACAACGAAACTTAGAGTAGTTTTCAACGCTTCGAGCCCGTCTTCAAACAAGAAGAGTTTGAATGACATATTGTATCCAGGACCCATATTTCAACAGGACTTGGTGCTTCTGATATTGAAGTGGAGATTCTTCCGTTTTGTGTACAACGCAGATATCACAAAAATGTATCGACAGATACTCATTGATCCGAATCAAACCAAATATCAAAGGATATTATTTCGGCAATCAGAAAAGGACCCAATTGAGGATTACGAACTCCTGACAGTGACTTTTGGAGTCAATTGCGCCCCGTTTCTGGCCATTAGAACCCTTCTTCAATTAGCTGAAGATGTAAAATCAACTCACCCTCTCGCATCAAAAACTCTACAACAAAACATGTATGTGGATGATGTTTTAGCAGGTGGTCACACATTAAACGACGCCATCAAATCAAGAAAAGAACTTACAACAGTTCTAAAATCTGCTGGATTTGACCTGATGAAATGGACATCAAATGACCCACGAGTTATACAAGACTTACCAAATGAGACCCTACTACCTCTCGATTGGTTAAATTTGTCAGAAAGCACTGGAACAAAAACTCTTGGGATCAAATGGAACATTTCTTCAGACGCATTTAGATTTACAGCACCAGATGTCAAATTAAAAGAAAACTACACGAAAAGAGAAGTTTTATCGACAATTGCCAAATTCTTTGACCCTTGTGGATGGATAGCTCCAATAATAGTTGAAGCAAAACTAATTATGCAACAGATTTGGTTGGATAAAGTCGACTGGGATGACCTATTAAAACCCTTGACTTGTCTACAGTGGCAAAAATTCATAAAAAACTGCCCGGCAATAAACATATTGCAAATTCCCCGTTGGATCCAATTTAGCCCGAATTGTAATGTGGAAATTCACGGTTTCAGTGACGCTTCAGAAAAAGCCTATTCTGCGACTCTTTATGTTCGAATACAAGCAGAAAAATCAGTATTCACATTTCTTCTGGCTTCAAAGACCCATGTAGCTCCCATTAAGCAAATATCTTTGCCCCGCTTAGAACTATGTGGAGCCGTATTATTGGCAAATCTTGCATGTGGACTTATACCAAATCTTCAAATTCAAAATATCAAGGCATATTATTGGACCGACTCAACAATCGTGCTGTCCTGGTTAAAGAAACCCCCTTGCTCATGGAACACTTTCGGTGGAAATCGTGTTTCTGAAATCCTGGATAAGGTTGGAAATCAAAATTGGCAACATATCGACTCAAAGGATAACCCAGCAGATGTAGCCAGCCGAGGATGTACTCCACAAGAACTGGAAAACCACAACTTATGGTGGTTTGGACCCTCTTGGTTAAAATTGCCTAAAAATCAATGGCCGATACCAACACAAACAGGTGATACAAATCTAGAAGCAAAAACTGTAAAAGCATTTACAACCACAACACGCGAAGACCCATTAAATCGATTTTCAGACCTATCACGAGCTTATCGAGTACTCGCTTATGTCATACGATTATGGAGAAATACTGGAAACAACCGAACCCATCTTCGCGTATCTTCAGCAGAAATCACCCGAGAAGAAATAGATTTCGTCAAACATCGACTCATCATATGGACGCAACAAAATCATTTTCCAGATGAGTACAAACATTTAAAAATCAAGCAGAAAATATCCGCAACCAGCAGTCTTTTGACCTTAAATCCTTTCATGGATCACCATGGCATTATTAGAGCCAATGGGCGACTAGCGCAATCACCTGCATTAACGTACAATGAACGCTACCCAATATTGCTACTTCATAACTCGAAGCTATCACAGCTATTAGTGGAATTTACACATAAAATTACCCTTCATGGAGAAAACCAACTAATGGTTCGAGTCCTACGCACAGAATATTGGATATTCAGATTAAAACCCTTGGTCAAAAGCGTAATTCACAACTGTAAAACGTGTGTTTTGTACAAAAAACAAACACAAAATCAAATCATGGCTTCATTACCACCAGAACGTACAACATTATCAAGACCCTTTGCTACAACTGGATTAGACTACGCAGGACCTTTTGACATCAAAAATTTTACAGGCCGAGCTTGTCTTATTACAAAAGGGTATATTTGCATATTTGTATGCTTCGCCACAAAAGCTGTACATCTTGAAGCAGCAAGCGATTTATCGACCCAATCGTTCTTAGCAGCATTTTCCCGCTTCATAGGAAGACGTGGATGTCCCGCACTCATTTACTCAGACAATGGAGGAAATTTCGTCGGAGCAGCAGAACTACTAAGAAAAGACCGTCTAGAATTCATAAAAACTCTTCAAAATCAAGTGATCCATCATTTTAGTCATCAAAATCTTAATTGGAAGTTTATTCCCCCAGGAGCCCCACACATGGGCGGCCTTTGGGAAGCCGGTGTAAAATCATTCAAAACACACCTAAAAAAGATGATACCGAACATGAAATTCACATTTGAAGAGCTATCTACAATTCTTGCTCGTATAGAATCGTGTCTAAATTCTAGACCCTTAAGTTCTGCTAGCGATGACCCAAATGACCTTAATCCATTGACCCCTGGACACTTCCTTATTGGTAGTGCATTATTGACCCCAGCTGAACCAGATGTAAGCAACGAAAATCTGAATCTCATCAACCGCTGGAAACGCCTAAGGGTCATCTACCACTCATTTTGCCAAAGATGGAAGTCCGAATACTTGATTGAACTTCAACGCAGATATAAATGGAAGATTCAAAGGGACAACGTTAAAATCAACGATCTGGTAGTCATCAAGAACAACAACTTGCCACCCAATGAATGGCAAATGGGTCGAATCATCAAAACATATCTTGGACCTGACCAAAACTGTAGAGTTGTAGATATAAAAACCAAAAATGGAGTAATCACCAGACCAATTACAAAAATTGTGGTTTTGTTTGCAAATTAGTATAACTCCTAACCAATTACATACACTAATATTGTTCTAATTTTACACTTACAGGTATGGCATCCCAACAACAACAAAGACCCGAACACTGGCAATATTCATGTGGAGTTTGTCTCAAGGACCACCCCATACGTACTTGCAGAAAGTTCTTGAGCTTCAATCCATCAGAAAGATATGACCTCATGATCGTTAAAAAATATTGCCTGAACTGTCTTGCACGATCCCATAAAACAGAAGAGTGTAAAAATGAAAAAGGGTGTCATATCTGTAAAAGAAGCCACAACACACTGCTTCATGATGCAATGCAGTTGAACGAACCACAGTCAACAAGACGAGCCAATCCACAGCCATCACGACGAGTAGACACAGAAATGCCTTTCTTCAAGTGGAATTTGGTTTTTGTTCCAACCGCCTCCATTAAGGTTTATACTGGTAATCTTACTACCTGGACCAGCACACGGGCTATCATCAATAGATCCTTAACAACGTCCAGAGTGTCGAAATCATTCGTAGAAAAATACAAAATTAAAACAATCATGAGGTATGGGCATAAGTTTGCTGTCTTCGAGATACGATCGCACAATGACATCAATAAATGGTCTATCAAAATAACAGCCCTGGTAACAGATCTACTGCCAAAGAAGCCCTATTCTGGACCCATTTTAACCGACCCGACAGAGGATTTTTCACCTAATTCATTGGCTGATCTTGACCCTTGTTCCAATACTACTGTTGAAGTTGAAATTGGCAGTGACATCTATAGTGCTATTCGTCGCGATGGAGCCATCAACACAGAAGTCGGTCAAGTCGTAGCTGAAAAAAGTGCCTTGGGGTATTTATTTTCAGGACCCGTTCAAAACCTGTGGTAAATTTCACCAAGTCATGGGGGCCGGAATGTTCAACGTTAACATCATTTAAAGGAACACCCTTTAAAATATTAGCGGTTCTTTTTTATATTTGTAATCTTTTGCTTTGTCTTGCTTTATTTCATTTTTTCGACATTATACTTGTTCTTAAACATTAAAGTATTTTTGCATAAGACACTCTAGTTTCGACAGTCGAATAGTGAACATTCTAACAGTGAACATTCAAACCAACAAACAAAAAAAATACATAAGTAAATTAAATTAAAATAAAACAAAGAACAATTTTGTAAAACCACATAAAAAAAACACATTAAACATTTTTTTAATTCAATAAATTAGACAAATTAAAATTACAAAAATTACAAAACCAATAAAACAAACTTACATTAACTTTAAAATTCTACAAACAATATTGTGTTTCATTTTAACAAAAACAAAAATTAAAACGAACCAGCACAACACATCATCATTAAATTAATTAATTTTATATATGAGTGGGGGGGCCATACAGTTTAAAGTCGACTCCGAACGACAGACCGATTTCGGCGGCTGGCCACACAGTACCCCATTCGAGTGTGTGAGTTCGTATCTCGGTAATAGTATCATGAATGTTGGATGTGCTTGGCATAGTAAAGGGTGGGCCATTTAAAAGTTTAAATCTAAAAATACAATAAAACAAAAATGGTTTGAAATTTTTGCCAAAATTTATTTTTTTGTTGTGAAGTACAATTGTTCCGTTTAGAAATTGAATGTTATTTCATTCATATGGTTATTGAGGCTGGCCTCACAGTACTTCATTCGATCGAACCAATTTTCAAGCACTTTATGGAATGTATGGAGTCGTATCTCGGCAAGAGCATCACGAATGTAGGGCCTTCAAATGCTCAATTGTCTCTGGTTTATCGGCATAATACTTTTCTTTCACAGCGCCCCAAAGAAAATGGTCCAAAGATGTCAAATCATTTCTTGGTTGACATCACCATTTGGACTAATTAAACGGCCATCAAACGTTTGATTCAATAAATCAATTGTGGCATGAAATGCCTGGTAAGTTGCACCATCCCGTTGAAACCAAACATCGTTCAAATCAATACCATGAAGAGCGGGTACACAAAAGAACGGTTATAATGGTGCAATATGTGTCTGTATTGACAGTAATGGTTGCGCCGTTGTCATTTTCAATGAAACATGGGTCAATGATGCCTTCGCTCTACAAGCCGCATTAAATAGTCATTCGTAATGGGTGCATTGGCTTATGTAAGACCACGTGTGGGTTTTCTGAGCCCCACATACGAAAGTCGCCATGGTCTAGTAGGTAGTGTGTTGTCTTATTAGACGAAAACCCAGGGTTCGAGCCCCAGGCCAGACATCAAAACAAAATACAAAAAGTATTTTTTCGGCGTCTTCCTCTCAGCAGATTTCTGGCAAAAACTCTGAGAGTAAATAAAGCTGCCATGAAAAGTTTCTCAAAAATCTGTCGTTCGGAGTCGACTTTAAACTGTAGGTCCCACCACTCATGTATAAAATTAATACACACAACATGAGTGGTGTGAGAAACTAGGTCGTAATCCTGACTGAAGGGTTGTAATGACCAATTATGTAGGTATGCACATACGGCAATGTTGCTTATTAACGTAGCCACCAAGATGAAAATAAGATTCATTCGGAAAGATGATTTTTTTTAGAGAAATCGACAGCATTGTACAGTTTCTTGGTGGAACAAATTTCGAAAATATCCCAAAGTTGCTGAAGACTAAATCAATTCATTACATTCAGTGGAGATAATATTTTGAATTTTGTGACCGAATAGAATGACATAAGTATTGCCAGTTTCAAAGTAACCGATGGTTCAAAATTAAACCAATAGATGACCCAGCCGTTAGATGAGAATATTGAAAAAAAAGTCATCAAAAATCTTGGAACGTAAATCTATGACAGAGTGTAAGAATGCAAAGCCTTCAGGGCAATGCTTTAGATAAACGTATGCTAGCTTAAGCGCATTTAGAATAACAATCCCTTTGTGTTGGTAATAAATTTACTGCCAGTAAAAATAATTTAAAATCCAGCGTTATTGGCAGGAATTGAAGAACTGAATAACCAGAATACTACGTAACATTAAATGAAAGTCGCTTAAAAGAATTCCTTCCAAGGTATGTTGCTATTATGAAAGTTTTTTTTTTACTTTTTTTAAGGAAAGTAATGCTCAGTAAAAAATAAGTTTATTGTTAATAATTATTTAAATAAATGGGCAATAATAATTCCAGTTTAAAACATTATTTATGGAACTTAACTTTTGACGTAAATACACTCGCTCTGTGTGTATGTAAAATGCATGGTGGGGTCATATGCTGTATACATTTTATATGCAAATATGGCTGCCTGCGTGAAATATAAGATTTTACGTTCATATTCAATTCTATGTAAGTAACCAAATATGGGATGTATGTACGTAGATGGTAGATTGTAGATCGTATAATACTTGCAACACTCTTGTATATCAAACATATATATTTTAAGTACTGTGGCAGCATCATAAAAAACATTTTAATATCATTTTACGCATAATGAAGTAAAGGGACTTTTAATGGCCATAAGAGACTATTATTTTGCATGTTTTATATAAAACGAGGGTTGTTTCATCGGGTTATTGCAGTAAGATTATTTAAAAAGTTTACTCAGTAATTGTTATGGAATTTCTTTAGTTTTCCTTTAAATTTATCAAACAATCCACGTACTTAAGCTTGTGTCATCACAATACTTTATACGTAGTTTTATTATACACACACACATACACATACCATATTTATTCAGACATTCATTCATGCAGTCATTCGCCCATAGATGTGTTATTAAATTTGCATAATGTGTACGATTTTAGTCTTTATGCAATAATGTGGTAAATTACATTCCAAAGTAATTATATACTTATACATACACACATACATACATACAAACCTACCGTACATATGTATATCCATGCATGTATTTAAGTCTATAACATCATATGAATAAAATAATGTCTGTCTACAATGAAATATTTGAGTTGAAAACTACCATCTAGCAGATACCACCTCTAAAATCATTTAAAGTCGAATATAACTTAACCCTTCACTAACTAATACACCGTTTACAACATGGACTTGTAGTTTCTTTTCCTTTTTTATAAATTTCTAGGGTAGCAGAAAGTAATTGATAAGGCTGTAGTCTACATATGATACACTGCACGTCAATAAAGGCGATTCACCACAACACAACATTAAAGTTGCCTACACAGTATTTAATTGATCTTAACTGATTTGAAATGTATCGGGTCCGCCATCTAACGTTTTTTTTTAAACTAGTGCTTATTTCGTGAATGGTAACACTTAGCTCATGTCTGATTTGACAGATAATTAGTTTCATCCTTCCGCGGAACAAATATGGTTGTGTATACGCTTGAACAACGCTGGGAAATATTGCGACATTACTTTGAAAATCATGGTAATGTTGCAGAATGTGTGCGAAAATTGCGTACGGATTTTGGAAGAAGAGAAGCACCGTCAGCTCCGTATGTTCGTTATCTTGTGAAAAAAGTGAAAGAAACTGGCATCCTCATCGATAAACCAAAGCGTGAAAAGTCAAATACAGTGCTTACACCCGAGAATATTGCTGCTGTGGCAGAAAGTGTGCGTGAAGCGCCATCAACATCAATTCACCGTCGTTCTCAACAATTGAACATTTCGGAGACATCATTGAGACGAATTTTGCATAAAGACCTTGGTATTACGCCATACAAAGTCCAATTGGTTCAGGATTTGAATCCAATTGACCATCCAATGCGTTTTCGATTAGCTAAGTGGGCCTGCGATCGACTTACAGAAGATGCCGATTTTGGCAAAAAAAAATCAACTTTTCTGATGAAGCTCATTCTGATTTTGGCGGGTATGTAGACAAGCAAAAATGTCGCATTTGGGGCACAGAAAACCCACACGCATACATTGAAAAGCCGACGCATCCAAAACGAGTCACTGTTTGGTGAGGATTTTGGTCCAGAGGCATAATTGGGCCATTTTTCTTCGAAGATTAGCAAAGAGTGGCCGTTACAGTCAATGGCGATCGTGATCGGGCCATGTTGAACGAATTTTTGTTCACAAAAAGTGAAGAGGAGGATATTGGCAACATTTGGTTTCAACAGGACGGCGCTACGTGCCACACAGCCGAAGCTACACTCGATGTTTTGCGCCCTGTTTTTGAAGATCGCATTATCTGCCGCAGAGCTGGTGTCGTTTGGCCACCTCGGAGCTGCGATTTGACATCGTTGGACTATTATTAATGGGGTGCCGTCAAACATAAGTGTTACGCCGACAAGCCAGAGACAATTAACGCTTTAAAGGACAATATTCGTGAGGCCATTGGTGAAATACAGCTGCACACAATCGATAATGTGCTTAAAAATTGGATCGATCTCGTACCTCTTGTGCTTTTTTTGTGTTTAAGCGGACTTATCGCGCTCACAAAATCCATTTTGACTTGTCTGAAGCCGGTAGTTGACAGAATCTATAACTGCATTCAATTATAAGCTTACAGGTGCTTAGACGGATTCCCAAACTCAAAAACTCGTCGTAGAGTTCGATAATTCTGCCACGCCTAGGAAGTGCATTAGCTCCACATTTACTTAGAATATCATTGTGTCCTGGAATCCATATCCTATGGACATCATATCAATCTGTTACCTTATTTAGATATTTGTGATAGTTGTACACTGTCCTGGAGCTTATCACGCTGAAACTCTGTGTCCTGATAGACGTCTGATTATTGCAAAGTATGGTAATAACCCTAATAAGTCGCCGTAGTCTAGTAGGTAGTGTGTTGGCTTATTAGACGTAAAGCCAGGGTGTGAGACCCAGGCCAGACATGAAAGCAAAATACAAAAAGTATTTCTTCGGCGACTTCCTCTCAGCAGATTTCTGGCACAAATTCTGAGAGTAAATAAAACTGCCATGAAAAGTTTCTCGGAAATTTCTCGTTCGGAGTCGATTTTAAACTGTACGTCCCGCCACTCATGTATAAAATTAACACATACAAATTGAGTGCTGTGAGAAGCTAGGTCGTAATCCTAACTGAAGCGTTGTAATAACCAATTATGTGTAATATTTTTCACTGGAGCCTGTATTTCCGCTTGAAAGATGTTTCAGGGATTCGGCAATCTTATGGAATTCAACAATCTATGAAAATTTTCACATAGTTCCTTACGAGCTGCGCGACACCAAATTTCCTGACCTTTATAACCGGAATTGAATTGCTGAATCTCATGGAGAAGTGGTATCTCGGGATCATGCAGTCAAAATTCCTGATAGTCCAAAATTCCCATGACAAAATTATGTCATGGTCTAATGGCCTAGATATGCATGCTAATACTAGCCACCATGCCCATACAATAAAGATCAAACGGTCAGGAGTATTGCGCAAGGCAGCACTAACAATATACAGGCAGATCATTGACTTGCCATGAAATTGGTACAAATTAGTTGTCCTATCCAAGGATTCCCACCATACTAGGCATCCATAGGTCAAGATATGTCTGATCACTACTGTGTAGATTTAGATTCCCCGAAATATTTTATAAGAGTTGCAAAGCTGAAGATAATGGTAGATAAGGGTAAGATAAGGGTAGTCGTGCTTTTTGATCTGCAGCCCCTGCGCTGACCAACTTCTTCTTCTTCCCTAGTTTGGAAGAACTAGGTCGATACTGATACTGCTTTCAACTGTGGCGTCACAACGGGCCGCTATGCATGATCAAGTGAGCTTTTCGAGTAGCATCAGATTGTTTTCGTGTTATGAACTAACACGTATGAGTCGTCCCAAAATGTTATCATTTTTATTAAGTGTAGTTTAAAATCTTATTACCTGAGATATAGCTTACATTAGCATTAGTCCTGTATAATATCGTGCACAACAGTTGTGTAGGGCACCAGAGATATTTTCCAAACACAATTAACCAGAATCGTTTTTTTTTTCTGCCTGTGCAATGAATTTTTCTGCAGTAATGTGCACAAATTACGTTTATTTAAATGGTTACTGGCATACATACATATGTATGTGTTGCAATTGACCCAATTTCTTATAGATACACAGTATTTTTTAAGGTTTAATTTTAGTTTTAGGAGGCAGGCATCATTAAAAAAATGGGAGATAAAAAATTAATTAAAATTATAAAAAATAAAACTAACAAAAGTTTCTAGCCTGTTAACTTTACTACACTATATCCTAAATCTCTAAAAAGAATGGAAAGTCTTCGTAGTCTAGTAGGTAGCGTGTTGGCTTATCAATCGTAAAGCCAGGGTACAAACCCCCGGTCAGATATCAAAACGAAATACAAAAAAGTATTTCTTCGGCGACTTTCTCTCCGCAGATTTCTGGCAAAAATTCTGAGGGCAAACAAAATCTGTTGCCCGGAGTCAACTTTAAACTGTAGGTCCCGCCACTCATGTATGAAATTAACACACACAACATAAGTGGTAGAGAAACTAGGTCGTAATCCTGACTGACGACCAGTTATGTTATGTATATATATGTGTAGATGATAGTAGTGATGACATGACTTCACAGAAGAAGGCATATAATTTGTCGAGATGTTTGGTTCAACCCCTCTTGAGATATTATCTTCAGAAAGAGCTGAGAACTTTAGTATTTTTTTAATACATGCAACCTGTTGTATAATCCTTTATTACAAATCGTTTCCCATTTATTGGTATTTAATAAAAAATTACAATTCATACCTAAAATGCTTTAGCCAGTATTACAACCTAGTTTCTGACACCACCCATATTATGAGCGTCAATTTTATTCCTGAATTTCGGTACCTACAGTTTAATATTGACTCCAAATGAAAGATTTTTAAAAACTTTTCATGATAATTTAATTTTACTATCAGAGTTTTTGCCAGAAGACTACCAAAAGAATTATCTCCTACCTACCACTATCTGCTAGGCTGTCATATAAATTGCAAAACTAATCTAACGCTTCACACGAGAAGGTACAAAGTACCACAATTTTATTACCTCCAGTCAATACGAACAGGTAAATTTGTTTTGCTTTTCTTGCGCCAACATCTACTGCAGTAGGATAATTGTTGCCGAATGGTGACTGCGGCAATATTTGATAACCCTCTATTTGATATCCTATCAACCCAAATATTCATAAAGAAGGCATGTTCTTGTGGGTTGCCCTCTATAGAAAATGCAAAGTAAGGAGAACAGTTGCAATGCAAATTATATGTGCTTTCCGCACTTCCCTTACAAAAGCCATTTTTATTGACTATCATCCGGATTATTTGCCAGACCTAAAGGACTGTCATTCTGGCACATTATTTCCTTTGGGCCTCAGATTCTTTTTGAGATTCTGCATGAAATTAAATGGCCATTTGACATGTGCATCGCGGGGTAGTCAATGGAACTTTACACAGGCTTTTCTAAATTTGTTCAAAGTTAAGCTATGGAATTTCCTCCAAAAGACACAATCTTAGAAAGTATCTACGCCCGCCTGAGTACAGTAGTGTGATATAACTCAAGGCAACGACTCTAAATCACACTGTGATTTCCACACGGATATTTTTGTGTCCATATTATATAGGCTTCTAGTCACAAAGATATTCCGAGCAATTATGTAAGGAACTCGTGGGAATTCCAACCTAAATATGAAAAATGATTAACAGTTGCTATAGTCTGAAGTCGCCGTAGTAGGTAGTGTGTTGGTTTGTTAGACGTAAGACCACGGTTCAAACCCCAGGTCAGAGATCAAAATGGAAACATGAAAGAATATTTCTTTCGGCGACTTCCTCTCAGCGGATTTCTGGCAAAAACTATGAGAGTAAATACAAAATTACTATGAAAAGTTTCTCAAAAATCTGTCGTTCGGAGACGACTTTAAACTGTAGGTCCCACCACTAATGTATAAAATTAACACACACAACGCAAGTGTTGTTAGAAACTAGGTCCATAATCCTGACTGAAGGGTTGTAATGACCAATTATATATGTATGAATGTATAGTTTAGTAGGTAGTATGTGATTAGATGCGAACTCGCAGTTCAAGGCGCAGCTCAGCCATCTCGACAAGAACAAAATGTGAGAAAAATATTTCTCCTGACGACTTCTTCTTAGCAGTCTCCTAGCAAAAACTCTGAGGGCCATTATTACAACTTTCCGTTAACTAAAGGTAGGATTTTAACGGGCAGGTAAATTCTTTTTCGTTATTATGAGTGCCTAATAAGATAAAAGTGATCGTTAAACTGAAGGGAGGATCATGTTACCTTTAACATTTAAAGGTCACTTTATGTTTGAAGTTGCCATATTATATATTATTTTCATTATGGCAACTTCAAATTTAAACAGAATGAGCACATACAACAAAAAAACGAAGCCCGCGGTTGCCACTGCGTTAAAAAAACTTGTATAATTGAGCGGTTTTATCGACATTGCTCCGGCACTGCCATATTTTTGAAAAATTTTATCTCTAAGTTGTAATAACGAAAATAAATTAAAGGTAACTTTCGAGTTCCCTTTGGCTAAAGGTACCTTTAACTTAGCCCATGTTTAACGACAAGTTGTAATAATGGCCCTAAGAGTAAAAAAAGTTGACTTGAAAATTTTCTTAAGAATTTGTCGTTCGGAGTCGTTGTTGGTCCAGCCATTTGCGGTTAAAATTAACCCACACAGCAGGGGTGGTGTGTGAAGCTGGGTGATAATCCTGACTAATGGATTTTAATGACCTATTAAGTAAGTAAGTAATAAATAACTAATAAATAAGTATACCTCTTACCTGTTAGGCTGTCCATAAGACAACTGAATTTCTTAGTTGTCGTCACGGTCATGTCGTTTTGTGTAAGAAGCCTTCTTGCACTGAATGCTTCTGCAGGGTTTGTAGATTGGTTGGAGAAGGTGATGCCTACTTCATTTGCTTGTGGCTGTCTGTTGCTCACCCATTATTGTTAACATAACGAATTTAGCATTACTTGATACCAAATCGATGACTTGATTAATTTTTGTTTCCATTCTTGGTCTTTGTCAGCTACAGTGGACAGCAAAAGTCTTAGTACGGCAATATATTTTAGGAATTTTATGAATTTTAACCAAAAGTTTGTATAAATATTTTTATAGTTTCTATATTCATTTTGTTAATTTATTTCTGTTTTATTATAAAACAAACAATTTTTTAATGTTTTTCATAAAACATGAGAAAAATAGGGTAAAGTTTCAGATGACAACATAGGTACCCCTAGGTACCCCCAAGGAGAATCCTGAGTAAATTTAAAATTCAAATTCTTTCAAATGATCTCCTAAATACTCTCTTGAAGTCATATCGGAACTTTGTGCAAGAGTATTAAGCCTGTGCTGACTTTTTTTGTCAAATATATTGCCGTACTAACACTTTTGCTGTCCACTGTACATATTCCCCAGGGATACCATTATAGTGTAGCGATGTAGCCTTGGATATGTTTGTTCCAGTTTGTTGCAAACAGAACGGAGGTTTAATACCAAAATTGTTTGACTCGACTAACAATCTAACAATGCGGAATAAGACCTCAAATTTCATGTATAATAAAATCATATATTACTTATTACTACACCTTAATTGAGAAGTTAAGATACTTAATTTTATTTAAATGAAGATAACAAATGAAGTCGCCGTGGTCTAGTTTGTAGTGTGTTGGCTTATTGGATGAGAAGCCAGGGTTCGAGCCCCAGGCCGTACATCAAAATAAAAAATACAAAAAGTATTTCATCAGCGACTTCCTCTCAGCAGATCTCTGGCAAAAAATCTGAGAGTAAATAAAATTGCCATGAAAAGTCTCTCAAAAGTCTATCGTTCGGAGTCGACTTTAAACTGTAGGTCCCGCCACTCACGTATAAAATTAAGACACACAACATAGATGGTGTGAGACACTAGGTCGTAATCCTGACTGAAGGGTTGTAATGACCATTTATGTATGTATGTATGAAGATAAAAAATCTTTTAAATACAATAAAAAAACATGGTTTAAAGTCGTTAATATTTTGCCATAATAAATTTACTTTATCTTTCAGTTTAAAAAGTGTTTCTTTTTTTTAATAAAAACTTTTTTATAATTTCATGTAAGCCTACATGTAATTAAAATAAGAAAAAAAATAAAAATAAAATAAAATTCAAAAAGTAATACCACGTACATATAAATCATGTGTTGCCTTTAAAACGCTATTCAGACCATTTACATCTGCTCGCTCTGTCATGATGTCATTACTTTTCGTTGAGAAGAACGTGTTATTTGAAAAGCACTCAACGCTTATTTTTATGCTTTTTTACGATTTTTTGTTTAACTTTTTGCAAATAATTTTAATTTGGTTAATATGTAATTATGCGATATTTTACGGAATATCCTACATACAAGAACAATAACAACAACAACCATTAAGTCAACTTTAATCGGTGAAACAATAAAGGCAGTGGCTAAAGGAATTGCATTGGGAGCATCTTTTAAAAAATTAACAGCGAAAGTCAATGTTAAGAAAAAAGAATGTGGCGTAGAAATTTTTATAAATTCTGATTAATGCAAGGTTAGGTTAGGTTAGAGGACGTGTACTTGTCAATTAAGAGAGGAGGTCGAATTGATCCATTGTACAACGTCCTAGTTTCTCACACCACTTATGTTGTGTGTGTTAATTTTTAATACATGAGTGGTGGGACCTACAGTTTAAAGTCGACTCCGAACGACAGATTTTTGAGAAACTTTTTTTCATGGCAATTTTATTTACTCTCAGAGTTTTTGCCAGAAATCTGCTGAGAGGAAGTCGCCAAAGAAATATTTTTTGTATTTTGTCTTGATCTCTGGCCTGGGGCTCGAACCCTGGCTTTACGTCTAATAAGCCAACACACTACCTACTAGACTACGGCGACTGCAAGGTATTGTAAAATATCTACAGAGCAAGGTTAGTTTTTAATAACGACTTTAACTACTGAGTTAAACTACTTGAAACACCCTGTAACCAAAGGTATAACAATTACTGCAATCGTTGATCCGTTCAGAGGATACAAATGCGTTTGCATGCTATGCATGGCTATGGAAGCTGCTGCTGCCGTTCAACTATACAATTACATGAACGTTAAACTCGTTATTTGTGTATGTAAATATTAATTAAGAAACACTATGACCACGTTGTACGCTTTAAGCACAACTTTCCTTGTGACATAGAGAGCCAGTACTGCAAATATATTCGAGAAATTATTTCAGACACTTCGAATATATAACATATGGTTGTCCTTATCATCCTTTTTGTTCAATATATGCTACGAACGCATACTTCAACTACATTAGATACAGGATGAAATTACGGTTTTAGCAGCTAGCTTATATGGCCTTCGATAGCTGCTGGTTTAGTGACACTTTGGATATCTCAATGGAAATCAAACGCCAGCAGGAAACGGTGACAACGGTCGTCAGTTTAAGAAAATTCTTACAAATCCAGACTTCGTTTAAAGTTTATAACTGAGATTTCTCTACTGTGCAGATATGTACATACATACATACATAATTGGCCATTACAACCCTTCAGTCAGGATTACGGCCTAGCTTCTCACACCACTCATATTGTGTGCGTGAATTTTATACATGAGTGGCGGGGCCTACAGTTTAACGTCGACTCCGACCGACAGATTTTTTAGAAACTTTTTCATGGCAATTTTATTTACTCTCAGAGTTTTTTCCAGAAATCTGCTGAGAAGAAGTCGCCGAAGAAATATTCTTTTTTTCATATTTCGGTGTGATGTCTGACCTGGGATACGAACCCGGGCTTTACGTCTAATAAGCCACCACACTACCTACTAGACTACGGCGAATTCGTAATGCAGAGACGGATGTTCTATTAAAAATAATCGACTATGAAAGAGAAACAACCACAGGAGTTCATCGAAGAATTGCCATCGTTTCAAAAAAAGAAAAAAAAAATAGAAACACCTTATTGAGACTTTTAATGCCGAATGAAGTGTTGGCTGCCTTCCAAAATGCATCAAGACAAAGTTTGTATGCAGTTCTACTGCTGTATATAAACTATGTTGATATGCAAAGTAACCAAACAATGCATCAACTATAAATTCGATGTCTGATTGTTTTTTGACTGCGTTAAAAATACACATTGACGACGTTTTGAAATAGTAGACAGTGTATATATTTTGTACAGCGGCATTATGAAACACGATACTTTGTTCAAACACAAAGTAACTAACATTTTGGAAGGCATCCGTTCTATGAACTTAAAAATTCAATGTGCTGTATAACAAAAAAAGAAAAAAGGACTCGTAGGTCACTATTGGTCTGACGAACACGATGTACAGCCAGTAAACAAAGCTTATTGAAGTCACCCTGTTTTGAAATATAAGGTCTGCCACGATCTGTCAGAACTTTGACAGTTTCTAATGCCCATCTTGTTAAGACTACATCTGTCAAATTCATTGTTTTGTATTCTGTCGGCTTTGCCAAAACACCTGGGACGACCATAGACGGCAACGTATGAAACTGAATAGTCTTTGAAGTAGAGATGAGTGATCCAGTGATTTTTGAAGAACGTTGTTTTCAGTGAACGTGATTTGTTAATCACTGTTCTTTAAAACAGTGATTGTGATCACCACCGTATAAACAGTATAGAAACCATTGACGTTTGACAAACGCTCATAGCAGCAACATTACTAGCGAATTTAGAGGGAGAAACAAATGTTATAATGTTTTGCGAATCAAATGTGTTAGAAGCAACAGATATACAGAGTGAAAACTGGCGGATAAAGTAGAAAAATTAAATGAAATAAACATTTATTTTGTGTTAAAAAGGGAAAATTTGGAATATTTTTTAATTTCTTCAATTAAAAGTTTAAAGATTCGTAAATATTTAAATATTAATCGAAATGTGGGTGGTTTTCGGTCACAATGAATACAGTTTCTTGTGCAAGAGATAATTAAGAAGCTATATATTACAAGATCAAAATAAGACGTTCTGCTCATAAAATTTTTTTCTTAATGAAAGTAGCCAATATTTTTTAATTTCTTGAAAGGAAAAGTTAAAAATTTTTATTAGTTGATTTTATTATTTATTAATAGTTTTACACAAAAATTACATTTTTATTAACACTCGCCAATATGAAAAACCCACCCCGAAAACTAAAAAATCATAAATATACAAAACAGAGTTACAAACAGACAGGGACAGATATACTTTTTGGTAATATTTGCTGTCCCTTTGATAATTCGCTGGTAAACGTCAAAATTGCGTTTCGATACCGGTTATACGGTGATGATCACAGTATTTCAAAAGAAAACAATAATGACAATAACGTATTTTATTAAGTCGTAAGAAAGAGACAACTAGATACATTCTACGAATAGGCTACTAAACAAAATCAAAGTGGTGTCATCAATGTTATTATTTTTAATGTATTTTTTTTTATATGAAGTTTGACAAATAAGTTTCACACAAAGTTCATATATAAAAGACAAAAGTAAATAATCAACATCATCTAATACCAATTCTGCCTCGCTCAAAATAAAATGAAATAAATTTGAGTATGTAACAATTTTGAAAAAACGAAATTGTTAGTAACTGTTATTTGGCAATTTCAATCACTGTAGTTACCAGTGAATTATCAATCACCGTGATTAAATCACAGTTTTGAAAATATCACTCATCTCTACTTTGAAGTAATTGATCATCTTGCAGAGGCTACATCTGTCAATTTCATTTCCCAGCATTCTGTCGGTTTTGACAAATTTCTATGGAATTGTCCTGCATTCTGGACGACCAATGACGGCAACGTGTGAGCGTTCAATAAGCTCTGGAGCATTTGGCAACTGAACCTAATTTTTATCGAATAATCATGTTCAAAGATGACTCCCATTTCTTGATAAAATGTCTTGAAAATTGTTGAACTTAGGTGGATAGAAAATTAGATCCAAGAGCATCCAATGTATCCGTGTCCACCATGGTGGCGCTGTTTGGAGTAGAATTTGAACTGTCGACATCAACATATGCTTTTTAAAACAAGAAAGACCATGCTATCACTGTAAACGGCGAGCACTATAAGCCAATGATTACCAACTTCTTTTGCTCTGATCTGGATTTGGCCACCAACCAGACGTGTGGTTTCAAGAGAACTGCTCTATGTACTATATAGCATATGCTGCATTGGGTACTCTGCTTGAGAGATTTGAGAGCAAGGTCAATTCGCTTGGACTTTGTGTAAACTGGTCATCCAGAGTGTGCAAAATGCTTCCGTTCCACTTTTCTTGTTGGGTTTTCCTAAGTCTCATGTGTTGTGCCGCAACCCACAGCAGTTCTTAAAGCCAATGTACTTATGCCATCGATCAAATACAGCCTGATATATGAGCCAAAGTTACGGAAAATTTAACATTTTGCCAGAGCAGAACGATGTTATATAATGGCATCAGGAATTATTTCAAACGAATAAAAAGTTTCTAAGATATCTTATATACATTTTACTTTATTTGAATTTAAAAAGGGGAACTGATTAAACATACATAAATACATACAAAATTAGCCATTGCAACTCTTCAGTCATAACCTAGTTTCTCACACCACTTATGTTGTATGTGTTCATTTATATCCATAAGTGGCGACACCTATAGTTTAAAGTCGATTCCGAACCACAGATTTTTGAGAAGCTTTTCATGGCAATTTTATTTACTCTCAGAGAGTTTTTGCCAGAAATCTGCTGAGAGGACGTCGCCGAAGATATATTAAATTTCGTTTTTTCGACTGTCCTGGGATTTGAACCGTGAGCTCACGTCTAATAAGCCAACACACGTAGTCTAGTAGGCTAAGGCGTCTTAAACGAGGTGCTAGAAATGCAATAAAATGGCATACTGTACTGCATTGCATTTTCTTTTATTTTTTGCACTCATCTGTTCAGCCAACAGGCCTTAAGAAAAATATTCTCGTAGGCGCCGTTAATGAATCCTCAGTGTGTGTACATATATGCAAATTATATTTATCTCAACATAAATATGCATTTGTATGCCACGTACATACATATGTATATTGTAAGCGGACGTACAAATTTTCTACCGTCAGTGCTCATATAATATTATTATTGCGCATTTTTCATCATTGTAATAAATTATTTTAATTATTTAATGTTGTGCATTGCAAAATATTACATTAACATTCATTCATTAATGAAAATAGATTTTAAATGAATGTCTACCAAAAATAATTTAAATTAACGAAACATAACAACAAATAAATAAAAAATGAAGCAAAGTAAATAACATTAAAAAAAAAATACTGAAATGTTGAAATATTGAAATGTTTTAATGGTATGCGTGCGAACTTCTTAATTAAGAAAATAATAATTTTTGAAAATTACTGAACCGGTCGCGAATGGCAATAAAGTTTACAGTTTATCTTCTTTTTTCTTTTCAGAGTAATAAATTTAAGATTTAACTTAAAAGTTAACTGTGATTAAAATTACCCATATGTTATTACAACAAACCTGGCTGGTGCAAAAGTATCACATATAAATACAGGCTTTTTTGAGAAACTTTTCGTGGCAATTTTTATTTGCTCTCAGAGTTTTTGACAGAAGTCGGCTGAGAGGAAGTCTACGCAGAAATATTTTTTCTGATCAGGGGTTTCAACGAAAACTGCACGTTTAATTTGTCAACACACTACTTACTAAATTACGCAGACTTAACCCTTATGTCAACAGATACATACCCGGGTATGTTTTGTGTTTTTAAATCGCCGTATCTCAGGAAGTAATAACTGTATTAACCTGAAATTTCTTGATATCCTCACTAGTAGTGTTTTCTACCTTATTCCTAGACTTGAGTGAAAATGGCGGATGGGGGTCAAAGATGTGGCCATTTTTTTATTCTTATCCCTTACGTCAATAGTTGCATACCTGGGTATGTATAATGAAATATATGAAAATATTTTGATATTTGATGTTTATTGAATTTAATTTACATAATAAATATTAAATGCAAATTTTTCTTAAATGCATTTATTACATTGCGGCATATAACTTGAATGAGCGTCACACACAGGCTTATTGCATAACGTGCAGGATTTGCTGGTTGGCCGACGTTTTGTCCATAAATGGCAATTACCTTTTACTTTCATTCTGCCAGTGCTATCAGGTTCTTCCACGCTTTTATCTGCAGCACCTCTTACGCTCAAAGATCCCCCACATATGGCTTCAATAGCATTGCGTGTTGAAAATATTTTTGTAACATGTTTATTTTTATCTCTGTTTTCTCTTTCCGGCTTCACCAGTTGTTCGCTGAGGCTGTGTAGGAACATTTTACTGCGGCTTGTGGAAGCTTTCAACATTGGGCAACGAGGTCTAGTATATTGTAAAATAAAGCCAAGGGCATCTATTTGTTCGTCGCCTTGTTCAATATTCTATCCATATTATATTTGTTGTAATCTAAGATCTAGAGTGGCTTTTTCTGGACCTTGCACTTCGTATGAATAATGCAAGAAGTATAGCCGATTTTTTTTTTTAGATGTGAGAGCACAAGGTAATATTGTTACTGAAAATGTAGTTAACTCTACTTCCCGTCCTTTAGATAAAGTGAAATATAGTGGTACAAACACTCGTCTTCAGTTGACTTTACCTAACATTGATAAACTGCTGTCCATCATTAAACTACGTTTATGTTGTGAAAAATTATTATTATTATCACAAACAATATTTCGATTGACGAACAAGTCCTCCACTACCCTCTTGCCTACGTTTTTATCCCGGATGCCAGCAATCCAGTATAAATTTGTCCCTTCATTGGATAGGATGAGAGGGAGTCACACATCCACCATACTTTAATTCCGTAATTGGCGGGTTTCGATGCTTTGTATTGGGTAAACCCGGTACCACGTTTGGACCTGCTATGTAATTCCTGCGTAGATTATCATTCAATATTAAAAATAATTCCGTTATGGCTGCAATTTTTTCGGTTTTTTACGCTGGTGACGTGTGTTTCCGTTATCGAAAAGTATAAAGCGGCTTATATCCCACAAACGCCGCACGCTTATGGGAGCTCGAAATAAGGGATGTGCGGACGTTTTCCATACTGGTACGTAACCAGAGTGCGTTACACCACCCAACAAGTAAGTAAAACCAAATCAACACAAAAATAAGCTTAGCAACAGAAGAAATTCCATATAAAATGTATGAACATACCCGAGTATGCTTCTGTTGACGTAATTATAATTTTTTATCTGTTGACATAAAGGTTAACGTATAAGGATTGTTTAAAAAAATCCAATCTGTATACCTAAGGCGTATACTTTATATTTTTGCCCTCATATTGATGGCATAATATCACGTATACGGCAAAGTGCTTATGTTCTTGTATAAAATACAAGCAAAATAATACGAACTCAAGAGTTACATTGTGCGTATGAAAATTCGACGTCAATTAATTTTCTTGTTTTTTTGATTTGCAATAAAAATAAAAATTTTAAAATTATTTTTATTTGATTAAGTTTTCAACAAAGCCTGTAATTAAATTCTTTGGGTATAGTTTTCTTAATTTTTTTTTAAATCAATAAGTATGTACGAAATAGTTACAGCAATATGATGACACTTACTGTGAAGCTAATTAACAATATATCCTGTGATTAAATTACAATTTCATTAATTAAAGGCAGTTGTTTAATTTAAAATCAGATCATAATGTAGAGTAATAAGGACAATATATTAAACTAAAGTTGAAGTCACCGTAGTCTAGTAGGTAGTACGTTGGCTTATTAGACGTAAGACCAGGGTTCGAGATCCAGGCCAGACAAAATACAAAAAGTATTTCTTCGTCGACTTCCTCTCAGCAGATTTCTGGCAAAACTCTGAGAGTAAATAAAATTACCATGAAAAGTTCCTCAACAATCTGTCGTTCGGAGTCGACTTTAAACTGTAGGTCCATCCACTCATGTATAAAATTAACACACACAACCTGAGTGGTGTGAGAAGTTAGGCCGTATTCCTGACTTAAGGTTTGTAATGGCCAATGATGTATGTAATGCGAATACTATACATCACTGCATGTATCGCTCGCTTACTAGATCGATTATATGTACTTACATATTTAATTGGCCATTGCAACAATTTAATTAGGACCTAGCTTCTAACACCACCCATGTTTTGTGTGTTTGTTTTATCCAACAATAGCAGGACCTACAGTCGACTTCAAACGACAGACTTTTTTAAAAACTTGTCATGGCAATTTTATTTACTCTCAGAGTTTTTGCCAGTAGTCCGCTGAGAAGAAGTCGCCGAAGAAATAATTTTTTCGTGCATGAAAAATTTTCCATGGCTTTTGCATGTAAATCAGGCTGAATTTGGTCGATGATCAAAGTTACGTTGGCTTTGAGGACAGCTGTGGTTTTTCAAACATGGCGTAGATTTTCGTCTTAATAAAACACCATAAGAAAAAAGTCTGCTTCACATCACCTCCACTCGAAATTACTATGCATATCGCTCATAAGAAGTGTGGAGCGTAGAGCCGTGCTGTTAAAACCTCATGACATTGGTGTTCAGATTATCAATTTCAGACCCAAAAATTCAAAATTTCTTCGGCGACTTCTTCTCAGCAGACTATGAAAAGTTTCTCAAAAATCTGTCGTTCGGAGTCGACTTTAAACTGTTGATCACACACCATAAATGGTGTGGGAAGCTAGGACGTAATCCTGCCTGAAGGGCTGTAATGACCAATTATGTATTTATGTATGTATGTAGTTATTGATATCCATAATTCGTATGGCGCTAGAAAAACACTCGTACAATATTAATAAACTTGATGAAATCTAGTTGCGTTTTAATTTCTCAACAATAGACCAGTAACAGTTTTGGTAACCTTTCAATTACTCTTATCTCACCAGCAGATTTAACTGAAATATAATTGCCTCCTGGTAGTTGAAAGGGTAAAAACCCTCTCTTTTAAATTTCTATAAAATAGCACACAATAACAACAAAAAATATTGCTAGTCATCTGAACACAACTCTTAAAAATTGTTTCCTACACGTTCTATTTTCTCAATTCTTCCTTAACAATTGCGGCAACAATAAAAAAGAAAAAGGAAATGACATCAGAAATCCTTACAAATAAAGTAAATGAAATACATGTGCGCTGGCATGGTATAGATGCGAGTACATTTGTAAATCATACCAATGGGAATTTGTTTTTCTTTAAAAAAAATTTCTGTTTCTCTTGCTTTTTCAATTTCATCCTGATTGAAATGAAATCCATATTACAAGTAATATTTACTGCAACATACAACAACAAACGGGTTAGAAGCGGACCAAGCAACAACAGCAACAACATGTGGTTAAAAAAAGTAAAAAAGACAGACACAAACAACACTAACAACGAAGACATGACATTCAACTGATTGCATCAATTGAAGCTTACAACGACGACAACGACGTTACCACAAACAACCATAACAGCAACAGTATAATCCAATACAGTTATAAATAAAGACATACACGCACACACATTCACATACTTTTGTAGCTACAAAGAAATAAAGAAAAAAGGAGAGGGAACAGCTCACGTATTTCCGGTTGCTTCATCAACAGTATTCCCGTCATCAACATTGTCACCACCAGTGCCATCACTATCGCCTACGATACCGCCAACGTAATAATCATCAAACAGTACCCATCGTTACTATTTTATTTTCATTTCATTTCGTTTCTTTTCATTTTCTTTTGTTGGTATTTCTTTTGACCAATTTCATGACTATAGTCTCTTTCCCATGCCCCCCTCCATATAGACAGCAATAATGCAGTTACAATCCCTACAGTTTTACGAAATTTATTTGTTGTTCTGTTTCGTCTAAAGAAACGAAAAAATCTTATTTCTTCTAAATTTGCTTCCCTTTTTTTTTGGTGGGGACTCTTAAAAATATATTTACGAGTGAATAAAAAAAAGAGAGGACGAGAAACGAAACATCTTGAACAAATATTTCTTATTTCGAGTTTAAACGAATTTTAGTAAATCAAATTACAAATTAGCAGAGAATAGTTTCAGATTTATTGCAGCTGAATTCTTTCTTTGTGAGCAGCTAAATCAATGAAAATTATAAACAAGGAAGTAAATCGCTTCGTCGAGTTGGGCTTTCTGATGCTTTACAATATGAAGATAAGTTAAGAAAGGATTTTAACTAAAGTAGTGCCACTGTTGAGAAATAGTAATTTAGGAAAAATTTCTTCTCGCTTAGGATGCAGTAAAGTTATCAGCGATTTAAACTCCATGTTTTATCTATAGCGGGCTTTGATATGTAGATCCATTCAAAATTACTTATATGCAACAAATTTTGTCTCAACTTGAATTAAATTAAATAATTCACACTTGGCTGATTAGAGGACAGCCTCATTTCCGGCATGAGATATCTCGAACATAAGGAAATATGAAAAAAACATATGTTTTTTAGGCGACTTCCTCTCAGCAGATTTCTGACAAAAATTCTTAAAGTAAATAAAAATTGCCATGGAAAGTTTCTTAAAAAATCTATCGTTCGGAGTGGACTTTAAACTGTAGGTCCCTGCACTTATGGAAAAAATTAAAACGCAAAAGAGGACGGGTAGTAATACTAATAGAAGGGTTGTAATGGCCAATTAAGTAATGGCCAATGGTAGGTAGTGTGTTGGCTATTTGACGAGAGCCCTTGATTCAATCCGTTGTTCAAACATTTTGAGAATGTCGAAGTGTGACAAAAATATTTCTTTTGGCGATTACCTCTCAACAAATTTCTGGCAAAAACTCTATCATTCGAGCCGACTTTAAACTGAATAAACATGAATAAAATTAACATACACAAGATGGGTGTTGTTACAAGCTAGATTCTAATCCTGGCTAAAGGGTTGTAATGCCCAATTAAGTACATAAGTAAGAAGTCGCCGTAGTCTAGTAGGTAGTGTGTTGGCTTATTAGATGTAAAGCCAGCGTACGAGCACCAGTCCAGACATCAAAACAAAATAACAAAATACAAAAAGTATTTCTTCGATGACTTCCTCTCAGCAGATTTCTCTGATAAAAACTCTGATAATAAATAAAAAATTGCCATGAAAAGTTTTTCAAAATTCTGTAGTTCGGAGTCGACTTTAAACTGTAGGTCCCGCCACTCATGTATAAAATTAAAACGCACAACATAAGTGGTGTTAGAAGCTAGATCGTAATCCTGACTGAAGTTATGTAATGGCCAGTTATGTATGTATGTTATATATGTAAAGTAAATTTTTTTAAAGAAATTTTCAAATACAAATCTCTCTCTTATCTCTCAAGGAGTCAATTTCAAAAATCAAAAATATTCAACTTCAGGGATCAATAACTATAGAATTCTAGAAAATCCTCTTAAATCCTTTTTAAGTTTTTGGAGCAGTTATCTTAAGCCTTATGATTCACATAATAGTGAAGACCAAAGTCTAAGATGAAATTCATTAAAGGATTTCGTGACCTGAGGAAGCAAATGTCTGAAAACTTCCTACTTAAGTTTTCCCCTGGAAAGAAGCTATGATTTTAGGATTCGAGACGAGAAGTCGCTAGAAATCTGCTGAGAGGAAGTCGCCGAAGAAGTGTTTTTATTTTCGTTTTGATGCCTTACCCTGGACTTGAACCGAGGCCTTACGTCTAACTTACGTCTAACATCTTACGTCTAACACCTTACGGCTAACACAATACCTACTAGACTACGGCGAATAGTAGCGCACGATTTTTTAAATCAACTCCTAACCACACTTAAGTTGGCGTTCCCAGTTTTTCGCCCCCTGTTGGTTCACCTGCTTAATCTATTCATTTTTTCTTTCTCAGTTCTTCTCTGAACTGTTTTAGTTATTTTTCTAAAAAATGTTCGGATTCCTAGACAATTTGTTGTACCTTTTATGAATCCATTTCCACTTTTCTGTACTAATATTTGTAACTCATTGACTCACCTCTAATTTTACTATTCATTACGAAATACAGTCGCCGTGGTCTAGTAGGTAGTGTGTTGGCTTATTAGACGTAATTTCAAGTTTCAAACCCCAGGTCACACATCTCCAACTAAATGAAATATGAACAAGTATTTCTTCGACGACTTCCTCTCAGCAGATTTCTGGCAAAAACTCTGAGAGCAATGACCGATTAGGTATGTATGTATGATTCGCAAAGGGATTTAGTAACAAATGGACTGAAAGGACTAAACTGGGCGGTGCATACTCTCTAAAAGAAGGAGCTATTTTGATAATCTATACAGGTGGATTAAGAACGTATCTTAGGACAGATAGAGCGGGAGGTTTTAATGTCATAGGGAAACTCGGAGGTATCTTCTAAACTTTCACATCGAAAAATGTTCTTAATTCAATTTGTGTAAGAGGAACAAAAGAGAGCGCATAGAATACTATCTAGCAGTCAAACGATCATCCGAGTACACAGCTCTTAGAGGTTAAATTGAAGATACTATTGAAGGACTATCTCAAGAAACAGAATCATCTCGGTAGGCAGTTAATTTTAATGGATGTAATGCTGATTCCTTAATGGCTTGAGGATTTTATTCGCTCTAAGTACTGCAATTTTACATATTGTCGTAGCCATTTAACAAGAAAAGAGTTTAATCACTGGACATTATTCATACATACATACATATATACTCGTACATACATAATCTATCATTACAATCCTACAATCAGGATAACGACGTAGCTTCTTACACCACTTACGCTGTGTGTGTTAATTTTTCACATGAATGGCCGGACTTACTGTTTAAAGTCGCCTCCGAACGTCAGATTTTTGAGAAATTTTTCTATTTGATTTGTTGGAGATGTCTGGCCTGGTGTTTGAATCGAGGCCATACGTCTAATAAGCTAACACACTATCTACTAGACTACGACAACTTTTGAACATAATTTTGAGATGAAAATTCTTATGTTCAGTGAGTTGCACATGAGTCTACTCAGTAAAAATGAGACTCAAACCATTGTCCTTTGGATTTAATTCTAGTATTCTGTTGACACGCAACCTAAGATCGTTACTTAAATGTAGTTGAGAGAAACCTCGCATTAACATCTTTCCGTCTTTGTCAAGAGTAGAGTAACGTTACTGCAGCACAATTCTCTTCGGTACAAACATTTCTGTGACCTATTGATGGTTTTGAATTGAGAACACTTAAGTTATTCTTTTCATCTCGGATTCTCAAGTATCGGACAATGATACAGAAGATGTGCTGTGGTTCTCCCATGCTTTCTTGTGATGATTACTTTTGAAGAAGTCGTTGTAAGGTATTCTTCCTGGCTTGCGGATATTTCCACGCCAGGATAAATATCACGTCATAACGGCCATGAGAACTCTGTTCGTGTTTAATGGAAATTTTGTTGGGTACATATTCCTATCGGACTAGATCTGTCTGGTCTCTCTAAAAGTTGGCTCATTATCCTCATCCCATAGCTCATTAGGCTCATCTTTGCTTTGCAAATGAATGCGGGAGAGAGCTGAACCATTTATTCAGCACTCTGCAGAGAAATGTCAAACTCACGTATGCATTCATTTAAATTTTCTATTGTACCAGCATTAGGAAGTGCGTCAATTTTATTGTTATGTTAAGTGCTCGTATGTCCCGCAATCGACTACTCTCATAGGCGTTAAATGTCCCGTTATCTCCCCTTGAGACCTACGCCGTTCTTGAAGAGTCTTGTATGTGATGTAAACACTCTCTATGGCTCTAATATTCTGGAAATTTTTCCTTTATTTTTTAGAAAGCATCGATCTTTAATTGTACGAGTATAACAGAAGAAAATATAGTTTTCTGTAGGAGAATCCTTTCTTGTTATTGCCTTTGTTTTATACTTTCAAATTATTTAAATGTTATGGCAAAAAGGTAATCCAATAGTCAGCTTTGTCCATTTCATTTTAGTGTTACTTTTAGATTTCTATCGGGTTACACTTCTCTGCAACCTTTTTCTTCTGTAAAATTCTTCTCCTTGCAGTAGCTATAAATTTTATTCGCCAACTATTGGCGTTTTTTTTCCTTCGCCTCAAAGACAGTTTATTTCATTGATTGCTCAAAAAGAAACTGTTGTTGAAAAGAATTACGATTTCGTTTTTATTGAGATTTATTGAAATACAATTCCGAAATATGTTTCTCAATAAAATAAAGTTTTTATTTCATTTGCGCAAATAGAAATTAAATTCGATTTCAGTGCCATTAAAAAAGTATTCCTTTAACAGGAATTTTCTTTTCATCATTTCGTTGCAAACATAATAAAATTGCTAATCATTTAAGAGTGGTTATTTTCGTTTCATTGCAGTTTAATGTAGACGAAGTTAAGGAAACTTCAGCTGGTGTAAGCTTATCAGCATGGAATTTGATTTCCAATATGTTTCGGTGCGTTACGTTATTGAAACTTATTAGAGTATATCTCTTTAGAGAACCAGACAAGTAGAGATCTATAAAAACGAGGTGAAATACTTTGCGGAGTCTCTTAGAATTTCATTTCCATTTCAATACAACCCTACCATATGCCATTACTTGAGATTATTCTACGTTTAGTTACTCCTTTAAACTCACAGTACCAGTCTAATATCAATTAAGATTGTATTCTTTTGGTATCGTACTACAGAGCAATAAAATTTTAAAATCTGTTCTGTTTTGGAAAGTAATCACCAGCGTTAATCTCTCATTTTTCCTACTTTCAGATTTTTTCGTATTTTTCCAATAAATTCCTCCATGAAAGTTCATACATCTTGGTTCGAAAAGTGTATTATTGTTACAATAGTTGCTTCAAAGTTGTGCATCTTCTTCTACCTTTTTGACGAAAAAAACGACAGTGCTTGAATCGATAATTGGAAGGAGACAAGTCTGGTGAAGACGACGGGTGTAATTGCAGCTCCAACCATAAGGCTTTGATTGTATCCTGAACCGATTTTACTTCGTGTGCATTGTCATGTTGCAAAATTTTCTTGCCGTGTCGTGTTGCTCATGCTGATCATTTTTCGAGGAATGCATGGCTCAAATTTATCTCTTTGTCTGTAGCGATCTGTATTAACGATTTTGCCTAGTTTTATCAGCACCATAAGTTTCTTCTCCCACTAGACACACAGTATTGCCTTTCTGCTGAATCGATCTGGTTTTGCAGCCCCAGTTATTTGGTGTCCCAGATGAACTCTTGACTTTTCCCCTTTAGGATTCTGAAAATAAATCCAATTTTCTACGTCAGTAACAATTCGATTCAACATTGATTTTCTATCGTGTTTTTGAAGTAAAATTTTATACACGGTTTTTCAATTGTTAATCAATCAATTTATATGGCACCCATTTTTCAAAATTATGGATCTTTTCCACAGCGGTCAGAAATTGTTTTCGTTGTGCAACATTTACAATTCTGCAATCTTATTCTGACTTAAAATGTTATATTTATCCAATTCTGTTTGTAATTCAACGTCTTCACACCTTTTTGGTGGTCTTCAACATTCTTAATTACTCACATCCATCTTTTGCATGTTGATTCTGGTAGAGCATGATCACCAAGAATTCAATCCGACTCTCCACCAGTTTTCTTCAAATGAAAACCAAAATTTAATCATCATTTTTTGCTTTATACTGGACGCGAACCGCATTAAACAGTTGGTTTTAATAGATGTACTGGTAATTCGTTAACTCTTTGAGGAGTAGCCACGAAAATCTTCATTACTAAACAAAATTCTTTAATTAAAGTACTCATCCTCGCTCAGTTCAAAACAAGAAGAATTTGCAAAAATGTTTCGCAAACGATAACTGTTTCACTTCAATTCTTGTAAGCCAATACTCATACTGAATCTTTTCCACGGAGTCGAAGCACACATGACAACAAGTTTAGAATAACTACGAATCACCATTTTGTTGCCTTCTTTCAGTCGTCCCGCCGATCAACATTATTATGTTCGGGACATTTTTTTTTTTCGTTTAGTTGTTGATTTTGAATTAAGAAGAGCAAAATTAGTGCGAATATAATCAATTACCGCACTAATTGCTTCCTCAATGGACCGATCACTTACTTAATAGGTTATTAAAACCCTTTAGTCAATATAAGGACCTATGTAGCTTCTCACACCACTTATGTTGTGGGTATTAATTTTATACATGTGCGGCGAGACCTGCTGCTTAATGTCAAATCCGAACGACAGATTTTTCAGAAATATATAATGCTAGTGTTAGAACCAAAGGCTCGAATCTAACAAGGCAAAGCAATAGCTACTAGACTAAGGCAACTTCACTGGGGCAATTATGTGGACTATAAAATGCTCTATGAGCAGATCTTTTTTTTTCAAAACAAATTTCTATAATTTGGAGATTTGTTGTGTCATTAAACTATTAGTTGCCAAACTTTATTAAATAAAAAAATTTAACAAATTCTCAACAGCAAAAGAACAAAAAAAGGCCACACTGATTAATAATACTGTCCTGATACTGTGGTGATACTGCAGTGATACTGTAGTGATACTGTAGTAATACTGTATTGATACCATTGTGATACTGCAGTGATACTATAGTAATTTATGTTGGAAAAACAACAACAGCTCAATAAATGCCCTGGGAATTCTCACTTAATTATTGTATAACTTAGTCTTTCAATAGGTGATACAAATTATGGGCTGTAGGACTAGAGTAGTTGTAGTCTCGACTTTATCTCTTTTAATAGCTCAGGGAATTTGTTGCCTCTGAGTGTCCTTTATTCTAAATACATGCACAGTTGCATGTGTACTGGGTTAATTATGTTCGAGGTAATGATATGTTGCTTGAATAGTAACCTCAACCATCATATACCGTTTTATTCGATTTTTTGATGTTATGATCATTCCAGCACTGTTTTGTAATAGTAGAGTTAGAGGAGGTAGAGTACCGGTTGTTTAATAATTTTGCAAAACTTTGACTTCAGTGGGAAGAAGTCGCCATAGTCTAGTGTGTGGATTACTGGGCGTGAGGCCACGGTTCAAATTGCGGGTCAGACATCTACAACAAAAACGAAATATTAAAAAATATTCCTTCGGTGACTTCTTTTCAGCAGATTTTTGGCAAAAACTCTGAGAGTAAATAAAATTGCCATGAAAAGTTTCTCAAAAATGTATCACTCGGAGTCGACTTTAAACTGTAGGTCCCCTCACTTATTTATAAAATTAATACACACAACATAAGTGGTATGAGAAGCTTAGTTGTAATTCTGACTGAAGCGCTGTAATGTATGTACATATGTATTTGACTTCTGTGGGACTCTAATGCTCTTTAGGTATTTAGAATACGCTTTACAGAATGCTATAAAATAATACCTGTATCAAATATTGTTTGTAAAATAAGTTGTGCTATCAACAATCAACTGATTAAATATCGAATTGCTGATGAAAGCCTATCATAATAAATAAATTTATTTGGCGTACATCCAATTGCAATACGATCATTTTCAATCATTTTCCACAATAGCTTTACGTTCCTAATACTTAAGATACATTTTTTAACACGTTTATGCTTTTTATTTCCTTCAATTTTATTATCAAAAAAGTGTCGAAAATATTTTCCGTTTTTTGTCTACAATTTTTAGACCATATTGAACATTTGCCACCGGCATTCTAACTGCAGTCCCTAAGGACATAAAATGTATTTCATACTCGTCATTTTCCATTTCCACTTTTTTTTGTTTTCTTACTTTTCCTTTATAGTAATTCATTTAAAAGGAGGAGGAAACAAATAAAAATAATGGTTTGATAGAGAAAGGAAGAAAAAACCTACGAAAGTATTCTCTTCAAGATGCTGATGAAGAAAAGGAAATCATGGAAGAGAAAAAGGACATTCTCTACTTTAATTCATTTTATCAACAACATTGAAAACGTGATTAGGGATAAAACGAGCTAAAGTTCGATTGAAGTTGTTTTTTGGTCTTTCTTTGATTTCATTTTGTTGTTTTTCGTCAAATAGAATACTTTGTCAATTTTGTGGATGAAAATTGAATAAATGAATCGAGCAATACAAAGACTACAACAACAAAATAAAGGAATATTAAAATCTGTGTACGAGAGCGGTCGAAAATTTAGCCGATCAATCATACAGATTGAAGTCGCCGTAGTCGAGTAGGTAGTGTGTTGGCTTATTAGACGTAAAGACATCAAGACAAAATACAAAAAGTATTTTTGCGGCGACTTCCTCTCAGCAGATTTCTGGAAAAAACTCTGAGAGTAAATAAAATTGCCATGAGAAAGTTTCTCAAAAAACCACCACTCATATGTAAAAATTAACATACACAACATAAGTGGTGTGAGAAACTAGGACGTTGTACAATGGGTCAATTCGATCTCCGGGTACTGTACTTGTCTTAATCGACAAGTACACGTCCTCTAACCTAACCTAACCTAACCATACAGATTTCTGCAGAGCTTGTAGACCTTTTCTGATAGTTTAGCTGAGCAGACATTACTTGATGTCAAATCGATCGCTACATTCATTAAATTTTGAATTGAAAATACCTCATCTGATGCTATATAACCTAGCCTAAGTGACAGGTATTACAAATGTTCCGTACTGTGTATGTGAAGCAAAAATGTTCACAACTAAATAAAACAGCATTGTGAAGCTGTTTAAATAAGGAAAACGACGCAATGACGAATACTATGCTAACTAAATACTATGCAAACTAAATTTCAACGATCAAAGTTTTTAAACGTTTTTCTCCACAACGGTACGCATTCTTACAGTAATTCTAACGGAACATTTCGCTACTGGCGGTTTCGCTGGCAAGCTCGGTCTACTTCATCAGAATTACCATAGAAGTTCCCATGATGTGGAATAGCCAGTACTTCACAACGAACGTCATCGGTTTTTAGGTGACAGAACGGTTGAAGATCTGGACATGGTGGCGAACGTGCCACTAAGGGAACTGGTCGGTTTCATTCGAAGCTTGGGGTTGTTCAAACCCGCCACTAATAGTTTATGATATACAAGGGGGCTTACCTCACACTGGGTAACACAATGGGCCACCAAGTGAACTTGCCTGTCAAACTAACCTAACCTAACATTTTCTTCACATGCTTTATTCACCAGCTTAAGTCCTCAAACGTCTATTTAAAAACTTGAAAGAAGTGCTCGGTGTGCAGAGATTTACCGAAGAAAAAGATGAAGATGCAGAGTGTTAACTAAAAACAATTTCTCGAGGTTGTTGAATATCGATTTGAAAGTAGATTATATAGAAATAAAGTATTTAAAACATTTTTTTGTGTTCAAGTAATTTTGAGGACGCCCTCATTTCCTCTGAAATTGATTTCTTTTTCTATAATTCTTTTAAGATTTTAGCGCAACTTAAGACAAAAAATTTCTACAAAACTGCTGTTAACCAATTAGAATGACGACAGGAAAGATACGCTAAAGAAAATTATCTTTAATAAAGTTCGTTCACTTCCCGAAATATTAAATATCTCCTTTGGACTTGTTGAGAACTTAATAGCAAATACACCCAAGAAAAGCGAGACTCCAATTATATGCTTCACTTCGTTACTATGCAACATCCATCTTCAATCTTTAAAAATCCACTGTGAACCTTACATGCTTGAGACTACGTGGAATGGACTGGATCGGTGGAATGATTTTGCATCTACTGACATATAGGAAAGTAGTATCTGAGCTCAAGTGTGTGCACAACTAGAACACTTAAATCTATTTAAGCATTATGTATTACCACTTCTATAATTCTGAAGAAGATTCCCTATAGTAGTGAATAAGCCCAAGGAACGAATTTTGCCTTTTGAGTAATATTTCTGATAACAAACGACAAGGTCAAGATTAGTACTCAACATCTCAATGACCTGACAAATGCTGACAATATTGCGATGAGTTCCATGGCGCGAAACCACATGCAGTAAAGAAATGTGCTTAAAAATGCAGGCAAACAATTCACACCACAAAACACATCCTTTCTGTTTATGGGCCTGTTGAAGAAGTACTAAATTTTACCTACCTCTGCAGCCAATTCATCCCATATGGTGCTGATAAAAAAGCAAAAGACATTTGCGTATCCTCAAAGTTTATCACGGTGTATGCAATTAACATCAACAATCAAATCACAGATATTCGATGTGAATATGAAATCTGTACACCTTTAAGGAAGGCAAACATGGCTCATGCCATTGGATACAAATTGCACAAATTGCCGCTGTCATCAATCGTCATATGAAAAGTATCATTTGATTGTTATGGTCCAACATTTACACTTCCAATTCCATTGTACTGGAAATCAAATTGCAAAAATGATGCTGGATTGGCCACACATTGTGGAAGCTGGCCGTGGTTCAACACCTGGTTCAACCCAAGACATCTCGAATATAAAGAAAATATGAAAAAAATATTTCTTTGGGCGACTTTCTCTTAGTAGTCTTTTGGCAAAAACTTCCGTGAAAAATTTCATGAATCCATCGTTCGGAGTCGACATTAAACTGCTGGTCCCGCCTCTTATGGATAAAAGTAACACATACAACATGCATAGGTACTCAATCAACGATATGTTGAATGTATTGTTACAAAAAAGAAAAAATCTAGATACTGGTGTTTTTTGCTTTTACATCGCTTAACATTAAAATTATACACAAAAACAAAACAATAAACTTGTTTACAAATTATCGCACTGCATAATAGAACAAGAAACACCAGCATAAAACATGGTAAAAAAAATATACAACAAAACTACAATAATAAACGTAAACAACGATTTTTACATTTATAGAGATTTCGAGAAGGCGAAGTCATGAACGTTCGCCTTCAAGAACACTTTGCTATATAAAAGACAAGGCAAAGCAGGCGACTGAGTCAGTGATGTTCAATCAGTCTTGTGTGAGGACGCAGTGTGTTTGAGGAGAGTAATCATGGTTTGAAGATCTTCGTTACAAAGATCAGTCGAACAATTGTCTAGCAATTGTTATTGTTTATGTAAACAGAAGGAAAAACAATTGTTGTTGTTTACATCAAGTTGTGAACAGTGGCACACAGAATTGTGTGAATAATAAAAAATTTTAATTAATATTAAACACAAATTTTATTTAATTTTATTTTCAATCTACGAGCTCATATTTTAAACGTTTTTAAAACTAAAAACGTAACAGCATTATGTTTTGTTGCGCTTCACGTATCACATATATTAATGCTCCTAAACCGCATCGTTGACAGATCTCTATTTGATTTGCGTGGTATACTAAATTAATTACTTTAACGACTACGATTGATTGTACAAAATTGTTTAAATTTGCTACGATTTTGAGGCAGACTTTTGTGTCTTTGAATTCAGCTTAGACCTTCATCAACTGACTTTATCTGATCTAACAAGCTTCTTCGTTACATTTATCTTACTTAATTGTTTATTACAATGCTTCAGCCAGGATTATAACCTATCTTCTCACACCACTCGTGTTGTGTTTATACATGAATGCAGACTCCTACAAATGTGGATTCGAACGAAATATTTCTTGAAAAATTTTGGCATGACAATTGTTTATTTACTCTCAGAGTTTTTGCCAGAAATCTGCTGAGAATAAAATGCCGAAGGAAAAAAATTTTTCTATTTCGTTGAAGATGTCTGACCAGGAGTTTGATGCGTGGCCTCACGTATTATAAGCTAACACTTGCTAATCTAACTCCAACGACTTCATACTTCCCCATGCAATGCTACTTAAAATACAACATAATCGTCCGGACAATCACTTTTGATATGCTCAGTGTTTAGTGGATACTCGATCACTGCCATTTTGCTTTGAGGTGGCCTTATTTTATTATTAATTAATATTACTGATTGTCCAGTAAATATCAATTTTATTTAACTTTTTACAACGGTAACAGCAACAAATTATTGTTAATATTTTGTACACTCAATTGACAATAATGGAGAGTCAAAAGAAAAGATGAATTCATTGCCCTCCATTTTAAAACAGTTGCCTTCAAAGCATTTTATCTCCTTGCTGCTGTACATATTTTTCTTTCTGGAGGGTTTCTTTATCCTCTTTCCGATATACCATATCCTCCAACAGCTGTCCCTGCTGTTAGCAAGCATAATCAATACTATTACATTGTATATGGTATGGTATGGTAATATTGTTAAACGTTAATAAATTTATAATTTTCATTAACGTCAGTCAGTCAGTCTCCTTTGATGAAATTTATAATGATTTAATAATATTTAATGGCGGGTCATTTGCAGCAATTTTATGCATCCAATTTAACATTAAAATGTAAAAGTGAACAGAGAAAAAAAAACAACAAAAAGAAACGCAATTTTAATGAACGACAACTGACTCATGGAGCGCATAAATGAGTAAGTGAGAGAGCGAGTGAAAGTATGATGGTGAATATAGTCGAATGCGATTAACAAAAATGCAACAATTACCGAAGGACATTAAAGAAAAAATAAATTAAAATAAATTAATCGAATAAAAAATAATTATAATAAAAAACGAATAATAAAATTCGAATAATAATAATCAGGTAAAATAAAATAAATAAAGTTTTTCGATAATATTGCACAAAACATATGGCAAAGGATGGCAAATTAAAAAAAAAAAAAAAAATATATGCCACATGGCGTTGCAATTGCGTGCAACGGCCAAGAGGATAAGCAAACAGAAACATAAATATGTCACGGCTCTCCAAGTAGTTGCGGATAGGAAAGTCCTGTGAAATGCATGAAACAAAAAAAACTTAAAACACAACGTGGGATAATGACGCAGATGACATTATGAGCAAATAAAGTAAATAAAAAATATATTTTATGTTGTATTTAATCAGAGGCATATGAATTGTTATCAGGTGTATTATTAAATTTTTTTTTTTGTTGTAATATTTTTATATTAAAGCCCAACACTTTGATTGCCGCTGGAATTCATGATACAATCGATAAAATGCGTTAAACTTTATATTCGAAAATTAATGTTGCATACTGAGTGAGAAATATCAAGTTATGAAGTACAATGAGCACTAAAATTAAAACCTTGAATTGGTACCAAATATGATACATTTTTTTCACGGGTATGAAGCAACTAGTAATCACAACTTTCAACGTTTCATTTACAAAGGGAATTCTTAACCATGATTATAAGACAAGAGCTTCACAATAACCTAAATGCCCTCTCCAGGCTCATAAAGCAGTTTTTGCTACATACTACTACAGTGCGACAAGTTAATTTGCCTTGGTCGGATTCACTGAATATTATCACTGGTTGCCTTCATCATACAGAGGTGTTATAAAACTGTGATCAAATGATCTACTGTGCTGTCCTCAGTATATTGCTCTAATCCTCAGTGTCATCAAGGACTCTGTTTAGGTGTTTAGCACCTGAACTGCCCCCAGATGTTTAATTTTGGAATGAATAAAATGCCACACAAGATAGTCATTGCCTAGCAGATAGTGTGTTAGCTTATTAAACGTGAGGCCACTGTAAATACCCCTGCTCAGAAATCTTCAACAAAATTAAATCTGAAAAAAATTTCTTCGGCTACTTCCCCTAAGAATAAAAAATAAAATTTGCATTAAAAAGTTTCTCAAATATCTGTCATTTGGAGTCAACCTTAAACTGTAGGTTTCACTACCCATGGGTAAAATTAACACACACAACATAATTAGTACGAGAAGCTGGATCGAAATCCTGACTGAAGAGGTTGTAGTGACCAACTAAGTATGAGTGTATGTATGTAAGTTCCATGTATGTGTTCTGATCACACCTTCTGATCATAACAAAATCTACATTTTGGATTCGATTCGAATCATATTCCATTCTTTTAGTCTACAGTACTCTGTCAATAGAGCTGCTACTAAGCTAAGGTTATTCATTCATAGTCCGATGCACGACTCAGGTCTCTTAGATTGCGTTGAACTCATTTTGCTTGTGAAGAGTCTTTTAGTATACATACATAACTGGCCATTACAACCCTTCAGACAGGATTATGACCTAGCTTCTCACACCACTCATGTTGTGTGTGTTAATTTTATACATGAGTGGCGATACCTACAGTTTAAAGTCGACTCCGAACGACAGATTTTTGAGAAACTTTTCATGTTTTAATTTAAATTTTAGTTACTCTCAGAGTTTTTGCCAGAAATTTGTTGAGAGGAAGTCGCCGAAGAAATATTTTTTCATATTTCGTTTATATGTCTGACCTTGGTTTGAGAAGAGTCTCTGAGTATACTCTTCCAAATATGTCTTCTCAATCTCCAAAAAGGTTGAGATGCAATCGGTTACATGAAAGCTCACCTCGTTGCAAGTTCTTGTGGCTGCTTATTGACCTGGGACTCAGCAGATGGTATCCTTATTTGCCCCACGTACTTGGTTCAGCTTTCTTAGACATTCAGATGTACTACACTCAGCCACAAAAGTATACATACGGTTAACAAATTTCAGAAATTTTTTAACCAATCTGTTTTCGTTGAAAATCTTTATAATTGTCTGACGTCTTTCTTCGTTTTTAAGACGGTCTTTTGCATTGGTTCAGAAATTTGTGAAATTTGTTAATCGGATGTATACTTTTGTGGGCCTGTGCAGGTCCACAATTCAGTTCAATATCAGAAATTTTTTAACCAATGCAAAAGACCGTCTTAAAATCGAGGAAACTATAAAGATTTTCAACGACAACGGATTGGATAAAAAATATCTGAAATTTGTTAACCATATGTATACTTTAGTAACTGTGTGTATCTTCGATTTAACCTCATAACATTCGAGTCTCTTTTTTGTAATACTAAGTTGGCTTCCAACGAGATTACTTGTCTGACAATATTACGCGCTTATCGCAATGCAATTTAATGCCTGTCATGCTGGAACAATACTCTCGCTTAGCATTTCTTTAAGATATCTAAGGTAGGGAATTTTGTACTAGACTGGTTCTCTGACAAGGTGACCTATGGGTATTTGTCGGAAATCACACAACTACTTGCTTGAGAACAGTGTAGGCTGTGAAATCGGTAATCTTTTGGGTGCATACTTCAGGTCTATACATACATACATAACTGCTTATTACAACCCTTCAGTCAGGATTACGTCCTAGCTTCGCACAGCACTTATGTTGTGTGCAATAATTTTATGAGAGGCGGGTCCAACAGTTTAATATCGACTCCAAACGACAGATTGTTTAAGAAATGTTTCATGGCAATTCAGTGCTATACTGCTAAAAATCTGGCCCGACTCTCTTGATTAACTCCAGCGACCATTGTGTGTTATCGAGTAATTGGATAATCGATGTACATGCTACAGCAAACACAATTTCACAGAATACCAATTGACATATAAAACGGCATATCACTTTAATGATTTTCAGCAAACAAAGATGTTTATTTATCTTGGCATTGCTCCATTTACGGACTCACTTGGCCGAAATTGGGTCAAAACACTAATCTACTTGCTGCTTAAATTTAATAGTTGGGACTTCTTTGTCTCATTATCTATACACGCACTGTAGTTATGTCTCAGGCGGAAAGACTCCGCTTACGTGTTAATAAGTTCTGGAAGAGATGGGGGTCGGTTGAGGAGCTTTGGACCAGACTTCTTACATTTTGCTCAACTTTTCGCAATAGTCTATCAGCCCTCGTCACTTGAAATGAGATCGAACTAGTCAATGCCTTTAACGATTTAGGGATAGTTTTCGATTGTAAATTGGACTTCAGAAATCATATTACATCAACTGTTAGCGAAGCTACATGTACCCTGGGATTTATCAAACGATGGGCTAAAGAGTTTTCTGATCCTTACGTTACTAATCAATTGTTTACCACACTGGTTCGCCCAATTCTTGAATATGGATCTGTAATATGGGACCCTCAATACGCTGTACACTCTGACAAAATTGAATCGGTTCAAAAACAGTTCTTATTATTTTGTCTTCGTGGTTTAGGGAATGGATAGGATCCTAATAAAAGGTTACCACCTTATGAAAAATGCCTAGCACTCATTAAATTACCAACTTTAAAAAGCCGTCGTAAAATGCTAAATGCTGCCTTTCTTCTGAAGCAAATTAATGGTGTTATCAACTCTCAATTTCTTCTAGAAAAACTTTCCATAAAAGTAGCTGTTCGTCCAACAAGATATCATAATTTCTTAAATATAAAATATTACACAGTTAACTACGCGAACTTCGATCCATTTCGTAGAATCTGTAATGATTTTAATAATTTGTATCTTCATATAGATTTTAATAAAAGTATGGAATCCATTAAAAAGGATATAATTTCACAATTAAACTCATTTAATTAATAATTTCAATGTTGTCTCTTTTTAACTTATTTTTTGAATTGAAATCATAATAATAATAATTCTGAATTGATATATAAAATGAATTGAAATATCAAATGTAATAGTCTGTAAAGCTGGATTCACCATTGTTTCGGAACAAAATGTATGTTCCGGAACAAATTCAGTTTTTTGAGAGTTTGTTCCGAAACGATTCACCGACTTCGAACAATTGTTCTGTAAAAACAAGGCTACCATATGAAATATATTTGTAAACGATGCGTGTTAGTTTTACAATTAGGCAGCACAGTAGCAGATGATTGCAATTCGTTTGTTTTCTTGGGTTGAGTGTGATTATATTTTTTATTGTGTTATAAAGAAATTGTAAATTAAAACAAATCTGAAATTGTTGAAGTGAAAAAATGGATAATAATGGATATTATACATACATAAATAGATACATACAAATGTACATATAATATGATGTGGCAGCTCAGTTCAACTTTACTTAAAAAATTAAAGTAGCTGGCAGAACAGTTCAATTGTTTCGGAACAAAAATTAAAATTAAACCAATTCGAGCTGAAAATGTTCCGTAGCAAGCTTACTCTCTTTCGCTCTCTCTCTCAAAAAGCGAAACGTCAAACTACATATAAAAAAAATTGTTTCGGAACAAAAATTTTGTTCCGAAACAATGGGTGAATCCAGCTTAAGGATTTTCCATAGACTTAAAATAAATAAATAAATTAGATGCGGTGAACTCTCAAGCTGGTTTTCAGATCGGTTCCAAGCAAGCCATGCTTATTAGATTTTAAGCTTTAAAACTATCTATAGAGTATCATTTAGTAGGGCATTACAACAGGCCGTTATGTGTGCTCAATTAATTTCAATGAAGCTGCCACTTCCTCGCCATTGTACTTCCTCCCACATATTTGATTTTATTAAATTTCTTTGAGTGTAAAATAACTTTTGTGGTGTAATTGTACATACCATACACATATGTATATACATACATACATATGTATGAAGTAACGATAATAATGGAAATAATTTAAGTTATTGGATTTTAATGAGATTACATTCTGTATTACATGTTGGACAATTATAATGTTCGAAAGTAAATGTTGTAAGTTAAAGTGGCATTTATTTGAAACGCATAAAATATGCAATAATGACAATATTTATATGACTTGAGCATTAATAAAAACAAAAAAAGCTTTATTAAATTTATGCTTGGTCTTACATGGCATTACAAGTAGAAATTTATAAAAAAATAAGTACCAAACTATACATATGACAATTGCACTTATAGCAAAAATTGCTGGGATTTGCAATGAAACTTTTGTTGTGTTAAACAATTTAAATAAACATTGAAATATAAATTGTTTACATGAATTTAAATTTTTTTACAAATATGAACACAAATCTAGATACTGGTGTTTTGCTTTTACCTCGTTTAACATTAAAATTATTAAAGAAAACTACAAAAACAAGACAATGAACTTGTTAACAAATTAATGCACTGCTTAATATAACAACGAACACCAGCATAAAAAATGGTAAACAAGTAAACAAAAGTATACCAACAAAAATCAGCACAAAAAAATTGTAAACAAGTAGACAAAAATATACCAACAACACTACAATAATAAACGTAAACAACGATATTTGCATTTATAGAGATTTCGAGAGGGCGAAGTGATGAACGTTTGCCTTCAAGAACATTCATCAGGCTGCTTATGTTGCCATATAAAAGGCAAGGCAAAGCTGGCGACTGAGGTAGTAAAATTTCAGTGAGTCTTATGTGAAGGCGCGGTGCGTTTGAAGAGAATAATCGTGATTTGAAGATCTCCGTTACAAAGATCTTTCGAACAATAGTCTAGTAATTGTTATTGTTTATGCAAAGGATGTAAACAGAGAAATAACAAACAAAGCAATCGTTGTTGTTACATTAAGTTGTGAACAGTGGCAGACAGAGTTTTAGAATTTTAATTAAAACTGAACACAAATTTATTTTATTTTATTTGCAAACTACGAGTTCATATTTTAAACGTTTTTAAAAGGTAAAAACATAACAATATTTTATTTCGAACGGTTATAAAAGACGGGCTGATTCTGATTAAACCTGTACTGTTTTGTCAAGTAATTAACTTCTCTTTAAATGTAGTTTAAATTGTAAGTTTCATAAACTGCTAGTTTTACCAACAAACCAGTTACCTTTTCATATATATGCTTAAAAACTCTCTAGCCAAGCTCTCGAAGTTCTTCAATATATAATTTGCCAGCATAGAAATAATTCTGGGCATGTGGCAATACCAAAACTGCTGAGAGAGGTTTGACATATCGCTACGAATGGGCTAGCAAACGAAAAAAGGTTGCAAATCATAAATACATACATAATTGGCCATTACAACCCTTCAGTCAGGATTACGGCCTAGCTTCTCACACTACTCATGTTGTGTGTGTTAATTTTATACTTGAGTCGCGAAACCTACAGTTTCAATTCGAATCCGAACGACAGATTTTTTGAGAAACTTTTCATGGCAAATTTATTTACTCTTAGAGTTTTTGCGACAAATCTGCTGAGAGGAAGTCACTGAAGAAATATTTTTTCATATTCCGTTTTGATGTCTGTCTCGGGGTTTGAACCAAGGCCTTACGTCTAATAAGCCAACACACTACCTACTAGACTACGGCGATCATACGGCATTATTGGCGCGTTTTTTGTTCTTTTTTACAAAATAAAAATATTGAAAATATTGATTATTGATATTTTAACGAGCTACTGGAAGATTGTAGAGGTGGCGACTGGATAAAATTAAGAGTCTTCAAACACCAGAGAACGTCATAGTAAGCTCAGGCATCGCAACCTTTTAAGAAAGTGTGGGATTCAATCAGCGAAAAGTTTCCGATACCAACAGGACATGTTTACAGAGGGAGTGGTTCGAAACGACAGATGCCAACTTATCATCAGGTGGTTTTCCTATAGTAAACCAATAAACCTACTTATCATAGCCGAAAAAACTTGATTAACTACAGTAAGAATAAATTATCGGAAAGGAGATACAGGAATTATTAATTAAAAAAGCCATCTATTGGCAAAATAATTGGTTGGTTTTTCTAAACTTACATTAAGAGAATAGGAGCTGCATGAAGCCGCCATGTTCTAGTAGATAGTAGGTTGGCTTATTAGAACAGATCCCGTGGCTCAAACTTCCGCTTTCGAACGAAACGAAATGTGAACAAAAAATTTAGGCGATTCACTCTCAACAATCTTTTGGAAAAAACGCAGAGAGTTTTTCATATCTTTCGCTCAGAGTCGACGGTAAACTGTAGGTCATACCGCTCATGGATAAGAGTAAAACCATTGAACAAGGGTGGCGTAAGAATCTAGGATGTAATCCTGACTAAGTCACCAATTAATTAACAAAAGGCTGCATTTAGACAAAACCTAATGATTAAATCAAGTGAAATTAACATTTTTCGTGGTATGACTCTCTCATTACGAATGAAAATGATGAAGATTTGCACACATATGGGTCTTTCCGTGTGTAAGAATAAGGACACTCCCTTATTATTACAATAAAAAAATTTTATTAATCATTTTTACTTAAAATAATAATAATTTGTTTAATCAAATTATAAAAATATCTTAAAAATATGTCCAATATAGAACGATATTGAATTCTATTCTGGCTAGGGGATAGGGGATTTTCAAAATATAAGAGCTTTTCCAGGCACTTCAAGTATTTTCTCTCTTTTTACTGATGGCCTTCAGAAATCTTTATTTACAATATTCAAGTCCTTGATATAAAACTGCTTTAATCGTACATTACGCCTCGTTTAGGACTTTTTGAATATTTTTCTATGTGTAAAAATGAACAGAAGTGTCGAGCTTTCAATACATTGCAATACTGTTTAGCGTTGTTCAACCACTAAATTATCGAATGTTTGTCCTATAATGTAGGCGAATCGGCATTGTAGGAGTTTAAATGGTAGTTTAAATAATGTCATGGTGAACAGCTATTGGGATACACACGACGTAGTCTATATTAACTGCCTTCAAAATGAGGAAAATGGGAAAAATTACCAGCTTTTTGGGTCGATTTAATGAGGATTTGTAAAGGAAGTAAGCTGTTGTGTGATTTCCGACAAATACCCATAGGTTACCTTGTCAGAGAAAAAGTCTAGTACAAAATTCCCTACCTTAGATATCTTAAAAAAATCCTAAGCGTGAGTATTATTCCAGCAATGCAGGCATTAAGTTGCATTGCGATAAGTGTTTAATATTGTCAGACAAGTAATCTCGTTGGAAGCCAACTTACCCTTACAAAACGAGACTATACTCGAAGACAGTGTAGAACGTCTGAGAAAGCTGAAATATGTAAGTAGGTAGGGAGAATAAGGATACCATCTGCTGAGTCCCAGGTCAATAAGCAGCCACGAGAACTTTGAACTTTGAAGTCGCCGTAGTCTAGTAGGTAATGTGTTGGCTTATTAGGCGTAAAGCCAGGGTTCGAGCTCCAGGCCAAACATCAAAACAAAATACAAAAAGTATTTCTTCGACGACTTTCTCTCGGCAGATTTCTGCCAAAAACTCTGAGAGTAAATAAATATGCCATGAAAAGTTTCTCAAAAATCTGTCGTTCGGAGTCGAGTTTAAACTGTAGGTCCTACCACTCATGTATAAAAAAATTAACACACACAACATAAGTGGTGTGACAAACTAGGTCGTAATCCTGACTGAAGGGTTGTAATGACCAATTATGTTATGTATGTATGTATGTAAGAACTTTCAACAAGGTGAACTTTCATGTAACTAATGGGATCTCAAACTTTTTGGGGATTGCGAAGAGATATTTCCCCTTTTTGCGACAAAAGTTGTTTGGAACCAAGATTATGCAAGAGTAAGAGCACATGTGCAGTTTTCATGATTAATATTCACAAGGAATTACTCATTCATCCTATTCTCTGTGTTTAGACACGAGTAACTTGTTCGTATTTCTAAACCTGAAGAAATACAGCAGCGGAATAGTAGTCAAATCCCTTTGACGATGAAATCAAGTCAAAAACTTTTATTTGTTGAAAGAAATTTTGCTGAGACTACATTTCTTCCAGAAACTTTAGGACATATTGATAAAATTGTTGTAGTTTTACTTGCTTTACTATAATCTGTTAATCATTTCTCCTTCTACATCCAAGTTTCCTTTTAATATTACAAAGCTCTTTACATTTTTCGCATACAGTTTGTCAGCAATAACCACCTTCGAGGCTGGCCATTGACTTTGACGACCGAATTGAAATTTTGTTGACAATTTTAATTATTTTCCTATGCGCTTAAGTTCGATGTTGAATTTTTAAAACACTAACTTTGTTATACAAATGAATCCTTAACCTGTTCACTAAAACAGATGATTAACAAAAGCCTGATGACGATAATTACTTTCGAAGCCGCTGTAGGTTGTGCGTTATCTAATTAGACATTAAGCCACGGTTCAAACCCCAGCTCAGATATCAAGAACAAAATGAAATGAGAAAAATTACTTCCTCTGCGACTTAAGCTCAGAAGATTTCTGGCAAAAATTCTGATAGTAAATGAAAATTGCCATGAAAAGTTTCTCAAAAATTTGTCGTTCGAAGTTGAATGCTGCTTATGGATAAATTTAACACACACAATATTAGTGATGTGTGAAGTTTGGTGGTAATCCTGACTAAAAGGTTTTAATTATCTATTATGTATGTATGTATGTACAGTATTGATAGCATATCCATCAATTACTCTTTAAGAACTGCAGCATAATGTGTAATGTGAGCTTAAAGGAGTCTGTTTAAAAGTAAAATGATTTCTTTTTCAATAAGCCTCACAAGCTTAGTACCCAACAAAAACTTTTTGTACAATTTTATACACTCAGAATATATTTAAAATATTTATTTCAAAAATATGCTTTAATGTGAAATGTCCCATATATAAATATTAATTTCTGTGTGCGATAAATTTTAGTTTGCGAAAAACGCACATTCATATCTCATTAGGCATAAGAGGCTTAAGCTCAATAAATTTTGTCAAAAAGTCAGACTCAGACAAATACTTTACACACTCTGGGACAACATGCTGGATTCCAAAGCCAACAACAATGAAAAAATTTACAAATAACGAATAGAACTGTCACACCCAAAAGAGAGAAAGAACAACAAAAAAAATTTAAATAAAAAGACACTCAACAAACACACTCGTACGAAAACAAACAAAAAAAACAACAAAAACGAAAACGTTTAAGTCTAAACAATCGAAGCATTTCTCTAGAAATGCATACATGGAACGCACAACAATGTGGTACGTGGTACGTCAAGTTCGGGGTTTTATTTAAAAAAAGCTGAATGTAGACTAAGAGACTAGAGAATAAGTACGTACACACTCAACTTAGTTGTTCATCTGAAAATAAAGCCACTTTCGGGAATGGAAACCATATGAAGACTACGCAGAAATTGTGGTTGTGTAGACGATTACATGAACGATTGCTGGTCTAAAAGCCTTTAAGTCTCCGAGACTAGCGGGATTATATCCAGCCCTTCTCCAGCATATGAGGCTGAAGTGTGTCTTAGGGAAATGATGTAATGTTGGCATGGTTTCATACCAAAGGCGGAGCTGAATAGCCTTATCACACCTAAGGATTATAAAGAACGTTTTTAGAAGACTGTGGAGAGGATCATAAATATCAATATACGCCATGATCAAGGATTGCAATTGACATTCAAGAGACAACGTGCATATAATAAGGAAAGATCGGCTGATACTGTCGTGCTTAGCTTTAAGTCAGTGGACGTTAGGCAATTTGCTAGGACGACAGAAATATACTATCTTGACTGTCCTCTAGAAATAGAGGCGATTTTCAATAAAGTTGGATTCAGTGCCATAAAGAGCACACCGCCGTGAGGTGGACACACACATAATTGGCCATTACAATCCTTCAGTCAGGACTACGGCCTAACTTCTCATACCACTCATGTAGTGTGTGTCAATTTTATACATGACTGGCGGGTCCTACAATTTTAAAGTCGACTCCCAACGACAGATTTTTGAGAAACTTTTCATGGCTATTTTATTTGCTCTCAGAGTTTTTGCCAGGTAGACAAGATATTGAAATTATTTTGCGGAAGGATAATCTATCCAGCATTCTAATATTTTAATCTATTTTACAAGGATCCCACCTAGTGGTAATTTCTCCTTTCCTATGAAATCCTGTCATGAATGAGTTTCTAGTAACTTTGAAACAAGTCAGCTGAGGAGCAATCGACTCAGCTGTAAGATGACGTATAGGTTACAATATCAGATAGACTAGTAGATCCTATTAGGGAATGTTTTTAGAAAGTTAATGAGTGGCTGTAATTCTCGGGATGATGTCAATAACGGAAATACGCAGATGGTACTTAGGTACAATCCACCACCTCATCGCCCACTGAGGCTGTATGCAACGGATTTTTGGACTCTGCAATGAGGCGCACTTTCTGATGCTCATTTTGAATTGGAAATAGTCCTGTAAGGCAAATGTACTAAACAAGATGAAAAAAGTCTTCATTGCTTTCTATGTTTGTAAAAATAAGATTTCGGGCTTAGGCTGATTCATTGGATATACACATCACTAGTGAAACCTATTTTCTCTTTCGTGTGCCTAGTATAGTGGAAATCCCTTGGCATGGAAACTTAAGTAAATTTTTGCGGCGAATACAAAGATACGGCTGCATCATTTTTCCTGCTGCACTACGGACTGCATCTGCGTAGGCGTAAGATACAATTTTACGCTTCACTTCCCGCTGGACCTTTGCAGTAAAGGCGCGAATCGAATACTTTTCAGTCAAGAATACTAGGAGAAATGGATTTCTAAAGGAAGCTTAGACCATTCATTCCAGTTAGAGGAGAATAGTATACCGAAACTCATGAACAACCTTTTAAACACTCTACGTCTAAAACAAACTTGTAATTGAAATAACTGAATGATTCAGGTTATTGTTGCGGGAAAATTTTGTAATTTTCTGATGAGTTGATCAGTTGAGACGCAAAAATTTAATTTTTGAAAGAGTTTAGGTTAGGCTAGGTTAGGTTAGAGGACGTGTACTTGTCAATTAAGACAAAGAGGTCGAATTGACCCACTGAACAACGTCATAGTTTCTCACACCACTTATGTTGTGTGTGTTAATTTTATACATGAGTGGTGGGACCAACAGTTTAAAGTCGACTCCGAACGAAAGATTTTTTGAGAAACTTTTTCATGGCAATTTTATTTTACTCTCAGAGAGAAGAAATACTTTTTATATTTTGTCTTGATGTCTGGCCTGGGGCTCGAACACGGGCTTTACGTCTAATAAGCAAACACACTACCTACTAGACTACGGCGACTTCAAAATTGAATGAGTTTACTACATTAGGATTTTTTTTTTTTTTTAAATCTGCAAACTTAACTTAATGTTTCATAGGTAACGTTGGATACGGAACAGATACCTTTGCAACTCTACGCCAAGACTAGATGAAGAGCATAACGAAAGACTGCTGAAACTTCAAAGAAACACGCTTAGTGTGCTTGTGGACATTACGTATGGTCATTACACATCGAGTCCGAGGTAAATAACTTTCAAGTTACTAACTTCAAATCAATGAAACTAGAATATGGCCATTGGCTAATTGATAAAATGAAAGTCTGTGATATTACAGTGAGCCATACGTGATCTCAGTGTGTTTATTCTCTTGGGATTTCAACAACTGCTACATACCTAAGGGTAGTCAAGGAGGTCTATCGAAAAGCTTTACTTAAGGCTTGCATGGATTAGTTGATATCAGACGACTATCAACCACGTCTGCACATTTGACGTTTCTTCTTGAAACTTTAGGGTATGTTGATAAATTTTGTTGTTGTTTTACTTGCTTTACTGTGATCTGCTAATCACTTTCAGGTTGGCCATTGATTTTAGCGAACAAATAGAATTTTTGTTGACAATTTTAATTACTTCAATACGTGCTTAAGTTCGATTTTCAAGGCACTAACTTTGTAATCCAAATGAAGCTTTAAAACTGTTCACTGAAACAGATGATTAACAAAAGCCTGGTGACGATAATTACTTTCGAAGCCGCCGTAGGTTATCTTATTAGACATTAAGCCACGGTTCAAACCCCAGCTCAGACATCAAGAACAAAATGAAATAAAAGAAATTACTTCTTTTGCGACTTCCTTACAGCAGATTTCTGACAAAAACTCTGAGAATGAATGAAAATTGCCATGAAAAGTTTCTTAAAAATTTGTCGTTTGAAGTCGACTGCTGGTCCCGCCACTTGTGCATAAATTTAACACACACAACATAAGTGACGTGAGAAATGAGGTTGTAATCCTGACTAAAGGGTATCAATGATCAATTAGGTATGTATGTATATTCTATCAAATCACTCTTTAATTCAATTTCGGCTGTATTGCCAGATGTTCAATAATTTCAAAATTTGAACCTGAAATACCCTGTATATTGCTCATCTTATACACAGAGGCAAAAAAAACAAAAAATGAAAAACCATGCATGCAACCACAACATGACAGATAGATGGCTTTAACCAACAACAATAACAGCAACAGCAGCAAGTTTCAAAAAACAAACAACAAAAAAACTCTAAAATACCACTAGAAATGCAATGTATCTTCGTTAATGTGTAAAGTTGAGGACATCAGTTCAAAAATACCGCAAAAACAAAAAAACCAACTGAATATACGGGGGAAAAAAGCCAAAAACAAAATTTTAGGCAAAGGATGCAATACAATAGAAGTGGAAGCAGAACTGGAAGTAGAAGAAGAGACGAATGAAAAGGAAAGGAGGAGCACATTTTTGTTTAGGCATGATTTATGGTTAAATTATTTAAAGGAATAGAAAAATTATAGTTACGCAAAAGTTCTTTCTACTTGTTCTTCTTATACTTCTTCTTATTCCAGTTCTTCCTTTTTATGCCTTCCTCCTTACATTTTTACACTGTTGTATTTGGCAAACGTTTTACCAAAAACGTAGGAAATATTAACGCACATAAACACCGCTATATATGGGGACAGCTGAAGAAATATTTACACTTGGAATACACCATAAATAAATCCTTTTATGTATTAAAGGATAATAAATAAAAAGCTCTGAACGTAAGCTGAGAATGTGTTTGTTTGTTTATCTGTTTGTTTCAGAACTTTTTTTACTCAACATTGTTTACGAAACTTTTAAACTCTGATGAATTTATTTGGAATTTTTGTGGCTTTCTTTTCGTTTCTCTTTGTTTTCTTTGGCATATTTTTGTAAGAAGATTATACGTAATAATTTTAAGCTTAAGATGCAAAATAAATATGTATTAATGTTAACTAACATTGCCTTTTCCCCAAATGTAGAATCTTCTACATTTGTCACTTAGAAATTCTTGGAAGACGTATCAATTATGCTATTAAAACAGAAAATCATTTATCATCATCAATAATATTTTAAAATATCTTTAAGATACGCACATATATGAGACAAAATAATTAATCCAAAAATACTTTGATTAATCATGAGGTAAAACCACAAACAAGTTTCAAGTGAAATGCGAACACATGTGAATCCGGAAAAGTAAAGCAACAAATAAACATCGTAAATACTTTGGTTATCTAACTAAAACCTGATAGGCTTTGTTTATTTATTTAAATGTTCATTACAATCCTTCAGTCAGGATTACAACCTATCTTCTCCCGCCACTCATCTTACATACATAGTTGGTGATTACAACCCTTTAGTCAGGACTACGACTTAGTTTTTCACACCACTTATGTTGTGAGCATTAATTTTTATACATGAGTGGCGATACCTACAGTTTAAAGACGATTCCGAACGACTTTTGAGAACTTTTCGCCAGAAATCTGCTGAGAGGAAGTCGCCAAAGAAATATTTATTATGTTTCGTTTAGTTGGAGATGCCGGACCTAGGATTTGAATCGAGGGCTCACATCTAATAAGCCAACACACTACCTACTAGACCACGGCGGCTTCATGTTGTGTGTATTAATTTCATACATTAGTGGCGATACCCCTCAACAGATTTCTTGCAAACACTCTGAGCATAAGTGAAATTGCCATTAAAAGTTTCCAAAAAAAGCTGTCATTTGGAATCGTCTTTAGGCTATTGGTCCAGGCACTTGTGAATAAAATTAACGCACAGAGCATAGGTGGTGTGAGAAGCTAGGTCATAGTCCTGACTGAAGGGTTGTAATGACCAATGAAATTACGTATGTAAACACTTCACTTCACACTACAATTCTCCAAAAGTGTTCATTAAGTACAGGATCTAACTTCAATGATTTTTATAAAGTATAAGACGTAAATGATAGTTTCTCGAGTAGCTTATATAGGGTGGGTAATGTAAAAGTTTAAAATTAAAAATGCAATAAAACAAAAAAATTTAAAGTTTTGCCAAATTTATTTTTTCTTGTGAAGTACAGTTATTCCAGATAGAAAGGGAATGTTATTTCATTCAGATGGCTGCCGCGCTAAGGCCTCACAGTACAACATTCGATCGGTACACTTTTCATGAATTTTTACGATTGTATGTGGTCGTATCTTGGCAATGGCATCGGGAATGTTGGGCTTCAAATGCTAAGTTGTCTTTGGTTTGTCGGCATAACACTTTACTTTAACGGCGCCACACAGAAAATAGTCCAACGGTGTCAAATTGCAGCTTCTTAGCGCCCAATTGACATCACCCTTTCGACTAAATATATAGATTGTGAAATGTGACGTGTGGCAAGTTGCACCATCCTGTTTAAACCGTTCACATCAATACAATGAAGAGTGGGTACAAAAAGATGGGTTATCATAGTGCAATAGGTGTCTCTATCGACCGTAATGGTTGTACCATCCTCATTTTCAAAGAAATATGGGCCAGGGATAGACAGCTCCATAAACCGCACCTCTCGTAACGGGTGCATTAGCTTCTGTAAGACCACGTGTGGGTTTTCTGAGTCCCTAATACGGCAATTTTCCTTATTAACGTACCCACCAGAATGAAAATGAGTTTCTCGTTGATCCGACGTTACTCAAGCCTAAATCGATTCATTACATTCAGTGGAGATAATATTTTGAATTTTGTTACAGAATAGAATGACATACATAAGTGTTGCTAGATTCGAAATAAACGATGGTTCAAATTTAAAAGGATAGATGGCCCAACCTATACTTCTGCGACTTCCTCTCAGCAGATTTTTGGCAAACACTCTGAGAAAAATATCGATGAAAAGTTTTTCAAAAATTTGTCGTTCGGAATCGGCTTTAAACTCAATATATGTAAGTGTTGTGAGAAGCTAGTTGGTAATCTTGACTGAAGGATTGTATTAACCAATTTAATAAGTAAGTATAAGACATGAACGAACCATTACATATTTCTCGAATAGCTTATACAAGACAGATAGTTTAAGTTTAGGCCATTAAAACTACTTTTATCAGATTTTTACCCTGTTTTACAATCATGATTACTAGGGTACCAGTAAAATAGTATTGTGTTCACAAAATAAAAATAAATTAATTTTCAACCGCTAAACGTACTAGTCACCGTAGTTTAGTAGGTAGTGTGTTGGCTTATTAGAATTAAAAGCCAGGGTTCAAGCCCCAGGCCAGACATCAAAACAAAATAGCAAAAAAGTATTTCTTCGGCGACTTCCTCTCAGCAGATTTCTGGCAAAAACTCTGAGAGTAAATAAATTGCCATAAAAAGTTCTTCAAAAAATTTTTTGTTCGGAGTCGACTTTAAACAGTAGGTCCCGCCAGTCATGTATAAAATTAACACACACAACATCACTGGTGTGAGAAGCTAGGTCGTAATCCTGATTGAAGGATTGTAATGACCAATTATGTATGTAAACGTGATGCTCTAATACCATCTTGTTGTCTCCAGATGCTTTCTATCATAGTTAATGATTAATGATGATAATAACGGACTCTATTCTGCTTTACGGCGGTGAGGTCTGGGCGGAGGCATTGAAGGTCGACTGTAGAAGGAAAATCTTATCATCGGTACAACGAACCCCTGCATTTAGAGTGACATCGGCGTATAGGACTGTATCTAAGTCAGCAATACTTGTAATAAGTGTTGTGATACCTTTAGGTCTACATGCAAGTGAGCGGAAGAGAGTGTGGGAGGCTAAAAACATGCACGGAGAGACAGTAAATGTCGACGACGCCAGAAAGCGAACCATGCAACAATGGCAAGAGAAATGGAAAACTGAAACAAGTGGTAGATGAACGGCAAAACTTCTCCCAGATATTACCCGCTGGATGAAGAGGAAATTTGGTGAGGTTAACTACTATCTGACACAACTGTTATCTGGACACGGTTATTTTTGTAAGTACCTATTTAAAATGGGGAAGATGACACGACCAAATTGCATCTGTGATGATGCGTCGACTGGTGACGCATTTTTGTTGTGAGAGATGGAGACTGCAAAGAAGGAGTCTTGAGGCCAAAGTCGGCGTCTGTACTGTCGAGAACTTCCGCGATATAATTCTGAACAGTGAGGAGAATTGGAATAGTATAATCAGATACGCTGAAGACTTACTGAAATCTAAGAAAATTGACTTGGATGAGAGAAGTAGAATGGACGTTGTTACACCTTCTCGGAATTCGGTACGCAATCCGGACGCGGATATGGATATGAAGGGACCAAATGGCCAGACGGACTCCACTTCGAAGTAATACCACAGTAGTTCCGGAGTGAGCATAAGGAGTCCAAAAGAGGAGGGGGAGATTTAGTGGGTGAGGGCTCCACACACGGGGAATAGTGACGACTACCCCTATGGTGCGGTTAGGTACAGTTAATGCACATGCAGCTTACCTGAGGCTGCAGTTACAAAATTGTTGTACTTGCTGCGATGCGTCTATTTTGTTTATACCATTACATGTTTGTTTTCTGCCAAAAGGCCTCCGTTATCGAAATTAATTCTGGATGAGGGCCTTAGAAAATATCGAAGACAAACATATACATACTCATTAATCAATTGCTTTAAGAATTGAGTTTCCCTAGTTAATATGATAGAATAGAAAGGAATTAAAAACAACATATGTATGTATCAATTTTATTTTCTTTTTTTTTTCTCAACACTCAAAGAATATCAAACATATCTCCGCTTAACATCACGTCAATCGGAGTTCATTTTAAAATTGAATTTTGTCGGTATTGGTTTTCCAAAAACATGTTCATTTTAATATTCAATTTTCCAGCTTCAGATACTTGGGCTGTGCATTGATGAAACAGTCATTGTGTCAGTCATTAATGAAGCCCCTTTTAAAAGGCATATAAATTTCTAAAAATTAATTTTGTATGGCAACAAGTTAGCAAATGTTTGGCTATAGCAATCCCATAACGATTGCCTTTGGTAACTGAATTATGGTCATCATCATATTATCGGTTTCACATCATTAAATTGAGAAAAATTCGTCAACTTATGGCCTCAATAACGTTAATATTGACCGCGCTGACATTGTTTTGCCACATACAGTGGTGGTCTAATAATTAGAAACGACTTAGCAACATGTATGTTTGTTAATTTGTTTTACAGTTTTCACTGTGTACCTGGGATCAAAGGCTTTGTTTGGAGAACGTCTTACATACGTTTTTCCATCAGATTGGGACAAATTAAACTTAGATTCGTCACTCCAGAGAACTCTGTTCCAGAAGCATCGTTTCTAATTATAAGGCCACCACTGTATATGCCTAGATTTCCGTGGCTTCAGTGCATCATTAATTGTCATGCGTACAGAGGTGCATGCATTACGTAAATATGATGGTGATTTGGAAAATCAAAAGAATGACAATTGCCAACGGATGATTACATGAATGTTTAACTGCAACATTATTGGCATCAGCGGATAAAATGTAACGACCAGAGGAGGCATTTAACATGTTTATAATTTTTGCAAGGATGACAAAAATCATCACAAGAAAATTCAATGTAAGAGGCGTTTTATGGTAATGTACTCACGTTCAACCATGTAATACAACGCCCTGTTTTTTCTAGTTTTTTTTTCTCTCGTTTTTCATTTGTGCAATTCAATATTCTTTCTTTGCCATACCAACCGCAATTTCTTAGGCAAAAATCTCTCACATACAATTGCAAAAAGAACAACAAGTCAATGCAAACAAACACATGCCTGGGGATTACAATTTCCATTTTTTATTTTACAAAAAAAAGAAGAAAATTTGCTACACTGACATAAACAAAAAGCCATGAATAAGGATTTGTAGTGTGCAACATACTAGTTATTGTTGAATACAATACAGATGATAAGGTAGTCAAGTCAGCTCAATGAAATCGCATTCGATTCAATTGAAGCTGAAATTATTGATTGAATTCATGCCAATTTTCAGCTCAAACTTTGCCAATGCTTATGCATTTGTAAGCAGCATATGAATGTACATATTACCACCATCACATCCACCACCATCACCACCACCACCACCAGCAGCAGTAATCACGTGCATATACACACACTGCATGGAATGGAAATTGTATTGTGCCAACACATATAACACAGTGGTAGTTGCATTTACAGGGTTTTTCTAGTTGTAGTTTCTTTTTGAATGAAGTTTCATTGCTGTTGAGTAATATTTCCCTTATTTTTCATTCAGCAGGTGTCATATAGAGGGAAGTGCATCAATTCAAATAAACTAATGAAAACAAAGTAATCCAAAGCCTTTCAATAGTACAAACGATGAAGACAGTATAGAGTACCAATTCTAGAAAAAAATTGACTCTAAAATAATTTTGAAAGAAAACAATTGCTAAGCTCGCTGGTATAACATGAGCTCATGTCTTGAAAAATTAGGACTGAATGCATGCCAAAAAGGCAATTTCAATCGATTTAATGTTGATTCATTAACAGCAGGATGTCTGCGCTCGATATACAGCAGCTTTGCATATGAAACAGAAGTTGGTATAGCTACTAGAAGTCGCCGTAGTCTAGTGTGTTGGCTTATTAGACGTAAAGCCCGGGTTCGTATCCCAGGTTAGACATCAAAACGAAATATGAAAAACAAATATTTCTTCGCCGACTTCCTTAAACTGCAGGTCCCGCCACTCACGTATAAAATTAACACGCACAACATGAGTGGTGTGAGAAGCTAGGGCGTAATCCTGACTGAAGGGTTGTAATGGCCAGTTATGTATGTATGTATGTATGTGGAATAATTACTAACAATAGTTCTTCGATAAAATTAATAATCTTCGGCCAGTTTCAAGCCAGTAAAAATTCGACTTTAAAGGCGATCATTTGGCTTCAATTCTTGTACGAGTTGTATTTGACAAGCCAAGATTTTTACTTAAAATCTTTTACGCAGTAGAAGGACAAAGACAACAAATTGAAAATAGCGCCGAAACTGTATTTTGGGATCTTCTTCAAGACTTCACGCTACAACAGCCAATGTTCTCAGTTCAGTACACACATTTTTGTTTGGTGGATTATATTCAATAAGTGCGGAAGGAAATAGTAACTACCAGAGGTAAGCAATGAGTATTCAAAACGATGAGTAGATTCGAATCATACTTATAATTTCTGATACTTATACGCATTCATACTTATTTTAATGTCATACTCATACTACTCATTTTCAAAGTTTAAAATTCTCATGTATCACTCGAATCATTTATATGTATTATAAGTATTTTTCTAAATTTATGAATCTGAGTGAGTAGACGTATGAATCAAACATATTTCGAATGTTATGAGCTTGATGTCAACCTTGTACTCATACTCATTGCAACCTGTACTTATAAACCAATGTTGTACTGAGTACGAATGAATCAGAGTAGTTGGATTTAAATACTGTTGATTCAATCATACTCAAAATTTCATGAGTAGCGTATGGGTAGCGTAAAAGCGATTCATTGTTGATCTCTGGTAACTACATGGGAAACAATGGGAAACCCCATTGAGATTGAAGGCAGTACTCTACTGTAGTAAGTTTACACAACAACAATAAAGGGACAAGATAAGTGGTAATCAATTTGGTGAGGTACAATTGGAGAAGTATGTACAGTAGTTTGGGACCGGCTCGGTGCCGGACTACCGAAAATTCCGGTCTATCGGGCGGTAATTATAAGAACAATTAGGTTAATAATTAAACTACAATAATTTTGAAAACATGGTCACTGTATAGTTAGAACGAAAATCACTTTTTTATAAACATTTTCAAAAATGTGAAAGGACACAAAACAACAACGAACAAAAAAAATGGCGAAGACGCTTCGTGATTGATTAACGGAGCTTCACTGCACCTGAATTTGTTGTGACAGCTGAGACTAGCCGGCCGCTAGTTGTTTCCGAACAATACCGAGCGCTTCCGAATGATCCCGAACTACCCCAAAAACTTCCGAATAGCTTTCGAGAGTTTTTATTTGCTTTAACACTTTTGGAGGAAACTAATATTTTTACAATTTTCCGGAGCGATGCCGGAGTATCGGGCATTCCGGACTGTTGGATGCCGGACTAATGGACTTCTGCAGTATATGTGAGTATTATCTCCGTCAATACATGCAATAGCTGACGCAATAGCTTACAAAACAATAAATTTATTGCCAATGAAATTGAAGGTCCGAAAAATTTTACGAAACTTAACCTAAGCTAAACATTTCTAATATGTTCATACGTTTTTATAAACTTTACTTATCACACACAAAAGAGCTGAAACGACCTGCATTTCACTGGCAATGTTACATTTCGTTCTATTTACACTTTATTCAATATCGGTTTGGCAACTCTTTTTATTTTAAAGTTGAGTTGTTATTGTTATTTTTTTTCTCTTTCATGGAGTTTATTTTGTAATTGTGTCTCTTTTTTCTTCTTCTTCATGTCTTCAGAAAACACTGAGTAAATAGTTGCAATAATATATTTCCATCGAATTTATAAAGAGAGAGGACCTCTGTAAACCCTGTAACAGTGTGCTTAATTTGTGCTAAAGCCTTTACAGCTTTCAAGCTCTTGGAAATGCTGACTATTTCGGATTCAGTCTGTCTTCTCCATGAGATATTCAATACATAGCAATTCCAGCAATATCTTTTAGTATAATTTTCAAGAAGTTGAATAATCGAGAGCCATTTATTCACCTTCATTTTATTCATTAAGCCTTAATATAACCTTGTTCGCCTTTACAAAAGTAAAGTGGTTGTCCAGAACATTCTGTTAGGTTAGGTTAGGTTAGAGGACGTGTACTTGTCAATTAAGACAAGTACAGTACCCGGAGGTCGAATTGACCCATTGTACAACCTCCTAGTTTCTCACACCACTTATGCTGTGTGTGTTAATTTTATACATGAGTGGTGGGACCTACAGTTTAAAGTAGACTCCGAACGACAGATTTTTGAGAAGCTTTTCATGGCAATTTTATTTACTCTCAGAGTTTTTGCCACAAATCTGCTGAGAGGAAGTCGCCGAAAAAATACTTTTTGTATTTTGTTTTGATGTCTGGCCTGGGGCTCGAACCCTGGCTTTACGTCTAATAAGCCAACACACTACCTACTAGACTACGGCGACAATTTGAAACAATGCCACCAAAAAAGGTGAAAAGTTTTCGAAAATTTTAATACGCACGATAGTCGGTGCATTTGTCTAATATCGTTAAATGCTCATTGAATAACAAACTTGTATGACCCTGTGATAAGAAACAGAAACATACGGATGTACATCAACGTTTTGGTTAAATGAATTTACCAGCTCAGCCGAAAATCACTACTCGGGGCACGTAGCACTTACTCTATGTTTAGCACCGAAATACTACTCCACATTTACGACTGACAATAAACGTGTACCAAAAACATTCATAAACATGAAATTTTTTTTAGTTAAAAAGAAATGTAAAGGAATATTTTCTTCTTTGATGGAGTTGTAGAATCAAATATGTACATGGCAATGTTAGTCGAAATTTAATGAAAATTTTTAAAACCCATGTGTAGATAATTACTTTTGTCTGTTCTATTACATAATATGATTTCATTCTTCTAAAGGTCTTGCGATCATAGTATTGCATCATAATATGCTTTCGTTATTGATTGGATTGAAGGTAATATATTGATGAGATACACTTGCACACAGTAGAATAGTTTCCATTCATTTCGTTGAGTATAGCAGGACTAATGAATTTGGAAATAAAATTATAAAATTATCGTCGTTATTTGTAAGAAATTTTTGAAACCATCCGAGGCTGCCTTCATATTATACCGATGCTAAACTGATCACTAGAAAAGTGGAAGTACAACAGTGAAGGAATATATCAAATTAGGAATGAGTCTTTCAAAAGTTTGTTTATGAGCAAGCAAATTTTTGTAGACGCAACGCGAATGGTCTATCAAAATATCAATACTTTACAGTAATAGAGGTTATACAAAGGACGCAGTTAAAGAAATACTGACTCATTTTAGTGCTACTACCGGCCAAGCAGATGTTTACAATCAACCGCCGGATCCAGATTGTTATCAGTATGGATAACTCCTTGTCTACTACTTGGTACGCCTGTTTATAAGTACATTTTCTGGTGAATTAATCTGTCCTTCACAGAAGCTATATATTGGACTGAAAGTGATCGTTATTCTAAACAAGTTTTCTTTGAGTCCGCATGATGGTTAGTAACTATTTTCAGGCTACAGTCTGGAAAGGCTGCTGCATGGCTTAAATCTCTTCCCACATAAATCATCCAGTAAAAGTTTAGATGGTAGTATACTCGTCTGACTAGAGAGCCTCCTTCTTCTTCTATCTTCCTTTTGCCGAGAATACCCTCCCCCACCCCTTTGGGAATAAATGCTAATCTCAGATCAATCTCTGGCAGTCCTAATTCGCACACAATTTGTTATGCTTCGAGCTCTGTTAAATTGACCGCTCTTCAATGGTGCTACTAATCACAAGACCATTATATGTGATGTTACAAAAGATCTCTTAAAACTTTCCTTTATTTTGGCAGTAAATGCCCGAAACCATTAAAACGAATTCAAATTTTTTTTGAACAACTTGAACTGATCATAAACCAGGACTGAAGAAGCTAAAAATACTAGAAAATACTCCCGAATGTATGGAAAATAATTCATGTTTTTCGTATCGCGGTATTTTACAAATGCTTATTTAACACACACATACATAATTGTCCATTACAACCCTTACGGATTACGACCTAGCTTCTCACACCATATGTTGTGTGCGTTAATTTTATACATGAGTGGCGGAACCTACAGTTTAAAGTCCGCTCCGAACGACAGATTTTTGAGAAACTTTTCATGGAAATTTTATTTACTCTCAGAGTTTTAGCAAGAAATATACTGAGAGGAAGTCGCCGAAGAAATATTTTTTAATATTTTCCTTTTGATGCCTGACCTGGGGCTTGAACCGTGGCCTGAACATTTTATAATAACAACCGTAGACTAGTATGCAGTGTATTGGCCTAAAACACGCGAGCGCGTGGTTCTTTCTACTACTGTTGTGAGGAGCTCTAGATCTATAAAGAGTATTCCTACAATGCCCGTATTGTCCAGACAAACTTCAGGTTGCTATTCAGTGTAACCAAAAATAATTCCCTGCCCAGCACAGGATATGTTCTCAGGCGTTTCCTCCAGGGGATGTATTAGTGACAGAATTTCTTCTTATGCATTCTCATCATCACAAAATCTAGATCTCGGGTTCGAAACGATCCCCATTCTGAATATGTCTCCTTGGGTATCCTGTCAAAAAACTGTTTGTAAACCTCAACTTATTTCTTGATACTCTGATGCATGACTCAGATTTCCTTTGATTGTAATTTTCTAATAAAATCTTCGATTGCCTCAAGCCCATTTGATGTGGAAGAATATTTGACTCTCTTTATCCTCCCTTTAGTTGAGCCTATCTTTCCAAATATCTACACCCAATCGTCAAAAATATAATGGCTTATTAGGGGCGTGGAAATTCATCTTCTCTCAAGCTTATCAGCCAGCTAATTGCCGTCAATTATCAGGTGACGCAGAGATCCAGCTGCCTATCTAATTCAGTTTCTCCAGACAGTCCCATATTATCTTCGATTACACCTCATAGAAGCCTTGTGCTTGGATGCTGTGCTGACTATCAAATAGTATTGGTATGTGCCATTTTTGTACCTTTTATTCCACTTGAATTAATATTTCCACTTGAAAAATACCCTCGAATTTATATACATATGGGTTCGAAATATTTCATACTAATACAAAAGACTTTTGCACCTGTGGCCAGATTTGTTCTTGACCCATTTGTATACCACAAAATAGTCCCTCTTTTAAATAAGTATGTGGGCTTCTTGATTTCTCCATTCACTTTTATTACTCTAAGGGCCGTTATTAGAACTTCACGTTAAAGTTGGGTTTAGTTAAAGGTAACTTTGGCTAAAGTGAACTTTAAAGTCATATTTAACTTCTTTTCGTTATTACAACCTAATGATAAAATAATGTTAACTTCTTCAAAAATATGGCAGCGCCGGAGCAATGTCGATAACACTGATCAATTAAACAAGTTTATTTTTTAAACGCTGTGGTAACGAGTGGTTATTTTCTTTTTGTTGTATTTGCTTCTTTTGTTTATATTTGAAGCTGCCATATTAAAAATAGTATATAATATGGCAAGTTCAAACATAGCCTTAACTTTAAAAGTTACTGGTAGGATGATCCTCCATTTAGCCTAACGCCCACTTCTACCATATTGTCCACTTATAATTATGAAAAACAACTTATCTGCCCGTTAAAATCCTCTCTTTAGTTAACGGCAAGTTGTAATAATGGCTCTAAGTCTCGTTGCGAAGCATTTGCTCTTTTATGTTACATTAAACAAGTTCTTAAGATAAGTCGAGTACTGTAGCAGGTTATAGGTTAGAGAGTTTCCAATTTCCGTTACCTATAAACAACGTCTTTTGTGGAAATGATTTGAGTTGTCTATTCAATTTTCTTCGACAGATAATGCTGGCTGACTATTCCACGTTTTACGCTGTTGATGTTATCATGGATGACTTTTTTGGAGCTGGCTTGATGACGCCTAATACATTCATACATACATCATTACAACATTTTAGTCAGAATTACGACCTTGGTTCTCACACTACTTATATGGTGTGTGTTAATTTTATACATTAGTGATGGGGACTACAGTTTCTAGTCGACTCAAGCAATAAATTTTTGAGAAACTTTTCATGAGAATTTCATATAGTCTCAGTGTGTTTGCCAGAAATCTGCTGAGAGCAAGTCGCCGAAGAAATATTTATTTTCATATTTCGTTTTGCTAGAGATATGTGACCTGGGGTTTGAACCGTCTAATAAGAGGTACTAATATTCGATACATATATCAAATTGGAACTAACAGTCAAGGTTAGGTTAGGTTAGGTTAGAGGACGTGTACTTGTCAATTAAGACAAGTACAGTACCCGGAGGTCGATTTGACCCATTGTACAACGTCCTCACACGTTTCTCACACCACTTATGTTGTGTGTGTTAATTTTTATACATGAGTGTTGGGACCTACAGTTTAAAGTCGACTCCAAACTACAGATTTTTGAGAAACTTTTCATGGCAATTTTATTTACTCTCAGAGTTTTTGCCTGTAATCTGCTGAAAGAAAGTCGCCGAAGAAGTACTTTTTGTATTTTGTTTTGATGTCTGGACTGGAGCTCGAACCCTGGCTTTACGTCTAATAAGCCAACACACTACCTACTTGACTACGGTGACTACAACCAACAGTCAAAGTCAGAAAAATATTGCCTCATTGATGTTGCCATATACATAGATGTTGCCAACCAATTGCAGAATGCTGATTGGTATCAGTATGTATAACTCCTTGCTTACTATTTGATAAGTCTCAAGGTTTTTCCTTCAGAAATGCATTAAGATTTCTAAGTACATACACTGAAAGTATTTCCTTTTCTGAACAGCTTTTCTTCCTCAGGCTATAGCAAGATAGTCTGCTGCAAGACTTAAATCTCTTACGACTAAAATCACACAGTATACGTTACCAGCTAAACGTCTACCAGCTACTCGTCTACATGGAGAAGAGTCTTCGTGCTTTTCTGTGCATCTTCCCTTCGCTTAGAATACTCCGCCCAGCGCAGTAAATACGAATCTCAGATCAATCTCATAGGCGGCATAATTGTCATACAGTTTGTTATTTATTCCCTGAGTTTTTGCCAGAAATCTGCTGAGAGCAAGTCGCTGAAGAAATATTTTTTTCATATTTCGTTTTGCTAGAGATATCTGACCTGGGGCTTTAACCGTGGCATCACATCTAATAAGAGATACGAATATTCGATCCAAACATCAATTTGGAACCAACAGTCAAAGTCAGAGAAAAATTGCTCATTGACTATTGACCATATAGATGTTGCCAATCAACCGCAGAATGCTGATTGGTATCAATATGGATAATTCCTTGTCTACTACTTGATAAGTCCCAAGGCTTTTCCTTCAGAAATGCATTAAGATTTCTAAGTACATGCACTAAAAGTATCCCCTTTTCTGAACAGATTTTCTTCCTCAGACTATAGCAAGATAGTCTGCTGCAAGACTTAAATCTCATCCGATTAAAATCACACAGTATACTCGGCTGACTGGAGATGAGTGTTCGTGCTTTTCTGTGTATCTTTCCTTCGCCTAGAATACTCCGCCCAGCGGAGTAACTACGAATCTCAGATCAATCTCATAGACGGCATAATTGTCATACAGTTTGTTATTTATCTACATGCATACATAGTTGGTGATTACAACCCTTCAGTCAGGATTACGACCTAGTTTCTCACACCACTTATGTTGCGTGTGTTAATTTTATACATGAGTGGCGGGACCTACAGTTTAAAGTCGACTCCGAACGACAGATTTTTGAGAAACTTTTCATGGCAATTTTATTTATTGTCAGAGCTTTTGCCAGAAATCTGCTGAGTGGAAGTCGCCGAAAAAATACTTTTTGTATTTTGTTTATGTCTGGCCTGGGGCTCGAACTCTGGATTTACGTCTAATAAGCCAGCACACTACCTACTAGACTACAGCGACTTCGAGGTCCCCTAATATTTACCATAAAATTCGAAATACATGGAGAAAAAAAACTTCTTTTTCTCCCATTTTCAAATTTGGATTTTTATCAGTGTAATAAGCCCAACATGGGGCTATGAATTGTTTTATTACTCCATATAACAAGAGTATATTAACACTCCTGCATCAATTTTCTTAGACAGAAATGGCAACCCCAACTAAGTTTTTTTTAAATTCTCCAAAAACATAATCAGAATGCAAGCGTTTTTATTTTGTATATTTTTTTTTTTTGTATGGTAATCCCATGAATTGCAAATACAAACAAAATCTAGAACTGCAAATATTTTGTATGTTCGAATAAATATAAGAAATAAATATTCTTGTTTTTTTTTGCTTTTTTTCCAACAATCCATTGGTAAATATTATTTTGGTTTTTGAGGTATTTTCCATACATACATCTGTACATTTGAGGTTGTTTTATTATTTGAACTTTTTTCTTTTTTATTGGTTTGTATGTTGCTCCTTCGTGGCTTTCACATGAAATCAGTTATTTTTTCTCCCCATTTTATTATAATATTTTGGTCGGTTTTGTTTTGTTGTTGGTGTTGGTAATAATAACTAACAAAGCTCAGCAGAAATTTCATTAAAATCTGTTTTACGTGCCGTACACAAAATTAGTCTAAATGAGGAGGAAAAAAATTAAAAAAATATTTTATTTTCACCAACAAATTCAATCCCAAATAATTTTATAAAAGAAAGAATTGTTTGCCAACCAACAAAAAAAAACAAAAAAAAAGAACATGGGAAATGGAAAACCTATAATATTTGTAGAAAAGCTAAGCAAGAAAATAAACATTTTTCTACGTACGAAATTATGAAGGCAATCAAAATTATAAGTTATTTACAGGCCCAAATTACTGGATTCGATAGTGAATGAAATTTCATAAAAACTTCAAAACTATTTACAAAGAAATTTTTACTCGATATTGTTGTATGGCAGGCAAGTTAAGCCATTGTATGCCATAAATTGGTTAATAAATGCTACAAAAAAATATATTTGATTGAGCAATAAAATAATATGTTTACAATAATAATTCAAATTGAAAAGATGTGTAAGCATATGTTTTTAGAAAACCTTTTGTTCAATGACGTCTGTCTGGTTTTTAATATTTTCGAATTATTTAAAGAATAATCTTTAAGTTAAACGATAAATAGTTCATTTTACTTTGCAACAAGACCATTTCCATTATTGTTAGGGTTTAATGAAAGAACTTATGCAATCTAATGGCCATTTGCATAAAAGATAAAAGTCGCCGTAGTCTAGCAGTCGGCTTATTAGATGTGAGGCATAGTCATTTAGATTCAACAATTTAGAAAAATATTTGTAACACTTATAAATGATTCGAGTGATTCGAATCATTCGTCAAAATTTAGTTGTTGTTGCATTTACAAAGAAAGCAGAAAGACACATAAACAAAACATACAAAGACAGCAAGGAGAGCAAACACACAACATTCTTGTGAGTATTGTAGTGTTCGTACGCGAATCATACTTATTTTGTGATTCGTGTATACGATGAGTCATTATGGAGAGTCGAAATCAATAACATCATGCGTATTCTTAAGCATGAGTACCATGAGTATTTCAAACTTTGAATATGAGTAGTATTAGTATTATATTATTATAATAAGTATGAATGCGTATAAGTATCAGAAATTATAAGTTTTGAATACTCATTGCTGACCCCTGGTCCAAACCCCAGCCCAGATATTTTGAATATTTAGAGTAGTACCGCTACAAGACGAATTATTGCAGATAGTGTCCTGTATCCCTTCAAACTATATAAGCTGGCATCCTCAATCCTGCTGGCATAGTTCAGGAAACTATTCAAACAACACCTTGCTTATTACTTGACAAATACTCAGTTTCCTTTGCAGATTCATATTAAATTTTTGTTCTGGTGATTAATTACCTTATCACAAAGTCTACATATTGTCTAAAACAAGCGTTCTTGTAGTCTGCGACGATCAGTATAGTTCTAGCTACTATCTTCTCAGTTTCTCAAAAAAATCTGTCGTTCGGAGTCGACTTTAAACTGTAGGTCCCGCCACTAATGTATAAAATTTACAAGCACAACGTAAGTGGCGTGAGAAGCTAAGTCGTAATCCTGACTGAAAGGTTGTAATACTACCCCACAGAAAAGTTTTGGTTTCACTTCCTTCCTAGATATCTTTTCCTACTGCTCATTTCCGCAAATTCACACAGGATCTAGGCCAACACTACATTGCTGCCCATTCCGATCTGGAATCAACTTATAGGAGTTAAGTGTACTAATGGCGGCCTGACTGTTAATTATTATTATTACGTTTGTTTGACCTTAAATTTTTTGTGGCTGGTCTACACTTACAATGATTAATTATATATGTATGTATGTATGTAGTTAACGTTCCAATTCTGACCAAACTGAGCTTCATACAATATACATAATAACAGTCAGGATTACCACCTATCTCTTTTGTTAACTTCATACATGAGTGGCGTGACTCAACTGTATGTAGAGTTCATAAAGTCGACTCCTAACGCTAGACTTTTGAGAAAGTTTTCATGACAAAATTATTTATTCTCAGAGTTTTTGCCAGGAATCTGCTGAGAGGAAGTCGCCGTAAAAATATTTTCTAAATATTTCCTTTTTTATTGACGAGGTCTGGCCTGATTGTTTAACAGTGACCTTACGTCTAATAAGCCAACACACTACCTACCAGACTAGGGCGATTATTGAGATTCAATTGCTCCGAAACACTTAATTCTATCACATGATCTGAGCTCCGGTAGGTGTACACTTTTATCATGAAGAGAAATATGCGTTGAAGAACCATGATCAAAAGTGGGTTCAAGTATTATGTCTGTTCAGATCAAGTGCACCAAATTTTTTCACTAACAGAGCTTAATAACTTCAATACTTTAGTAGAGTTCATTATCATTGCCGTGTTAAGGATGATATTTAGTGGGCAGCTTGTGATATTTCCTAATGAATAGTAAGGCATACCACGCGATAAGCTGATAAGAAATAATGAGGGACCGTATACCGTATAGTATTTTCCCTCATAAGGGAGCATGCTACTTGAACAAGAAATCTTAGTTTTTACTCTCACATTGGAGATAAAGAACCGCGGAATTCGATGCCATTAAAATGCTACAGGCTGAGGATTTGATCTGAAAATCGGCTGTTCAAACCCCAGGTCAAACACCTCGAATAAAACTAAACAAAAAAAAATTATTTCTTCGGGGACTTCCTCTCAGCAGATTTCTGACAAAAACTCTGAAAGTAAATCAGTCGTTAAGAATCGAATTTAAAAACTGTAAATCCCCCCACTCATTTATAAAATTAACACACACAATATAAGTGGCGTGAAAAGCTAGGTCGTAGCCTTACGTCTAATGAGACCACGCACTTCCTAATAGACTACGACGACTTCATGAGCTGAGCTTCATAGCTGAGTTTCATAGCTGTGGCTAATATTCAAATTCTCTAATTTGCTTAGGCCTCTCACTCAACTATTTTGTATTGAAAAAATTAAACAGAAAAAAATTTCTCGTTACTTCTGCATAAATAAAGTGTTAGGCTGTAGTGGCGGCCCATTGTGAAATAAAGTGTTACTAACAAAATATTCTACAGCTCTTGTGCAATATTTTCTGTAAAAAACCTCAACATGCTACATATTTTTTTTTTTATTGTACAAAAAGATTACATTTGGTAAATTGTTTCAATATCTTCATATCTACCCATCAGTTCTATCAAACAAAAATTTCTAATTAAATTATACGGAAATTTCATATCCGTATAACAAATAAAATGGCCTCCGACGATGAATCATAACAAGTTTATGGATTTTAAATCCTTTCATTCCTTTTAAAGAAATTCACATACATGAACCCCTATTTTTATGCCACAAATAAAACGTAATTCCGGGATGGAAATTTTTTCCAATTGCAAAATATCAAATTATCATCATTTTATTGCCTACACACACACACACACGCAGATACATAAATGGGAAAAGTTTTATGGAAACTGGCAGATAACGAAAATCATTGAGAAAATCTAAAGTTAAGCCAAAATATTCAAATATCACCCGAAAAGTTTTTTTTTGGTTTTTTTATGTTAAAGACCAAAATAAAATAAATACATACACACAATGTAATCACAATAATAAATTTATGTAAATTAGATTCATCAAATTATATGTATGAGCATACATACATACATATATGTTTTTTTATTATAATTCAACTGATCCAAATACGTCAGGCATTAGCCTTAAATTTACATAAAAATTCAATGGAAAAATGATGTCAAGTCTGAAACTATAGACAACTCATATGATATTTGTATGTATGTTTGCGAAATAATTTTATTTTAGTTTATGTTTTTACATCATATTTGTAAGTTTTGCGATTATAATTGGGGAGATTTTTATAAGTTTCATTAGAATTTATTCACAGTGGGAATATATTTTGTCTATATTAATGTCTGTAGCATCATTGAAAGCACTCCATGCTATAGGATCAAAAAACTATGTATTATTATCGTAGAGTCCAACATGATTTATTTCTAAATGAAACAAAATTTTGAATTAATTTTACCCACTGCCGTACAGAGACCTCCGCCAAACAAAGGCTCTCTTGGTATTATAAAGAGCTTTACATGAAAACCACTTTTATTATAAGATGCTTCAGCAGTATTCTACCAGATGGTCTATTGTACTTATGTCGTCCTCTATTGAGTTACCCAACAATATTATTACATTTCTACCTTTTAAAGACGTTTAAAATATGAGCTTGTAGCTTGTGTTTCATTTTAATTAAAATTCTTTATTATTCGCACAATTCTGTCTGCCACTGTTCACTTATTGATGTAAACAACAACAATTGTCTAATAAGCCAACACATTGCATTATTACTACACCACGGCGACTTCATGTTTACGACATGGGTAACAAATATGCATGGAACCTAGTCCAGACGTTTCGTATAAATCAAAAGTGAAGTGTTGAAAAATGTTATCGATTAAACGCCTCCCTTAAATACAAATCATGTGGTGGAGAAGACTCATATCTATTTTTCTGCATATTTTGTTTATCATTTTATTTTTTTTTTATGAATTATTCAAATTTTTTAACATTTTTACGCCTTTAAGTACAAAATATTTTTGCATCTACATATTCTGCTATTGAAAAATAAGGAACAAGGGCCCAACACCCCTTTCTTATTTATATGGTAACTATAAAGATATGAAACATAAATTTGATTAGACTGTATATGCCATACCATAAACGTACCATAAATGTTGTAGTTTTTTAACATCATCATAGAAAATCTAAATATTTTTCTACATGTCTAACTATATATCAGGATATGTCAGGATATGTGTAGAATATGTATGCATACATGAATATGCATGAGGGTAGAGAGATGTTCATTTTGCGGTCAGTGCTAATAAAATTTACATTTTAAATTAAAACCCATAAAAACTTAAGGAGACTTGATAGAACAAGAATAAAAAATAAATAAAAAAAATGAAATGAAATAAAAAATATTTCATGGTTATGACCACATTAAACGTTGAAATGTTTTTATGTTTTTATGAGATTTCTTTAGTATTTGAATGGTCAAAAAATAGATGGCCTAGTTATCGCTTTTAAATTTAAAAAAATTTTTTAATTTTGTGTGAAAAGTTTCTCTTTTTAAATAATTTTCCAAACTGACCACGGCCATATTAAATGTTTTTATATTCGTTTCATAATTTTCCTCTCATTTTTATTAAAATCCGAAAACTGTAGCACAATTTATTAGTTGTACGCTACAGTAGTGTAAAGTCGATGTGTTATAATTATTGATACGTATAAACATACATACATTACAACCTTTCAGTCAGGATTACGACTTCACTTCAGTTCCTTGAGAAACTTTTTCATGGTAATTTTATTTTTCTCTCAGAGATTTTGCCAGAAATCTGATGAGAGAAAGTCGCCGAAGGAATGTTTTTAATATTTCGTTTTGATGGAGATGTCTGATCTGGGGTTTCAAACGTAGCCTCCTTACGTCTAATAAGCCAACAGACTACCTACTACGGGTTGCCTTTTATATTTCGGGATTAGAGAACAAAAACAAATATTAATCATCGAAAATCGCTTTATTGTTTTTCAAAATATTCCCCATTAAGATCTATACACTTTTGCATGCGTTTGAACCCATTGTCGAAGCACTTTTGCCACTCTGATTGAGGTATCTCCAAAACATGCATTCTGAACGCATCAACCGGTTCTTCATGTGTCGAAAAACGTTGACCTCTTTTATTTTTTACGTACGGGAATAAAAAGAAGTCATACTGTGGCAAGGCATGACTATACGGCGAATGACTCATCAAATCGATGTTTTGAGTGCTCAAAAATGCAGTTGTTTGAGCCGATGTGTGAGAGCTCGAATTGTCGTGGTGAAGAGTGAATGGTCCTCGGCGGTTGGTTTTCCTGATTACTTGGAAGACAACTGGCAAACAAATGGTTGTGTACCACTCAGAATTGACTGTCCTATGTTGTTCTAGCGGTACGATTGCGACATGTCCAGTTTTTCCGAAAAAACAGGCGATCATTTGCTTGGAATAGCTTCGTGCGCGAGCAACTTTTGTTGGATTTGGCTCATCTTGAAACACCCATACAGTCGACTGCTGTTTACTTTCGCGTAAATTCACGATTCATCACCTGTCACGATGTCATAGACGTGTTTCGAAGCACCGCGATCATATTTTTGGAGCATTTCTTTCAACTAATCGACACGAGCCTTTTTTTTGAGCGATTGACAAATTGCGTGGGATCCAAAGCGAACAAATTTTTTTGACAGTCAAATGTATGCTGGTCCCACTAATGCCTAAGGTTGTCTCAATCTCACGATAGGTCCCATGACGATCTTGCAATATCAGTTGGCACACAGCATCAATGGTTTCCGGAACAACAACTGATTTTGAGCTTCATCGCCAAAAATTGAATTTAGTTCATCGATGCACTGTTGTTGAGTTAATCCACGTCGAAAGTTGTAAAAAATAATCGCACGAAAATGTTCACGATTAATCTTTTAAGTTACTATAAACAACACAAATAGCGCTCCTATGTCAAAACGTTCTGATTACGTATAACCTCAGAAATGTCAAGCTTTACGATAGAGCTGTCAGTTGGCAGATTGCAACACTAGGGTTGCCAAATCCCGAAATATAAAAGGCAACCCCAGCATACTACGGCGACTACTGAGATTAAACTATTCCGAAAAAGTTCCACATTCGACTCTATCACATGATCTGAACACGCCAGAAATATTTGGACAATCTCCGGCATGAAGAGAAATATCTGTTTGAAAAACAATGATCAAAAACTGGTTCAAGTATTATATCTGTTCAGATCAACTGCACCACATTTTAGCATAAACAGACCTTCATAACTTCAATACATTAGTAGAGCTCAGTATCATTCGCGTATTAAGAATGATATTTAATGGACAGCTTTTGCTATTTATTGCATAAGATGGAATTCCTAATGAATAGTAAGGCATACCTCGCGATAAACGTAAGGCTTCATGCAAGTGAATAAATAAGCTGACAATAAATAATGAGGCACCATATACCGGATAGTAGTTTACCTCATAAGAGAGCATGCTACCTGAACAAGAAACCTTAGTTTTTCCTCTCGCATTGGAGATTAAGAACCTTCGGAATTGGATGTCATTAAAATGCTAAAACCTGAGGATACATACATACATACATAATTGGTCATTACAATCCTTCAGTATGGATTACTACCTAGCTTCTCACACCACTCATGTTGTGTGAGTTAATTTTATGCATGAGTGGCGGGACCTACAGTTTAAAGTCGACTCCGAACGACAGATTTTTGAGGAACTTCTCAGGGCAATTTTATTTACTTCCCAGAGTTTTTTGCAAGAAATCTGCTGAGAGGAAGTCGCAAAGAAATACTTTTCATATTTTTCGTTTAATAAGTCAACACATTACCTACTAGACTACGGCGACTGGAGGATTTGATCTGAACAAGAACTTCGGAGACTAAGGTCGTAGATTGACGCAATTCATTCCTGTGGAAAGTAGGCATATCGCAGCATATCTGTGGCGTTTCAATGAATCTGAGTACCTGAGCTGAATGTCATGAACTTGTAATGAAGGGTAATTAATTATACTTCTTTAAGGCAGAAGCTGCTCAAGGTTGTATTCTAGGACTGCGGTGTATTTTACTCGAACATTCTTGAAGAATTGCTGAATTTGCCGATGCTCTCTTGTTTATTGTGTAATTAATACACTCGGAAGTCTGCGTAATCTAGTAGGCAGTGTGTTGGCTTTTTAGACGTGAGGTCACTGTTCAAACCCCAGGTCAAACACCTCGAACAAAACGTAATAAAAAAATTTATTTCTTCGGCGACTTCCTATAAGCAGGGCATGAATGCGGCTTCCATTTAATGACTTCTGCCGTGGGTTCAGATCCGCTGAGGAAGAGGAGACTGTTATCCGATTTCTTTGTCAATGACCATCTCTAGCGAGGCTCTCCAACATTTGTCAGCTTGACGGAGCCATAGTCCATTGATGTTAAGGATATAGCCTCGTTTATCAAGCTTTCGGGCTGGTTTTTCAGCGTCTGGTAGTCGTGCTTTAAATGTGCAGCCCTTGCGCTGACCAACTTCTCCCTCCTTGGTTCGCAGGAACTTGGTCAGTACAGAGGGTGCGTTCACCTGTGGCATCACAACGGGCCGCTATGAGTGCTCAAGTAAGCTTTTGATATCAAAGCTACCACACTCACCTAACCTATCCTACCAGCAGAGTTCTGGCAAAAACTCTGAATGTAAATAAATTTTCCATGAAAAATTTCTCAAAAAATCTGTCGTTTACACAACATAAGTGTTGTGAGAAACTGTGGCGTAATCCTGACTGAAGGGTTGTAATGACTAATTATGTTTGTATGTATGTAATACACTCCTAAAATGTGAAAGTTTTTTTCAATGTTTTTTAGACAAGGCTATAATGTCGATATATAGTACGTAGGTAACGAAACAGTTGGCCTTGACTAACACTACTTTTCTTACTTGTTTTCTGAATATTTTCGAAAGAAAAAAAAAGGGCACCACACTTGACAAAATATTTATGTTTACGAGTGTTATTTGTAGTTCATGCAGACAAAGAGACAACTGTAGAAATTTCTACGCCAAGGACTGCATCAGCAGATGTTTTCATATGCAACATTGCATGCAACATACGTACAACATAGTTGTTGTTGTTATTGTTGCAAAAGTTTTTGCATTTATCTGGAGAACGAAAATATGTTTTTTGCCAACAAATGCTCCTCAAATAAATCTTACTTAAGCGTAGATAAACGATTTTAAGCTTTTCTTAAATTTATTTAATGGTTTTGGATTCTACGAGAGTTAAAGTGAGTTGGGTATGGTTAAGACACTCATAAGAAATCTAAAAAATAATAAAAAAAAAGGGACGAGAAAACATACTTATTTCTGTTTTGGTACTAATAAATAATAAAGTAGGAAATATTTGTTACTATTACGTTTCGGTTACAAGAAGGAAAAATGGAATCGTAATTAAAGTTGGTTTAACAACAATGGATCACACCCTATCTCTCTCTATCTCTCACTCTCTGTTAAGCGATTGTGCAAAAGTAACAAAATGTTTAACTAAAGCCAGATTAGTTTAACCACATGTATTAAAAACTTCTTAAATGATAAGACATAATCTTATTAACAAATTAAGAAAATATTGTAACTGGAATGGAATATATTTTAAGAAAACAAAAATTTTCTTTCAGAGATGTATAGCAGTTGCTGTAAGCCAATTAATATTATTCTAAAAAATTATTTCCTTTATATCTTTCATTTATTTTAATAAAACGTTTAAAAATTAGAACAACATCACGGGTGGGCCATCTATCGGTTTAAATTTGAACCATCGGTTATTTCGAATCTGGCAATACTTATGTCATTCTGTTCTCTCCATTCATTATCTCCACTGTACGTAATGAATCGATTTACACTGGATCATCGTTGGCATTTATTGGAAATTTATTTCCAAAACGAAAGCTATTGGTCGAAAATTGCATGAAAATGTCTTCAAAAATTTGGTCGCAAAGCAGTACCAAACAGAGATCAGCAATGAGTAGCTTTTTCGCTACTCATAAGTACTCAGTGAGTCAACAGTATTGAAATCCAACTACTCTCATTCATTCGTACTCAGAACAACATTGATATAACGGATGATTTTTTTAGCTATTATCTTTTTGGCAACACTGGTTTAAACAGCTCACGTACGTTTCGTGTTTTGTTTCACTGTCAAACATCTTCAGTTTGGTCTATAATTTAACCATGAATCGTCTTACAAACGAACAACGCTTGCAAATCATTGAATTTTATTATCAAAATACGTGCTCTGTTAAGAAATTTCATCGCGCGCTTCTTCCATTTTATGGTCAGTTTAATCGACCCATTGAAGCGGCTATTCGGGCTATTGTGACTAAATTTCGCACAAAATTTACATTGTTTGACATTAAACCACCAACACGCTTTCGTAGAGTGCGAACTGAAGAATATATCGCAGCTGTATCGGCCAGTGTTAATGATGACCATCAATTATCGATTCGTCGCCGTTCGCAGCAATTGGGCCTCTGTTACTCAACAACGTGGAAAATTTTGGTGAAGGATTTAGATGTGAAGCCTTTCAAAATACAGCTGGTGCAAGAATTGAAGCCGAACGACCTACCGCAACGCAGAATTTTTGGTGAATGGGCTCTTGGAAAGTTGACCGAAAATCCACTTATTTACCGAAAAATTGTGTTCAGCGACGAAGCTCATTTTTGGCTCAATGGATACGCAAATAAGCAGAATTGTCGATTTTGGAGTGAAGATCAGCCAGAAGCATTGCAAAAGCTACCAATACATCCAGAAAAAGTCACAGTTTGGTGCGGTTTATGGGCTGGTGGCATCATTGGATCGTACTTCTTCAAAGATGCTGCGAATCGTAACGTAACTGTGAATGGTGAGCGCTACCGTGAGTTGATACCCAACTTTTTTTTTGCCCAAAATGCAAGAGCTTGACTTGCATGATATGTGGTTTCAACAAGACGGTGCCACATGCCACACAGCACGCGTAACAATGGACTTATTGAGAGGCGAGTTCGGTGAACATTTTATTTCACGTTCGCGACCGGTCAATTGGCCGCCTAGATCGTGCGATTAAACGCCTTTAGACTATTTTTTGTGGGGCTATGTTAAAGCGTATGTCTATACAGACAAGCATGCTTCAATTGACGCATTGGAAGACAACATTGAAGCATTTATTCGTGAGATACCGGCCGAAATGTTGGAAAGAGTATGCCAAAATTGGACTAAGCGCATGGACCATTTGAGGCGCAGTCGCGATCAACATTTGCATGAAATAATCTTCGAACATTAAATTATATGGACCGTAATATCGATTCAAATAAAGATTTCATGCATTTTTCTGAATTTTATGTTTTTTTTTTTTAAATTTTCATATAGCTCTTAAAAAATCACCCATTATAAGCACAAGTTGCATTCAGTATGCGTACAACGCTGACATCAAACTCATACCATTCGAACTATGTTTGATTCATACGCCTACTCATTCAGATTCATAACTCTAGAAAAATACTTATAATACTTATAAATGATTCGAGTGATTCGAATCATTCGTCAAAATTAACAGTCTTAGTTGTTGTTGCATTTACAAAAAAAAGAAGAAAGACACATAAACAAAAAAGACAAACACAGCAAGCAGAGCAAACACACAACCTTCTTGTAGTGTTCGTAGGCAAATCATACTAATTTTGTGATTCGTGTATACGATGAGTCATGGAGAGTCCAAATCAATAACATCGTGCGTATTGTTAAGTATGAGTACCATGAGTAATTCAAACTTTGAATATGAGTAGTATGAGTATGACATTAAAATAAGTATGAAGTATCAGTAAGTAAGTATCAGAAATTATAAGTATGATTCGAATCTACTCATCGTTTTGAATACTCATTGCTGATCTCTGGTACCAACACTACTCGCCATACACAAGTTTACTGCTGGAGATCGTGATTGTTGATGCGCTAAGACGTAAGCGTGCTTGTACAGTGCGTACACCCTAAAATATCGAATGTGTAAGTGAGAGCATCAACTCGTCATCGTTCTCAAGAATTGAACATTTCACGTACCACTTTACGTCGAATTTGATCATTCGCTTTGTTCTCACTTCACTGGATGGGACAACGATAAATGAAGCTCATTTTCATCTTGGTGGGCACGTTAATAAGCAAAAATTGCCTTATTTGGGGCTCAGAAAACCCGCACGTGGTCTTACAGAAGCGAGTGACTATTTGTTGCGGCTAATCTATCGAAAAAATCTATTGCACCATGATAACCAATTTTTTAGTGCCCTTATCAAACGCCAATTCTAACAAGGATTGTTCGAATATTGAAGTCGTCGTAGTCTAGTAGGTAGTGTGTTGGCTTGTTAGACGTAAAGCCAGGGTTCGAGCCCCAGGCCAGACATCATACAAAAAGTATTTCTTCGGCGACTTTCTCTCAACAGATTTCCGGCAAAAACTCTGAGAGTAAATGAAATTGCCATGAAAAGTTTCCCAAAAATCTGCCGTTCGGAGTCGACTTTAAACTGTAAGTCCCACCACTCATGTATAAAATTAACACACACAACATAAGTGGTGTGAGAAACTACGTCGTAATCCTGACTGAAGGATTGTAATGACCAATTATGTTATGTTATGTGTTCGAATATCGACATCTCGCTTTCGTGTACAATGCCAAAATTATGTCAACTTCCAGAGGAACTGCCCAACGAGCTAATGCTTTCAAGAGAGTCGTAAGCAAGGTTTTCAGAATCTATAAAAGCAAGATGAAGCATTTAGAAATCGAATATACTATTCTACCCAATGTTTCTCGTACATTAAACAAGATCAGGCACGACTACTTAATAGACTCTTAGCTCAGGCATCCACGCATCTGTATTTTCTGCAGCATATAGTAAATATTTTGAATGTAACCATATGGTGCTGAATAAATGCATCTGAATTTACAACCATTGACAGAAGCCATCTCTTTTCATCCTAACTAGAACTAAAATTTTTTATTAAACTCTCATGCTTACGATTTGCATATATTCTCAGGCTTAAAACCAATTGTTGTCAAGTGCCATTTAATACTTAAGCTCGCATGATTCAGAACGGCAGGGTATTTTAATGCCTTTTGTAAAATTATCACGTATGCACCAATATTAAATCGCCCTCATTATCTTTTCGCAGTTATTAGTACCGCTTTCATTTTTTGTGCACCTAATGCGATGCCAGCTTTACAGCCATTTCCATATTCTGGCTATAACACCTTCATGTGTGAGGGTCATGGGTGCTTACCTCACCAAAGACTCTGGTGCTTTACACTATACCTGATATATGCACCCGTTTACGATTTTTAAACTGTCCCATTGCGCCCAATATGCTTTTGTAAGATGACCTTCTGCGGATATCTCATTTCTGGTAGGCCGTTTGTCCTCTTCCTTAGCTGCAATAATCTTCGGCAATATTGGGTCACTTGGTCTTAGTTACTTATCGCGTAATGAGAGAAATACATACATACCTAATTGGTCATTGTAACCGTTCAGGAAGGATTACTACTTAGCTTCTCATACGATGTCTGCGTTAATTTTGTCCATGAGTGACGGGACTTAGAGTTTAAAGTTGACTGTGGACGACAGATTTTTGAGAAACTTTTCATAGCAATTTGATTTACTTCTCAGAGTTTTTGCCAGAAATCTGCTGAGAGGAAGTCGCCGCAGAAATATTTTTACATTTTCGCTTTGTTGGAGATGTCTGATCTGTGGTTTAAACCAAGGCCTCACATCTAATAACTCAACACACTACCTGCTGGACTACGGTGACTTCAAGGGAGAAAAATATTTCCCAGAAATTTACATTCAAACTTAAAAATACGTTACTAAATTTAAACTATTTAAACGATTTTGCCATAAACGACATTTAACACAACAATAAATTCCATGTAAAATGAATGAGTGTGTCCTTCCACCCTCGAGCACAAGATTCTGTGTGGCACATTTCCTTATCACTCATAAACATACATTGAATTTGCAAATGAACCTCAAAAACATGAGAATTCATAAATATTTTAAAGCTTAAGATGGGAAAAGGAAGTATTTTCGTCATACATGCACACATGCACACACACACACACACACTATATGTGTGCATGATGGAAAATATAGAAGAAGGAAAAAGGAAATATCACAAGTACTTACAAAATAAGGTGGTAATTCAGAAAGAGAGAAAGACATAATCGTATGCACATAAATACACTTAGTCACACACGTACACATGAAGAAAGATTTTCTTTAAGAAACGTTCACATGCTGGACAATGCAGGACATTCAATGAAACTTGCGGAAAAGTCAAGTTATGCTAGAAATCAAGCAAAAAATAAGACGAGAAAAAAATTGGAAAGAAAATATTGTGTCTTGTAGTAGAATTCATGATAAAGATTGCAAATATTTACCAATACTTTGCATGCAAACTTGCCACAAACACATTTCACATGAGACAATGATAATGGAATGGTAGCGTGTGTGTGTGTGTGTAAAAGCCAACGCAGACAGAAACGCTTGATATTTTCAAAAAGTAATAAATGGTGTATGAACATCACAATTGGTATGTATAGTTTACATTTGCATCTCAGCATGTTTACATTTTGCATTGAGTACCAACTCTGTCCGTCCGTCCTCAACTTTAGTTATCTCCCTCGTCTCTTTCCCTAGAGCTGTTCCACTTTGCCCTTGAGAATATAATGTTCATACAGTAAGTAGAAGAAGAAGAATAAAAAAAGTCATTTGCTTACTTTCAACATGTATGCCAGCCACAAGCAGCAGCAGCAACACTACAACCAATGTATGCTCAAGTTTAAAAATGTTTTAATAGTTTATTACCCAATACAAGTTATGGAGTTGTCAACAGATAAGACAATAAAAATAGCAGCAAAGGAGTATTTTATTAGTATCGCTTCCTTGCCATTCAAATTAAATCTTTCGAAGTTATACTGGGTGGAACGCATTCGAACGCATATCCAATTTTGAACGACTTTGATTCATACATCATTGTACAATGGGTCAATCTGACCTCCGGGTACTGTACCTGTCTTGACTGATAGGTACACGTCCTCTAACCTTGATTCATAAATGAAACGCTTCTAACAGGAATTCTAATGGGACACTGCGTTATTGGCAGTTTCGCTGACAAGCTCGGTCTGCCCCATCTGGATTTCTGCGGAATGAAACGGAATCGATGCAACACTTTTCATGTGAATGTCCTACACTTCAAAACAGACGTCATCGGTTTTTGGCTGACAGAACGTTTGAAGATCTAGGCATGGTGGCCGGTTTCATCCGGAGCTCGTGGTAATTCAAGCCCACCGCTAACGGATCATGCTAAGGAGCTTACCAAACACTTGATAACCCAACGGGCCATAGGGGCCGCGAGTGAACTTGCGTGTGAACGGCAAGGTACCCGCTAAACTAACCTATCCTTGAAGTATAAATACATAATTGGTCATTACAACCCTTCAGTCAGGATTACGACCTAGTTTCTCACACCACTTATGTGTGTGTTAATTTTATACATGAGTGATAGGACCTACAGTGACCTACAGTTTAAAGTCGACTCTCACAGTTTTTGACGGAAATCTGCTGAGATGAAGTCGCCGAAGAAATACTTTTTATATTTTGTTTTGATGTCTGGCCTGGGGCTCGAACCCTGGCTTTACGTCTAATAAGCCAACACACTACGTACTAGACTACGGCGACTTCAACCTTGAAGTATAAAATCGGCTAAAGTTGACCGATGTCATGACATGGGTTATGCTGGTTTTGATGACTACTGTGGTTTGCGGCTTATTCGAATGCACCTGCAACTTAATAAAACCCCACCAGAAATCGTCGGGCAGGGTTAAATCGCGCTATCTCGGTAACATCATCTTCTACGTGAGATGACCATGACCTTAAATTGTTCGTACAGAATATTCAATGTGGCATGAGCTGTGTGGCACATAGCAGTGTCCTATGAAAATCACACATCAATGGGTAACAGTATTTAGGTTAAAACAAGTTGATTTTCATCGATCTTGTGTTGGACGCTCTTGGGTCTTATGAGGATTAGTATGATTTGTCTAGAAGTACCCATCCTTCCAGAAATACAAATCGCTGAAGATAATTTTCCGATGAAATTAAACTCACTTATCATTCTGCTATAGAGTCCACTCAGCGACCACAAGTCTTTGTCTTACTTATTGGACAGACGCAGCTTTAACAAGATGGCCGTTATCAACTGTCAAAGTTTGAAAGTCCCTGTTCGAAGAAACGAAATATAAAATAGAGTGCTTCTGCAGTTGCACATCTGATTAATCTGTTGAAGCCACCTATACACACATACAGACATACATACATACATAATTTTCATTACTAACCTGAAGTCAGGAGCAGTTATGATTGACAATAGACTCACATTCAAGGAGCACCTGACACATATTGATAAGAAGTGTGCGGCGGCAACGGGCGCACTCGCTCGGATAATGCCTAACTTGGGAGGTCCGAGACAGGAGAAGAGGCAATTGCTAATGAGAGTGGTTAGATCGATTGCTCTATAAGCAGCCCCTATATGGGCCGAGGCCATGGATAAGAAGACATATATAATAGGAGTTGATGGGGGTAATTTCTGCCTTCCGCACGGTATCTACGGATGCAGCCTTGGTGATTGCGGGGATGATGCCGCTACGAATGTTAGTTGAGGTATAGAGGAGAAAACGTTTAACAAGTAGGAGAACGAGGCTAGTACACTCTGACCTGGTGAATAATGATGCAATGAATAGGTGGCAGCACGAGTGGACTTCTTCCACAAAGGGAAGATGGACCTACAGATTAATACCAAATATAGAAGAATAGAAGAATGGACTAGAAGGAGGCACGGCCAGGTGAATTTTTACCTTACACGGTTCTTAACGGGCCACGGTTGCTATCGGACATATCTCTATAAGTATGGGAATGATGTGGATGAACTGTGTCCATCATGTCTAAATACAAGCGAAACAGCAGAGCATATATTCTTTACTTGATCGCGCTACGAATACCGACGAAATTTCCTAGAGAGGACGGTCGGATGCCAGGTGACTCCCGATAAAGTGGTTAACCTGATGCTAACATCATGCGAAAACTGGAACGCGGTATGTTTATTCGCGAAGGAAGTTCTAGTACAACAGAGGATAATACAGAGAGCGAGAACAGCAGAAATGGATAGCAGCACTTGCTGAATCTTTACCTTCCCCGTTGTAATACTTGATTGTGGTCCCTGGGGGGACGACTTAATGGAAGTCTGACGAACTAGGTTGGGTTTAGTACGTATGAATTTAGCAAGCCGAGAGTAAGTCTTGCGGCGAATCGTGCACATTGTGTAGACCGGGCTACCAATATCTTTTGAAGATTACCAGCCTTTAGCTCGCATAGCTATAAAGAAAAAACCTTCAGTCAGGTTTGCAACCAAACTTCTAAACGTCACCCATGTTGTGTGCGTTAATTTTATACATGAGCGGCTGGACCTACTGGTTAAAGTCGACTCTAACGGCAGAATTTTTTTTTTGGCAATTTTATTTTTTTCTGCTGAGAGAAAGTCGCCTAAGAAATATTTTTTTATATTTCGTTTCGTTACAGATGTTTGAGCTCGGATTTGAACCGTGGCCTCTTGTCTAGTAAACTAACACATTATCTACTAGACTAAGACGACTTTATGCCACTGGAAATATCTGGCCCAGTTCCATTAATTGCTTGCCATTGCTGTTACTGATTATACAACTAGGCTTACCAATGTCAGTTCGAATGTATATGATTGCGCCTTCTTGCCTCCTGAGTGGATTAATAGTAAAGGAATGAAAAGAAGGTAGTGTGTTGGCTTATTAGACGTAAAGCCAGAGTTCGAGCCACAGGCCAGACATCAAGACAAAATACAAAAAGTATTTCTTCGGCGACTTCCTTTTAGCAGATTTCTGGCAAAAACTCTTAGAGTAAATAAAATTGCCATGAAAAGTTTCTCAAAAATCTTTCGTACGGAGGCGACTTTTAACTGCAGGTCCCACCACTCACGTATGAAATTAACACACACAACATAAGTGGTGTGATAAACTAGAACGTTGTACAATGGGTCAATTTGACCTCCGGGTACTGTACTTGTCTTAAATGACAAGTACACGTCCTCTAACCTAACCTAACCTAAAGGAATGAAACCTTGGAATTAAAATTCGAAATGCATAATGAAAAGTTTTTTCACTTTTTCGCTGGCTAACGAAATGTAAGTTATGAATTATTTTTAAAACTATTTTACAGATCATTTCTAAGCATATAGGAGGACAATTTTTTTTACATACAACAGCATGTACTCGTATAGTATGTTTGTTTATATGAAATGCAAGTAAGTACTTCATATACATACACTTGAGAATACATATTCATTTATCTAAATTTTCTAATGTCTATAAGCCACATGCAACGACAACAACAAAAAAAGAGAACAAAGTATGGGAGAAAACGTAAGAAGAATATGAAACGTGAAACCCCATTTTATCAAAAGGGAAAATGCAGAGCAAAAATTTAGAAATATTTTGAAATAAAACAAAAACAAGAATATTTATACACAAGACGAATAAGTCGAATTAATTGAGCACTTTTAGTTTGAGGGACTTAAAAATAATTTCAAAATAAGCATTCTGTCCGGGAAACCCAACGCGCGGAACATCAGTTTCAGGAATGAGGATCATTTCTGGATACCCATATTGGGAGATCCAAGAGATCCAAGGGCGTCAAATGCATTCCGAAAAAGTTATTGTTTGGTAAATACTTTGGGCTGACGGCATATCTGAATAAAAACGATATTTGTTTTCAATAGGACGGCGCTAAGTATCATACAGCTTACTTACTTACTTAATTGGCCATAACAACCCGATTAACGGATTTCAGCCTGCCGGAACACATTCTTACAGGCGCTTCTGCTTCTTGCGCGCCTACGAAAGTTGGTCACACCAATCGATGACAGGGCTTCCTCGATTTGGTCCTTCCAACGGATACAAGGTCATCCTCTTCGCCGACTTCCGCAGATCCCCGCATCAAATACCCGTCTCGCCGGAGCATCCTCCTCCATTCGAACGACATGACCGAGCCAGCACAGCCGCTGTGTATTAATACGCTGCACAACGTCTATGTCGTTGAGGAGCTCATACAGCTCACTGTTGAATAGGATGCGGAAATCATTGCCAAATATTACAGGATCGAAGATCTTACGTAGTACTTTTCTTTCGAACACTCTCAAGGCTGCTGCGTCAGTGCTTAATAGGGTCTCTGTCTCTGCGCCATAAAGAAGCACGGGTAGGATAAGCGTCTTGTAGGGCATTAGTTTTGTCGTACGAGAGAGGTCTCTGCTATTCAATTGCCTACTGAGCTTATGCCACAATAAATATTTTGTACGAGCGATTTGAGGGCACGATCATCTCACGTGGGGATGATGTGAACAACAAGATTATACCTTCCCTTGTGAGAGTTTCAAACTATTGCGGTTCTCCAAGGAAACATAAACGATATCTCATTCAATTTCAATATTTCGCATGCTATCCGGACAGAGAAATTGAGGCAGATATTTAACAATGTTACCCCCATACATAATGATATCCTTAAGTTTTTCAAACGAATAAGACATTTTGATGATATCTGCCACACACGTTCTTTTATTTAATTTTACAAATAGGAAACCTTTAAAAGAAGTACCCTTTACCTTTAGATGGTTAAGAAAAGTATTAATTTTTACGTTTCCATACTTAACGTGTGATTTTTTAATCGTTTCGGTTTTTCATAGTGAAAGAAACACAGAAAAATTTGAGTAGGTAGTGTGTTGGCAAAAATTCTGTTTGAAAATAAAATTGCCATGAAAAAATTTCTTAAGAATCTGTAATTCGGAATCGACTATAAGCTGTAGGTCCCGCTACTCATACATAAAATTACCACTCACCATAAGTGGCATGAGAAACTAGGTCGTAAACCTGACTGAAGGGTTGTAATTATCAATTATGTTATGTATGAACCTGGATAATATATTTGACTGAATTTCTTATTCACATAGCCAACACTCTAGGTTAGATTATGTTATGGAAGATGACGGACCTTCTTTAAAGGGCGAGGTCCCACTTACACCAGCATTCAGGACCTTTGTGGTATCACAACTAAAATTTAACACCGACAGCAAAGATTTCCTATATCCGCGGTGTCTACGCCTCTATTGGCCTATTCCTATGCAAGTTTTGTGCAATTTTCCGAACATTTCAACTGAAATGTCATCTATGGCTGCAGTAATATTGGTTTCTGGGACAGGAATTGTGGATAGTTTATCTCTGTACACTAGAGTCTGCACTGTATCTGCACAAAAATTATTCTAACAGCATCAAATAGCATCCTCTTGGCTATCAATACAAGGCGTGAGATTATTTCCTCCTCAGATTGGCTCCTCCAAATGTTCATAAAACCGTAAAACGTGTGGTATGTGGCGGAATCATGTCCACCAAGTGCGATTTTAACATTTTGGGTAATCAAACCATAGAGCATATTAGAGGCTCTATTGACCGCCACGTTGTGACTGACATAGTTCTTGAACAAGTACAGTGTGCCTTTCTTTAGCAATTTTTAAACTACGTCTCGCTGCTCTTCACATCAAATTCGCCAACATATGTACATCGTTGATCTTAAACGATTATAATCGCCATATCAGAACGAAATTATTTTATTTTTGGATTTCTCAAACGCTTAAACAAATTTAATTATTTTACAAAAAACGTACACTGTAAAGATAGACTCCCAAAGATAAAAAATTAAAGCAAAATATTCGTAAGGACAGGAGAGATATAAAAGGAACCCATAACTACAAAGACATGCACCCTTAATAGCAAATGCCACAATCTGGGGAAATGTATGTATTATAATTGCATGTGTTTACGTATGCATATGTACATGTATGTATATTAGGGTTATACTAAGGTTAGGTTAGGTTAGAGGACGTGTACTTGTCAATTAAGACAAGTACAGTACCCGGAGGTCAAATTCACCCATTCTACAACGTCCTAGTGTCTCATACCACTTATGTTGTGTGTGTTAGTTTGTATACATAAGTGGTGGGACCAACAGTTTAAATTCTACTCCGAACGACATTGTTTTGAGAAACTCTTCATGGCAATTTTTATTTACTCTCAGAGTTTTTGCCAGAACTCTGCTGAGAGTAAGTCGCCGAAGAAATACTTTTTCATATTTAGTTTTGATGTTTGGCCTGGGGCTCGAACCCTGGCTTTACGTCTAATAAGACAACACACTACCTACTAGACTACGGCTACATCAGTGTTGCACTAAACTTGTAAACCAATTGAAACAAAACCCATTTGGGTCCTATCACATGTTCCGCTGTATTACTATTGTGACTATGTGTCTACAATACGTGGTTGTCATTTCATAGCCATTCTGTCAAACACTGAGGACCGAGGAAAAAGTTTTTTAGTGTTCTCCTCTACCTCTTCGGTTTTACAGTTGCTGCAAAAATTGTTGTAGAATACTAACAGCATTTGATTCCATTAACCGGAGATCAGTATCAAATTATGGCGACAATGACTAAAATTAGTATGAATTCTTAAAGAATCAAGAAATAAAATCGTGTCACCCAATATATCCCTAAAGAACCATATTTATTTTGTCTCCATGTAAACGAAATGATTTCCCATATTTTTGAAGTCGCCGTAGTCGAGTAGGTAGTATGTTGGCTTATTAGACGTAAAGCCAGGGGTTCGAGTCCTAGGCCAGACATCAAGACAAACTACAAAAAGTATTTCTTCGGCGAATTCCTCTCAACAGATTTCTGGCAAAAACTCTGTGAATAAATAAAATTGCCATAAAAAAGTTTCTCAAAAATCAGTCGTTCGGAGTCGACTTTAACTGTAGGTCCCACCACTCATGTAAAAAATTAATACACACAACATAAGTGATGTAAGAAATTTGGACGTTGTACAATGGGTTAATTCGACCTCCGACCCTCCTGAAGTTTGTGTGACGTTGGCCCCTCAAGAAAGGGGCTTTGTTTCTTTGAGGAACTTCAACCTGCTACCAAACATACCCTCATCTTGTTATTATTTTTGTCGCTCCATTTAAACAAGTATTTCCATTTAAACAGTCTGTAAGTAGCACGTCCTAAATTTAAAGTGTCGTTGCTTTTTTTTTTTAATTGTTTATACATTTATTCAAATACTTAAGTTTAAACTATTATAAACACTAGTTAACAATAATAAATTCAATTATACAATGTCTCTAAATCGAGCGCTCTAATAATATAATATAACATAATAATAATTTGCTTTTTACAAAAAAATAACAATATTTATATATTTACAAAAGTGAATATAATTTTTAATATAGAATAGTACAATGAAAAATTACAAAAAACATTATTTTTATATCAGGAAAAAGTAAAGTTAAGTCAGAGGGGTAAAAAAGAAATAGATTAACTTTAGTTTGGTAGCCACCAAAATATTTTGGCATTAGATTTTTGCGCTAATTTTAGATCCTTTTCTGATATGCTTGCACTGTATCTCATATCTAATTGATTTAAATTACAATTAATTGCTTTTGTAGTCGCCCGTCTATAATTGTGATATAAGATGGGAACCCCATTATTGTTTTGAACTAATCCTTTGCTATCCAGGTACACAAAAGCTTCTGGCGGAACAAATCCACTTTTTAAGGTTCTAGTTATGTATTCATAATTTGTGTAATAAGGAGCCATTATATAACTATTATCTGTACATTTGCAACATCGTGCAACGTGATTTCTTATCAGGTAAATTATAAAATTATCTATGCGTATTATATTTGCATTATTGTACAGAATCTTGTTAGAAATATACTTTGTGAAGTCACTATTTGCAGATCTATAAAGTGAAGTGCATGATCTTATACATTTCCTCTCAAATATTCTAAATTTTTCCATATATGAGGGGGAAATATTGAACCAAATGGGACATGCGTATGTAAGAATAGGCATAATTAAGGATTGATACATTATTATTTTAACTTTTTAACTCTTAATATATTTCGAGTGAAAGAGAGATCTATATGCAAAATAAGCTTTTCTTGCTTTGGATAAAGTTTCCTTAACATGAACATTGAAATATAAAAATTTATCGACAAAAACACCCAAATATTTTACTACTTCTTTTACTGGTATGTTGCAATTATGTAAATTAGACTTTATCTGAAAACTTTTCCAATTTTTCCTTATATCATAATTGCATTTATTCACTGGTGGTCTAAACAGTATAGTTTCACATTTTTGTGCGTTTATTTTCATGTTCCAATTGAATATTGCTCTACCTTGTTGTAGGATATCTGTAAATAGTTGTTAATTTTTTCGATTTTATCGTCATTATAGTATGTTATAATATCATCTGCAAATGAAATGATGTTATCTATTTGGTTAAGAAGATCTAAAATAAACAAGTTAAAAAGGATGGGTGAATTGACTGTTCCCTGTTGTAGTCCATTAATGATATTAAATGATTTATCGGTTACAATATTCTGGTAGGAGACTTTAAATTTTTTATTGCTTATCATGTTATATATTAGTATTATTTGGTTTAAGGGTAGTCCGTATTGAAATAGTTTATGTATTAAGCCATCGATCCAAACACTATCGAATGCTTTTTCCATGTCTATGAGGCATGCTCCTGTACAAAACTTTTTTTGCCAATTCCAGTTAATATCGGAGGTTATTTTATGTATTGCGAACCAAATAGTACAAAAAATTTGCGACCCATAAGTTTACTACTTAACATCAGTAAAATTTTTGAAGTATGCGCAAATAATATTCTATGTAAATTTTGTAATAATAATAATATTAATAGCGAAAAGCAATTCGGCTTTAAATTCAAACACTCTACCATTAAGTGTCGTTGCTTAGAAACAACATCATCTCAGTTAGCGTTCATTAGATGTAATGGTGGGTTCTACTCTGTCTGAATTATTCCTACTCTATCCCGGTTGGTTGCGCTACTAACCTTCCTCCGATACTTGTTGTCGATCTTATTCACTCAGCAGGAAATCAAAAATCTTTCTTGATATATTAATTGGAGGCGATTGAAAACCATAACAAGAACTGTTCGCCTTCTCCGTGCGTTTATCTGGCATTACTCAGGTTTACAGCTGAGCGCCTTAACTACTACACCACGCCACCCCGAGAGAGAAATGCGTATCAGCTACGTTAGTACCTTCTACGTTCGAGAATCCCAATCGGTGATAAGTGCCAAATGTTGTGGTAAATCTAAATACGATCTTTTGCTAATTGCTGTTTCATTGTAATTTATTCTGTAATAAAAAAGTTTCGCGACATGTGTCTGAAGTATTGTCACACTTATACGTATTATCATTTTATAGCAATAAGACTAATAAAGGAAAGGTGCTAACAAATATTTGAATTTTAATTCATGCTTTGTGTGAAATGTGTTTCCAACGAAAAATTATATTTAGCGACGAATCGAACCCACGATACTCACGCTAATAGTCAAGCACACTACCCACTAGATCGAACGAAATATAAAAAAATATTTCTCTCGGCGATATCCTCTCAGCAGTCTTATGAACAAATTAGTGAATAAAATTGCCATGAAAAGTTTTTCAATAATCTCTTGTTTAGAGTCGACTTTAAATTGTAGGTACCGCCACTTATGTATAAAATTAACACACACAACATAAGTGGTTTGAGAAGCTAGGTCGTAATCTTGAACAAAGGGTTGTAATGACCGATTAAGTAAGTAAGTAACGAAGCGCTGTAGGTATAGTGTTGGCGTCTTGGACGAGTACCAGTGGCTCAAATCCAAACTCGAAAAAGCAAACGAAATATGAGAAAAATCTTCTATCGATAACTTTCTCCCAGCAACTTTTTCTTCTGGCAGAAACAGTGAGAGTAAGTAAAATTGCCCCAGGCCAGACATCAAAACAAAATACAAAAAGTATTTCTTCGGCGGCTTCCTCTCAGCAGATTTCTGGCAAAATCTCTGAGAGTAAATAAATTTGCTTTTGCATTGACGTTGTACAATGGGTCAATTCAATCTCCGGGTACTGTACTTGCCTTAATTGACAAGTACACGTCCTCTAACCTAACCTAACCTAAATAAAATTCGAAAGAAAAGTTTTTCAAATTTGTTGTTCGGAGTCGACACTGAACATAATTAACATAAGTAACATGTATGATGTAAAAAATATGTTGTCATACTGACTTAAAGACCAAGTAAGCAATTTGAAGAGCAATGGATATGTTAACAAACGGAATGCAAGCTGCTAGCTGCTTTCTATATCAATTTCGTGCCATTTCTACAGCTTCCAATGCAGCCTTATTTAATGTGGTTTATGTGCCAGCGACTTCACTTTACTATACTGCTTTCATAACGATGAGAATTGAAAGAATACAATCAATGAAGCAGGTACAATGCAATGATTATCGTTTGGAATTGGTTAACATATGATTGAAGTCGCAGTAGTCTAGCAGATAGTGTGTTGTCTTATTAAACATGAAGCCACAATGCAAGCTCCAGGTCAGACATCTCAAACAAAAAACGAAGCATGAAAAAATATTTCTTTGGCGATTTCCTTTCAGCAGATTTTTAGCAAAAACTCTGACAGTAAATAAATAAATAACTCATGAACAGTTTCTCAGGAATCTGTCATTCGGAATGGACTTTCAGCTATATGTCCCATCACTCATGTATAATATTAACACACACAACATAAGTGACTTTAAAAACAAGGTTGTAATTCTGTCTGAAGGGTTTTAATGAAAGATCAGCAATGAATCGTTTTTTCGCTACTCATAAGCACTCATGAATATAAGTGAGTCAACAATATTGAAATTTAACTATGTACTCTGATTCATTCATACTCAGGTTGCAATGAGTATGAGTACAACGTTGACATCAAACTCATACCATTCGAATATGTTTGATTCATACTCCTACTCATTTAGATTCAGAACTTTAGAAATATACTTATAATACTTACAAATGATTCGAGTCACTTGGCTTAGTTGTTAGGTATTTACAAATAAAGAAAAAAGACGAATAAGAAGGAAAGACAGAGTAGCAGAGCAAAAACACAACCTTTTAGTGAGTATTTTAGCTTACGTACGCGAATCATACTTATTTTGTGATTCCTGTAAATGGTGAGTTATGGAGAGTTGAAATCAACAACATCATACGTGGTGTTAAGTATAAATATGATGAGTACTGAATATGAGTGAGAGAGGCATTAAAATAAGTGTGAATGCGTATAAGTATCAGAAATTATCGGTATGATTCGATTCTACTCATCGTTTCGAATTCCCATTGCTGATCACTGGTTGTATTGATCAATTATGTATGTATGTATGATTTAGCAAACCCCTTACGAGGGCTTACGTTTTGGATTATGTAGAGTATATCGTGTACAGAAACCAATTTAAACTGGGAATACATCATTACACATGCCATTGGTGAACTACCGGTTAAACTGTTGGAGAAAGTGTGCTAAAATTATAGATCCATGGATGGACAATGGATGGTTGTCCAAACCCCTACTATCTTCATAAGAACCGTGTGCCCGATGGGCTACGTGATTATCAGATAGTATTGTCATTTCCTGTCGTTTTAACCTCCTATGCAAGTTGATTAGAATACATTTTTCTAAGGCATAAACTTCCGCTTGGAAGATAACCGAGAGTTTCCCGGATAGGTTTCGTAACATTTCAATCTTGGATCAAAAACTCCTACTCCTGTCCCAATAACCCACTGTGTAACGAAAAGTCGACGTAGTCTAATAGGTAGTGTGTTGGCTTATTAGACGTAAAGCCAGGGCTCGAGCCCCAGGCCAGACATCAAGACAAAATACAAAAAGTATTTCTTCGGCGACTTCCTCTCAGCAGATTTCTGGAAAAAACTCTGAGAACAAATAAAATTGCTATGAACATTTTCTCAAAAATCTGTCGTTCGGAGTCGACTTATAACTGTAGGTCCGCGCCGCTCATGTAAAATTAACGCACACAACATAAGAAGTGTGAGAAACTAGGTCGTAATCCTGACTAAATGGTTGTAATGAAAAATTATGTATGTATGTAATGTCAGGCATTCATTTATTGAACCCACATATGTAAGTATTTGATACGTTCTTGTATATTTCTAAAACCCTTTATAATCTATGTTCGAGTGGTATAAGGAGTTAAAGTTGTCACTAATTTTTTCTCGTATAAAACAGATCCACCCTAATATGAATATATTTCTTTGTATGATATGATAAATAAGTACATATCATACTACACATACCACCACACCACTACTTCGATAGTATATTTTTATAATTTATAGTTAACACTTGCTCTTGGAGCAGACCTTAGCTTATGACATGCATTAAATAACTTCTCATCTTTTGTGTGTATGTATGTGTGTGTATATGTTACGTTATTATTATTTTGTAGAAAATTCTCATTCTAATACACAATTACTCTCAAACGCATACACATGCATGCATACATATACAAATAGTGCAACAAAATATGAATTTGCATTCGACATGTTTGTAGTACATAAAAACCACATGCCACACAGATGCATACATTATAACACACACATACACTTTCATTAGGTCATACCATATACATACTATGCATGGACGGATGGATGGTAAATTTTAATAAATCTGAATGTAAATTCTCTTAAATGAAAAATAATATTATTTTGTACGAAGAGAAAAAATGGATTTTTTTCTTTCTATTTGGTTCCTATTTTTATAATTTATTTTTATTTTTTTTTAGTTTTTCTTTTTGTTGTTTTAAGAAATTTATGTTTATGTGTTAATGTGTATGTAAAATACATGTGAGTACCATTATAAATAACCGAAAATGCAATATCCGTTCATTCGTCCAGAGTTAACATGAGAATTTACATGTCTTTTCTGTATGAATAAAAATCAAATATAAATTTAAGCATACACACACAACTATGGTATACAAATTTAATCAATTTAATGATTTGTTTTGTTTCCATTCAATTCAATAAATACTTTTCATTATATTTTGTTTCCAAATCTTTTTTTTTTTCTTTTAAATAATTTATGACAATGTTTATTGTATTGTAAATGGATTTGTTTTTCTTTTTTTTTTACTGGGGTTTCTCTTAACCACACAATTCAATTGGTGAACTGCCAAAGAATTTAAAGTCTTTGAGAAAACCGAATTCAAATGTACTCAACATTTGAAAACCTTATTATTGTGTGATTATTCATATACAAACATTCATATACAGTAGTTTTTCGCTTTAACTAACATTCGATTCAGTGAACATTGCATTTAACGAACACCTAAGTTTTTTCTACTGTACCTCGTATAACGAACAAAACTTTTATGTTGTTCTCGGTATAACGAATAAAATATAAAAATTAAAATAAACAAAACAAAGGTGAAGAATTGAATGGAAGTGAATGAAATTCAGGAGCATAAAATAATACACGAAGGTGTCTGAAGTCGCCGTAGTCTAGTAGGTAATAAATTGTCTTATTCGACGTGAGGCCACAGTCAAACTCCAGGGCAGACAACTCTAATAAAACAAAATATTTCATCGGCGACTTACTCTCAGCCGTTTTCTAGCAAAAACTCTGAAAATAAAATTAAATTTCCATGAAAGTTTTCTTAAAAATCTGTCGTTCGGTGTCGACTTTAAACTGTAGGTCCCGCCAGTCTTGTATACAATTAACACACACAACATAAGTGGTATGAGAAGCTAGGTCGTAATCCTAACTGAAGGGATGTAACGACGAACGAAGAATTTTGCGACGACGAAGCGCAAAATAGTTCTAAGCACGTTTAATCTTTACGTCAACAGATACATACCGGGGTATGTTTTGTGTTTTTAAATCGCCGTATCTCAGGAAGCAATAACTGTAATAACCTGAAATTTCATGATATCCTTACTAGTAGTGTTTTCTACCTTATTCCTAGACTTGAGTAAAAATGGGGGATGGGGGCCAAGGATGTGGATGTGTGGATTATTTCATTCATATCCCTTACGTCAACAGTTGCATACCTGGGCATGTATAATGAAATATATGAAAATATGTATGTTGATATAGGATGTTTATTGAATAAAATTTACAAGTTCTTAATAATAAAATAAAAGAAGCTTCAAATTCAGTCAAATATTACAAAACATAAAAAATATTAAATACTAATTTTTCTCAAATGCATTTATTATATTGCGGCATATTACTTGAAAGAGGAGCACTCACGGCCTCTTTGCATAACTTACAGGATTTTCTGGTTGGCCAACATTTTGTACACGTGTAGCAATTACATTTTGCTTTTATTCTACCAATGCTGTCAAGTTCTTCCACGCTTTCATCTGCAGCACTTCTTATGATCAAAGATTTCCCATATAGCTTGTGGAAAGTATATTTGTAACATTTTTATTTTTGGCTCCGATTTCTATTTCAGCAGTTGTTCGCTGAAGCTGTGTAGAAACATTCTTCGGCGGCTTGTGGAAGCTTTTAACATTGGGTTATTCTCAACGTAAACTTTGTATGCCGCAAGGGCAGCGACGTCTACTGTATTGTAGAAAAAAGCCAAGGGCAATCTATTTCTTCGTCGCTTTGTTGAATATTCTGCTAAAAGCTTGTCCATATTATCGACGCTACCTTTATATTTGTTGTAATATTAGATCATGAGTGGCTTTTTCTTTTGACCTTGCACTTCCCATGAATAACGCATTGCGGAAAGAAGTATTTCCGACTTATTTTTTTGGCATGCAAGAGCACAAGGTAATACTGTTGCTGAAACCAAATATTGTCAACTCCTGTTCCCGTTCTTTAGATAAAGCGAAATATGGTGGTACGAAGACTCGTCTTCTGTTCGCTGTACCTAACAATGATAAACTGCTGTCCATCAGTAAACTTTTCGCTAAGTTATAAGTTGTGAAGAAATTATCACAAACAATATTCAGTCCACTTTCAGGAAAAAGATTGACGCACAAGTCCTTCACCCTCTCGCCTACATTTTTATCCCTTTCGCCGGATGACGCCAATCCAGTATCAATTTGTACCTTCATTGGATAGGATGAGACGGAGTCACATGCCCACAATACCTTAATTCCGTACTTGGCGGGTTTCGATGGTATGTATTGGGTAAATCCAGCACCACCACCGAAGAGATCCCACTGCTCATCAACTTTCACGTATGGACCTGCTATGTAATTGCTGCGTAGGTCGTTATAAGGGATGCACAAAGTACAAACAAAACAAAAATTAAACTGAAACAACACAGGAATAAGCTTAGAAACAATGAAATTCCATATAAAATGTATGGACATACCCGGGTATGCTTCTGTTGACGTACGTATAATTTTTTAACTGTTGACATAAAGGTTAAAGGAGTATGTAGCTTCCAGATTTCTCCATTCATTTTTGTTACTAAGCGCCGTTGCGAAGCACTTTCCCAAAATCATAGCATCTAGGAAACAGTTAAGAAGGGAATTGTCAACCATTCGATCGTCTAGGTCATCGAAATCCATTAAGGCATATTATATTAGAACTGTCTCTCATCTCGTTAAACCGTGGCTTAGCATCTAATAAGCAAACACACTACTTACTAGACTACGTCGACTTTTCGTTACACAGTAAATTATAGGGACAGTAGTGGGAGTTTTTGATTCCATATTGGAATATAACGAAACCCACCCGGGAAAGTCTCAAGTATGTTCCAAGCGGAAATCTATGCCAAAGAAAAATGTATTCTAATCAACTTGAATAGGTGGGACAAACGACAGGAAATGACAATACTATCTGATAGTCATGCAGCCAATCGGGCATTCGGTTCTTATGACTTTATAATGAAGATAGATATGGTAGGTATATATGGTTATTCTCTGATGGGTTCTAAGCATTGCGGGAATTTTCAGCAATTGGCATCTGCCGATTTTCCAAGGTGGGAGCTATTAATGACGCAAGAACCCTTTTGTGAAGCATGGCGGAAGCGAAAAAGTATGATAACTTAAGGAAACCTAAAGAGACTCGATCTAAACCTTTATAGGCTTTTAAGACGATCAGAGCCTTTGACGAGATTTTTGTCCTGCATCAGGCTATCTGGGGTAGATAACCGATCTTTTAACAGGGCCCTTTAGTCTGAGATCACACTTATTCAGAATGGGTGTTGTCTCGAGCTCAACATCGGAACGAGAGATCAGCAATGAGTATTCAAAAAGATGAGTAGAATCAAATCATGCTCATAATTTCTGATACTACTACGCATTCATACTCATACTACTCATATTCAAAGTTTGAAGTACTCATACTTAACAATACGCATGATGTTATTGATTTCGACTCTCCAGGACCCATCGTCTACACGAATCACAAAATAAGTATGATTTGCGTACGAACACTACATACTCACAAGAAGGTTGTGTGTTTGCTCTGCTTGCTGCTCCGTCTTTTTCATCTTTTTGTAAATGCAACAACAACTAAGACTGTAAATATTGTTGAATGATTCCAGTTACTCGAATCATTTATAAGTATTATAAGTATCTTTCTAAAGTTATGACTCTAAATGAGTAGACTTATGAATAAAACATATTTCGAATGTTATGAGTTTAATGTCAGCGTTGTACTCATACTCTTTGCAACCTGTACTTGTAAATTAACCTTGTAGTGACTACGTTAAATTTTAATATTGTTGACTCACTTATATTCAAAATTGCATGAGCGCTTATGAGTAGCGAAAAAACGACTCATTGCTGATCTCTAATCGGAGCATATTGTTGGAAACTGTAGAGCATTAATGCACGCCAGGGACAAATATATTTTTTCTTCTCTTTTTTTTGAGACCAACACTCAGGAGATTACCCCTATTAATGCAGTGCAGCGTTTGGGAATACAGAAATGCTGGTTCATAAGAAAAAGGTATGAGGTGGTAATATGCTCCTTTCTAAGATATATTTGGCCATTCTTCACTTTTTTCAACAAATTTAAATGCAAACGAATAATTTAAATATTTTTCCATTGCTGTGAACCATCTCACATGAACAAACTCTGTCTAGCCGCATTTATAAATAGAACGAATGGATTTTAAACAATATTGCCTGATGGCCACTTGTTCCAAAGTAAATACCATTAAAATAAATTCGAACGTTTTCTTAAATTACATTTGAAAAGCAGAAGGAAAACGTACAAAAAAAAGAAGAAGCAAATAAACGAACCCAATCAAAATGGTAAAAAGGAGATGAAATACTTAAAATTTCTCATGCTGGCAATCCAACGAAAATAATTTTGAAAATTTGAATAGAAACACAAAATTTAATACTTGAGAAAATGTTGAGCATGAACAGCAGCAGCAGTAGTAGAGATGACACTTTTAGCAAGAATATAAATTCAAAAATTTTCATAATCATTATGATTATCAACACATCTCTTTGGCAGAAATAACACACACACACACACACAGTGGCAACAACAAATGAAAAGAAAAACTGCCAGAAAAGTTGTTGCCACTACGACTGAGGAGGATGCTATTGCTGCTTGTGGCGGCAAACAGCCAAAGTACGAGTACTTATACTCTCGTAGTGTTGGAGTAAATACTGACAGTCAATGTGGTTGTTACAACAAAAAAAAAAAAAAAAAACAAAAAAAAGAAGAATCGAAACGGTAAGGAATGGCATGAAAAACTTAAGATGGAATCACATACAACTAAATTTTCCAGAGTACTTCACAAGGCAAACAATAATGCACGAAATTGATTTTTCAACATGAAGCACCCTTAACGTTCAACTTTAACGTGCAGCAGCAAACGCTATAATATTGACACTCACTAAACTCAACTGCTCAGCTTGGCACACTACAAAATTTAGTTCAATTTAAAACGAAATTTTTGTTTTTTCCTGGCTTTCATTCTTAATTTTTCCTTTTTTTCCGTGTTTTTTGTAGATTTTACGACTCATGAAATGACAGGATATTAAAGGCAGTCAAATACGACTTAGTTGGGTGTTGATGATAAGGCTGTGTATGTAGTTGTAGTTGTAATATCATGCCTGTCCCCAAAATAACAGAAGGTATTCAAGCAGAAAACCCAAAACCAAATACAGAAGGTAACCCAGCATTATTAAGGTGTTGCTTTACTACACATGTTGTTCATGCAGTTCACAATCATTTGGACATCATTAGATTTGAAAACAGAAGACAAACAATCAACTCCACACCTCTCCCTCTCGCTCCAATATTTGTGATACTCTGGTTTTATTTTGGTAAAGCAACAGCTACAACGAATGTTATTATCAAACGTTCACACTAAAGTACATAAAGTTTGCAAGTGTGACACAATGATGTCATTAATACCAGCCAAAGGAAAAAGTTTTCTTAATGATGGGCCAAAAAAAAACGAAACAAATTAAAGTGAATCATAAGAAACTGGTAGCAAAAGTGATGAGAAAAAAGTGCAACCAATTTTGAAATTCATATTCAATTTTCTCAATGACGATGGTCTTTGGGAAATCTGTTAAGCTGCACCTAATCACAAGTTGTTCAAGTTGTCCGTTTGAAATTTTGCCAATAATGGACGAGAGATTGTTGTTATGGAATGCAAATTAAACGTGTATAAAAATTGTTCAGAATTTTAAGAAATCTTATGGCTTTAACCGTAGATCGAACTTTGTATCAAAAATGACACATTTCAATTTTTTAGACGATATAATTTTAATTCAGAAAAAGTTAGATGCCTGATATTTTTCTAATTTGTTAGTATTATTATCGCCATTATTTTAAACCAAAAAAAAGAAAATTTCAAACAGGAATAAAAAATTCAAAAACTTCATAAATCTGGCTTATGTATCATTTTTGATACCTACGACTTTCCTAGCGATTTTTTGGTGTCGTGTATGTAATTTTTTTAAGATTTCAAAGATTTTGTGAAGTTTTATCGTAAATAGTACATTATTTAATGGTTTTTGAGAAAGAATTGAAGGTTAAGTGTGGGACGAAATTGAAAAGATTGAAGTATTCGTAGTCTAGTATGTAGCGTGTTACCTTATTAGACGTCAGACCAAGATTCAAACCTCAGGTCAGACATTTCCAATTTATAACGAAAGGTTGTAATGACCGATTATATATGACCTATATATATGTAATATTCCTGCTGCTAAAGACTTTGGAAAAGAAGAAAATAGAAGCTCGTCTTATGAACTGAAGAAGTATATCGCCAAAGATTGTACTACTTGGAACAGAACAAACTGCCTTTAGTAGTTTGGGATGAAAAAATATTACCATTTTTCACGCAGATTGTTAGCAGCTGTTTCCTGAAATGTTGTAGAATCGTTCTTACTCTTGCTCTTCTCATATTTATCTCACGTGACAGACAAACATTAGAAAAATATGTTTTATCCCATGTTTTATTACAGATGATAATATTTCGGTCAATTACGTACGTATGAGATAACAGAATCATTCGCTTTGATAATGATATATTTACACTTATTACGCCTTTTCTTGCAGCCTTTAATAATCATGCTTAAAGCTTTTTTTGAAATTCGTATAAAATGGATTTTTGTTTTTTTTTTTCTAAAAAAAAAATATACATATTTATCTAAATTTTTTGTTAGAAAATTTTAACCATTTTCATAAAACTTTTATCACACAACTTGTAGTTTTATGTAAGAAATAATACTATATAAATAGTTTGGTATTAGCTTTCATACTTTCAGAGCAGATCATATATCCTTTTTTTAAGATTTTTAAAAATTTAATTCTTTGTTCGCCTAAAAGGTAAGAAAATTAAAGAAAATATATTTAAATAATGATGCTAATGTATTTTTGTTCCTTTTTGATATATTTTCATATCAAATAAAATTTTTTTTTTTGAAAACATGAAAAAAGTTCCTTCGGCGACTTCCTCTCAGCAGATTTCTGGCAAAAACTCTGAGAGTAAATAGAATTATTTCTCAAAAAAAATCTGTCGCTCGGAATCAACATTAAACTGCAAGTGCCCGCACTCTTGTATGAAATTAACACACACAACATCCGCGTTGTGAGAAACTAGGTTGTAATCCTGGGTTGTAATGACCAATTATGTATGCGCTGAAATACAGGGTGGACCATCTATCGGTTTGAACTAGAATCATCGGTTATTTCAAATCTGACAATGCCTTATGTCATTCTATTCTGTCACAAAATTCAGTATATTATCACCACTGCACGTAATGAACAATGAGGGGATTTATTGAACCAACGAGAAATTGCACGCTGATCTCGAAATTCATCTTTTTTTTTTTTGATGAAAATTAAAAAGCAAAATTGCCGTATTTGGGGCTCAGAAAATTCCCACGTGGTGTTACAGAAGCCAATGCACATATTATGAGTGACTGTGTTGTTTGGCTTGTGGAGCGGAGGCATTATTGGCCATTATTTCTTTGATAATGAGAATGGAGCAACCATTGCGGTCAATTGAGACACCTATTGGACCATGCTAACCGATTTTTTTTTTTGTACCCGCTCTTCATGGTATTGATGTGAACGATGTTTGATTTCAACAGCATGGTGCAACTTGCCACACATCTAATGCCACAATCGTCAAAAGTTTTATGGCCGATGTATGTATAGGCTCCGAGCATATCTTCTGGATTTCAGCTGTAAAGAATTTTCAATTTTTCCTTAAGCAACCCTCACTCATTACTCTTCCAAGGCGAATCAATAAAAACACACACTTCTCCAGGTTATAACATTTTTGTGGATAACCGAGTGTGGGGTTTGGAGAATGAAGAGTTTTAAAATTCTTCGCTTTTACAGAACTCCTCACTATAAACTGTCATGTTTGTAGTTATTAATCAACACAACGAATTTCTACAAAATACGCTGAATTTCCAAAATAAAAATAAATAACTGTGTTAATTAAAATATACTTTTTGTTTATAATTTTATAAATAACTCAAGTTTATATAGAATGTATAATATGCATGGTATGTGACATATGTATGTACATACATACATTCATACATGTGCATAAAATAATTTAAATTATTTTTATTAGAAGCGAACATAAATTGGAAGGGTTTATACGAAAATATAATAGAAGGACAGAATTATTTTTGTTTTATTTTTTTATTATACTTGGGCTCATTATAAAAGGGCACCCACTATAATTTGCTTTCATTTTAAATAAAATGAGAATTGGTGGGTTGTTGCAGCATAAACAAAAACAGCATGAATGAAAGCATAAAGCAGAACTTTATTACAGATTCACACAAAATTAACATAGACAAGGGAGCTTGAGAAGTATGAGACAGAGATCAGCAATGAATCGTTTTTTCGCTACTCATAAGCACTCATGAAATATATGTGAGTCAATAATATTGAAGTTTAATTACTCTGATTCATTCATACTTTGTAAAGCTTTTCTGAATTGAAATAGCGGTAGTCTGATAGGTGGTGTGTTGGCTTATTAAACATCTCGGATGACTTCCTCTCTGCAGATTTCTAGCAAAAACTAGGAGAATAAAAAAATTTGTTTACAAAGTTTTTCCAAAAAATCTGTTGTTCCGAGTCCGCTTTAAGCTGTAGGTCCTGCAACTCACGAAGGAAATAAAAAAATTTACAACATGGGTGGTGTGTTAAGCTAGGTCGTAACCCTGGCTGATTGAGAGGCTGTAATGACCAATTAAGTAAGTTTCTAAATCTAAAACTAGGAATTACTTATTCTAGATTCTCGAGATATCATTCCGGACTGTTTCAAGCTAGACGGTTGGCTGCAGCAAATACTGATAAATCGGTGTAATACCACACTTATCTATTTCTTTAAATCTAATCCAATAGATCACCTTAATAGTAGAATCATAGTGCTTCTGATATAGCGTCTTATAATTACTATTAACGCCTATTACCAGTAGATAATTTAGATCGTCTTCACAGTATAATTCTTTTGTCTTCTCTAACATAGCAAGCGACATGTACCTAATAGGTGCAATGTGTTTCGAATGAGTGACTGTAACGCAATGTTCAGTGTTGTCTCCAAAAGCGATACTGAGCGAGGTCCCTTGGGGTTTGCACAAACTTTCCACGCACCCTCTATTCACGTTTGGCCAGATATGCTTTACTATTCTGTTCGTATCTCATGCAGAGCTCGTAGCGTTAACAGATTCCAGAAACTGGTAACCAATGTAGAGACATATGTACATACATAATTGGTCAGCCAGGATTACGTCCTAGTTTCTCACACCACTTATGTTGTGTGTGTTAATTTTATGCATGAGTGATGAGACCTACAGTTTAAAGTCGACTCTGAACGACAGATTTTTGAGAAATTTGTTCATGGCAATTTTGTTTTATTTTCAGAGTTTTTGCCAGAAATCGGCTGAGTGTAAGTCGCCAAAGAAATATTTTGTTTTGGTGGAGATGTCTGACCTACTAGACTACGGCGACTTCAGACATCTTTGTGTATTATTTTAGGCTTCTGGATTTCATTCACTTCCATTCAATGTAGAGAACTCACTAGAAATGTTAATGTCTGTGTCAGGTCTGGCCTCTCGAAGGTTACATAGTATACCACCATTTTTCGTTACTATTAAACTATGTCATTGGGAGACGTAAAGTAGCAATACACAGTCTTGAAGTTTATTATGTTAAGACCTGACCATTAAAAAGTATGGTAACATCCTTTTCAGAGATATTTTTATCCTCAATAACCATTACTGCTGCCTGAATGGAACACACTTCCGTACAGAACACTGCCGAGTGATCTGGTAGATATACGGAGTCACCTGTGACTGTCAAATTCGTAAAAATTCCAACACGTACAGTTCCATTGAGTTTTAAATGGATTCCTTAACTATGTACGTTACATTGTTTTCTAAAACTCTCCGTCCGGAATTAATTTCCGGCACTTTCTTGAGAAATCGCAGTGTGGTATGGAGTAGTCAATACTCGATATAGTCCAAATACCATTAGCTCCTTTGATTGTCTGCGTTATTTGAAATCGAACTTACATAGTCGCCGTAGCACAGTAAGTAGTGAGTTGGCTTATTGGACGGAAGGCCACGGTGCAAACCACAGCTCAAATATCTCCAACAAAACGAAATATGAAAACATATTTTTTCGGCGACTGCCTATCAGCAGATTTGTGACAAAAACTGTCAAAAAAAAAAAAAATTGAAAAATCGAAAAAGTCGAAAGCGTCTTTAAATTGTAGGCCCCACCACTCATGTATAAAAGTTAACACAGACAACGTAAGTGATGTAAGAATCTAGGTCGTAATCCTGACTGAAGGGTTGCAATGACCAATTATGGATGTATGTTTACATCAGCAATCCAACAGCAAGCGGGGAAAAATTAAGACATTGTATAAATCACTTTTCCTTCATAAATTAATCCTCTTGTCACTAGTCACTGTAGTCAAGTAGGTAGTGTGTTGGCTTATTAGACGTAAAGCCAGGGTTCAAACCCCAGATCAGACATCAAAACGAAATACAAAAAGTATTTCTTTGGCAACTTTCTCTCAGCAGATTTCTGGCAAAAGCCCTGAATGTAAATAAAAAATTGCCATGAAAATTTTCTCAAAAATTTGTCGTTAAGAGTCGACTTTAAACTGTAGGTCCTGCCACTCATGTATAAAATTAACACACGCAGCATAAGTGATGTAAGAATCTAGGTCGTAATTATGACTGAAGGGTTGTAATGACCAATTATGTATGTATGTTATGTATGTCACTAACTCAGCTCTTTTCTAAATGCATATTAAAGAAATCGTTGAAATAAATTTGTCTTCCCTAAACTTCTACAACAAGCCCACGCACTTGAAAATTAATTCAACCAACCAAAAACGTCAGCATGTGCACATAAAATTAAAATATTTATCACCAGTTTTCACATTCACACAAAGAAAGGAACAAGTATGGGGGCCACAAGAAAAAAGAAAAAAAACAACAACACAACACAAAAATAATTATAATGATTCAAATTCATGTTGCTGCTGTCGTAGAATCCTTAGAGGACATTTATCTTATTATCTAAAGCTGTGTTTAGTCTTAATGAAAACGCCAGCTAAACTAAACAGAACAGAACAGAACACAACTGAAGTGAACTAAAGGAGAGTAATTCCCATTGCATGGCTGGAATAATGATAATAATGGAAATAACTAAAGGACTCTCAACCACAAAACACGGTGCCAACCAAACATGTCAAACACTACAACATGGGTAACCGAAAAAAAAACATCTCACCCCCCCCCCCCCCCATTATAAATGAGTCCTTATGAGGAGTGATGGTGAAACAATACAACAGCAGCTGAGTGCACATTATCAGGGCATGTTGTAATGGCTTTGTTGCATATGCAGGGAAATAATAATAAATGTTGCAAAAATGTTAAATAAAACCATTTGCAACGTTTAAGACAACAAGTCAAAATGAAAACAAACAAATGACCACAGCTGGTCAAAGGGTGTTGGTTGGCTGTTAAGTTGGTTGGTTGGTTGGTTGGTTATACCAAAAAATATGATGATGACACAAAAACTATAAAACAAAAGAATTAAAACCCCCAGTAAAATCTCTTGTATGCATTTAAAAGCATTTGCTTTATCTTGTACGTTTATTTGCATATTTTTATTTGTTTTTGTTTCGTTTTATTTTTGTGGTATGGGCGTAAGTTTTTGGGTATTTAAGCAATTCACCTTCTTTTTTTGTTAAATTTAATCCTTTAACAAAATCTACAAATAGGTGGTGCAATATGAAATTATTTGAACAAAAATCTTAAGAAGAAAATTGAAGTGACCAGGATCAGAATACCAAATAATATCAAAACACCAACCAAGTATTCACTGAACACTTTGAGACTAGTACGACTTACAAAGAGAGAGATTTGGAGTTAAAGGGTGTATGTTTCATGCTGAGGGGTATTATTAGTGTTTTCCAGCTGAAACACAATGTCTTTAAACTGTATTTAAGGTGGCAGGATATTATGATCCTAAATGTAGCTTTAATGGACTAAATGAGAGTCTACACCAGAGATCAGCAATGAGTATTCAAAAAGATGAGTAGAATCGAATCATACTCATAATTTCTGATACTTATATGGATTCATACTTATTTTAAAATCATACTCATACTACTCATATTCAAAGTTTGAAGTACTCATAGTACTCATACATAACAATGCGCATGATGATGTTGACTTCGACTCTCCTTTACTTAGCATTTAAAAGAATCACAAAATAAGTATGATTCGCGTACGAACACTAAATTACTCACTAAAAGGTTGTATGTTTGCTTTGCTTCCTTTTTTTTGTAAATGCAACAACAACTAAGACTGCAAATTTTGATGAACGATTCGAATCACTCGAATAATGTATGGGTATTATAAGTATTTTTCAAAATTTATGAATCTGAATGAGTAGGCGTATGAATCAGACATATTTCGAATATTATAAGTTCGATGGCAACGTTGTACTCATACTCATTGCAACCTGTACTTATAAATCAGGGTTGTAATGAGTATGAATGAATCAGAATAGTTGAATTTCAATACTGTTGACTCATTCAAACTCAAAAATTTCATGAGTACTTATGAGTAGCGAAAAAACGATTCATTGTCAATCTCTGGTCTACACACCAAAAATTTTAATCCAAAAGTAGAAATTTAAATTCGCGTGTTCCTATGTTAGTTCTCGGAGGAACATACGTATCCAAAAAGTTGTTTATCAACCACATCTCTATCAAACTTGTTAATTGCAGTCTATTGCAATCCTCTTTATACTATCAGTTTTCTTGATGAGCAATAAGGCCAATCCACCTCCATTTACTGTGTTTTACTTACTTACTTACTTAATTGGCCATTAACAATCCGATTAAGGGATTTCGGCTTGTCTTAGCACATTCTTTCAGGCGCCTCTGCTTTTCGCGGATCGTCGCCTGTTGGTCACACCAATCGATTACAAGTTTCCTCGATTTGGTCCTTCCAGCGCCGACAAGTTTGGCCTATTCGCTCCCGCCGGAGCACCATCTTCCATTCAAACGATATGGCCGCGCTAGCACAGCCGATGGATGTTAATACACTGTACAATGTCCATGTCGATGAGGAACTCATTAAGCTCATTTTTAGATCGAATACGGAAATCATCGCCAACTCTCATTAGACCGAAGATCTTACGTAGAATTTTTCTCTAAAATACTTTCAAATCTACTGCATTAATGCTTTATAGTGTCCATGGTTCTGCGCCATAAAGAAGACCGAGATTAAGATCATAGTAGCATCTGTTGACAAGAGAAATTCTACGCTTGATCACCAGACCGATATCATCGGTGTTAACAGCAGAGATATGTTTTATCTTCATTAGAAAATTTCCAACTATGCATGTTGCTGTTGTTCCGAGACAACAATATACTGCATATGAGCTATATTGTATATAAACATTATTCGCCGGGGTATTTACGAGTTTCTCGTACCAATTATAGCCGTTCGTAATCTGTTATTGCTTATTAAGGCTGCTATTTACGTCTGTTTCTAAGCAACCACATGTTGCCGTCATAATGTCTAGATAACAGAAGATATTGACGTAGTTCAGTGCGTAACATAATGTTTCCCGTGGCATCACAACGGGCCGCTATGCGTGCTCAAGTAAGTTTTGTGATATCAGAGCTACCACTCCGATCTAAACCTAAACATAATGTTTTCGATGATTAGGTTGTTAGATTTTGATCTTATTGACTGCAGACAGAGCCCAATGGCGATTAAGGCCAAAAGGCTCTTTTATACCCAGCCTACAAACAATCTTCGAAAGGGATCTTATGAATTCGATGTTAAGTGCGGCGATAATATTATGTTATCGGTAACTACCATTGTGTAATTGTTAATATTCAATGAAGTATTGGTTGGAACCAGATCGAAAGAATTACTCAACTTCCTCGATTTCTGAATACAATACAAGAATTGCTTCACTCTATCATATCGCTCCGAAAATTTAATAAAACTCTCATGTATTGGGCGCTGCCTCGAGATCTACCTTGAAGCTTCTCGAATACGTACCGGAAAAGTGGACATTAATAATGGCAGGAAATTTAATTCTATTGATTCAATGGTAGAAGTCACATCGCCGTAGTCTACTATGTAGTGTGTTGGCTTATCAGACTTAAAGCCCGAGTTCGTATCCCAGGTCAGACATCAAAACGAAATATGAAAAAAAATATATCTTCGGCGATTTCCTCTCAGCAGATTTCTGGCAAAAACCCGAATAGACATGCCATGAAAAAGTTTCTCAAAAATCTGTCGTTCGTTCACGTATAAAATTAACGCACACAACATGAGTGGTGTGAGAAGCTAGGCCGTAATCCTGACTGAAGGGTTGTAATGACCAATTATGTATGTATGTATGATTCAATGGAATGTCGTCGCAATGTGACTTGTATTTCATTGTTCTATCGCTACTACAACGGACTGTGATCACAAATTTTATCGTGGAGCTTATCTGTTTGTGGTAAAAAAAAAATGCATTCTTTAGCCACACTATGCATATGTGGAATGCTCTTCCTGTAGAATTTTTAATGTTACTATCGAGAACGTTAGTTGCAAACCTAATATCCATAAACACCATTACCTCTGTTCTCTCTCCCACAACTTATTTTCCTAAGTGAAACGTAATACATTGCAAAAACTAGGCACCATCCACTGACTGTTGGTTGTACAATAAAGGCAAACAAAAACAAAACGAATTCAAAGCAACTCTTAACTAAATCCACAATAGAGTCCTTACTAGGCTGTGGCATACAGACAAAAATTCTGAAGCATTTATAAGCCGTTTGGGCAAATCGAAAACAAATTTTTTATCGAACATTTTTATAAAAACTTAAGAATTCACCCACCTGCAGATATAAACAAAACGAAAATTTTCTTTCCTTTTCTATCCTGGGCCAAGAGCTTATAACTCCATTTCCGTATTTTCGTTTCCTTCTTTTTTTTTGACACTTGCTATGGAGGCATTTGTAATTTTTGTTAAGATCCTTTTAAGCTTCTTTATTCTCACCTATCTACTTACATACATATGCACATGTAAGCATACTTATTCCACTCACTCTCTCTCTCTCACACTCCTTCACATTTTTTTATTTTGTTATTGCATTTAAACCACATACTCTCTCACACACTTATGCGCATAAAATCCTAAGTGCTTATATACAATATATATATATATGTGTGAGTATGTATGTTTGCATTTGTAATCTTGTAAAATTTACGAACTACAAGAGTTCGGTAAATACGGTTAAAATTCAACTTTACATGTAGTTTTATTTTAATTGATTAAAATTATTGTGTTGGTATTGCTGGTGTTCGTATTGGGGTTGGTGTTGGTATTGTTGATGTTTATTCTTTCTCACTCCCTCTCTATCTCTCTTTCACATTCTAGCTATTACTCTGTGTTTTGTTTGGGATTACACATGAAATTTTACGAGTACAACTTAAATTGTTACTGCAAGTATTGGTTTTAAAGTTGTTTTCAAATCTTTTTTTTTCCTTTCTGTCATAATGGTAAATGCTTTCAATTTGTTATTGTTGTTTTGTATGGTTTTCGGGCAAAGCGTTTTCTAAAATGTTAATTGTTGAAAACTTTAAAAATGATTACTTGGCATCTACAAAATATTTCCCACAGTTTTTGGGTTCCCCTAGTTTAAAACATAAATCAAAGTATCCTGATTATATATAATTTTATAAATGATTTAACATAATATTTCTTCCCATTTTTATTTATTTAATTTAGTAGGGGACGATATACATCGATGTTTTAAGAATGTTCGATTTTTCCTATCCATACATCGAAATAATTCGACGCTTTTTTATTCATCATCATCGACAAAGCTTCAATGTTTTACATTCAACGCATCGAATTTAAAAACTTAATGTAAACAATTCTACAAATACCGTGTGACACACATAATTGGTCATTACAACACTTCAGTCAGGATTACGACGTAGTTTCTCAAGCCCCTTATGTTGTGTATGTCAGTTTTATACATGAGTTGCGGGACCTACAGTTTAAAGTCGACTCCGAACGACAGATTTTTCGAGAAAATTTTCATGGTAATTTTTTATTTACCCTCAGAGTTTTTGCCAGAAATCTGCTGAGAGGAAAGTCGGCGAAGAAATATTTGTTGTATTTTATTTGATGTCTGGCCTAACACACTACCTACTAGACTACATAGAAACTCTGATTACCATAATTAGCAACAAGTTTAATGCAAAATTCAACAGAGGCATCGTGAGACCCAGGGAGAAATATTCAAACCTGCCTCCGAAAGATATGCTCAACTTGAACAGAAAGTACAGAGCACGGGATAGTCATGTAATAGCACAATGATTATTCTCCACGAGCGATTTGAAAGCATGTTCATCTTAACTGTAGGTGATGTGTACTGGTAAACGGAATTATACGATTTGACTCTGTTAAACTCATTCGTGTAGGGGTTTTTTTAAGACGAAGGTGTACACAAAAACGCCAAAAACTACAGCAGTCCTCAAGGCTCACAAAACATAACCAAGAGTCATGGAAAATTGATGATTTTAGAGAAGCCTCAGAAGTCCTCAAGGCTCAAAAAACGTAATCAAGAGTCATGGACAATTGCTGATTTTAGAGAAGCCTTAGCCAACATTTGTACGATGTTGTATTCCAAATATAAAGGTCTTCATAGCTGTTTCAAAGGAATAAAAAATTAGGATGATATCTCACACACATACATATGTATATACATATGTATGCATACATAATTGTTCATTACTACCATTCAGCCAGGATTCAACCTACATTCTCACACCACTTATAATGTGTGTGTTAATTTTGTACATAAGTAACGGGGGACCTACCGTTTAAAGTCGACTTGAACAGCAGATTTTTTGAGAAACCTTTCCATGGCAATTTTATTTATTCTCAAAGTTTTTGCCAGAAAGCTACTGAGAGGAAGACGGCGACGAAATATTTGTTCATATGTCGTTTAGTTGAAGTTGCCGTAGTCTAGTAGGTATTGTGTTGGCTTATTAGACGTAAAGCCAGGGTTCGAGCCCCAGGCCAGACATCAAAACAAAATACAAAAAGTATTCCTTCGGCGACTTCCTCTCAGCAGATTTCTGTCAAAAACTCTGAGAGTAAATAAAATTGCCGTGAAAAAGTCTCTTAAAAATTTGTCGTTCGGAGTCAACTTTAAACTGTAGGTCCCACCACTCATGTGTAAAATTAACACACACAACATCTTGACTGAAGAGTTGTAATTATGTATTTCGTTTAGTTGGAGATGTATGGCCTGGGGTTTGAACCGTGGCCTAACATCTAATAAGCCAACTAGACTACGGCGGCATACATCGCACTTTTTTTGTTTTATTTAAATTTAAAATAGGAAGAGCTTAATGAAAGACACATATTAACGAATGTTTGTCATTGTGGATTTTGGTGTTGAATTGTTAAAAAACCTCAAATGAGGGACTTCCACTTATTGGGAACAAACGCCTTCACGAAATCTTTAAATGCTGAGGACGGAGATGTCCCCCAGTCTACTGAATGTTTTACTATCACTATTTTACTATAGAAGTCCAGTTAAAGTCGTCGTGGTCTAGTAGATAGTGTTCTGGCCTACAAGAGGCCACTGTTCAAACCCCAGGTCAAACATCTCCAATGAAATGAAATACGAAAAAATACTTCTTCAGCGATTTCCTCTCAGCAGACTTCTGGCAAAAATTCTGAGAATAAAATAAAATTACCATGAAAGTTTCACAAAAATTTGTCGTTCGGAGTCGACTTTAAACTGTAGGTCTTGCCACTCATGTATAAAATTAACCCACACAATATAAGTGGTATGAGAAGCTTGGTCGTAATCTTGATTGAAGGGTTGTAGCGACCAATTATGTATGTATGTATGTAAGTATGTATGAAGTGTCACCATATCATGCCGGATTGTTGTTGGATATTATTACGTTGTTGGTAGTATGTTTTTGTTTTTTTAAAAAGTGTTTTTGAAAGCCGAAAGAGAAAAAGGAAACTAAACTAAGTACAGAACATTTAGAATATAAAAATTGTTTTTTATTTTTAATTTTATTGTAGTTCTGATAATTTAGTATCAATATTTAATTTTAAACTACAAAAATCTCTACAAAACAAATAAATTTTCTCTATACATACATACGTACATACATATATAGGCCGCTGCACAGCTTTTTGAAAGTATAGAATTTAAATTGAAAAACGAGAAAAACTAAACCGGGCAACATGCGAGTCAAAAAGAAAAACAAAATCGTATAAAAAGTGCTTGTAATTTAAAGTCATGGGTTTTTGCGGTGAATTGAACATGGCAGTGTGTAGTTCTAAATACGTACAACAACTGAGAAACATGATACACGGAACGAACATTGATAACAGCAACTGAAACTAGAATGAACATTAAAAAGAAAAAAAAACCATTCACACACACAAACACACAAAAATTGGCAACCAAATGTGCGAGTATGTGGTAGTGGTTGTCGTAGTTGTTCTCGATGATGGTTGTTGTATTGGTGGAAATATTCATATTCTTAGTGTTGTTGCTGCTGTTGTTGTTGTTGTTGTTACTAATGGCATATATATGGCGTATATTGTATTATGTTTTGTAATCATTTTCGTCTGTTGTAGTTGTTAGTTTTGGCATTTTTATTTGGTTTACAAGTTTGGCGCCAATATTTAAAATTGTAACGCGCTTTAATTTACGCTCTCACAAACACACACATACACAATGGCATCTAAGCATTCATTTTTATTTACTACACCAACACTAACACACAGAGAAACAGGCAGATGTACGGGTATGAACAGTTGGACAGACAGACAGCTGGGCACCCACAAAGCATGGGACAGTGCCGAAGCCAATACCATTAACAAATACTCGTGTGTGTACCCATGAATTCCCCTTGACCAAGTTTTGTTTATGACCAAATACACACGCTCGTTCTGTTGGTCTTCTACTCGTATTTATTTTTTCTGTTTTTTTTCGGTTGATTTTTCGTTTACGCCAACATCGATACAAAATTCTTTGCAATCAAGGCCTATGTTAGCGAATTACACCATTTCCTAGAATGATATGGGACAGCATAACTAATTTGAAGAATCATTTTAAAATTCTGAAGACAGGAGTAAGAAGGTAAAACATTTCCTGTGGTCCTGGAAGCCTTCGAAGTTTCTGATGAAGTAGTTAAGAAGCATTATGTCCATTACCTACGGCTCATTTAGATTGTCTTCATAAAAGACATCTTCTTCTACTCCTATACAGCCCTGGGCATTACTTCTCTTCCTCGTTTCTAGAGCCACGATAGAAGTCGTTTGCAAAACGTCCAATTCTCCTCCAATAAGTGCTCATAATGTAGTGACCAGTTATAACCCCAACAATCACACTGAACGTTCTATTTGCAGTTTAAACTTCCATACGTACAGCCTGCCTATCCAGCCTAGGCCACATCTGGCTAGTTCATCTACTCTGCAGTTACATAGAAACCAGTATTACCCGGAACACATCAGAGATCAGCAATGAGTCTGCAAAAAGATGAGTAGATTCGAATCATACTCATAATTTCTGACACTTATACGCATTCATACTTATTTTAATATCATACTCATAGTATTCATCGTACTCATAATTAACAATACGTATAATGTTGTTGATTTCGACTCTCCATTACTCAACATATACACGAATCACAAAATAAGTATGATTCGCGTACAAACACTATAATACTCACTAGAAGGTTGTGTGTTTGCTTTGCTTGCTGCCTTGTATTTTTCTTTCTTCTTTCTTTGTAAATGCAACAACAGCTAAGACTGTAAATTTTGATGAATGATTCGAATCAAAAGAATCATTTATGAGTATTATAAGTATTTTTCTAAAGTTATTAATCTGAATTAGTGGGTTTATGAATCAAACATATTTCGAATGGTATGAGTTTGATGCCAACGTTGTACTCATACTCATTGCAACCTGTACTTATAAATCAACGTTGTAGTGAGTACGAATGAATCAGAGTATTTGAATTTTCTTACTGTTGACTCACTCAGACTCAAAATTTCATGAGTACTTATGAGTACCGAAAAAACGATTCATTGCTGATCTCTGGTACACATATGAAATGAATGTGGTATCACTCTGCTATATTATATGCGATAGCCAGATATGAATTTGGGGTGCGTTAGTTAGAACCCAGTCATCTGACAGTCGCGTGGCTAACAGAAAGTTATGTTTGTTTATGTAAGGTCGGCCTCTTCACCTAAAAGACGCAGCAGTGATACAGTAGCCTTATGGAGTGTATTATGTCTACAGATTCCCGATAAATTTCATCAGCCACAGTGCCATCGAGTCATCAATGAAAATCTCGACTCAATCTCTCGATATGCCAGAGGCTATAACGTGCCAGACGCTTATCGTGCCAGCTGCTGACGTGTCAGAGGCTTAACGCGCCAGACAGTATAACAAAAAATAGGGACCATAGCTATCTCATTGTTAATTGTAATGCCTTAGAAAGATTATTGTCCTCAGGGATCAAAATATCAACCGATAAGAGAAGTATGAAGGTTTGGCAGCATCACATCTTAAGAAAACCAGGATTCCTCCACGCGACATCCAATAAATATCGTTATTTCTAGGCAACGTCGGATGTAGCCGCTACGATCTGTTAACGTACGCCAAGACAGTTTAATGGAAGCCATTCAGGAACTCTTGAACGACGAGGAGGTAACTATCTGTGTTTTTATATATATATAGACAGATAGGGCCTTATATTGAAGGGGTAGGTTAGGTTAGATTAAGTTTGAGGACGTGTACATAGAACAAGTACAATAGCCAGAGTTCAAAATGAACCACTGTAAATGGGTCCTAGAATAGAGAGAGAGAGAGAGGAAAGTCAAGAAGAAGAGGTAGGAAAAGGGAGGATATAGGAAATGGAGAAAAAAATATGAACCACAAACAAACGAGAGACCGCGACTATAGCCTTCTCAACCAGCCCAAGCTACTTATAAATCTATGGAGAGCCCCGATGTCGACATTCGACAGAGATTCTAAACCTTCATAATAGGGGTATAGGTCCTAAATTACCACAAGGATGTCAATGATACTGTACACTCGATCTGTGAAACGAATTAATAAGGATCGGACCACCAAAGATTGCTCATAGAGGGGGTTATTGCACCACTAATGTGGAGCTTGGTTCTGCATAAACTCTTAATGAAACTATCTGACGAAGGTATTGATAACGAGTGATGTAGTTTTGATGACTGAAGAAAAATTTGAACACACCTTTTGTGACATCATTTAAGAAGGTCCTTAGGCAATACGGGAAAACTTCCTAAATGGATAAATATTCTTCTTGGGGTAAGGTTATACACAGAAACTGAAGTTATATTGTCTAGGAAGATCACTGAATAGTAAATTGATTATGTCGGTAAAGGATGGACCTGCTATAACATGATGTAACCCTTAGATTATGCACTGTATTTATATTATGATGGTTAGATCAATAGTGATGTATGGATCCATTGCTTGGGTAGGCAGAACAAATCTCAAGGTAGCTCAAATAGAATTGGACAGGATAGGAAGATTAGCATGTGTTGGTAAAACTGGGCCAATGTATAGGCAAATATGATTATCTAAAGGGTCCGCCAAATAACTTTTTTTTTTTTTGAAAATGCTTAAAAAAACTATTGAAAATTTTCTCAAATTTCTTTTTTATTTGAAAGTACAATCCTTCCGGTTAATAATGGAAAAATTTTATTCAAATGGCTGCCTCGGCTGGCCATACAGTAGCCTACACGATTGGTCCAAATTATAAGCACATTATCGATTGTGTGCAGCTGTATTTCACCAATGGCTTCACGAATATTGTCCTTTAAAGCGTCAATTGTCTCTGGCTTGTCGGCGTAACACTTATCTTTGACGGCACCCCACAAATAATAATCCAACGGTGTCAAATCGCAGCTCCGAGGTGGCCAAACGACATCAGATCTGCGGCTGATATTGCGATCTTCAAAAACATCGCTGTGTGGCACGTAGTGCCGTCCTGTTGAAACCAAATGTTGCCAATATCCTCCTCTTCTATTTATGTGAACAAAAATTCGTTCAACATTGCTCGATAATGATCACCATTGACTGTAATGGCCACTCTTTGTTCATTTTCGAAGAAAAATGGCCCAATTATGCCTCTGGACCAAAATCCGCACGAAACAGTGACTCGTTTTTGGTGCGTCGGTTTTTCAATGTATGCGTGCGGGTTTTCTGTGCCCCAAATGCGACAATTTTGCTTGTTTACATATCCGCCAAGATCAAAATGAGCTTCATCCGAAAAGATGATTTTTTTTTGCCAAAATCGGCATCTTCATGGCCAGCCGAGGCAGCCATTTGAATGAAATTATTTTCCATTATCAACCGGAAGGATTGTACTTTCAAATAAAAAAGAAATTTGAGAAAATATTCAGTAGTTTTTTTTTTAAGCATTTTCAAAAAAAAGTTATTTGGCAAACCCTTTATTTTCTACCCTTCTAAACAGGGTACATAAGACTATAATTCCACCTGAACCTCTCGATTACTCAAATTTCTTACGTTTACGGTGTATTCTGCACTAATAGCTGAAGCAATGTATTTGTCATTATAATAGTATACATAAGTTTGTATGTATTTGTGTATCTGTAACCATTTAGGCGTACTCGTTATGGTATCCAACCACAATTTGCAAATACCCAAGGCAACTTGTATGAGCGGTTTTTTGTTTTTCTTTTCTCTCTCTCCCGATGGTCTTCATTTCCGGTAAACGTACGCTGCTGTACCATGCAAGTGCATCCGTGTGTATTTGCTACTGATGTAGTTGCTGCTGTTGTTGTTTATGGCGTGGGTGTCTAAATTGTTGTATTTTATGTTTTTTACAGTTAAAGGTTAAATTTACAGTCGATAACAGCAATAAAAAAGAAAGAAAGAAAAAACAAAATACTGTTGTGAACAAGAGAATTGCCGTTGACGACGTTTAAGTTATAGCGCTCCACCATTTATGCATTGATTTTTAATGCTTTAAATTGTTTTGAATTCGTTGATGATATGTATTGGGTCTGCACGAATAATACGGAGGAAATGCTTATGACTACGGGAAACAAATTTTAGGTCTAACATTAAGGTTTTGTGAAAATTTAATACAATGAACATAATATTTGATTTCAGTTCACAGAAATCAGAATTAGAAAAAAATAAAGAAACCATGGAACAGGATTTAGTTTAAAATCACATCACCTATAGTTTAAAATTGACTCCAAATGACAGATTTTTCAGAAACTTTTCATAGACTTTTATTTACTCTCCGATTTTTTGCCATAAATCTGCTGAGAGAAAGTCGCCGAAGAAATATTTTTTCATATTTTGCATTTTTTGCAGATGTCTGACATAAGGTTTGAACCGTGGTCTCACGTCTAATAAGCCAACACACACCTTCTAGATTACGACGACTTCAGTTGCTCATTGCTTACTAAATATATTGAGACTTCCAATAAGGGCTTACGAATTTTAATAGTAGAGAATGGCCATCTTGTTAAAGCTACTTTTTAAACCAGTTGGCGTTTATTTAGTTTGTTTTGCCAAATTACCATAAACGACCATAGACAACAACATGTGTTCGCTGAATGGACTCTGGAGCAGCTGATGACTGCCACTAACGTTCATCGAACAGTCATTTACAACGAAGAGGTCCATTTCTGAAGGGATGGATGGGCGTCCTGTTGTGGGGGCAAATGATAATAATTTCCGCCAAAAAATTATCTTCAACGATGAGGAACATATCTGGATGAATTGCTAAGGGGCCAAACAAAATTGTTGAATTTAGGAAGAAACCAATCCACATCAAATCCAAAAGTGTCCACTACATTCCAAAAAAGTCATTATTTAGAGTGGATTTTTGGGCTGGCGGCCTCTTCGGTTCATATTTCTTTAAAATCGTCATTAACGTCACTGTCAACGACGAACACTACAAGTAGATGAGCATCAACTTCTTTTGGCATGAATTAGATGCTATGGACAACAACGAAATGTGGTTTTAACAGGATGGCGCTGAACTCATGCTAGTTTAGATAATCTGCAAAAGCGACTTGAAGTCGTAGACATCACACTAGGAGATGTGAATGGCCAAAGAAATCGTGCAATTTGGCCCTGTTAAAGTGTTTTTGTGGGTATTTTTTTAAGTCAGGTACATGCGAAGTCTAGTAGGTAGTGTGTTGGCTTATTAGACGTAAAGCCAGAGTTCAAACTCCAGGCCAGACATCAAAACAAAATACAAAAAGTATTTCTACGGCGACTTCCTCTCAGATTTCTAGCAAAAACTCTGAGAGTAAATAAAATTGCCATGAAAAGTTTGACTTTAAACTGTAGGTCCCGCCACTCATGTGTAAAATTAACACACACAACATAAGTAGTTAGAGTAGTGAGAAACTAGGTCGTAATACTGACTAAAAGGTTGTAATGACCAATTATGTATTATGTACAGGGTGGCTGATATATAATGCAACAAAGTAAAGCGCTATGTTTTTAAATTTTTTTTTTAATTTTATTGTTTAGAAGCAAAAAATGTTGGAAATAACATAAAATTTTAGTATCAGTTTAGATTTGTTCGAATAGGCCACCTTTGGTACGAATTATGCCATTAAGCCATCACAGGTTGCACGAAAGTGGCTCTGCGGTATTTTGGCCCATTCCCGGCGAAGCGCCGTCTTGAGATGATCGACACTTTGGTATATTTTAGTAAGAACCTTACTCTCCAAAATGTCCCAGGCGCAAAAGTCCAACGGATCGAGATCCGGAGATTTTGGTGGCCATTAGGCTGTAGAAATGAAGCGAGGAACCTCCTTTTTTAGCCATTCTTGGTTGACGCATGCTGAGTGCGGTGGTGCTGAGTCCTGTTGTTATGTGCATGGTCTGCGGCCGAAATGTTTGTCTGCCCAGGGTTTCAATACTGTCTTTAAGACATTTTCCCGATAATATTCGGCATTTATTTTGACCCCACGGTCGATGAATACGAGCGGGGAGCGACCATCGGACGTTACGGCGGCCCACACCATTACCATCGGCGGCGCTTGACGTCTGGTGGCCAATCGCAGGTGTACATTTTTAGCTGACCTCTTCGGCAAGTAAACCCGATCATTTTGTTTGTTCACAAACTGCTCAATTAGGAATGGCTTCTCATCGGAGAAAACCAAATTCGGTAACTGGCCACTTTCGTGCAAGCGAAGTAACTCCTTGTCTCTTTCCAGTCTAACTTTTTTTTTTGTTCATCGGTTAGCTCTTGCACTTTTTGGAACTTCAATGGCTTTAGTCCAAGCTCATTTCTCAATATGTGTTGCATCCGTTCTCGCGATATGTTCAGCTCACGAGCAATTTTTCTACCACTGCGGCGTGGACTTCGATCAAATCTGGCCTTCACTTTTCGGATAATTTCTGGTGTTGTTACCGTTTTTTTCGTCCATTTTTTGGACGCGATGCAACACTGCCAGTATTACGGTAACGAGCAATGGTACGAGAAACAAAAGATTTATTCATATTTAAATGCTGGAGTGCTCTAACGATAGCCACCTGTGGTTTTCCAGACAAATATAAAGCAATCACACTATCACGCTTGAATTCCATAACAAATAATTTTTTTTCTGACTGCAATAGATCAAAATGCTTTTGTAAGCTTGTAAATAATAAAATGAACTGTCACTGGAATAAATCTGTCAGCTGTCAGACGAGCGGTTTACAAATGATAACAACCTGAAGTTGCTTGCAATACATATCAACCACCCTGTATGTTTGCGAACAAACAATAAGCCACAGTGATTCTGAAAGCGATTTAAAAGCATGATCATCCCTAGTTGAGGTTATTTACACTCGTGCAGGTAAGACATTTTCTTGTGGGGCTTTCTATGCATGCAAATAATCATTAAATCACATTTGTCCTCAAAGCCATCATAACCCTTGCAATCGATCAAATTTAGCATGTTTTATGCGCTTGAGTCAGGGATAATTTTACATTTCGGATGCACTCCGCCCAAGAAGCCGTGCGAACATTTCGTTTATATTCCATATACACTGACAAACGAACAACATATTTCAATGCCATCTTATACACATTTTATTTTATTTAAATTTTAATTTTACAGATGGGAAGCGCTTGAAAAACTCCCCATACGAAACGTATTTGAAAAGATTTTTAATCTCAGGAAACAACTTTTCCTAAAAGATATTCGGAGCAGCTTAATATTACAGTATTTAGTAGCACAGTAAAATCGTCGTTGTCTAGTAGGTAGTCTGTTGGTTTATTAGGCGTGAGGCAAAGTTTCAAACCCCAGCTCTGATAACTTCAACAAAACGAAATATGAAGAAATATTTCTTCGGCGACTTCCTCAGCAGATAGCTGGCAAGCAAACACTCTGCGAAAAGAAATTAACATGAAAAGTTTCTCAAAAATCTGCCATTCGGAGTAGACTTTAAACTGTAGATCACGCCACTTATGTATAAAATTAACACACAAAACTTAAGTGGTGTGAAAAGCTAGGTTGTAATCCTTACTGAATGGTTGTAACGACTAATTATGTGTGCATGATATGACAGTAGATTCGTCATTTAGTCTACTGTTCAGAGACTTGCTCTATATAAACCACTTTTAAGAAATTCTGTTTTTTGTTAGACGATAAATAAGGCAATAAAGTCTTATTTATTAATTGCTTGCCACATTTTATTTTTGAGTTTTTAGAAATCTGCCTGAAAGAAGCTACCGTTGAAGACAGTATGAGTAACAAGATGGTTATGAAGCAGTCCTGCAGAGCCATGATGATTTTCTTTTTAATTTTTAATGCTCTTTAGCGATTTGAATATTTCATTGCAAAATGAAATGTTGTTCCAGTAAAAATAATACCTAAACCAGGCATAAAAATGACAATCAACTTATTGCCACTCTACCAGTCGAGTCGTCATTCCTTGTACAATTGAAATGCTTGTCGTATGCGATGCTTTAATATTTACTTTCACTTTCATTTAGGAACATTCGAAAACCAAATCTCCGCATTGAAACACGCAACACACTTCATATAAACACAGGAATTGAACATGAAAGATACAATTCCGTTATGTGACAGAAGAGGGTGTCTGTGTGGTAAGTTCCTTTTAAAAATATTTATTTCCGGTTATTATTGTTTATTTCTACCAATTCAAACACTTTTAGTGGTTCTCAATGAAAACTTAAAACACTAGTTACACGTATTAATAACAGGAACAACTACACCAATAAAATTACGCTATTGTTGTACGTAATTGTTGTTGTCGATTTGCATTGTAGGGGCAGCTTACAATTTAGCACAAATCAAATACGGTTTTGATACGTTTTGTAGGCCTCTTTTAGGCGAAACACATTTCGTTGGAATTAAAATTGACAACGATTCGTCACAATTTGAGGTCAACCAAAAACAGGACATACCGATACACAGCAATTGACAATTGCCAGCAATGGCTAACGGCAGGTATAATAAAAGAACACAACAGACAATGTGTGTAGGCGTAAAACTTTAACGTGAGATCTCGTATACCCTGCGTCATTCGAATAGGATCACGTAATAAATTTTGTAAGAAAAATTTTGGATTTTTTAAAATAATAGTTTTCTACTTAGACTGGCAATATTTGTTTAATTTTTTAAATTCATAAAATTATTTCGTGCTATATTTCGTACATAAATAATTAGTCATTACAACCCTCTAGTCAGGATTACGACCTAGTTTCTCACACCACTTATATTGTGCGCGTTAATTTTTATACATGAGTGGCGGAATCTAGAGTTTAAAGTCGACTCCGAACGACAGATTTTTGAGAGACTTTTCATGGCAATTTTATTTACTCTCGGAGTGTTTGCCAGAAATCTGCTGAGAGGAAGTCACCGAAGAAATATTTTTTCATATTTCGTACAGTTAGAGATGCCTGGCCTGGGGTTTAAACCGAGGCCTCACGTCTAATAATGCAACACACTACCTACTAGACCACGGCGACTGTATTTCGTAATGAATGGTAAAATTAAAGGTAAGTAAAGGAGAATATTAGTACAAAAAAGTGGAAATGGATTCACAAAAGGTACAACAAATTGTCTAAGAAGGCGCATATTTTTTGGAAAAATACAGAAGACATCTGAGAGAACTGGGAAAGAAAGAAGGAGTAGATTAGCAAGTGAACCAAAAAACGCCATCATAAGTGTGGTTAAATGTTGAGCTAAAAAAATTGTGATCTACTAGTCGACGTAGTCTAGTAGGTAGTGTGTTAGCTTATGAGACGTAAGACCTAGGTTCAAATCGAGGGTCAGACATCAAAACGAAAATAAAAAATTAAAATAAAAGATTTCTGGCAAAAACTCTGAGAGTAAATCAAATTGCAATGAAAAGTTTCTCAAAAAATCTGTCATTCGGAGTCGACTTTAAACTGAAGGTCTCACCACACATGTATAAAAATTAACACACACAACGTAAGTGGTGTGAGAAACTAGGTCGTAATGCTGACTAAAGGGTTGTATCGCTACTACAATGTGTTCTTAAGGTGGCTGCCAAATTAAACGAACCTAACCTAACTCTAAGACGCCTTTTGAACGTACAAAGTGCTTTGCAAAGTACTTTGGAAAGTGTTGAGATTGTAGGAAATAAGGGAAAAACGAGCGGGGGTGAGTTTACCCGTCGTTTACCGAAATATCAAGAGTTTGTCAAAATTCTTTGCAAAGTTCTTTGAACGTACAAAAACGAAACAAATTTTACAAGAAATTGTAAAAGTTTGCCAAAATTCATCGCAAAGTATTTTTAAAGTGTAAAAGTCGTCTAAATTAAGATCATTTTTCTATATACTTTCATGTACTGTACGAACCTTAAATGAAATTTCCGTCAATTAAGAACGGAACTCCTTTTGAATGGGTTACACGTCACTAGTGGTTATCCAACACACCCCCAAAAGCGTTTGGTAATATAGGCTATAGAAGGTTTGTTTAAATGTAAACTGCAACGTAAATTCCAAATAAAAAAAATCGAAATTATTTTTAATAATTTTTATTCATCAGATTTGTTTTCTTTTATTCTAACTTTTCTTGGAGCTTCTTCTTCTAAAATACCGTCGAAATATGATTTTTCCCTAAATGTGAAGAAAAATAATGTTGTTGTGTGAAAACTGTGAAATGAAAATTTGTAAGTTCTTTAAACAAACCGTATTTGGCGGAAGAAATTTATACGTTTCCTAGCCTCACTAGGTTTAGAGATGTGATCATCCATAAATTTGCCCGGAGCCCAGGGTAATGTATAAAAATCATTTACCGGCCGACGATTAAATAGTGGATCAACATTATCGTCTAAAGTCAATTTTGGTGGACATTTAGCAGGGTAAGGTGCATCGAAATCACGCATATAACTGCTCGTTGAGAATCCCTTTTTTGCGATGCTTCGTTTAAATTCATCTATTCGATTAACCTTTTCAACTCTGAAATATTTTTTGTTTTTTTTTATTCGTTTGGTCATTAGCAGCTACCCCGTGAAAGCATAATTAAATTACTTACTCCCCTTTACTGCGTGGAAAAAAATCGTCACGATGCTTAGCCTTTCTCTTACGAGGGCTAATAACTTTACTGCCTAATAGCAATGTTTCATGCGTTTCCGATATGGGTGTAGGCAGTGTTGGGTGCGTGTAAAACCAATCTGCTTTTAAACTCATTACGTAGATTTCTGTTTTCTTACTTGAAATGGATTTTTATTAGACTTTAAAAAGATTTTGAAGATACTCAAATGAACTGTTATTGCTCAACCGAAGAAAATAATAATAATTGTCATCAGTTAAGTCAAAATTTTGCCTCTGCCTTCTTTTGTTATTTATAAGGTTTCGTCTTATAACGAAGACAATAACCATAAAACTTTTTTCTATTAAATTTGGCAGCACTTGTGACACAGTGATGGCTAATATAATTTAAAACGAATGGTTGTTGTCTTCGATAAGCCGGACATAAGTGTGGCTACCAACAAGGACATTGACAGTTAATAACGGCCATTTTGTTGAAGCTACATCTGTCAAACTAGCTGTCATTTAATCACTTTGTCTTTCCAAATCACCATGGGCGTATGTAGCGTTCAACAACACGTGTTGCCTGTTGGCAACTGATTTTAATTTTCATTTAAAAATCATCCTCAGAAAAAGGACCTTTTTTTGTGTGAATTTGTACGCGAACAAATAAAATTGTAGAATTTAAGGCAGTAACAATCCACACCACCACCCAAGAATGTTTAGTGCATTTCGAAAAAAACACACGGCGTCTACGGTCTATATATCCTTGAGAACGACGTTGGCATTTACAACAGTCCAAAGGCTATAAACTTCTTTTTAACTGAATTGAATGACATGAACACTAACAACCCGTCGTTTTAAACATACATACATACATACATAATTGACTATTACAATCCATCAGTCAGGATTACGAACTAGTTTCTCACACGGCTTATATTGTGTGTGTTAATTTTACACATGAGTGGCGGAACCTACAGTTTAGAGTCGACTCCGAACGACAGATTTTTGGAGAAAATTTTCATGACATTTTTATTTACTCTCTCAGTTTTTGCCAGAACTCCGCTGAGGGGAAGTCGCCTAAGAAATATTGCGTTTTAATGGAGATGTCTGACCTGGGGTTTGAAGCTTGGCCTCACGTTGGATATGTCAACACACCACCTATTAAAACTACGGCAACTCGTCGTTACAAAACATGGTTCAAATTAACTCGCTCAGCATGGGTGGTGTGAGAAGATAGTTCAGTATCCTAACAATAGGATTTTAAGGGCCAATCCAATCAGGACTGGAAGGATTATAAGCTTCAAAGCTTTTCATTAGCCATGTTCATGTTGTGCTATCTTCGATTTATTATTTCATATCCCGAAAACGAAGCAGCGAGAAAAGTGCGCCTGGATGTCCAGAAATAATTATGTCGTAGAAAAAAATTTCGTGAATGGGAAAAAATTAAGAAAATTAATATTTCGGTCAGTGCTTTACGCATTTAACCATGACTTTCGAATCCTATTGCAAGTAAATGGTCATGATCTTGAGGACGTTTTAGGAGCTGATAATCTAAATAAACTTTCCACGGCTGGTTCAGCTATTTACGTATGTTTGTGTTAAGATTAGAAACGATTTTTGAAACCTTGTAATTACCACCAGCATCAAAACAAAGCGTTTAACTGTAGCAATTACTCCCGAATAAAACCCCTATTGTATTAACTCAGTGACATGATTCCCCGGTTATACAGACCAAATATCACTCAGATACTCCCACGCACCCAATCATAGTCATTAAGATTCATTTCGTTTGTATAAAAAAAGTTATTCTAAACCTTTTTATTAAAGTTATTAACATAACAAGCTTATCAAAATCGAATTCTCTCTGAGTGAATTCTTGCCTTTATGCTAAAGGATGATGTTGGTTCCTGTAATTATACACAGAATCATACATACAAGCCATTGCACTGCCACAACATTCTGTACAACTTACCTGATTTGCCTTAAGAAATTAACTCGCTTACGTTGTTCAGTTATATTGATCAAATGATCATCCATGAACATAAATTCCGACGTAGTTATACGTTCCTTTCCGAAATCATTTAATGGTTTACGATTCCAAAAACTATCGGGAATATTTTCTTTGGCCATTGTTGGTATTTTACAACGATTTTCATATGGTTGACCGTAATCACGCTGATATGATGTGGACATCAACCATTCCTTGCCATGTTCTATTGCCATATTTTCAAAGCGAAAACTGTAAATATTATTGCATTCGTATTCAACATTCTTTTGTAAAAAAACGTCTTTCTATTCACATTGTCTTACTCATTTAAGGGATAAGTTTGAAAATTCAGAAGTTTCTTGCAAACTGTACAGATAATTCTTTGTCTTTTCCGGCCCCTTTCAAGCATCTCATGTGTGGTAGATTGTGGGATAGTTTTATTGGTTTCCATATAGAACCAATCCGCTGTGTTCTTTGGCTTAAACATTTTCAATTTGCAAAAATATATTATTGTGCCCCTAAGTTGGTTTTCATTAAGAAAAAACAAAAATAAAAAATTAAATAAAAATAAAACAATATTGACTCCTTCTGAGTTTTGAGCTGACTGACTATGAAAGTCAGTTTGAAGAATGAGTTGCCATGACAATATTTATTCAATTTGATGCAGTGTTATGGTTGCCACCTTTTCGATTCAAGTTAAGTTTAGGAAAAAACTAAAGGCTGATCTATTAACAGTTTAAAGTACCATTTTTTATTTTTATTCAATATTTCGACCGGTATTTCACCAATGGCTAGTTTTATATGGCCTTCCAGGGCTGGAATTGTAGATGTATACTACATTTATACGAGAGACATTGTGTATTCACACAAAAAATTGTCCCGAGTAGTCAAACCGCATGATCTTGACGATTAATGGGCTCCTGAGAAATGTGAAATTACTTGCTCACCAAATGGGGAAACTGGATCTGAACATTTCTCTCCGACTGCCGGACTATTCAATCTTCTCTGATAGTCAGGCCGCCATAAGATCTCTGTCGTGTGTTGTGAATAACCCAAGGTTTGTTAGGGAATGTCGCCACTGTCTCGACCTTCTTTCTGGGCGCTTCAGTATCTCACTTATCTGTCCCTGGACACAGTATCATTCCGGGAAACTGCAGGGCCGACGAGCTCGCCAAGGCTGGTGCACTCCTTTCGGAATCCTATTTAATCAACTTGGGTATACCACTTACCACGGTCAAGTTGGCCATTGCGCGGAAATTCTTTCGGGACGCCAACCTATCCTGGGTCAATGTGGAGTCCTGCTCCAACGGTAGACTCACTTGGCCCTTGATGAATAGAAGGCACACCAAGCAGTTACTCGGACTTGGTCGTAACATCATCTCAATCACAGTGGCTCGGCTTATATATCATTGTGTTATGGGAGACACGCGGAAAGAATGCAGCTCCCATTTAACGACTCTTATCCATATTATTTGTCAATGCCCGTCATTTGCGAGGTACAGATATAGGTTATTTGGCTCTCCAAGACTTGTCAGCTTGACGAAGTTTTTAGGTTGCATTGACACACGAATATCTATAATAAAATTTTATAATTTGCAGTCCTTGTTAGTTTATTGACGCGTACCGCAATTCAGATGATAGTGAGTCATTCTTTGACTGCAAACCATTTAGTCCGTGACTTATGTTCATTGAACACTACACCATGGATAAGTTTTTCAAAGCTTATGGTTTTTCGAGTTCGTATAAATATTTTAGATTTGTTGGTGAGATGATTTAATCGGTGGGAATAAATTTCTTTTCGCCGAAACTGGAAATAGTTGCTTAGAGAATAGGTCAGATGAGCGAACAATTCGCAGCATAAAACATTGCACACATGCATTGTGCTAGTGCAAAAGAATTGTTTTCTTTGTCCAATCATTCAATATTCGTCAATAGTGATGACATCGCGCGTATCTCAAAAACCCTGGCAAACTTGGTTGTCTTTAACGCCGATTCGTGAAGTTTTCACATGATTGTGATGGCTTTCGAGCAAATGCAGTATCCATTTTAAAGATGCCTAGGACTTCCAGAATCTTTCACAATTGCAGTTTAAATTTTAAGATTTTTCAATTGTGTCCGTTGGAAATACTGACGCACTTACAAAGTCTTCTATGAAAAAGAATTCATACGATTAAGATTGGTATTCCTTTACAGAGGGGCAAATAAATGAAATCCACGAACTTTACTCATTTGCAAAGGCAAGATCCGATAATGAGCCCACTTATAGAAAGACCAGACCGATCAGACTAAGGTCTTCTAATAGAAGCCTTTCGAAACATTAGCCTCTGAGTACATACAACCGGCATATCCAGATTTTGTTGTATGGTTTGGATAGAATCCACACTTTCATAAAAATATCAGGAGAGAAATGCATTTCAGAAATTGTTATGATGGATATTACAACCAAATTATTCTAAGGTTCTGAAAGCAGAAAGTAGTCGCCGTGGTCTAGTAGGTAGTTTGACGACTTATTAGACGCAAGGCCACGGTTCAAACCCAATATCAGGCATTTACGAACAGGAACGAACGAAATATGAAAATAATAAATATGAATAATGGTCGTTTGGCTTCAATTCTCGAACAAGCTGGAACATAAGCCAAAATCCATACGTAATACTTACAAAAAAAGGACAAAGGCCAACAAATTCACACAATGTCAAATTAATATTTCGTTGTCAACTTAAAGATTTCGCTCTACAGATGCAAGATATTCTTTGTCCTGATGATGTTTTGGAATCGAGAAAAGTAAAACTAATGCGAATGCTATAGGAGTCACCGTAATCTAATAAGGTTCAAACCCCAGATCAGACATCAAAACGAAATATGAAAAAATATTTCTTCGGCGACTTCCTCTCAGCAGATTTCTGGCAAAAACTCTGAAAGAAAATAAAATTGCCATGAAGAGTTTCTCAAAAATCTGTCGTTCGGAATCGACTTTAAACTGTAGGTCCCGCCACTAATGTATAAAATTAACTTACACAAGAGAAGTGGTTTGAGAAGCTAGGTCGTAATCCTGACTGAAGGGTTGTAATGACCAATTATGTATGTATGTCTGAAAGCAGCTGCGATGTTTGTTGGGTCGCGCATTTATGCTGCGATTATGGCTATAACGAATGTATTTTAAACGTTCGTGCCTGTTAGTGAATGCCGGAGATTTTTCTTAGTAATTTTATATCATTCAGAGATAATTCTAGGTTACGAGACATAGGGATATCGTTGAAAATTGCATTGCTGAACGAAATGAGCACTTACGAAGTTCGCAACCTTCGATATGTTACAGGGCATTCGTATTCCAATTGCCTCAATTGGATATGTTGGATGCAATACAGTATTGCTAGATTCTGCTTAAGACGTATGTACATATATAAAGAAAATCAACTCACTTCTATACTAAAAACGGCATGGCAATCAATCGCACAATACCGATTCGTATGCCGTTCTTTCGGAAGGCGTGTATACATTCATAATTTGTCATTACAACCCTTCAGTTAGGATTATGTCCTAACTTCTCGCCGTAGTCTAGTAGATAGTGTGTTGGCTTATTAGGCGTAAAGCCATGGTTCGAGCCCCAGGCCAGACATCAAAATACAAAAGGTATTTCTACGGCGACTTCCTCTCAACAGATTTCTGGCAAAAACTCTGAGAGTAAATAAAATTGCCATGAGAAAGTTTCTCAAAAAAAATCTGTCGTTTGAAGTCGACTTTAAACTGTAGGTTCCACCACTCATGTACAAAATTAACACACACAACATAAGTGGTGAGAGAAACTAGGACGTTGTACAATGGGTCAATTCGACTTCCGGGTACTGTACTTTGTTTTAATTGACAAGTACACGTCCTCTAACCTAACCTAATCTAACCTAACCTTCTCACATAAACTATGTTGTGTGTTTTTTATACATGAGTGTCGGGACCTACAGTTTAAAGTCGCCTCCGTTCGACAGATTTTTTAAAAAAAATTTTTCATGGGATTTTTCTATTTACTGCCAGAGTGTTTTTTGCTAAGGCATTTTTTATTCACCGTTTTTCCCCGTTGAATATTGATTGTGGTATAACAATAGTTATAGCAATAGTCAACTTACTTAAACTAATTCTTTGGGCCACTGTAAAAGACGTGGTCTAAGTTCAAGGGAATGTGATATGATTACAGACCTTACTGGTAAAATAAAACAAATTTTTATATTTTATAAGAATTTTTTTTATTTCATTTTATTGAAAAAAAAAAAGAAAATATAATTTTTTTAACATATTGTTTTATGGAACAAAAATATTTTATTTTCTTTAAGCTTTTAAGCCTTCGAAGAGAAATTAAAATAAAACTGTAGGTAGCAAATATTTATTATTTTTAATAAATTTTTTTTTTATTTTTTATTTTTATTTTTGTATTAAATATAAATTAGTTTAGTTTACTAAAAAGGTGAACTTAAATAGAATGTATTTTACATAACGGGAGAAGATAAACTTATTTAAAAAAATGTTTTTATTTTAAATAATAATCATAATAAAGTATTTTTTTGTATTAAATTTATTTAATTCTTAATAATTTTATTTATTTCGTGCCTAGTTTTGTGTATTAATTTTAATTTATTTTTATTTTTAAAGAGTTTTATTTTTAATTTTTTTTATAATATGTTATATTTTTTGTTTTTGTTTCTCTTGCAATGCTTAAAAAAATAATTGCAATTATGAAAATAGCTGGAAAAAAAGTATATTTTTTGTTTTTAGTTTTTAGTATTTATTTTTAATAAAGAGCTTATATCTTTTTCTTTTTCTTCTTTTGTTTTTTGTATTTATTTTTATTTTTTGTTTGCTTTAGTTTTGTCCAAGATTTTATGTTTTTAATTTTATTTATTTCGTTTTTTCTTTTTTCTTTAACAATTAAAATTTGAAAAAAAGAATACTTTTAGTATTTCTGCTATAAAAATTTTTTTAATTTTATTTTATTTCATTGGAAAAGAAAAAATTCAATTTTATTTCATATATTTTGTAATTATTTTTAATTATTTTTTATTTATTTATTTTTTCTTTTTGTTGCTATGCTATATTTAATTATAATCAATTATATTTTATTTTTTTAAGGACATTCTTTATTTAATTTTTAATAAGTTCATCTGTTTGTTTTTGTTAAAGTTTAGCTTAATTCTTTTTATTTCTGCTTAAAATTCTTTTTTTTAATATTTTTTTATTTTTTTCGTTAAATACTTTAATTAAACTTTTATTTTTTGAAAAACTTATTTTAATTTCTTTCTTTTTATGAATACATTTCGTTTTTAAATTTAAATATTAAATTTTATTATATTGTATAGCATTAAACAAAAAAAATTTAATATTTTTTTATTTTTTTCTTTAAATTATTTCTGTTTCTTTCATAATCTATTTTATTCTTACATTTTAATAAAGCATTTTAAAAATATGCATTAATTATATTCATTTACACATTTCATAAGAAACTAGAAATTATGTGCTAATTTACGCACAGAAAGTTTTCTTGTTGAAAGTTTTGTAAAAAAAAGAAACAAATAAACACTCAATAGAAGATTTACATAAAATTCTTAAATTTTAAACATATTTGGTTCTTTTTTATAATTAAACGAAGTGTTTTGGGTCACACAGCACTTATTGAGACAAGTGGTGTGATATTGGCTGTCTTCCAAACTGTTAGTTGCTTTGTGTTTGAACAAAGTATCATGCTTCATAATGCCGCTGTACAAAATTTATACAATGTATTCTATTTCAAAACGTCGTCAATGTGTATTTTTAACGAAGTCAAAAAGCAAGCAGACATCGGATTTATAGTTGATGCATTGTTTGGTTACTTTGCATATCTACATAGTTTATATACCGTAGTAGAACTGCATACACACTATGTCTTGATACATTTTGGAAGGCAGCCATTATTTTGTTCATTATTTTTAAAGCATTTACAGACGACCTTTAACATTTTATTCAGACTAGCCGTTACAACATGTGGATAGGACTGACCTGACCAGAAATTAAACTTTCCTCCATCTACAGGACCATTATAAGGTTTTTCAAGTGTAAATATACATACATACAGTGGACAGCAAAAGTCTTAATACGGCAATATATTTTAGCAATTTCATGAATTTTAGTCCAAAGTTTGTATAAAAATTAATAGTTTTTATATTTATTTTATTAATTTATTTCCATTTTATTATAAAAACAAATAATTTTTTAATGTTTTTCATAAAACAATAGAAAAATAAGGAAAAGTTTCAGATGACTCCATGGGTACTCCAAGGAGAAACTTGAGTAAATTTAAAATTCAAAGGCCTTATATATGAAAATGTTATCCCTTGTATTTAGTAGAATATCTCTGAAGGTCAAGCACTCCATTTAATCCATTTTATTTAGTGTTTTCGGGTGGCACCATGAGCAAGATTTTCGGTTGTCTTTTGTTTGAGGTTTAGCGCTTACGTAAACGTTCTTTCAAATGATCTCCTAAATACTCTCTTGAAGCCATATCGGGACTTTGTGCAAGAGTATTAAGCTAAGTAAGTAAGAAGTACTAAGACTTTTGTTGTCCACTGTATATCTTTTTAAATTAATAAATAAATATAATTACAGAATGGACTAAAAAATGTAAGAAAGTTTGTACAATAAACAAAAAATTCGTATAGAAAGTCAATAGCATTCCTAAATGGTGGGAGCACAACAAGCCTACATGATGGCTTAGCTGTATGTCGATAGGCAAGAGGCTCTTAATTGATTTTCTCTGCTTCAACCTATCTACCTAATAATTTTTCATATTGAAAAATATTACACATACATGTTAACTTCCTCCAATACAGTTTTTAATAACACTGTACCACTAAAACAGATTTTAAAATTCGTGATCAAAACAGTCGAATACATTGATAGTTTCTGTTACCTATGTAGTTTGTTGGTATTCTGACAACTATCATTAGTATCGAGAAGCTCCTTTGAACCAAGCTTAGAATAAACAACAACAAAACAAATTTAAAAAAATCAAAATGGCTGATACAATATGGCGGTCGAGGTTTATAAAAATTAATCAGATTAACTTGACCTCCATATTTGATCCGCCATTTTGGATTTTTATAAATCTGAATGAAGATCTGTAATCAGCGACCCCAAAAACCCCTGAGTAACAATTTTCAAGTAAATCTGATTAATTTTTAAGGACCTCCGTAATGTGTTTCTTTTTCTCTTGCACCGCTTGACATAAACCCACCCCCTACCTTAAGGGTGCATGTAAACAATTCGGCTTTGAGCTCATTTTAAAGAGATAAGATCAATTGTCAATTTCTGACAATAGCGATGGTTCTAGCACGTCAGTGTTTAGCACTACAATTTTTCAAAAATGCTACGCTATTTTTAGGGGTTTCAACCCCCATTTTATCGAAAAGCTGACGTGATAGCTAGTTTTCGTGTTCAGCGCGCAAAATGCCTTCGGAAACACCTGGAGCCATTTTATTTCCAAATTTGCAGGTCTGTGTAATTCAACCAAATAGTTAATTGGCTCCCCTCAGATGATGGCGATAAGGCTCAATGCACATAAATTTTGGACTAAGGGCAATATTGAAAAGGCAGATACATCAGGATCGGTTATATGGATCCTTACTTCTAAATAAGACATTTAATTTTAGAAGCCTAACTAAACCTTGAGGTTTATACCGATGACTCCAAAATATTCGACAAAGTGGGTTCTGATATCAAACTTTGGCTTGAATAATCCAGTTTGCCCGAACTTTGACAGTTGATAACGTACATCTTGTTGAAGCCACATCCGTTAAATGAGTTGTCATTTATTCAGTACATATTACCAAATCATCATGGACGGATACGACATTCAACAACACAGGCAAATAACAAAAATTTTATTTTTGTAAAAATTGATGTTCTGTTCGGATAACATACCGATCGAAAAATCAACTTCAGCAATTGGGTCCCTTTCTATGTGAATGGGTACACGAACAAATAAAATTGTGAATTTGGGATGATAACGATGCACATGACATCCAAAGTATCCCGAGAAAGTCACTGCCTGGTATAGATTATGTGCTGGCGGCACGAATGGTCCCAATCATGGGAGAACGACGTTGATCAGGCCATCACTGTCGACGACAAGTATTCTAATTTGGCAACATGTGGGTTCAGCGTGCCACACCGCTCTTGCAATTGAAAATTCTACATTACAGATGTTGTTCTAAAAGAATAAACATTTTCGATGATATCTCATACAAACACTTTGTTTTATTTTAATTTAAAGATAGCAAGCGCTTAATAAAAGACCCATTTCAAACCGAATATATAAAAATTTGAACAAGATAGAAGTGATAACATGTATTCAGTTATTGAATTTTAGAAATTTATGGAACTAAATGGAAAGAAGAAGTCGCCGTCTTCTAGTGGGTGTCAGTGTGTTGGCTTATTGGACGTGAGACCTGGGTTCAAACCGCCGGTCATCGCCCATAAAACAAAATATAAAAAAATTTTTCTTCGGTGACTTCTTCTCAGCTGATTTCTAGTAAAAACTATGAAAGTAAATAATATTGCCATGGAAATTTTTCTCAAAAATCTGTCTTTAGGAATTAATTTCAAACTGTAAATCCATTCCGCCACTCTTATATAAAGTTAACAGAGAAGCTAGGTCGTAATCCTGAGTGAAGGATTGTAATGACCAATTATGTTATGTATGTATGTAAATCTCTCTTAATCCATTTGGACTATTTTGTTTTTTTTTTTTTTGAATATTTCTTATAGTTGGACTACGATTTCAAATTTAAAACTTTCGACAAGAAAAAGAAATTTTGTTGAAAGAAGCTTAAATATGTCTTCAGGTTTTTAAGCATTGTTTTCCTTTTTTATTTCACTTATTATTATAAAATATATCGTTTGTTTGCTTTAATATTTTACAGAAATATTACATACAATTTTTAATGAAAATCTAAAACAAAAATTCAAAAACTTTATATCTAAGCATTAAATATACAAACAATAAACACAAAAAAATTAAAATAAAACCAAAAAATATATGGTAAATCAATATATGTATAGTACAGGGGGTTTTATTAAATTAAACTTAGCGATCGCTTTGAATACAGCACACGTTAGTTTAAAATTAGTTTTGCAATGATGTTGTAGGAAACGTGTTGAATTCTTACAGCGATTGGAATTGTAAAAGACTGCTTGCCAGGATAGAATCAGATCAACTGTTAATAAATATTTATTCGGTATTCTAGCACTTCTAACACTACAATATGATACAATGCCTTAAGCATTTATGAAATTACACACTGGCTGTGGCGATAATGAAATTTATTGTGATTTACGTTTTAAGAATGGCATGACATAGAATCGATTGTGATGGTAAGTGATGGAAAATATGTACGTATTATTAGTGTTACATTATCCGTTAGCATATCACCATTAATACAATACATATACAAACAATTTAATACTTAACAGTTACAAACACATACGTTTACAATATAAAAATTGTATATTAAACAGTTATTAAAATTTTAGGGCGACCAACGCAAATTAACTATGAGTTTAGCTATTCATTAAGTAAGCAATAAGATTTTAAAAATTATAATTCACGAATAAAAATTTCAAATAACGGTAAATAGCCTATGAATACTTATACTAAAGCTTAGCAATTATTAGCTTTCGATTACAGTGTGTTTACACAAAACAAAACAAAGTGAAATTCATTTGTATTAATTCTATTGCCCGTGTTCAACATCAGTTATTAGTTCATCAGTTATTAATTGTTTATTAAAAACTTACCTTTGAATACAAGACAACGTCAGTTGTGAAATATTTTCAGAATAGTTGAGTTGCATTGCCCGTATACTATAACACCGTTCAGACTAAAATAATGGATATAAAGTTTGTTGTTTGTTGCACCCTAGGAATCATAAAACCAGTAAGTCTGGTATATAAATTGAAAAAGCCTGCATCTGAATGAGTGCCTTGACGTCCTTGATGTAGCGTGAGAGCTTATACTGCGAGAACTTATCTAACCGTACTTATGAAGAACGATCAGCTCTCTGACAACGTCCCCTTGAAATTGTCCTCTAAAGGGACAGAGTGTGAACAAAGCTCAAAATAGGAAGTAATGTCTCACCTAGTCAGTGGACAGAGAAAAGGAGTGACGGAGGGATTACACATCCCTAAAGGTCTGAATTTAAAAGACAAAACCGACAGGATAGCTTTTTCAAAGTTTATAGTGAATTGGCGAAAGATACATCGAGCATGTAGATGTGCCCAGGGCAATAAAGATGGCAATGCGGACTATACAATAACACTATATAGATTTGCTTCATACAAAAGCTTATCCGTCACTCATTGCAAGCACCTCTTATTGACATATTTCCCTCGAGACGAAGCTTTATCGTCTCTGGCAAGAGTACCTCTGCTAGTGGTAATGTGTCGTAATGAAAAATTGAATATACAGAATCCATAGCAAACTTGTGGATATTTTCCAAACAATATTTTAAATCATCGGAAGATGTATTCATTTCAACTTTGACAGAGGGTATAGCAATATCTACTATAAATGGTAAGCAGGCACAGGAACTATGAAAAATTTTTTGGGCAACTGTCAAATACAAGATAAATAAATTTCCCCGTCTATAAGGGGACATTTTAGCTCCCTAGAATTTAAACTTCCGCACCGTTGATTGAATTAAAACTTTTTGTGGAATGGGAAGAGCAGAGTTTAAAGGATATACTTGACAACAAGAGCGATAAGAAGAGACGAAGACTCTTTTCACTTTGACATTATCCGGGTATTAAAAGTTCAAAGAACTTTTTTTCAGCACGCTTCAAGCTGAATATGTAGATTTTGCGATGAGCAGGACGAATCACAAGAACACATGTATTTTGGAGCGTTAATTCGTTTTAGAAATAAATATCTCTTAAAACGTAAGATGTTTATATTTAAGGCGTCGTACGACATTGTCAAGTTTTTATGTAGAAAAGAGTGAACAGTATCATGTATACCGCACTTATAATGAAAGCGTCCGACATTAACAGAAAATATAGACGGAAATTTTTAAATTTTTTCAAAAATCCATTACACTAGCATGTTGGGTTATTAGACATGAGATCACAGTTCCAACCCCAGGTCAGACATATCGAGCAAAACGAAATATGAAAAAATATATCTTCGCCGACTTTCTCTCAGCAGATTTCTGGGAAAGTCTCTGAGAGTAAATAAAAATTGCCATTAAAAGTTTCTCAAAAATATGTCAACTTTAAAGTCGACTTTAAAGTCAAAATTGTAGGTTGTATCTTTCATGTATAAAATTAACACCATAAGTGGTGTGGAGACTAGATCGTAATCCTGATTAGGGGCTTGTAATAACCAATTGTGTATGTATGTTTGCCATAACATCAGGAATGCATTCATTTTACTTGTTTTAGTATTTTGCTTAACGTTTAAAAGTGTTATATTGGTGTAATGAGGCAGTAGATTAACTGACAGGGAAAGGAGCGACAAACGCGTGAACCATCGGTTAGCACTCTACTGGGATACTTTTTCGGGCTGGGCAGAGAATCTGTTAAGATCTTGATTAGTTTTTTGACCCGACACTGCTCCTTGAGGGCAATGACCAGTAAGTGAAACAACAGCATTCCTTCTTTATGCAGGATTTGTAGTAACGTGAAAGGACCACGGTGCCTTGGAAGAGCTTTATTCAATGATCTTAGTCAATTGATTGCTGCTGGTATTGTGGATGTCAAAAGTTGCATTTCTGTTAGTTCTGTTATTAGCTGGCTAGTGGCATGACTCTGTTTCCTTCTCTATCTGTCTGTCGTAAGATTTCTGCTCTCATATTTAAAATATGAATGGAATTTTGTATTATTTCCTGTGTGAGTTTATGTGCGCATACGCTTGTCGTGTAAATAGGCCTTTACTAACATCAGATCCTTTAGTTTAGTTTAGTAAGTCTAGACGACGAAAATAAATAGCAAGACCGCTAAAGAAATTATAATTTTGAAATGTGTTCGCTTACGCTTGCCGTAAGGTTAATTTTAAAAACGTATAATTTAAAACTGGCCACCCTAAACTACACAATTTTAAAAGTTTTCATACATTTAAGCTATAAAATATATTTAAAATATAAATTTCAATTTAATTTAATATAATTTAAGTATAGTGATAGAAAATTAAACTAAAATTTTAAAATTATTATGATTTATTTTTTTTTTGTTGTAAAACTAAACGAATTAATTAATTATTAAAGAGATTTCATGAAATTGTTTGAGTTAAAAACAATTCAAAAATAATTCAATTAATTAGACTATGATAAAATTAAATTAAATTGTGCATTGTAAATGTGTTTACAAAATGGCAAAAAACTAATTTCATTTTGCTTTTAGAAAAAGTTTTATGTACAACAAGATATCATTTGTATTAAATTTTAATGGTTTTAGTTTTGAATTTTTTTTTGGTTTAAAGTTTAGCTTAACGATCGAGTGTTTAGTAAATTTAGCCTTATAAATTACAAAGTATTTAATTTATGGTAGTTTAAGTATATTGGCAATAGGCTTAAACTGTTATCAATTTTATTATTTATTTTATTTTTTTGTTTTTTTTTTTTTTGTTGGTAATTTATCATAATGTTGTTAATCGTATAGATCGTATATATAGATTTTAATTAATTTATATATTTAACTATTTATTATTAAAATATTAAAGCTGACACTTAACCAGTACACCACATGGTTTTATTTTTTTAATTATTTTTTTTTATTTGTTAGCCATTTTTAGTTTATTTTATATTTTTATTATTAATTTAATTTTTTTTATAAATTTATGCAAAAATTTTACAAAACTTGCAACCAAATTTTAACCGGAAAATGGTTAAATGGTTGTTTAAAAAATATTTCTTTTTTTAATTTTTTAAAAAATAAAATTAAATTTTTAAATATTTTCTAAATTAATTTTTATTTGCTATTTCAAATTTATACAGTTAAAGTATTTATCTTTTTTTTCAATTATTAATATTTTATTTTCATTTAATATATTTTAGCTAAAATTTAAGACACATTAGGCTTGTTAGCATTATATTTTTCATTTTAATTTAAATTAAATTTCTATGTTTTTGAATTTCAATTAAACTTTAGTTTTATTTCAAAAATTAAAAAAAAAATAAACTTCAAAATAAATTTTTTAGCATTGTTTGGTTTTATTTTGGATTGTAGTTATAAAGTGGAGGGGGGCGTTTTATAATTTTTTTTAATTTTTAAATTTTAATTTAATATTTTCCATGGTTTTTTTTATTTTCTTAATTCCTATTTAATTCATAAAGTTTTGTTGTGGTTTGTTTGAAAATTATTTCAATTTTTTTTTTCGTAAAGAAACCGAAAATTCTTTGAATGTTTTTTTATTTTTTAAAGTTTTTCTTTTTTTAAATTTACGTTTTATGTCTTATACGTTCCAAAATAAAATAAAAACCCAAAAGAAATATTTAGTAATGCGGTAAAATATCGAGTATATCTTTTTTTGGCACTTTAAAAATGCGTTTTTGTTTAGAAAAAATAAATATTTTTGTTTTTGTTGTTTATTTATTTATTTTTATATTTGTTGCATTTTGATGATTGTTTTCACATGTTAAATAAATTTAAATTTCAATATATTTTTTCTTCCAGTGTAGTCAGTATGGACAATGGAAAAGAAAAATAATTCTATGGAGAGAAACAGAACCAAACAAACGTTTTAAAATTGAAACGTAAATCTAGAATTATCATATCACTTTAAACTGCAATTTTGCTTCGTATTTCGAACTTCTAGAACACTTCCTATCCATAAAATTCTGAATATTACTTTGTATTCCAATCAAATAATATGGCTGTACATGCTAAGCAAAGGTATGATTTTCTTAAAAAATAAAAAAATTAATTTTTATTTTCATGTCCGGCACTTAAAATCCCATCGAAAACTAAAGGAAAATTTTTATCGCCAACATTTCCGCATAGGAAATGCAGATTTCGACTGCAAGCGATCTAATAAAACTCAGCATTTTGCAGTTTTCAATGGAAGAAGAAGGTAATTCCGGCTATCTTCATATTCTTACTGAAACCAAACGAATTTATTATAAAAATTCTACGACTTTTATTTGTTTTTTCTTCTATTTCCCGATTATGCATGTTTTCTTTATTATAAAATCTGAAAACTTTTGCTGGGATACGAAAAATTTTATGTGAAAAAATAGATTTGAATTGTATGAACGGTGGGCGATGAAGTTCCAAATTTATTTTACTTAATGAAACTTTACTTACTTAATGAAATCAAATGAATTTATTATAAAAATCCTACGACTTTTATTTGTCTTTTCTTCTATTCCCCGATTATGCATCTTTTCTTTATTATAAAATTTCACATTTTTACAACTATTGCTGGGATACGAAAAATTTTAGGTGAAAAAATAGATTTGAATTGTATAAACGGTGCGCCCATTCAATTTTTTTTTGTAATATAATCACTAGAATGCTCATTAACAACTTTTAAAAATTGTTTGAGTAAAAATATATGACGTCATGTGTCCCATTTATGCAGTGCACTCGATTAGAAATATCAGAATGTCCAATAAAGGCCAGCCTTTTAAAGCTAAATCTGTCAAATTAGTCGTAATTTATTTAGTAAATCACCATGGACGGACCTGGTATTCAAAAACAAATCAAAATGAGAGTGTTCTGTTCGCTCTTTTTACGATTCACTGAATGGGTTCGGAAACAGTTGATAATTGACTCTAAATTTCAACGAAAAATTCTCTTCGGCGATAAGGCCTATTTATTCTTGGATCAGTGTGCACCTGAAAAAACAGGACTCCCGAATTTGGAACGATACCAGACCACGATATCATCCAAGACCGATGCACCTATTTGGTGCAATTTTTGGCTGACAGTATCAGCGGTTCATATGTCTTTCAGAATGACTTTGAACCATGATTACCTACTTATTTTGGTTTAGTTTGGATCATCAGCACATGTTGTCTTAATGAAGGCATAGATATTTCAAGTTGAGATGATGTGAACTGGCTACGAAGATGGTGCGATTTGGCTCCGTCAGATTTTTTCTTGAAGGGCTTTCTTAGATTGCGAATAAGAGACAAACTACAGCGCTCTTCAAAGACAATATATCACATGCATCGGTCAAATTTAGGCCATCCAGAAAAGCTGAGTCGGATATTTGGTATTTCAAAAATAATAGCTTCAATAAAATGATTTCAAATGAATAAAAAATTGTGATGATATCTCGAACACAAGGTCCAGTCATTCCACACATCAATATGCATAGATTGAAAAGTATGAACCTTACCTATGAGGCTTTGTCAGTAGATTGCCATACCTTTTCTTGATGGAAGAAATTATATGAAAGCGGAAACTTTCTTCAATCCGCTTGCGTTCACATATCCTCTGAACTAAAAGTACCTGAAAACTGCAGGCTTAAAAGCCTCCCTTTGCTTTCTGTCTCTCACCCTCTCTCTCTCTCTCTCTCTCTCTCTCTCTCTCTCTTTACTCTGTTTTCTTAACATGATTGTTTGTTTAATAATTGTTTATTAAACTTTAACTTGAATGTTATTTGAAGAGAATAATTTGTATTAAAAAAGAAAAAATTACAAACAAAAATAAACGAAAATAATAGTATCGATAACGATAACGATAACGTTAACGGTGACAATTGAAAAAAAATGTTTATGATTTATATAATCACATGAAATCTCTTTAATATAAATAGTTATTATCACTGCTCAATATATCCTCTTCGTCCTCTTCTACGATAACTTTATTGCGTATGGCATTGGTCAGATCATCGACATTCGTGAATGACGATGTGGCATAATCGATTTTATCAGCGCCTGTCATATCCTCTTTGTGACGTCCTCTAAGCATTTGGTAGTGTTGCTGTTGTTGCGGCTGACTCTGCAGTGATTTCATCGTCATTGTTATTGGCGTGGTCGTAGCTGCATTGCCTAACGAATTGGATGATGATGATGATTGTAGTGGTAGTTGTGTTGTTGTTATTGTTGTTGATGGTGGTGGTGGTGGTAGTGGTTGTTGTGATGTTGTTGTATTGGAGGAATGTGCTTGATCGATATGATGAAGATGAAAGATATCCGTTTTATCTTGCATTGGCATGGGTGGTGGCATATTGGATGTGGACGATGATGCAATGACATCTGATACAGATGTTGCACTGGGCGGTGGTGACATGGCATTGATTGAGTGATGAGACGTGAAACGATTATGTGATATTTTGTTACGTCTACTACTACTACTACTACTACAACTGCTGCCTTGTGGTTCGACGGAGGTAGATATTGAGGAGGACAATAAACGTGATGATTTTGTGGTGGATTGTTGTTGTTGATGATGTTGTTGTTGCTGTTGTTGTTGTTTATTTGTTTGTGTGGCTAGAAGATGGTCTTGGTGATGATGATGATATTGGCGATCGATATTACTAGAACTACTACATGGTATTTCCTTGTGCTCTCTAACCCTTGACGTTGAGGCTGCAGCAGCGCCAGCCATCATCGTCGGTCCCTTGTTATCGATCTGATCCCACCCCTATATCCACGATTCCTACATGGCATTCAGCATTCTCCTACTACTCCCACCACCTCGGTGCGGACTGTATTCATCGCGATCGACCACCGGAGCGCCGCGTCTGGTTGTCGGCGCCGAAGGTGGCAAATCACGCGGATCAATGACACGAGCCGTAGCACCGGCCGAATAACGTCCTCCTCTCAGATCGTCGCGTTCATGCAATAGGTCAGCATCATCCATAACCAAACGGCTACCACGCGATAAATGGCCATGCGGACCACCAACTACAGCACCGCCTCCTACTGCTCCTCTGTGCGGTGGATAGTCGGCAGCATAGTTGCGTTCGTCTAACAATTCCTCGCTATTAAGATCGTAATGCATGAGATCACGTTCGCGTGCATGCAGCCGTTCTCTCTCACGCTCACGCTCGTAACGATCTCGTTCGCGTTCTCTCTCCATGCGATCACGTTCATAGCCGACACCAACGCGATCATGATGGCGGCCAGAGGCTGGACGTCGATTTTGCGGATAGGAAGCACCTCCTGTAAATTACACAACGAATATGAAATTAATAACGTTCTGTTGGAAATAAATTATCTTTCAGAAGATAAAAACACAAATTGCTGGGTTATTTAAAAATTTTTTTTTGTATTTTTTTTTCTTGTTTTTGTTTAATTTCTTGTTTAAAAACAGAATTCAAGCATTATTTTGAAAAACAATTTTTATTTTTGTTTTTGTTGTTTATTTAAGTAATTAATAAGGAAGGAAACGTAACAAAACTTAACTCAAACATTTAAGTGTTAAAAGTTTAACAAAAAAAATGAAAAAATAAGTAACAGTAACAATGTTATTTATTTGTTTTTTAATAATAATAATTAAAGAATATTGAACAAATTAAACAAATATTTAACAAAACTTCTAGCAATAGGGGTTTTTAAATAATTTTTATTTATTTAATGTTGAACTGGTGGGGATTGTTTCAAACAGCACTGTTTTGAATGGTTTTGGGCGGATAAAGAAAACTTTTTTTTTGTTTTTTCAGTTTGTGTTAGTAAAACTATCGAAGCGTTAAAATGTGCCAATGATGTTTAGATAATGACGTTTTAACGAGGACTGTATATACGTTTATAAATGCATTACTTGTGAGTGCTAAATAATGTTGAACTGCAAAAGTTTTTAAAGGAGATAATGTAAGAAGAGGGAAATGATATGTTTGTATGTTTGTAGTTGCCTTTTCCAATGCTATCAGAACTGCGTTTGATAACTGTGCAATGAAATATCAAATATTGGGTGAGGCATCTATCGATTTAAATTTGAATCATCACTTATTTCGACTGTGGCCATACTTATGTCATTCTATTCTGTCACAAAATTTAAAATATTATCCCCACAGTACGCGTGATGAACCGATTTACACTTGAGCAAGGTTGGGATTTGGCAAGTAGTCGGAAATTGCACGAAAATGTCGTAGAAAATTTGATTGCAGAGAAGAACCAACAGTGCCCGGTATATAATTTTTTAATTTTCATGTACCCGCTCTTCATGGTATTGATGTGAACGATGTTTACTTTCAACAGGATGGTGCAACTTGCCACACATCTCATGCCACAATCGATTTGTTGCGTCAAACGTTTGATGGCCGTTTAATTAGCCGAAACGGTGATGTCAACTGGCCGCCAAGAAGCTGCAATATGACACTGTTGGACCATTTTCTGTGGAGCGCCGTTAAAGAAAAGTGTTATGCCGATAAAATTGAAGGCCAACATTCGTGATTCCATTGCCGAGATACGTCCCCCCATACACTGGAAAAAGTGCATGAGAAATGGTCCTATCGAATGAGATACTGTGAGACCAGAAGTTAGCCGTATAAATGAAATAATATTCAATTTCTAACCGAAACAATTGTATTTCGCAACATAAGAATAAAATTGTGGAAAATTTCAAACCGTTTTTGTTTTATTGCATTTTTAAATTTAAACTTTTAAATGGTGCACCCTATATTATTGGAAGAAATATAAGAAACTTTCTAACGAAGTCTAGTATAGATGGATCTTCTATTATTTTCTTTAAAAGGAGAAGGAAAGAAGAGACAACTTACACTCCCTAAATGGCTTTAACTTGTTCAAAATATGTCACAATAAATGATGGAGATTGTTTGATATTCAAAAGCCGGAATGGACCCACTGTTTTGCATGCTTGAAAAAGAGCAATACTTGTAGGCATGTGGGCATGCACTTGGGTGTCAACCCTAAAAATGGTAAAATTTATACTGACTGCACGACTTTGCTAAAATCGCCGTAGTCTAGCAGGTAGTATGTTAGCTTATGAGACATGAGGCCACAGATTTCTGGAAAAAATTGTGACAGCAAATAAAAATTTTGCCATGAAAACGTTTCTCAAAAATCTGTCGTTCGGAATCGACTTTAATCTGTAGGTCCCGCCACTCCTGTATAAAATTAACACACACAACATGAGTGGCGTGAGAAGCTAGGTCGATCAGGTCGTATGTACATATATACGACTTTGTTATCAAACCAACTCTATTTTATGAGTTGGAGTTAATGGTTGGCTTTCGAAAAAAGAAGTCAATTAAACTTGATTGCAACATGATAACATTTGTTCCTAGAAATATACCATGCAAGGCATTGCTTACTTATCCGTAATCAACTATCATCAGACAGGCGGCTGGAAACGCTTTAAATATATATTGTGATGCAAAAAAACTACGGTATAGTTAATCAAGATAGGCCTATACGATACCTTGATTCAGGTTTTTCAAAGGCATGATAACGGTTTACATTTTCCAGAGAATTCTATTTAAGTATTCAGTGACAGATACAGACAAAGAATGTTTTAAGAACAGTTTAATCCCAGATTGTCCCTTGCAGAGCCAGGTTACATTAGTAGTATTTAAGCTAAAATTTTAGGTTGTGATTCCCACTGTGTGAACCCGCTAACAGACTATATCGAATTGAGATACGAAGAGTATGCCTACAACAGATTATTGTCGCCGTAGTCTTGTTGATATTTTGTTGGCTTATTAGAGGTAAGGCTACGGGGCAAACCCCAGGTCAGACGTCTCGATCAAAACCAAATATGAACAAAAAATTCTCGGCAACTTCTTCTCAGCAGAATTCTGACAAAAGCTCTGAGATTAAATAAAAGCCGTCTCAAATATCTGTAGTACGGAATCGATATTAAACTCATGTATACAATTGACACACGCAACATAAGCAATGTGAGAGGCTAGGTCGTAATCCTGACTGAAGAACTGCAATAAACAGTTATGTAAGTATGTATGTATATACTAAATCTAGATAGAGAGATATCTGACAGCTACTCTCATATGGGTTTCTTGACACCGCTGCAAAGGTTAGAACGATGAAAAATTCAATTGAAATTTGACATGAGATCGGCATTTCTCTTCAGAGGATTTCACACAATCTTACTCAGTTGCACTGTTTACTATTTATATTGGCGAACTCATAACAGATATTACGAGACACTGCTTGATGAGTTCACATACCTGGAGGCTGAAATTACCTCACAACACTTCTGCAGAAGCTGAAACGATGAAGAAAAAAGAAACCACAGAACACCGTCTTGTTCATCGGCCGATTCTTTCGAATCTGAACCGAAGGATTGTTGCGTAGCCAAAGTTTAATAACAGAACCTGTCTAGTTAAAGTCCTCCATAAAATTATTGGAATGGCTGAGAGATTTGTCGTTCGAAGTCGACCTTAAACTGTATATATATATTTATACTGCTCATGTATAAAAATAACTTACACAACATAAGTGATGTGAGAAGCTAGGCCGTAATCCTGACTGAAGGGCTGAAATGGCCAATTATGTATGTATGTATGAGAGATACCAGCCACGACATATAATTGTGGGGAACGAATAAATAATACGGGTTTTACAGTGGGAGTAAGCTATGCTCTTCGAGGCGGCTGCCTACTTAGCTTAATCTGTCTTCGAAATAGAAAACCTTTACCTGATGTTTGACAAGTAGAACCGTTAAGGAAAATAAACAAATAGAAACGGCCTTTACCGGATTTCTATTGGAGCAATGGAAAATGACAGAAAATGTGTGTGAAGCGAGTGTGTTTTGAAATGTTAACCATTATGTGTGAATTAAAATATTAAAAAAAAATTAATAAATTGTAATGACTTAAGACACTTAAAAACAACATTTTTTAGTAACCATTTATAGTAAAAAAAAAGAAATCGATTACAAATATCACACAGTTAATGATGGTTTGGTTTTTTTTTAACATTCCTTAGGAGATAGGATAAAAAAGGTTGTCAAAAATAAAAACTTCAAACGCAAGGGAGAAATAGAAATTCAACATTATTTTACTCACTAATTAAAACATTTATAAATACGATAACGATACGATAACGATAACGATACGATAACGTACAAAACAAATATTATGATGATTAATTATTATTTTATAATTTTTTATTTAATTTTTCTTAAATGTTGTAAATATTTTTGGAAAAATACAAAAACATATACACAATACGTATATAAACAGGATAATTATTTTTGTTGTAGAAAATTGAACAAAATTAGAAACAAAAAATTGTTTTTTTTTCTTTTTTTTTTGACGACAAATTTAAGATGATGAAGAGCAAATAATAAATTTTAAATTAAAATTGAACACGTACTACAGTTCCCGGTGAAACTGAAAATAAAATTTAAATTTTTTAAATAAAAAAGATACATAATAAAATATTAAAGTAATGCAATGAAATGAATTTAATGAAATATTTATGAAATGATAAAAAAAACACACAAACTCTTTAATGGACAAATATTTTTTTAATTGTAATTTATGTGAAGACCCTCAAATGAAACAATATTCCTACTTCGTACACAAGTTTAAATCATAATAAAATAATGAAACATATTTTTAATATCAATAAAGGGTAGCTTGTTGGAGAAATGCTGCGGCAGCCACAATTAAAGAAATTAAGAAACTTTTCACAGCATATACAGCCGTGTTTCACCAACAACTTTTCATGTCTTAAATTCAAGGAGTTCTGTAGATTACCGTCGTAGACAAGTGATTTTTATATGAACCCTAAGAAAATAATCCCATGACATTCAATCACATGATCTTTGTGACCAATTCATTCACCATCGAGTGAACTCTTTTCATCACAAGTTTCTTAAAGTAAATCAAAAGTAGCACAAGCTACTAATAGCCATAGTCTGTTGTAGTGTATTGGCTTATTAGACGTAAAGCTGGGGTTCGAGCCCCAGGCCAGACATCAAAACAAAATACAAAAAGTATTTTCTCTCAGCAGATTTCTGGCAAAAAAAATTGCCAAGATAAGTTTCCCAAAAATCTGTCGTTCGGAGTCAACTTTAAACTGTAGGTCCCACCACTCATGTATAAAATTAACACACACAACATAAGCGGTGTGAGAAAGTAGGTCGTAATCATGACTGAAGGGTTGTAATGACCAATTATGAATGTACGCATGTATGTATGTGTAGCACAAGCTGTGTGGTATATGGGTTCTGTTCGAACTATATATCAGCAAGATTAATGACCATATACCCTTCATTATTTTTCACTATTGACCAATATTGTTTTCGCAGCCATGTAGAAGTGATCCCACCATAAAGCACTCTTAATAGCATTTTTTGTAGATATAATGATGTTTGAAGTCGCCGTAGTCTAGTAGGTAGTGTGTTGGCTTATTAGACGAAAGGCCTCGGTTCCAACCCCAGGCCAGGCATCAATACGAAAATATGAAAATATATTTCTTCTTCGGCGACTTTCTCTCAGCAGATTTCTGGCAAAAACCCTGAGAGTAAATAAAAGTGCTATGAGTCGACTTTAAACCGTAGGTGCCGCTACTCATGTATTAAAAAATTAACGCACACAACATAAGTGTTGTGAGAAACTAGGTCGTAATCCTGACTGAAGGTTTGTAATGACCAGTTATGTATGTAATGACGTTTGGGGAAAAATCTATTGGATTATCCTCACTTCAAATATGACAATTCGGTTTATTTATGTATAGGTACCAATGATACAAGAGGTACCAATTCAATATTGGCGGCGCATTCGATGATCACATTCGTTTGAGCACAATTTGAACCTGAAAGCTTTTAAGCCAAGATCCTTCCATACAATCTTGCATATAGCAGAACAACACAACCCCAGGTCTTGAGAACGACAACGAATCTATAGGTCTGAGTCTTCTTAAATGTTTCCCTGTACAGCAGCCACAGCTTCTTCAATGCACTTTAGCCGGCGGCTCATGGGATACACATTATCAGTATGACGAAATGTGATCCGAAAACTTTCGAAAACTAAAATAACACGAGTCATTTGTTAGAAAAGTCAGGAACAAAAGCTGTACAGATACTATGCTTAAGGGAAACTCTTGTGTATAGTTCAACTGGTTATACCTATATAACTACACGGATAACATAACTTATGTCGGATAAGGAGGTATGGGCACCCCGTCAAGGACTCCGTCCAAATCTTCACTAATGGATCCAAGCTGGGAGGAACCCTTGGTGGTGGAATTTTTCAAAGTCAATAGGTATAGCCAAATCTATAAGGTTACAGGATTACTGCAGCGTTGTCCAGTCGGAAGTGTTGGCAACACAGGCTGCGGTTAAGATTATTTGGGATTCGAATATCCCCAATGGAAACATCACCATACCCACCGATAGCCAGGCGGCTATCAGGGCTCTGGGCTCCAATGTGATGAACTCCAAGACAGTCTACGGCTGTCGGAAACATCTGAACAGGGTGGCAAAGAGGTATAATGTACATATCATTTGGGTTAAGGGACACAATCATATCCCGGGCAACTGCAGAGCGGATGAACTGGCCAGACGCGGCACGACCATCGAACTCTCCGACGAATTCTTAAGTATTGGGGTCCCTTTGGGGACCTGCAGACTCCTTATAGACAACGAGATCACGGACTCTGTCAACCGCAAGTGGGTAGCTTCGAATAAGAGCAGAGTGGCGCGCATGATCTGGCCGAGGCTGGATAGAGGGCGCACTGCAAGGCTGCTAAAACTCCAAAGGGGCGTGCTCAGTGCTGTTATTGGAGTCGTGACGGGTCATTGCATTATGGGTGCCCACTCGAAGAGCATTGGTCTAAGACAGCTGTCTAACGATTTCTGTAGAAGCTGCTGGGGCTAGGAGGTGGAAGAGATGGTTCTTCATTTACTGTAAACATGCCCGGCACTATGTCAAAGGAAAAAAGAGACATCTTGTTGCTTACTACATCGATGATCTGAGTGATTTGTCGACCATTGACATCGGCAGTTTGAGTCGCTTCATTGTAAGCTCTAAGTGGTTCCAGGACTAGGGCATAGTTAACGCGAACTGTGGTATTATAATGGGCGCCATGGGTCCCAAGTGCGTCCAGTGCGTGAACGCAGTCTCTGTACTGACCAAGGTCCTCCAAATCAGGAAAGAAGAAGGGCTTTCATGTATCAGAGTATACGGAATGAAAAAATGACAAAAAAGCAGCCATTAGATCTTTACAGAAGGCAAGCACAAACTTCGGTCAGTTGCAGAAGAAAGGCGGATTAATGAAACCATTTATAGAGAGACGAGTTAGATCTCGATGTAGATATTTGTACGCAGATCAAAGTGTGCCTTAAATCTGAACAAAGCTTATCTCACTAAGCTCATAGCAGTTATAATGAAATACGGGCACATGGAATAAGCTGAGGCAATGGACTCTTTGGCATTCAGAGTTTATTGACAGCTTTTGTCTTGTAATAAATTTTCAAGTGGGAAACTTCTCGAAACGAAGAAAATAAATTTAAGACTATAGGAATATAGAAGGAACGAAATAATAACAGAATGAATGAAATGAAAACAAGTCGCCGTAGTCTAGTAGGTAAAGTGTTGGCATATTATTCATGAGGCCTTGGTTTAAACAAAAACGAAATGTGAAAAAATATTTCCGCGGCGACTTCCTCTCAGCAGATTTCTGGCAAAAACTCTGAGTGGAAATAAAATATTTGTCAATAAAAATATTTGAAAAAATATGCCGTTCGGAGTCGACTTTAAACTCTAAGTCCAGCCGCTCATATATTAAATTACAACACACAGCACAAGTGGTATGAGAGCCTAGGTTGTAATCTATACTAAAGGGTTGTTATGATCAATTATGTACGTGTCAGAGGTCAGCAATGAGTACTCAAAACGATAAGCATATTCGAATCATACTTATAATTTCTGATACTTATACGCATTCATACTTATTTTAATGTCATACTCATACTACTCATATTCAAAGTTTGAAATACTCATGGTACTCATACTTAACAATAGACATGATGTTATTGATTTCGACTCTCCATGATTCATAGTAGCGAAAAAGCGATTCATTGCTGATCTCTGATACGTGTGTCTTGCTTCTAAGCAATGCCAGCCTGGAATTCTTATTGTACAAAGGAATGATACGACAGGACTTTATATGATCCAAGTAAACTATGCACTTCAAGGCGTCTACCAATTTAATCTAACTTATTACGCCAGAAATTAATGTTTTAAAACATATTTATTAAAAACCATAAAATTTTAGTTGAATAATGAGCAATTAATGTTTAGTAAAAGAAATTAGTTTTGTTTACATACGATGAATAGGAGGATTTTAGTAAATTAATGAAACTAAATAACATGGTAAGTAGAAAAAAAACAGGGAACTCATTAAACAAAATATTGGTTAGTAAAACTAAGAAACAGAAAAAGAAAACTTATATTGAAAATAAAATCGTACTCATTTACGGGGGGCGTATGGTTCAATGATGACGTATAAGATATTAAAAAAGAAAAACTCAAAGAAAGGAACTGCCTTAATAGGTCGGCCGCTTCATACTTTTAAAAGATAATAAAGAACGTTTGTTAAAGTAAATAAATATGAAAAGATTTGTAGATGGATAAGGGCTTTCTTTTGGATAGTTTTTGTTTTTTGGAAAATTAAACGTATGACGAAAAGGCACCAAATGATGTGTAGGCTAAAAAAAATATTTAAACAGAAAAAATTATGTTTAAAAAGCTTATTTATGAACTATATTAGGGTATGTATGTATGTATATATTTATGTATGTATATTTTAGATATAAAAACATCTAGTTTTGTTAAAATAAAAGGAACCATAAAACGCTATGTATTGTTTTGTTTTTTTTTTAAGGAGAAGTACGAACGAGTATTTAAAAAGTAAATACGTTTTGAATAAAACAAAGCCTTTCTAAATATGTATGTATGTATAGTAGGTAAGATAATAAGTATAGAATTTTAAATTTAATTTTAAGCTTCCAAGCTTAATTCTAATTTTTTTTAATAATTTTTTTTTATTCAGCGGAAGTACTTAAAAAACCATTTTTTTAGTATTTTTTTTTTTGTAGTTGGAAGTATAATTTATTTGTTAACAAATATTAAGAAATTAAATGAAAAAACAAAATAAGAAATTTGTTTTATAAAGTTAATATCATATATGTGGTTAATGTTTACCTTGGTCCCAATCGAATTCTCTATCCCAATCTCTTTCTCGTTCTCTTTCCCATTCCCTTGCCCGCTCGCGTTCCCACTCTAAATCACGTTGACGCTCACGCGGTGTACGACGACCCTTGGAGAACTCATTATCCCAAAATTCACGTTCATAATCAGCTTCTCGACTTGTATCGCGTTCACGTGCTAAATCTCTATCACGACTACCCTCACGCTCTATAGAACTCATGCGATAATCTCTAGGGTCCTCTCCCCCATCCACTGACGATGCAAGCGTTAAGCAAAGGGAATTTTTCATATTTTTTTTTAAATTTTTTTTTTTTTTTTGGTAATTTCAGAACGAGAAAGTTTACCCATTCGATTGTTAGTTTATTTGTTATTGTTATTGTTATTGTATATAATTTTTTTTTTAAATTAAGTTTTTTTATTTTCCAAATATTTTTCCAAAAAAAAAACAAACAAAGTAAGTGAAAAAGTAGAATAAACATAATTTACAAAAATTTGTTAAAAAGGTGTCCAGTATATTTTGTTTTTCTTCAATAAAAAACAAAATAAAAAATATATGTATGAAATGATACTTAAAGTCTCAACATAACAAAAGTTCAAATAAATCATACCGAAATAATACTTGGTATGTATGGTGTTGAATACATTTTTAATTAAATTTTTCTAAATCTTAATTTTATCATTACTTTATTCCTAATGAATACGAGTATAATTTCAAACTCCTAAGCATATTATGATAATGATTTCCACGATGTTTAATTATTTTTAATCCTAATGATATCGAAATAAAATTTATTTGTATAAATTGTTAGAAACCAATATCTAACTTACCGGGTGGCGTGGGACCCATACGGGCCTGTTCTGTTGTGGGTGAAACTTCCTGAGGTAATGGTCTAGGTATGGCGGCAGCCGCATTAATATCTGGATGAGTGGCTCTCCAATAGGTCTAAGAATTATAAAACAAAACATAATTTAATTTTAAAAAGAAATTTAAATTAAAATAAAGAGTTTTTTAACAATCGTAACATGTAGACATAGTCTCAATGCGGGTTGTAAAAGTCTCAGAATTTTAATTTTTATATGATACAGTGGCTCACAACAGATTTCTGGCAAAAACTCTGAGAGTAAATAAAATTGACATGAAAAGTTTCTCAAACATTTGTCGCTCGGAGTAAACTGTAGGTCCCACCAATCATGTATAAAATTAACACACACAACATAAGTGGTGTGAGAAACTAGTTCGTGATCCTGACAGAAGGGTTGTAACGACCAATTATGTATGTATGTAGACGAGCCAACGAGTAACTACATCATTATGTCGATTTTGTAAAAAAAAACATGTGTTTTCGGATCAAGCTCATTTTCATTTTGGTGGGTAAGTTAATATGTAAAATTTGCCGTATTTAAGTTTTTACATTTTAAAAACGTTTAAAATTCGAGCTCGTAGATTGCAAATAAAATTAAAAATAAACTTGTGTTCAGTTTTAATTAAAATTCTTTATTACTCACACAATTCTGTGTGCCAATGTTCACAACTTTATGTAAACAAAAACAATTGCCTTCTTACTTTGTTATTCCCTTTTGTTTATACCCTTTTGCATAAAAAATAAGAATTACTAGACAATTGTTCGACAGATCTTTGTAACGGAGATCTTCAAACCACGATTACTCTCTTCAAAGACACCGCGTCTTCACACAAGACTGACAGCTTTTCCACACCGGGTCTTACAGAAGCCAATGCAACAATTACAAGTGACTGTTCGGTGCGGCTTGTGGAGCGGAGGCACCATTGGCTCATTACGGTAAATGGAGACACCTAGGGCACCATGATAATCGATTTAGTTTTACCCGCTCTTCATGGTATTGATGTGAACGGTGTTTGGTTTCAACAGAATAGTGCAACTTGCCACACATCTAATGTCGCAATCGATTTATTGCATCAAATGTATGATGGCCGTTTTATTAGCCGAAATGGTGATGTCAATAAGCCGCCAAGAAGCTGCGATATGACACCGGTGGACTATTTTCATTGGGGCGCTGTTAAAGAAAAGTGTTATAACTGCAAACCACAGATAATTAAGCATTTGAATGCCAACATTCGTGATGCCAATGTCGCGATACGACTCCATATACTCGAAGAAGTATACAAAAATTGAACGAGGTACTGTGAGGCCAGCCGCGCCAGCCATATGAATGAAATAACATTCCATTTCTAATCTGAACAGCTGTACTCCACAACAAAAATGCAAATTTGGCAAAATTTCAAATCGTTTTTCTATTGCATTTTAAAATTTAAACCTTTAAATGTCCCACCCATTATATAAACTTTCGTTAGTATTCCTCAATATACTATATTTCCGTTGCGAATTATATACATGACGAATGCTAACGAGAGTTTATAAAATGCTTTACTTGTTAAATTGTCAACACTCCTAGCAGAGAGATAATGTTTAAAAATGTATATTTGTATCGGGTCTTCCAACAGAGACTTTCGAACTTTAGCAGTTGAGAACGGTATCCAGTATGTTTTGTCAAATTACCACGGACGGTTGTAGCATTTGACAACACTTGCAAATAAAAAAACTGCGGGTCCAGGTAATAAAAATTATGGTCGAGCTGACTCTCATTTTTATGGAACAATATTATTCAGCGATGAGGTCCATCTCTAGATGAATGGGCATGTGAAAAAACAAAATTTTCGAATTTGAGATAATACCAATCCATATGAAAGCCAAGAGCGTACAATGCATCCACTATTTGGTATGGATTTTATGGCTGACTACATCGATCTATACTTTTTTGAGAATGGTGTTGACCGGACCATCACTGTGACGCTATGATTAGCAACTTCTTTTGGTCTGAAGTGAATTATCTAAAAACACCAAGAACATGTGGTTTCAACAGGAAGGCATTGTGTGTATTTCATTCTGGATATTCTTCACGAGCGATTTAAAAACATGTTCATTTCAGATCGTGGTGATATATACCGACCCTGTTAGACTTTTATTGAGCCTTTCTTTAGTCGCAAGTTTATGCTATTAAACTACAAACTACATCGGGCCTAAAAGTCAACATAATCCATGCCATCGGTCAAATTTAAAATGACCTATACGCCTGACTGAAGTCGCCATAGTCTAGTAGGTAGTGTTTTGGATTATTAGACGTAAGGCCACGATTCAAACCCCAGGTCAGACAACAAAACGAAATTAAAAATATATTTCGTCGGCGACTTCCTCTCAGCAGATTTCTGGAAAAACTCTGGGAGTAAATAAAATTGCCATGAAAAGTTTCTCAAAAAAAATCTGTCGTTCGGAATCGACTTTAAACTGCAGGTCCCGTCACTCATGTATAAAATTAACACACACAACATGAGTGGTGTGAGAAGCTAGGCCGTAATCCTGACTGAAGGGTTGTAATGGCCATTTATGTATGTTATGTATGTATGTATACACCAGAGTCAGTCAGAAAGTTGGTCAAGCCGTGGTAAATTTTTGAACGATATTGTACTGCACGGATAATAACCTCAACAAGTCTTACACACATGAAATTACACACACAGCTTTTGTGCATTTTCTGACAAAGGGACGAGAGATGAATATAAGTATTCTGTACTTCTTTAAGGAAGTCTTTATCTTAAGATGAATGATAAACCGTATAGGAAGAAGATTGCGTTCCGTAAGAGCTAAATCTTATGTCAATTAATTCAACAACCCCCTGTATTTTTATAGAACGACTATTACAGCGCCCATCGTAAGTACGACATTAAGTAAATGTGTCAATTTCCTAAAATTTAAAAGGCATCTCTGAACTCATTTTATGTAGAGAACATACAAAATATCGGGTCCGCCATCTAACGTTTTTTTTTTCAGCTAGTGCTTATTTCGTGAATGGTAACACTTAGCTCATGTCTGATTTGACAGATAATTAGTTTTATCCTTCCGCTGAACGAATATGGTTGTGTATACGCTTGAACAACGCTGGGAAATATTGCAACATTACTTTGAAAATCATGGTAATGTTGCAGAATGTGTGCGAAAATTGCGTACGGATTTTGGAAGAGAGAAGCACCGTCAGCTCCGTATGTTCGTTATCTTGTGAAAAAAGTGAAAGAAACTGGCATCCTCATTGACAAACCAAAGCGTGAAAAGCCAAAAACAATGCGTACACCCGAGAATATTGCTGCTGTTGCAGAAAGTGTGCGTGAAGCGTCATCAACATCAATTCACCGTCGTTGAACATTTCGGAGACATCATTGAGACGAATTTTGCATAAAGACCTTGGTATGACGCCATACAAAGTCCAATTGGTTCAGGAGTTGAAGCCAGCTGACCATCCAATGCGTTTTCCCTTCGCTAAGTGGGCCTGCGATCGACTTACAGAAGATGCCGATTTTGGAAAAAAAAATCATCTTTTCAGATGAAGTTCATTTTGATCTTGGCGGGTATGTAAACAAGCAAAACTGTCGCATTTGGGGCACAGAAAACCCGCACGCATATATTGAAAAGCCGACGCATCCAAAACGAGTCACTGTTTGGTGCGGATTTTGGCCCAGAGGCATAATTGGGCCATTTTCCTTCGAAAATGAGCAAGGAGTGGCCGTTACAGTCAATGGCGATCGTTATCGGGCCATGTTGAACGAATTTTTGTTCACAAAAATTGAAAAGGAGGATATTGGCAACATTTGGTTTCAACAGGATGGCGCTACGTGTCACACAGCCGAAGCTACACTCGATGTTTTGCGCCCTGTTTTTGAAGATCGCATTATCAGCCGCAGAGCTGATTTCGTTTGGCCACCTCGGAGCTGCGATTTGACACCGTTGGACTATTATTTGTGGGGTGCCGTCAAATATAAGTGTTACGCCGACAAGCCAGAGACAATTGACGCTTTAAAGGACAATATTAGTGAAGCCATTGGTGAAATACAGCTGCACACAATCGATAATATGCTTAAAAATTGGACCGATCGTGTAGGCTACTGCATGGCCAGCCGTGGCAGCCATTTGAATGAAATTATTTTTATTATTAACCGGAAGGATTGTTCTTTCAAATAAAAAAAGAAATTTGAGAAAATATTCAGTAGTTTTTTTTTTAAAGCATTTTCAAAAAAAAGTTTTTTGGCGGACCCTATAGTAGGCAGCTCATTACACCGCATACACCAACACCCAGAAGGGATATAATAGAGTTTTCTCTGTGGAAATTCAATCAATAGCTAGTTGCCGAAACAGAGATCCCAACAACATTAAATTGAAAACTTGAATAGACCTAAGGGCCTAAACGTGCCAACAGTCTAATATAATACTTCCTACAAGTATTGATGAAAGTCGGATTTATTTCTGGTGATGATCCGGCATAACCTGATATTCTGTTGTCTGTATATTCCATGAAAATAAGTCCGTGATCTCAAAACGTAATCAAAACTAAAAAAAGGAGTTAAAAACAAACAAGCATACGATACCTCTAAATATTCAGCAATATGTTCACAGGCATCTTCTAATTGATTTTCATCTAGGATAACATCAAACATTTCCGGTGGACATTGAGCCAATTTTTCAGCGGCTACCATTTGTACGGAAAGATTTTTAGCCTGTGATTTACCACGTGATTTGATTAAACGCTGTAATACCTATGTACATATAAAAACAGATAACAAAAGATAGATACTCTCAAATGTTGACTGATGGCACATGATATTCGATAGCTTTTGCACTTACCTTACTACTACTAATTTTAAGATAAACTATTGTTGGTGCTAATGAAGTTTTTGCTAGTTGTGACGGATGATTGATTGTATCACAATCGAGTACGACTAATTGTAACGTTCGCGCCAATTCGAATATTCGTTCAATTTCCTCTTGGACTTTGCTTAGACAATCGGAACGACTGCTCGAACGCTCCATGATGGCACGCTTTGAGGGATTATTCATGATGGAACGTTTCGCAAGCGATATATCGGCCATGACTCGTGTTATTATGATACGACCTTCGAAACGATGTTTCAGGAAGTCGAATAAAGCCTTTTGCATCATATCGGTTACTTCGTAACCCTTTAAACTTGGACCCACTAAGACAACGGGACGCATCGATGGCACAACATCGTAGGGTGATGCGGTCTCCTGTTTCTTAAAGAACGGCTTACGTTTCTCCTTGTTGGGCGGTGTGGCCAGTGTTGCTTTACCACGTCCTGGTCCCATAGAATCTGATTCGTCACCTGATTAGTTAGTATCATCGAAAAACAAGCAAGTGGGCGAAAAAAAAAAGGAAAAACGAAACGAAAAAAAAGACGTATGGAGATTCGAATGAGCGAGTTTATGGCATCTACATGAGAATGTTTAATAATTGTTGTTGTTGTTGGTTGTTATTATTGTTGCTTTTTTGTTGTTGTTTGTTTTGTTTTTATTAATTATTGTGATTGTTGTTGATTGATTTGAATAACATTGTATTGAACACTAACGTGAGAATATGGGTGTGTGAATATTTTTGGTGGGTAAAATTGACGATTTTTTTGGTTTTTTCATTGATTTTGTGAAGTGAATGTGAATTTAAAGTTAAGAATTTATTAATATTGTATGTAATGCATTGTATAATATTAAAAATATTGTAGAAACAGTCATTATTATAGAGATTTTAAGCAATTATCAAAATTTTTTTCCCCAGAAATTTTAATTAAGAGTGTCATCAAAAGCATGCCATATGTACCGATAGCTGCTTCAGTTTGAGGTGAGAGCTACGAATCTTAGCAGCAATCATACCCAGATTGACTTCGACTGTAAATTACATGAAGTATGTAAAATGTATGCTACTTGGAAATAAGGATTTAACCGTAGATCGAGTTTTGTATCAAAAATGACACATTTAAATTTTTTAGACTACACAACTTTAATTCAGAAAAAGTTAGACGCCTGATATTTTTATAATTCGTTAGTATTGTTATCGCCATTATTTTAAAACAAATAAAAGAGAAAATTTCAAACAGAAATTAAAAAATTCAAAAACTTTGTAATTTTTTTGATACATACGACTTTCCCAGGGATTCTTAGGTGTTGTGTATACAATTCTTAAAGGTTTCAAAGATCTTGTGAAGTTTTATCGTAAATAATACAATATTTATGGTTTTTGAGAAAGAATTGAAAGTTAAGTGTGGGACGAAAGTGAAAATATTGAATTTTCTATTCTTGATATGTTCTTGATATTGATTGAAGTAGTCGTAGTCTTGTATGTAGCGTGTTACCTTATTAGAAGTCAGACCAAGGTTCAAACCTCAGGTCAGACATTTCCAATTTATAACGAAAGGTTGTAATGACCGATTAAATATGTTCATATATACGTAATATTCCTGTTGCTAAAGACTTTGAAGAAGAAGAAAACAGAAGCTCGTCTTATGAACTGAAAAAAGTATTGGCAGCAACAAATATGACAACAGGATGTTTATCACCAAAGATGGTACTACTTGGCACAGAACAAACTGCCTTTAATAGTTCGGGATGAAAAAATATTACCAATTTTCATGCAGATTGCTAGCAGCTGTTTCCTGAAATCTTGTAGAGTCTTTCTTACTCTTCCTCTTCTCATATTTATCTCACGTGACAGACAAACGTTAGAAAAATGTGTTTCGTCCCATGTTTTATTACAGATGATAATATTTCGATCAACTACGTCCATATGAGATAACAGAATCATTCGCTTTGATAATGATATATTTACACCTATTACGCCTTTTCGAAATGAGCTGGATATAATCATGCTTAAAGCCTTTTTTGAAATTCAAATGAAAAGAATATTTTTTCTAACAAATTTAAAAAAAAAATTTAACCATTTTCATAAAACTTTTATCACACAACTTGTAGTTTGATGTAAGAAATAATACTGTAAAAATAGTTTGGGATTAGCTATCATACTTTCAGAACAGCCCATATATCCTTTTTTAAGATTTTTAAAAATTAAATTTTTTGTTCGCCTAAAAGGTAAGAAAATTAAAGAAAATATATTTAAATAATGGCGCTTATGTTTATATGGTTCGAAAATATAATATTTCAAACCAGTGGGAAAGTCTATGCCATCGAAATATTAGCTCAATTTGACCATCTAACCGCCATCCAGGTAATCGCCTCAAATAAGGTTACAACGGAAAACTATGGGAGTGTCTAGGGAAGCTGAATTAGCTAAATAGAGAAAATATGGTTAACCTCTACTATGAATTTGAGGCAATCATTACGTACATTAAGGGAAGAGAAGTTGAGACACGTTTGGATGGGTAGACTCAGAAGAAAGGTGGAGAGAGCCAGTGACTGTTCGTAAATCGAATGGGTTTTGAGACAAGCGAAAGTTTGACTGACTCCCTAAATGTTAGTTGCTCTATGTTTGAACAAAGTATCGCATTTCAAAATGCCGCTGTACAAAATATATACAATGTACTATATTTCAAAACGTCGACAATGGGTATTTTGAACGCAGTCAAAAAGCAATCAGGCATCGGATTTATAATTGATGTATTGTTTGGTTACTTTGCATATCTACATAGTTTATATACAGTAGTAGAACTGCATACAAACTTTGTATTGATACATTTTGGAAGGCAGCCTTTTGTTGAGTAATACAGTAGAAACAGATTTGCGCCATGCATTGAAGTCGACTTTAAACTATAGTTACCGCGACTCAAGGATAAAAGTAATGTGCACACCATGAGGAGTGTAAGAAACGAGATCGTAAGCATGTCTAAAGGATTTAATGATTAAATAAGTAAGTAAGTAAGAATCTGTCAATGCAGAAATAACATAGTATTCGGTCTTTAGACAGACCTCTGCAGAATAAAGGAATAAATATTCATAATAGGGATTGTGTCGTATATGAAGATTTAGTAAAGATGAGAATAAACCATCAAAACACATTCTAGTGGCCTAAAAGGAAAAATCTATCAGAGATCAGCAATGAGTATTCAAAACGATGAGTAGATTCGAATCATACTTATAATTTCTGATACTTATTTTAATATCATACTCATACTACTCATATTCAAAGTTTGAAATACTCACGGTACTCATACTTAACAATATGCATGATGTTATTGATTTCGACTCTCCATGACTCATCGTATACACGAATCACAAAATAAGTATGATTTGCATCGAACACTACAATACTCACAAGAAGGTTGTGTGTTTGCTACGCTTGCTGCTCCGTCTTTTTTCTCTTTTTGTGAATGAAACAACAACTAAGACTGTAAATATTGATGAATGATTCGAGTATTTTTCTAGATTTATGAATCTGAATGAGTAGGCGTATGAATCAAACATAGTTTGAATGTTATGAGTTTGATGTCAACGTTGTACTCATACTCATTGCAACTTGTAATTATAAATCAATGTTGTAGGGAGTAGGCATGCATCCGAGTAGTTGGATTTCAATACTGTTTTCTCATTCATACTCAAAATTGCATGAGTACTTATGAGTAGCGAAAAAGCGATTCATTGCTGATCTCTGGTACATATGTACCGGGTCCTTTTTGACACCGAACAACTTTCTAATCTTTTTTAGGGCAATAGGTTGATAGGGATTAAAGACGCAGAGATCGTCTTTAATCCCTTTTATCCGACGACAATAAAAAGGGGGATATCTTATAATGAAGTAGAATGAATTATTTAGTGGCTGATAAATTTATAAATATTAAAATCTCTATAATAATGAAGTCATTTTAAAGGATTGCAGTTGGTTTTTGTTTGTTCAATTCCCTTCAATTAATTTCTGAATATTTAAATGAGAGTTTCTGAATACATTTTTCACATCACATGTACAATGTTTATTTCAAAATGTAAGTGTAACTTTTGTGAACGTTTTTCTTTAAGAAAAAATGGAGAATAAAAGCTGAACTAAAACTAAAACTCTAATAAGCATAAATTAATGAACAAAAGAAAGAACAAAAACAAAAATTTAAGGAAAAAAACAGGCAGGCCAGTGAATTTAATTTGAATTTGAACTGAACTGAACTGAACTGAGCGAACGATTTTTAAAATGTTTCATTGCGAAGGAGAAGATCAGGCGAGCGATAAGAGAGAAAATGTTTCGTATGGAAAACGCGACGGTGAACATAAATTAACAGAAAAAAAAGACTCTAAAAACTAATTTTTTTTTATAAAAATATTTGAAATTGTTTAAGTGTGCATGTGTATGTATATATTTTAAATTTGTTAGCTTGCAAGACTGTTTCTAGCCAATCTATAGCTCTAGAGCTAGTACACCAATAATGCTATCAAACGCTATGAAAGGAAACTTTGAAACTAGAAATCATAGACTACGTAGAGAGTGCTTTGTATAGAGACAGAGACAGTTTTAAAAGTAATTAAAGGAAAAAATAGAAAGAAAGAAAAAAATGATAGAAAAGTAGACAAAGACAACAAACCTGTTTTTTTCTTTCGAGGTGTTGTACTATAAGGATCTTGTGGTACAATATTGTGTAGTTTTGTTGTTGTTGGTATTTTTTTGTTCAGTTTTTAAAGAGTTTTTTTTATATATATACAGTGTTGTGCATAAGTTTTTATACAATTTGAAATTTTTTTTGTAAGTTGAGTTTTGTTGGTTTTGTTACAGTTTTTTCACAAAGAAATTTAATTAAAGTGCAAAATGATTAGAATTGGCTTTTCATTTAAAGTTTTTTTTTTTGGTATTGTATTCAGAAACCATTATAATCTAAAGAAAAATTTCTAGAAAAACAAAAAGAAGCTAAGTTTTGTTCTAAAAAAGAAGCCGAGAACTAAAAATCATGCAAATCAACGCAATTTTTGTTTTACTAGTTAACGGGTAAACACAGTAATTTGGTTTGTATTTTTCATTTCATTTTTTTTTATAGTTATTGATTGATTGATTGATTGCTTTCTCTAACAAGGGGGAGTTTTTTTGTATTAATTTTGATGGCTGATGATTAAAATAAAAAATAACAAAAAAAGTAATAAAAAAAAATAAAAATTAAAACAACCTAAAGTCTATCTAACTCTATAAACATTATTTGTTTTACTCTTTTAACGCATAATACTTCACCTAGGCTGTGTTCCATTTTAAGTTAAATTATCATGTCATGTCGGATTTTCCATTTGCTGACATTAGTATCAACGAAGTAACTCTCACTCTATCAAACTACGTCAGATATTTGAAAATGCTATTTGTCAGTAAACTAAACACAATACAGAACAACTAAGACGGCGCTCTTTAGAATATTACTTCATCCATTTGAAGTTAAATTATATTTAATTCGATATGTCAGATTTTCTATTTGCTGTCCTTTCAATCAACGGAGTATCTCTCACTTTCAGGCATGTTCTGACAATCGCACGATTTGAAATCGCAAGTGATTTAAAAACGCCAAATTTATTTCAGGGTGTTCTGAAACTCACGCGTTTTATTTTCGATTTTCGATTTTTCGAAGTCGTTTACGACAAAAATGAAACATATATTTTAGAATTACAAATAAAAATCAAAACGTCAAAACTAAAAAAATTAAGAGCAAAACTCTCTGCATTTTTCTTTTCAAGCATAATTTGTTTAAAAAAGCTGCAAAACAGAAAAGAATAATTAAAAAAAACGTGTCCTGAGAGATTATTCTAACCCATTAGACGTTCCGGAGCAGGCGTAAGTATAAACATATCTACATATAAAGGAGTAATTTATATGAAGATTTTGTGTTAAGTTTTATAGCGCTTTACCGGCTGAATAAAACTGAATTTAGGATGGCTTATGAAGAAACTGCTGGCCATACATTTCAGACACTATACGTTTGCTGAGCGCTTTAAGATTTCTGGCGGTCGGTTCCTTCCAAGGAACATAAATCTCAGTGTGGTACGTTCTATATTGTGTAAAATGTTATGGGATGTTCTTTATGTTTTTGAAGAAAGACTATCCCTTCTTTGGATCAATTTGGGCATTACAAATGAAGAAACAAAAACATCAAAAATGCAAATAATCAAAGTGATTACTGTGTAACCACCAAACGAAGATACGAGCTGTTGACGCATCTACACCTGGTTCATGTCACGATGCTTTTGTGTGGAATTTAAGTAACGCCGGTGAATTTTACTTAGAAAAATATTCCAATGGGGACTGTGGTTACTGGTAGCTGGTCGATTCAGCATATGCCCTACAGCCGTATGTTCGTTGGTTAAAAATAAAGCAAGTTTTTAGCCTGTTATTTTTATTTAGAAAAGTGTAAAATTGTTATCATTTTTTGTTAAGAAGTTCTTCTTGAACATAGTTTTCATCAGTTCACTGCAATATGCTCTTTTGATTTCAAATCGCAAATTTTAAACGTTAAGCGTTTTCCAGAACAACTATTTGGCGATTTCGAATCGCATAAAATTTTTTTAGCGATTTGCGTCCACCAGAAAATCCTCTTGACGTTTTTAAAAAATCAAATAATTAAAAATCAAATCGCTTAAAATTTGCGTTTTTCAGAACATGCCCGTGTATGTAAAAATGCCTGATAATGGATAGTAAACTAAACTAAACTACATATAGAATCCAGAACCACTAAGGCGGCAACGACTTTGTAATCAAACCAACTCTACGCGATGCGGTTTGATGATTGGCTGTAGAGAAAAGGAATCGTCAGACGCTGTTCGAGCGTATTATAACGATGTTTACCTAGCCACCACTAGACACATTAGCGAAATAACTGGCTGTAAGACTAAGGGCCACAAGACTATGAAATTATAGAATGTGAATTTGAATTTGAATTTGAATATAGAATTTGGTCACCTCAAAATCCTTAGTATAGTTGCTCTGGTTATATTTATATTTACTACACAATATCTGAGCCCGCTTTCGATACTAGTTTTACAAAGAAAAACACCATTTACATCCTGTTATCATAATGGTTTACATTGCCTTGCGAACGTGCTGCAAGTATCTACTGGCGGATCCAGAGCACAAGACAAATGCAGATGTTGAAACTTAGATTGTTCCTTGCACTACACGATTACTGTATGACTATTCATCTTAAAATGACTAGTAAAAACTGTCGCTGTTCGAATACAGTAGCAAGGTAAATCGAATGGCGAATGCACATATTTACCAACAGATTGTTGCTGTTCGAATCCAGTGTCAAAGTATATCAAATGGAGAGTATGCATGTTTGCCGACAGGCTGTAGCTCTTCGAATCCAGTAGCAAATTATACCAACATTAAAACGGTCATTAGATATCAAATAAATCCCATTTAATATTATTTAAGAATGTCGAACCGGTGAAATACTCAACGGTTATCCTCATATGGGCCCCTGGACACGGTGACACTGAGGATAACAACAAAACTGACTGACTGCATATTTAAATAAATAATACGTGATACCGTAGTCTAGTAGGTAGTGTGTTGGCTTATTAGACGTAAAGCCAGGGTTCAAACCCCAGGCCAGATATCAAAACAAAATGCAAAAAATATTTCTTCGGCGACTTCCTCTCAGCAGATTTCTGGCAAAAACTCTGAGAGTAAATAAAATTGCCATGAAAAGTTTCTTAGAAATATGTCGTTCGGAGTCGACTTAAAACTGTAGGTCCCGCCACTCATGTATATAAAATTAACACGCACAACATAAGTGGTGTGAGAAACTATGTCGTAATCTTGAACTGAAGGGTTGTAATGATCAGTTCTATTTTATAGGGAAAATCTTTTTCTCTGTGGTACTGCTCAATAATTTAACAATCTTCAGACAGAAGACTCTTTCGCTAAACCTGTACTGCCTGAGTTATGGCGTCCGAAGCAAAATAAAAAAAATTCTGCCGATGCTTTTAGTACAAAATTGCTTTATAGTCGCCGTAGTGCGGTAGGTAGTGTGTTGACTTACCAGACGTGAGGCCGTGGTTTAACCCCTAGCTTAGACATGTCCAACAAAACAAAGTATAAAAATTGTTTTTTATTTAGCGACTTCCTCCCGGCAGTCTTCTGGCACAAGAGATTAAAATAAAATTGCAATGAAAAGTTTTTCAAAAATCTGTCATTCGCATTTCGACATTAAACTGTAGGTCCCAAAGCTTGTGAGTAAAGTTTACACACCAGAGGTCAGCAATGAGTATTCAAAACGATGAGTAGATTCGAATCATACTTATAATTTCTGATACTTATATGCATTCATACTTATTTTAATGTCATACTCAAACTACTCATACTCAAAGTTTGAAATACTCATGGTACTCATACTTAACAATACGCATGATGTTATTGATTTCGACTCTCCATGACTCATTGTATACACGAATCACAAAATAAATATGATTCGCGTACGAACACTACAATACTCACAAGAATTTGTGAATCTAAATGAGTAGGCGTATGAATCAAACATATTTCGAATATTATGAGTTTGATGTCAACGTTGTACTCATACTCATTGCAATCTGTACTTATAAATTAATGTTGTACTGGGTACAAATGAATCAGAGTAGTTGGATTTCAAAACTGTTGACTCACTCATACTCAAAATTTCGTGAGTACTTATGAGTAGTGAAAAAGCGATTCATTGCTGATCTCTGTTACACACACAACATGAGTGGTTCGAGAAGGTCGGTTGTAATCCTGACTAAAGGGTAAATTTACTAAATTCTAACTCTGATTTATCATGTTTCCCTTCCACTCTATTCAAAGATTTTTGTAAAAATAATAAGAAATAAATCATAAGAAATAAAATTCACTTTCGTTTTTTTTTTTTGATTATACACTTACAATATTGAAGAAGAATTAAGAAAGAAAGTTTTTTTTTATAAATTAAATAAAATCAAAAGAGATTAAAAGAAAGAGAAAATTACGAATACAAACGTATACAATTTACTCCAAAAAATTACACCCCATTTATTACACGATTTTTTTTAAAGGAATTTCAGAAGAAAAAAAAAGAAAATTAAGAAGAAGAATTGAAGTATTGGTAAATTTTTCCTTCGAATTACAAAAAAAAGAGTCACAACATCAAATTGGTAGAAAAGATATAAAAATTTCAAATTATTTTTCAAAACGAAAAATCAAAAAAAAACCAAAATAAAAAGAAAAACTAAGAAATTAAAAGAGTAACATGAACATGTGTGTCATACCAGGTGTAGGGGGTGTGCTACCTCGTGATGGCTCCGCACCTGCTTGACCGCCGCCTAAATTCCCGCTGGATGAACCTTTTGTACCATACAGTCTTGAGGGTCGATTTTGATTCTAAACGAAAGAAACAAATTGAATATGATTTATGATACAGAAAATAATGAGAAACTAACCTGCACTCGTATATGTTCTAGCTTAACGGGGCTGGGTATGAATCCCACATCACAGCCTTCCTTAACCAAACGGCCGATCCACCAGTTATGATCATATTTCTCTTTAATGTGTAGAAATTCCCGTACATCGAACGACACCGCATTACCCTGTACGGGTGAATCATCATCGATGGTACCATCGTAGGCAACATTTGTTCGCACAGCGAATGCAACTGGTTTACTCTGGCCATGCATAATGTGCGTAAAAATAAAATTTAGAAACGTATTGTTTTGCAAAAATTTTAATTGACTTACTCTCGCTTTGTCCAACTGGCTTAAGGCCTGACGTTCCTTATCTCGCCGAAGCGATTCTTTTTCCTCGTCTAGCGACAGATCGGATGACGGTTGTGAATAATTGGAGTCGGCAGAACCCTGAAATAAAAACAAATGAAAGAAAATTGTTGAATACGTATTATAGGTAAAAAATTGTGTAAAAAATTGTGTTTTTTTTGTGTTTTTTTTTCATAAATTTCAGTAAATTCCATTGCTCAAGAGACTGACGAAAGTGTCAGCCGTTAAACTCTTCAGAGTCACTGAAATGCTGACCTTACTCGTATGTTAATCAAAAGGTCAAAAATCGTATAATTTCTGCCGACAATGAGTCTTATTGCAAATACTCATTGGCATCCAGTTCTAATGCAAACATATATTTCTCGTTACAAATATTTTCATAGAAAAGTTGTAAAAATAAAGAATTTTTTGTTTCTTTTATAGTATTATTGTACGTAATATAAGTCATATTTATATATCGTTGGCCGCATGTAGAAAGGCCCTAACTCACATTTTTTTCGAAATTTATTTTTTTTTGGGATTCCAATGCATTTAACACAAATACACAAAAAAATCAACTTAGAAAAAAGTGTGAGTTAGGGCCTTTTTACATGAGACCAACGATATGACTTATGTATATAAGTCTATAAAATAGTAAATATTATAGTCTGTAACCGTATGTAAATTAAATTTAAAAATATTCCGTATTAATGAAAAATGTTCCAAGTTAATCTTACAAGCCGATACTCCAGCAATCCTCATGAATACAGATATCGTTTTAGTGCCTTAAAATAGCTTTCTCATCTTCGTTTTTTTCTATTGTCGTGTTTTGCTAGCTAAGCAACTGATTTGGGTTCCAAGAGCTATGGAACTACCTTCTATTTTTACCTAAAGACAACTCTTTGCATGAAAATTCATGACTCTTACTTTCTTTTCTTGACTCAAGACTCCAAACTTTTTATGACGCGTGCGGTTGATTTTGTCTTCTCTGGAAGATCAGTGGACGACTATTTAGAGGTGGACGACATACATCGATATTCCAAAAAATACTCGATACATCGAATTCGATTCTTTTTATTCGATACATTAAAGTTATAAACTTAATACAAATACTTAACCTCTTATTTAAGCTGATCTATGGGCTAGAGTCATGGAAATTTGAACATTTCGGATGAATAACACACAGCGCTCATTCGAACTGAGTGCGTTACATTTAGTGAGAAACGTTAAAGTAAGGTTACTTGCATTGCATTTAGAATATTAGTTAAAGGGATTGATGACATATTACTTGATATAGTAACCAACATTTCTTGATATTGATACACCCTGCGCTCATTCGAACACACATACATATATAATTGGTAATTACAACCCTTCGGTTAGAATTACAACCAGAGGTCAGCAATGGGTATTCAAAACGATGAGTAGATTCGAATCATACTTATAATATCTAATACTTATACGCATTCATACTTATTTTAATGTCATACTCATATTAAAAGTTTGAAATACTCATGGTACTCATACTTAACAATACGCATGATGTTATTGATTTCGACTCTCCATGACTCATCGTATACACGAATCACAAAATAAGTAGGATTCGCGCACGAACACTACAATACTCACTAGAAGGTTGTGTGTTTGCTCTACTTGCTGTCTATTTCCTTTTTGTTTATGTGTCTTTCTTCTTTCTTTGTAAATGCAACAACAACTAAGACTGTAAATTTTGACGAATGATTCGAGTCACTCGAATCATTTATAAATATTATAAGTATTTTTCTAAATTTATGAATCTGAATGAGTAGGCGTAAGAATCAAACATATTTCAAATGTTATGAGTTTGATGTCAACGTTGTATTCATACTCTTTGCAATCTGTACTTATAAATCAATGTTGTAGTGAGTACGAATGAATCAGAGTGGTTGAATTTCACTACTGTTAACTTACTCATACTCAAAATTTCATGAGTACTTATGAGTAGCGTAAAAGCGATTCATTGCTGATCTCTGGTACCTATTACGGCGACTTCAAATACCTATACAAACGTAATATAGCATACATGAGTAGGTGACAAACAAAACTAGATACGTTCTCAGTAAACAATTTTTTTTATTTTATTTTCAGGATCTCCAAGTACACACAATGAAGCCAGGAATTACTTTATTTTCATTTTTTCATTTAAAAAAAGTCCGATTTAAGCATTAAAAAGAACGTCAAAGCCAGACATGTCCATTAAAAAAACATTTAACAAATAACCAGCCAATGCTTGAAGAAACGAAAATCTATGTTCAAGGTTTGATAAAATTTTTCTGTGAGAAGAAAGAAAAATCATAGGTTGTCTCTATCTATGTAGTTCAGTTATTTGCCTTCCTATAAAAACAGATAACGGGACTGGTCTGGTGCCTCCTATAATCGACCCATAAATGTAGTCAAACATATTGTAAATATTTTCTTGCAAACAGCTCATATGGAGTTCGATAAGAGACGAGTTTGCATTGGTATGGAAAAGGAATAAGAATCTGAAGGCACGTTTTGGTTGACGTGTCTAATAAAACTCACCCTGTACAAGAATTAATGTCCAACGACCATAGTTTGCGTGGCTTTTTTTCGTATTGGGCTTATTTGAAACTAGACGAAGATGATATAGGTTGATGAGATAGGATTTAACCAGAAATGAGCTTCATCAATAAACTGTATTTGGTGTGAAAACTATCATCCAGCCATGATGTGTAAGATAACATCAATTACAATCGACTGTTTGATGTGGTGTACATGCTGACGGCATCATCGGTTCTTATTTCTTTCGGAATAAGCAAGAAGCTGCAGTTATGGTAAATGCCATGCATAAACAAGAGATGCTGACTTTTTTTCTGAATCAATTTAACATTAACGGCATTTGATTCCAACAAGATGACGTAACTTGTCACAGTGTGGGCTTAAGTATCGAATATTCAAAATCAATTTATGGACGATTTTCTTTACAAATGTGGTCACGTTCAGTGTATTTACTGCCTCTAGGTTACTTTTTATATGTCAAAAGATTCTTAAATTTTTCGATACGAATATTTAAAAAGCCATACAACCAGATTTATTGAAAATTTTGCTGATCGAATGGACCATGTAACTGGTAGCTGTTTTTTGTAAATAATTGTCATTAAATTATTTGCTGGACTATATAAAAAAAAATTTAATTTTCAACAATATTTGTATTGTGATTTTAAGTTCTCAAGCTGTTCTTAACCCCACTGCTTGGCAGATGTATACATTTTGCATAATATGTATGGCAGATAGGATTAGGTCCCCAAACATTGGTAAAAAGTAACGAAAAATTTAATTCATAACAAAAGGATGTTTTTTTCCAAAATAGATTTGAAAATTACTTCTCTAAACATAAATTTGCAAGAGAGATTTCTAAAAATATATGCCGATTCTATTCAAAAGTGTTATGATCTGTCGTCACTTTAGTTTAGAGGACGTGTACTTGTCAATTCAGAGTACAGTACCTGGAGGTCAAGTTGACCCATTGTACAAAAGTTCACTTTGACCAAAAAAAATTTCTATTCAATCAAACTCAATTCAAGACCTATTTCTCACATATTAAGAAACACCAATACAAATATATTCCTCCATAATTGGTAGAGGTGGAACATATAAATAATATGGCGGATAAGTAGTTTAATAACCCCTATAATTCAATCAAAAATACTCTGTTAATTCTATTGAAAAAACAAAACCATGAAATTAAATTCCTGATTATTTTTTATTTTCAATTATAAAAACAATTTTAATGTGTTATGCAAATTGGCCGTTTGCCAGATGTTAAACTTATTTGAAAATAATTAAATGATTATTATAAACATTAAATTTTTAAATATATTTTCACACAATTATTGATTTGAATAAATTTTGGAATGCTCAACATTCGTTTCAATTCTCATGATATTCGAAAATTCTGATCAATTTTTTTTGTTAAATATTTTTCGAATATAAATTTAATAAAATTTTTTATGCCAATTATTGATATCTTGCTCTAGTTTGCTGTATATTACACCCATAAACAGAGTGTCATGTAAAGATCGAAGCATATGTTTGACAGAATGAATTAATTGGTCGTTGAAATAAAATGATCGAACCACTCTTTTTCTAATTAGTATAGCTTTGACCCATCCTTTGCACTTCTCGTTTAAGTTTATTGCCTTTTCATGACGTTAATATTATTATTATTATATTAGACGTAAAGCCAGGGTTCGAGCCCCATTCCAGACATCAAAACAAAATACAAAAAGTATTTCTTCGGCGACTTCCTCCGGCAAAAACTATGAGAGTAAATAGAAGAGTTTCTCAAATCTCTTGTCCGAAATCGACGTTAAACTGCAAGTCCTGCCACTCATGGAAAAATTTAACACGCACAATAAGAATGGTGTGAGTTGCTCGACTGTAATCCTGACTAAAGGGTTGTGGTGATTAACATACATACATAACATAATTGGTCATTACAACACAACAACTACTCACACCACTTACGTTGTGTGCGTTAATTTTATACATGAGTGGCGGGACCTACAGTTTAAAGTCGACTTGGAACGACAAATTTTTAAGAAACTTTTCATGACAATTTTATTTACTCTCAGAGTTTTTGCTAGAAATCTGCTGAGAGGAACTCGCCGAAGAAATATATTTTTCATATTTTCGTTTTGATGTCTGACCCGGGGTTTGAACTGTGGCCTTACGTCTAATAAGCCGACACACTACCTACTAGACTACGGCGAACATACTGACCAACTCAATAATTAATCGCAGACATTGTTCGTTTGTAAGATAATTTTTCTCATTGTGACATGTCACGACTCTCTTTTTTACACAGTAAAAAATTTCCACTGAAAAACAAAACGTAAAAAAAGTATCATTCGTTCGATTTGGCTTGATGGTATAATTTAGTCGATTTTGACTGCCAACAAATTTCTTATTTGTTAATGTTTATTGTTATTTTGTGTTAATGAAACTGAATTATAGGTGTTTATAGTACATGTTGTTGTTTAAAATTTAATAGCGGCTATAAACAAAACATATTCACATAAATATTTACCAAACAACAAAAAAAAAAAAAAAAATTTTTTTGTTTTAAATTTTTATTGAAAATTTTAAATTGAACCAAAAAAAGTAGGCTAAAGAGCACAGCAGCTGTGAAAAGGATATAAGTTTTGAATGCAGTAGTATAATGCCTACATACATATACATATACGTGTACATATGCATTTAAGTTAAATACACTTGTAAGATGTTTTTTACAAAAAAAAACAAGTATGGCTCTGATGTGTGTTAGAATCTCTTAAAGTGTGTGTATGTGCGTATTACTCTATCTCTCAATCCCTTCTCCATCTAGTGTTTTTAAGTGTTTAAGTTTTTGTTTTTGTTTTTGCAGTGTAAAGTATTATTCAAGTCATAATTCATCCCATTTGCTAAGCACATTAGGATGCATATATACACAAACATATACACATACAAATGTATGTATATCATGTATGTATATACATATAAATGTGTGTATATTAAATGACCCCTTTATTATTGCCTTTAATCCCTATACAAATATTTTCGTAAATATATCAGAGTGTGTATGTATGTGTGTGTTGTAGCTGTGTATTAAAGCAACACACACTAATGCTAGCAGTTAAATGGATGACGACGGTATATGAATGAACAACCAATCCTTTATTGTATTTTAGCCGTTTGTTTCTTCTTCATCAACGTTGTTGCCTTTACTGTTGCTGTTACTATTCTTGTTGTTGTTGTTGTTTAATTCTTCTTCTTCTCACTTTTTTTTGTTCATCATTTTGAATTTCTCGTATAAATTTTACTAACAAACTCAGTGTTAAAGCGCATCCACTTGAATGAATTCATTATTATGATGTATTTTTTTCACATTTTTTTCTTTCGTTTTATTTTGTTTTTTCGTTGTTGTTGAAGTTCTTGTTATTGTTATTGATGTTGTTGTTGTTGTTGTTGTTGCTTTTTTCACTTCAAACAATATGAGAGAAATATAGTGCAGTTGAGTATGTAATTATAGCAGAAAGGAAAAATAATGAATTTTTAAGTTTAATGGTTTTTATGCCCATGGATAAAACGCAGAGTAAATAATTAACTTAGCAAATAATTAAAATGTATTCTTAAGTACCTTGAATTGTTAAAAACCTAAAGCGGCCTAAAACCTGCGTTATATTTAAGTGTTTATTAACCAAAGTCTTTTAGGAAGACTTCAATATTGAAAGAATTTTCTCAAAATCAATTGAAGGAGAAGGTCTTCCGTCTGTATACTCTTTAATTGGTATACAAACCAGCATACTCATAAGCACTCATGAAATTTTGAATATAAGTGAGTCAACAATGTTGAAATTTAACTATGTGCTCTGATTCATTCGTACTCACTACAACGTTGATTTATAAGTACAGGTTGCAATGAGTATGAGTGCAACGTTGACATCAAACTCATACCATTCGAAATATGTTTGATTCATAAGCCTACTCATTTAGATTCATAAATGATTCATGTCGCTCAAAATTTGTAGTCTTAGTTGTTGTTGCACTTGCAACAAAGGAAAAAGACACATAAGCAAACAAAACAGAGCAGCAAGCAGAACAAACACACAACCTTCTAGTGAGTATTTTAGTGTTCGTACGCAAATTATACCTATTTTGTGATTCTTGTATATGTTGAGTGAAGTCGCCGTAGTCTAGTAGGTAGTGTGTTGGCTTATTAGAGGTAAAGCCAGGGTTCGAGCCCCAGGCCAGACATCAAAACAAAATACAAAAAGTATTTCCTCGGCGACTTCCTCAGCAGATTTCTTGTGAAAACTTTGAGAATAAAATAAAATTCCCATGAAAAGTTTCTCAAAAATCTGTCGTTCGGAGTCGACTTTAAACTGTAGGTCCCGCCACTCATGTATAAAATTAATACACACAACATAAGTGGTGTGAGAAACTAGGTCGTAATCCCGACTGAAAGGTTGTGATCAACAATTATTTATGTATATATGTATTGAGAGTCTAAATAAAAAACATCATACGTGTTGTTGAGAATGAATATGATGAGTACTTCAAACTTTGGATATGAGTAGAGGTTCTTTGATATTAAAATAGGTATGAATGCGTATAAGTATCAGAAATTATGAGTATAATGGCCGACTTCCAAAATGTTAGTCGCTTTGTTCTTGAACAAAGTATAGTGTTTCATAAAGCCGCTGTACAAAATATATGGGCAATTTCGTGTCGTGTGACCCAATTTTTAAAATCGATGTCTTCCGATTTGGATGAAATTTGTACCAAGGTTAGCACTATTGTGTAGTATTCAATTGATTGCTATTGGATAGTAGGCCAGACACAAATTTTCAGTTCTATCAGTCAAGAACTGCCAGAGTTAGAGGGGGCCAAATTTTGACATTTTAGTCATACAGGGTTTTTTTTAAAATGTGTGTAACTTTTCACCTATTGGTCCTAGCAAAAATTTTCCAAAGGATATTAGATAGCTATTTCTTCAATCTTTTTTTTTTTTTTTTTTTTGCTCAAAAGAAAGCTTATACAATTACCTTTAAGGCCTTTATAATCGCTTAATGGGAGTGGGACATGTATCAAAAAAAATACTTTGTAACTCAAGAATAAGATTTTTCAATATTTGGCATAAAAACGTACTACCTAAATGATCTTAAAAAAGAAGAATTAAGTGAATATAATGAACTCTTTTGATCGAGAATGTATTGATGAGATAAAATTTGAATCTTGGCTTCAGACTGAAAGATGTACCTTAAAAATAGTAATTTTAAATGTGGATGATTTTGTGGAAGATATATGAAAAGGTTTGCTAAATTTGAGAACTTGGCTGATGACTTTTTAGTCAAACAGCAATGGTCATTTTGGAATGATTTGAAGACACATTTGAAGTCTGGTGAATTCGTGATTCATATGATTTCGCAGAGAACTGTAAATATGTTATACAGGATGCATGGTATTGAGCTGTACCATCAATTGTTACAGCAGCGTCGAATCTACTCTTCAATGTTTTTAATGTTTCCTCATGATCATTTTTGCTACTAAAAACTGTTTCAGTTTCTTTACCCATCGCAATAAAGCGTTCGCATCTAAGATGCGATCTTGATGAGAGCACTGCAGGCTATACCTTGCTGCATTTCTTTTGAGATTTGCTACTATGCTGCAGTTGGATGAAAATGCCATTCATCTGGAATTCCAAAACCTTTTTGGTGCAAATTTCATCCAAATCGGAAGACGTCGATTTTAAAAGTTGGGTCACTTGACCTCAAAATTGCCCATATACAATGTATTTTATTTCAAAACGCCGTCAATGTGTATTTTTAACGCAGTCAAAAAGCAATCAGGCATCGGATTTATAGTTGATGATTTGTTTGGTAACTTTGCATATCTACATAATTTTTATACTGTAGTAGAACTGCATACAAACTTTGTATTGATTCAATTTGTATTTGATTCGATTCTACTAATCTTTTTGAAAACTTTTTGTTGATCTCTGGTCTACACTATTTAATTGCTGACGTTGCATTCAACACAACTGTAAGTGAATGTTCAGTGCACATGAGATATATTATTAAAGATTTTAAATTTATGTATCATTGTTGTTTATAAATACAAAAATATACATTTATATTGCATATACATACAGATATACATACGAGTACATACAGACATATTATACAAATAATTTATATAATGTCTCATCCACAGACATTCATCTCTTTCAATGTCATGTTGTTGTTGTTGTATTTTTGTATTAAATTGCTCAAACATTTAGATAAATTGCTGCATTTGAATATCCTTCCATTGCTAACGAACTATTATGGAACGGATTAAGTTTGAGATTCTATCGCATGCACCACAAATAACCTGTATCCTCTTAACCTTCGATTGCAACTCAACTCAAAAGCAACATTTATTTTTTTTAATATGTTAACAATAATTTCTTCCTCTTTGTTTTTGTTGTTCTTTAATTATTAATAGAAAAAAAACGTACTTTTGTTTCAAATAAAATGTTGCAAGAAAAATTGTGCTCTTTTTGAATTGTTCAAAAGGAATAGAAAAATAAAAATGAAAATGGAAATAAAAATGAAAGACCTGTTGATTTAGTGTTAATAAATGTCACTTTAAATTATGTTCTCTTTTGCTTTTGTTTTTTTGCTTTGAAATTTTTTTCTCGTTTTCATCGCACATGAAGAGATGACTGTCACAAATGAATGATTTGTGTGGCACATAAAAGAGGCAGTTGGTCATGACCACAATAGGTTTTTACATTTGACATCATTTTCATTAGGGAAATAGTTTTATTGAAACCATAATAATAATAAAAAAACAAAAAGGAAATTATAAATTAAAAGAAAAATGCTTAAAAAGGTTAATAAAATGCAAAATGGCACACAATTACAGCCGAAGGAGAAACGGTTGGACACAAAAATTTGATTTTAATTTTAAAAATAATATTTTGAAAGAAATTTTATTTTTAGTGAATCAAATAAACATAAATAAGTAACAATAATTAGAAGTCTTCGTAATCTAGTAGATAGTGTGTTAGCTTATTTTAAGGGAGGTCAAACTAGGTTTGAAACTCCAGGTCAGGTATTTCCTATAAAACTAAATATGAAAAAATATATCTTCGGCTACTTCCTTTCAACAGATTTCTGATAAAAAATTTGGCAGAAAACCTGTCGTTCGGAGTCGTCTTTAAACTGTAGGTCCCGCCACTCATGTATAAAATTAACACACAACATAGGTGGTGTGAGAAGCTATGTCGTAATCAGACATCAGTAATGAGTATTCAAAAATATGAGTAGAATCGAATTATACCCATAATTTCTGATACTTCTCCGCATTCATACTTATTTTATTATCATGGAACCTCTACTCATATTCAAAGTTTGAAGTACTCATCATATTCATGCTTAACAACACGTACGATGTTGTTAATTTCGACTCTCCATGACTCAACATCTACAAGAATCACAAAACAAGTATGATTCTAGAACGAACACTAAAAGACTCACTAAAAGGTTGTATATTTGCCCTGCTTGCTGCTCTGTCTTGTTTGCTTATATGTATTTTTCTTTTTTTTTGTCGTTGTAGTCTAGTAGGTGGTGGGTTGCCTTATTAGACGTAAGCCTCGGTTCAAACCCCAGGTCAGGCATCTCCACCTAAACTAAATATGAAAAAATATTTCTTCGATGACTTCTTTTAACAGATTTCTGACAAATCCTCTGAGAATAAATAAAATTGCCATGAAAAGTTTCTTAAAAAATCTGACGTTCGGAGTCGAATATTAACTGTAGGTCCCGCCACTCATGTATAAAATTAATTAAGTGGTGTAAGAAGCTAGGCCATAGTCCTGACTGAAGTGTTGTAAGGTATGTATGTATTTTTTTCTTTTTCTGTAAAGCTGAAAGACCGTAAATTTTGATGAATGAATCGAGTCACTCGAAACATTTATAAGTATTATAAGTATTTTTCTAAATTTATGTATCTGAAAGAGTAGGCTTATGAATCAAACATATTTCGAATGCTATGAGTTTGACGTCAACGTTGTACTCATACTCATTGCAACCTGTATTTATAAATCAACGTTGAAGTGAGTACGAATGAATCAAAGTAGTTCAATTTCAATGTTGTTGACTCACGTACATATATTCAAAATTTCATGAGTGCTTATGAGTAACGAAATAAAAATTCATTGCTGATCTCTGGTTGAAACTCCAGGTCAGACATCTCCTACAAAACAAAATATGAAAAAATATTTCTTCGCTTACTTTCTCTCAACAGAGAAAGTCGCCTTTAAGTTGTAGGTCCCGCCACTCATGCATAAAATTAACCGACACAACATAAGTGGTGTGAGAAAATATGAAACTGTCTGAAGGATTGTAATGCCCAATTATGTATGTATGTAACACTATTTCTTATTTATTTAGATTCTCAATTTAAGAATGAAAAAATTGTAAACTTAAGCTCAGTATTGGCACAAATATAAGCAACAAGACACTTATAGAATTGTTTCTTCTCTTTATTTTCAAAGCAATGTTAAGTCTCGTTAAAGCGATTCTTAAGCATGGCAAGTATCATATGAAAGAGAAACCATACACGCCAATAAATCTGCGACCAACAAGATAAAAACTGTCTCTAAAACATTTGTTGTATAAACTAAAGACAATTTTAAATGCAAGAGATGGGATATCACAACCTCTCCTCAGTGATGTCTCTATGATTCAATTTCAATACTTGCTAGATCCGCTTCCTATCCAATTTATGCCATTTGAGTATCCAAATAAAGCAAGGTTTATACTCAGTGTACAATTTGTCAGCAGCCAATAATTACGTTTCCCACTGGACAACCCAACACCGGTATTCGGCAGAAGTGTGCCTGATTGACGAGTTCATTATCTCATAGTATTTTATTTATTTATTACAATACAATTACAAATTATATTATAATTATATACGAGCGGAGTAACTTGACCATATGCTCGGTGTAGTGCTACAGACCAGAGTCTCTGGTGGAAATCGAACCCACGACCCGCACGCTAATAGTCTAGCACACTACACACTAGACTACCAGGGCACCCTCATAGTATTTTAATAAACACTAGATTACCCTTGGTGTGACCACATTCTAATCATAGTTGATCACATTTTTAATATCGTGCAGTGGTTAACTGTTTTCTGGCAATAGGGAACCAAAAAAAGAAGCTAGGTCGTATTCCTGCCTGAAGGGTTGTAATGGCCAATTATGTATGTCTATGTAAACCAAAATATTGGTGATTTCAACAGACTCAGTGAATACGATTGAATGTTTTATAACAACAGGAACTTCCATTGTGCCTTCTAGTTTAAATGAATGTGCAGAGAAATCTTACTTCTCCAAGGAAATAATCGCATATAAAGGGTGTTTTTTACAGAGGTATAGAACTTTAAGTTGCCATTACTTTTCAAGATGGCGACCGATTTAACAGCTGTCAAGTGATTTATTCTCAGTTAGGTTTGGCAATTCATCATGAATAGACTCACGCCTAAACAACGCTTGCAAATAGTGCAATTTTATTTCGAAAATAATGGTTCTGTGCGGAAAACGTATCGCGCACTACGTCCATTTTATCGTCGACAAAATCGTCCATCAGAGCAGTTAATTCGATTAACCATGGAACGTTTTCGCACCACGTTTACTCTTATTGATAACTCGCATCCCCAGAGACGCTTTACGGTGCGTACAGAAGAAGCTATTGCTGTTGTAGAGCGTAGCATTGAGGAAGACCCGAATGAGTCCATCCGCCATCGAGCACAGGAATTGGATCTGTGTCCATCCACTTTATGGAAGATTTTGCGGAAGGATCTTGGTTTGCGTGCTTACAAAATCCAACTCGTGCAAGATTTGAAGCCAAACGATCATCAAGTAAGGCGTAGATTCGTCGAATGGGCCCAAAACGAGATTACCTTTGTTCCCGATTTTCATAAGCGAATTTTGTTTAGCGATGAAGCGCACTTCTGGTTGAATGGCTACGTCAACAAACAAACTGCCGCATTTGGAGTGAAGGTAATCCTCAAGTGTATGTGGAAACACCGTTACATCCAGAAAAACTGACTGTTTGGTGCGCTTTATGGGCTGGTGGAATCATTGGTCCGTACTTTTTCAAAAACGATGGTGGCCAAAACGTTAAGAGCACGTTACGTTATTGAATAACCATGATGTCCAGGAGATGTGGTTTCAACAAGACGGCGCAACATGTCACACAGCTCGTGCCACAATAGATTTATTGAAAGACACGTTTGGTGACCGCCTAATTTCACGTTTTGGACCTGTGAATTGGCCTCCAAGATCTTGTGATTTAAGACCGCTAGACTACTTTCTGTGGGGCTATGTAAAGTCATTGGTCTATGCGGTAAAGCCACAAACGCTTGACCATTTGGAAGACAACATTCGCCGTATTATTGCCGATATACGGCCACAAATGTAGGAAAAAGGCATCGAAAGGCAGTTCATGCCAAATTAAATATTCTGGACGAGCGATTTGAGGATGTGGTCATTTTATGTGAACTGGCCACAGCGATTTGACTCTATTAGAATTTTTCTTGTAGGGTTTCCTTAAGTTGAAAGTGTATGACAATAAACCACAAACCTCAGTTTGGTTTATGCTCCAAAGTTATGGAAAATTGGACATTCCAAATGTACACCACCCAGAGAAATAGTGGCAGACATTTGATCGATGTTATATTCTCCACATAATGGCATCAATAGAGCTTTGAAATGAATAAAAATATTCTTTAAATTTAAAGATAGTAAACGCTTAATCAAAGACCCGAAACAAACAATTTGCGAAAGTCGGAAACATTTTTCCATTGAGGAATAAATGTAGAGTTTAGGGATCGACATCGCCTAAAACCAACTTATATACTGGGAGATTTTTTAGCAGCAACTGTCAATATCGATGACAGCTGGGAATACCAAATTGTAAATACATTTCTATTTACTAAGGTTTGGCAACACAGCATAGATTGCCATAACATACATAATTCGTCATTACAACCATTCAGTCAGGATTACGACCTAGTTTCTCACACCACTTATGTTGTGTGTGTTAATTTTATACATGAGTGGTGGGATCTACAGTTTGAAGTCGACTCCAAACGACAGATTTTTGAAAAACTTTTCATAGCAATTTTATTTAATTTCAGAGTTTTTGCCAGAAATCTGCTGAGAGGAAGTCTCCGAAGAAATATTTTTCAAATTTCATTTTGATGTCTGACCTGGGGTTTAAACCGTGGCTTTACGTCTTCTAAGCCAACACACTACCTACTAGACTACGATGACTTCGCATCCGAATTATTGCAATTTAATTTTGGAAAATAATTAATCTGTTTGCGAAGTTTATAAAATATAATAGACCTTGTGAGCAAGCAATTCGGAGAGCTATTGATCGTTTTCACAGTAATTTTTCTCTCCTCGATTCAACAAGACAAAGAAGTTTGCATACATACGAGAAATACAAAGTATTAAAGAATAGGCCAAAATGTCGATTCTTCGTCGTTATCAACTTGTCGGCATTTGCCCTTCGCCTGTGAGCCAAGAATTGAAACTAAACAATTTGAAGCCGAAGATTAGCATTCTTATGAAACAATTATGTTTAGTGATGGAGCTCAATTCTAGTTTAACGACTACGTTAATAAGCAAAAAAGCGAAGGTTAGCAAGAAGCTGTAAACGCAACACCTTTACATCATTTCAAATTAAACGTTTGATCAATTATTTGTCTGGTGCTCAATTCTTCCGAAATGAGCAAGAAGCTTCCATTATAGTGAACAGGGAGCGCTGTTTTGATACAAAACTACTTCGATGCATACCGAAGTGAATATTACTGCCGTAGCGCCAAAATATCAATTCGTCGTCGTACTCAATTGGCCTTTGTGGAAAAATATTAAAAAATTGAGGTCAAGCGGCCATCGAAAGTTGGCTAATGTTTGCGCAAAGCAAAATAATAATATCTGCGAAAAACGGAAGTATTAGACGACTTTTGGTAGTCGTTCAAACGTGCAAAGAGCAAATTCTCAGGTTAATAATCTAGATCCATTAAAAATTTTGAATATTTTTGAAATAAAAGTTCATTAGATAGGATGACGTATATAAAAAATATAACATGACAGTTATGCTCTTTAAATAATAACTACAGAAATTTTTGTCCAATTTTATCAAACAAAGTGTCAAACTCTTCACAAGAAAATGTACTTTGAGAATGTCTCCACTTATTTCATATTTTTGAATTAAATTTTGCAATTACGAATGGCCAAACTTGAAAAATTAAGAAAAAATAATATTTTCCAAGTTTACTCCATCAAAACTCATAACATACAAGTTTGAACACACTGTTTATGTATACCGTTTTACAGGCTAATCTCTCCCCTTTCTAAAAAACATTGGATTTTTAAAATAGGTTCAAACATATTTGGGTAATCAATAATTTTGTGTGAAAAGTTCAAAAAACCGTTTTTGTCAAATAAAACAAGTTTGGAGGCTTCGAAAAAAATAAAAAAAAATATTTTTGAGTTCTACTCAACTAACTGAACCACTTAGACTAGGTAGTTAGTCGGGTGTATTTTGCCGCATAGTGTGAGTAATCCAACAGGTTAGTGCAAATTGTCATTGATTTACTGCAAACTAAATTTTATTTAATTTTGATTTGAATATGATTTAACGACTCTGGATTGCTTTTTATGAGGTTATGTTATGAGCATAGCTGCCAGATAAATGAGGCACCAAATCGTCAAATATGTGGGAAAAAATCGTTAAAATCGTCAGAGATGTTTATTGAAATCCTCAGAAAAAAAAAATAAATTAAAAGTTTTTAAAAACCATAATTATTTCTATTATAGTAATACATATAAAGTCAATGTATGTAAATATCTGAAGTAAAAAATTAAAACATTTAAAAAAAATTTGTTAGAAATTAAAAGTTAGCCTTCCTCATCTTCATTTATTAATTTTTTTTCCAAAAACGAAGAAATTTTATATAATTTTCAGGAAAAAATTTTTAAGGATTAAACAATCTATCCCAGTGTTGTTTATTGACACATAAGCGGAGCAATAATATTGCATCATTCTAATGGGTGGTGTAAATATTAAGGAGTCAGAAGCTCTTGACATTCTGAGCATGAAAATTCAGTGTAATGCTGACACATTTCTCAGTTCCTTCTTAAGTTCTTATCATCCGATCTTACTATTTACACCGTTTATAAATTACAGAGAATGGAATACAACTCTCATGTATGGTGCCTCAACGTCTATTTTGAGGTTTCTCGATCGGGTACAGGAGAGGCCGTAGTAGCTCGTTAATGAGGGTAGTGTATCCAACTCCATTGAATCATTGGTGCATCGTTGCAATGTGGTTTGTGTTTCACTGTTCGCTATCACAAAAGGATTTCGCTACTACAAAAGGACTTTGCTCGAACGAAATAAGGGGACTTGTTCCCGAAAATCATATATTTCTACGTAGCCCTCGTCTTTCTCGGCCAGGGTATCCTTATGTGGTCGATTGGCCAGTGGATCAAAAACTGCATTACAGAAAAAGTTTGGTTTTTAGTCGGACTATTCGTATGTGGAACTGAATTCCTGCAGAGGTCTTTCATGTTACTTATGGTATAAAAATATACAAGCCTAGTGTCCATAAACGCGGTTCTCTCTTTCCTTCTTTCCATAACATATTTGCATAGTTCCAAACACAATGCCATCCATCCCCTGAGTGTTGGTCGTACGACCAAAAATAACGGCGCTTGCCTTTGTTCTTCCGATAGTAATATTAGAATCTAGACTCGAATTTTTAAAATTGTCTGCAACAACAAGTGATAAATTATTCTCAACTACGATGTTATTTAGGAGTTCTAATTTTTTGGCATTTAAAAAGGTTAAAAAGGAATAAAATACAGAAAAATCATCACAGGTATTCGAAAGTATCTTAAAAATGTAGTATTTAAAGTGGCTTAAAGTGGCTTTTAATGTACTAAAGTTGGGAATATGATGTACATTTTTAATTTTTAAAAATTGTCAAAATAAGGGCATAAATAGTCAAATCGTCAATATGATATTTTTGGAGCTCAAAATCGTCAAAATGACAAAAAAATCTTAAATCTGGCAGCTATTTTTATGAGGCAGTTTATGTCGACATACTTGAAATTCTTGAAGAATTGGAAGCCGTAAAATCAGACCTACACTGATGTCATACCGCCAGAATTTCTAGAAAATGTAGTCAAAAATAGGACAGATCGAAAGCACCATCTACCTCGTAGACCGAGCGAACATATGCCCGAAAAATATTTAAAAAAAATTAATTTTTTGAAATTACCAGCCATATTATAATAAAAAAAAAGTTTCATGCCAAAAACACTTGTATTTTTTTGTTATCATTTTAACTCAAACTCTTAAAAAAAAACACCATATAAACATAATTTCCATAGTACTCGTATACCTCTTCGTTTATTTTATTGTTTACGATTAATTACAAATACATAAACGGTTAGTCATTCTTAATGTTTTGGGAATGACTTCCCCCTAGGGGACCACATAGTCTGTCTTTAATTATTCTTTATGGGCATATTTAAATATTAACAGAACACAACACAACAACAAAAAAGAAAACAGTGTAACCAACCTGTGTAAATAATTTATTGTATCCACTTTGATATGATGAATAACCGAGGCCAAATCGAGATTCTCGATGGCCACCAGATACGGAGGGAACATCTGAGGATGATGCACGTTGCACCATGGGCCGATCAGCCCGATAATCTTCTTCGAACGAAGATATTTTGCTGCTGTTGACGCAAACAGTTTTAAAAAACGAATTTTTATTTCGACACTATTAAGCGTTCTTTACTCTATTTCTTCTGCTTCTTTTTTATTGCCCTACGTTAGCAAGGATAACGTTTGAAAGCTTTTACTGTGTTGGGTTTTAACAATTGGCGACAATAAAGCGCCAATTGCCTACAATTTAATGTTTTTTGTTAATTTTTTCTTTTCTCTTCTTCTCTTTCTTTTTTATTATTAAATTTGTTTTTTTTTTTGTTGCTTTTTCTTTTTGTTTTATGTTGCTTGTTTTTTATGTGTAATACAATGACGTTTGGTTTTTGTTGTTGTTGTTATTTTTTATAGTGTTTACGCTAAGAGAGTAATTATATGAGTGAGTAACAAGGAACAACTGTAAATGGTTTTGAGTATGTGTGCGTGTGTGTGTATATTTGCAAAACAAATAATGTTTGAAATTTAGGTAAGTATGACACCAAGTAACTCGAGGGAACACTAACAAAAACAACAACAAAAAAAACAAGAAGAAAAAAATTTAAGAATATAGAAGGGAAGAATGGTAAAAGAAAACTTTAAGAAATTAAAGCTAAAAACAAAAACAACAAAATAAAATGAAACATACACACACACATAATAAACAGAGAATAGCAATATTAATAGGCAAGCATAAGAAGCACGCACACACACACATATACTGTTTGAATTAGAAAAGTTTTAGTATTTTACACTGAACGTACAGCAGGTTGTCGATTTAATGGCAGACGTTTAATTTAATGGCTGTGTGTGAATGTTTTTCTTTTTTTTTTTTTTTGTTTATTTATTTTCCTAAGTGTAGTGCGTAAATAAATTTGTAATATTTTTTGATATTTTTTTATTTCCTTTTTTGTAAAAAAATGGCACGTTTTTTGATATAAAAATTCAATTATTTTCCCGTTTTAAAGTTTATAACAACTATTTAAACCGCACCATCAGCAGCAGCAGCAGTAATTTAAAGATTTTTGTGCGTTATTTTTAGGGTGGTTGGTCCACTTTGTGTAACTACATATGTACATACATATGTATTCGTAATTCGTAGAACTTTTCTCATATATTTTTTATTAAATTTTTGTTGTAAATTTTTTTAACTCATATTTTAATTATAAAGTATGTGTGTTACTATTTATAGGCATGGAACATGTTTTTCTTTAACGGAACACTTGAACTAAAAACGACACAGAAATTAATTTGCATTTTCTAACTGCTGGCTGTTCTTCTCTCTGCAACTGTTTGTTATTTTAAGCATTTTTTCAACACTTCACTTGCAAAGGGTTTGTATTTGTAGCTTAAAAGGAAGGCACAGTTTTCATGTTGAAACATGTTCTTCTCTAATGGTTGATTTAAACACGACCAACTTAACCTCAAAAGAAGGAAGAACAAAGAAAAAGAAACATAAAAAACAGACACACGCAAAAAAAAAAGAAATCTAAAAGGAGACAAGGCATAAATAAGGAAACTGAAGTAAAAAAATAGGCAAAATTCACATGAAAAACAACAACACCGACAACCTTAATTGGAAATAAATTTTAAAAAATTATTTTAAATTGAAAAAAACTCCGTACTCGAGATTTAACATGCAAGGTTGCCATTATCAACTTTTTCTTGGTGTTTTTTTTGCCCAAAAAAATTTATTTTCTTCCTTTTTTTATCAAAAAAAAGAAGAAAAAGAATATGTTTCAATTTATTCATTGGATGGTCTGCCTTCACTTGACAAATGCAAACCCTTTTTCATTTCATTTTGAAAACTTTACATTTTACTTTTTGTACTATTTTCCTTTAAATATTAATGGATATCATTATTAATTCTTTAATTGTACAAAATAAAACAGAATTTTTAATTAATTTCCAGTTTTTTCTTTTCAATTATTTTTCACTTTTTTTTTTGTTCTCCATTCGATTTTAACTTTTCTTACTTATCTCTGCACTCGAACTAACGAATCCAAAAAAAAAGAAGAATGCTTTTCATTCTTTTCTGTATTTGGAAAATGTATTAAAATATGTTGTTTTCTTCTCAATTTGCTTTTATACTCTCATTCTTGTCTTCCGTTATCATCTCATAAACTCTCAATATACCCTACCACCTCCTGCGTCCGTACTAACTATTTTTGCTCAACAAATTTTGACAGGTTCAAATACTTTGTGTAGAGTTTAACGGGAAACATATACAAATACACATGTTCATGTGCATATACATATGTGTGTGTATGTATTTGTCAAAGCATTCCAGTGCGTAAAAACAGATGTTGTATTTTAAATGAAGTAGAGTAACCAGCTGAGTGTAAGTACATAGATTAACAGATAAACTGTAGAAATGCTAATCAGCCAAACTAATTTTTGAACATGTATTTATATATGAATGTGGACGTATATATGTATATGTATATATGTATGTTTTCTTATACATGAGCATAACTTTGAGTTGGCAGCACGGATTTATGTGACAACGAATCAAACTGCTAAAGTTGCCCGACCACACATCAAACAACGGATCAAACTTAAAATTTTTTGTGTTGATAAATAATACTCATACATACAGGCCGAGGTGAGTTTGAAGAATATCAAAATACTTTTCATTAGTTTTTGTTACCAACACATGCTAATTTGATTAGATAAATTTGATGTGTCGCCATGCGCCATAATTGTGCTTTTTGTTTTGTTTGGATGGACATTTCTCTTGATAGACTTACACCAGAGCACCCCTACCAATTGTTTTTAACAAAATAGTAGTTCCGTTCGTCAAACTTGTGCTGCATATCGCCCACTTTTTTTTCAAGTAGAAATGGATCGTTTTCTTACAGTGGTTTGTAGAAACGGTGAACACTGCACATGTAAGCACTGAAGAAAATCCAAATCAATCAATTCGTCGCCGTTTTCAGCAACAGGGATTGTGTCCATCCTCTTTATAGAACATAGTACGAAACGATTTTGACTTAAAAGCTTTAAAAATTAAGCTTGTTCAGGAAATAAGGCCCAGGAACCATCATATTGGCCGCCATTTCGGCGAATAGGCTGATAAATTAATGAACAATTTTGTGTTCCGATGAAGCGAAGTCACCGTAGTCTAGTGGGTAGTGTGTTGACTTATTAGACGTGAGGCCTGGATTCAAACCCCAGGTCAGACTTCTCCAACAAAACACCGATTTTATCTCAGTAGATTTCAAGCAAAAACTCTAAGAGTAAAATAAAATTGGAATGAATAGTTTCTCAAAAGTCTGTCGTATAAACTGCAGATTCCGCCACTCATATATTAAATTAACACACACAACATAAATGGTGTGAGAAGCTAGATCGTAATCCTGACTGAAGCTTTGTAAAGATCAATTGTATGTATGTTCCGATAAAGCTAATTTTGAACTGAATGGATATATAAACAAAGAGATTTGTTGAACATAAATTTGGTTGTATATCAACTGCAACATAGATCAGGTTTACAGTATCAAAGCACAAAAATTAAAGGAAGAACCTTCGTTTCTGCTTTCATTAGATATGAACAGGGTGAGAAACACATTCGACTATTTCAAAAGAGTGTGATCTTTACCTAACATATTATTATTATTCTCACACCACTTATGTTGTGTGTGTTAATTTTTATACATGAGTGGTGGGACCTGGGTCGACTCCGAACAACAGATTTTTTTTAGAAACTTTTCATGGCAATTTTATTTATTCTCACAGTTTTTGCCAGAAATCTGCTGAGGAGAAGTCGCCGAAGAAATACTTTTTGTATTTTTGTTTTGATGTCTGGCCTGGGGCTCAAACCCTGGCTTTATGTCTAATAAGCCAACACACTACCTACTAGACTACGGCGACCTCAGAGTACTGATTTTATGTTGTTCAAAATTCCTTGACATGTAACTCAAACTAGACAAAGCCACAATGCATGCAAGAGGGCTGTCAGGAATCGTTTCGATGTTTCCAGGAAAACAGTTTCTCGCTAGGAAAGTGATTAAATATGTAGTGAATTAACTTAAATGGAATTCTGCAACTTTCACGCTACGAAGAGAAACGTGCTCGCCCTTACGAATAAATAACGTATGATGTTAAATTACAGATAGCATCAAAATTTTCTCAAATTAAATTAAAACTGTTGGTAGTATATTGGCCAACTGGTAAAGGATTTTGGGCTGTAAAATCTCAGGGTACTATTTACTTCTAAAACCAATATGTTAATATACTATTCAGTTGTGAGGTACTGCTTGTGTATCACACATGAAAAACGTTCGAAAAAATCAGCATGAGCTATTCCTTTTTTTGGTCTGCTATGTTCACCATTTCCGCACGGTGTTTAGTGTGGTAAGGTTAGGTTATGTTAGAGGACGTGTACTTCTCAATTAAAGCAAGTACAGTATCCGGAGGTCGAATTGACTCATTGTACAACGTCCTAGTTTCTCACACCACTTATGTTGCGTGTGTTAATTTTATACATGAGTGTTGGGACCTAGAGTTTAAAGTCGACTCTGAACGACAGATTTTTGAGAAACTTTTTCTTATGACAATTTTTCTTTTACTCTCGGAGTTTTTGCCAGAAACCTGCTGAGAGGAAGTCGAGGAAGAAAATACTTTTTGTAATTTGTCTTGATGTCTGCCCGGGGGCTCGAACCCTGGCTTTTACGTCTAATAAGCCAACACACTACCTACTAGACTATGGCGACTTCAAAGGTTGCCTCAAAGGTAGTGTAGCAGGAGAAGACGCATAACTTTTTATCACCGCTTTTGAATTTTTCAAATGAACATCAACTTTTGAGAAAAAGTCGAATGCAATAATGAGAAGAATTACATCCAATACTACTTCTTCAAAAAGGGTGATAATAAAAGGCAACGTATCATTAAGACCTGATTAGACGAAAAAACTTTATCTACATCACAGACGACAAAATGAAAACGAACAAGATTTAGAATATACGAACTCTTTGTGAAATATCAAAGTTTACTTAACTTTAAAATGGATTACGATCGTGCAACATGAAAGGCTTGTGTAGAAGACAAATAATAATGAAATGAAAAATGGTAATGTTGGTGATGGACTGAAAGCCTTAATTACTTACTACTTTCAAACATGAAAGCTTAACTTACTAAAGTAAGTAAGACATATTAGCTGACTTCCAAAATGTTAGTTGCTTTGTGTTTGAACAAAGTATAGTGTTTCATAAAGCCGCTGTACAAAATATATACAATGTATTCTTTTTCAAAACGTCGTCAATGTGTATTTTTAACGCAGTCAAAAAGCAATCGGGCATCGGTTTTATAGTTGATGCATTGTTTGGTAACTTTGCATATCTACAAAATGGATATACCGTAGTAGAACTGCATACAAACTTTGTATTGATACATTTTGGAAGTCAGCCATTACCATAGTACAGTATTATAATCCATCAAACCCATCACTCTAAATTCTAAAAATGCTGTATTCTACGCACAAGAAATAAGTACAGTCAACATTATTCGAAGAAGAGATGCCATTATACTCGTAGACTATTTTAACGAGAAGATAGGAGCTGAAAACACGAGTACTCGCGGTAAATAAATGCTTAATCGATCTTAGAAAATCAGGAATAAAAAAGAAAGTGATGACGACGAACTTATCACAAATGAAATCAAGGTTCTGTTGTAGTGTCAAAGAGTCAACCGGTACAGGAAAATAGAAAAAGTACTTACAGTACTTCCGAAATAAAACAACTTAGAACCCGTTAGTAGTGGCAATTCTCGAAGAGTTGCGACTAAATCAAGATCAATTATAAGAAGAATATGCAATATTTTAATTCACTACTATAATCCTTTAGTCAGGATCTTCTGTGCGTGGATTTTATTCAAAAGTGAATTGTATTCGTCGAGAAAAGTATCTTTTTTCTATACTTTAGGGCTAAGGTTTGAACTCACCAGCTCTGGTCTAGCTAGCATACATCCTACCTACTAGACTACGGCGACTTCATTATCATAACAACTTACAATAAAGCGCACCCACAAATATAATTTTGAACATCAGACAGAACTTAACTAAAGAGAAACACAAGGACGTCTTTAGAGTGGAACCCGCGAAACTCAGGAAGTCAAATAACCAAAGTTATATGACACTCTTTGAAGAGCTTGAGAATTAATTAAGAGTATCGTGTTGAATAATGAAGCGAAGATAATCCCCAAGCCGTTAACAAAGAACTACTTCTGTAAAACTTTTTCGATATCATAAAGCTATTGATGGGATGGTGAATGGAGGGTGCTATTATGTAATGGGACAGCTAAATCGAAAAGACGACGAATCTTGGCAATTTCAAAATTTTGCGCTTAATTTCGAAATCAAATTCGAGTCACTTTTCCTTTCAGAAGTGGTCCTGTTCATTGGTGCCATATTTCGTGGAATGGCGGAACTTACAGTTTGTAGCTGACTCTGAATGACAAGATTTTTGAAAAGCTTTTCATGGACCCGGATATTATATTTAAAAAAATAATAAAAATTTATTTGTTCCATCAATACTTCTGTTTTGTGTTATGATTTTAAGTTAATTTTTTTGACAGTTCAACAGTACCATCTGGTCACCTTAATACATCTCCTCAGTATTACAATGGCATAAACAATATGAGAACGTGAAATAAACTCTGTCAATGGAGAAAACCATTTTGTGTGTGTGTGTGTGTGTTTTATTTTTTCATTATTATTTCTCTTCCTCTTGTTATTATTTTGTTTCCATTCCAATCTCCACTTGTGTTTTTTAAAAATGTAAACAAAACTGAAGGAAAGGAATTTGTTTTGCAATGCCTCTATTCAATTTTGAATAAAAATTGTAAGAAAAGCAAAAGAACACAGCGATGATAACAGGAAATGTTTGAAATTCATGAATGAATTTTTCTAAAAATAATACAATTTTATAATCGAATTAAGAACAACAACAAAGAGGAAAAAAGTATAAAATTTGTTCTATTTTTACTACAAGTTGGGATGAGCCAAATAAAAAAAAATTCCCATTCATAGAAGAAAGGCATGATGTCTACAATTGAAATTGACAACAACAAAAAAAACACAAAAACCATGAGAAAATTAAAGCGCAGGCGCTAAAAATAATTTTTCTTTTAATTTTATTTTCTGCTTTTTTACAATTTCTCATGTTTTATTGTGATTTCTTTTGAAATTATTATTCGTTGCTTTGTTGTCTTTGGTTAACGAATGTCAAATGAAAAGAACGGTTTCCAGAATTTCAATTTACGGTAAACACAGGGTTGTTATTTTCGAATTTTATTTTCATTTGTTTCTTTTGTTGTGCACATTTTTTGTTGTTTTTTTTGTTTATTTTTTTAATAAATTTTTATTAGTTGTTGCAACGTAGTGAACTTGAATGCGCCAATTGTTTTTAAATTTTCTTTTCCTACACTTTTCCGCTTACTTTTACTCTTCTCTTCCATTCTTTGTCCACTAGTTTTTTTTGTTTTTTTTTATTTATTCACATGTTTTCTTTTACTATTTAGTCTTTTGTTATTTCAATAAATATTTTCTTTAATTATTTTTGGCCATGTGTTCTTATGATTTTTTTTTTCATTTTATTTTTGCCATACGCTGACTAATTTTGTCCGATTTGGTAATGGAGAGGCCAAGGGTTCTAGCTATGGCAGCAAGTTTGAATTCACAAGCAACTAATTTTGTTTACGCAGAAATTTTTTTATGATTTATTAAGTACGAGTAGAATTGCTTGGTTCCGTTTCTATTTATTTTGATTTAAATTGGAATTTTTTTCTGTTCCTAAATGGTTGAATGATAGAACATAAATAAATAATTCGAATTACGTTAATGAAATATTTTTAGTTTGTTGTTCTTATCAGCAATTAATTAGCAAATAGTGGATAATATCGGATTGAACATAAGATTTTTTATTAGAATAATAAAATTATTTATTTAAATTTTTGTTATTTAATGTGCCCATAAATTATTTGCCGTAATTTAGTATGTAATGTGTTGACTTATTAGACATGAGGCCACGGTTCAAACCCCAGGACAGACATCTCAAACAAAACGAAATATGAAATGATATTTCTTTGGCGACTGCTTCTCAGCAGATTTCTGACAATAACCCAAATATCTGTCTTTAGGAGCTCATGCATAAAATTTACACACAATATAAGTGGTGTGAGAAGCTAGGACGTAACCCTGACCAAAGTGCTGAAAGTACGTCGTCGTAGTCTAGTAGGTAGTGTGTTGGCTTATTAGACATAAAGCTAGCGTTCGAGCTCCAGGCCAGACATCAAAACAAAATACAAAAAGTATTTCTTCGGCGACTGCCTCTCAGCAGATTTCTGGCAAAAACTCTGAGAATAAATAAAATTGCCATGTAAAGTTTCTCAAAAATCTGTCGTTAGGAGTCGACTTTAAACTGTAGGTCCCACCACTCATGTATAAAATTAACACACAAAACATAAGTGGAAAGTAAGAGAAGTAAGAGAAACTAGGTCGTAATCCTGACTGAAGAGTCGTATGCGATGGAGCTCATTTGTGGTTAAATGAGGAATTGAATCAAAGCCAATCTTCAAGTCCTTAACGACAAATGCGGCTTACGCGTATCGATCTGACAATACTGTCGGTACGGTAAATACCGGGAGCTATCGTGCCATGTAGTTTGAATTTTTAATCGTGTACACAACAAGGACATTTCGATTGAAAAAAGCGATGAACCTTATTATAGAGTGTGATTTGTTGCTAAATTAATTTGCTAACACCTTTCTTTGAGAAGCTTTCCTGTTCATTGACCGCCTAGTTTTTTCAAACTAACATCTCTGGATTACTTTTTATGGGGCTATGTTAAGTGATTGGCTTAAGCCGGCAAATTAGCAATTATTTAAGCATTGGTAGCATCAATGTCATAAAGGTATTTATTTGAATTGCACTGATCGAAGAGACAACATAGCACATAGCTATGGCAGGCAAATTATATCAAATATCTAGCGTTCGGAGCCGACTTTAAACGCCACTCATGCATAAAATTAATACACACAATATAAGTGGTGTGAGGAGCTAGGACGTAATCCTGACTAAAGTGTTGAATAATTACTAGTTATGTATGTATGTATGTATATTTGAAAAATATGAAGAAAACTATTATAATTTTGCTTCATACGAAAGGATTTCAATATCGTGATAATTAAACTATTTCGATTAAATGATAGAATTGAACATGGGAGCAATTATAAACGTTAAAATCGACTCTATTCGCATAACACCTTTCGTAGATGGAGTATACGATATCAGTGAGGCAAATGTATTAAGCCATTCTGTTTCATTTTCCAATCTTAATCTTTGTCTAGACTGTCAAAATAGTAGCCAGTGTTAGAAGCTGAACAGAGAAGCTCGTTAAAAAAAAATAAGGAAAATAATTTTGGACAGAATAACAGCAGCAGCCCTAAATTTAGCCTGAACACACTGATCTTGGAAATTAGCATTGCATTACCAACTTTTAAGCAAGTTTAGCCAATTAACGATCGGGTATCAAAGAACGACACAGAATACATGTTGATATTTTGATCGAATAGTGAAGCATATATCGACGCATCCATTCTATAACGTTCTAAGTACACTTAATGTTCTTGCATTTTTAAATTCTACGTTCTCTAACTTAAATACTGTCAAAATTTGGTTAAGATGCGTCGAACCGTTCCTAAGTTATAGGGAAAAATCTTCTTAGAATACACATATGGTCGTATGTCGTGTGAAAACTTTGAGAGCTCATAACTCAAAACACACTTTTTCGACTTAGAATGTTATAGAAGGGAGGCGTCGATATGTACTTGAATATGTACAATTGGGCACAAATATTTATATACACTTACACAGACCGTGTGGTAGCGAATTAGAATTCTACCACAGTGGTTCCCTGCTTGTCGTAAAAGGCGACAAAATGGGAGAGCAGGATAGAGAGCGCGGATGAAAAGTCTGGCATATACCCAATGACACTGATGCTGATGCTGAAGCGAAATAATGCTATTGAAGGACCGTGTTATCACGGTAACACCGTGCGAATCACAGACCAGCATGCGTTTAATCGTAGAGGCATCAGAATTGACACCAGTATTGTTCTAATTATAGTATACTGGACTACAGTCAAATATTTGGATTTGATGACATGGGCTGGCGGATGGGGTATTCTGTTACCAATATGGAGTAGAGTGAAATCTGGTCCATATGTTGGCTATTTTCCCCTAGTCCAGGAACCACTCAGAGCATCCGATGAAGCTTCTCAGACTGTCAATATCAATGTGTGACTCCATATAGTAGGCACCCAGGTATCTCTTTCTCCTACAATCAAATGCCAGGCAAGTACACAGTAGGTGAAGAACAGTCTCATACTCCATCTTATCTCCACAGCTTCTGCAGAAATCATTTGCAAGATGTCTGAGGCCAATACGCCTCGCATACTTACATACTTTTTACTTAATTAGCCATTAACAACCCGATTAACGGATTTCGGACTGCCGTAACACGTTCTTCCAGGCGCCGGTTGATTACAATAATCGATAACAGGGCTTCTTCGATTTGGTCCTTCCAACGCAAACAAGGTCGTCCTCTTCGCCGACTTCCGCAGATCCCCGCATCAAATACGCGTCTCCATTCGAACGATATGGTCGAGCCAGCGGCTGCGCAACGTCTATGTCGTTGATGAGTTCATAGAGCTCACTATTGGATCGGATGCGGAAATCATTGCTAACTCACAATGGACCGAAGGTCTGTCTCTTCTCTCGAATACTCTCAAGGCTGCTGCATCAGTGCTTAATAGTGTCCATGTCTCTGCGCCATAAAGAAGCAAAAGAGAGAGATCTCTGCTACTCAATCGCCTATGGAGACCATAGCAGCATCTGTTGGCCAGAGTGATCCTGGGCTTGATCTCCAGACTCACATCCCTTTTGGTGGTAACGGGATGGGATGCATGCCAACAAGGTAAAGTTTCTGACTTCGGTCAATGTGGCGACCTCCATGACGATCCTTGTTTTGCTGTATTAAAGATGGCACTCAGCCTCCTCGTTGCCCCTCATGGCTTCGAAGCGTTTGCATTATAGATGATATTGTTTAAAATATTTAAATTCTAAATCATTTCATTTCATTTGCTTAATTAAATCCTTTTTTAATATAAATTGCTTAGCCATTGGAGTTTTACATGGTCACAGTATATAATTTCAAAGTTTTTCTTATGTACCTCCAATGTAAATTGAAAAATTCTATGGATTTTTGTCTATAATTTGAACACAACGATATGCCACTTTGGATATTCTGCAAGAGCGATTTGAGGTCATCTTCATTTCACGTGGAGGTGACATGAGTTGGCCACTGAGACCATGCGATTTGGCCCGTTGGAATTTTTTGTAGGGATTTCCTATATCACAGTTGTATGCGAATAAGCTACAAACCGCAACGATTCTCAAAACCCACATAGTACATGCTATCTCTCAAATTCAGCCTGATTTATGTATCAGAGCCATGAACGGTTTGACATTTTGGGCACACCCTACCAGAGATCAGCAATGAATCGCTTTTTCGCTACTCATAAGTACTCATGACATTTTGAGTATGAGTGAGTCAACAGTATTGAAATCCAACTACTCTAATTCATTCGTACTCCCGACAACATTGATTTATAAGTACAAGTTGCAATGAGTTTGAGTACAACGTTGACATCAACCTCTTAATATTCGTACTATGTTTGACTCATACGATTTAGAAAAATACTTATAATACTCATAAATGATTCGAGTGATTCGAATCATTCATCAAAATTTACAGTCTTAGTTGTTGTTGCATTTACAAAGAAAGAAGATAGACACATAAACAAAAAAGACAAAGACAGCAAGGAGAGCAAACACACAACCTTCATGTGAGTATGTAGTGTTCTAACGCGAATCATACTTATTTTGTGATTCGTGTATGCGATGAGTCGTGGAGAATCGAAATCAATAACATCATACGTATTGTTAAGTATGAGTACCATGAGTATTTCAAACTTTGAATATGAGAAGTATGAGTATGACATTAAAATAAGTATGAATGCGTATAAGCATCAGAAATTATAAGTATGATTCGAATCTACTCATTGTTTTGAATACTCATTGCTGACCTCTGCTCCCTACTTAGAGAAGTCATGCCTTCTTTTTGAACAATGTTATATGTATTCCACACATAATGGCATCAAGAGGTCTTTCATATTTTTCTTATTTTCACTTTAAAAAAAATTATATTTCTCGCACTTTTTTTTATGAATAATACATATGCGGTATTCGCAGTAGTCTTATAGGTAGTGTTTCGGTTTATTACACATGAGGCCTCAGGTCAGACATCCCTAATATTTCTTCGGCAACTTCCTCTCAGCAGATTTCAGTCAAAAACTGTGAGAGTAAATTAAATTGCCACGTAAAGTTTCTCAAAAATCTGTCATTCGGAGTCGACTTTAAACTGTAGCTATTGCAGCCATAGCTGCCAGATTTGACGATTTATCGTCATTTTGATGATTTTGAGCTCAAAAAATATCATATTGACGATTGACGATTTGACGATTTTTGCCCTTATTTTGACGATTTGTGGAAATTAAAAATTTACATCATATTCTTTACTTTAGTACATTAAAAGCCTCTTTCAGCTTTGTATTTGCTTTGCAATTGTTGCTATTGTTACTAATTTATATTAGTAAAAACAAGGAGTAAAGTATTATATCGTTAAGTTACTTTCGAATGCCAGTGATGATTTTTCTGTATTTTATACCTTTTTAACCCCTTAAAAGCCAAACAATTACTATTACTATTACTATTACTATTACTCCTAAATAACCTCGTCGTTGAGAATAATTTATCACTTGTCGTTGCAGACAATTTTTCTACCATCGGAAGAACAAAGGCAAGCGCCGTTATTTTTCTTCGTACAACTAACACTCAGGGAAGGATGGTATTATGTTTGGAACTATGAAAATTTGTTATGGGAAGAAGGAAAGGCTTTTATATTTTTACACCATAAGTAACAGGAAAGATCTCTGCAAGAATTGAGTTCCACACATGAATAGTCCGACTAAAAAACGTATTTTTAATGTAATGCAGTGTGCGATCCACTGGCCAATCGACCACATACGGATGTGCTGGTCGAGAAACGAGCGTTACGTAGGAATATATTATATGGATATATATATATGAGTAAAATCCTTTTGAAGCGATATAACAGTGGAACACAAACCACATTACACCGTTGCTACAATGATTTAATGGATTTGGATACAACTACTACTACTACTATTTGGATACAGCTACTACGGCCTCTCCTGTATACGGTCGAGAAACTTCCAAATAGACGTTGAGGCACCGAACCATACATGAGAGTTGTATTCCATTCTCGGTCAGTTATAAATGGTGTAAATAGTAATATCAGGTGATAAGAACTTAAGAAGGACCTGAAAAATTTGTCAGCATTACACTGAATTTTCATGCTCAGAATGTCAAGAGCTTCTGACTCCTTAATATTTTCACCACCCATAGATTAAGATAATGCAATATTATTGCTGCGCTTATGTGCCAATAAACAACACTGTGATACATTGTTTAAGCCTTAAAAAATTTTTTCTTGAAAATGATATAAAATTTCCCCATTTTTGGAAAAAAATTAATAAATCAAGATGAGGGACCCTAGCTTTTAATTTCTAACAATTTTTTTTTAATGTTTTATTTTTGCACTCAGATATGTACATGACTTTATATGTTTTACTAGAATGGAATAATTTTGGTTTTTAAAAACTTTAATTTATTTATTTATATTTTCTGGGTTACTCTAGTTGTATCATAGAAATGAGAACAGTTCATGAACTAAACAATAATTTTTCTTCAAAAAAAATTAAAATTCTTAAAAAATAATTTGTAAATATTTCTTGTTGCTGTTTGAAGTCAATATAAACTATTTCATTTATTTATAAAAAAATTAAATAAAAAAATTTTTTTATGTTTTTTTAATTCCAATAAACTTGAGACAGCCATAAGTGAGTGTGTGATAAAAAGGCCATTCAGAAAAATTTAAGAAAGAAAACATTTTCGAAAAAATTTTGTAAAAATATATGAAGAAACAATAACAACAGAAAACATTAACAAAAAGAGATAATAAAAGAACAAACATGATGTAGAGTTAAAAATATCTTTTCATTTGGACCTGACAATTCCCCAACAATTGGTCAAATGGCAAAACAAATGCAAATGTTTTTGCTTCGAGGGCAGGGGGAGCGAAGAAAACACACAATAATGAGAAACAAAAAATAGACAAATGATTTACTGAGATAAGCTAAAAAATGTTTTAAACAACAAATTCTATTAAAAAAAAATAATTATTTGATTTACAACATTCTCTATTACTAGAGAGAAACATGTTTAAAAAAAGAAACGAATAAATTTTAAAGGGCTTACCCGACGATTTTTAATTTTAAACGGTTTATAAGTTTTGGCCTTGTGTTTGGTACCACCCAAGTGAAGTTTCTTCATGGTGACACAAAATTCAATTCACTTCAATATTTTCAACAACAACAACAAAACTTTTAATTATGCAATTAAGCAGTAATTTAAGAACACTTTAATTATATTTGCTTTAAGTTGCACAAATAAATTTGAAATAATTTTCTTTTAATTTTTTATTTGATTTTATAAAACAGGCCTTGGATTTTTTTTTTTTTTTCTTAAAAATATATATTTTTTCTTTTCTCTTTACTTAAGTAATTTTATTAAAAACCACTTTCTTTTATTTTTTTTTTTGCATTTATTTTATCCCAATTTCTTAGTAATTTTTCTTAAATTCTATACAAAATTATTTTAAACATAACCCCCCTTGGAAAAACGGATAAAAACAAAAGAAACGCACACAACCGATTTCCGTCAGATAAAAATTTCAACTGATTTGATATTTTTAAGTCAAAACGATGCGACAGAGACAAAATTTTATTTGATTCTCTAGTTTTTTTTTTCTAATTTTATTTTCAAATATTCAATTCGCAACATCATCATCATCATCATCAACGCCAGTACCATTAATAATAAAGAAATAGAAAAGCAATGTTTTTCTTGTTGATATTGTTATTCTTGTATTGTAGTTGGCGTTTTTTTTTCAATTTTTTTCAAAATTTTTGTATCTTGTTTGAAATTTTATTTGTTTTCAAATACGTATTCGAATAAGTATTCAAAATCGTAAAATGTTTTGTTTTTCCAAAAACTTTTGTTGTAGTTGTGCGGTATTTTACATATGAATTGTTTAATATTCTTATTATTTAGACGTCTATGATGTTTTAGGAGGAGGATTTTCCAAGAAAAAAAAATTATTTAAAAAAAATATTGAAATGTTGGGAAATAATTAAAAAAAATAATTTTTGGAAAAATTTATAAAGGCCTCTGGTCAGAACATCTGTCATTTAGCGGAAAATTAAAAAAAAGTAGAATTTCAGAAATTTTATGTTTCCACAATACATACAGTCATTACAACCCTTCAGTCAGGATTGCAATCCAGCTTCACACACCACCAATGTTGTGTTCATTAATTTTATACATGAGGTGCGAGACCTACAGTTTAAAGCCAAATCCGAAAGACAGATTTTTGAGAAACTTTTCATGGCAATTTTATTTACTTTCAGAGTTTTTGCCATAAATCTGCTGAGAGGAACTCGCTGAAGAAATGTTTTCCTACTAGATTACGGCGAACACAATATTCATAATATTCATATTAGTCTGGTTATAATGTGTGACATACTAATCGTGAATCTTTTCTTCATTTTCCCTTTCGATAACTGAGTCCTGAGTCTTTAAATAAGTTTCTTTAAATTGTAGTTCACTACATAGGTAATCGATACCTCTTTTTTTACAAAAATTTGATTTTATTTAAAGACTTTTAGGACTCTATTGGCTTTCAATAGTTGTAGTTTTTTCACGTGCTGTCTTCACATATTTTCTAAAATCTACTTCGTACCCTAGTTTACAATACACATTAAAAGTTTCCATATGACAATACAATGTAATATATTTCATAACTAAACAAAGAAAAATATATTCGAATATAAAAAAAAACTAACCGCACTTAATATTAAACAACAGTTACTATACTTTATGCGAAAGTGCTTACCTATGAATAAAATATAACAAAAAATAAAAACGATGACCCAATGTCTTAATTTAACTCGTAATTATTAAGTTAGAATTCATATAAAAACCTTACTCTATAGACAACTTATTATCAGTTCAGTTCAACGCATTTCATATTGCAAACCACGAGCAACAATCAACAATTCAACATGAAAACTATCGCCGTACTTTTGGTCGTTTTAGCTGCCTGTGCTGCTGTATCTGCTCACAATTATTATAATGGCAATGGCAAACCCGATGACAATGGCAAAGGTTCTGTAATTCCTGCTCTTCCCTGTCCTAAGAATTATGTGTTCAGTTGCCAGCCTAATTTGGCGCCTGTTCCTTGTGCTCCATCCTCAGGCGGCGGCGGTGGTGCTTATAATTATGCGGGTGCCCATTCCGAATATGTGCCAACAATTGCTAATGCTCCCCATAATTATCATGGATTAATACAGAATCTATTGCAATACCCCAACTATTATCATCACCATCACTGAAGACCGGTATTGAGTGGATATTATTCGTTGATTGTCATTGTTTGTTATTTGGCTTATGATTTGATTGTTAATATAAAAAAATTATTAAAAATATTCAAAAGAAAAATAAAAAATAAACAATTTTAAGCATCAAAAACTTAAAATTTTTGGTGTAAAAAAATTATTTGAAAGGAGTCGAATATTGTTTTATGGAAAATGTTACAATGCTGGATGTGATTCTATTGTGCACTATGGGGAGACATCCACTTCGTTTATGTTGTTCTATTTAATATTCATTCGATTTTAGAATTCCAAAAAGGGACTTCTAGTATGAAGATCAGGAAATTCTCGGTAACACCTTTGTCAATTACATCGACTCCTCTAAAATCATGAACAGCGTAGGATGTGGCACATATACTCAGCCACAAATGTATACATACGGATAACAAATTTCAAAAATTTTTTAACTAATCCGTTCTCGTTAAAAATCTTTGTAATTGTCTGACAACTTTCGTCGATTTTAAGACGGTCTTCGTTAAAAAAGTTCTGAAATTTGTTAACCAATCTGTTTTCGTGGAAAATATTTGCATTGGTTCAGAAATTTATGAAATTTGTAAATCGGATGTATACCTTTGTGGGCCTATGCAGGGCCACAATTCAGTTCAATTTCAGAAATTTTTTAACCAATGCAAAAGACCGTCTTAACTTAAGGAAACTATAAAGATTTTCAACGAAAACGGATTAGTTAAAAAATTTCTGAAATTTTTTACCCGTATGTATACTTTAGTAACTGTGTGTACATATATATATTTGAGGTTCTGACGCTAAACTTTCTTATAAGCTACCCTACCACTGTACTGCTTTTCAGACTAGTGTCTTTGCCACTTTGAAAGCTTCGCAATGTTTGTTGGGTGGTATAATATTCACTAATACAACATAACTGCTATCAAGCCCTTAAAAACTTTGCCTCGACCTCTGTCTTTGTTTATGAATGCCGAGGAAATTTCAGATCAATTAAAGGTAACTCTGATATGGATTTTAGGAAACACGGATATCATTAGGAGTTGTATTGCTGATGTAGTCGTCGTAGTATATTAGGTAGTATGTTGGCTTATTAGACGTAAGGCCACGGTACAAACCCCAGATCTGAAAAAAAATTTCTTTGTCGACTTCTTCTCAGCAGATGTTTGCCAAAAATTCTGAGAGTAAATAAAAGTGCCATGAAAAGTTTGTCAAAAACTTATCGTTCGTTTTCAATAGTTATAACAATTAACACACACAACCTAAGTGGTGCGAGAAGCTATGTCCTAATCCTGATTGGGATCAACGGGAAGCCTTCAGATTCCCAGATCATTTTAAAAGGGAAATTTCAAACTTCTCTTGCCACAAAAAGGTACGTAATGCACTACTAGACTCTGTTGGACTGATGTCGAAAAGAAGAGAACTGATTTTCATCTGTTGCATACATAGTCCACTGTTCTGTTGGAAGATATGCTTGGCATTCCCTCAAACTTTTGCATTAACTGTGCGTCTGTGATATAGAAAAAAATTATTTTTCAACTCTTGCGCCAATGAATAGCTCTGCAACGAGGAGGCACGATTTTCGTAAGTTTCTAAGATTATGGAGCTTTTAATTAAGATGTTATTGAATTCCGACTGTTACTTCCTTATTGCTTTCAACCTCTTACAACAAAAGTATTGGCGAGGGGACATAGTTCTGGCATATGATCGTAAAGCATGAACTACTGGGTGTCTCATAATTACTGGGTGAAACAAATTACATGCTTGTTGAATGTAGCAAATGCTCTTTTATAGCATATGAAAAGTAAAAATAGTAATGAGCTCCATTCTACTTATTGCTCTAGGGTTATGCGGAACTAGTTTACTTGATCAACACAACATCAGATCTGCTGGTTTATGTCGCATTGTTGAAGAATCTTTTTGCAATATATTGAGAGACAGTATCTTTGGGATAGTGTTTACTAATGATACTCCTTACTAGTTGATATTAATTTGCTACATCCATAACACTTGTTGCCTTCAAGATATCAAATAGAATATTGAAATTCCCGTCTTCTTTGTCGTTCTAGACATTTGATTGAAGGAAAATATAATTCTCAGATCATTCAGTTTCATTTAGTTAACTTTCGATTAATGTTTATGAGTAGCCGATTTGGTGGTCTATTAAAAGTCATGGAAACTTTTTTGCACTAATACTCTCGACAGTGTCATGTAATTTCTAGCATTCCTACCAAATACAGCAAAATACTCAATTTATTACATAATTGAAGTCAGTCCTTTTGGACTATTTTCTTTGCCTGTTATTCGAGGTTGTAAATTCCCAAAGTAATATTATCAAGTCTGCTACCAGTAGTTTTCAGTTGTCAATGCAATTATTGACCAGGTGCCTTCCCTTATCTTATTCGGCTACGGTGATGTTTGCTAATAACATTAGTGAGGTTCTGTGCAGCCCAGATCTTAGTTTAGACCAGCTTTGGCCTAGATTTCCTCTACGCCCTGCCTTATTTCGGAATAACAACCTGGTAACAGTCTAAAGTTAGAAGACTTCAAATAAAAAATTTCCCAAAGGATATAATAGTCATGAAAAATCATTGGTCATTACAACTCTTTCAGTCACGATCTATTCCGTGTGTGTTTCATTTAATACATGAGTGGAAGGACCTACAGTTTAAAGTCGATTTCGAACGACAGATTTTTGTGAAACTTTGCATGGCAATTTTATTTACTCTCAGAGTCTTTGCCAGAAATCTGCTGAGAGGAAGTCACCGAAGAATTATTTTTTTTATTTGAACCGTGGCCTTACGTCTAATAAGCCAACACACTACCTACTAGACTACGGCAACTTCAATATTTCCAATACTTTCTTGAAATTTCATGCTTTTGGTAAACAACGTTGACATGAACGCTAAGCTCCTGACAAATTCATATTTGACTTACGAAGCGCACTTTTGTCTCAAATGTCATCAGCATACAAAATTGTCGAATTTAGTATGAAGCCTTGCCAAAGATAGTTCATTATCGGTAAATAATTCCTGAGAGATACACTGTTTGGCGTGGATTTTATTTAGAAGCATACTTGAACTTTGTGAACTTTTTCTAGATTGAAGAAAAACGCAACGTTACCATTAATGAAGGAAGACATCATGCAATGATTGCTGATGGAAGAACTATACTACATTCCTAGATAGCCCTATAGGGTATCATGTCTGAGTTCGGTATTCCTGCGAAGCTAATACGGCTGTGCAGAATGACGTTCAGCAACTCCTGCAGTTCCGTTATAACCTTTTGATATCATGTGAAATTTCAGACAAAGCGATCCCTTTGCTTTTGTAGTAAGCAGAAGTGCATCGTATTAGCACTATTTCGCGCAAAAATTCCAGTTGCTGGCGTACGCAGGCTACATTTACATCATTCTATTGCCTTCAGCGGGAGTCTATCAAGATGAGCCTGGAAGAGAATGAAACAAAAAGGGAGTATATGTTGTCAACAAGTGGCGACATGTGGTATATCAGATCCCAGATTACGGCCGATAGCTATGCTCCCGATGTTGTCAGTTGATTTGTTGGCCTTACGTCTAATAAGCCAACACACTACCTACCAGATTACGGCGACCTCTAGTAGTTATTCGTATTCACATTCTTCCATTTTGACTAAATGTTGAGTCCGCCCTACTCGTGAGGAGGGCTGTCTGGCGGCCTTTAAGGGACTGAAGGAGCTTCTGATGTTTATTCCACAGCGACTTCATGAAGGTTATATTTGCGGAATTCTATTGAAAATATGAACCAAATTTGACAGTTTTTTCGATTTAAATTTTTAAAGATTTAAAGGATTCCTATACAAAAATACATAAGATAATCGGTCATTACAACAATTCAGTCAGGATTACGACCTAGCTTCTCACATCACTTATGCTATGTGTGTTCCTATACAAAACCATTTCAAAAATAAGAGAGAAAAAAATATTTTCAAAATTATAAATTTTATTTGTTTACATTCTTTTCCTAACAGGAAAAATAATATTCTGAAGCAAGTCGACTAGTTTTCATTAGCGATTTGTCCATAAAAATTGGGAGGATATTGATTCAATGGTTGCTGCAATTCCTTATAGCCATAGTGAGTGTTTAGAATTATGGGTACATTTTCAGAATAGGCACCAGTGCCACTATCAATGCTAGAAGAGGCACATGGAACAGGCGCTAAATTTGGTTGACAACTAAACAAACAGTTCTTGGGGCAAGGTACAGCAGGAATATTGGAACCATCATTTCCATCACAACCACCGGGTTTGCCACATCCAGCAGGCACGCCATAAATACCGCCAGACACAACAGTTAAGATGGCAGAGATAGCACACACAGCAACAATATTTCAGCGACAATAATTTTCATAATGAAGATTTGACGAACAATTTTAAGAAAATTTTTCAATTTGAGATTAAAGTCAACTGATGCTTTGTAGTTGAACAGAATAGTTTTTATAGAAATTTTAATTTTCTTAAACTTTGTTTCCTATTCTGTAAATAAATCAGTCTTTGATTTGTTTTTGTAATTCTTTTTTATTATATTTTTCTATAACATCTTGGAAAGTGGTGGTAAATGATTCATTTAATGTTAAACTATTTACATAAGTGCTCATCATCATTTTCGTTTAAAAAAAAAAATTAAATAAAATAATTTAAAAAATTTTGACCTCATTTCATGAAATTATTGTCTTTTGCTGAATAGTATTTAATTTAACATTTATTGTAATTAAAAATACGTTGGTAAAAATTAAATATTTTCTAAATACTTGTTAAACATTTTTTAAGCGCCAATCAACAATTTTGTTATTCTTTAAAAAAAATTTTTTTCTAGTTGAATTTTTACGAAATATAAATTTTTTATAATTTTTTTATTATTAACAAATTAAGGGGACTTTACGAATTAGTGCTGAATAAAACATATTCCTTCATACTTAAAATACAGGGTTTCTTTCTGACATATTGGATAGAAGTTTTGGGATTTTACAAATTTATTAATATTTTCAGGGAAAAATTCTATTCTAAGGGGGGATTTTTAGTAAGGCTTTGGGTCAAATCAAAAACACTGAACATCTGCACATGTGAAGAAATTATTTATAATTTATTTTCCAATAATTCGCTAAACATCTCAACAATGGCAGCTGTTAGGTTGTCTTCTAGAACTGAAACTATAGCTGGTTTGTATCTGTGTACAATAAACTTTACATTACACACACAAAACTTGATATAATGTTTCAAATAGTATGTCCATGGAATCAATCGCACTGCTTTAAAAAGTATGATTAATTGTTTACAAAACTCATCACTCAATGGGTTAAAGAAATGAATGCCGCGTGGCATATGCCACCGTGTTATTGAAAGCACAGGGCAACAAAGTCTTATTCTTCCACACATACAGTGAACGTCAAAAGAAACTGTACACGTATGGATAAAATTCTAACAATCACCAAATTCAACTTTTACCACTTAAGGAGAGCGCAGGAAAAAATTTGATAATTTTAGGAAATTTTTTGTAATTTTTTTGTTTCAATTTTAAAGACTGGAAATGATACAATTTTAAAATAAAAATAACGGTAATTTATTAATGTACATTTTTTTGAATGTACAGTTTCTTTCAACGGTCACTGTACATTCATAATTGATTATGTACATATTATTGAGTGGTAGGGCCAACAGTTTAAAGTCGATCCCGAATGATAGATTTTTGAGAAACTTTTCATGGCAATTTTGTTTACTCAGAGAAATATTTTTTCATATTTCGTTTTTTTTCGAGATGTGTGATCTCTGGTTTGAACCATGGCCTTACGTCTAATAACCCAAGACTCTACCTTCCAGACAATGGCGACTTCTAGTAGGTATTCGTATTCACATTCTTTTATTTTTTATTCTTCAAATTTAATGCAATAAAAAATTCAGGCAGCCTTTAGGGGCCTGAAGGAGCTTCTGATGTCTATTCTCCGAATTCATTATACGATGACGATTAAACTTATCGTCATTCATCCTAAATGAAATATAAAGTATGCATAGAAATTCCATTCAATTTTTGTGTTTTTTTTTTAAATAACTTATACTGGCTGAATTTACTCTATCATAACTTGACTATGGACTTACAAGTCCCATGAATCACATTTTATAAAAATATCTTTAAGCGTAATACATTTAAGATTGTGGCAGAAATGTAAAGCACAAATTCAATGTGGTTTAAGGAAGGCAATAAAAATTAGACTAGGATTTCCAAATTTTGGCAGTTGATAACGGCCATCTTGTTGAAACTACATCTGTCAAATTAGTTGCCATTTATTAAATCTGTTTTGCAAAATCACCAGGAACGGCCATAGACAACAACGTGTTAATATGCGCTGAATGGGCTCTGGTGCAGTTGGTAACTGACCCTAATTTTCATTGAAAAATTGTCTTCAATCCATTTTTGAATGCATGGGGACGTGAACAAAGAAAATTGGGACAGTACCAACCCACATCAGATCTATGTCCCGAAAAACTCACTGTTTTGGTATGGATTTTGGTCTCGCGACGTTATCGGTACATATTTATTTGGGACGGTACGAGCTACACAGCTCATGCCACATTGGATAATCTGCTCGAACGATTTGAGCCTATGGTCATCTGATATAGGTGTGATGTTAACTGGCCAATGATTTTGGCCGATTTAACGGCGTTATACTGTTTCTTGCAAATAAGCCACTATTTAAACCAATATAAATCATATCATCGATCAAATTCAGCTTGATTTATGTGTCAGACTTAAAATTTGGACACTGTATTTGTTAAAATATGGTGAACTTTTAAACGATGGTAGTATATTGGCTTATTAGACGCGAGGGCACGCTTCAAACACCAGGTCAAACACCTCAATCAAAACGAAGTAAGGAAAAATATTTCTTCGGCTACTTCGTCTCAGCATATTTCTGGAAAAAACTCTTATAGTAAAAAAATGACCATGAAGAAGTTTCCCAAAAATCTGTCGTCCGGAGTCGCCTAAACTATTGGTCCCGCCACTCATGTATAAAATTAACACACACAACATAAGTGGTGTGAGAAGCTAGGTTGTTAACCTGACTAAAGGGTTGTAATTACCAATTATGTATGTAAGTGATGGTGAAACCATGGCGGGTATTTAAACGATGTTATATTCCACACATAATAGCAGCGTAGGCCTTTCGAACAAATAAAAACAATTTTTACGGATTTTGTTTTATTTAAATTTCAAAATATCTGCAACTAGATCCAATAATTTATTGGCAATCTCGTCATATTAGTAAAAAGTCGATAAAGTTTTGAGTCTAAGTAGGCTATTTATAAAAAAGAGGTAGAATGCGAAAAGGTCGACTGAATCCTTTTTATATACAGTAAGATCCCGCTTAACACTGCTGCGCTTAACGCTGTTTCAGTATTACGCGGTAGTATTGGGATTCCTCTAAATAACACACTGTATTGATACTTGATGTATATGTGTGCAAATGAAACCATGCACCAACCAAAAGCGGTGCACTATATAGCGACGGTGTATACTATGTATCTTTTTCAACGCTCTTTTGTTAGTCTGTCCAGAATAAAGATTCAAACTGTATTTTTCGAATTCGCAATCACAGTAAGAAAGCAGTTTCGTTTAACGCTGTTTCGTTTAGCACTAGAAATTATTGGAACGTATCGCCCACGTTAAGCGGGGTCTTACAGTATGTATTGTATGCGATAAAAAGCAAAAAAAAAACATTAAAAAATTAAACAGTTTCTTACGAAATATTTGTTTAAAATACACAAGAACATTTTTAAATTAATTAAATCTTAATAAAATAATTAAATTTGTTTAAAATGTTTTTTTTTGTAATTTTTATTTTTTGTAAGTTTTAAAATTTGGGTTATATTCACCACCGTTGTATAAAAAAAAATTTCTTTCGAAAGTTTTGTAATGTAAAGCTCCAAATATGAAATACACCACTCTAACACCTACATACTTTCCTTTAAAATTGTTTCCACAATCCCTCTATCGCTTATTAAACAAAAGAAAATTATACTGGGTTTGTGTATTTGCTACGCATGGTTATACATTTGACTACTAGATGGCAGAGAAATATGCTTGTTAGGTAGTGTTGAAGAAATTAAACTTTTATAAACGCTATTAGAATGAATTGCCAACTGTCGAGAAATAATGTTTATGTTCAAGTTCCAACTGCAAACACGTTTGTGGAAACATAATCCACAGTGGCTGAAACATTTTGAGGTGTGGGGAACATTCTGTGTAGATTTTGAGTACAGGAGACTCTGATTATTGGTGAATTTAATGAACACAACAAATTTTGATATTAACCCTGGACAGTTACTCTTCATTTTTGTACATTAAGATTTCTCTTCGTTAAATCGACGAACACTTGAACCCTAATTGGTTACTGTTCGTCGAATCGAAGAAGCTCATTAACTCTTTATCATATAACTCTTTTATGGTTGATCAAATTTCGCTCTTTTTATCAATAATGTTGGTTGATAACGAAAGCTTGTAGTGAGTAAATGTACACTGGCCACCCATTTTTTAATACTGGATAGTCATATTTGTACAGTAAAGGTTCTCTTCGTTGAATCGACGACCAAACGAAAATTTTTTTCGTCTACTGACGATCATTTTCAACCAACATTGTTGATAAAAAGAGTGAAATTTGGTCAAACATAAGAGAATTATGTGATAAAGAGTAAATGAGCTTCGTCGGTTCGACGAACAGTAACCGTCCAGGGTTAATAAATATACTCCTAGATGGCCATTTATTAAAAAGGAAAAGAAACAGCCCCTGTGTCATTGCAACTTTTATAAAGACAGGCAACGCTTTCACTAGCTCGTTTTATAAATCCAAGCTATGTGTTAAGCCACATGTAAGACTCTGTAACCGGAAAGTGGTCGAACACTGATAAAATTCTGAGACAGAATTCCAAAAAGATACAGAGAAGTGTATGCGTTAATGTAACCGTAGTAATGAGAACCTGTTCTATTTAATAGTGTTGAATGTGGTAGTGAGGACCAGAGCCATGGCGTGTATGGTTAGGATAATGGTAGACAGGTTTAAAGCAAAATGTATCAAACGTTGTCAGCAGTCTTTTTAGACGTGAGGTCAAGGTTGAAGTCTTAGGTCAGACATCTCCAACAAAACGGCGACTGCATCTCAGCAAATTTTTGACCGGAATTCAGAGAATAAATAAAACTTTGAACTGTAGGTCCCGCCATGCATGCATAAAATCAACATGCACACCTTTACTAGTTTGAGAACCTAAGTCGTAACCCAGAATAAAGGGTTGTAATGGCCAATTTTGTTTATATGTATGTCATGATCTGAGAAGTAGTTAGAGGTAGACAGTACTCATAAACTTTATGAACATTGGAAAATACTTGGCAATGGCGACTGAGTTACTAGAATAAATGGAACTATACGGTTGCTACTTACGTCTCTATAAGAGGGGCCATTTTGTGACATACAGGTGGTGCAAGGACAATTACACATCCGTCTCTGGCCCACAGTGAAATATTTAGTGTGCATAGGGAAACTCCTGAGTTTCTTTCAAGTGAAAGTTTCACTATCAAAATATGTCCTCAATTTAACTTGTACAAGAATCACAGAGTACAAGACATAAATATAATGGGCCCGCTAAATAACCTTTTTTTGAAAATGCTTTAAAAAAACTAATGAATATTTTCTCAAATTTCTTTTTTTATATACAATCCGTCCGGTTAATAATGGAAAAAAAATTCATTCAAATGGCTGCCTCGGCTGGGCATGCAGTAGTCAGCTGTGTGCTGCTGTATTTCACCAATGGCTTCACGAATATTGTCCTTTAAAGCGCCAATTGTCTCTGGCTTGTCGGCGTAACACTTATCCTTGACGGCACCCCACAAGTAATAGCCCAACGATGTCGCAGCTCTGAGGTGGCCAAACGACATCAGTTCTGCGGCTGATAATGCGATCTTCCAAAAAAAAGGGCGCAAAACATCGAGGGTAGCTTCGGATGTGTGGCACGTAGTGCCGTCCTGTTTAAACCAAATCTCGCCAATATCCTCCTCTTCAATATTTGTGAACAAAAATTCGTTCAACATGGCCCGATAACGATCGCCATTGACTGTCACGGCCACTCCTTGCTGATTTTCGAAGAAAAATGGCCCAATTATGCTTCTGGACCAAAATCCGCACTAAACAGTGACTCGTTTTGGGTGCGTCGGTTTTTCAATGTATGCGTGCGGGTTGTCTGTGCCTCAAATGCGACAATTTTGCTTGTTTACATACCCGCCAAGATCAAAATGAGCTTCATCTGAAAAGATGATTTTTTTTTGCCAAAATCGGCATCTTCTGGTGTAGGCTGCTGCATGGCCAGCCGAGGCAGCCATTTGAATGAAATTATTTTCCATTATTAACCAGAAGGATTGCACTTTCAAATAAAAAAAGAAATTTGAGAAAATAATCAGTATTTTTTTTAAAGCATTTTCAAAAAAAAAGTTATTTGGGGGACCCTTTACTATGTCACAGTGACAAATAGACTTGTGTGAAGTGCGAAAGGAAATATGCAAATTGTTGTTTGAGACAATTTAAACTTTTGTTGGGTAATTACAATAGAAAGTGATTGGAGTTATGCATCAGATCATCCACAAATAGCCTGACGATATTACTGGCATTTTAGTGGCCACTGTAGATTTAAAGAATATTTGTTTTATAATAGAAAACGAGATAAACCCCGAGACGAGGAGAACGAATCAGCAGAACAAATGCATGGAACCTATGCGAAATACATACATACATAATTGGTCATTACAACTCTTAAGTCAGGATTACTACTTAGCTTCGGACACTACTTATGTTATGTGTGCTAAATTTTATACATGAGTGGCGGAACCTATAATTTAAAGTTGATTCCGAACGGCAAATTTTTTGAGAAGCTTTTCAGGGAAATTTTATTTCGCTGAAGAAATACTTTTTTCATATTCCGTTTTGTTGGAGATGTCTGGCCTGTGGATTGAACCGTGTCCTCACACCACATACTAGACTACGACGACTGTTAACCTCAACTTGGAGAATAAATATTTAAATATGAAACTTAGCAGAAAATACTTGAGTGTTTATCAATTAATAGACAGAGAGTTGTCCTTACTGGGGCAAGCGCATCAAGATTGGGGAAGACATCTCAAACGATACGGTACATAGTTTAGGGAAATAGAAATATTTACTATTATACGCCAATGACAAAAAGCATTAAAAAAATATAAAAACTTTGAATTCGAATGAAATTTGTATCAATTTTTAATGCCATTTTAATTTGTTTGCCACTATAATTGAAAAGACACACGTACATCATGTATAATGGCAGACTACCGATTGATTGCTGGTATTACCATCACCATCACCATCATTATCAGCAGCATCACTGTTGTATGACGACGATACACTCTTCGTCTACTGCAATAACTATACACGACTTATGACTCCAGGTCATGTCTGCTCAATACAGTCAAACAAATACCGTTATTGGTTTATATTCAAAAAAAAACACGAAGAATCTCTAACACATTTTTTTTCGCTTCCATATAAAACCCTTAATACCCATACCCTAATAAAATAAAAACAACAAATATGTATGTATGTATGTATGTGTGTATTGATCTAAATTTGTTTTCGCTTAATTCGAGGAATAAGAAAAAAAATAACAACAATATTAATACATACGCAAACGTCAAATAAGTAATTTTCATTCCTTTTTTTATTGCTTTTGGTTTCCAAAGTAGATTAACTGTGAGTTTGACCGTGAGTAATTTTTTTTTTTGGATTCATAGTTGGAGTTCGTCGTTGTTGGAGTATGAAATTTTTGAAAAAATAAAAAAATTTGGTTTTTTTTGATATAAAACCCATCATTAAATTAAGACACACCGCATCGCATGTGTATAATTATCTTAAAAATTTGATTTGATTTGATTTACTTTATGGTACAAAAGTACACAAATGTATGTATGTATGTACATATGTAGCCATAGGTAGTCTGTTTATAAATCAATACACACATGAAAATGTATTAGAAGGTACATACATACATATATGATACATACGTGGATACGTTTATTCGATTGCATTAGTATTTCATTTACGTACTTTGTTTTTGAAGGAAATTATTCCATGCCATTGCGTTTAAACACACATCGTGTGGACTTTAGAATTAGAAATAGTATTATGGACATTCACTTCATATACGCAATAACAATTAAATAATCTTAAATTAAAAACCAAGATTTAATAGAGTCCCCTTAGCCTACAAGGTAATGTGTTGGCTTATTAGACCTGAATCCTCAGTTGAAACCCCAGGTCAAACATCTCCAAACAAACGAAATATGAAAACATATTTCTTCGGGAATTTCCTCTCAACAGATTTCTGGCAAAAACTCTGAGAATAAATAAAATTGCCATGAAAAAGTTTCTAAGGAAATATGTCGTTCGATCTTTATCGCCTTTAAACTGTATGTGCCGATACTCTTGTATAAAATTAACAAACTCAACATAAGTGGTGTGGGAAACTAGGACGTTGTACAATGGGTCAATTCGACCTCCGGGGACTGTACCTGTCTTAATTGATAAGTACACGTCCTCTAACCTAACCTAACCTATGTGGTATGGTAAGCTAGGTCATAATACTGACATACAATCACCAATTATGTATGTGTGTATGTACGCTATTGTATTTTTTTTAAATCCTTTGGGGCTAAATTTTCGAAACCAAACTGCTTATATCGGATCTTCCAAAACGGACCTTCAAATTTTGACAGCTGCTAACGGCCATCTTGTTGAAGCTACATCTGTCAAATTAGTTGTCATTTGTTCAGTCTGTTTTGTCCAATTAGAAGTACAAATAATAAAATTGTTTTATCAAAATTGATATTCTGTTCGGGCAACGAATTGCGTGCTTAGCACATTTTACGAAAACACTATTCGCAATGTTTTTAATGAATTCAGGTCCACCGGTTCAACGTAACACAAATTATCGGGCTTCACTGGCCACAACTTACAGAATTTTGCATCGTGACTTTTTCCTGCTTAAAGTAAAGTAAAGGGTCCGCCAAATAACTTTTTTTTTTTTGAAAATGCTTTAAAAAAAACTACTGAATATTTTCTCAAATTTCTTTTTTTTATTTGAAAGTACAATCCTTCCGGTTAATAATAGAAAATAATTTCATTCAAATGGCTGCCTCGGCTGGCCATGCAGTAGCCTACACCAGAAGATGTCGATTTTGACAAAAAAAAAAATCATCTTTTCAGATGAAGCTCATTTTGATCTTGGCGGGTATGTAAACAAGCAAAATTGTCGCATTTGGGGCACAGAAGACCCGCACGCATACATTGAAAAGCCGACGCACCCAAACTGTTTGGTGCGGATTTTGGTCCAGAGGCATAATTGGGCCATTTTTCTTCGAAAATGGCGATCGTTATCGGGCCATTTTGAACGAATTTTTGTTCACAAAAATTTAACAGGAGGTTATTGGCAACATTTGGTTTCAATAGGACGGCGCTACGTGCCACACAGCCGAAGCTACACTCGATGTTTTGCGCCCTGTTTTTGAAGATCGCATTATCAGCCGCAGAGCTGATGTCGTTTGGCCACCTCGGAGCTGCGATTTAACACCGTTGGACTATTATTTGTGGGGTGCCGTCAAAGATAAGTGTTACGCCGACAAGCCAGAGACAATTGACGCTTTATAGGACAATATTCGTGAAGCCATTGGTGAAATACAGCTGTACACAATCGATAATGTGCTTAAAAATTTGACCGATGGTGTAGGCTACTGCATGGCCAGCCGAGGCAGCCATTTGAATGAAATTATTTTCCATTATTAACCGGAAGGATTGTACTTTCAAATAAAAAAAGAAATTTGAGAAAATATTCAGTAGTTTTTTTTAAAGCATTTTTTAAAAAAAGAGTTATTTGGCGGACCCTTTACCATAGACAATAACGTTTGATCGCGGAATGGGCTCTGGAGCATAATTTTCATCGTAAAATTATATTAAGCGAGAGAGATCTATTTCTGGATAAATAGGTACCTGAATAAATAAAATTTTCGAATTTACAATGATACCAACCCACATGTGATCCAAGATCGTCAAATGCATAACGAAAAATTCACTGTTTAATGACGACTTTGGACTGCCATTCTTTGAGAACGATGTTGGCAAGGATATCACTGGCAGAGAGGAGCACTAAAGGTCGATTGTTACGAACTTCTTTTGTTCTAATCTGAAGGGGAAAATCTGGACATAAATCATGTGGTTTCAATGGGACGGCGATACGTGCCACATAGCTCATGTGAAATTCAATATACTTCACGTGTAATTTAAAAGCATTGTTATCTCATGTGAAGATGACGTGAACTGACTTGTAGGGTTATCTTAAGTCGCAGGTATATTCGAATAAGCCACAAACCACTACGGTTCCAAAAAGTAAACATAATCTTATCTATTGGTCGACTTCAGCCACATTTATGCGCTAGAATAATGGAAAATTGGGCATTTCGACTTCGCTCTACTTTGGAAAGTCGTGAAGGATATTTAAACGATTTTATTCCACACATAATGGCATCAGTTACCTTTTTCAAGTATCACCGAATTGAGGAAGAGCTGTCTTCAGGCTGCTCTTGACGTTTAGCTCTGTCTGACTCCACTTGATTTATGTGTTAAGAATTGGGCAAGGCGCAGTGCCATACGTCTGAGGGAATCAGGCTGCTGGAAACAGTACTCAACAGGAAAAACAGGTATTTTAAATGCCGTTTTTCCAGAAGGGGAGGCTGGAGTACTCCAGATACAGAAACCCATTTTCACGAATGGGTTAAAATTTAATAGAGGCATAGAGTTTTCTATACGGAACTCCGACTTAAGTTTTACTTTTGGTTAGATGATGACTACAAGGTACTGGGACATAGCGGTATACCCTGAAACAAGGCGGCTGATGCTCTCGCTAGGTTGGGTTCAGTTTCTGAGGGTGATTTAATAGTTGGTCCTAAACCTTTTCTGCGTACTTGTTTGAGAATGGCTCAGGTAGAAGAAACAGAGTAGTTGGACAATTGATCGGCTTGTTATATGACTAGGAGGCTATTTTGTGCTACATAAGTGAGTGCATACAAGTCTTAATAGTGTTGTTTTGTTTGATGCTGAATTGACAGTCAGCATGAGACTGTTTATTGGGTTTCTCATGGGCTACTAACAAGTAGCTGATAAGGATCTGTATTCTAGTCGTGTATACATATATATATGTACATACAGAATTGGTCATTACAACTCTTCAGTCAGGATTACGACGTAGTTTCTTACACCACTTATGTTTTGTGTGTTAATTTTATACATGAGTGGCGGGACCTACAGTTTAAAGTCGACTCCAAACGACGGATTTCTGAGAAACTTTTCATGGCAATTTTATTTACTCTCAAAGTTTTTGCCAGAAATCTGCTGAGAGGAAGGCGCCGAAGAAATACTTTTTGTATTTTGTTTTGATGTCTGGCCTGGGGCTCGAACCCTGGCTTTACGTCTAATAAGCCAACACACTACCTACTAGACTACACTTCTTCGAAAACCCCTAATGAAGTTTATATTAGACTTGTCTCTCATTTTTCTATCCATCGTTTATGCTAAAGTCAAAAAAACTATCCTCGAAATCATTTTACGTGAATACCCATATTACTATGCTCTAAACAATACTTAGTATTTTCCTTTCCACATAATCCCTTGGTGTGTACAATACGAGTTTTTGATTTATTTTCAAGGCTTTATTATTAAAAACAGTTAAAATTGCTGTTTCCCAAACTAACTAAGGAAAGACTGAAATATTTGATGCTTTAAGGGGAACACAAATTTTTAAATTGATTGTTAATAGATTTGCATGAGTTTTTTTTGCTTTTGTTTCTCAACTATTTTAAATAAAAATGAAATAAAATCCCTTTTTGATTCGCATATGAATTTTTGAATCCTGTATCGTCGTTTGCCATGCCAAGCCTTTAAATAAATGTTTTGAAGAATTTCTTACGATAATTTGATTTCCAAATAATTTTCTTCCTGTTGCTTTTACACTTTCAATGACATGTTGAAATATCGTAAAGGGTGGTCTCGCTCTCTCTCTCTCTATTCAATTAATGCTCTCAAATTCATTTGGAGGATATGCTATTTGCAATTCGTTTTTATTTATTTTTATTTCATTTCGTTTTTTTACTGCAGATTATGATTACTTTTTTGCCTTCTGTTTCGTAAAATTGTCATGTTTTTCTTTCAATATTTTTGTAAACTTTTTTTGGTTGTTATTTGATTTACTTTTGTGGCCAATTTTGTTGCTTCTGTTGTGAGTAGGAATGGTCAAGTAAATTAAGCAAATTGAGTTATGACCGACAAATGGTTTTTTGAGTGGCATATTGTTTTTGAATCAGAAATAATATTTTTGCATTTTGCTTGCGTCATTTGTCACAGCATAATTTTTTTTCTTTTTTTCGTTCATCAATTCAAATTCAATATTTTGTTGCATGGATTTTAGTAAAAGTGTTATTGTGTTTTAATCTTCTAAATTGATTAGTTGGTGGTCACACAATTGTAGCTATGTACTTAAGCCTGACTTGAGCGCTAATCTGTGAAGAAAAAAGTTTAATTTTTGTTTGCACAAAGATATGTACGATTTCTTCTTCAATAAGGCCAGTATATGGTGAGAAGGTGAAGAAGTATTTTCCCTCTGCTTTTCATCTCTACAGCTTCTGGAGCAGTCATTTGCCATGTGTCCAAGACCGATATGCCTTGCATGACCAACAATGACTTAGAAAACCTTACTCAGTTTGTTTCTTCAAATTTTAATCTCACTTTCCGTGCGCTTTCCATCTAGCTTAGGCCAAATTTTTTTCGTTGTTCTGCCTATAACTAAAGCAAGGTGGTCATTGCGTTAAAGGAGTACATAATTGCGTTCTCAATTATAAGCCTGCAGGTCTTTAACACATTGAGTGCCAAGCGGTTTTGACGAAAACCTTCCCAAGAGGCCAAAAATTTTTTGTTTGTTAATTGAGTGTATTAGTGATAAAAACCGATTTCTGAGATACCCCCAGCCCATTCTGCCCCTTGCATTCCCAAAATAAAGAATGTCTCAGAGACTTTAATGGTTGTGTCACATTTGATCAGTTCGTTCGTTCTGCAATCGATATGTCACGGTACCCACATAATATGTAGGTCAACCAATTCGCTCTGTCGTTGATGTATTCGCGACTGTTATATGCCATCTTAGAGTTCATTACCACGGAGCCAAGTACTATGACTGCCGTCTGGCTATCATAAAGTATGGCAGTATCTTTTCCGGAGATATTACTCACTTACTTAACTGGCCATTAACAACCCGATTATCGGAGTTCGGTTACATCCATCCAAGCGCCTCTGCTTCTTGTGCGTCCTTGCCAAACTGGTCACACCAATCCATGACAGGGCTTCCTCCACTTGATGCTTCCAAAGCAAACAAGTTCGTCATCTTCGCTCAAATCAAATACCCATCTCGCCAGACCATCTCATCCGATATGGCTGAGCCTGAGTAGCCGCTGGCTGTTAATACGCTGCACTACGTGCACATCGTTGAGGAGCTCATACAGCTTATTGTTGGATAGAATTCGGAAATCATCGCCAACTGAATCTGGACCGAAGATCTCTTCTCTCGAGTACTTTCAAAGTTGCTGCATCAGTGCTTAATAGTGTCCTTGCTTCTGTGCCATTAGAACAGAAGGGGGAGGATGAGCGTCTTGTATCTTACAGTCCCTAGATAATAGAGTTTTTTATAATACTCGTCCACACTTCCGACTGGCAGACGCAGCAGTGCTCCAGTAACCTTTGTATTCAGTAATGCCCACCGACTAAGAAAAAATACCCGCAACCACAGGTCCACCTAATTTGATGCCGTCAGTAAAAATCTAAACCAAATAGGTTAACGATGTGCATTGCGTCATTTTCCCAAATCTCTCTATTCAGAATGGATGTTCCGAATTTCCCGGAGAAGTCATATCATGACATCATATAATCAATACTTCTCGCATCCCCGATTTCTTTCAGCATATTCCGTTACCAATTTTAAATTAAGCCACTCTCTACTCGACCAGAGAGAGACTTACTAATCTGGTTAAGGTTAGGCGGAAGGAGGAAATAAAATAATTCCAGAGCTAACAGGTAGTGCATTGGCTTATTAGACGTGTGGCCACGTTTCAATTTCCAAGTCAGACAACTCCAACAAAACGTAATATGAAGAAATATGTCCTCGGCGACTTACTCTCAGCAGATTTCCAGTAAAAACTTTGAGAATAAATAAAATTGCCATGAAAAGTTTTTCAAAAGTCTGTCGTTCGGAGTTGACATTAATCTGTAGGTCCCACCACTCATGTGATATGAGAAGCTAGGTTGTAATCCTGACTGAAGGATTGTAATGATCAATTATGTATGTATGTAACGTAGTTATGGTATGCATGGCACCACTTATAATGAAACATGCAGATTTTTGTATCCCCCATATCAAGTAAAAGGAAATTGTTCTCTTTTTGCTACCACATTTCCAATGTGCCTCAGTAGACTAGCACATATTCAAACATACTTGCATACACTCACTCTCTGCTCATTCACTACGACTATTCAAACATTTCATTTGTTTAGTGAGTGAATGCCATAAATGCTCTCATAAAGTACAATCGACCAATTAAACGGCAATCCTGACATACAATTGAGAGAGAGAGAGAAATTATAGTTTTTTTCCATAATTTTTTATGTCATCTTTTGAGTTTTTGGTGTTTGGGGAAATGTTTAACAGAGACACAACGACAATCACGCGCTTGCTAAAGTGTTGTTGTTTGTGCATAATAGCAATGGAAATTTATGTGTCATAATACTCGTATACTGACGACAACAAGTTATCACACACTCATAAACATTCAAGTTATTGAAAATAAAACATCTGTGAGACATAACGTACCAAGTAGAAGAATAGAAAGTAAAAAATAAATTCAAATGTTTCCATAAAATTTGTGTGGCATGAAAACTTTTGTAAATGACTGTAGCATTCAGGGATTTGATATTTTTAAGTGCATAATTCATAAATAGACAGAAAGTGTCAATTTATTTTTGAAATTAAAAAACTTAACTCTTGGCTTAATAGGCGGAAATTATTAGAGGAGAATAATAAGACTTTAATTGTTTAATTGAGAAAGTAAAAATTATTAAATAAGGATGTCAGAAAGGTTTCAAGAGAATTTAATTGAATTTTTTTTTCAAATTAGAGATTTAAGTGGTTTTCATATGAAAAATTCTTAATAAAATCGTGCCACTGCAGTGGCAATGAGTGGCATTTATGATATGTAATGATATGCACTAAGCTTCAAAGGAATTATTAGGTATGCAATCCAGGAATTATGACCTGGATGTATAACATGATGGATAGAACAAATCTGAAAGAAGCTGGAATGGAGTTAGGACAATGGGTCAATTCGACCTCCGGGTACTGTACTTGTCGTAATTGACAAGTACACGTCCTCTAACCTAACCTAACGTAATCTAGAATGGAGTTAAACATGATGCAGAAACAAGTGTGGGGCAATTTAAACCTGACCTTTAGCGGAAGCACTGTTAGATTCAAGTCCAACGCGAGTGTTAAAAAAGAATGGGAGACAAGTCTAATTTGCACTTCATCAGGGGGGTTTCGTGATTTAATGACAGTTGACAGCTCCCGCCTTCGCTGCTCCCTGAATGGAGTTAGTCGACCCTTGGGAAATGCTTTGCAACAAGACTTAGTAACAAAAATGATTATAGTAATCTAGAAATAGTCGCTGTATCTAGTCGGCTTATTAGACGTGAGGTCACGGTTCAAACCCCAGGTCTGACATCTCCAACGAAACAAAGTATGAAAAAAAATTTTCGGCGACTCCCATCAGCATATTTATGGCAAAAACTCTTGAGAGTAAAAAAATTACCAGGAAAAGTTTCTCTGTCGTTTGGAGTCAACTTTAAAATGTAGGTCCCACCAAATGCATAAATTTTACAATTACAATATAAGTGTTGTAAGAAGTCGCCGTAGTCTAGTAGGTAGTGTGTTGGCTTATTAGACGTAAAGCCAGGGTTCGAGCCCCAGGCCTCACATCAAAACAAAATACAAAAAGTATTTCTTTGGCGACTTCCTCTCAGCAGATTTCTGGCAAAAACTCTGAGAGTTTCTCAAAAATCTATCTTTCGGAGTCGTCTTTAAACTGTAAGTCCCACCACTCATGTAACTCATACAACATAAGTGGTGTGAGAAACTAGGTCGTAATCCTGACTGAAGGGTAGTAATGACCAATTATGTTATGTATGACAGCTCCCTTCTTCGCTGTCCCTGAATGGATTTAGTCGACTCTTGTGAAATGCTTTGCTACAAGACTTAGTAACAAAAATGATTATAATAATCTAGAAGTAGTCGCCGTATAATGGGCTTATTAGACGTGAGGCCACGGTTCAAACCCCAAGTCTGACATCTCCAACGAAACGAAGTATGAAAATTTTTCGGCGACTTCCCCTCCCCATATTTATGGCAACAACTATGAGAGTAAATGAAATCTGGAGTCAACTTTAAAATGTAGGTCCCACCACTAATGTATAAATAAACACACACAATATAAGTGCTGTAAGAAGCTATACTCAGCCACAAAAGTATACATACGGTTAACAAATTTCAGAAATTTTTTAACCAATCCGTTTTCGTTGAAAATCTTTATAATTGTCTGACAACTTTCCTCGGTTTTAAGACGGTCTTTTGCATTGGTTCAGAAATTTGTGAAATTTGTTAATCGTATGTATACTTTTGTGGTCCTGTGTATGTCGTAATCCTGACTAAAGAGTTGTAATGAACTCTTATGTATGTATGGGATCCAGATGCTAACCAGAAATACAGTTCACTGTGAGAAACTCAGAAAATAGTCTCACTTTGGCTTTGTTCGAACACTTATATACTCCCTTATATAGCACAACATAGGCTCCTATTTAACAACACGATCCACTTGTAAATGCTTCTATTCTTCACCCTGACCCATTTCCCAAGAAGGTAGTAGTAGAGGCAGATTGGATGCTTATGACCCGCTATTAAATCGCTCTCAGAAAATGAATCCAATTAAGCAAAGGCTTCAGATGCCTCGTTTCCGCGTTTGCTGTAGGTCCTGCTACTTATGTATAAAGTTAACACACAAAACATAAGTGGTGTGAGAAGCGAGGGTTGTAATGACCAATTACAAAAAGGAACAACTATTTTGTGTTATACACATAGGTGAAGAACAGATCTTGGGACAGGAACGGGAGTTTTTGATCCCTGAATGAAATTTTCCGAACTCTTGGTAACTCGTAGATAGAAAGTTCAAAGACCTTGGGATAGCAATATTATCTGATAGTCAGGCTTCCAGTCGAGCGTCACGCTTTACAAGGTTAAATCGCGGACAATATGGGACTAACTGTGGAAGCTAAACCAACCAGATAGGAAAAAGTTTACCAACCACTTGACCCTGTAAAGTGTGAATTCACGACTTTGAGCAGAAAGATTAGTACGGGAGGAGGAGTACGCTTCCATGCTGCCTATGGTGTCAGAACCTTTTAGTGGAGTAACAACTGAAAGGTACACCAACGAAAGGGAAAATGAACCGAAGCAAAGACTCTTCTCAAACCAAATAGGAATCTGAACTTATGTTAGAAAGTTACAAATCAAAGTCACTGTTTGTTGTGGATTTTAGGCTGGCGTTGAGAGCGACGTTGACCAGGCTAGCACTGTCAGTGGTGAGTTATATACGTCGATGATTATTGACTTCTTTTGGCCTGAATTGAATGACCTGGACACTAACAACGATGTGATTTCCTAAGAACGGTACTACGTGACATAGAGCTAATGTCACATTGAATATTCTAAGGGAGCGATTTGAGGGCATGGTCATCTATTGTTTTGGTGATGTGAACCGTTTATCGAAAATGTGCGATTTGAACTCGTTTTTCATGTGGGTTTTCTTCAGTAGCAGTGTGCAAATAAGTCACAAACCAATAAGGTTCTCAAAGCTGGCAAAACCAATGCCATTGGTCAAATTCGACCTGATTTGTCCGCCATAGTGGTGGATAGGATGGAAATTTAAACATTTCAGATGTATTCCGCCCAGTGTAGCCGTGTTGTACAAGTACTACTGCTCATTTTGAAAGAATTCCCCCCCCCCAATTTTTATAGAAGTAATGGCGTTTCGTTAACGACTTGAGGTTTGTCTTCACTTCGAACACAGCAATTTTGACTATTGATGACGTAGTCATTTAACCAGGAATAAGCTTCACTTCTAAGCACAATACCATGATAAAAACTCTCATCTTCGGTCAAGTCCATGAGCCCAATTATGGAAAATGCGTCGTTTGGCTTCAATTGAACTGTATTTTATTGTCACTTATACAGCAAGATCCTTACGTAAATTTTTTCACGTAGTTGAGGGACAAAGGCCAACAAGTTTGACGACTTTCGGTTCTCATTCCAAAGTTTACGCCTTAGCTGGAACATTTTGTTCTGTATGCACATTTCTCTGCCTGGTTGATAGTTTTGTAGTAGAAGAGGAGTAAAATTAATGCGAGAACGATCAGTAACTGCACAAATTGCCGATAATATTGGGCGTAATATTGACGTAAAGCTTTATGATGAAAAAAACCGTTGAAACGTTGTCCTGGCATTAAACGTTTCATGATGTCTTGCCTATACTTACAAAACGGAACAGTCAACTCAGTTTAACATTCTCTGCTGTCAAATCGCAGTTATCGATTCGTGAAGGATGTTTTTCGAGTCGTTTGAGAGCTATCGATAACTGTGATTTGACAGCTGAGAATGTCACACTGTGTTGACAAACTGTGTTGACAAACTGTGTTGACGTTATCAGCTGTCAAATCGATACGTGAAGCTTGTTTTTCGAGTCGTTTGATAGCTAAGAATGTCAATCTGTGTTGATCGTTTTTATTACGTGATTCTTTCATGAATTAAGTTCCTTTGCCTGCAAGTGATGTTTAAATTGTTAAATTTTACAAGATTTTGCGAAAAACAATTCCTCCATCAATTTCGTTACATTTCTTATCAAATTTCCAAACGAAATTTCCAAACGCTTATCGCATAAATTAATTGGTTTTGGGTTTGAACTTGACTTAGCTGCTGCTTTGCTTAAAGGGCCGATTATTTTTGTTCAAATAACTCGTGCCCAAAATGAAAAACAAAGAGAAAAAGAACAGCCAAGACAGCTGTGTCTGGCTGTGATAAAACAACTCCAAATGTCCAAGTGCCGCAAAACAACAAACTTACGATAAAAAACGGGAGAAAAAGCATCCTGTTTAGCCTTAAGTTTAGCATGTGCCAAAACAATGGTTAGACACACCGTGAAAGACAAGATCGAATTCACAGACAATTTTTCAAAGCATACAGGAATTATTATCCTTTTTGTGCCTGTTAGCGGTAAATTTTTTCGCAGATTTTTTTCTTTCTTTCGTATTTTAGTTTCATTAGTTTGTGCTCGTAAGAAAACAGGTGGTTTTGTTTTTAGAAAACTATTCGCGTTTGATCTCAAAGGAAGTAGAAGCTTAACTTGAAAATAATAAGTAACAGGATCAGTATGTTAGAATAATTTATGAAAAAAAAAAAACAAAAGAGAAGAGCAGATAAAGGATACTTAGAATTAAATTTTCTGAAATTGTTTGCTTAGTTTGGTTAACGCAATTGGGTATGATTTTTGAAATGATCATTAAAATGTAATTTTTTTGGCTTGGCTTAGGCTGGGTTTTATTTGAACACTTAAGCTTTGTTTAAGTTTTAGTAGGTGCTTGTGGTTTTTAAAGTTCTTGGCCTTTTTTTGTATTTAAAAAAAAACCATAAATACACCACCTGCCTGGCATGTCGCGACCATGAACGATCGCCAGACAAATATTTTTAACAACCCTAAATAACCATAGAACCCAACACACGCCCTTGTTTATGGTGATCTTCATTATCATCATTATCATCATGCCATTTGACTCTTCTTCTTCGTACACAAAGTTGCAAGACGGAAACATTTGAAAAATATTATGGCACAGTGGGATAAAAGTAACGTCTTTTATTACTTAAATTTTGTATAAAAAAGATTCAGCAACAGACAGTATATCTGCCATAAAGCTTTCTACTAGTAACCTGTTGTCATTACTTACAGAACGATGGACACAGTCGTCCATTAATCTTGTTGAGAGCAAAACGTTTCCGAAACATTTGACACCGGCACGGTATACTTTCCTCGAAATTTGCTGCCTATGGTGTTGGTAGTTACTTCTCTCGATTTTTATAAAGCTTTCTCAGCTGTCGCACTATACGGATTATTACAGACGGAATCTCATCACAGAATCAGACTAAAATCAAACACAAAATGCTGTTCTATTCCAAAGATCGACTCTATTAACGTTTACTGGTTTAGTTTGTTACCCCGATATTTTTTTTAGGTTTTTCGGTGTTTTACAAGAGCCATAAATTATAGTAGGCCATTACAACCCTTTAGCCAAGATTACGACCTAGCTTCCCACACCACATGTTGTGTGTATTAATTTTACACATGAGTGGTGACCTACAGTTTAAAGTCGACTCCGAATGACAGTTTTCTGAGAAGCTTTCCGTGGCGTTTATGCTCAGCTTCTCAGCTTCTCCGAGTTTTTGGGCGATCTATGGTTTGAACCATCGGTTATTTCCAATCTGGCAATTCTTATGTCATTCTCTTCTGTCACAAAATTCAATATATTATCTCCACTGAACTTAATGAATCGATTTACGCTTGAGCAACGTTAGGATTTGTTGGAAATTTATTTCCAAAACAGAAAATTTGGTTGCAGAGAAGGACCAACAGTGCCTGGTATACGCAAGTTTATTTCTAAAGTTCGTGAAACTGGTGTTATTGTTGCGGCGCTAAGACATGAGCGTGCTGGTACAATGCGTACATCCGAAAATATCGAAGTCTGAGGGTATGCATGAGAATCATCAAGATCAACTCGTCATCGTTCACGTACCAGTTTGCGAAAAGATCTCCGTATGATGCCTTACAATGCTCAATTCGTTTAAGAGCTAAAGCCGCATGACCATTCGCTTCGTTTTCACTTCAACGAGAAATTGCACGATTATGTCGATTTTGCAAAAAAAAATCATCTTTTCGGATGAAGCTCATTTTCATCTTGATAGGTACGTTAATAAGCAAAATTAACATATTTAGGGCCAACATGTGGTCTAATAGAAACCAATGCACCTATTATGAGGCATCATTGGCCCATATTTTATTGAAAATGGGCAGGGGCCCAACCATTACGGTCAATGGAGACACCTATAGCACCATGCTAATCGATTTTTATACCCGCTCTTAATGCTATTGTTGTTAACAATGTTTGCAACTTGCCACACATCTTATGCCACAATCGATTTATTGCGACAAACGTTTGATGGCCATTTAATTAGCCGAAATGATGATGTCAATTGGCAGCCAAGAAGTTGTGATTTGATACCGTTGGACTATTTTCCGTGGTGCGCTGTGAAGGAAAAGTGTTATGCTGACAAACCAAAGACAATTGAGTATTGAATGCCAACAATCGTGATGCCATTGCCGAGATACGACTCCATACACTCGAAAACGTGCACGAAATTTTTTAGATCGAATGAGGTACTGTGAGGCCTGCCTTGGCAGCCATGTGAATGAAATAACATTCCATTTCTAACCGGAATAATTTTGCTTCACAACAAAAAGGAATAAATTTGCCAAAATTTCGAATTGTTTTTGTTTTATTGCATTTTTAAATTAAAATATTTAAATGGTCCACCCTTTACAATAGGAGAAGAGTTCAATCATTAATCAGACTACAAAAAATTACATACATATGTACATAGTTTAGCCAGGATTATGGACCTAGTTTCTCATACCACTTATGTTGTGTATGTTAACTTTATACATGAGTGGCGGGACCTACAGTTTAAAGTCGATTCGATCTTTTAGCCAAGATTACGACCTAGTTTCTTACACTACCCATGTTGTGTGTGTTAATTTTATCCAAGTACGTCGGGACCAACATATACGTCGACTCCGAGCGACCGGTTTTTTACTAACTTTTCATGGCAATTTTATTTATTGTCAGAGTTATTGCCAAAAGACTGCTGAGGGGAAGTCGCCCAAGAAATAATTTTTATGTTTCGTTATATTAATGTCTGAGTTCGTGTTTGAACCACGGCCTTGCGTCAAACAAGCCAACACACTGCCTACTAGACTACTATATGTGAAAGAAATAAGGCATCCTATATTAGAAGTTTGATTAAAAGAGTTCAACAAATCAATTCACATGAGTTATGCTTAAATCCAAATCTTTGAAGCTGATTGTTGTGATTGATTATATACATCGTATCAGACAGCTCTCCGGCATAGACTCATGTGGCATCACAGAGGACCACTAATTAACTTTGGTTATCTCAATTCAACTTTAACTTATTTTTGCTTTTAACTTTGAATACTTGAGCTACAGATGCGCCAACGGCTTTGTGGATTTATGTTCATAATATATACTACTGACTACTAGAAATTTGGAGACAGGCCTAATATAAGCTTTATCAGGATTTACCTTGACCAGATATATCGCGAGATTGACGGATCGCTGCTTAATAGGTCCCTGAACAGAACCAGTAGGTTCGACGATTATGGGCATTGTTTTGAAACGAGACTTATTAACAAGAGTGATTGGATTAACAGTCGCCGTATTCTAATAGTTCGACTTTGGATTTTGGAAAAGAAGCTGATATTTTTGGTGATGTAAACTTATTAGACGTGAGCCCACAGTTCAAATCCCAGGTCGGGTTCAAATCTCCAACAGAACGAAATATGAAAAATATTTCTTCGGCGACTTCTTCTCAGCAGATTTCTGACAAGAACTCTGAGAGTAAATAAAAATTACCATGTAAAGTTTCTCAAAAAAAATCTGTCGTTCGGAGTCGACATCAGGCATGCATACAAATTAACACACACAACACAAGTGGTGTGAGAAGATAGGTCGTAATCCTGGCTGAAGGGTTGTAGTGACCAATTACGCATGTATTTATGTAGAATTAGAGATAGGAATACCCTATAGATACAGTGGTAGAACAATAGAAAATAATTCGTATAACTTTTGATACATTTTTGGCCTACTGTGCAGCATTTATGTTGCAACTAAACTACTTCTAAGTAAACCAGCAGCAATAATAAAAAAAACTGCCCGTTTGGCTCATAGCAAAGAAAACAAAAATTATTTTCTGGCAATATACGGTTCACTCTACCTTAAGGTTAAATGAGCACACTGAACAATAAAAATGTATTAAAAAGTAACAGACACATCCTTTAAGGATACATTAGTGCTGGATACATACGGTTATATAAATTGGAATAAATTAACAATTTAATAGTAAACAATAAAAATTGCCAAAAAACTAAAGGTTTTTATTACTCGTATCTGTTGTATATACAAGTAGCAATGAATTATGCTGTACGAGTATTCAGAGAATATTTTTATAGTTTTTGCAATAAGAAGTAAAAAAATTAAGAAAAATTCTAAGAATTGAAATGCTTAAGACTAAGTAAGTAAGATAAGACTTAAATGTTTGCCAAAATATCATTTCAACCAATTAATTAATTAACTTGAATGCAATGCATGAATTTTGTTGCATTTACATTTGGATTGGATTTGAATTTGATTTTAAAGATGATTTTTAAGTTCTAAGAAATATAATTAAGAAATACCTGTTGGTTCTGCAAAGTTTCTCTGAGTGTATATGGTTTTTAATTTTTTATCTTTTGCTTTGGTTGGTTTTATTTAATTATTTACGTTTATTTTGTTAATTATTTTATTTTAATTTATTATTTTCATTTGTTATTATTATTATTATTTTTATTTTTTTAAACTTTCCTAAATATCACCTTCTTTTTTTAATGATAACTTTGTATTTGAAATTCTTTGTATTTGTCTTTGTATTTTTTTTGTATGTTTAAGAAAAACTAATAGTTGTCCTCATTTATCTTGATTATCTGTAAATAAACAATAAAATTATAATAATAATAATGAAATTATATTGAACAAACTAAATAAATATAAATAAATAAATGATAATAAAATGGAGTTAAAATCAAATAAATTTAATTGAATTGAATTGAAAAATAAATAAAACTATTGCTTGACATGCTTTTTGCTAGCATTGCTTGTATATGTAGCTCTAAGTAAGTATATGGGTTGTTGTCTAGGCTAAGGCAATATAATGAATTTTTTAATATGCAATATATAATGGCTGTCTTAAATAAATAAATATTATTTAAATATTATTCAGATATTATTCTTAAAATCTAAATATAAACAACAGCCTTTAAAAAAGTCAAATAATTTTCTTTATAAAGACAAAAACAACATTAGCGTAACATTGGAGTAACTATATACCTTTACTTTATTAATAATATTGTAATAATTGTAAATAAAAATAAAAATAAATTTGTGTTTAGTTTTAATGTAAATTCTTTATTGTTCGCACAATTCTGTGTGCCACTGTTCACAACTTGATGGAAACAACAACCATAACTTTGTTTGTTATTCCTCTGTTTACACCCTTTGAATAAACAATAACAATTACTAGACAATTGATCGACTGATCGTTGTAAAAAAGATCTTCAAAAACACCGAGTCTTCACACACGACTTACTGAACTTATACTAACTCACTCGCCTGATTTGCCTTGTCTTTTATATGGCAGAGTAAATAGTCTGATGAATGTTCTTGAAGGCGAATGCTCGTGGCTTCGCCTTCTCGAGATCTCGTTAAATGTAAACATAGTTGTTTCATTATTGTTGTTTGTGTAGTTTGACTACATTTATTCTTGTAATGTTTTTTGTTATATTTTTGTTTACTTGTTTAACATTTTGTAATGCTTGTGTTTGTTGGTTTATCAAGCAGTGCGATAATTTGTAAAGAAGTTCATTGTTTTGTTTTTATAGCTTTTGTTTATAATTTTAATGCTAAACGAAGTAAAAGCCAATTACCAGTATCTAGATTTTTTCATTTTCGTAACAATAAATTAAATAAAATAAAAGGAAAAACATTTAAGGTGTCTTTAATAAATAAACTGGAGGACTCCCCTTTTTGAAACGTCTCCGATATATATGTTGCCATAGCAAGCACTAATTTTTTGAAATCATATTGCCGTTTAACGTCTACTCTAAACTGACAGAATGAGCACATTTCGTGGCAATTTTATTTGCAATCACTGCTTTTGTTAGAACTCTGCTGAGAGGAGTGCGCCTACAGAAATGTTTGTTGGAACTGAGGTTTCAAACTAAACGATTTCAATTACTATGCCAACACACTAACTACCTACCTTCGAATATTTTGTTACAAGCTGCTATTCTATTATCTATACTACATGAGCTTTGAATTTATTTCTTATTAATTACAATACAATTACAAATTATATTCTAATTATATACGAGCGGAGCAACTTGACCATATGCTCGCTGTAGTGTCACAGACCAGAGTCTCTGGTGGGAATCGAACCCACGACCCTCACGCTAATAGTATATCACACTACCCACTAGACTACCAGGGCGCCCAGCTTTGAATTTATTGTGAAGGATAGTTCAACTTTTCTAAAACGTTATCAAACTAGTTCACTTATGCAGCCTGTATTTTGACAAGGATAACCTTCCTTTGGCCTTAGATCAGAAACTCTTTGAAACAAAATTGTTGCAACATCTTATAAAAATTTTCTTCATCGTTTATCTTGTCTTCGAGACAGTTTATCACAATTTTGTCTAAAGTTGTTTTAAGTGAAACATTTCATAAACAGGCTCATTTTGTTGCAATGCACTTCAGGTTAATCCTTTAGCCACGTTTACAAGCCAGTTACTCACACTATTGATGTTGTGTGCGAAACCTACAGGTTAATGTCCACTCTGAACGATAGATTTGAGAAACTTTCCAGGGCAATGTTTTTTACTCTGAGATTTTGCCAGAACACTGCTGAGAGGAAATCACCGAAGAAAATATTTTTTCATATTTTGTTCCAGATATCTAGGCTCGGTTTTTACCCACTACCTACGACGACTTCTATTGAACTTCTTGAACTAACATTGAACTCCTAGATTTTTTGTGTCATTTTTAGTTTAGGTAGTAGTGTGTTGGCTTATTAGACGTGAGGCTATGGTTCAAACCCCAGGTCAGATATGTCCAACAAAACGAAATATGAAAAAATATTTCTTCGCAGACTTTCTCTCAGCTGATTTCTGGCAAGAACTCTGGGATTAAATAAAATTGCCATGAAGAGTTTCTCAAAAATCTGTCATTCGTACTCGAGTTTAAACTGTAGATTCGCCCTTCATGTATAAAAATTGACACACCCAACATAAGAGCTGTGAGAAACCAGGTCGTAATCCTGACTGAAGGGTTGTAATCACCAATTCTGTATGTATGGCTAGACAGTTTATGTTTGATATTCACCTCTTGACCTTTATGTACTTTAGAACCAAGCAATTACGGCATCAATACGTACAAGTTTCTTAAGTCGTCCATTAGGAAAACAATAGATTTCCATTTACGATATCTTATACACACATAGCTGTAAATGTTAATACCGTTTGAAATAATTCAATGAACTAAAGTGAAAGCAATTTTGGCTGAGCATTTAAAGTTGCAAATATTTATGTTACAAACGATGTGAATCGAATATTTTGTTTAATTTATACGTCATTAATTAGTTCATATGAAAAATTACTAGCAAATAAAAAACAAAAAGGAGAGAAATAATTATTAAAAATTTTTGTTTTTATTATTCTGTTTAGATTTTTAAATGCTTCCAACGTTTCGTTAAACTTAATGAAACTTTGAAAAAAAAAACACCAGAAACTCCCGTCTTCAGTTATTTCTTCAACGAAATATTGCGGGGCCGTTAATGCGAGCGAAAATAAAGTCAATGATGTGTCGGTGTATGGTTGTCATTTACTATATATACGTATGTGTGTGTTTATGAGTTGTGCTAGTATTTAATGTTGTTGCTATTGCCATTGCTGTTGCTGTTATTGCACAAAACAATTTTCAAAGTCAAGGTTAAGTTATAAAACGTATCCCCATAGTTTGTTTATTTTTTGTAATTTATTCTCTTTCCTTCACTTCTAAAGTATTTGTTGTTTTTAGTTGTTGTTGTTGTTGTTGCTGTTGTTGCTGTTGTTTATTTGTATTTTTTAGCTTTCATTGCAGAAAACTTAACCAATTGTATGAATATTTGTGGCCATAAGTGTAATAGTATAAGTATGTAGACATACCGTGTAGATGGAGAAGGAGGAAAAGAGAAACGCTTGAAGCATAGGAAGTAGAGTATGGTGTTTGAATTTGAAATGAGAAAAACAAAACAACAAATTTTTTTCCAAGCCACCAAATAATATTAACAACAACAATATCAATAATATCGATGGCAGCAACATCAACAAGAACAAAAACAAAAACCAAAAAAAGTAATCATAATAAAAACTTAGCACGGAGGCAATTGAGTTTTTATACACGGAGAGTTTACGAGAGAGTACTGTTTCATGTGATGCAATAAAACCAACTTCAAAGATGTTTTGAAAGAATTGTCAATACCAATAATTAATGTGTTACTTATTTTTAACGTTGGTTTAGTATACAATAGTAAGCAGGCTGCTCCATCTTATCTAAAGCATGCAGGCGATATGTGTAAGGCGATCGCGAAAGGAACATAACAAATCATCTTCATTTTGATTGCACTTGCCTGGCGACAGTTTCCACTTGTTGCAATGTAACTGGCACACAACCCCCCACGTATCACTCCTTTATCCTATCTGCAGATCCTTTGACTTTGATATAAATTACTAAAACTGATCTGAACCCAATCTTGCAAGTCAATGACCAAAAATATGCAAGTCATCGACCAAAAAAGTGCAAGTTATCGACAAAAAAATGCAAGTCATCGATCCAAAAATGCCAGTCATCGACTAAAACTGTAAGTCATCGGCCAAAAATACAAGTCATTGATAAAAAAGTGCAAATCATCGATCAAAAAATTCAAATCATTGAGCAAAAAATGCAAATCGTGTACCAAAACAAGAATGCAAGTTATCGACACGTGAAATGGAATCCATCCACAAAAAAAGCAAGCCTGCAATGCTGCAATTTTGCGCGATTTTATAGAAAACTTTTTGTTGCTCAGTTGAAAAAAAAAACAATTATATTCGTCGCCTATCTTTGGTCCCAAGTAACACCCGACAGTAAGGAAACCTGTTTTGAAATCCTTAATACCATGGCTATCCAGCCCACTTGGTCCATTTCCCCCACAAGTCCATTTTTATCCGATTCAGACCGATTTATACACAACACTTCTTTTTGCTCATTGGAAGAAAACAATAAGCTTTGTCTCCTATATCTCTGGTCCCAAGTATCGTCCGACCGTAGGGCACTTGTTTTGAAATCCTTGATATCATGGATATATTAGTGGGATACATGCAGGAAGTCCCATTTTGTCAACAATGATATCTCCATCAATTGCTTGGTTCAGTTTGTTCTTGTTTATTTAGCAGCTTGACGATAAAGCGGTAAGAGTGTGTTGCTTGTGATATGTTCTAGTTGGATTTACAGAGATTATTTTATGGTCTGGTACATGCAAGAACTACCTGAATAAGTCTCCTGTTGACAAATCTTGCTCCGAAAGAATGCAAATGAACATATCTGGGACATCATTTACATACATACATACATAATTGGTCATTACAACCCTTCAGTCAGGATTACGACCTAGTTTCTCACACCACTTATGTTGTGTGTGTTAATTTTATACGTGAGTGGCGGGCCCTACAGTTTAAAATCGACTCCCAATGACAGATTTTTGAGAAACTTTTCATGGCAATTTTTCTTTACTCTCAGAGTTTTTGCCAGAAATCTGCTGAGAGGAAGTCGCCGAAGAAATACTTTTTGTATTTCTGTTTTGATGTCTGGCCTGGGGCTCAAACCCTTGCTTTACGTCTAATAAGCCAACACACTACCTACTAGATTACGACGACTTCATCATTTATTTTTGGAAAATTCGATTACATAGCGGAAGTGATTTATTAATCTCAGAAATATCGTGTAAATGGTTTCGTCTAGTGATGACAAAATGCCACCAATATATTTATATATTTACACAGAATTTCTTTCACTGTATGTAAACAAATTTTTATATTTATCGTATGCTTTTTAAAATAACGATTGCCAAATGAAATAAAATAACAAAAAATTAAACGAAAATGTATATTTTTAAGTACAAGTACTCAAAATCCCTTAAAATTCCCTAAAAAGTGCAAATGCTGGAATAAATGAAGAACAAAAACAAAAAAAGCAAAAAAACAAACACATGAGACTCAATACAAATGGACGTCATATGTTGCAAGTCTGGAACAGCGCATAAACATAATGATAGCGTGTTAGCATAATACGAGAACTTTGAATAGGGAACAAACAATTTTAGTTAAAATTCTGTATACATTGCAAGTGGCTGTAGAGATTTCTAAATAAAATCTCTTTCTCATACGAATAGAACGGGTAAATAGCATTCGTGATGTGACTTGAAGGAAAGTGAATTGTAATTGTACGTCATTAGAAGAAAATAACGCTGCGTGATCAATAAATCAAGGAACTATCAGGCAAATTTTGATTGTGCCCTAATGAACAAATAGATTCCCTTTGATCGGTAAAAAACTGCTTTTCCAACTTCTGTGTGCGATCAGAGGACTTTGCATTTTCGATAGAATAAAGACTTGGTGGGGTAAACTAAGTCCTGCAAATTGTAAAGAACAGAATATACTTGAACGCTGCTTATGAATTGTAATTGATTTTGGTGTTGCCATCTTGCACTGTCACAAACAATGCCATGTGTGCACTATTGGGTGTTGTGTTTAGGAAGTATGATTGACTGTAGAAATTTTTTTAAGAGCTGGCGCTGCGTGATCTCTTACCATTTTGATTTTAAACGGTCTAGGAAGGCCGGGAGCCAGTGGCGTTTTAGAAAGATTTTTCATAGAGAATGGAAACGTCTTGAAATCAAGCTGTGACTGTAATGACGAACAAATAGAGACCTCAGAATATCTTCTGTTATTGTCCGGAACTTACTTATTTACTTAATTGGCCATAACAACCCGTTTAACGGATTTCGGCCTGCCGCAACACATCCTTCCAGGCGCCTCTGCTTCTTGCGCGCCTACGCCAGTTGGTCACACCAATGGGTGACAGGGCTACCTAGATTTATTCCTTCCAACGGATAAAAGGTCGCCCTCTTCGCCGACCTCCGCAGATTCCTGCATCAAATATCCGTCTCGCCGGAGCATCCTCCGGAACATGGGGACCTTTTATGAAGGATTCTTGGAACCCCGGAATATATTCACAGAACTCGTCCTTTTAGGTTTTATGAGGCGATAAGCCACACCTTCATGAAACTGTTGAGAATGTTAAGTATGCCAACCAGGAGCTATAATTGTGTTGTGTTGGAGGTGTATAACGGAATGGATAATATCAGCATTACGAAGGGATCTTGCATACATGCATAATCTGTCATTACAACCCTTCAGTCAGAATTACGGCCTAGCTTCTTACACCACTTATGTTGTATGTGTGTTAATTTTATACATGAGTGGCGGTGGCCACATGGTATGAGGCACAGCTCCATAAGAAATGTTTCATGCCCTTTCAATTACTTTTCCTGGAAAGAAAACTTTATTGCGATTTTTCTGTTGCAGCATGAAGCCTTTTTTGTTTAATATTAAGCATCGGACACTTCTCACACTGCTTTAAAAGCAAATCAGTTAAGGCACATGGCAAAAATTCTCTCCTTTGAAGCTTATTAAGAGTTGCAGGTCAAACTAAATCATGATTTATATAACCCACAGCCATATTGTGGATTGTTACTAGAAAGAAACTGAGTTTCCAGTTGATATAACGAAAAAGCCTTTCAATCTGTATACACTAATAAATAAATTGGTTCGACTCGTATTCCAAAATTCTTACCTTAAACAAATAACTCACAGGGTCAGTGCTAATTTCGCGTTTTAGTTTGTTTCTAAATTCTTTTTATTTTGTATTATTTTTCGCTTGTCTCACTTTTTTGTGAACATTTTTTTTCGGGTACAAAAAACATTTGCAATCGTACCCATGGAATAAAATAAAAAAAAAAACGAATAAAATTTATATTATTTGTCACATTGTTGTTGGCACTGCAGACATTTATCAGACAGAGTCGGAGACGCAGACGGTAAAGATGTCGATTAAATGTGGCAAAACAACTTAAAATTTCATTTGTTTCTTGCATGTTTTTAATTCAAGTTTTTTTTTCTTTATGTTTTTTTCTTCTTTTTGCGAAAAGTACTGGGGCTCAAACTATTACTCAAAGAAGAGTGCCTAAAATGCAATGTTATAATGAGAATGAATAAGTAAGTAAGGCAATGATGTGTAAATTTGAATTTGAACGTCCCATTTGGAAAACAGAAATTTCTACGAATTTCCAATACGTATGTTGTTGCGTTTAAACGCCATTAACTGACCTTTAATTTAAGCTTGGTTTGTTGTCATAATCGAAATTCTATTTGATTTGCAGAAAATTTAATCTCAAGTCGTTTCAAACAAAACAAAAAATCGTACCCATTTTATTTTACGTTAATAAAAACTGAGGAGAATCCACGAAAAGTATTATGTATGCAGAGACAACTCTTCGTAGACCTAGTCCTGCACACTTTAATTCCCTACACTTATAAACAGCGTGCACACATGAGTAGTCTGCATCTTTTCTACAAGAAGTTCCAGTTTTAGTTAGTCATGGAAGGCTGCTTAATGAAAAATGTATCCCACATTTATAGACAACTCGGATATGCTGAATACTCTGTTTAAACGTACAAGCCAACAGTCTTGTAGATTTCATCGTAAGCAAAGCATATGGAACAACCTATACATTTTAATTTAATTTATCGCGTTAATTCTTTGGAACTAACAAAAGTAGAGAGGAGAGGTCACTGTCAAAAACCTGGCTTCTCTTAAAGCTAGTGTGTGCTGCACTATTGTAGGAATATTATCAAGAAGACAACTTTATTGGAACTTATTTAGTCTGGTGTCTGAAGTCGTCATAGTTTGGTAGGCCTTATTAGACATGATAACATGTAAGATCAGCAGATTTCTGGCAAAAATTCTGAGGGTAAATAAAAATTTGCCATGAAAAGTTTTGCAAAAATCTGTCGTTCGGAGTCGCCGTTAAACTGTAGGTACCGCTACTCATGTCTAAAATTAACGCACACAACATAAGTGGTGTAAAAAACTAGGTCGTAATCCTGGTTGAAGGGTTGTAATGACCAATTTTGTATGTATGTATGTTTAGACATACAAGTCCCATGTCAGACATATCCAACCATACGATATTTGGAAAAATATTTCTTCGGTGACCGCCTCTCATCAGATTTCTGGCAAAAACTCTCTGAGAGTAAATAAAATTGCCATTAAAAGTTGCTCAAAATCTGTAGTTCGAAATCGACTTTAAACTGTAGGTAACGCCACTCAGTAGCATAAGTGGTGTGAGAAGCTAGCTATTGAACATAAATTGTTATAAAAGGACGATCTGCGGTAACGGAACTACAAGGTCTGTTATGCGGACGACATCGTAATACTTCTGAGGTGTAAAAATACAAACCAACTGAAAAGAATGGCAGAAGATGCTCTCAACATAACAGTGAACTGGTCACGTCTAAGCGGACTTAATGTGAACAGCTTATTTACAATGAAAACGAAGTTCACTCGGACATCAGTGTATCCAAGCCTGAATAAAGGTGCCGCCACTTATGGATACAATTAACACACAGCTAGCTAGGTCGTAATCTTGCCTCAAGGGTCAGGCCAAATTATATATTATGTATGTAACCAGTGAAGATAAAATACTTTTAAGTGAAGTTTGTCAAATTATGATTATGCATTCTCTGATCGTTCGTACGTATGCTTGGCAAGCCTTATTATGGTCCGGAAGACGGAGGTACAATTTGATATAAACAGAATTGCAAACTGATGCAGCAGCATATATTTGAATCATTTATTCAATAGATTTCCTGTTGGCAGCATTAAATAAATTTTTAATTCCGGTATATTTTAACGAAATAAATTTGAATGGAAAGAGCAATTTATTGTTCAAGAAATTGTATTTTTTTAAATTACTTCCAATATTTCATGTTTGCAGCAGAGATCAGTAATGAGTATTCAAAAAGATGAGTAGAATCGAATCATACTCATAATTTCTGAAACTTATACGCGTTCATACTTATTTTAATAACATGGAACCTCTACTCATATTCAAAGTTTGAAGTACTCATTATATTCCTACTTAACAAGTAAGATGTTGTTGATTTCGACTTTCCATTACTCAACATTTACAAGAATTTCAAAATAAATTTGATTCGCTTACGAACACTAAAAAGGTTGTGTATTTGCTCTGCTTGATGCTCTGTCTTGAATCTAAATGAGTAGGCTTATGAATCAAACATATTTCGAATGGTATGAGTTTGAATTCAACGTTGTACGCATGCTCATTGCAACCTGTACTTATAAATCAACGTTGTGGTGAGTATGACTGAACCACATACATAATTGGTCATTACAGCCCTTTAGATTACGACTTAGTTTCTCACACCATTTATGTTGCGTGTGATAGTTTTGTTCAGACATTTGTGGTGGGACTTGCAGTTCAAAGAGAAACTTTTCGTGGCAATTTTATTTACTCTCAGATATTTCATCAGAAATCTGTTGAGAGGAAGTCGCGAAGGAATATTTTTTTCGTATTTCGTTTTGTTGGAAAGGCCTGACCTGGGGTTTGAACCATAGCATCTAATAACGTAACACACTACCTACTAGAACACGGCGACTTTAATAAGTTCGAATGAGTACGAATGAATCAGAGTTGGTAAATTTCAATATTGTTGACTCACTTATATACAAAATTTCATGAGTGCTTATGAGTAGCAAAAAAACGATTCATCGCTGATCTCTGGTATGCAGTTGAAAAGTATTTCGATTTAATCGATTTAAATTTTATAATCCGTTAAACAAAGAACAAGAAGAAGAAGAAGAATTGTCCATAAAGAAAGACTTAAAGCAGTTAGCTTGTCTGGTTGGTTGGTTGGTGATCAGTTATGAATTCATTGCACATCGTCACAAATTAAACGTCAATAATTGTCAATGAAAGTAATAAATAATTAGACCGCGCCATCGGTTAATTGGAATATTAAGCAGGTGCTTAATGCATAAATGTTGAAATTGTTTTGGGGCTGGTTGGATGGTTGACTGTTGAATGTTTTCATATATTTTTACTTGCGTCAACGAAGAACTTAAGTTCTTTTTCTTCTTTTTTACAATTAAAACATTTTCGTTTCTTGCGTATGTTTTTTTTGGCTAAGAATTAAAAAAAAATTAACAAAATATTGCAAAATATTTTCGTTTAATTTGAAATAAAATTTTTAGAAAATAATTTCGTTTCTTTTTTTTTGAGCAAATTTATTAGAAACATTTTTTTGTTTTTTACGTTCTTTTTCAACATAACATTACTTATGTTCGTTATTCTGGTTTTGTATGTCGAACACGTTGATTTTATATGCTGGGCGTTGCATTAATAAACCATTTCATGACTTGTCCAAAGTATTTATGATGTGTGTTCATAAATTGTATGATTAGTGGCGTATCGTTTTGCGCATTTTATGATTTTTTTGGTTTCGTTTCGTTGTTATGGCCACATAATGTTAGCGTTGTTGGTGTTGTTAAAAAAAATAAATTAAATTTAATAAATTTGTTTATATTTTCCATATAATTTTAAGAATATTTTTTATTATATTACAATACTCGTATATAACAATATATTAAGAAAATCACAAGGTCTTTCGAGGCATTAAAAACTGAATTTGTTGGATAGGACACTATGGGAAAAATTACCAGGTAATCTCTATCTACCCAGATACATAACATTATTGGTCATTACAACCCTTTAGTCAGGATTACGACCTAGTTTCTCACAGCACTCATGTTGTGTGTGTTAATTTTATACATGAGTGGTGGGACCTACAGTCGACTCCGAACGACAGATTTTTGAGAAACTTTTCATGGCAATTTTTATTTACTCTCAGAGTTTTTGACAGAAATCTGTTGAGAGGAAATAGCCGAAGAAATACTTTTTGTATTTCGTTTTTTGACGTCTGGCTTGGAGCTCGAACCCTGGCTTTACGTCTAATAAGCTAACACACTACCTACTAGACTACTAGAACCAGATATTAAACATAACATAGAGATATTTAGCCTAAATAAAGGAGATCTGAGCATGATGATACAAATTCTTTAATGGCTGTCAACTATACCGATACATTTCTGCTGCATTGGTATGGGAAAGAACACCAATGCAGGTGTTGTGGAAAGGAACCTTTTATATCATGGCCCTACTTTTGGTCCATATATCAGCAATGAATCGTTTTTTCGCTAGTCATAAGTCCTCATGAAATTTTGAATATAAATGAGTCAACAATATTGAAATTTAACTATGTGCTCTGATTCATTCGTACTCACTACAACGTTGATTTATAAGTACAGGTTGCAATGTGTATGAATACAACGTTGACATCAAACCCATACCATTTGAAATAGGTTGCAATGAGTATGCGTACAACTTTGACATCAAACTCATACCATTCGAAATATGTTTGATTCATAAGCCAACTCATTTAGATTAATAACTTTAGAAAAATACTTATAATACTTATAAATGATTGGAGTGTCTCGAAAAGAACTGAAGAATTGCGTACGCTATATGTATTCCTAAAGAATTTTGCGGGGTTGATTTTCCAACCAATTTCTTTTGCCATTTTTAAGGTTAATTTCTTACTTTTGAACCGTCTAGACAAAAACCTTGTCGGAGTATGTTGTGCAGGCCTCTGCGAAATTTAAATTGACTTGGATAACAGAGTTCTTCAAGGATTGTAAAAATTACCAACTGAAGCCAATATAGCCAACCGGGCTATATGGTTGATGCATCATAGTATCAAGTTCTCTCCAGTTTCCGTAGGTTTACTAAACTTTTCTGTCAATGCATTGTTGCCGTTTTAGTTGTTCTTGATATACAGTTACTCAAACAATTTACCACGTTTTCGAATGTTCGATATTCAAATGTTTACATAACAAAACGAAATTGGTCATTACAGCCATTACACGTGATCAATTGTTTGAGTGACTCTCAAACATTATAATGAAAACAGAATATTACTTTGCTAGACGTCAAGCCTAGCATCACCACTGTCCACAAAGCTTGACCTTACTACGTCCAGTATCTTTTTAGTAAATTATGACACAACTAATCCGCATTCTCTTCAACATTTGTTCCATTAGAGCATTAAATTGTAAATGAAAATTTTTCTTACATACCAGCTTATCCACGTTGTGTGTGTTAATTTTTCAAGCGAGTCAGGGGGAGACCTACAAGATAAATTCTATTCCAAACGCCGTATTTGCGAATATATTTCATGACATTATTTTACCAGAAAGCTGCTAAGAAAAGCTCTTCGTAAAATAGATTGTTTTTTAATTATTTTTAAATGTGTCTGAGCTGGGGTTTGAACTTCCGAGCTCTTTTGTTGCTAGCTAATACATTATCTACTACTACTGGAGCATCCACACAGTTTATGTGCCGGTTTTTATAATTTATTCTGTGAATTCATGGATATTTTTGGAGTATATAGCCGACCAAAACGAATTGCAATTTTAAAATCAAAGTTGTTAGATCGAAAAGAACCTTGAATTTCTTTTCTTGCTTTTCTAAATCCGTAACAGAATTGGTAATTATAACCCTTCAGTTAGGATTACGACCTAGCATCTCAAACCACTTATGATTTTTTTGCCAAAAATCGGCTTGTTGTAGATGTCTGACTTTGGGTTTGAAGGGTGCCTTACGTCTAATAAGCCAACGCTCTACCAACTAGACTACGGTGATTACAATTTCGATCTAATAATATACGAGCTGAGTAACTTCCACTATACGCTCGGTGCAGAGTCACAGACCAGAGTCTGTGGTGGAATTCGAACACACGGCTCTCACACTAACACAGTCTACACACTACCCAGTAGACTATCAGGGCACCGTATTTCTGTGATATCATGTAATATGATAAGAACGAATTGCAACATTATAATTAAAGTTATTAGATCGAAAAGGAATTTGATTTTCCAAATACTTGCTAATATTTTGTATTAAAAAATAATGACGGGTTGAAACGAATATTCTATAATTTTTGAAAGAAAACTATAAGCGCATTTTAATAATCAAAATTCGAAAATATTCTAATATCAAGCAATTTCAACCAAGAATTTGCCAATAACTCTTAGACAGTCAAAGAAAAAAGTCTACATACACCACTGTATGTAGACACCAGAGATCAGCAATGAATCGCTTTTTGGTTACTCATAAGTACTCATGAAATTTTAAGTATGAGTGAGTCAACATTATTGAAATCCAACTACACTGATTCATTCGTACTCAGTACAATATTGATTTATAAGCACAGATTGCAATGAGTATGAATACAACGTTGACATCAAACTCATGACATTCGAAGTATATTTGATTCATATGCCTACTCACTTAGATTTATAAATTTAGAAAAATACTTATAATACTCATAAATGATTCGAGTGACTCGAATCCTCCATCAAAATTTACAGTCTTAGTTGTTGTTGCATTTACAAAGAAAGAAGAAAGACGCATAAACCTACGCACAACCTTCATGTGAGTATTGTAGTGTTCGTACGCGAATCATACTTATTTTGTGATTCGTGTATATAATATCATGCGTATTGTTAAGTACGAGAACTTTGAGTATGAGTAGTATGAGTATGGCATTAAAATAAGTATGAATGCGTATAAGTATCAGAAATTATAAGTAAGATTCGAATCTACTCATCGTTTTGAATACTCATTGCTGAACTCTGGTAGACACCACTGTATACTTTTCTCCCGCTGTCTTTTTCCAAATTGAAAAAATGTTATAGCATTGTTAAAGGAATTTACAATTAAGAATGTTTGAAATATAACATAGAATTTATTGGGAATAAATATAAAACTTAACGTAAACACCACTGTATGTAGACTTTTTTCTTGTTGCAGAATTGTTTGTCATACACTCAAGGTCATGAAATAAATTTCTTAGTCATTTAAACATGACCAAAATCAATGAATATCTGAAATTAAAATACATTTCCAAGAACGCATATCTGGCGGCATATTTTTCTCTGTGAATATTGTCATATTATTGACACTTACAAGCAAATTTTACAATAAAAGGATTTGTGCCAATCAATTTGAGGTGAAAATAAAATTTAAGCAACAACAACAATGATGATAAGGCCGATAATTTCTTTTGATAGGGTACGGTCGGTATCTGTTTAATCAAATCAAAACATAAAATATTCAATAATTCACTTTCAATTTCCTGTCATTTTGCAAACAACAACAACACCAAATACTACCAGCACTTCCTTTGTGAATGAATTTAAAAAAATGAAAAAAACTAAAGAAACGAATAGAATTGCTAGAAACAATAAATTACACTGAAGTATTGAATTGAATTTCATATTAAACAACAATAAAAACATTAAAAAAATAATAATAAAAACAAACATATTTTAATGAAACGTAACAACAAGAACGAATGGACAGCAGCAGCATATTGTTTCGTATGTTTAATAATAAATTATAAGTATGTATTCCTAATAAACTTCACATGTCATACACGTTCTTACACTCACTCACTCGCTTGGTAATGGCAACAACAAAATATTGAGAAAAAACAAAAAAAAAAACACAATTTTTTCTGTTTAAATTCAAAGAAACCCTAACATCTTTAGCCTTGGAATGCATGAACACAGTCCATTACCGATTTATTGTTGCTGCAACATTTTTTTTATAATATTTATTGTTGTTGTTGGTGTTTTGCGTATTTTAATGAAATTCATATTTTATGTGCGATAACAGAATTAAAAACGAGTACTTCTTCGGCTGAGTTGTGTGTCTTTGGATGACATCAACCAACATACACTCAATGACAGCAGAAGCAACAGTAAAGGCAAAGGCAACAGCAATTATTTGAATGACAAACAACTCAAAAACGGCATAGAAAAATATTGTAATTTTGTACCAAACACACAACAATATTGTTGACAATATTATTGCCGCTTTCTGGTGTCCCTGATATTATTTTTGCGCATCCGCACGCACATATTAATTGAAAAACAAAAAGGGTTTCTGCTGACATTGAAAATGAACAGAAGAAAAAACCGAGAAAAATAAAAGAAAATTTAAATGAAAAAATAATGCAAGTATTGTAATAAAAATTATTGTTTCACGCCCAAGAGGCTTATTTGAAATGTAGTTATTGCTAAGGAAGTTTTATACACCCTACATGGAAAAAGTCGCCATAGTCTAGTAGGTGTAGTGTGTTGGCCTATTAGACGTGAAGCCACGGCTCAAACCCCATGTCAGATATTTCCAACAAAACGAAAAATTTAAAAAAAAGATTTCTCTCAAAAACTCTCTGAGAGCAAATAAAACTTGCATGAATAGTTTCTTAAAAATCTGTAGTTCGTAGTCAACTTTAAGCTGTAGGTCCCGCCACTCTTGTGTAAAATTAACACACACAACATAAGTGGTGTGAGAAACTAGGTTGTAATCGTGACCGAAGGATTGTAATAACCAATTATGTACATATGTATGTATACATGAATGTGGAGACATAGGCTATAATTTCTTTGATAAGGGCCAGGCCACCACTATCAACCGCAAGTATTATAATTCGATCATTTTCAACATCTTTTGAACTCAATTGAATAATCGAAGCACAAAAACCATGTGGTTTCAACACAGTTCATGTTACATTGGCTATTCTGCACGAGCGTTTGAATGGCATCGTCATCTCACTTAGATGCCATCTCACGTAGGTGATGTGAACTAACCATCCAGACTGTGTGTTTGAACTCCTTTATACTTCTTGCGAGGTTTTCTTAAGTCGCAAGTGTGTGTCAATAAAACACAATCTAAAGCGCTCCTCAAAGTTAACACTACACATGCCATCGGTGAAATTCAGTCTGATATAGACAATTGGACATTTCGGAGGTACCTTTCCCAAAGAAGACATGTTGGCCATTTAATCGAGATATTTATTATTTATATTCAATACATAGTGGATTTAGTAGGCCTCTGTACTACTAATTATACTGGTAAACCACTGATCCATGAAGCTATTTATACAGCCTTAGATTCCAAGTCGAAAACTATGTAGAATTTTCTTTACTTGATAAACAGAAAATATTGAGTTGTATTAAACGCTAGGCCACGACATGATAATATGTCCCCCTATCTTTTACCTTATTACCGCTGCTGGCGCAATTAGAATTGGCCCATGTTTTTCGCATATACTAGGGAACAGATATTCCAGTTATTTTTCTAACAATATATGCAACATGAAATGACAGATTCTTAATCAATTCATTTCACCCCTGAACTCCTCTTCATTGGTTTATAGCTGGGTTCGCTATATCTCTACGCTTTGAATCCTATTGACTTAAAATTTTTATATGCATTTTTTTTATTTTTCACACACAAATTGCACGCGTATAGGACAGACAAGTAATCATCATTTTATCATTTCTTTACTTTCTTTTAGTTTTAGTGTACTATACATACATACATACATAATTGGCCATTACAACCCTTCAGTCAGGATTACGGCCTAGCTTCTCACACCACTCATGTTGTGTGCGTTAATTTTATACGTGAGTGGCGGAACCTACAGTTTAACGTCGACTCCGAACGACAGATTTTTTGAGAAACTTTTCATGGCAATTTTATTTACTCTCAGAGTTTTTGCCAGAAATCTGCTGAGAGAAAGTCGCCGAAGAAATACATTTTTTTTCATATTTCATTTTTGATGTCTGACCTGGGATACCAACCCGGGCTTTACGAATAGTAAGCCAACACACTACCTACTACACCACGGCGACTTCAAGTGTACTATAGCAAGTTCTTAATGTTAGGGTTGCCATTATTTTTGCCTAAGAAGACTTACAAAATTGGTCACTACAACCCTTTATTCTTTGGTTTAAGTTAGGTTAGGTTCCCGTACCGGGAATAGAGCCCGGGCTTTCCGGGTAAGATCTGGATATCCTAGCCATGTCCTTCATAACAGGACAATGTGAGTTTAGATTGCTGACAAGGATCTGGGACAGATCCCAGTCGGACTATTGCAGGCTGTGTTGCAATGAAGAGGAGTTAGAAGGTTAGAGGACGTGTACTTGTCAATTTAGACAAGTACAGTACCCAGAGGTCGATTTGATACATTGTACGTAAGAGGAGTTGGAAACTATCGAACACCTCCTATGTAACTGTCCAGTCCTTAGTAAGTTGAGGTTGTTGACTCTGCGCAACCGCTTCTTCCAAGGTTTGGAGGCTTTGCCTAGAGCCAACATTAGGACTCTCTACAGAGTCATAAATAGGTTGAGCTGGTTGAGAAGGGCATCAAGGTTGCAGTCCCGCTCTTCTAGGATGTATTTACGATGGTTCATTTTGATCTCTGCATATTGTACTTGTACACGTTCTCAAACCTAACTTAACGCTTCATTCATTACTACAACCTACACACAGTTACTAAAGTATACATACGGTTAACAAATTTCAGAAATTTTTTAACCAATCCGTTTTCGTTGAAAATCTTTATAGTTTCCTCGATTTTAAGACGGTCTTTTGCATTGGTTAAACAATTTCTGAAATTGAACTGAATTGTGGCCCTACACAGGCCCACAAAAGTATATATCCGATTAATAAATTTCACAAATTTCTGAACCAATGCAAAAGACCATCTTAAAATCTAAGAAAGATGTCAGACAATTATAAAGATTTTCAACGAAAACGGATTGGTTAAAAAATTTCTGAAATTTGTTAACCGTATATATACTTTTGTGGCTGAGTCTAGCTTCTTACAGCAGCCTTGCGGTGTGTGTTAATTTTATCCACGAGTAGCGGGACGTACAGTTTAATGTCGACTCTTCATGATAGTTTAAAGAATTTATTTTACTCTTAAAGTTTTACCAGAAGACTCCTGAGAGCAAGTCGTCTAAGAAATATTTTTTTTTCATATTTCTCGAGCTCTTATTTGGTAAACCAACATGCTACTCATAAGACTACGGTGGCAACATATGTTACATTGGGTTTGAAAATATGTACTTGTCTTTGGGACAATTGCAATACACAGGGGTCAAAATGACCCATTGTTAATACGTCCTAGAGGAGAGAGAGAGAGAGAGTATAGTGTAGGAGATAGGAAAAATTAAAAAAGGAAAAGAGGTAGGAAAGAGCTTCTATATGGAAGACTATTTCAAACACAGAAGTCGCCGTGGTCTAGAAGGTAGTGCGTTGGCTTATTAGACGAAAAGCCAGGCCAGACATCAACATAAAATACAAAAAGTATTTTTTCGGCGAATTCCTCCCGGCAGTCTTAAGCCCTAAGAGTAAAATAAAATTGTAATGAAAAGTTGCTCAGAAATCTGTTGTTCGGAGTCGACTTTAAACTGTAGGTCCCGCTACTCATGTATAAAAATAACATATGTGGTGTGAGAAACTAGGTCGTAATCCTGACTGAAGGATTGTAATGACCAATTATGTATGTATGTATGTATTTAAAACACAATAAAGCAATTGTCTGTAGGAAAAATACATTTTTGTCATCGTTTTTAGCATTTTTCCTAAAAACATCAATTTTTCAATTACGCACATAAGGCCTTATTCGTACATATGGTATGTATGTAAGAATCTTTATTAAAAGGATTAAGAGCGCCATTAAATAAAGTCATAAAAATAATTAAAATTTTATCCTGAAACTATTGGCCTTGGTTGAGAATCTCTTTTAAATTTAATTTATTTAACGAATGTCAACGAAATGTTGCTGCTTTAAACACTGTAAACACGGCTTTCGAGTGGCTGTTAATGGTATCGATTAACTTGATTGAGTTTTATCGGTGAAAAGCAAAAATTATCTTGAAAAATATTGAAGATGTGGTAATAATTTTTGTTTTATGGTAGATTACAACAACAATAACAAAAAAAACAAAATTCAGAACTTGTACTTGACAAAAGTATCCTTTTTTTTGCTCTACTGAAAGGAAATCAATGAAAATGTGAGTCACACACAAATGAACAGACAAGCAATAAAACAGGGGAGGAGAGAAATGATATGAAGTAAAGAAAGAAAGAACGAATGAAATACAAAATACGAAAAAAAGGGAAACAATAAATGAATTAAAATTTTATGCAACTCACAAATAATGAAAATGAACGCAACTCATTAACGGTCAAAAAGTGAAGCTGGCTGATGGTTTTTATGTGGAGGATAGCCAGCCAGCCAGCTAGCCAGCCATCTACAGGATACTTAAAGCTTGAATACACCCGTACACATATACCAACAAATTGGTAAGAAAACAAAAAAAAAACAACAACACAAAAAGAAAAAATTATAAGAAGAAGAAAAGGTATCGAGTATGAGTTTGTCTTTTTACTTAATGGGACTGAATAAATAAAAATTAAGAAGAACGTATTGTTGTACCTAAAATCGCAACAAAACATATATGAAAAGATACTTTAAGTCCAATTTTTATATTTGTTGTTGCTGTTATTGTTGTTGTTTTTTTATTCATGTATCTGTTTATCGGTTTATAAAGTATATTTCATTGCAGTCATTAAGTACAACATTTATTTAAACTGAAATCTGTTTGTTGGTTCAACAGACTGAGACTTGTCTTGACTTGACTTGGCATGGCTTGGCTTGGCTCGGCTAAATAAATGACTGACTTGACTCACTGACTGACTGAATGAATGTTTCTTTCTTTTTACTTCGATTGTAGGAATAAAGTGTCTTCAAAAATGAAAAAAAAACAAAAAAAAGAAACGAAAACTTTAAAACGAAAAATAAATTTTTCAAAAACCATTACATTCGCCTTGCAACTGAAGAGAACTTGATCGTAAAGTGCTGTTGTTTGAAATAAAAGTGCAAAAAGGCTGTTTTTTTTCTTATTCGTATTTGCAAAAATAATAAAAATCTTTGCTTCTCCTTTTTATGCATTTGGTGTGTGAAAAAGTCAGCATAAAAATGTATAAATCGGTGAGTGTGTGCTTAAAATCATTTTCCTTTTATTGAATTCTTGTGATTCTTGTTGGTAGGCAATGGGCAACCTTCGCATAATCGAACGCCACAAGAAGTTAAAAACGTAGTATTCATTTCATTCATTTGTTAAGAGGACATTCAATTATGGGATTTCAATTAGGGACACCTGGTCTGAAGACCTGAAGATTCCCTAAGAAACTCTAGATGCTCTCTATATTAACTGTTCTCATATTAAACTTTTGTATAAGCTGCCTAAGTAAGCGCCGTAGTCTAGTAGCTAGTGTGGTGGCTTATTAGACGTGAGGCCACAGTGCAAGCCCCGGGTCAGACTTCTCCAACAAAAGAAGGTTAGGTTAGGTTAGAGGACGTGTACTTTTCAATTAAGACAAGTACAGTACCCGGAGGTCGAATTGAACCATTGTACAACGTCCTAGTTTCTCACACCACTTATGTTGTGTGTGTTAATTTTATACATGAGTGGTGGGACCTGCAGTTTAAAGTCGACTCCGAACGGCAGATTTTTGAGAAATTTTTTCATGGCAATTTTATTTCAACCTCAGAGTTTTTGCCAGAAATCTACTGAGAGGAAGTGGCCGAAGAAATCCTTTTTATATTTTGTCTTAATGTCTGGCCTCGCACTCGAACCCTGGCTTTACGTCTAATAAGCCAACATACTATCTACTAGACTACGACGACTTCAACAAAACGAAACATGAAAAAATATTTCTTCAGCGACTTCTTCTCATCAGATTTCAGGCAAAAACTCTGAAAGTAAATAAAATTGCCATGGAAAGTCGACGTTAAACTGTGGGTCCCACCACTCATGTATAAAATTAACACACACAACATAAGTGGTGTGAGAAACTAGGTCGTAATCCTGACTGAAGGTTTGTAATGACCAATTATGTATGTATGTATGTAGGCTGCTCTCTATATTAACGGTTCTCATATTAAACTTTTGTATCAGCTGCCTAAGTTGTCTAGTATGTAGTGCGTTGTCTTATTAGACGTGTGGCCACGGTTCAAACCCCAGGTCAGACATCTCCAACAAAATGACGGCGACTTCTTCTCAGCAGATTTCTGGCAGAAACTCTAAGAATAAATTAAATTGCCATGAAAAGTTTCTCAAGAAATCTGTAGGTCGCGCCACTCATATATAAAATTAACACACACAACATAGGTGATATGAGAAGCTAGGTCGTAATCCTGACTGGAAGGTTGTAATGCCCAATTATGTATGAATGTTATGTGCAAGGCTGCCTGAACAGTGTAGTATTTTACAAACGAAGGTAGGGTTGTGGTATTCTCACTGAAAACCTTTTCTTCCACGCAAACAGTCAGGCTACGATTAAGCCCTTCACAAGTATAACCACGACATTCGTCCTAGTCGACTAATGCCGAGTACTTCTTAGGGAAGTTATTCAAAGTTTACTCTTACATGGATTCCATTGTATTGCTGATGAAATGGCTAGAGCCGGTACGGAGCTTACGATCTTTAGCACGTTGTTTTGATTGCCTCAGTTAGAATGTTCTTAAATTTCATGGTTATTCAACGTACGAGGTCGCCGTACGTTAGAAGGTAGTGGGTTGGCTTATTAGATGTAAATCCCGGGTTCAAATACCGGATCAGACATCAAAACGAAATACAAAAAGTATTTCTTCGGCGACTTCCTCTTATCAGATTTCTGGCAAAAGCTCTGAGAGTAAATAAAAATTGCCATGAAAATCTGTCTTTCGGAGTCGACTTTAAACTGTAGGTCCCGCCACTCATGTATAAAATTAACACACACAACATAAGTGGTGTGACAAATTAGGTCGTAATCCTGAATGAATAGTTGTAGTGACCAATTATGTATATATCCATCGCACAATTGTAATACTCACAGGACAATGCCCCATTTGAAATGCATGCCGATAGGCTTGGCACTTCTTCGTAACACGTTTCGAGGAGCTGTGTATTTAAGGGGTAAGGACAGACTATCTTTCACCTCATGTATCAGTACCCTTAGCATGAAATCGCGGGGGTTCATGACTTAACATTTTCGGTCAGCCTTGACTGCACTTTGAATACATACATGCACGTTATTGGTTAGGATTACGACCTAGCTTTTCATACCTAGTTTCTCATACCAAATTGTGTGTGTTAATTTTATACATGATTGGCGTTTCCTACAGTTTAAAAGTCGACTTCGAACGACAGATTTTTGAGAAACATAGTTTTTGCGTCTAAAAAACCAATACACTACCTACTAAACTACGACGACTTTGATAGCAAATTTTATTCAGGAGTCGGGTTGGTTGTCACTTAACCTTACCTTACTTTTTTACAAAATCTAACATCATCTTTAATGAACTCATAACGTCATCTTCATCTTGTCGATGTCAGTGCAATACGAAATGTGCCCTAAGATTTCAGGCTCTACCAGACAGAGATATTCTTTCTTATTAATCATGTTCTTACAGAAATATAGGTAATTTATCAGGTTCTAGAATGACAGGGTTGCCACTTGTCTTTGCATAGGAACAAGTACTGTCAAACGGCTTGATTTTGGAACTTTTCTCTCAACTCCTAATATTTCTAACGAGATGGTGCTGGCGAATCTATAATCAACGGTTTCAATCCTTCCTAAAGGTTTGTAATGACCAATTGAGTAAGTGGGTTAGTAAGTAGAAGACTTATATCATACAACAATTGCTTTACAAAGAAAAATTTTGTACTGAATTACAATTTGTACCATACATGGCCCCTCACCGAAGGATATGCATGCCACACCTGTTATATTTTTCATACATATTTTACCTGTTGTGTTTTAAGCCACATTATATTCGTAAGTACATCCATACGTTTGAATCAAAGTCAAATACTATTTCTCATACACTTTATTGTGGCGTAGTGTGGTGTGGTACGTTATTCATTTTGCCTCCTGATTTTCGATTTTTTTATATTTTTTTCTGTTCTTTTCGTTGCTTTTGTTGCATGATAATGAATTTTTCTTATTTACCAAACACAACAACAATAACAATAAAGAATTTTTGAAAAAAACCAAAGTAAAACATAAAATATGTTGTTGTACGTGTTGTAGTCATCGATGTATGTTTAATGTAAAACTTGGTTGGCAGTAGCAATAACTATAACAACAACAACAATAACAACAACAGCAGCAGCAGTAATATACAAAACAATAATAACAATAATAAAACAACTACAATATGAGTATGTTTTTTTGTTTTTGTTTTTGTTACTCAATTGTTTTGATTGTTGTTGTAGTTGTTGCCATAGCACACAAAAGATGTGGAAGAAGAAAAAGCACCCACTGCTGCACCACCAAAAAATAATCATCATCATCGCTAGAAGCAGCACAGAGTGTCAGTTCACAATAGCCGTATAAAGGGTTTAATAAGTGAACAGTGTGGTATGGAATACATTGAACAAAAGTGATGGAAATTACAAAAAAATTACGACTGTTTCAAGCTACGGGAGAAAAAACAAATACGAAGGATTTATATGGTATAATGTAGTAATGTAAATACTATCGGGTCTTTCTACAGCATCTTTCGAACTTTAGGGGTAATAACGATTATTTTAATGAAGCTACATCTGTACATTTAGTTGTCATTTACTTACTTACTCAATTGGCCATTAACAACCCGCAATACATCTTTCCAGGAACCTCTGCTTCTTGCGCGCCTACGCCAGTTGGTCACTCCAATCGATGACAGGGCTTCCTCGATTTGGTCCTTCCAACGCAGACAAGGCCGTCCTCTTCGCCGATTTCCGTAGACCCCCGCATCAAATACCCGTCCCGCCGGAGCATCCTCCTCCATTCGAAAGACATGGCCGAGCCAGCGCAGCTGTTGGATATTAATACGCTGCGCAACGTCTATGTCGTTGAGGAGCTTATACAGCTCACTGTTGGATCGGATGCGGAAATCATCGCCAACTCGTACTGGACCGAATATCTTACGTAGTACTTTTCTCTCGAATACTCTCAAGGCTGCTGCATCAGTTCTTAATAGTGTCTATGCCTCTGCGCCATAAAAAAGCACGGGTAGGATGAGCGTCTTGTAGAGTCTTAGTTTTATCGTACAAGAGATGTCTCTGCTACTCAATTACCTATTGAGACCATAGGAGCAGCTGTTGGAAAGTGTGACCCTGCGCTTGATCTCCAGACTGACATCATTTTTGGTGGTAACGGCGGAGCCAAGATAAATAAATTCCTTGACTTTATCAAAAGTATAGTTATCGGCTGTAATCTGAGAATCAATACGCCGCGCGTCTCTACTTGTCGATAACATATACTTGTTTTGCCCTCATTTACTGCCAAACCCATCTTACTAGACTCCCGTTCAATACCACTCAAGGCAGCAGTAACATCTCGCTTGGTACGCCCTATGATATCAATGTCGTCAGCGTACGGAAGCAACTGGACACTTTTTTGAACAATAGTGCCATTGCGATGCACTCCCGCCTTTTGCATGATAAGGGATCGCCTTGTCTGAAACCTCGCAAGGTATCAAAAGGTTCGGAGAAGTCCATTCTTACCTTGACGGAGCTACAAGAATTGCTCAACATCATCCTTAGCCTTATCAGCTTCGCAGGTACTCGTATACCGAGCTCAGAAATTACGGCAAAAACACGATCCCTTATGGGGCTATCGAAGGCTGTCTTATAGTCGACAAAGAGATAGTGTGTGTCGACTTGTTTTTCGTGGGTCTTTTCCAGGATTTGGCGTAGTGTGAATATCTGGTCGATGGTGGACTTGCCAGGTATGAAACCGCACTGATAAGGTCCAATCAGTGTTTTGACGAACGGCTTCAGTCGTTCACACAATACGTCCGTAGGAACCCTATATGCGACAGGGAGAAGGCTTATACCCCTGTAGTTGGCGCATATTGTGGGGTCTCCCTTTTTCTAGTTGTCATTTATTCAGTTTAAATCAGAGATCAGCAATGAGTATTCAAAAAGATGGGTAGAATCGAAACATACTCACAATTTCTGATATTTATACGCATTCATACTTATTTTAATATCACTGAATCTGTACTCATATTCAAAGTTTGAAGTACTCATCATATTCATACTTAACAACACGTATGATGTTGTTGATTTCGACTCCCCATAACTCAACATTTACAAGAATCACAAAATAAGCATAAGAATACTAAAATACCCATCAGAAGGTTGTGAGTTTGCTCTGCTTGCTGTCTTTTTCTTTTTTTCAACTAAGACTATAAATTTTGATGAATGATTCGAGTTACTCGTATCATTTATGAGTATTTTAAGTATTTTTCTAAAGTTATGAATTTGAATGAGTAGGCGTATGAATCAAACATATTTCGAATGAGTTCGATGTCAACGTTGTATGCATACTCATTGCAACCTGTACTTATAAATCAATATTGTAGTGAGTACGAATGAATCAGAGTACATAGTTAAATTTCAATATTGTTGACTCACTTATATTCAAAATTTCATGAGTGCTTATGAGCAGCGAAAAAACGATGCATTGCTGATGTCTAGTTTTAATAGAAACAATAGCTTTATAGTAAAAAAGATTACGGAACTCTGTTGCTTAGGCATCTGGAATTAAACAGTCTGGATCAGTGGGTTATCTGTGATTAATCTATGGCTGAAGAAAACTCCTGGCTTTATTTGAAGTTTTGGAATTGAACAATTTCGTACAACAGATCTGTTGTATAGCTTAACATTTGATCTTGACCATAGTAATTGAAAATGTGGTCTAATTATGGTATTGTCTCCTGCAATCCAAAGTATCAGGTGGGCCATCTATCGGTTTAAATTTAAGCCATCGTATATTTCGAATCTGACATTGCTAAAGTCATTCTATTCTGTCACAAAATTCAGTTTATTATTGAACGTAACGAGTTGAACGCTTGAGCAACGTGGGTATTGGAAATGTATTTGCAAAACAAAGACAATTGGCCGGATACTGCATAAAAATGGCGTACAAAATTTACCAATAGTACCCGGTATTCCCAAGTTTATTGCTAAATTTAATTAAACTGATTTTAATGTTGATGCTCGTACAGTACGTGGACCTGAAATTATCGAAGCTGAGGTTGAGAGTGAGCGTGAGAACCCATCAATTGAACATTTCACGCACTAGTTTACGTCGATTTTGGCGAAAAGAACTTATGTAGTCGCCGTAATCTAGTGGGTAGTGTGTCGGATTATTAGACGTAAGGCCAGGGTTCAAATCCCAGGTCAGACATCTTCAACCATACAATATTTGGAAAAATATTTCTTCGGTGAATGACTCTCAGCAGATTTCTGGCAAAAACTCTGAGAGAAAATAAAATTGCCATGAAAAGTTTCTCAAAAATCTGTCGTTCGGAATCGACTTTAATCTGTAGGTCCCGCCACTCATGTATAAAATTAACGCACACAACATAAGTGATGTGAGGAGCTAAGTCGTAATCCTGACAGAAGGATTGTAATGACCATTTATGTATGTATGATCTTAGTATGACGCTTTACAAAATTCAATTGGTTCAAGAGTTGAAGTCACACCAACATCCGTTTCGTTTCGTTAGATGGGCCAACGAGACACTGCACGAAATCATCTCTTCGAATGAAGCTCATTTTTATCTTAGTGGATACATTAAAAATAAAAATTGCAGTGTTTAGGGCTCAGAAAGCCCACACATGATCTTACTGAAGCCAATACAACCATCACGAGTGACTGTTTGGTACGGCTTGTGGAGCGGAGGCATCATTGGCCCATATTTCTTTGAAGATGAGAACGGCGCAACCATTACGGTCTATGGAGGCACCTATCGCACCATGATAACCGATTTTCTTGTACCCGCTCTTAATGGTATTGGTGTGAACAACGTTTGATTTCAACTGGATGGTGAAACTCGCCACACATCGCATGACACAATCGATTAATTGCGTCAAACATTTGATATCCGTTTACTTAGCCGAAATGGTGATGTAAATTTTCTGTGGGGCGCCGTTAAAGGTAAGTGTCATGCCGACAAACCTGAGACAATTGAGCATTCGAACATTCGTGATGCCATTGCCGCGATACGACTCCATACACTTGCAAAAAGTGCACGAAAATTGGTCCGATCGAATGAGGTAATGAGAGGTCAGGCTCGACAGCCATATGAATGAAATAATATTCCATTTCTAAACGGAACAAACAATTTGGTAGAATTTCAAACCATTTTTGTTTTATTACATTTTTAATTACGATCTTGGAAGAATTGAGGTTTACTTGATTTTTTGCTTCTTGTTATGTTAATCGACTATAAACGCCATACACTGTAGTTGAGGTTATCCTATGCTTATGATACATACATACATAATTGGTCATTACAATCCTTTAGTCAGGATTGCGACCTAGTTTCTCACACCACTTATGTTGAGTTCGTTAATTTTTTTTTTGCATGAGTGGCGGGATCCACAGTTTAAAGTCGACTCCGAACGACAGATAGATTTTTGAGAAATTTTTCATGGCAATTTTATTTACACTCAGCGAGTTTTTGCCAGAAATCTGCTGAGAGGAAGTCGCCGAAGAAATATTTGATCATATTTCGTTCAGGTGCGGACGCCTGACATGGGGTTTGAACCAGAGGTCAGCAATGAGTATTCAAAACGATGAGTAGATTCGAATCATACTTATAATTTCTGATACTTATACGCATTCATACTTATTTTAATGTCATATTCATACTACTCATATACAAAATTTGAAATAATCATGGTACTCGTACTTAACAATACGCATGATGTTATTGATTTCGACTCTCCACGACTCATGGTATACACGCGTAGGAGAAGTAAAATTTTCACTAGAAGATTGTGTGTTTGCTTTGCTTGCTGTCTTTGTCTTTTTCTTTCTTTGCAAATGCAACAACAACTAAGACTGTAAATTTTGATGAATGATTCGGATCACTCGAATCATTTATGAGTATTATAAGAATTTTTCTAAATTTGTGAATCTGAATGAGTATGCTTATGAATCAAACATATTTCAAATGGTATGAGTTTGATGTCAATGTTGTACTCATACTCATTGCAACTTGTACTTATAAATTAATGTTATCGGGAGTACGAATGAATCAGAGTAGTTGGATTTCAATACTGTTGACTCACTCATACTCAAAATTTCATGAGCACTTATGAGTAGCGAAAAAGCGATTCATTGCTGATCATTATGATCTCTGATACATAGAAAATTAAATTAATCAACCGTCCACTTAGCTATGTTGCATAGCCTTAAAAATCCTTTTGTATTATTTAATAACTGTCACCCTGTATCTTAACATTGTTGTTGTCTAGATGTAAGTATGTCTGTGCATTTATTTCATACTCTCCCAGTCATATTCACAATTCATTCCTTATGTTCGAATATGCATATTCGAAACAATTTGGCAAGATGTCAGTGGCAACGATGAAGGTTACAAATAATATTCACAAACTACCACCAGCACTTTACCCCTTTCTGCCACAGCCACACACAAATATTGTATTACGTTACTGTGTTAACATTTTTCAATGGTGGCAAATGCACAAAAAAAAATTAAAAGAAAAACAAAGAAGACAAAAAACACAAAAAATTACAGAATGGAGGAGTGAAAACAGAGGCTATGGTGGGCATATCAAGTGCAAGTGCACGTTGCACGTACATAAATGAACGTCGCACTTATTAATGCTTTAATAAATGGCATTTCATTTTTTATTATTCACTCGAAATGAGATTTTATTACCAACAGAAAAAGAGACAGACTACATAGACATGTTATGCCATTCGTAAGTAAAAGGTAAAGGAGGAGGCTGTGTTCTGAGATGTACACACGCATGTGCATTGGTCAGGTAAAAGTGAAGGAAGGAAGGAAGGATCATGCAAAACTTTAAACTCGTCTTTTAACAAATGTCTGTTAGCCCGAGCAGTTTCATATCATTCCAATGTTTATTGCTCATTGTACATCATGTGATAATGTTGCGCAGTTGCGCAGTAATGCAGTAATGCTGACAACAGCGACAATATATGTACGCATGTACATATGTATTTGGCGATGGCTAGTGGTGGTAATGGCTTTGGCCAATATACACCACACCACACAGACTAATTCTCCATCTAAAAGCAACTGATGTTTACATATGTACGTATATACATATAAGGCTGACGATGACTATGACGATAATGATGTGGATGGGGATGTTGATGTTGAAGTTGGCAGAGGTAGATGATGACTTGAATTGTATTGCATTTTATTGCAGATGACTAAGGATATATTCTCATTTGTATCTACTTAAGCCTGTACATCGTGAATGTATGTATGATTGCCCGTGTGAGGAATCAGTACTTTATACTTTAATTTTAAAGTCATCTTTTTGTATTTTATTGTGATTGTTTAATACTTTTTTATTTTTTACCACCGATTACCCGAACAAAAGCTTAACAATGCTCTGCAGTACCAGTACCGAAGAAACAAAATCAAAATAAAAATTAAAAATAAAATGAAATTAAAAATAAAAATTACAAACTTATTGCTCACGGCTGGCATTTAAACAGAAACTGAGTACATGCACTTCACATCACTTCACTTCACTCCACTCCACTTTACTTTGGTTTTTTTATTGTTGTTCTTATTACTGTTTTCATGGAGAAGAAAGAACAATAACTTCTCGGCACTGTGGTTCATATACTGTTTCAAACTAAAATAGTCATTAAGAAAGAGAATTGAGATGATATAGAAGAATCAAAGGTCTTTTGGAGGCACTTAAAACCGATTTAAAGAATTGGTCTGAAATATCGCTTTGAATGCAATGGGAAAGAAGAGAATATACAACACATGGAGAGGACATAGAAAGGAAGTAACACGTTCTATGTCATCACCGCATGCATACGTATATAATTGATCATTACAGCCCTTCAGTCAGGATTACGATGCTGAGAGGACAATGAACAGAAGGCAAAATGACTACAACTGGCAAGCAATAACAGGAACTTATTTAGTATATAATGGGTGATTTTTTAAGAGCTATAGGAAAAATTCTCAAAAAAGAACAAATAAAATTCAGAAAAATGCATGAAATCTTTATTTAAATCGATAGTACGGTCCATATAATTTAATGTTTGAAGATTATTTCATGCAAATGTTGACCGCGACTGCACCTCAAATCGTCCATCCGCTTAGTCCAATTTTGGCATACTCTTTCCAACATTTCGGCCGGTATCTCACGAATAAATGCTTCCATGTTGTCTTCCAATGCGTCAATTGAAGCGGGCTTGTCTCATTGTCTTGACATGAGCTTTAACATAGCCCCACAAAAAATAGTCTAAAGGCGTTAAATCGCACGATCTAGGCGGCCAATTGACCGATCCCGAACGTGAAATAAAATGTTCACCGAACACGCCTCTCAATAAGTCCATTGTTACGCATGCTGTGTGGCATGTGGCACCGTCTTGTTGAAACCATATGTCATGCAAGTCAAGCTCATGCATTTTGGGCAAAAAAAGTTTGGATATCATCTCACGGTAGCTCTCACCATTTACAGTTACGTTACGATTCGCAGCATCTTTAAAGAAGTACGGTCCAATGATGCCACCAGCCCATAAACCGCACCAAACTCTGACTTTTTCTGGATGCATTGGTAGCTTTTGCAATGCTTCTGGCTGATCTTCACTCCAAAATCGACAATTCTGCTTATTTACGTATGTATTGAGCCAAAAATGAGCTTCGTCGCTGAACACAATTTTTCGATAAAGAAATGGATATTCGACCAACTTTCCAAAAGCCCATTCACCAAAAATTCTGCATTGCAGTAGGTTGTTTGGCTTCAATTCTTGCACCAGCTGTATTTTGAAAGGCTTCACACCTAAATTCTTCCGCAAAATTTTCCACGTTGTTGAGTAACAGAGGCCCAATTGCTGCGAACGGCGACGAATCGATAATTGATGGTCATCATTAACACTGGCCGATACAGCTGCGATATTTTCTTCAGTTCGCACTCTACGTAAGCGTTTTGGTGGTTTAATGTCCAACAATGTAAATTTGGTGCGAAATATAGTCACAATAGCCCGAATAGCCACTTCAGTGGGTCGATTAAACTGACCATAAAATGGAAGAAGCGCGCGATGAACTTTCTTAACAGAGCACGCATTTTGATAATAAAATTCAATGATTTGCAAGCGTTGTTCGTTTGTAAAACGATTCATGCTTAAATTATAGACCAAACTGAAGATGTTTGACAGTAAAACAAAACACGAAACGTGCGTGAGCTGTTTAAACCAGTGTTGCCAAAAAGATAATAGATAAAAAGTCACCCGTTACAAAGAAGAGAATAATAGAACCGCTCAACTACACATACATACATACATAATTGATCATTACAACCCTTCAGTCAGGATTACGACCTAGTTTCTCACACCACTCATGTTGTGTGTGTTAATTTTATACATGAGCGGCGGGACCTACAGTTTAAAGTCGACTCCGAACGACAGATTTTTGAGAAACTTTTCATGGCAATTTTATTTACTCTCAGAGTTTTTTCCACAAATCTGCTGAGAGGAAGTCGCCGAAGAAATACTTTTTGTATTTTGTTTTGATGTCTGGCCTGGGGCTCGAACTCTAGCTTTACGTCTAATAAGCCAAGACACTACGTACTAGACTATGCTCAACTACACGCATACATATAAACCGCATAGGTTCGCCGAATACCAGTTAATGCAGAATACATGGAGAGAACAGTTTAGATGTGAAAGAATTGTTTGCTGGATGGGGCGAACTTGACCTTTTGATGTCTCTCAGATTGCCCGATAAGTGCAACGAAAGGAAGCAACACTTTTTATGCCATTGCCGCATGCATACATATATAATTGATCATTACAACCCTCCAGTCAGGATTATGGCCTAGCTTCTCACACCACTTATGTTGTGTGTGTTAATTCTACATATGAGTAGCGGCACCTAACAATTTATAGTCGACTCCGAGCGTCAGATTTTTTAAGCAAACTTTTCATGGCAATTTTGATGATGTTACTATTTGACGTGTGTATACAATGCTCTTATCAGCTCTGAGGGAAGCAGGAATCCAAGTTGTTAAGAAATTCAGTCATGTCCCTTAATAGGTTTGAATATATATTTATAAACTACTACTACTGTAGGAGCTGTTTTCAAGAAATTCAAATTTGTACGGCACTTTCTTTGCGAATGTCCTGCTGTATGAGAAACTTTCTGTATAAATGTCCTGTTCTAAGGGAAACTGAATTAAGGCAGCTCGTTACAGTTGATTTCCGGGAACAACTATCGTCGAAAATGTGTCACTGTGTCACTGAATCTGATTTGTCATTCTTACGAGATCTGCATGGAGTGTATGTAGAGCTCGATTATACAGCTACTAGTGTAACCTAACTTAACACACACAAACTAGTATACCGAGACACAATAAATTATTCATGGCATTTGCATGACTATAATGCTTTAGATCACTACGAAAGTAAATCTAAATGATAATCTTGTGTGTACCTTTATTGCGTAAATCGCAATAAACGCCATTATTGCGTAAATCGCAATAAACGCCATTATTGAGCACAATATTTCATATAAAGTTTCAAATAATTATTGCGCAATAAATAGGCAAATTGTTATAATATTGAGTAAAACTTAAAATGCAGCACTGTCATAAGTATGTATGTTCAGTGCGCATATTACAATTATACGAACAATTTCTGTTGATATTTGACTCAAATGTCAACAACGACAAAAAAACAAAAAAAAAACTGTCAAATGAATATTGAAGAAGCAGCTGATCTGCGTATATTATTATGTCTGAACACTTAAAATATTGTACACAATAAACTGAATACTGACTTAATAAAAGAGCATATCTGAACATAGTATTACAAATATCGATCTTCGATACTCCATACCTTTCATACCACTGTTCACTGTTCAAAATGCGTCAAGAAGACAGAAATCAGCGACTTGCAAATAAATAACAAAAAAAGGAAACAATCTCAGTATCATACTTTATAATTGTAAGTATAAAAATCATCATCCTTAAGTCATTCGTCTGGATGGTCAATCAGTCACTTTTGTCTTGCAAACCGTCTGTCAGATAGCCAACCAGGTATGTATATGTATATAAACCAGCGATATTTTAAACGACGTATGCGAAAAGTAATTATTTCATTTACGATGTACATGAACTGTTACAAACTGTAAGGCAACCAGCCAGTATGCCAGCTAACAATAAATAAATTAACGAATAAATGGATGAATGAATGAATGAAGGAGCGAATGAGTGGACGAATAAGTTGAACGTATGATGATTCTAGCAAAATGGTATTAACGCACTTCAACTTCTTCTTCGCAACTGCAACTTATCGTTTCGTTCGTTTTGTTCTGTGGCCCAAAATAGAAACGGATTTTTTCGAATTCAAAAGAAAATTCATAAAATCGCATACATATGAACGTAAATGGGTTACATTTTGGTGGACATTCATCCATATGTGAATCCGTGCATTGCGTTACTTTTTTGCTCCTGACGAGAATTGAAGGAGAGCCTGTCGTAAGTGATTGACGAGTTGAAATTAAGAAATCGTAATGTGGAGATGTTTTATTTTCATACGGAGCCTGTACTGCACTGTACAACTTAGTTTGAGTCTGAATTTGAATCTGTGTCTCTGGCTGTGTCTTGTTATTTTGTTTGCATCATAAATTAAATCCTTTTATACGTTTACAGGTTATATTTTTATATCTTTTTTCTCTCATTTTAAATAGTTTCCTTTCTTTGCTAAATGGTTTAAAAATGGTTTAAAAAGCTTTTAAATGATGATGGTTATTAATCAATGCGTTCAAATGATATTTCGCTTCTTTCGCCTTTCGCTTGTTGTTCAGGCTGTTTGAAATTGAACAAAAACGATGAAGAAAATAACAAAATCAAGGACATTTTGCATAGTTCATGAGGTTTACTCCTTGGAAGCATCATTAACGGGTAAATGAGCAAATCAAAGAAGATGTATTTTTAATCAATAGTTAACGATTCGTTGAAAAATCTAGGATGTGAAGTTCTTGATTAAAGTGAATTGCTTACGATCTAAGAAGCCGAGTTGATCTAGAGGACGTGGCAATCACGTGGCAATATAATTTTAAATACCTTAATTTAAAAGAATAAGATTAGATAAGGTTTGAGGACATATGCCCTTGTCAAGTACAATACTCAGTCGTCAATATGACCCATTGTAAATGCTTCCTAGAAAAAGAGAGATACAGATACAGAACGAGAATAGTAAAGAAGATAGGGCAATAAGGAAAAGGAGCAAAAAGTTAGAAAAGGTGTTAAAAGAACAAACTTTTACAAGAGTCCAAAATTTGTTTGATTACACAGCCCTGCATGGGTTTTGCAAATAAGATGGTTCCAGGTGTTTCCGAAGGCATTTTGCGCCCTGAACGCGAATCTGGGTTCAAAAACCATCACGTCAGGTTTTCGAGAAAAAGGGGGTTGAAAAACCTAAAAATAGCGTTTTTTGCCATTTTTTAAAAATTGTAGAGCTAAACACTGACGTGCTAGAACCATAGTTATTGTTGACAATTGATCTTTGCTCTTTAAAATTAGCCCAAAGCCAAATTGTTTGCATGTACCCTTAAAGTAGGGGGTGGGTTTATGACAAGGGGTGCAAGATATAAAGAACGGAGGTCCTTAAACATTAATCAGATTTACTTGAAAATTGTTACTCAGGGGTTTTTGGGGTCGCTGATTACAGATCTGCAATCAGATTTAAAAAAATTCAAAATGGCGGATCCAATATGGGAGTCGAGGGGTATAAAAATTAATCCGATTTATTCAAAACATTTGCAACCGGAAATAAATCAACAATCTTCGCCATTTAATTCTCGAAAAAGATTCAACTTAGGCCCGTCATGAGATTATTTGACAGTAAAGACAATTTTTCCCATTATCTTCAGGTTTTAAAGGATTTTTGAGGTCACCATAAAGAGCCCTTGATTCAACCCAAACTCAGACATCTCAGTTAACGAAGTATGGAAAAAAAGATTTCCTTCGGCAACTTCCCCTCAGAAGTTGTTTGACAAAAAATCAATAGAATGAAACTCAAAGTGAATAAAATTGCCCCGAAAAGTTACTCAAAACTGTCATTTAGAGTCGACTTTAAACTGTAGACCCCGCCACTCATAGATAAAATTAAAACACCCATCATGGGTGGTGGGAGAAGCTAGGTTAGAATCCTGACTAAATGATTAGTACGGTCTAACAATTTTATGTGTATTGTCATTGGTAATGTTCTGGAACATATTCTGCACAACATCCTGAAGCAATTGTTGATGATGATGTGACATCACTCGTTCGCTAAACAAAGATGGGTAAAGTAATTCATTTGTAATTTCAATACTAACGATACGACTTGTATTATTTCTCCCTAGAATCTATTTTAAAAATATACAAGCTTCTACACACTTTATAGAGGGCAATTTTCTACAACAATTTCTTGGGAAGGTGGAACTTTACCTCTTCTCTGTCTCTCTACTTGGAGACGTAAGATAGCAAATTATTTTGGCATCAGAAGTCATCGACAAAGGCTTTATGACTTCTGACTGTATTTGACAAGATACATAAACTTAATTGGTCATAACAACTCTTTAGTCAGGATTAAAACCTAGCTTCTCATAAAATCCAGGCTATGAGTGTTAATAAAAAGAAGTCTGAGAGACTTTTCATGGGAATTTTATTTAATCTCTGAGAGGAAGTCGCCGAACGATATATATATTTTTTTTTTGGTTTTGAACCACTGGCTTTCCTTAACTACCGAATGTTATCTTGATGCCTAGAATATTTGACTGTGATGTTGATTCAATGGCTTGGCTAGGCTGCAAAAATTAATTCTTTTTATTACATTCATGCAGTATTTTTATTTACATATTTATTTATTTCTTTATAGGTCGTAATCCTGACTGAAGAGTTGTAATGACCAATATAACAAGATTTTAATCTTATAAGTTATAGTGGTATGCTTAGGATCAATAAGATATGAAACATTAAAAAATAACATAAATAAAATATAAGAAATTAAATAAAAATAACAAATTAATATAAATATTAAATTTAAGTAAAAATATAATTTGAATCAATTTAGAAAACTAACAATCCTACAGAAATAAATAAAAATTTAAAAGATAGAGAATCATAATATAAAAAAAGAAATATTTTCAAAAAATCGGTATAAAAAAGTAAGAATAAATATTGAACCAATATAATATAAATAATATTGAACCAAGAGAACAATTTAAATAACTCCTGTTTGAAGGCATTTGCATTGCCTAACTTTTGGATATAATTTGGTAGGGAATTCCAAAGACTTGTTGTGTGTATAAATAACTGTCGCTGTGACAGAACAGTCCTGTACCGTTGTTGAATAATCTTCATGCCCCGGAAGGATCTAGCAAACCTAATCCGGCTTAATAAATATTCCGGCAGTCCCGTGTTAATAATTTTATGGAGTAGGATGCGGCATTTAATTTTCAGAAAATTATCAAATTTTACACTAAATATCCAGAACGCTAGATGAGAAATATGATCCCGGCGGCCTTTAAGAAAGACATATTTCCGGAGTTTCCGGTTGTCATTACTATCGCAGTTTGCGAAAATTTCGCACCCATACAATAGCACAGGAATTAAATAAGTTTTAGCAAGTTGCACACGAATTGCAAAAGGAGTTGAATCAATGACCGCCCATAAATTTCGTAGCATGCCGTATATTCTGTCAACAACGACACTTATATGGCTAGACCACGATAATCTGTCATTATATACAATACCCAGATTGGTAGCAGACTTGACAAAGTCAATTCTATTTCCATTGATGCTCATGATGATGATGATGACAAACGTAACATTGGTTCTCGAAAGCATAATACATTTGGACTTTGAGGACTTTGAATAGTCCTTTTGCCGAAGCTCTACTGTCCATTCTTTCCAAATCACGGTTAATAGAATGTATACAAGAATCAATATTCTCCTTACGAGTACTGATATAAAGCTGCACATCATCAGCATACATTTGAACACGGCAATCAACCAAAGCATCCGGTAGATCGTTTATATACATACAGAACAACAGAGGCCCCAGTATTGATCCCTGGGGATTAATTAAGCGGTATTAAGCGGATCTGAAATATTACCATTTAAATGAACCTTTTGACATCTACTCAACAGATAAGAAAAAATTAGACTACCGGCAGAATTCGAAAAATTAAACAGTTTCCGGAGCTTATTTTTAAACTGTAAAATCGTCATTCAAACATTCGGTTTCAACTAATGCGGTACACTATGACTTTTGAATGAATCCTACATCTTCGAAAGGTCTTAAAATTATTGTTGGATCAGCTACTAATACATACATATTTACATAATTGGTCATTACAACCCTGATGTTGTGTGTGTTAATTTCACACATGAGTGGCGGGACCTTCAGTTTCAAGTCGATTCCGAGCAGCAAATTTTTTTGAGATACTTTCCATGGCAATTTTATTTACTCTTATAGTTTTTGCCAGAAATATTTTCGTTTTGATGTCTGACCTGGGGTTTGAACCGAGGCCTCACGTCTAATGAGCCAACACATTAATAGTTTTGCAAATTCCTTTGGAATCTGTGAAGTACCTTCATGAAGTTAACAATATTTTTGCCGTCGGTTGCTATTCAATATTAAAATTTTAATTAGTTTTCTAATCCAAATACCTGTTAAGCTGTTAGGACTTTAATTACAATTTTAAAAACTTTATAAAATTAAAATTTTTTTAATTTTTTTAATTTTTTTTTTGTTTTGAAACTTTTAAGCTGATAAATGAAGTAAAAAGGCTTCTTTTTTTAGCACAAAAAAAACAACCATTCTTGGCGTTAAAATTTTAAATTTTTCCCAAACAGTGATAAAACCCAAATTGACATGTTTTATCTCGCAAATACACGTACATACATACAAACAGCAACGACAGCAATACGAGCTGAATAATATCTTAACAAAACTTGCCATACATCCCATTTACTACTATGTGCAGTTGTGTTGGTAGCTGAAAGCTTAAAGAAATGTTTGGCTTAAAAGTAAAATTAAAATGGAAAATGACGTCTAAAGGCCAAAAGAAACGAAAAGAAAAAACGACACAGAAAATAATTCTTCATTAAAAAACTAAAAGTATCTTTCAGTGCGAGTGCCAGAGTGTGTTTTTTTTTTTTTTTTTTTTTGTCTTGAGCCGGTGGTGGGAATCTTCGAAAGACACTTTTGTTCCAACAAAAGAGTGCACGATTCACCATCACTGGTGCCTACGTACTAAACCCACCCCCTACACACTTCAACCACTCTCCCTCCGCGGGACTGCCGTAAGGTATTACTTCGCGGAGAGCTGGTTAGCTTGAAAGCTTTTTCACGTTAATTCAAATTTCGCCTCCGTTCCTCCAGTCTTCGGAGTACTATCAAAACTTCAGCCATTCTCTGGCTATATTGACTCCATAGAATCCTACGATTCAACAGCTCTTCCATTAGCCGGTTTGGTCCTAAACTCGTTTCCCCGGGCCATCTAAATCTGGGACAGCATATTAGAATATGCTCCGCATCTTCCTCCTCATCTACACAGTTTGGGCATATAGGGGAAGTGTCATGACCAAATCTGTGCAGGTACTTCCTGAAGCACCCATGACCAGTTAGGAACTGAGTCACGTAGTAGTTCAGCTCGCAATGTTTGTTATTCATCCAAAGGGTTACATCAGGGATAAGGCGAAATGTCCATCTTCCCTTTAAACTGCTTTCCCATCGTGACTGCCACTTGTGCATGGAAGTCCTTCGTTCCTCCGCTTTTATACCTGCTATTCGTCCCGGGTGCTCGAGACGGCGAAGGTATATCCTCCTCATCTCATCCGCCAATATATCTATTGGTATTGTCTTTGCCAACACCAATACCGCTTCATCAGACACTGTCCTGAAGCCACTTATCCGTCTAATCGCGCTTAGACGATACACCGAGGACAGTATCCTCCTTGTCGTCCCCACGGAGAGTGCCTCCGACCATATTGGGCAAGCATACAGCATTATCGACGTTATTACCGCCGAAATTATCCTCCTTTTGAATGGACCTGGTCCTCCAATATTTGGCATCATCCTCGCCAGTGCTCCCTGTGTTACAGATGCTTTTTCGCCGATGTATTTCACGTGCTCCTTAAAGTTCAACCTGTCGTCGATAATCACTCCCAGGTATTTTATCGCCCTCTTCGATTCGATCCTTGTGCCTCCAACGGTCACTTCCATCTTCTCCACTATCTTCCGGCCGCTTATCAAGACGGCCTCTGTTTTATGCGCAGCAAGTTTCAAACCTGCTTCATCCAACCATGCTCCAACCTTTCGAATCGCTGTGTTCGTTTGCTCCTCTATTTCCCTTACCGTCTTAGCTACCGAGACTATGGCTATGTCATCTGCAAAGCCCACAATTGTAGTCCCGTTCGGCAATCGCAATCGAAGTACTCCATCGTACATAATGTTCCATAGTAGTGGCCCAAGTACAGAGCCCTGCGGGACACCCGCCGTCACTACGTATTCCTGCTCTCCTTCATCCGTTAGGTATATTACCTTCCTGTCCTGAAAGTAATTGTTCAGTATCTCCATTAAGTATGGCGGCGTAGCCATGTTAAAGAGGGCTCTCATAATCCGCCCCCAATTCGCTGAGTTGAACGCGTTTCTAACGTCAAGTGTGACAACCGCGCAGTATTCCTTGGTGCCAAATCTCCACCTTTCGCCCTCTATTGCATCTCTTGCAATGTCGACCACTCTTCTTATCGCGTCAATAGTGGATCGTCCTTTCCTAAATCCGTATTGCAGGTCCGAGAGAGCTCCTCCTGCCTCGGCACACGTCAGTAGTCGATTGTATATAATCCTCTCCAGTATTTTTCCCATCGTGTCAAGTAGACAGATGGGCCGATACGACGATGGTTCCCCTGGTGGTTTGCCAGGTTTTGGAATGAGAACCAATTTCTGCTTCTTCCATCTACGTGGAAAAACACCCTCGACGAAGCACTTGTGGAACACCTTGGCGAACATATCCGGTCTGAGCCGGATAGCCACCTTAAGTGCCCCATTTGGGATTCCGTCTGGCCCCGGTGTCTTCCTATCTCCTATTCCAGTGCATGCTGCGAGTACCTCCTCTCCTGTTACCTCGGGTATGGTATGAATGGCCTCCGGCTCCCTACTTATAAAAGTGTAGGGCTGGCCCCGTGGGAATAATGTACCAATGATCTCCCGTAGCAAAACTGGACAACCTAGTTTAGGCTGTTCTCGAGCACCGATTCTCTTGCAGACGACTCTGTACGCCGTCCCAAAAGGATTGATGTCAGCTTCCTGGCATATCCGCTGAAAGGATAGTTTCTTGCTCCTTTTAATGGCTCTTCTAAGTTGATGCCTTAGATCCTCATAGGCAGCCCGTTCGGCTTCCCATGTCGGTCTTCCTCTCGTACGCTGGGCCCGTCTTCTCGCCCCAAAGCATGCCGACCGCAGTCTTCGAATTTCGTCATTCCACCAGTAGCAGGGGGAACGTCCTCTACACACAGTTCTCCTAGGCATAGCAGCATCACATGCAGTGTTGAGCATTTGGTATACGCCACTCACTAATTCTTCGACCGTGTTGCCAGTCGTATGAAAAGACGACAGCATCAATCTATACGTCTCCTCGTCAAAGCGGGAGTCCTTCCATTTCGGTCCCGTAAACTTCGGCAATCCGTTTCCTCTCGTGTTGCGTCCAGTAACCGTCATCACGATTGCCTGATGGTCACTATTCGTGAAGTCCTCAGTTAGCCTCCACGCGGTCCGCGAAACAAGGCCATCGCTCACAAACGACAAATCTATTATTGAGCTCGATCCAGCTCTCCTAAATGTGCTTTCTCTTCCGTCATTCATCAGCGCCACAGGAAGGGAAGCGAACGTTTCCAAGAGGCAGCGACCCCTGGCGTTAGTATATCTACTACCCCATTCGGTCGCCCAAGCGTTGAAATCTCCTCCTATAATAACGGGGGTGTTCAAGCGCACGTGTGACGCCAGCCTCTCCAGCATATGTTGGAAGTCATCCATTGACCACCTCGGGGGAGCGTAACAGCTGTAGACGAAAACTCCCTTTATCCTGGCCATAACGAAACCAATGTCCCGCGCATAGGTTTGCTGGAAGGGTAATGAACCACAAATCCATATAGCCGCAGTACTAGATCCGTCCGTGATCCAAGTACTATTCCTCGGTACCCTATAAGGTTCGCTTATGATTGCGACATCGATATTCTCCTCCTTTACCCTCTGGACCAATAGGTCCTGGGCTGCTTCGCAATGGTTCAGATTAATCTGTATTAACCTCATCTCCTAGAACGTGATTTAAGAGCGCTAAGAAATTGCGGACACTTTCCGCTCCCCGCGATATGGTTGGCGGATTTCGGGTCGTCCACTTTGCAGAACATGCAAAGAGGTTCCCTTTCGCAATTTCTGGCAATATGCCCCTCCTGTCCGCACTTACGGCAAGTTCCAGAGCGGTCAACCTTACTCCTACACTGACGAGCCATGTGCCCAAACTGCAAACACCGGAAACATTTCGTCGGTATATTTCTCTCGCGAATCCTGCATATGACCCAGCCGATCCTAATTCTTCCTTCCTTCAGGAGAATAGCTGCAGCGTCCGCGTCAAGGCTCACTGTGGCAGTTTGCGTCCCACCATATGCCCTCCTAAGGGCAACTACGTCGAGCTTACCGAAAGTCTCGAGGGCTGGAATCTTCCGTAAAGCCTCATATACATCCTCCTTTTCCGTGATCTCGTCGATGTCCTTGATCTCAATTGTCCTCATATCCTTCAGAGTGCGAACGGACGCGCTATCTCCTAAGAGCTCTCCAATGGCTCCCCTAAAGTTCTCCGTGTGCTCCCCGCTCCTGCTTAGTTGGAGTAGTAAGCCACCCTTGACGGTTCTCCGAATTTTGGTCACATTTTCTCCTAATTCACAAAGCTTAGGGTCCGTTTTAACTCGCCTCAGAATGTCGGCATACGACGTATTATCTTTTGTCGCTATCACGATCGCATCTGGCTTCGTTTTCTTCTCCTGTGGTTTCTTGTTCCTCCTTTTTCTTTTCGTGACTTTCTGCCACCCTGGTTCTTCACTTAATACCTTAGTATCCTCCTGCCGGCTCAAGGTCACATCTGTAGTCTCCCTCATTGGAGCCCTTGGTGCAGGATTCGGAGTTCTCCTTTTTGGCGCAGGAATTTCAGAAGTCTCCTCATGTTTCCTCTTCGCCTCCTGGTTCCTCAACAAAGGCGATGTTTGTGTAGCTGAACTACTGCGGTCAGTCGCCTTGGTAGTTTGCCCCTGCAGCTCGCTTGCGTACAGGTCGTATAGGGTTTTGATAGAGTCAATCGCATCCCTCATCGGCTGATGGATTGACCTCCTTTTCCCATCCTCTAACATTTCAATCAGATTCCTGATTTGGTCGCCGAGTTGACCAAAAACACCACTGGCCGCTGACTTCGTGTCGCCTCGCGACGGTTCCGATCTCTGGACCACTAATTCCGAATCCTTCCCGTTAACTGGGGATCTCGGAGTTCGCGTGCTCTGTCCAAACGGGCTTATTTCCCGATTTCGCACCGGAGACCTCTGTATTTTCGAGCTCTGCCCAAAAGCATTCAGCTCCAAAGCGTTCATCTCACATGAACTCGTAGATTTATTAGTAGTTTTATTTTTATTCATCATTTTATTTGGGCCCCAACTCTCGGCCGCTGTCCTAATCCATCGTTGTAGTCGTCGCAAAAGACCCCGTGGTTATCTATGCATAAGCAGGGAGGCCACGCGAGGGTTGACACATAACCTCATGGGAATACGTGTTCAGAGCCAGGTCGACGTAAACCAGGGATTCGCATCTGGTCCTACAACACCAACTTAACGGTGATAAATCAGGAACGTACCGACAGACTTGCCATCATTTTAACGGGGCGGGGGCAATGACAGCATTAGCCCGACAGCCATTTCAGCCAGCTATCACACCGCCTACTAAAGTGCCGGAATACTGCCATCGTCAGCCTGTATCACCAATTCAAATCCAATTTCCGGTATACCATAATTAGAACCTTACCGGGCTCGGTTCTAATGCCCTAATCAAGGGCGTCGTAATTCGCCGCTTCGGTGGAACTGAGGGAACCACGGAGTCGTTACTCTCCTATTTTCCCATCTCTTGAGGGAACCCCCTGTGGGATGATGCCTAGTTAATGGCGGCATCGATTCGCCATGTCGCAGATAACGTCTTCGGTCACTTGTACCTTTTTGTAGTACGCCTCCGTATCTGCCGCTCTTGGTCGGGGACTGCTTATTGGTTATTCGCAGCTAACCTACCTGGGATAGGCCGTTCAGTTATCCGCCACCTACTGACCCCCATGGTAGCCCGAAGCTAAGCCCCATGAGTGCCAGAGTGTGTGTGTGTAAGTGTATGTGTGTTTCTGTGTCTGCCTGTATCTATGTTTGCTCCATTTTACCATACTCAAGGCCATTTGAAATTTCCTTTATTTTTTCTTTTTTTCTCTTGTGTTCGTTTGTTTGTTTCTTCAAATGTGTATGAAAAATGAAAAAAAAAAAATGTGTTGCAATACGGTTGTATCCTTAGCTAAATATGTGTGTATGTGTGCGTGTATGTTGTGTGTAAAAGTATCTCAAATAAAATATTAACAATATACAGCTGTTTTGTGTTGTTTTTGTTGGTATTGTTGTCTATTAAACACTCACGTAAAAACTCCAAAGACCTGTCGGCCTAAAAGCAAAATTTCGTCATATGCTTGCTTGCCTTCTTGTTGTTTCTCTGGAGTCTGTTCCTAACCTCTATTATTTTTTTGTTTTTGTTTTCGTTTTCCAATCCTAAATTCCTTTTTTTTCTCAGTTTTTATTCACGTTGTGTCCAAACAACAACAACAGTTCCAACTACAGCCTCATACTATACCGTACATGTGTGATCATGTGATGAAATTTGACCAACATTCTAGAGAGCTGGTTTGGCACAGTTTTACAGCAACAACAATAACAATAATAGCAGCAGTAAAAACATAACAAAACACTTTGCAACAAAAACAACTAACAACAATAACAATAACATAGTATTTCACAATTTCCGCACTTCTAACTCCATTTCAACAACAAAGAGTTTAAAATTCTAAAACGAAACGCAAAAAAAACTTCGAAAAACAACGAAACTTTAACGCAAAATTTATAATAAAAAAAAGAAAAAAAGTGAAAACGCAACATACGGCAACAAATGACGTTCAAAGTAGTCGCGAAAATGATACGAACGATACGATATCATACCATACCACTCGACTCTGCATTAAACTGAAGGCAAAGTATACAATACATTACGACATCATGCCTGCCATGTTAAGCTATGCTATGCTGTATCATAATAAAATACGATACTTTTGCTTAGACAGACATTTAAAAGTGTTCATTCATACAATTGTGTGCAAAGGAAGATGAAGGATTCTCCAAGAAAAATTTCTTAATTTACAACGGTGCTAACGAACTTCACCACGACGTCCATGAATCCAGGGGATTTATTTGGAATTTTTCAGAGCAGAAGAGCTCAGAATATTTGACGTATTATAGGGATAGAAATTCTGAGGTCCTCACTTATTTTAAAGGGAGGTTCCACACAGAGATTCTGAACATTTCATTTTCTGTCATTCTTGACTGAACTCCCCAGCATTAAGATTGTTCAATAACACAATAAATTTTGAAATCAGGTTGGTTTCCTTCTGTCCAAAACGGGTACACCAATTGGCCTTTAAAAAAAATGAAAGATTTTCAGACAAACGCCGTTTTTTGCATTAGATATCTGAAGTCGCCGTAGTCTAGTAGGTAGTATGTTGGCTTATTAGATGTAAAGCCAGGGTTCGAGCCCCAGGCCAGACATCAAAACAAAATACAAAAAAAGTATTTCTTCGGCGACTTCCTCTCAGCAGACTTCTGTCAAAAACTCGGAGAGTAAATAAAATTGCCATGAAAAGTTTCTCAAAAATCTGTCGTTCGGAGTCGACTTTAAAATTAACACACACAACTAAGTGGTGTAAGAAACTAGGACGTTGTACAATGGGTCAATTCGTCGCCGTAGTCTAGCGACTTCAAAAATATAAATTTTAATATCATTTCCATTCTCACAAAAATTAAAAAAAGCGCAAACAATTCCTAAGTATTAAAATATTAAAATAAAAAACAATGTTTTGTAATTTTCGTTGCATATTATTTCCTAATTTGATTTCATTCTTTCAACTTTACGACTTTTATTATGTTGTTAAAGAGCAAAAAAATATTTAATTTTATTTTAATCTTCTAACTTTTTATGGGCCTTTTTTCCTTTTTATGCTGTTCATACTCGTATCATTTCATTTCCTTAGATACGACATTGTGTGTCCGTAATACCGGGTCTATCAAGTTGGATTTTGTTTTTCAAATGCAAATTTAATACACACTTTAAAAGGCTACTTATCATATTTATTAATACACTAACTTCAAGCGGTAAGAGGATCTATATTTGTTGTGTACTGTTTAGGTACTTAAATGGCAGGGTTTACCTGTATATAAAGGCCTGTGAAAAAATGGGTAATGGGTTGTTGTGCTAATTGCAGTGTTGAGGAACCCATGCTATGATGCCTACCATAGATATCAGAGATCAGCAATGAGTACTTAAAAAGATGAGTAGAATCGAATTATGCCCATAATTTCTGATACTTATACGCATTCATACTTATTTTAATATAATGGAACCTCTACTCACATTCAATGTTTGAAGTATTCATCATATTCATACTGGACAACACCTATGATGTTGTTGATTTTGACTCTCCATGACTCAACATTTAAAAGAATCACAAAATAAGTATGATTCGCGTACGAACACTAAAATACTCACGAAATGGTTGTTTGTTCGCTCTGATTGCTGCTCGGTGTCTTTTTTGCTTATGTGTCTTTTTTCTTTTTTTGTAAATGCAACAACAACTAAGACTGTAAATTTTGATGAATGATTCCAGTCAATCGAATCACTTACAAGTATTTTTCTAAAGTTATGAATCTGAATCAAACATATTTCGAATGGTATCAGTTTGATGTCAACGTTGTACGCATACTCATTGCAACCTGTACTTATAAATCAACTTTGTATTGAGTAAGAATGAATCAGAGTACATAGTTAAATTTCAATATTGTTGACTCACTTATATTCAAAATTTCATGAGTGCTTATGAGTAGCGAAAAAGCGATTCATTGCTGATCTCTGATAGAGAGGTGGAACCATCTAGTCTATCCTAGGATGTTATCCTGTTAATGATATCGTCTCTAAGGATTCAAGAGAATCTTATTTAGATATTTTAGAGAGAAAATCAATCTCCATAAGTTTTTAAAATACGACAATTTATAGTGAAAGTTTTATTGATGCTCTCGAGTTTGAAACTAGTTTTGAGGTTTATTGTTTACACTTTCTCCTCTATAAATTTGTGGATATTGTCAGACCAATTTTGGAGTATGGATCCATTGTATGGTATCCTCACTATAATGTTTACAGCGAACACATCGAATCTGTTCAGAAACAATTTCTACTCTTCTGCTTGCGTGGCCTAGGATGGAATGACTTGGATATGCCTTCATATACTAGCAGACTGGCTTTAATAAAGCTGCCTACCCTTAAGGGTCGTCGAACAATGTTAAATATATCCTTCATGGTTAATCTGATCAATGGCAATATTTGCTGTGAATTTCTGTTAAGATCTGTTAAATTCAATGTTCCCGGTCATAACTTGCGCTGTTATAATCTTATTTATATTCAATTCTGCAGAACTAATTATGCTGTTGCTGATTCGTTAACTAGAATTTTCCGTCAATTTAATTATTTGTCAGACTTTGTTAATTTTTCTTTAAATTCTTGCGTTATAAAACGGAACATTATTGTTTTTCTTAATTCATCACTCTTTATATGTTTATTGTAACAATTACTTACATTTTAGTGGAAACTGTTTGCAATTCCATTTAATTTTATTCGTACCTATTTTTGTTATTAATCAGTAAGGAATTTGTCCATTGACTTAAATAAATAAAATGTTACTTTTAACTCCTTCAAATGCAGCAAGCCCCTTTCGAACGAATATGAATGAAAAATACTACTGCTGTTAGCAAAAGATTAGATAGGATTTTAAATTGAAAAAAAACAATAAATAGAGTTGGAGATAGATTGTGATACTCCTGATTTAAGCCTGCATGAAAGAGATATTGTCACCATAGTCTAGTAGGTAGTATGGTGGCTTAATAGAAGTCAGGCCACGGATCAAACCCCAGCTCAGACATCTAGAACAAAACGAAATGCTAAAGAAAATATTTCTTCAGCGGATTTGTGGCAAAAACTCTGAGAGTGAATAAAATTGCCATGAAAAGTTTCTCAGAAATGTGTCATTTAGAGTCGACTGTAAACTGTAGGTCCCAGCACTCTTGTATAAAATATCCCACACAACAAAAGCGATGTGAGAAACTAGGTCGTAATGCTGACTGAAGGGTTGTAATGACCAGCTATGATCATGATGATAATTGAGAAAATTTTATAGAATAACTTAAATGCCTTGTCTGATGCCTTGGAAGTGTCTATAGTCACGGCTTTCATCTTATCGGTAGCATTAGGCTTTGAAAATATTAGATACAGGACGAGCAAGTATCAGAACCATTACTGGAATACCAACCGGTACAGAAGACATGTTTATGTTACTATCCACAAGCACTCTCTTTACTGCGTGAGTCCTTGAGAAAATATTAGGCATAGTTACTGATACTCTTTCGAAATGGAACAGTGATTGATTGCTTTCTAATTTTTGCTTACAATTTGTGCTTAAAATTATGGTTTATGATGGTTTGAAAACGACATTTTCAATACTTTTAGGATCAGCGATCATGTCAAATTTTTACATTAAATTTTCTATTTAAATTCGCCATCGCTTACCAAGTGGTGCAGCTATATTATGACTACCTTGTGGCCTCCTTATTTACCCCTGTAAAAGCCATCTCACCGACAGAGAGTGCCACAACCTATACTATCCTTATTTGATTTGATATGACTCGATCATTTTAATTATAACCCCACTACCCAGAGGGAGCGGAATTTATTTTCATATTTAACAGAAGTCGCCGCAGTCTAGTAAGTAGTGTGTTGGCTTATTAGACGTAAGGCCACGGTTCAAACACCAGGTCAGACATCAAAACAAAAATATAAAAAATATTTCTTCGACGACTTCCTCTCAGCAGATTTCTGGCAAAAACTCTCTGAGAGTAAATAAAATTGCAATGAATAGTTTCTCAAAAATCAGTCGTTTGAAGTCGACTTTAAACTGTAGGTCCCGCCACTCATGTATAAAATTAACACACACAACATGAGTGGTGTAAGAAGCTAAGCTGTAATCCTAACTTAAGGGTTGTAATGGCCAATTGTATAAGTATGTATGCATGTCGAGAAAATTGGTGTCTTCGTAGTTCAGTATGTTGGCTTATTAGGCGCTAGGCCATGGTTCAAACCTCAGCTTAGTGATCAGAAACAAACGAAATATGAAAAAATATTTCTTCGGCGACTTCTTCTCAGCAGCCTTCTGGCAAAAACTAGAAGAGCGAATAAAATTGCCATGAAAAATTTCTCACAAATTAGTCGTGTAGGTGTCCCCATTCATTGTAAAAGTAACACACACAACATGAGTGATGTGAGAAGCTAGGTCGTAATCGTGACTAAAGGGTTGTAATGACGAATTAAGTAACAAGGCTTTGTTTGATATTTATTTTCGATTTTTATTAACAATTTTTTCAAAAATTATTCAATTTTTTTTTTGTATTTCCAATACATCTGAGAACCAAAAACTAATCTTACATTTGAATATAATCATTCAGTTTCTAACTACTTTATCCGTATATCATCCTTTTTTTTTGTTTTTATATTTTTTTGGGTCAGTCAGCCAGTACATACAAACATTATCTCTTTGAATGTTTATACGTATTTAAGGTTTCAAATCATTTTATTTTATTTCATTTCATTTCTTTTTTTTCAGTACAAGTACCGACTGAATTGTGGCTTTCAATGGCGTGTACGATATTTACGAGAGTATGAATATTCTCAACTTCTCCTTCTCGTTATCGTTATATTCACAAAGCACATCATCTCTCATCATTTGTCTGTGGGTTGGTTTCCTGAATTGTTTAGAAGTTTCGTTGGTGGTTGGCTGGCTAGCTGACTGGCAGGCTGGCTGGCTATTTGAATGACTTGCTTAGTTAATATGTGTGTCAGTGTCGGTTTCTGTTTAGTTCAACCGTAATTCTTAGAAATGTTGTTATTTTTCAGTATCCGAATCAACAAAAACAAAAACAAAAAAGGAAGAAGCTTTCTGTTCTTTTTAAGGGTTTTAATTTTTTTTTATCGTATTTACCTGAAAATGCCATTTTTAAAGCAATAGTTCGCCATTTTTTAATTGTATCTGCTTTTTTTCTCTAATTTTTTGTTATTTATTTTTCATTTTATTTATTTATTGTGTATGAGAACTCTTTTTAATAGTTTTTTAACGTTTCTGTCCGGAGAATAAATTCAAAGAAATTAATTGCTAAAGTGGCTGTTCATGTTTGTCGTACTACAATATATGACTTCGGAATTCTATGGATTTTATATTCCAATGTTTTAGTTTATGTCTTAAAAGTGAGGAAAAAAATTAGAGAATAAAACAACATTTAGTCTTCTATGAAACGTTATAAATAGGGAAAAATGCAGCTGAAAAAAATGCCAGAAATAAGATAAATTTGGCGGACTAAGACAGGCGTATCCCTTATTCTTTCCGCCACACGTTACTTACTTAGACTTTTGCATTTGGAAAGTACCCAGAATAGAAGGGCCTATGCTCCCTAGAGGAATAAAAGGAACAAGGGTATTGCATAAAAGAAATTCACAAATTCTCTGGCTGGAGTGGAGCAGAGCAGGTGATGGGTCTACTGTAGTCGGTTCTAGAGGCCATTGCAGTTGAATCTATTCCGAGACTATTGCAGTTTGATCTGTCATTTCCTGGAGGTTACTACTTTTGTGAGTAAGTGTTGGATGTAGTGGTGACTTAGACCAGTAGACTGCGTTTTGGTTTATTAGACGTAAGGCACGCTTCAGGTCAGACGTCACGAAAACGAAATATGAAAAAATAAAACGGTGACTTCCTCTCAGCAGATTTCTGCAAAAACTCTGAGAGTAAATAAAATTGCTATGAAAAGTCTTTCAATGTTTGATGGCCGTTTAATTAGCTGAAATAGTGACGTCAATTGGCCGCCAAGAAGCTGCGATTTGAGTGTTATGTGTTATGCCGATAAACCGCAGACAATTGAGTATTTGAAAGCCAACATTCGTGATACCATTGTCGAGATACGAACCCATACACTCGAAAAACGGTACGAATATTGGTCCAATCGAATAGGGTACTACCAGGTCAGCCGCGGCATTATTCTGGCAAAAACTATGAAAGTGAAATAAAATTGCAATGTAAAGTTTCTCGAAAATCTGTTCTTCGGAGTTGACTTAAAACTGTAGGTCCCGCCACTCATGTGTAAAATTAACACACACTCAACATAAGTGGTGTTAAAATTTAGGTCCTAATCCTGACTAAATGTTTGTAATGACCAATTATGTATGTAGTATGTGTAGTGATGAAGAGCTTTAACCAACTGAGACCTTATACGTTTGTTATTGATGTTATCCTCTTTGGAAGTTTCCCAAAAAAAAATATATTATTAGGTCTGCATTAAGCACTCAGTATAATTAAAATTAATTCGAAAACTGTGGTGAACTTAAGCTCGCCTATGTTGGTGTTTGAACCTGGTTATTCTGGTTTTTAGTCAACCACTTTAACTACTACTTAACACCACCACTAATTCCGCCGACTGTCTTGCGAGCTTTTTTTAATGTAAAACAGTTGCATAACGCTGTGAACGATGATCCTGAGCATAGCTTCCCTGGGTCCTATAAGATACAGTTGTAACTCCGTTATTTCATCATACACCTGACTGGGATTTCTCAACTTTCATTATAGTTTTATGAAGATGTGCATTTTTTTCAAATCACTTTTGGCTAGACGTTCTGTTCACAGAATCTTGGTGTCCAAGAAACCTTAATCCCATCCGGGTACCCATGCGCCCATGACAAAGAAAATATCTTTTTTTTTTCAACATTATCGCTCCTACAGTTTGGCATGGTGGGTTTATTATCCCATATTTTTCTTTTTTTCGACTTCTTTGTAAATAAGTGAAGTTTTTTTTACAACATTTGATTGATAATCCTCAGAGGAATGCCAATCTCACGCAGTAATCCAATCAAATTTTCCGCTTTACCAGTCTTTGTATAGAAGTAGGCTTTGTTGTTAGTTCTGTGTTCAGGAACCCATATGGGAGTAAGCTTCCTATCTTCTGCGGAAACACCCAACATTTTAGGATAATCTCAGATGTAATGCACATGTTATCTATGAATCTAATTGCTGAACCCGGTCTGTGTCCATTCCATATAATCTGACAACGAATTCACAAAACGGCAGTGTTTATAGCAATTATTTCAGCACGAGTGTGCAGTGCTTCTGAAAAGTATCATTTTTGTCGCATGATGTGCGTCAGAGATCATCATTTTTTCGCTACTCAACCACTCATGAGTCAACAATATTGAAATTCAGGTACTCTGATTCATTCGTACTCACTACAATGTTGATTTATAAGTACAGGTTGCAATGAGTATGAGTTCAAAGTTGACATCAAACTCATACCATTCGAAATATGTTTGATTAATAAGCCTACTCATTTAGATTCATAACTTCAGAAAAATTCTTATAAAACTTATAAATGATTCGAGTCACTCAAATCATTCAACAAAATTTACAGTCTTAGTTATTGTTGCATTTACAAAAAGACAGAGCAGCAAACAGAACAAACACATAACCATTTAGCGAGTATTTTAGTGTTCGTAAGCGATTCATACTTATTTTGTGATTCTTGTAAATATTGAGTCATGAAGAGTCGAAATCAACAACATCATACGCGTTGTTCTTTGGCTGCTGTAAACCATTATTATATACTTAGTATTCAAGTTTTAAAATCAAATCAAGTTGGTACCAATGAGTATATTCCGATATGCTAGATTTTGGCCTGGTCATGAATTATTTACTTCCAATCTCTAGAGGTGCTTTGTCTCAATACTGCCTGATGATTACATAAGCACTGTTTCGTCTCCTCGTAAGTCAAACGTTTTACAAATTATGGTTTGCAATCATTTGATGAAAATGCCTGCCAAAATCCGTTACGATTACGAGTGATGCTAGACGGTAAAACCTGTAGACAATGCGGAATTAATGATGCAGAGAGACTTCAATTATATTCGAAGGCGAATTGGTCACTTCATGCTCCAATATCAGTCTCGAAATGAAGGCAATTTTTTGCTCATTTTTTAACGAAAGTTGCAACAAACCTGCAGTCTGATTTTCAGCTGCCTTTACAGGAGTCTTACTTTAAGTTAAAGCCTCTTGGCTCATAGTCGAGATCGGATAATATGGACTTGCAAGTAAGCTCTCAGGTGTCCGTACATGTGGTATCACAACTGGTCGATTATTGTGCTTAAGTCAACTTTGATTGAAGTCGCAGTGGTCTAGTAGGTAATGTGTTGGCTTATTAGACGTGAGGCCTCGGTTCAAACCCCAGGTCAGGCATCTCCAACTAAACGAAATATGAAGAATATACTTCTTCGGCGACTTCCTCTCAGCAGATTTCTGGCAAAACCTCTGAGAGTAAATAAAATTGCCATGAAAAGTTTCTCAAAAATCTGTCGTTCGGAGTCGACTTAAAACTGTAGATCCCGCCACTCATGTATAAAAATTAACACACAGAACGTAAGTAGTGTGAGAAACTAGATCGTAATCCTGATTAAAGGGTTGTAATGAAATATTATGTATGTATGTATGTATTCAATTTTGATTTTATTAGAGCTACCACGACCTCCCATACTGTGTCAAATGAAAAAATCTGCATCTCCACCACCGTATCTATTATGTTCAAAACACTTCAACTATTGACACTGAGTAACAGGGGTTTTGGTCTCTTGAAATCCATTGCCAAATCAGATTCCTTTTGTCAGCTTTTATGTGGATTTATGAAAGTCATAACAATTCATTGAAAATTATTTGACATTTGCCAGCCAAGTTAATCAATATTTCTACAAATTAATCTAAATTGCTTCTAAGTACGCTTAACGTCTGCAGCTATACAGCACAACATAATGAAGCAGCGCCATACATGACTATTGGCTGCATTGTCCTTGAACACTCTCACCTACAATGCATTATAGTTTCCTTTGGGCTTTTAAGCCACCTATGGCTGGACATCAATGACTTTTCTTAAGTACATGCAACATGGTTTCATGATTTGCTTTTTTTGTTGTTGTTTTTAGTGGATTTTTTAAACAAAGTTACAAGGAATTTTGTAATAGGCCATAATATTTGATGATATATGGAAACTTGGCGATAAACGGCACATCAAAACAATCTACATACGGCACGGCACGCAAAAACGTAGAATAAAGTTTCAAATGAAAAGGATCACATTCGCATGTGTGTCTGTCTGTCTGTCTCTCTCTCTGTATATCTGTATAGTTGTGTGGACGTATGACTCCGTCTTAATCGTAGTAGGATGAGTACAGAAACTCATAAAAATGTACTTTATGAGTCTTAAGATTTTTAGACCCTTTTTTCTGCGTGCGCTTCTTTTTGTATTTTTGGTTTTGTACCCTATTTTAATTGCTAAAGCAGAAATCTCGGACACAAAGTGCAATTAAACGAACAACAACGAGATGAAAAGCAACAATAACAACAGCAGTGGCAGCAACAGCAGTCGCAGCAACAGCAACAGAAAAATTGACTTCAATAATTTGTGCGTTTTTCGAGTGAAGAATAAAAAGGAGAAAAAAAAACGGCACCTAAAAAAGGAGTGTGAATATGTGATAACGTGGCTCTAGGTATTGGTTAGTGAGGAGGGTAATGAATGCAGAATAAAAATTAACGAAAGAAAAAAAAACTAAAACACACAACAAAACAAATTTACGTTTGCTGTCAAAAGTCTGCAATGGAGTGTATTTAATATTTTTCAGCGTGTTTTAACTTTTCATGTTGTGTCATCGTCATCATCAGCATCATCATCGTGATCATCATCATAATCATCAGTAGTTTCAGCTTTAGCGGAGTTTAGCAAAGCATTCGGTTTTAATCCTTTTCAAAGCAGCAAAGCAGCAACATCATTACGATCATTGCTTTGCAGTACACAGGCGAATAGAGACGATTTAAGTCGCCACAACAGCTTCAACACTACCACAAGCACCACTAACAATAACGACAACAACGACAACATAACAACAAAAATATTAGTAAGCATCCCAAAAACCGAGCGCACATTAAGTCAAGAAGTAAACGCATTGAAGTATACAAATTCAACAATAGCAACAACAGTAACAGCAAATATTCATACACCAACAATGATTTCAACAATAATAAAATTAAACTTAAGACAGAAATAAAACAACAACAACAACAACAACAGTAACAGCAACAAGAAACTGTTGAAAATAAATGGAAACAAAAATTATTTCGTTTTTTTTTTGTTTTTTCTCATTCATTCTGTTCGTTCGTATGTTTTTTTTTTCTTCTGGTGTTTTTACTTGAAATGTTGCTTAAAAGCATTTGTGGCAAATTTTCGACAAATGAATCCCCGATACAACCTCATCAACATTTTTATTGTTTGTGAACAGAACAGCAGGAAAAAAACGAAGCAAAAAAACTTCAACTCAAATGAAAGATTTGCTTGGGCATAAGAGAAGGCAGCATTAACATTAAGAACGTACAGTTGAAGGTGGCAGATTAGTAGCATACTATGAAATATTTTTTTATATCTTAATGGAGGAGCATCACAGTGTAACTCCAGTGAAACTCAATTACCGTTCACTCTTGTTCCTTCTTTAGAGATTTTTCTAACAAAGGAAATGTAATTTAAGTATTCAAACTACAGCATTTTGTTCGCTTGATATTAGGACCCTGAGAACGGTTTCAATGTATCAATTTCTATATAAAACTAGCTGTACCCTGCGCTCGTTGCCGCGCCACCAACTAAAATAAATTTGAAGGAAAGATATTACACAAATGTCTAATTAATTTTGAATTATTTTATTGATTTTGTTTCCTGTTGTACTGATGTTTCAGATGAACGAGCCTCAGTAGAACGCATTCAATCAGTTTCTAATCTCACTTCTAGTTGTTCAAGTGGTTCAAGCGAACGGGTCTCAGCGGCATATACTCGAAGAAGGCTCGTAATGCTCTTTTCTGCCGTTCTTGAGGTGTACGTCGACCAATTGCTTGTCATTCATTTTTAATAATTTTCTGTGACGCTGTCCATCGGAAATAAATCGCACCAACCTTCGTCGATTCATTTAATTCATTTTGGGTAATTTTTGGTGGCACCTCCTATCGGAAATTAATCGCGCCAATTTAGAAACCTTCCCCGGCTCATGCGCAACAACTTTGCTAAAGATCATAACATGATCAAATGCATAGTTTACGATTCTATAAGGTACATACAAACAAACATTCATTTTTCTATATATAGACTATGGGAGGTGACACGCCCACTATAGCCAATCCGCCCATTTTGTTCATATATATGTACGTCAAAGTTGTTAATACAAAATTTGAGGACTCTAGCTGTTGCAGTTTGTGAGATATGCGACATTCAATACTTATTGGGTATGTGGGCGTGGCACCTCGCCTGCTTGAAATTTTAAAATTAAAAGTAGCCTATAGTTCCTTCCAGACATACAGGAAGGTACTGTTAAATTTAATTAAATTTCAAGAAAATCGGTCCAGCCTTTTAGCCGTCTATAGACTTCAAATAAACAAACAAACCCACAAACAAATAAACACACATTCATTTTTATATATATGAAGATTGAGATATAAGAAGATTGAGATAACAGAATCTCTAAACAACTCCACCTAAAACTCCCACGATGATTTCATAGCCGTTGGGCATTTGTTCCCATAACCCCGCTTTGAGGTATATGGCTTCCACAAAGCATTTCGATCTTAAACATTTTGCTGCTGTTATTTTCGTAACTTCCCATACAAGATTACAGTGTCCTAGTCCTCAGAGAAAGGTACATCCACAAATATTTTTTTTTGGCTGGCTACGGCTGCGAACACTGGCAAAAACTCTCTGAGAGTTAATAACATTGCCATGAAAGTTGCTCAAATATTTGTCGTTCGTAGTCGACTTTAAACTGCAGGTCGCGCCACTCATGTATAAAATTAACACACACAACATAGGCGGTGCGCGAAGCTAGTTCGTAATTTTGACTAAAGGGTTGTAATGATCAATTTTGTATGTTATGTATGATAATTAATATTCGCTTAATATTAGTACCCTGGCAACGGTTCTAATTACGTGATCTTTCAACATACTTTTGCAGAAAATCTGAACAAATGACTTCAATAATGCATTTTCACCTTATACGTTTTGCTACTATTTGTTTTACGACTTTCCACAGTAGACCACTCTAGTACCTTACTATGTATACAGAAGACGTTGTGGTTGTCCATATAACAATGTTTCACTACCATACAACACAGTTCACTTTCCACATGCCGTGAATATTCTAAGCCTGGTTAGTTTGGATATTTGTCAGTTTCCTCATACTGATTTGTATCTACCACTTTATTTAAAATTGTTTATTTATTTAAATTTCTTCCTAAATAGCGCCGCCTTTGCTTCCTAGATAGCAGAACATTCTACATACTAGACTGGTTGGTCTTGTAGTATGACGTTATCAGTGATAACGTTGTTAATTTACAAGACATTGGTCGCTAATCTTTTCAAGTTTTGTAATTTTGCTTGAATATTAAACATCTTGCTCGAGACTGGAGAAATAAAAACGGCATGACCCAATACTCGAATTGAAGTGAAACTCTTAGTGTAATTCTTCTCTCTGAACAGACTTCACTCATGATATCATCCTGTACGATGATGAATAGATTGTTTTACTCCAGCCCGTTGTGAAGGACTGTGAGAACTGCAGCTACATACTTAAGTTTGACGATTCGAATTACTTTCTAGAGTACTATTTTTCTTTTCAATACTTTCCATAAGACAGTTCGCTCAACAATATCGAAGGCTTTCTTGAAATCTACGAACAAGAAGTACTGGGGAGTACATATGGTAATTCAAGTAAATGTTGTATTATGAGGCGTATAGTGTTTTTTGATCTACACAATTCCTTTTTGGCTAAACAACTGCCTATTTATTTCGTAAATTTTGTCTTATTTTTACTTTGAAGCCTTTCCTGTATAGGAAGTTCTAGGTAGGTAGGTTGGAGTGGTATCTTTGACACCAAAAGGCTCACTTGATGCTCGTTGTGCTGCCGCGGTTAAGCGTAATCCCCGTACGGATCAAATTTCACCGGAAACTACACACTAAAAGTATGAATCCCCTAAGCTGGTAACCAGCCTGAAAGTTTTATTGACTGCTAATAATTGGTTTTATTGTTTACACGAGTACTTTCTTTCCATTTGTTGATAAAATAATGATTGAATTAATCTCCTACAGAAGAGCACTTAAACACTTTTTGATATATCAGTAGCATGGTTATATCAAGCAGTTGGACTGAATACAACGTCCACAACAGTCTATAAACAAAATATACGTTTGAGCGCTTAACTACCATATGGAAAAGTCCAAGTTAAACGAGGTAAACAAGAATAAGAATTGATGATGTCTGAGTGAAATAAACCCTTCTAAATGGAAGTTAAACATGACTACCAAATACCAACATAACACTGGAATTACAATTGTAAGCGGCTGGTGGTCAGCGGGCTCGATTATTTTTTCAGGCAAAAGTCCTCAAAATTCTTCGGGTACGAATTTTAATTTTCTCTGACAATCAAGTAACAATCAGGGCTCCAGTTTTCCAAGTAGCAACATGACCTTAGTTCTCCGACGTTCCTTTTTACGGCACCTGCACTGATCACATTACCCTTCTACTTCATATACTTTCGATCTGGAAACTTTTAGAATTTTTTGTTAATTTGCTATTTTCTCTCTCCCTATGAAGTTGTGTTATTATAATGCTAATGTTCTTATTTTTTATTTGTTTTTCTTGTCCTTTTTCTGAGTGTTTATTCTGTCTTTGAATCGATACAATAAACGTCGACCCTCTGAAAATATATGGTAAGAAAAGCCAATTACAGTAGACTATTAAGAAGAGAAATGCATATTATGAAGTCGGCGTAACCTGGTAGGCTGCATTGCTTATTAGACGTGAGGGCTAACCTTAGATCCGACATCTCCAATAAATAGAAATACGAAAAAATATTTATTCGGCGGCTTCTTAAGATTTCTGGCAAAAAATCTGAGAGAAAGTAAATTGCCAGTTTCTCTAAAATCTGTCGTTCGGATTCGACTTTAAACTACAAGTCCCGCCACTCATGTATAAACACATAACACAACATAAGTGGTTTAAGAAGCTAGGTTGTTATGAGAGATCAGCAATGAGTATTCAAAAAGATGAGTAGAATCGAATCATATTCATAATTTCTGATACTTATACGCATCCATACTTATTTTAGTAACATAGAACCTCTACTGATATTTAAAATTTGAAGTACTCATCATATTCATAATTAACAATATATATGATGTTGTTGATTTCGACTCTCCATAACTCAACATATACAAAAATCACAAAATAACTATGATTCGCGTACGAGGACTGAAATACTTACTAGAAGGTTCTGTGTTTGCTCTGCTTATGTGTATTTTTTCTTTTGTTGTAAAGCTACAATACTGTAAATTTTAATGAATGAATCGAGTCACTCAAATCAATTATAAGTATTATTCTAAAGTTATGAATCTAAATGAGTAGACTTATGAATCAAACATATTTCGAATGATATGAGTTTGATGTCAACGTTGTACTCATACTCATTATACTCATACTTATAAATCAACGTTGTAGTGAGTACGAATGAATCAGAGTACATACTTAAATTTCAATATTGTTGACTCACTTACATACATACATAATTGGTCATTACAACCCTTCAGTCAGGATTACGACCTAGTTTCTCACACCACTTATGTTGTGTGTGTTAATTTTATACATGAGTGGCGGGACCTACAGTTTAAAGTCGACTCCGAACGACAGATTTTTGAGAAATTTTTCACGGCAGTTTTATTTACTCTCAGAGTTTTTGCCAGAAATCTGCTGAGAGGAAGTCGCCGAAGAAATACTTTTTGTATTTTATTTTGATGTCTGGGGCTCGAACCCTGGCTTTTCGTCTAATAAGCCAACACACTACCTACTAGACCACGTTGACTCACTTACAATATTCAAAATTTCATGAGTGCTTATGAGTAGCGAAAAAACGATTGATTGCTTATATCTGGTCATTATCCTGACCGAAGGGTTGTATGTATGAATATTATGGTGTGTTAATTTAAAGGCCGGCTGAGAGTGAGTCGTTTTTACATGAACAAGAAATCCTAAGCTATAAGGGGTTACATCTTCGAATCAGTATGTCTCGAAACTATTACATCTTGCTCATGGACAACCAATGTTCAATCAGTTTGTGTGGAATCTGGAGGTGGTCTGTGCTATACAAATGGAAAATACGAACAATATGGTTAAAATCATCATAAAAGTATCGCCAACGATTGAAACCTCAGTGTCCTCTGTCCTGTCCTGAAAAAGGGAGACCCTACGATATGCGCCAACGACAGGGATATAAGTCTTCTCCCTATCGCATATAAGGTTCTTACAGGCGTATTGTGTGAACGACTGGAGCCACTCGTCAAAACACTGATTGGACCTTATCAGTGCGGCTTCAGACCTGGCAAGTCCACCATCGAACAGATCTTCACACTACGCCAAATCCTGGAAAAGACCCACGAAAAACAAGTCGACACAAAGCATCTTTTTGTCGACTATAAGGCAGCCTTCGATAGCCCCATAAGGGATCGTGTTTTTGCCGCAATGTCTGAGCTCGGCATACCTGCGAAGCTGATAAGGTTATGCAGAATGACGTTGAGCAATTCATGCAGCTCCGTCAAGGTAGGAAAGAACCTCTCTCAACCTTTTGATACCGTGCGAAGTTTCAGAGAAGGTGGCCCTTTATCATGCGACCTCTTCAACTTTGTCATGGATAGTGTTCTGGGAAAGACGGGAGTGCATCGTAATGGCACTATTTTTCAAAAAAGTGTCCAGTTGCATGCGTACGCTGACGACATTGACATCATAGGGCGTACCAAGCGAGATGTTACTGCTGCCTTTAGTGCTATTGAACGGGAGTTTAGTAAGATGGGTCTGGCAGTAAATGAAGGCAAAACAAAGTATATGTTATCGTGAAGTCGAGACGCGTGGCGTATTGATTCTCAGATTACGGCCGATAACTTTATTTTTGATGCAGTCAAGGAATTTATTTATCTTGGCTCCGCCGTTACCACCAAAAATGATGTCAGTCTGGAGATCTAGCGCAGTATCACTCTTGCCAACAGGTGCTACTATGGTCTCAATAGGCAATTGAGTAGCAGAGACCTCTCTCGTGCGACAAAACTAGCACTCTACAAGACGTGCTTCTTTATGGCGCAGAGGCATGGACCCTATTAAGTACTGATGCAGCAGGCTTGAGAGTGTTCGAGAGAAAAGTACTACGGAAGATCTTCGGTCCTGTACGAGTTGGCGATGATTTCCGCATCCGTACCAACAATGAGCTGTATGGGCTCCTCAACGACATAAACGTTGTGCATCGTATTAATATCCAACGGCTGCGCTGGCTCGGCCATGTCGTTCGAATGGAGGATGATGCTCCGGCGAGACGGGTATTTGATGCGGGGATCTGCGGAAGTCGGCGAAGAGGACGACCTTTTATCCGTTGGAAGGACCAAATCGAGGAAGCCCTTTCATTGATTGGTGTGACCAACTGGTGTAGACGCGCAAGAAGCAGAGGCGCCTGGAAGGATGTGTTGCGGCAGGCCGAAATGAGGCTTTGTCAGCAGAATGGGACGTTATAGATAATTATGAATTTACTAGATAAACGACAATTCAAAAAAAAAATTCCTGTGCTCCTTACTGAACAAACAGGAACATCGTAATGTGATGGCTTAATAGAAACTACTTCTCTTGATAATTTATTAACAAAAAATAGAAGAAATATAGAGGAAGGGCAAGAAAATAACAGTCCTTGCTGCTAAGCTTAAGATTTCTGAGAAATCTTTGATGGATTATAAATTAAAATGCACAGTTTGCTTATCCCTACAATATTTAATTATTTTCATGATTCTGTCAGTCAACACCGGAACTCAAGCTAAATAAGGTGAGCAGCGAAAACGTTCATTCAGAATGAAGCGAAAATAAATTTACGTTTCTTATTTGCTGTTAGAAAACAACAACAATAACAAAAATAAAAAATACAATATTTCGTAAGTTTATTCTGACATGAAGAGATAACGTCAAGCACGGTATATACATACTTCTGCTCAATCTTGTTCTAATATAAGCTGGGGAAGACGGATACATACTACAGTAGCCGTACCCATTTCAACGCACACGTACACACTCTTCACTTTATCTTCTTCAAATGGATAAATTGAATTCAAGAATGTAATTCAAGCAGAAGTTATTGTAGTTGTGTTCGCAACAGATTCTACTTGAAAATTCTAACACCAACACTGTTAACGAAGACTTAAGTTTTGGCCAGCAATTGGGACTGAAAAAAGGGAAAGAAAAGAAGGAGAGAAGAAATATTTATTTTCTGTTGTCTGCGTTTGAGATTCTTTAAGTGTTTCTCACTGTTTGGCAAGTAGATTTCATTAACAACGCGTACTAGTGCTAGTGTGGCAAATGCTCAGTAAACTGTCTCCTCTAAATCATTGGAAATCACACGAAGGTGTAGTATAATCGTAAACTTCGAAGGTAAACTTAAAAAAGGAGATCATTGAGCACAATTTAATTTTTAATTTTTGTTCTTTGAAATGTGTTTTCAGTTATTAAACGTCAATTCTTAGAATTTGGAAATACATTCTGTTTTCATTCTCATTTATGGTGTACAAAGCGCCTGCGCCACCATTACCACACGGTCACGGTGCTATTGTTTTAGTTTTTAATGTTCAAGTCATTGTATTTGTATTTCATTTTATCTTGTCACTCTGGATCCCTTAAAAAACGTGGAATAAAATTTGTCTGGAATGTTAATGATTCAAGGTTTTGTGGTGAATTCGAGTTGTTGGTATTACTTAAGGATTGTTTAGATGCAGCGTAATAGGAATGTCTGCAATTGTGTCCTAAATTGAAAAGGAAATACCACAAGATATGATGCCTTAAAAGTATTGTTTAGTCACCATTTTAATCAGTAGGTTGCACTCAATACTAATGTGGTTTATTTACAAGTACTAAAGGAGCATGTGGGAATATTTATTAATATCATAAGCCCCTCTAACAAAGTTTTTGAATTTCCTACGTCGTGTATTACTTACCGTAAAAGCAGCGAACATAAGCAAATTTTTTTATTGAGTAACATACTACCTGTCTTGGTGATAATAAGAAAAAATAAGAGCTCCATCAGTCGCCGTAGTCTAGTAGGTAGTGTGTTGGCTTATTAGACGTAAAGCCAGGGTTCGAGCCCCAGGCCAGACATCAAAACAAAATACAAAAAGTATTTCTTCGGCGACTTTCTTTCAGCAGATTTCTGGTAAAAATTCGAAGAGTCGTTCGGAGTCGACTTTAAACTGTAGGTCCCACCACTCATGTATAAAATTAACACACACAACATAAGTGGGGTGAGAAACTCGGTCGTCATCCTGACTAAAGGGTTGTAATGAATGTATGTATGTATGTATGTATGTATACCAGGACAGAGTATAATACCGGGTAACTATAGAGTGGATAAACTAACTATAGAGTGGATAACACTAACATTGGTATTCAGATGCTCCGACTGGGTGATAACGGACAATTGTAGCATTACAATGGATCCTACGTGGACTAAGTGTGTCCATCGAACTTCTTTGGGTGGACAGTCACCTCCAGCTGTCTAGCCACCAAACTATGGTTTAGATTGATCTCCAGCAAAACGAAATTTGAAAAATATTTCAACGGCGACTTCCTCTCAGCAGATTTCTGGCAAAAACTCTGAGAGTAAATGAAATTGCCTTAAAAAAGTTTCTCAAAAATTCGTCGTTCGAAGTCGACTTTAAACTGTAAGTCCCGCCACTCATGTATAAAATTAACGCGCGCAACATAAGTGGTGTGAGAAGCGCTAGGTCGTCATCTTGATTGAAGGGTTGTAACGACCAGTTGTATATGTTGACTCAAAATGTTGCTAACTGGACTATCAGGCGTTAAACTACTTCAACTCTAGTGATGACATACCATCTAAAGCAGAAAACAGACTCGTAGTTGAGACTCGTAACCAAGCTTTTATCAAAGCTTACAAGCTTATAAAATAATTAGAGGCTCTACCATCACCGAATTTAGTTTTCCTTTGCAAGGCATTACCAACACGACCCTCGTATATTAAATAATGACAAAATTTCGTCTCATTACCCAGTCACTTTAGTCGATTGCTTCTTTATTGCTTTTTGCAATTTTTAATTTTTTTTTATAGTTGTTGTTATAGCTGTTGTTGTAGTGTTGCCATCACCTTTGTCGTTGAACTTTATGTGTCCATAAACATTTTCATTTTAATGATTTTCAATTTTTTTCTTTTTTTTCGTACATTTTATTATTACGCATCACTTTTTTCACTTTTTTCTTTTTGGCTTTTGTTCTGAAACTTTTTAAAAAGAGTTTTTTTTTTGTTTTTGTAATGCTGTTGGCTTTACAAAAAACGAAATGAAACGATTTTTTGTTTTCCTGTTGATCCTTTTTTTCCTGCCAATGTGCCAATGCCGCCGCCGCCGCCGCTGTAAAACATTTTGAGTCACTCGCTATTTATTGTGCGTTGCTTATGACAGTATGAGACCCACTTTATGGAGTGGATTGTGGATTTACGTACTGTTGGCCAAGTGTTTTAAACCAGTTGGGTTTACATGAGTTTTTCTTGGAAACATTAATAATTGAATTAAAAGTCACATTTTTCTCTTCTTCTTTCTCTTCTTCTTTTTCATTATCCTCTTCTTCTCTGGCCACATTATTTGGGAATGAGCAACATTTTAGTGTGATGAGTGTTTATTTGTGCTTTTTACAATTTTATTGTAGTGGAGAGGTTTGAAGTCGCGCACTTAAAAAAATTAAGTACGAAAATATTTTTAAAATTTTTGAAAGATTGATGCTTCTATTATTTAATGGATAATGAAATGTTGAATTAAATTTCGTGTGCATTATGGAAACATATCAAAAAAGGGACTGCCCTCTGTCGATAAGGTTAAGCACGCTAGAAATACTACAGGTGTTCGCTGTCAGTTAAGTTATTACGAGGGCGGTGAGTATTACTGCCTTAAAATACTAGTCCATCACAGTTGTATAAAAACTACAAAGAAGTGTAATTTTTTAGTTGTAATCTTAACTAACTTACATACATAAATACATAACTGGTCATTACAACCCTTTAGTCAGACGACCTAGCTTCTCACACCACTTATGTTGTGTATTTTAATTTTACACATCAGCGGCGTTACCTACAGTTTTAAGACGATTCCGAATATCAGTTTTTTTTTTTGAAAAACTTTTCATGGCAATTTTATTTACTCTCAGAGTTATCGCCAAAAATCTGCTGAGAAGAAGTCGCCGCAGAAATATTTTTTTTTTCAAATTTCGTTTTGATGTCTGAGGCTTTGAACCGTGGTCTTGCGTCTAATAAGCCAGCACACTATACATGTTCCTCTTACTCCTCTAGGAAGCAAAGGGCCGCAACAAGTTGGTTCCAATGAGCTCGATCGTCAGCGCGGTGTTTGACTTCGTTCCACTGTAGACGTAGTTTGGACAATTCGATTGTGATTTGGCGTTTCCAGGTGTGTGATGGTCGTCCGATGCGCCTGCTTCCATGGGGGTTCCAATCTATGGCTTTCCTTATGATGTCATCTAATGGCTTGCGAAGAGTGTGCCCAAGCCAACCCCACTTGCGTTTTCTTATTTCCATCTCTATTGGTTGCTGGTTTGTATCTGACCAGAGTTGGGCATTGGATATTATGGAGGACCAGTAAACACGTATGATTCTACGCAGGCATTTGTTAACGAATACTTGAAGAGACTGGGAATCTCGGGGTGCCATATTCCACGTTTCGCAACCGTAAAGTAATGTGGATTTGACGTTGGAGTTAAAAATTTTAATTTTGGTGCGTCTCGATATGTTAGATGATTTTCAAACGGGATTAAGTTGGACAACATCTGCTGATGAACCGCCGGATTTATCGATTATACTGCTTAGATAGCGGAAGGACTCCACTTCATCAATTTCCTTGCCGTATATTAAGAATTTCCCCGTTGCGTTAGCATTCATTCTGAATGATTTGGTTTTGTGGATACTCATCTTAAATCCAGTTAAATTTGCGGTTTCGCTAACTAGATCAAGTTTTAACTGCATGTCGGAGAAAGAATGGCTCAATAAGCATATGTCATCCGTTGGTCTAGGTCTTCTAATATGTCTTGTAGACCCCATGTAATCCCTCTCTTATGATTTGTTGCAGCACACTACTTTCTGGACTAATTTTACTTAAATAAATAATTAACGTAGGACAATGACAGAAAAAATGGGTCGATATTTTGTCGTAGCAGGCTATTTGCGTAATCGTAGACTGGAGTCATTTAACCCATTTCTTTTTTAAATGTCGTCAGAAAGTATCATTACTGCTCGCTTTAGATTGGCCATTCACTTACTTACTTACTTACTTAAATGGCCATTTATCATCCTTCCAGACGCCTGTGATACCTGCGGGCCTTTGCCAGTTGGTCATACCAATTGTTGACAGGACCACCTCAATTTAGTCCTACCATAGCTCGTTCTCTACGCCGACTAAAGCTGATCCTGGCATTTAATGCCCATCTCGCCGGGATATACTCTGCCATCCGAACGACATGACTGAGGCAGCGCAGACGCTGAAGGTTAATGCGCTGTATAACCCCCATGTTGTTGAGAAGCTCATTCAGCTGACTATTGGATCGGTTGACGTAATCATCTTCAACTCGCACTGAACTGAACAGCTAACGTGAGACTTTTCTCTCAAATACTCTCAAGGCTGCTACATCGGTACTTAAAAGCGTCTATTCGTCTGCGTCATAGAGAAGCACGCAAAGGATTAGCAACTTGTAGAGTCATACGAGAGAGATCTCTTTTAATTAATTGCCAATTGAGACTTCAGTAGCAGCTGTTGGAGACAATATATATACTTCGCTTTGTCCTTATTTACTGCCAGACCAAACTTGATTCCTGTTCAATAGTACTAAAGACTGTAGACTGAAGCAACAGTGAAGGTACGCCCTACGACTGTGACCTCTTCATAGCTCAGCTAAGACTGCTGAGAGGAAGTCTTTCCATATTTCGTTTTTGTTTGAGATGTGTGAGCCAGGAGTTGAACTACGGCCTCATGTCTAATAAGCCACCACCCTACCTAATAGACTACGGCATAGGGTAGGAATATTGACAACATAGCTAGACAGCTATGACTGGCTTAGAGAGTGTCTATGCAACATCACTTTTGCTCTTAATGTTCCAAAGAAATGGAGCGTAACTTTGCTTTGAGAATTGCCTGTTATAATCACCGGATAACTAGTAAAGCCAGATCCGAATTTGTTACGAACTGAATGGTGTTATAGGACGTAGAGTATTTGTTCGTCATTGATTATTACTTAAAGAAGTGTGATGTATTTCCTTCTGCTTGATTTCATATAAAGTTGCAATAATTTAAAGGAAAGGGCGACTATTTATCATTCTCTCTTCCATTATCCAGCAGTAACCAGAGGTTGATTGAATTAAGTTGTCTGCTTTAGTGCCCATTTGTGTTAGAAAGCTTAATGATCAATGGCAATTAATGCTGCCTTTATGAGCTCTATTGGATTGTAGAAAAGTGGCAATTGATTCAACCATGGTTGTAATGTTATCCCCAGTAACCTGACCTGAAGTTGCCGTAATCTAGTAGGTAGTGCTTGGTTTGCTTAGTAGACGTAAGGCCACCGTTCAAAGTCTAGGTCAGACATAAAAATGAGATTTGAAAAAATATTTCTTCGGCGAATTCCTCTCAGCAGATTTCTGTCAAACACTCTGAGAGTAAATAAAATTATCATGAAAAGTTTCTCAAGAATCTGTCGTTCGGAATCGACTTTAAACTGTAGGTCCCGCCATTCATGTATGAAATTAATGTACACAACATAAGTGGTGTGAGAAGCTAGGTCGTAATCCTGACTGAAGGGTTGTAATGACCAATTATGTATGTATGTAACTTGACCTGATGTAATTTCTTCTTCTTATAGGAATATTAGGTTTAGGTCGGAGTGGTAGCTCTGATATCACAAAGCTCACTTGAGCATGCATAGCTGCCCGTTGTGATGCCACGGGTGAACGCAGTCCCTGTACTGATCAAGTTCCACCAAAATCAGTGAAGAGGAAGAACTCGGTCAGCGTAAGGGCTGCACTATATTATTATATATTACAGGGGAATTATTTCTGAAATGGAAGTAGAGGACAGGTAAGGACTATTTCCTCCTGTTCGCTGTGCTTCTCTAAACTTCATTCTGAAATCGCTGTGCTTCTCTAAACTGCATTCAGAAAAGAGGAGAATTTTGTGTGTTAATCAAAAATACAAATTAATTTACGAAAGCATTCTTACAAGAAGAAAATAAAGAATTTTCCTAAAATTTCGCGTGTGTTTTTTTTTACCCCAAAAATACTTTTAGAGTGACCCTCGTAATATATGCATTCTTCATCCAAATACCTTGGTGCAATCGTTTAAATTCTATTTTTAAATCGTTTACATTTTATTGCCATTTCTTGCTCTAATGGCACAGAAACCGATATTTAGTCCGACTGCTCTTAACAATTGCAATCAGTTTACCTGAGTGGTTTTGGCATTTACAACCTTAATGTTGCAAAAGAATCTACGAGATTCTCTATTTTTATGACATGGCAGTAAAATGGCTACAGAAAAAGGAAAAGATGGAAAATAAGAATAAAAATGAAATAAAAAAAGAAAGAGAAAAAATATGTTTACAAGTCATTATAAAAATACAAACCAAATGAGGTAAAGATTCCAGATTAGCTTTTGGGGGTATTTTATAAGGCTTGAACTTTAAGGAAACGATGAGATGTTATCACCAACAGGAGAAATAAAATACCAGAGTTTATATGTATGGTATCACATAAGAATGTTTTCAAGGTCATTTGTAGATTAAAAAAGAAATTTTATGATATCATTTGCTATCATATGCCAAGTATGAGTGTGACAATGGAAAAATTTTAAATATTGCTGTGCTACGAATACGACCAAAAATAAGCAGTAGAAGGTAAAAAAAGGAAAACAAAAATTGAAAGAATTCTACAATTTGTAAGAATAGGACTCTCGTTTAATCGGTAACAAGCCTAACGACGTGGTAATACCCACAAATGTAAATCAAAGTAAATTTTAAGAATTTGGTACAGAACTTTTAATCGGGGCTTTAAATGGATTCATTTAAGTTGCGTGACATTATCGCACATAATAGCGTTACCCGTCATAAGTGAGAACTTATGCAAATTCATTATGTTCATTGTGATACATACCAGAGATCAGCTATGAATTGTTTTTTCTTTGCTTATAAGTACTCATGATGATCTCAGTTGTTGTTGCATTTACAAAAAAACAGCAAGTAAAGCAAATACACAACCTTCTAGTGAGTATTGTAATGTTCGTACGCGAATCATGCTTATTGTGTGGTTCTTGTAAATGTTGAGTAAAGGAGATTCGAAAGCAACAACCTCATTGCGTATTGTTAAGTATGAGTATGATGAGTACTTCAAACTTTGAATATGAGTAGTATGAGTATGATATTAAAATAAGTATGAAATTATGAGTATGATTCCAATCTACTCATCTTTTTGAATACTTATTGCTGATCCCTGATACATACATACATCATGACTGGTCATTACAACCCTTAAGTCAGGATTACGACCTAGTTTCTCACACCACTTATGTTGTGTGTGTTAATTTTATACATGAGTGGCTGGACGTGCAGTTTAAAGTCGATTCCGAACGACAGATTTTTTAGAAAATTTTAATAGCAAATGTATTTTACTCTCGAAGTCGCCGTAGTCTAGTAGGTAGTGTGTTGGCTTATTAGACGTAAAAGCCAGGTTTCGAGCCCAAGGCCAGACATTAAGACAAAATATAAAAAGGATTTCTTCGGCCACTTCCTCTCAGTAGATTTCTGGCAAAAACTCTGAGGTTGAAATAAAATTGCCATGAAAAAGTTTTTCAAAAATCTGTCGTTCGGAGTCGAATTTAAACTGTAGGTCCCACCACTCATGTATAAAATTAACACACACGACATAAATAGTGTGAGAAACTAGGACGTTGTACAATGGGTCAATTCGACCTCCGGGTACTTACTTACTGTCTTAATTGACAAGTGTCCGTCCTCTAACCATTTTACTCTCAGAGTTTTTGCTAGATATCTGCTGAGTGGCAGTCGCCGAAGAAATATTCTTTTTTATTTCGTTTTGTTCGTGGACTCATGTCTAATAAGATAGCACACTAGACTATTAGTCTACTTACTAGACTACAGCGATGTTCATTGTGTTCTCGCTTGTTATTCAGAGAAAAGGCTGCTGAAGCATGATGAATCGAGTCGCTTGTATAACTGCTAATGTCCTTTAATATAATCCCAAACAGTTACAATAGGCATGTTAAAAATCAAGTTTCAAATGCTCTTGAGCGACTATTAGGCATTGACACATTAAATAGTAGATTGTCTTTTGATCTTCCCTTCTCAAAATTACAAATTTACTTTTGCAGAAAGAGCTCAAGGAGCATGCTTCCATAGTAGCTGCACTCTCATCGCACTTCGCAAGTGCTTCGATTTTATTTTCCTCCTTAAAATTTGAATTTCTGCAGGAATAGCTAAAGGGCAACCTAGCAGAAGAGCCATAGGCTGCACTCCGTCCCATCGAAAAAGCATAACCAACTGAGGCAACGCAATCTCAGATCATTGATTCTTCGGATAGAAATCTTACAATCCACCAAGATTTGTCTTTCGTAATTTGTAAAATTCTACTACTGATCTGAACTGGTGTAGGTCTCAGGTGAGACCTGATTCACTGCCTAGTTAGTGCTACATTAGAACTCTTGACTATGTCTATTAAGCCTGCAGAGGATCCATCTCCTTTAGCAATTTCTTCTCAGAGATTTCAAAGTGACACGGGGGCCCAGCAGATTACAACTTTGTTCACCACACCGAGCTGTAGAGGATGATCAAAGCCGTCTTTGACCGGCATTCTGTCGAATTCGAGGCTATTGCTGTGAATGAAACAAATAAAATTCTGTGCGCTTGAATTTCTGCAGGAATAGCTTAAGGAGCAACCTAGCAGAAGACCATGCCTTCATATTAGGCGGGATAGATCTCATAAGAACAGAGATTACGTAGTAGGCGCCAAGTTGATAAAGTTAAATGAATTGTTGCCTTTTCCCTGGGTAAAATTCGGCCACATAGATTTTCTTTTCTGTCTAGGAAACGTTGTGCAGCCCCTGTGCTGTCCAACTTCTTCGGTGGAATTCGATCAGTACAGGGATTGCGCTTATCTATGGCATCACAACGGGCTGCTATGCCTGCACAAGTGTGCTGTGTTAATCAAAACTACGACTTCGACCTAACCTAGGAAGCGTTAGGCATGGAGTGCAATTGAAATTTGGCTGTTGGCAATTTGTTGGAGATCTCTGACCTCAGGTTTGAACAGTGGCTCACGTCTAATAGGTCAATACACTACCTGCACTAGATTACGGCGACTACACAGGAAAGCGGTATTGTCACTTTAAATATAAAAAGGACAGGCTGCTTAGCAATTTTAACATAACAACGAATGCCTTCATTTCTATCGGTACATGAAGTGTCCAATTTTCCAGATAAAAGAGAAACCATATGACTTACTTACTTATTTGGCCATGACAAACCGATTAACGGATTTCGGCCTGTCGCAACACTTCTTGCGCGCCTACGTCAGTTGGTCACACCAATCGATGACAGGGCTTCCTTGATTTGGTCTTTCCAACGGATACAAGGTCGTCCTCCTCGCCGACTTCCGCAGATCCTCACATCAAATAACCGTCTCGCCGCAGCATACTCCTCCATTCGAACGACATGGCCGCGCCAGCGCAGCCGCTGGATGTTTATACGATGCACAACGTCTATGTCGTTGAGAAGCTTATACAGCTCACTGTTGGATATAATACGGAAATCATCACCAACTCGTACTGGACCGAAGATCTTACGCAGTACTTTTCTCTCGAACACTCAAGGCTGCTGCATCACTGCTTAATACGGTCCAAGCCTCTACGCCATAAACAAGCACGGGTAGGATGAGCGCCTTGTAGAGTGTTAGTTTTATCGTACGAGAGAGGTCTCTGCTAATCAATTGCCTATTGACACCATAGTAGCACCTGTTGGCAAGAGTGATCCTGCGCTTGATCTCCAGACTGACATCATTTTTGGTGGTAACGGACGAGACAAGATAAATAAATTCCTTGTCTGTATCAAAAGTATAGTTATCGGCCGTAATCTGAGAATCAAAATGCCGCACGTCTCTACTTGTCAATAACATATACTTTGTTTTGCCAAACCCATCTTAGTAGACTCCCGTTCAATAGCACTAAAGGCAGCAGTAACATCTCGCTTGGTACGCCCTATGATGTCAATGTTGTCAGCGTACGCAAATAACTGGACACCTTTCGCAGAACACTCACCATGACAAAGTTGAAGAGGCCGCATGATAAGGGGTCGCCTTGTCTCAAACTTCGCATGGTATCAAAAGGTTGGGAAAGGTCCATTCCAACCTTGACGGAGCTGCAGGAATTGTCAATGTCATTCTGCATAGCCTTATCAGCTTTGCAGGTATACCGAGCTCAGACACACGATCCCTTATGGGGCTATCGAAGGCTGCCTTATAGTCGACAAAAATATGGTGTTTGTCGACTTGTTTTTCGTGGGTCTTTTTCAGGATTTGGCGTAGATCTGGTCTGTGATGGACTTGCCAGGTCTGAAGCCGCACTGATAAGGTCCAATCAGTGTTTTGACGAGTGGCTTCAGTCGTCCACACAATACGCCTGTAAGAACCTTATATGCGATAGGGAGAAGGCTTATACCCCTGTAGTTGGCGCATATTGTAGGGTCTCCCTGTTTCAGGACAGGACAGAGGATACTGAGGTTCCAATCGTTGGGCATACTTCGCTCTAGCCATATTTTGTAAATAAGCTGGTGCATGCGCCCTTCCAACTCATTACATCCGGTCTTAAACAATTCAGCGGCGATTTATTGTTTTTCAGACGCATAATCGCGAATTTGACCTCTTCATGGCTAGGCGAAGGAATCTCCACGCCGTCATCATCGATCGGGTTCGGAACCCGGATCATCAAGGCGGTATTGGTATCGAGAAACCATATGAAGCAAGTGGAATTTACTTGCAAATGCAGGACTCATTCGAAACATTAATGCAATAACGCTGACCACTGACTAAGCACATTGCAGAAAACGTTAACTGATAATGGGAACATTGTCAGAGGTTCCTTTGAAATAAATTTTGCCAAAAAAAAAAAAAATTAAATCTGGTTGCACTTGACATTTCTCCTACTCTATTGATTTTGTGGCATTTATGCCATAATTTAATGGAATGTTGCATGCATGGCATATGCACACGAGTATTTATTTAAATACAATATATTTTGCACGTATATATTTCGTATTTTTATTTATTTATTTTCTTGTGTTTCGTTTCGATACAAAACAAATTTTCGTTTAAATGTGTGATTTGTTGGCATTAAACCAAAAATCCTTCTTACCAAACAAGATAAAAAAAAAATATTTTTCGTTTTGCAACATTCCATGCCATTCTATTTTGTTAGAAAATGAAACACAAAAATGAAATGAAATTCACCAAAAATAAATCCCCGATGTTTTGAAAACATTGTAGAACAAAAATAACTAAAGAGAGGGAAAAAATCGTATTAAAAAGGAATATTTTTTCTTATAAGATTTGAAAACTAAAGTTTTATTTTATAATTCTTTGTATTACACGCCAAAAACCTTTGCCTCTCTCTCCCTCTCACACCACATATATGTCAACATGCACTTGTATTTAATACAAGCAAGCAAGAGAGAGAGAGAGAGAGAGAAATGATATGAAAAGGAATTACAAAAATTTCCTGTTCAATAAGATGTTGTTGATGATGATTATTATTGTTGTGTTGAGTCATCATCTCAGCATTTGCGTGTTTCGTTAGCACTGCATGGTAGCTTTACGTTTTTTTTTCCATTTTTGTTGTTATTATTTTACTTGTTATTCTTGTAATTTTTCTTCCATGAACAAGTTTGCATGAGACCATGCATATCCCCCATATTCTCCATGCTTTCAGTGTAAATGTCTGTGTATTTATAATTTCATTATCATATCCTGGCATATACTATGTATGAATGTATGTATGTAATCACGGTTCATGCACAAAACAAATTCAAACAAAAGCCATCAATGCTCAACAAAATAAAGACAAAGATAGAGAGTGATAGAGAGAGAGAGAGAGAGATAGAAAGAGCGAGTGATTGTGTGCCGAAATAAAAGCCATCATAAACATATAAAAATATGTCGATTATTGAGACGTGGTCTTGCATATGCATTCACAAACAGCACAAGCATTATAATTTCGGTATCAGTTAATGGTATATGTTGACATATGTATCATTAGTGGCATTCATATTAGCAGGGGCTGAAGTCGCCGTAGTATAGTAGGTAGTGTGCTGGCTTATTAGACGTAAAGCTAGGGTTCGAGCCTCAGGCCAGACATCAAAACAAAATACAGAAAGTATTTCTTCGGCGACTTTCTCTCAGCAGATTTCTGGCAAAAACTCTGATAGTAAATAAAATTGCCATGAAAAGTTTCTCAAAAATTTGTCGTTCGGAGTCGACTTTAAAGTGTAGGTCCCACCACGCATGTATAAAAATTAACACACACAACATATGTAAGTGGTGTGAGAAACTAGGTCGTAATCCTGGCTGAAGACTTGTAATGACCAATTATGTATGTATGAAAGAAAGTTCAAACTAAGAGGATTTTAAAATGATGATGGATTAGTCGGGACTAGAAAAGTGTATTCTCTTAAGCATAAGCAATGGTTACTTGATTATATGGAAACCCAATTCATGTGCAGTTTCCAAAAATCCGCTATAGAGCCGTATAAAATAGTACAACGATATCTATAGTTGCTCAGATCCCTTTTTGGACATTGAGCCATTATTCTGGAAAATTTTGTTTTATTTTTTTAGTCCGCCATTGTCACATCTCGTATAAATTCAAGACTATGCAAAGTAAACTCTGTTTGTGAATCAATCAACCTCAAACCATATAGAAGTTCGAAAGCTAGATGAGTTTATTCACTAAATTTAAATTTCCTTCAAATCATTAAGAAATCCTATCAAACTCTTAGAGCCCTCGTTGGCGGCAAGTTGTCCAATTCGTCCGGAAAATTGCAACACAAAAATCTGTGCCTTTTTTTTGAAAATGAAGGACAGTGTCAGACGATGGAATTAATCAACTTCTTCATGATAACCAGTATTACGCAGACGTCACTATGAAAATGGGCCGGCTTTTCTGAAATAGGCAATCTGATACCTCTCTTTGTTAGCCCTTAAGCCGTAATATCATAGGCTTAGTTGAACTCAGTTAAAATGCTAACTTTCATCGAACCAGATACATAAACGTTTTGGCTTGAGAGCTTTAGTGTCTCTATCGAAGTTTACATAGTTCACTCTTAAGTGAACATAGTTCACTCTTGAGTAAGTAAAGTCTAGTAGGTAGTGTGTTGGCTCAAAGCCAAAGGCAACGCAATCTCAGATCATTGATTCTTGTGAAAGAAAACTTACAATCCACCAAGGTTTGCCTTTTATAATTTGTAAAACTCTTCTCTGATCTGAACTGGTGCAGGTCTCAGGTGAGACCTGATTCTCTGCCTAGTTAATGGTATATTAGGACTCTTGACTATGTCTATAAAGCCTGCAGAGGATCCATCTCCTTTAGCAATTTCTTCGCAGAGATTTCTAAGTGATACTAGGGCCCAGCAAATTACAACTTTTTTCACCACACCAAGCTGTAGAGGATAATCAAAGCCCTCTTTGACCGGCATTCAATCGAATTCGAGGCGATTAATGTGAATGAAACAAATAAAAATCTATGAGCTTGAATGACACGCGGGTATTTGTTTTCAAGTGCAGGTTTTCGATATAAGAAATCCCCGTTTTTAAGCACTATCCTGCTAGCAATTTTGAAAATGCTTATAACTGAGGAACATTGTATTATGTTCTATAAAATTAAAAAAAAATGTTTTAAACCGATTTTCTGCAATTTCTGCTGTTTTGCTAGCTGGCAGATTATGGTTAGGTTAGGTTAGTTTAGGTTAGGTTGGAGTGGTAGCTTTGATACCAAAAGATCTTTCGAGCACGCATACCAGTCCGTTGTGACGCCACAGATGAATGCAGTTCCTGTACTGACCAAGTTGTACTAAACTAGGGAAGAAGAAGTTGGTCAGCACAAGGGCTGCACATTATAAGCCCTTGCGCTGACCAACTTCTTCTTCTTCCCTGATTTTGGTGGAACTTGGTCAGTACAGGGACTGCGTTCATCTGTGGCGTCACAACGGGCCGCAAGTGAGCTTTGTGAAATCAGAGCTACCACTCAGACCTAACCTAACCTAACCCTACGCTGGAAACCAGCCCGAAAGTTTGATAAACAAAACTATATTCTTGACATCAATAGATGATAGCTCCATCAAGCTAACAAGAACTGGAGAGCCAAATAACCTATACCTGCACCTCGCAAGAGATAGGCATTGACAAAGAAAGTGGATAACAGCCTCGTCTTCCTCAACGGATCTGCACCCACGGCAGAAGTCGTTAAATAGGAGCTGCATTCTTTCCACGTGTCTACCCATAACACAATGACCTGTAGCCATGGTCTCAGTGATTGAAGTGATGTTACGACCAAGTCCGAGTAACTGGTTGGTGCGCATTCTATCCATCAAGGGCCAAGTGATTTTAGCGTTGGAGCAGGACTCCTCATTGACCCAGGATAGGTTGGCGTCCCGAAAAAATTTCCACGCAATGAACAACTTGACCGAGGTAAGTGGTATACCCAAGTCAATTGCAGAGGATATTGGAAGGAGTACATCAGCCCTGTCGAGCTCGTCGGCCCTGCAGTTTTCCGGAATGTTTCTGTGCCCAGGGACCCAAACCAGTGAGACACTGAAGCGCCCAGAAAGAAGGTCAAGATAGCGGCAGACTATAACTACAAGAATATTTCTGGATCCTAGCATTTGCGATATCTTTAGTTCTGACTAGTCCTTTAACAAAAAATGTTGCACAATATAATGAATGGTATAATCCTTGGGATTTCATAAAAAAAAACATATGGAATGCAAAGTTTTGTTGTTGTGTATATGCTTTGCAACACAATGAGTGAATTTTGTCCGAGCTTCCAATTTGCTGGGCAGACTTTACCGTATTCGTCTGTGAACTGAAAGGACTGAACCAAGCGTAGAGTTTCATCTACGTTACGACCAACGGGCAAATCGTTGCTTGTCACCTGGCGCAAGTTTTGGTTTTTGTCGATGATGAATAGACCACGGAAGGGTATGCGGGTATCTTCATCCAATACACCGCAATCGCGAGAAATTTTCATTGACTTGTCAGCCAACAAGGGAATGTCCATCTCACCCAAACCACCTTGTTTGCGTGGAGTATTGATCCAGGCCAAGTGAGTGTATTGACTGTCAGTTGAGCAGGCGATCACTTCGCAGACAATGTTACGGAATTTAGCAGCACGATCGGAGAAAGCAATAATCTCAGTAGGGCAAACAAAAGTAAAGTCCAAAGGATAGAAGAACAAAACGACATATTTGCTTTTGTAGTCAGCCAATGAAATGTCTTTGAAGACACCGTTTACGACGGCGGCACCTTTGAAAGCGGGTGCGGGTTTTTGCAATTGGGGCATCTTTATTATTCTCGAGTTAAAAACTATTTTAAAGGGAAAATTGTGTGCACTTTTTAATTTATTCGATTATTACGCGATTCCGGTTTTTCGTTCCGTCTGGCGCAAAAGGCTTTTGAAGAAGGATTTCGTGACAACAGCAAATGCTTTTTTCGTCACTTTTTTCGTTTTGTTGTCGTCACTAATCAGAAATTTTTTTAATTATATTACGAGGGTTGAAATAAAATCCTCCACAACATCCTCTGTGAATACTTGATTATTTGTTGATTCTGCCCCCAATCGCAACATCAAATTTAAAATCATGTCCTCTTTATGTCTCTAACAGTGATTAACGATAAAATATAAACCAACAACGCCTTTAAATTTACTGACAGCAACTTTTGAGCCTCCTTAATGTTAAACTCATTGGCGTAATGGTACTAACTTCGACTAGATTTCATTCAAATATCGTACTTTTCATATTAAATGTACAATTACTAGTCGGTGATGTATAAAATAGTAGGCACTACAAACCATGAAACCATGAAATATTTTTATAAATTTTTTTTATAAATTTTAAATTAATTTTTATATTTTATATCATATTAATATACATACTTATGTACATATGTATATATGGTATCCAAAAAAAAATTGCTTCTAATTTTATATGCTTTATGTGCTCTAGTTTCTAGTTGTAGTATGTATATTTATTTGAAAATAATTTGAATTCTGATTATAATACTCGATAAAATGAATTCTCTAAGAAAAAAAAGAATAAATTTGTTCACGTGCATAATTATTTAAAAGATATGTTATGATTTGTATTTATAATAGAAAAAAAAGAAATTATATTTTGCCATCTACAAAATCTAAAAAAATATTGTATAGTATAGTGAGCTTTGAATCTAAAGGCATATATTAGCAGCTATTTTCTATTGTAAGTATAAGTATACAATGGTATGTGGCATACTAGTGAGCATCACAATGTACTTACTTTTGAAGATATTAGTGTTAGAGTGGGCGAGGAACCCTGCAAGGAAAAAAAGAAACAACAAAATTAAAATTAAAATAATATGTATATAAATAGATCACAGATTAATACGTATTTATAAATATTTTACTGTTATTATTGTTGTGAATGGGTACTGCAACCATTCCATCTATTGTACACCCCTCAACACTTTCTCAAACTTTATAGGATATGTCCTCCTCCAATTACCTGCCTAGCATCTCATCAATAATTTGTTCCAATGTTCCTCATCGTCTAAAAATCTAGACATCTAGGTTAGGTCGTTAGGTCGAAGTGTTAGTTCTGATATCAAAGAGCTCACTTGAGCACGCATATCGGCCCGTTGTGATGCCACGAGTGAATGCAGTCTCTGTAGTGACAAAAAAAACTAGACATTGGGCTTGAAACAATCAACATTCTGTGATAGTATACTCTGAGCCTACAGCGTACTATAAAAACTGGTTACCAAGCTCAGGTTATGCCTTTATAGTCTGATGGCTGACTCAGATCTCCTCTTATTCTAATTTCCCAACAAGAGTTTTCATTGCCTTAATACCACTTATTTTGCCACAAATCCACATTCGTTGATTATATCCTTCCAAGTGCTTGCTGGAAGTCGCCGTAGTCTAGTAGGTAGTGTGTTGGCTTATTAGACGTAAATCCAGGGTTCGAGCACCAGGTTAGACATCAAAACAAAAATACAAAAAGTATTTCTTCGGCGACTTCCTTTCAGCAGATTTCTGGCAAAAACTCTGCCGTCACTCAGGAATAATAATAAAAACACAGCATGGGTGGCGTGAGAAGCTAAATCGCATTCTTGACTAAAGGGTTGTCATGACCGATAAAGTAAGTCAGTAGGGGTAATGGTCGTCTACAAAATAGATTTTAAGCGACCAAATATTCTCGAACTTATTCTAAGTGATTGTCAACATCTTCATTTCAAGTGACCTATTAACAGGCAGAGTTTGGGTAGGGTTTTGCGATGATTTATTTTAGGAACTGTAAGTCTGAATGAAAGGTTTGTAAGAATATGGCTGCCTTCCAAAATGTTAGTTGCTTTGTGTTTGAACAAAGTATCGTGTTTCATAATGCCGCTGTACCAAATATATACAATGTATTCTATTTCAAAACGTCATCAATGCGTATTTCTAACGCAGTCAACAAGCAATTAGGCATCAGATTTATAGTTGATGCATTGTTAAGTTACTTTGCATATCTACATAATTTATATACAGTAGTAGAACTGCATACAAACTTTATATTGATACATTTTGGAAGGCAGCCTATTATTCTCATATCCATATTCCTGAATAAACAAATCCAACAGTTTATTTGGTCTTAACAAAGTGACATGATCTAAATTGACCATATATTTGCCATATGTGCAGCCCATAGATGGTAAAGGATGTTCTTAATGCTTTCAGACCATAAAACGAAGTTTTCATACAATTTGATAAATTCAAAATGTGCATGCAACAATAGGACACGGTGAAGGAAAATATAAACTACACCCGATATCTGGAAACTTATAGTCACCAACAGAGCGTTCAAAATGCAAATGTTATTCCACTTTTAAGATTAAAATATACGGGAAAAAATTCTCAATGCGTGATTATAAAATGTATTTCGAGAACCAATCAATTTCCATTCACCATTTGCATGAGCAGAAATCTTTCGACGTGAGACAGCGTTGCTCCCTCTTCAAACTATTCTTTGCTGTTGTGCCTTATGAAATAATAAATGACCGAATTAACCTGCTTTAAAAGAAGAATAATTTAGGAGGCACGCATCCCAGAGATTTAAATTATGCAAATGATCCAACTCATAACGCACTTAATCATTAAATACAGAAAAGATAGAAAAAGATACGAGGTTGGTACAAAATTAGCTGACTTGACGCATTGTTTGAAATAAATATTTTTGGTCATGAACATTCGCCTTCAAGAGCACTCATCAGACTGTTTACGTTGCCATATAAAAGGCAAGGCAAGTCTCAGTTACTGAATTTCAGTCAGTCTTGTGTGAAGAAGCGGTGCGGTTAATGAGAGTAATCGTGGTTTGAAGACCTCCGTTACAAAGATCTGTCGAAAAATTGTTTAGCAATTGTTATTGTTTATGCGAGGGGTATACTTACTTGGTAGAACCATGGTACTAACACTGTTAGTTCTCATGGCTTTGGATTTCTTGATATTTATATCAAGACGAACTTTGCCTTCAAATCTTTTCACATCTCCTGTCGCTTGCATGCTATAGATCTTGTGCGAGAGTAAACAAATATCGTTCGTATAATCGATATTTTTGAGTTAGCGAGAGAAACTTCGTGTAATTCCTATTCACTGTCAAAAGACTTCGCTCAGGATATTATTCAGCACGATAGAGAGATGATAGAGCGCAGTTTTGTTTTACTCCAGCGTTTGTAATTGCTCCTCGTATTGATTGAACATTTTTAGATCAGACAGCGTAAAGTCAGATTTTTGTGTCGATTATAACCATGGATGAGCAAGTAAACTGTGAGTTACATCCAAACTTTTTGTACATTTCATGGCAGAAGGGCCCAAATTACTGAGAAAATTGTTGGTTTATAGAAATGATTATTCGACGCTGTTGACGCGACTCTAATAAGTAAATATAAGTGAAGTTAAAATTGCTTTATCAATCTCTTTATCCCTTCGTCAACGAACGAACTATCCAAACTATTGCATTTCGCTGAGGAGTGCGCATCATTCGATGAGAAATAAAGAAAATTTTCCCTAAATATGTTGTCTTCTTTTTTAAGTCAGCTAATAGTTGAACTACCCTCGTATAACAAGCGTTACCAATGGTTTAAAACGAATACTTTTTTTCTTGTTTTTGATAGGAATTCAATGTGATTCAATATTCAATTTTTTATAGTCGCATTATTTAATTTCAAATCTATCGTTTCTTACCTGCATTGTTCACATACACATACAAGCACAATAACTAAAATAATAACAACAACATGAAATACTAATAATTTTTGGTATGTGGCATCTGAAAGATGTTTTTTTTTTCAAATTGTTTCAATCCATAACCATTGATTTGAGTGCTATAAGTATACGTACACATTCACGTTTTGGTACTATTTTCGTAAAGACAAAGGCGACAGATAGAGTTGTGTTAGACGGTATGTACCATATAAGTATTGGGATCATAAAAATAACTACAACAACAACAATAATGCACGAAAAATAAAACTACAATAAAACAACAACAACAAGAGCAGCATCAGCAAGTAATGGAAAATATTTTTAAATTTTTAATTCATCTCCAAAAAAAGAGAGATACGCAGTAAGTCTTTCAATAATGAAATTCAATAACAACAACAAGATAGTCTACAAACGGTTTAGATTGACTTTGTGATACGCTACACCAATGATATTTGTCCACAGTGCAATAATATAAACGTTAAACAACACTGTAAGAGGGAACAATGATCAGTATACGCCCTAGCTTCTCATATGGCCATTGGAAAACAATTTAAAATACGTATCAATACCGGGGTGAAAGAGGATGTAACAAGTGAGGATTGTGAAAAACGCCAGATAAGTCTTTTGCCGCTTGAATCGAAAGTGGATGTGGCCACAGATATCGCAGAAGGCAAATGTTCAAATAGTAGTACACGTGTGAATCTATTGAAGTGAACCATCTGTGATAGTTGCGAGTAAAGCGATAGCATAACGAAAGCTACTTTAAAACGGAATCCCCAGTGCATCTGAGGCTTTGATTATACAACTACCTCTTGGCGTATTACAATATTACATAAATACACACATACATCCATAATTGGTCATCACAACCCTTTGGTCAGGATTACAGCCTAGCTTCTCACCACACTTATGTTGTGTGTGCAAAATGTATACATGTGTGGAGGTGAGACCTACAGTTTTCAAAGCGACTCCGAACGACAGATTTTTGAGAAACTTTTCATGGCAATTTTATTTACTCTCAGAGAGTTTTTGCCAGAAATCTGCTGAGAGGCAGTCAACGAAGAAATATTTTTCCAAATATCGTATGGTTGGAGATGTCTGACCTGGGATTTAAACCATGCCATAACTAATAAACTACGACGACTTCAGACACCAGACTAAATAAGTTCCAATAAAGTTGTCTTCTTGCTAATATTCCTACAATAGTACAGCACACACTAGCTTTAAGAGCATCCAAATAGGGATAATCAGATTTCTGACAACGATCTCACTTTTCGATAAATGGAAATACATAGGTAGTCCAATATGCCTTGCTTACGATGAAATCGAAATAGATGTTGGCTTGTACGTTTAAACAGAGTATTCAGCATATCCGTGTTGTCTACAAATACGGAATACATTTTTCATTGAGCAGCTTTCCATGAACCCTTCTTGTCAAGTGGGTGACGAAATAACTAAAACTCAGTGGAACTTCTTCTGGAAAGTACGAAACTACTCATGTGCGCACGCTATTTATTAGTGTAGGGGATTAAAGTGTGCAGGACTAGGTCTAAGAATAGTCATTGCCAGAAATCTGCTGAGAGGAAGTCACCGAAGAAATATTTTTTCATGCTTTGTTTTGTTCAAGATGTCTGACCTGGTGTTTGAACCGTGGCCTCACGCCTAATAAGCCAACGCACTGCCTACTATACTACGGCCACTTCGTTAATATTAACAATTGAAATATGCGCCGCATTCTAACAGTTGGGCTTAAGGAACTTAGGTTTAAAACTATATTTTTGGCGACTTTAGTACCCAATTCCAATAAGCCATATAATCTTTGATTCATAAACTTATAAAAAAAGATAAAAAAGTAAACAAGCGATAGCATGTCAAGTGGTGTAGGGTATGAAAGGTATCATCAGCGATACATTGTATAATACAGAAGTGTAAAAGACTGAAATGATATAAAAAGTTGTACTAAATTTCAGTCTTCATATTAAAAAGAAATCATTTTAAAACCATTTTTGTGGCTTCCAATGTTTAAAAATGATTTTATCAAGAAATGGAGTGGCCATCATTGTTAACGACGAGCACTATAGAGCGATAATTATCAACTTTCTTTTGGTATAAATTAGATGACCTTGAATATCTTGTGGATGTTTGTCAAACGACAGAAAACACCCATTAGAGGTCTAGATTAGCTCAAGTTCTGGACTTATTGGGTGACTATCCCCTCAACTTCTTGAACTCGAAGTCGCCGTGGTCTAGTAGTAGGTAGTGTGTTGGCTTATTAGACGAAAAGCCAGGGTTCGAGCCCCAGGCCAGACATCAAATAAAAAAAAAGTATTTCTTCGGCGACTTCCTCTCAGCAGATTTCTGGCAAAAACTCTGAGAGTAAATAAAATTGCCATGGAAAGTTTCTCAAATATCTGTCGTTCGGAGTCGACTTTATACTGTGGGTCCCGCCACTCATGTATAAAATTAACACACACAACATAAGTGGTGTGATGTAATGTATTTATCCCCTCAACTTCACGAATCACCTTCTAATGCATTGCTTCGAACGATGCCCAATGTGAAGAGATGTAAGCAGGAATCGAGAGTAATCGGGGTAGGAATCTTGGAAAATACTTTTAAATGGTATGTTTCTGACTTCTAGATGCAGATGCATAAGGTTGTGTGTTGAACGGGTACTACGGAGGCACGAAAGACGATTGTGTATTCCAAGGACTTGATAATGATGAATTCCAAGTTACCGAACTGAATCTAGAACTTTGTTTTTAAAAATCGCCTTTCATTTTACTGAAGTCACTGCAGTATAGTAGATAGTGTGTTGGCTTATTAGACGAGAGCCACAGGGTATAAACTCCAGCTCAGGCATCCCGAACAGCCTACTGGCAAAAAGTCTAAGAGTAAATAAAATTGCTGCGAAAAGTTTCTCCCTTATCACTCATGGAAAAAATTAACACACATAGCGTAGGTGGTGTGAAAAGCTATGTAATTATCCTGACTAAAGGATTAATTAAGTAACTAAGTCAGTAGGTTTTTTTTTAAATAATTTTATAGAAATGTGTGTTGAGTCTATAACTTCAATTCACTCTTTAACGTACTGGCAGCATGTTGGTCACAAGGCTCATCAATTATACACGGCATTGTATCATAAATTAAATGGATGAAGTGAGAGGTATAAGAGACATATGGGTGAGAGTATATACTTATGTACATACATATGTCCCCAAACATACGATCAATTTAGATAGAAACACGCTTTTTTTCCTCTACTACTTCTTCTTCTTCTTCCACTTATTTTATAAATATTCGGCTATTTTAGTGTTTAAATGTACAGAGAGAGAGAGAGAGAGAGAGCGAGAGAGAACATAAATTTCTTACACACCTAAGAGTTATAAGCAGATGATCATGAGGAATATTACAATGAAGATTGCTTAGCTCTGTTTTAATACATAGGCCCTGTTTAATGAAATTTTATTGGGTTTTTAATTGCATTTTATTTTAATAGCAGCAGAAGAGATACATTTTTTTCTTTGTTTTCCAGTTTAATGCTGCAGCATTAAAACCGTTTGTAAAGCATTTATTGATTTTCGTTTTGTATTGCCTTTTTAATTAGGCCAACAACTGTACTGTTTTTTTATGTTAAACAACCGAAAAAAAGCATTTTTTTATTGCTTATAAAACTTATTTGTTTTTATCACATCATATTGATTTCTTTTATGGCATTTTTTTATAATTTTTTAACAATTTTTATTTTTTAAAGCGAATGTATGCTTTGGAGCTGGCCTAATAAAATTTTGAATTGAATTTTTATTTGAAATTCATTTTTAAACGGCATGAGCTCTTACTCCTATAAAAAATGAACAAAAAAGATTGTGATTGTAAACATTTTTTAATCCGTTTAATAAAATGTAAAGCAAAACGTGTTTTTTATCTAAAATTTTCAAAAAATCTCTATGAAATCTAATTGTTCCATTAAAAGAAAAAAAATATTTCATGGAAATAGTTTCTCTCCCATATATTCAGTACAACTGCCAAACTCTGTGATTCTTGTTCATCTGGTGTGTATTTAGAAATAATTCTACCATTTAATCCGGTCACAATGCAGCACAAATTGCAACAGAGATTCGTATCTGCACGTGATTTTGGCCAACATGCAACGAAATCACCTCGAATGCGTGCGTCTAGAAACAAACAAAAACAAAAGGATTGCATTCTAAAGAAACAGGAATGAGAGATGTGCACACATTTGCTTGTATTGATGAATGAATGAATTGAAGAATGTTTATTTCAGATACAGTTTTACGTTTACCTGGCTACACCCTCTCTGAGTTTAATGTGTGTACGTGATTTCACACTAAAGATACAATTTAAAACCGTACTAATTGAAAATGAAATGCTTGCTAAAAATAAAAATTAAATGGAAAAACATTCATTAGAGAACAAAATTTACAGAGAGAGGGAGAGGGAGAGGGAAATTGAAAATCATTATGAACATAAACTCGTTTCAAACTGTATATCAAGGAAGAAATATTGAAAACTGGGATAAAAATTCATTCATTTTCATTAAAGATTACACAGTTTACTGGTTGATTATGGATAACAACAGAATTTCATTTGTGTTGCCAACTGCGTGCTTTTTTAGGAGTATGAGAACAGATATTGGAATACTGTTTTATGGTTTTAAAATATGATCTCCGTCGTGCCTTTGTATTACTAGGCCCATTCGATCAATCCAATATTTTACTACGATTTTCAAAAAATCTGATGTGACCAGAGACGAAAAGTAAAAATTTTAACAGAGCCAATGTTAAGGTTAACAGAGCATTGTTAATTCTTTAACAGAAAACGATCATGGAGGTAGTCATCAAATTATAATCATCCATTATTGGTCGTGTGCGCTAATTTTATACATGAGTTGCGGGACCTATAGTTTAAAGTCAACTCCGAACGACAGATTTTTGAGGAGCTTTTCATGGTAATTTTGTTTTACTCTCTCCTTAGAGGAAGTCGCCCAAGAAATTTTTTTAAAATTTTGTTTTTTTTTTTAATGTAACAAAGTGAACTGATGATCATGGCATCTGACTGTCAAGCTACCTTGGCTACAGTGACAATTATTATAAAGCAAGTTTGAGTGTTTCGCTATGTGGTGATATTTTTAAGTTCACCAAATTTTATTACCAGCCCGTTTAAAGATGTCAACTATGTACGCCCTCTTTACGCTCTCAAACTACATTATACAACCGTGAGGGTTCAAAATAACTCGCAGGTACTTTACTGACCAGAGATCAGCAATGAATCGTTTTTTCGCTACTCATAAACACTCATGAAATTATGTACATAGCTGCCAGATTTGACGATTTTGAGCTCTAAAAATATCTTATTGAAGATTTGAAGATTTTTGTCCTTATTTTGACGATTAGTGGAAATTAAAAATTTACATCATATTCTTTACTTTTGTACATTAAAAACCACTTTAAGCTTTGTATTTACTTTGCAATTGTTACTATTGGAAATTTATGTTAGTATGTAATGGGAAGGAGTGAAGTATTATATTTTTAAGTTACTTTCGAATACCTGTGATGATTTTTCTGTATTTTATTCATTTTTAATCCCTTAAAAGCCAAAAAATTACAACTCCTAAATAACCTCATAGTTGAGAATAATTTATCACTTGTCGTTGCAGACTATTTTAAAAATTCTAGTCTAGCTTCAAAGACAACCGGCGTTATTTTGTTTCGTACGACCAACACTCAGGGGATCGATGGCATTGTGCTTGGAATTATGAAAATATGTTATGTGAAGAAGGAAAGAGAGAACAGTGTTTATGGACACTCGGCTTGTGTATATTTATACCATAAGTAACAGGAAAGGTCTCTGCAGTGAATAAGTTCCACACGAATAGTCCGATTAAAAGACGTATTTTTACTGTAATGCAGTGTGCGATCCACTGGCCAATCGACCACATACGGAAGTGGTGGCCGACAAGGATAAGCGTTACGTAGAAATATATGATTTTCGGCAAAAGTCCTCTTACTACATTCGAGCAAAATCCTTTTGTCGAAGCGAGAGAACAGTGAAACACAAACCACATTGCAACGATGCACCAATGATTCAATGTAGTTGGTTACACTACCGTCATTAACGAGCTACTACGGCCTCTCCTGTACACGATCGAGAAACCTCAAAATAGACGTTGATGCTTCGACCCCTACATGAGAGTTGTATTCCAGTCTCGGTCGGTTACAAATGGTGTAAATAGTAAGATCATAAGATCTTAAGAAAGAGGGTGCCCTGGTAGTCTAGAGGCTAGTGTGCTAGACTATTAGCGTGAGGGTCGTGGGTTCGATTCCTACCAGAGACTCTGATCTGTGACACTACACCGAGCATATGGTCAAGATACTCCGCTCGTATATAGTTAGAATTTGTAATTGTGTTGTAATTAATAAATAAATAAATAAGAAGGAACTGAATGAACTGAAAAACATTACACTGAATGCTCGGAAAGTCAAGAGCTTCTGACTCCTTAATATTTACATTACCCATAGATTAAGATGATTCAATATTATTGCTGCGCTTATACGTCAATAAACAACACTGGGATAGATTGTTTAATCCTTAAACAATTTTTTCCTGAAAATGATATAAAATTTCTCCGTTTTTGGAAAAAAATTAATAAATTTTTACTGACGATTTTTTGACGATTTTAATAAAAGTCTTTGACGATTTTGAAGATTTTTTCTAAAATATTTGACGATTTGATGCCTCATTTATCTGGCAGCTACGACTATGTACTCTGCTTCATTCGTACACACTACAACGTTAATTTATAAGTACAGGTTACTCATTGCGTACAACGTCGACGTCAAACTCATACCATTCGAAATATGTTTGAGTCATAAGCCTACTCATTTAGATTCATAACTTTAGAAAAATACTTATAATACTCATAAATGATTCGAGTGACTCGATTCATTCATAAAAATTTACGGTCTTAGTCATTGTTGTAATTACAAAAAAATGAAGAAAAACTAAGTGTGAGTATTATAGTGTTCGTGCGCTATTCATAGCTATTTTGTGATTCTTGTAAATGTTAAGTTATGGAGAGTCAAAATCAACAACATCATGCGTGTTGTTAAGTATAAATATGAAGATTACTTCAAACTTTAAATATGAGTAGAGGTTCCTTGATATTAAAATAAGTATGAATGCGTAAAAGTATCAGAAATTATGAGTATGATTCGATTCTACTCATCTTTTTGAATACTCATTGCTAATCTATGGTACTGATAAGTGACTTCCATTAAAGGTTGGTATTTTTTTATGGCCTGGTAAGAAGTACAAATTATCTTTTACTGGTATTGATAACAAAACCACACGTAAACATCATTCTGGTTCCATTTTGAAAGAAGTGGTGTGTGAATTAAAGCCCGATTCCATAATGGCCTTATCATCTTTGTCAATATTGATCTTAAAATCGTATTGCAGTAGCTTCCCTAAGAAATGCTTCGCAACAATGTTCCATATTAAGTGTAGCAGTGCTTTGCTTCGCGATGTACATCTATACCCACTCCTTGCCGTATGACCGAACTTTCGCCATGGAGATCAAAAGTTCCACAACAAAATTGACTACAGGATCCATTGCCTTTACCGAGAGAACTGAAAACAGCCTGCGATTGAACATTGTTAAAAGCACACTTTGCGTCAGTCAAGGCTGCTAGAGAGTAAAGTTCATCAAGAAGTCGCTGTAGTCTAGTAGGTATTGTGTTGGCTTATTAGACGTAAAGCCAGGAATCGAGCTCCAGGCCACACATTAAAACAAAATACAAAAAGTATTTCTTCGGCGACTTCCTCTGAACAGATTTCTGGCAAAAACTCTGAGAGTAAATAAAATTGCCATGAAAAGTTTCTCAAAAAAATCTGTCGTTCGGAGTCGACTTTAAACTGTAGGTCCCGCCACTCATGTATAAAATTAACACACACAACATAAGTGGTGTGAGAAACTAGGTCGTAATCCTGCATGAAGGGTTGTAATGACCAATTATGTATATGTGTATGTGAAGGCTGCTAGAGGGTAGAGTTCTTCAATGAGTACAGCCCCCATTTACCGATCCCTTTTGAAAAAGATGTAAAACTAAAATCAGTTTAAAAAGTCTACAGCATTCGCAAAGATGATTGGATTGAATATAACAGACTTTCTCTATGTAGGCATTTAATTACTGAAAGCATAATTAAAAATTGTTTAAAATTTTTTTAATGTGGGATAATTCGAATAAAATAAGTTCATGTAACATTTTAAAATCTCTCTTTTTCTTAGTTTTTTCTAAAAAAAAGTTCATTAAACTCAATTTGTCTTAAATAAAAAATACTGTATTTGTATTGCATGATACAACTTATCCACCTTAATATATGTAACTAAAAAAAAGAAAAAAAAAAACTGTTCTTAAAAGGTTTCAATTTCTCTTTGACAGTTATTAACTTTACATTTTCTTTTTTGTTGTTCCTTAATTAGTTATTATTTCTAAGAATAGTCTCGATCTCCCTGAGAAAAATTAACATAATTTTTCTGGTCTCGAAATACAAAACTAAAGTAAGAAAAGCAAGCAAGAAAAATTTATCAGAGAGACAATATTTGTTTCTCTTTATTAATGCCGTCCCCGTAACCCTTCTACCAAACATTTCATTTCTATAACCACTTCGATTTGGTAAACAAAATAAAAACAAAAATAAAAATGAAAATATTTTCAAAGAATTCTAAAGATAGAGGAGATATAAATACATACAGACATACATACATACGTTTGTTCTTCGGTAATCAAAATAATTTTTTCAAATTTACTCCCCATCAATTTATCGGCCCTAATGATCACATACACCGGCACTAGTACCAGCACTAGCATAGGAACTAAATTAATGTAAAGGCAGAGAGCCGAATAAAGAAAATATATTTTAATAAATGGACCATTATTGTGTAATGGCTGTGTCCAAAAGCAAAAGAACATGAATAAAGAAAGAAACAAAAAGGAATAGTAAAGTAAAGTAAAGGGCCTAGTCAATTAATTCTGTAAGAAGAAGGCCAATTATTGTATTGACAAAAATGTTGTAGAAATTAAAATCCAAGAGAAATAAAACGTATCAAATAATTAAATATGTACAGACCTTCATTGGAGATATCAGGATAGAAGAATGGATTACTTATATTCCAAAATTTTAACAGAAAAACGTTAAGAGTGTGGAAAAGGGGTGCCCTGTACGCTGACTTTGATTTACATACATTGAAAATATAGCAAAGATTCACCCATCGAAATTGTGACCCACATGGAAATAGTGTCGCTAAAGGTTTAATAGGTGAAGTCGCCGCAGTTTAGTAGGTAGTGTGTTGGCTTACTAGGTCAGAAATATGCAGAAATCAGCAGATTTCTGACAAAAACTCTCTGAGAGTAAATAAAATTGCCATGAAAAGTTTCTCAAAAAAAGTTTCTGCCACTCATGTAAAAAATTAACACACACAACATAACTGGTGTGAGAAACTAGATCGCAATCATAACTGAAGGGTTGTAATGACCAATTATGTATGTATGTAAAGATTTAATAGATGGCTTTTTGACCAGTCGAAACTGCAGAAATAAAATCGAATACAAAGCAAAAATTAAAACAGAGAGGAGATGATCAGCGCTTCCTATAGCTGAATCTGTTATACATAATTGGTCATTACAATCCTTCAGTCAGGATTACAACCTAGTTTCTCACACCACTTATGTTGTGTGTTTTAATTTTATATATGAGTGGTGGGACCCACAGTTTAAAGTCGACTCCAAACGACAGAGTTTTGAGAAGCTTTTCATGGTAATTGAGTTCTACTCTCTGCAGAGTGGAAGTCGTCCAAACATTTTTTTTTTCCAAATTTGGTTTTTTTTTGAACCGTGGACCATTTGAAATGTAACAAAGTGTACTGCTGATCATGACATCTGACTGTTAAGCTACCTTGTCTACAGTGACAATTATTATAAAGCAAGTTCGAGCTTTTCACAACCCGATAGGGCCACTATGTGGTGGCATTTGTAAGTTCACCAAATTTTATTACCAGTCCGTTTAAAGATGTCAACTATGTACGCCCTCTTTACGCTCTCAAATTACATTATACAGCCGTGAGGGTTCAAAATAACTCGCAGGTACTTTACCTTTGTGTGTACTGATCAGAGATCAGCAATGGATCGTTTTTTCGCTACTCATAAGCGCTCATAAAATTTTGATGAATAATTGAGTCAACAATATTGAAATTTAACTATGTACTCTGATTCATTCGTACTCACTACAATGTTAATATATAAGTACAGGTTGCAATGAGCATGAGTACAACGTTGACATCCAACTCATACCATTCGAAATATGTTTGATTCATAAGCCTACTCGTTTAGATTCAGAAAAAGCGATTCATTGCTGATCTCTGGTCTGAACCGTGGCCTTATATCTAATAAGTCAGCACACTGTCTACAAGACTATGGCGACAATGACTAATACGATCTTGAATATCATCAGTAGACCCTCGCCTATCCTTATATGGGTTAATATAACCCCAAAATTTTTTTCACAATTTTGCTTAATATGGACTCAATAGTTTCACAAGCTCTAGAGTGAATTGCATCCTTTGGCCACAGAAAGATGTTCTAAAACAAATAAAATCCTTTTAAGAAATAAATTTGCACTGAGTGAGCCTACACCTCCCTAATCGGCCATACTTTCGCCTTTGTAATTAAAATAAGAAGGAGAAATAAGAGTTTTAAAGTTTATTTTTGATAAATCGTATACTAGAAGATGTATTTGTTGCTGTTGTTGTAATTTAACGACTTTTGTAATTCAGCCAAGATTTATTGGATTTGTTCAATATAAACAACCACATACAGATGTAAATAGATATGTATGTTTCCAACAACAATAAGAGTGGAAAAAATGAAAAAAAAAAATTAAATGAAATTATTTAAGTTTAAAGATTATTTTTAGTTTTTAATTTCAAATACAATTTTATATCATTTGCCGCATCATACGTTTGTCTGTCTGTCTATCTGAATGGCTTTACCTATTCGATACATAAGAAACTACATGCGAGTATTGATGAGAAACATTTACTATAATAATGACGATAATGGTGCGTCATGTATCTGTACGCATGTATGTATGTATCTAGCAATCCCTATTGAAAATTGATACAATGATATGAAATGATATTTATGAGGGACTTAAAATACAACAAATAGAGATGCACACACACGTACACACACATAGCACAAAAGCAAAAGACAAATGTTTGAATATGTCTCCCCCCTCAAAAAAAAGGTACAATTTATTTTATATCATCTCGTATTTAGTTTTTTTTTTATTTTCCAACATAAGATTTTGTATCACATTGAGTGTGAATGAGTACCCACCAGTATTGCCGTAGAAATGAACAAAAATGTTTGAAAACTTTTTGTCTTTCTTGCTGCTCCTCTCTGTATTTATTTTTCAAGTTTATTATTCATTACGAAATACAGAGGAAAAGTTTTAAATTTTTTTCCATTTTTTTCTTTGAGTTCTTCAACAAAAAACTTTACGACATTAATTAATGTTAAATGTATTAAAATTGTTACATTGGCATGTCACAGGAAAATGAAGTGAAAATAAATTGAATCGAAAATAGAACGAAAATGGAACAAAGCTAACAAAAGTGATAATAAAGTACATGAACAACAACATTTGAAAGTTTATTTTTGTTTCTATTTCTCCCCAATTTCTTGGAAAATTTTTGTTCAATTATAGTACGAGTATGTATCAAACATATTTGGTACATTTTCATTCGATTGTCAAAGAAAATCGTTTTCATGTTTGAACATTTTTCAAGATTATATTGGAATTTTAAATGCTGCCCGGGCATCCGGAAATAAAAACTTTTTCAAATGGATGTGTGACAGCATTTCAGTAAGAAATGAATTATTTTATTATTATAACAATATTTGAAAATTGTTATAAGAAAAGTTAAATTCTGACAAGATCATGGCATTGTAAGGTGGAAAGAAACACCTTCTCATACCTAGAGAAGTTTTTCGAAGAAATGCCAAGTCTATCAGTATGCCTTTCAATAAAATAGTGGGCAATGAGCATCGAACTGGTGCGATGGATGCTAGGTTATGTTAGAGGACGTGTACTTGTCAATTAAGGCAAGTACAGTACCCGGAGGTCGAATTGATCCATTGTAAAACGTCCTAGTTTCTCACACCACTTATGTTGTGTGTGTTAATTCTATCCATGAGTGGTGGGACCTTCAGTTTAAAGTCGACTCCGAACGACAGATTTTTGAGAAACTTTTTCATGGCAATTTTATTTACTTTCAGAGTTTTTGCTAGAATTCTGCTGAGAGGAAGTCGCCGAAGAAATACTGGCTTTTACGTCTAATAAGCCAACACACTACCTACTAGACTACGGCGACTTCGCGATGCTATTAAAGGACAGAAGGCAATCAGCCCTCTTGTTACCCAAACAATTCCAATACAGTTTAGCAAAATGTGGCAAGCACCCTACTGCTGTCTCTCTTGGCCTTCTCTTGCATGAGAGGTTAGAGCTGCAGGCGGTAAGACTCAAAGCAGTTAAATACCGGCTCAACCTGGACTAGCTGTAATAATTCACTGTAATATTTTGAGCAGGAAATTTGATTTTAAAATTCCAATTACGGTTTTCTGGTTCCCAATGGGACCCTTGTTGTTTACTTCGATAGTTCCATAATGCTCGACAGACTGGGTTGTGTTATACAATGGTGGCCTTATAATTAGAAACGATGTTTCTGGAACAGAGTTCTCTGGAGTGACGAATCTGAGTTTAATTTTTCCCAATCTGATGGAAAAGCGTATGCAAGACGTCCTCCAAAGCCTTTAATCCCAGGTACACAGAGAAAACTGTAAAACAAATTAACAAACATACATGTTGCTAAGTCGTTTCTAATCATAAGTTCACCACTGTATGTACTGTTATCATTCATTATCGTTTGGACTGTCTGATCACTGCAGTGACTACTATTTTCAAAGCGACACAATGCTTGTTACAGGTTGGAATTTTTTAGTGAAGGCCTCTTAATTCACTGAGACCACTAGACTGTGATTAAGTCCACACCAAAACCTGGCTCGTCGTCGTCCGTTCTTGTCCATTAATGCGGGAATACAAGTGCCTGTTCTGGTGGTTCATTGTTCTCACCATGAATTCGATTGAATTGATTGTCAGCAATCTTTTGGCAAAAACTCTGAGACTAAATAATATTCTCATGAAAAGTTTTTCAAAACTATTTAATTCTGAGTAGACTATAAAACTGTCCTGTCATGGCTAAAATTAACACAAACAACAAGGGTTTTTAGGTCATAATTCTAATTAAGCCGTTGTAATGACTAATTACCTCAGCTTTGAAATTGTTAATTTCATCTTTATTATGAAGCCTCGATGAAAATCATTTGCCAAAATTATAGAGTTTACTGATACGGTCCACGTAACAGTTAATGAGGGAGCTGTCACTCTATCTCTCTCTTACTATGCTATCATTAACAGAGGTCAACAATAAGTATTCAAAACGATGAGTAGATTCGAATCATACTTATAACTTCTGATACGCATTCATACTTATTTTAATGTCATACTCATACTACTCATATTCAAAGTTTAAAATACTCATGGTACTCGTACTTAACAATACGCATGATGTTATTGATTTCGACTGTCCATGACTCATCGCACACACGAATCACAAAATAAGTATGATTCGCGTACGAACACTACAATACTTACAAGAAGGTTGTGAGTTTGCTCCGCTTGCTGTCTTTGTCTTTTTTGTTTATGTGTCTTTCTTCTTTCTTTGTAAATGCAGCAACAACTAAGACTGTAAATTTGGATGGATGATGCGAGTCATTTGAATCATTTATGAATATTATAAGTATCGAATCACTCGAATCATTTATGAGTATTATAAGTATTTTTCTAAATTTGTGAGTCTAAATGAGTAGACGTGTGAATCAAACATAGTTCGAATGTTATGAGTTTGATGTCAACGTTGTACTCATATTCATTGCAACTTGTACTTATAAATCAACGTTGTACGAATGAATCAGAGTACATAGTTATTGAAATTTATATTTATAATTTTTAAATTTATTGTTGACTCACATATATTCAAAATTTCATGAGTGCTTATGAGTATTGAAAAAATTATTCATTGCTGATATCTGATCTGTATAACACAGAATGGTGCCTCTTTTAAAAGATCATGTAGGTTCGAAATGCCTCCTTTCACTTTTATTACGTTATCTTGTTGAAGAGCACTTGCCAAAATTATGGGGTTTGCTGATTCGATTCTGTTAACGAGTGAGCTCGATATGCCTTCTGGGGAATACCACGTGAGATCTCATTGTACTATCCAATACTGGCTATGATCCGGTTTTATCTATACTATGCATCAGTCTTCCCATTCTCATACATAGAAAGCCTTATTATAAATAAGTATGTATGTACATATCTATGTCGAGATATAATTTCAAAGTCAATCAATCACTTTCACTGCTTTAAACAGCATGTTAAGAAATGTTTCCAAATTGAATTAATATTTGAATTTTTTTCTAAGTTACGTATTAAATTTATTTATGTTTTTAGTTGTATTTAGTAAAATAATATTTAAATCTATTAATTTGGCCGCAAAAACTAATTTATCAAATCGCCCTCAAATATAAAAAACAACAATTAAATTGAAACCAAAATACTATTCCAAAAAAAAAACAAATTAAAAACAAAAATAGAAAAAAAAACAGGCAGAAAATGTTTTGTGTACGAATGTATGTTTAAAAAATATTTTGAAATTTAGATGACAACGCTTGTCAAAATGTGACAGCTTTAACTAATCATAACAAAGTGATCTATTACTCGAGTCAACGGGTAAATGAATGGCACAAAGTTTGTGCGTGTGTCTCAGTGTTTGAAACCGAGGCTGACATATTTTTGTTTTTTTCTTGAATATTTTGGAATAATTCGAATATTTTAAAACTTTATTTTTATATTTTTATTTTATTTTTTTTTAATAAAAACGTTTAAAATAAATACAAAACATAGCCGTTCATAATTAATTATTTTAAAAGTAAAATTAGTTGTATTATCAACAAATTTTCAATTAAATATTTTGTACAAAATATTGTCGTATTTTTAGATTTATTTCCTCTGCATGTTAATATATCTTTTCGGTAATGGAAATCAATTTTAATATGAAATTGAATTCAAAATCAATACATAATGACCACTATATTGTTTGTTTTTATTGTTAATTTATAAATAAAAAAAATAATCGAAAATTTAATATTTTTTAACTTAAAGTCGTTTAAAAAATTTATTTGTCTTAAAACTTAGAAACATAATTATTGTGAAGCACTGTAAAACAAAATTGTATTTCAATTTTGAAATTATTTTTGCTCTGCATACATAACATGGGCACAAGCAGATAATGGGTGGACTTCAGTTAAATACATACATCCTCTCCTTTTTATCATATTCCCTCTATTATTCTTCAATCTTTAAGGACGTTGTACAATGGATCAATTATACCTCCGGGTACTGTACTTGTCTTAATTAACAAGTGCACGTCCTCTAATCTAATCTAACCTAACATAACATAATTGGTCATTACAACCCTTCAGTCAGTATTACGGCCTAGCTTCTCACACCACTGATTTTGTGTGTGTTAATTTTATACATGAGTGGCGGAACCTACATTTTAAAGTCGACTCCGAATGACAGATTTTTGAGAAACTTTTCATGGCAATTTTATTTACTTACAGAGTTTTTGCCAGAAATCTGCTGAGAGGAAGTTCACCTCAGAGATATTTTTTTTATAATTTCCTTTTGATGTCTGACCCGGAGTTTGAACCGTGGCCTTACGTCTAATAAGCCAACACACTACTTTCTAGACTACGGCAACTTCAGTTAAATATGAAAATAAATTCCCCTCCCTATGGATAATGGAGTTATAATTAAAGGGGTTCAAGTCATATCAAATCAAATAAGGATAGGGTAGGTTGTGGCACGCTCTGTAGGCGAGATGTCTTTTACAGGGATAAATAAGGAGTACACAAGGCAGTCGCTTTAGTCTAGTCTTACTAGACAAGATCTAGAAATTCCTAATTTTAAAAAAAAATTGTTTTTTTTTTTTTTCACGGTTTTAGTTGCTTTAGAGCCATAGATTTAAGATATAAATTTTCTTATCCCTCAAACGATATGAAAAGAAGAAGAAAATTCCCTATAATAACAGTACAACGCCTCCAAGAGCGCATATTTTTATCGGAGTAATCTTTTTTCGGCCTGGCGACCTCGATTTATCAAAGACTACTTGACCGATTTCCTTGAAACTTTGGAGCAATGTTTCTAAAATGAGCCGCCATAGTATGGTAGGTAGTGTGTAAACTAATTAGATGTGAGTTTACGGTTCACGTATCTCAAATTAAATGTAATATAAAAAATATATTCCAACGGCGACTTACTCTCAGCAGATATCTGGCATAAACTCTGAGAGTTTGACACTGATAAACGAAAATAATTACCGTTACTTATCTGTCATCTTTTGTTCTAATATTCTACTTGGGAACATAGGGTTTTAATAAATCTTTTCCCGATGAACTTTATTTAAGGCTAACGTTTTAGCTGTTGGCCACGTATGGTTGGGTGATTTCAGGTCGCCGTTTTCAGTGCTCTGCGAATTCCAGCTGTTTACAGTTCTGCAAATACATCGACGTTGCTTGCGAAGCTTGTGCGCTTTACATCTCCATTTCCTTCTTCGAATGTGTACATCAATAGGCAATTGATTTTATGTCCAGAAAAGAAAACTTAATTTCTGAGGGTGGCTCACCAGAATATGTAATAGATGACGTGGAGACACATACATACATACATAATTGATCATTACAACACTTTTGTCAAGATTACGACCTAGTTTCTCACACCACATATGCTGTGTGCGTTAATTTGTATACATAAGTGGCGGGACCTACAGTTTAAAGTCGACTCCGAACGACAGATTTTTGAGAAACTAGGCAACTGATTTGATGACCAGAAAAAATACTTAATTTTTGATGGTGGCTCACCAGAATATGTTATGGACGACGTGGAGACACTTGTTAACAAATAATTGCAATTATTTTTTCGAATAGACAGTTCAACTCTGAGCCGAACGAAGGCAAGGTAACGAATGGAAACTATGAGAAAACTTCAGGAGAAGTGCAGGAAGGTGAACAGCAAATCTGATATCAAGGGTAGATCAATGGTTCAGTAAAAGAGAGGGGGAGAAGTTAATTACTACATAACACAAATGCTTTCCGATCATAACTATTTTCAGAAATACCTCTTCAGAATAGGAAAAACTTTATATACAGATTATTTATAAAGCAAAATATGCGTTCTTGGAATATAGAGGGCGTGAAAATGAAGAACGCAATTGGAAGAGATAGTTGGTCCTATAACAGTTCTAAATAAATTGTGGGAAGGAGAAAAATTGTCAGTGGAATCCCTACATACTGCATGTGACGGTATTCAGTGACCCCAAAGGGGTTTTCTAACTGCGAAAAAAAAATTTTAAATCCTGAAGTCGCCGCAGTGTAGTAGGTAGTGTGTTGGCTTATTAGACCTAAGGCCAAACCCCAGGTCAGATATCAAAACGAAATATCAAAAACTATTTCTTCGGCGACTTTCTCTCAGTAGATTTCTGGCAAAAACTCTGAGAGTAAATAAATAAAATTGCCATGAAAAATTTCTCAAAAATCTGTCGTTCGGAATCGACTTTAAACTGTAGGTAACGCCACTTACAGTGGCGAGGAAAAATGGATCCATTCTGCCACATTCTTAATAAAACTACTATAAAATCCTAAATAAATAAGCAAATTAAATAAAATTTCAGGTATATAATACATTTTTTGATATATTTTTTGAAAATATTAAATGTACTTCATTTATTTGCCAAAAACTTAAACAATTCGATTAAATCTAATTGTTGCGTGCGCTTTGACCACAGAAGTTTTTTCCCACTTGTAGATTTATACTCTAACAAGTTGTGGTTATACGGCACACAATTAAGGGACGTGATTGATCGTAGACGTTTGGACCACCAAAAAAAAGGTGATTATTCCACTTTTGCACGTATTCGAAATTTTGAAATATTTATTAATTTTTAACATTTTGTCCACAGTCCTTTATTTTTTACGCTTTTAACGCGCTTGAGTATACTTTTCACTAAATTGTCTATGGTTTTTTTGTTATTTTTCTCCATTCATCCTGTATCCTAGTCCAAAGTTCGTCTAAATTGGTTGGAGCTCTTTCTGTTAATAATTGCCCATAAATTTTCTATTAGATTTAAATCCGTGCTTTCTGGTGGCCATTAAACAATTGAAAATGTTGATGGGACAACCAATTTTGAACAATTTTCGCCGTCCTGTTGGAAAAACAGTTCTTCTTCAGGGTACGCACTTTCTTTAATGAATTCTGTTAATTTTGTTTGAAGGATACTGAGATAGTTTTCCTTTTTCATTATACCCTCTATTTTCACTAACGGACCAACACTACATGTTGGAGTGCCCCCCCAACAAACTTCCGCCTCCATGTTTGATTGTCTGTTTTGATACTCTTTTCAATCTGATTGAAATCGGTTAATTTTTGTTTCTTCCGACCAGATCACGCGTTTCCATTCGTCAACTGCCCATTTATCATAAGTTTTGCAAAATTCTAAACGAGCCTTGACATTTTTATGCGATAGAGCCGGCTTAATCCAACCCGATACTGCGAAGTGTTCTTCGGGCTGTCCACTCGCTGACATTTTTATTTATGGCCTTTGCAGCTAGCTTTGGTGTTTCTGTGTCCTTATTTTTCATAAGACGAGCATCGCCATCAGTGAGCAATCTTGGTCGACCTCTGGTTGTAGAAACTGGCTGCACATTTCGTCGTTTTCGAACACTTAAGACCGCATAGTGTGATATTGGTAGTGCTTTTGCTATTTTTCTTGCAGATTCGCCTTTTTCTGTTAGAAACACAATTCTATTTTCAATTTCAACACTTATTTTTTTTTTATTTTATTAATATTATAAGACCAATTCTTAATAGCGACGATAATTAAGTTCAAATCACTTTTGGCAGCTTCTAATTATTAAAATGATGCATAGAATGATAAGTAAAAGAAAACAAAAAATTGTTAAAACGATACATTGCAGTAATTTGTAATGTTTTTTGCTTTTATGCAAAAAAAAAATAGCTTAACCTGCAAAAGTGGAAGAATTGACATCAAACACGTTTATATTATTCTTGATATTATATTCTTTTTGATAAAATTTTCTGAATTTTTATTTTGAATACACTAAAGTAATGAAAATTAGAAGAGAAAACCACAGCAAGAATAGTCATATTCCACACTATTAAAATTTTACAAGCTTATAAACGCAAAAATTAAAAACATGCATCCATTTTTCTCGCCACTCATGTATAAAATTAACGCACACAACATAAGTGGTGTGAGAAGCTAGGTGGTAATCCTGACAAAACGGTTATAATGACCAATTATGTATGTATGTATGCGTTAAATATGTCTCCAGAGTATTGTAAGCCTGAGATTTCCTGTACATATCATATGTTGTCCTTAAAGATGTTAAGCCATCTAATCATTTGAAGAACCTCCCTTATGTTGGTTGCTACGTCTTTAATTGTTGAAACCATTAAATAGAATAATTAAGTTGTAATAATATTTGGATCGTATTTCCTTCATTTCTCTCTTTTCTCTTTCCTTTTTTGATGCCCATTATTCTACAGGCTATTCTGCAATTTTTATGACCCAACTACGACAGCTAGAAGACGTTTGTTTAAGAGAGTGTAAATCCCATGGCAACTACAATAAAAAATACTAAAGTAAAGAAAAAAGGGTTGAGTTTTTATGACAATATTTCACTTGTTAGTTTCAGTTGTTTTAGTTGTTGTTGTTTTTGTCATTTTAATAGACCATTTCGTAACATTTTATCTCAAAAACTAGATTCAGTTCACAACGTCTCTGTCACTGGGTCTAACTCTGCTTCGTTTTAGGTTTTAGTTTTTGTATTTCAACTGTTTTTGGATTTGATTTTCGTTCTCAATACGACGTTGTTATGTGGCAGACTTGTCGCCTGTCTACCCACAATTAGTTGTTAAAATTATTATTGTTTACTCAGAAGTTGTAGTTGCAACATGTAACAATAAAATGTAGAAAAAGAAATAAAAAACACTTGGATAAGGAGATACGAGTACTCACTACTCGTATGCAGCCATAAAATAATGGAGGATTCTCATTTTGTTGTTGTCACATAAAATCTAATTATTTTCCCGTTCTGTTTTCCATTCTTTTCTTTTTATTACTTTGTTTGTGTTTTCTAGTTGCTGTGTTTAAATGAAAATTTAAGAGCCTTTTGGAGTGTCTTAAAACTAATTGATTCACACTTTCTTTTCAAAAGACTTTACTTTATTTTACTTTAAAAATGTTTTTGTTGTTGTGTTCTTTTGTTTTACTATGTTTAAGTAGTTTTCAAAGTTTTTTTTGCGCGTGTTTTAAATTTAGTTTTTAAAAAACTATTAAAAAAATATTTGAGTTTTACGATCGATTTATGTACGTAGATATGGTTTTATGGTTTCAAATATTACAAGTTTATTTGAAACAAATTTATTTATTTGTTTGTTTTCTTTCTTTTTATTACATTTAATTGATTTGCTACAATATCTCTTTAAGGCCTTAAAACCCCTCACCTTTTTATCATATGCTTACACCACACTTTGGCTATGACTACAATTTTATTACCCAACACACTACATACAGTGGACAGCAAAAGTTTTAGTTCGACAATATATTTTAGCAATTTGTATAAAAATGTGTAGTTTACATATTTTATTTATTTTTATTTATTTATTTCGGTTTTATTATAAAACAAATAATTTTTTTAATGTTTTTCATAAAACAAGAGAAAAATAAGGAAAAGTTTAAGATGACCCCATAGGTACCCGCAAGGAGAACTCTAAGTAAATTTAAAATTCAAAGGCCCAATATATGAACATGTTATCGCTTGTATTTAATAGAATATCCCTTAAGGTCAAGCACTCCATTTAACCCATTTGGAATTGAATGTACAAGTTTTGTTTAGTGTTTTCTAGTGGCACCATCAGAAAGTTTTTCGGTTGATTTTTGTTTAAGGTTTGGCAATTACGCAACCGTTCTTTCAAATGATCTCCTAAATACTCTCTTGAAATCATATCGGGACTCTGTGCAAGAGTATTAAGCCTGTGGGGACTTTTCTTGTCAAATATGTTGCCGTACTAAGACTTTAGCTGTCCACTGTATATTAGAGGGGTAGCATGGTTTTATTATATCCTCAGAAAGATAAATACCATTTTCTACATACATACACTCGAAGTTAAACCAGCCATAGACTGAAACCAATCCTTGGCAACTGATGCACCCCAGCAAGGTTGCTTTTGATATACATTCGACATCTGCAAGCAAGTGATCTCACAACTCATCTGTGTTAAGCCTGCTGCAGGTTGTGGTGATCAATCCCTTCTATATAAATTTTTTTTTTGGTTCCTTAAGTCACGATTACGACGTAGCTTCTCACACCACTTCTGTTGTGTAAGCTAATTTTATTCATAAGTGGCGGGACCTCCAGTTTAAAGTCGATTCCGAATGCCAGATTTTTGAGAAACTTTTCATGGCAATTTTACTTTACTCTCACAGAGTTTTTGCCAGAAATCTGTCACCGAAGAGATTTTTTCAGATTTAAGTTTTGGTTTTTCTGACTTGTGGTTGAACCGTGTCCTTACGTCAAATAAACAAACACGCTACCTACTAGACTATGGCGACTATATTATTGCGAAATTTGATGTGAAGAATTTGATATGAATAGCTGGCAATGCATGGTGAAAGGCCCACTAGCAACAATAGACTCAAAGGGGAAACATGCATAGCTAATTTATTACTAAAAATAAAGTCAAGAAGGTACTCACCACGTTCGTTGATACCGGAATTTCCCCATATCGTGGGAGATCGCGTCGGTTCCGATAATTACCGGAATCCCACGTAGTTGTGTATCTGCTACCAATTACTGACTAGACTTGATCGACAAATAATGCGCTATACCATAACTGCACGTTTTGTGGTCAAGTCGATCACCCTAAGATATATTTTGTGATAATATGTGAAGTTGATCAAGTAGGAAATCAATCAATACCAATTTCAGCCCTGGAAGTCACCATAATGAACATTACTACTGTCATTGGTAAGACACCGGTAGAAATGACATAATTGGAGCTCACAAGTGGTAACATTGAGGCCCTAGAGTATATAATTTTCAATCAGATATACAGCTGTGTGAAATATAATAGTAGCGCTGTATTAAAAATATTTTAGTTAAGTAAAAAAATAAATTTTTATTCCATTTAAAAAAAGTTTGTTATTACATTTTAATACCTCAATTTTCTTAGAAGAAAGAATAAAACGAATGGTATCATCAGACACATTTGTTACTTCAACAAAGATAAAACAGGACTTGGAGCTTGATGTTCATACCTCAACTATTCGCTGGCTTCTAATTAAAGACAATTTATATGGTAGAAGTATAAGGAAAGTACCATTGATGAATTCAAGACATGTCCGCAACCGACTTAAATTTGCTAGACTTCACGTTGATTGGCCTTAGACGAAATGGCGCAATATCCTGTGGACAGATTAATCCAAAGTTGTTCCTTTGGGTAATCCTGACACCAGAAAATATGGAAGAAGACCATAGAACAATGAATACGATCCTAAATTTGTCATGAGGACCGTAAAGCATGGTGGTGCAAAAATTAACGTTTGGTGTTGTTTTTCTTATAATGATACAGGACCCATATTTTGAATTAAAGGCAACATGGACTCCTCAATGTATGGGGAAATTTTAAAAACTGTCATGCTACCTTATGCAGAATATAATATGCCGCTTAAATGGGTGTTCCAACAGGACAACGATCCCAAACATACCAGTATAATGGCAAAAAATTGGTTTTCTGTAAATTAAATTGAGGTATTAGAATGGCCGGCTCAGTCCCCAGACCTAAATACTATTGAACATCTTTGGGGCGAGGTAAAAAAAGATGTTTTTAAAGATAACCCGGGAAATGTAAAGCAGTTGTGGGCGTCAGTGAGGTCAGCTTGGGAAAGTATTCCTATCGAGAGGTGCAGATCTTTAGTTGTCTCAATGCCTCGGCGTTGCGCAGCTGTAATAGCCAATAAGGGCTTTTCAACTAAATATTAAGGTCTATCTAACAAAATAACATAAAAAAGTAATCACTTGTGACAACATTTTTTTTTTGCAGATACGTTTTCTAATGCTACTACTATTTGTTTGCACGCCAAATATTTTGAGTTTTTGACAATTCAGTATTGTTTTCTTTGGAAAATTAATATTTGTCTTGAAGTTTTTTTTATTTTTCAATAGTTTAGACTGGTGGTAATAAAATGTAATAACAAACTTTTTTTAAATGGAATTAAAATTTATTTTTTTACTTAACTAAAATATTTTTAATACAGCGCTACTATTATATTTCACACAGCTATACATATATATGTACGTTATGTTAATATTAAGAAGATCACGTGATGTCGAAATTTCAAGCACTGTTTACAATGGCCAAGGAAAGTCTTAAATTCATCGTTTTTGTAATGTTTGCTGTACTTTGCTTTGCTAAGCACTCATGAAAAATGCAATTGTCTTAACACATGGCCAATAACCTAAGCGGGCGTTGCGGACAAGAAGGCGCAGATAAGACTTTTTTCACCAGTATGGTACACGCCAAGAGTTATGAAGTATGTAGGAGTAGAAAGCACATAGACTTTCACAAATCCGTTGATTTTACTGGACTGTTGATGGACATAGGAAAACTAAGTGGCTTTATCAGCAGCTACAGTTGGGTCATTTTTCGCTTAAGTTTACATAATTGGCCATTACAATACTTCAGTCAGGATTACGACCTAGTTTCTCAAACCACTTATTCAAGAAAAAAAAAGTTAATTTTATACATAATTGGCGGGACCTACAGTTTAAAGTCGACTCTGGATGACAGATTTTTGAGAAACTTTTCATGGCAGTTTCATTTACTCTCAGAGTTTTTGCCAGAAATCTGCTGAGTTCAGTTTACGAGTTTTTTTTAGTTTAAGGGACACTTCCATGGAATATCAAAATCAGAATTTTTAACTCAAACACGAACTTAACAGCTGTAATGTTGCTAGCACTCTGGTTCAATACAATCTCAAACAGAACGATCCTGTTACCGCTAGTGCAGCATTTCCTGCCGATAGTGTTTTAGGCCATATGCTTGCCATCAGCAACAGGGCAATTTTAAATTTTTACGATTTTGTTCTTACTTGTGTTGCATTTAAAAACAAAGTTTATGCTTTAAATACCCTGTGCTAAAATCATAAAAAAGTTCTTTAATTTCTATAATTTTAATTTAACTCGTTCCTTATAAGCTAGCTGCTCTAGGTTTTACCGTCTTTCTCTTTACCTTTAACTTTGAGGACCCTATTCAATTGCTGTTCTAGTTGCAACAGATTGTGTTCTTTTTAATATATGACCAAGCCTGTTCCCATTTAGCTTTGTCTACCATATTTTTAATTAAATATTTTTTTATTTAAACGCAGGTTGACGCATGTTGACGCACCTCAACGCATATTGACGCAGAATTTATTAAATCAAATGAACAATTTTAAGAATAAATTCCATTATAAAAACAATAATTTAATTAATAAAACGAGCAGTACTGATTACGAAAGCGAAATATATGAAGTAAAATGCAAAAATTTTTAACGGATTAAACTCAATACTTTATTTTTGTATTGATTTTATAATAATTTAATTACAAAATTATTATCAGGATTATTATTAATTTAAAAATCTAATAACTTAAGCTCCACTTTAAAATCATGTACGTACAACAAAGATATCGATTTTATAATTACCCATAAGCCACTTAGACCGTCCATAAATGTAATGCGCATGTATAAAACGCTATGGCGCTAAACACGAGTTCTTCTATGTCAAGTGTTAAACGCTTCATGTCAAGTGTGTTTTTGAGAACAACAATAAAACTAAAATCCAAACTCTTTAAATGCCAAGTCATTGAGATTTTCAAAACTATTTGGTAAACGAGACACCAAAAAAACAAAAAACAAAAAAGGCATAGAAAAAGATAGAAAAAAAACGAAAACATTTGATTGTTGATGATTGTTTTGACTGTTTTGATTGTTGGCAGTCAGTCAATCAGGCCTATGCCGCGTTTTCGTCAAATAAATCATTTGTTGCATGTACACGTACATGAGTATGAGTGCTTGTGTGTTTGTTTTTTAACCATTTCTATGAATGAATTAGTGGGGCATACATATATTCTAATCATTTAAAGTGGCATGTTTGTAATCTATTTTTATCGTTTTTCATATTTTTCTTTTTTTTTTTTGTTTTTTCATGTGAATATAATTATTTTGGGGTAAAGAAACCTAATCTAAAACGAAGCTAGAATATTAACATAAGGTGTAGTAAAAAAATAATCCATTATTTATCCATCAGCCAGATTAAATTACAACACTCTACGCATTTTAATAGAATAATTTGTAGGTAGGTGGGGGAATTAGAGTTACTCCCTGCATCGCCACGAGTCTTGTAGGAATTCACTCATTCCAGCGAATTCCTACAAGGGGGTCTTCTCAAATCAAAAGCGGTTTGAATCAATCTAAACTTTTGGTGTATATTGTGCACCGGACTATAACCTGAAGTTTCTGACCCGTTTTTTGACAGGGCAATGTAGGTAGGTAGATGTGGCTGTCCCCTCGATTAAGTCATGAACGGACACACTTACGCCGCATACAGGGCCCATTGTGATACTACAGTTTTAGATTCTCCCCTATTCCAGGAACCACACGGAGCTTCCGATGAAACGACTCAGACTACCAATATCCATGCATGACAGTTCATCTAGATCCTTCATGTAGTAGGCACCCAGGTGCTTCTTTCTCCTCCGACCAAGTGCCGGACATGTGCACAGTAGGTGAAGAATAGTTTCATCCTTCTCCTCATCTCCTCCTCCTCATTCCCCAAGGTGTCCAAGACCAATACGCCTCGCATACCTTCCTATAATGCAATGCCCCGTAATAACCCCGATAACAGTGCTGAACATACTTCTTTGGAGTTTAAGCAGAGTCGCCGTTCGTCTCCTATCCAGCGTTGGGCAGATTTTTTCTTGCCCTTGTCCGAAGCTGACCACCTACTGTTGACAAGATCTACGATTGCATTGTCAATTATAATTTGTAGGTACCTAAAGGGATCCCCAATGTAGAGAATTCATCAGAGAGTTCGATGGTCGTGCCCCTTCTGGCCAATTCATCCGCTCTCCAGTTGCCAGGAATATCCTTATGTACCGGTACCCATGTGATACAAACATCATATCGGTTCGTCACCTCATTGAGATATCTGCCACAGTCGTACACCGTCTTGGAGTTTATTACACTGGAATCCAATGCCTTGATAGCAGCCTGGCTATCGGAAAATGTGGTTATTTTCCGCCTGTGAACATTTTTGTCCACAATAATAATGCCGTATAGCATGTACCAACCCAAATGGAAACATATGGAAAAGTAAACATATGGAAAACTGTAGGAGAAGCCTTTACGATGCTCTTTACTACTGTTCCTGAGAGAACGTGGATGGAAATAATTTATTTGAAAGACCTCCTTCTTTCAGGTCTGAGAAATAAAAAATAATTTGTTAACAGTCATCACTGGTCACTTTTAAATTACTGCCGGTTTCGTGCAACATAAGCTAAGGACACAGAAAGATGATTGGTTTTGTGAAGAAAAGTACAACGAAATTGTAACTGCTCATTATAAAGTATCCATCTAATCGTACCTAATTTGTCACTAGCGCTTCGTAGTCTGATGTTATCCAACAGTAATCGAAATCAAGACAATTTTAAAAATCAGATTTGACTAGAATATGATGTATTGTAGAATTTCTTCAGCGACTTTTGCTGAGAGGCAAAACTCTGAGGGTAAATAAAAAATTGCCATGAAAAGTTTCTTAAAAATCTGTAGAGTCGATTTTAAACTGTAGGTCCCGCAACTACTAGTGTATAAAATTAACACACACAACATAAGCGGTGTGAGAAGCCAGGTCGTAATCCTGACTGAAGGATTGTGATGACCAATTATGTATGTTATGTAAGTATGTATGATGTATTGTTTACATTACTTCCCAGAGTATTGATTTCAAGTACCAACCTTTTCGATAAACGTAACATACCCACTAGTTTCTACCACCACAATATGGACGGGTTCACCTAAATACTGTTATTGTCAGACAAGAGAAATCTCTTGCACGTACATCTGAAATAGAAATGAAAACGATAATAACAAGTGTCATATCTAAACACAGTCATTCGTCATTATTTTCCCTGTTGATCAAAAAAGAGTGTGTGTGTCAGTCAGTGTAAATAATGTTGAGCTGACAGTTCTTTTTTTGTTTTTTTTTTTCATTCCGTACGTTTTGTTCTTAAACATCATCATTATGGTTATGTTTACTGCTGTGTGGATGGATTTTTTTATTTTTTTATTTTTTTTTGATAAATAAACACATCAACATACAGCCTAAAGAGATGGGCTACAGATACGCTATATTAAACGGCTGATATGCGGTGGTATATTGTTGGTAAAATAGCACATGCTAAAGGGTATCCAATGAAAGAAAGACTGGCATTTCAACGCTTTAAACACAAACAAAAAGACAAACGATAGGCAAGAACAAGTGTTTCAAGCTGAAACTGAAATCAAATCAAGGTAGTCAATCAAAAATGCCTTTATAATCATCATCATCATCATGCTCATAATCTTCATCATTGTGGTCATCATTATTTTTTACAAATCATGACAATCGATCGCTCTCAACTGTGTGGTAGTTTTTGGGGATTTTTTTAAATTCATTATTGAAAACCAGCAGCCGTTGTTACTTTATGTTCTGTTTCTATTTATTTGATGCCAATGTTTTTTTTGGATTTTTTTGATGTTGTTGTTGTTGTTGTAGGTTTTTGTTGTATTTCAAAGGTTTAAATATTTAATTATTGTAATTTTTGCTGTTTCTCAGTTTCAATATACAGCCGTTGGTGTAGCCGTAGCTGTTGTCTTGTGTTGGCCTATACTTACAGTGAGTGTCAAAAGAAACTGTACATTAAAAAAAATATTTATTAATTAATAAATTACCGGTTTTTTTACTTTAAAAATACGAAAACCTTTTAAAATTGAAACAAAAAAAATTACAAAAACTTTCAAAATATTGTCAAATTTTTTCAGGCACTCTCCTTAAATGGACGGAGGGCTTTTGGTATCAAAGCTACCACTCCAATCTACCTCCTTAAATGTTAAAAGTTGAGTTTGATGATTGTTAGAATTTTATCCTTAGTGTACACATTATTTTGATGCTCACTGTAGTTGTATCTGAGCCATGTTAATTACAATTTTATAGATTTTGTAAGTTTTCGTTTTCGTTTTTTTTTTCTTTCTTTCTGTTACCAACTTTATCTGTTTGTTGACTGTATTTCTTTCTGTATTCTCTTGTCCCAATTTTGTAATTAATTATAGTGTTTGTTTAATAGATCTCCTCTGTGTATAACAACAACAAAAAAAGAAGACTATGTTTTTTATATTTTTTTTCTGCCCCAGCCATTGTCTTTATATGCCTGCCTGCCTGCCTTTACTTTGTCTTCATTTTGTCTCTTTGATTTCGGATTTTTATTTTTCTACTTTTATTGGGTGAAGGGAACCATTTTAATTGTTTCGAGTTTTCGAAAGAAAAAAAACGTTTTTTTTTTCGTATTGAATTCAAATAAATGTTGGTCATTGAACTCATCATTGATTGCCTTAATCGTGTGTAAGATGACAATATTTTTGTGTCTGTTTTTTTCTTTTTTTTAGATTCTAAAATAAAATTAATTATTTGTTTTAAGAAATTTTCAACAAAAGGTTTTATTAAGTGTTTACTCAAAACCAGTATACATACATACTTACATATATTTTAAGTCATAAAGAAAAGGTCGGCTCAGTAATAATAACAGAAGGTAAAGATTTAAGAATTATTCTTCATATAGATGAACACGAACGTAATATTTTAAGACCAATAAATATGAACTTGTATAATATATATGACTTACTTAATGTAAATAAAATAAACTGGCCTATAGCCTAGTTTAGGTAAGGTTTAGGAAGATGGAGGATCCTCCTTAAACGGCAGTCCCACTAAGGGTAGCATTCAGGATTTTTGTTATACCACAAATTAAATTTAACCTCGGGGTTAAACATTTCGTATGCACTCACGTATAAAATTAACACACACAAAATAAGTGGTGCGAGAAACTAGGTAGTAATCATGATTGTAAGATTGTAATGACCAATTATGTATGAAATTGGATAATGTTGTTACATTTTTATCTTTTAAAAACGTTTAAAATATGAGATCGTAGGTTGCAAATAAAAGAAAAATAAATTTGTGTTTAGTTTTAATTAAAATTCTTTATTATTCGCACAATTCTGTGTGCCACTGTTCACAACTTTATGTAAACAACAACAATTGCTTTTTTTTGTATACCCTTTGTCTAAACAATAACAATTACTAGATAATTGTTTGACTGATCGTTGTAACGGGATCATCAAACCACGATTACTCTCTTCAAACACACCGCGTGTTCACACATGACTGACTGAACTTCACTCACTCTCCCGCCTGCTTTGCCTTGCCTCTTATATGGCAGGGTAAACAGTCTGATGAATGGTCTTGAAGGCGAATGTTCGTGATTTCGCCTTCTCGAAATCTCTATAAATGTAAACATGGTTTCTAACATTCTTTATTGTTGTTTGTGTATTTTGTTTACATTTATTCTTGTAGTGTTGTTTGTGGATTTTTGTTTACTTGTGTTGTTATATTAAGCAGTACGATAATTTGTAAACAGGTTTGCTTATTGCATTGTTCTGTTTTTGTAGCTTTTGTTTATAATTTTAATGTTAAGCGATGTAAAAGCAAAACACAAGTATATAGATCCTTCAGTTTCGTAACAATATATTTGAGGTTAGGTTAGGTTATGGAAAGTGGAGGACCCTCCTTAATGGGGCAAGGTCCCACTTTGTGGTATCACAACAAATATTTGATTCCAACGCCAAACATTTCCGATACACAACCTTCCTGACTACAGAATAAATCTTGAAAAAAAGATGGCAAATAAGAGTCTAAGAACCCGAGACACTTTATGGCAAGCGCAAGGCAATGACACTGTAACAATGTGGTGAAAGACGGTCTCTTAGTTCCTGTAGAAGGCATTTGATGGAATACTAAATATATCTACGTGTCCTCGAATAGGACAGTGGCCGGTTAGAATTGCGATTGTGCCATAAAAGATGATGAGATTTAAAGACAAAAGACAGAAGCGTCAATATGTATTACAAGTATTCCAATTACATTACTGTCGTCAACGAAGTTATATCGTAAAAAAAGTCTAGTTTAATTGAGACCATGCTTGACGACATGTTGAACATTATGAGCCCCATACTGGTCGTTGCCACATTTCCGAAAATAATGTAGGCATCTAATCCGTTGGTAGCACTCTCAGCCAAAGCAAATGTTAAGCAGTGATCTATGGAAACCATAATTAACAAAAATTTGAACAAGTGATCTCTTAAAATCCCAAGCCTTCTTGGTCAACAAACTTCTATTACTTTTGAAGCATGCCGATAGCAACATAATCAATGTTTTGTTCAGGTGAACTCCATGTCAGTTAATAAACGGATTTATGATGTAATCTTGGTTTTCTTTCTAACCTACTTCACGTCCTAGCGATACAATTCTGTTATTGAGGCTGATTTTTTTAACAGTGCAACGAAAGACTGAAGTCGCTGTAGTATAATATGTTGTGTGTTGGGTTATTAGAGAGAGAGCCCGTTGTTCAAACCTCAGCTCAGACAAAAATCTTTTTTCGTGCTCGGCATTAAACTCCGCCACTTATGGATAAATTTAACACTTATAACATAGGTGGTGTGAGAAGCCAATTGAGTGAGGAACAAAACACTGTTTGGAAATAAATAACTCGTGGAAGATATTTCTCCTAATCCTTTTAGTCTGTCATTGTGATAATGATTCAGTACTTGACTTTTATGTGAATGGAGAAACGAGACGGCATTGTCTTTTTTCTACTACGAATTCAGCAATACAGCGCATTGCAGCAGTTACCCATGCAGCAGTGATATCTCCTTATAGGCAGCGATGATTTTCACTAGTTGGATAAAGGCACCTGGCCTCAAAAGTCTTCGCGGTACGGAATTGTCTCTAAACTAAATCAATCCATGTTTGAACATGTTCAACATAATTTAAGATTTCTCATTGAATTGGCATCTGTAGATTCAGTTTACACTAGAAGGCTAGTTTCAGAACGTTTTATGATCCTCGCTTGATTGATACATATTCAGATTTTTAGCTATTGATACTGGTGTACTTGTTCATGTCGAAGAATTCTAGTAGGTAGTGTGTTTGATTATTAGACGTGACGCCACGGTAGAAACACCAGATCAGATATCTCCAACAAAACGAAATAGGAAGAAAATATTTCTTCGTCGACTTGTTCTCAGCCGGTTTTTTGTAAAAACTCTGAGATTTTTTAAACTGAAGTTCCCGCCGCTCGTGTATAAACTTAACACACTCAACGTAAGTGGTGTGAGAAGCTAGGCTGTAATTTTGATTTAAGGGTTGTAATGGCCAAATTCGTAAGTATGCAACCGTCCGACAACTATAATACAGACGTGTATAGTTCTTCATCCTATAAGCATACGTGAACCAGAGATCAGCAACAAGCATTCAAAAAGATGAGTAGAATCGAATCATACTCATAATTTCTGATACTTATATGCATTATTTTAATATCATTAGCATTAACCTCTACTCATATTCAAAGTTTGAAGTACTCATCAAATTCATACTTAACAGCATGTATGATGTTGTTGATTTCGACATTCCATAACTCAACATTTACAAGAATCACAAAATAAGTATGATTCGCGTACGAAAACTCAAATACTCACTAAAAGGTTGTATGTTTGCTCTGATTGCTGCTCTGTCTTGTTTGCTTATGTGTCTTTTTTCTAAGACTATAACTTTTGATAAATGATTCGAGTATTATTCTAAAGTTATGACTCTAAATGAGTAGGCTTGTGAATCAAACATATTTCGAATGGTATGAGTTTAATGTCAATGTTTTACGCATGCTCATTGCAACCTGTACTTATAAATCAACGTTGCAGTGAGTATGAATGGATCAGAGTACATAGTTAAATTTCAATATTGTTGACTCACTTGTATTCAAAATTTCATGAGTGCTTATGAGTAGCGATGAAACGATTCATTGCTGATGTCTAATGTGAACCATTCATTTTGAGAACAGTAGCCGTGACAGCAAAGATAACCTAAATTTATCAGCCAGAGTGTTAATTCAAATCATGACTTTTGCATTCCAACTGGTGATAATTATAATGATATTCTTCGACATTTTTACTACTTGAATAATATATTTCACAGAGTATGGAACTTAGCAAAGTTTTTTAGTTTATCTGTTCAGATGCTGATCAGGTCTATAAAGTAAATATTTGGGAAAAAATCACAAGTGATAGCATTTGAAAAAATGTTTATGATTTTCAGAAAATTGTTGCTTAAGTGTACGCATTCAATATGAATAAATTTTTTCACAAAATTATAAACTCCCAACTAATTAATCACTACAGAAAACGATAAAAAGAACCTTTCAAAAATATGCAAATAAATGTTTTTAAAAACTTTTCTATAAAAAATTAAAAAAAAAATAATTTACAAAAGCAAAGGCACTATGAAATACGATGAAAACACTTGTCAGTCAAAAATCCACAGAGTGAAAAGTGAAATTTTGTTTCTTTACTCATACTCTTCTCAAAAACATTCTCTATTAAATTTATTTTTAAATTTCAAATAAAAAAAGAGAAATAAAAATACCATGGAAAATATCAGTAAATAAGAAAAGAAATAAAATAATTTACACACTTACTTACATACATACATACAAATATTTAAAAATATTTTAAGAGTTTGTAAAACTTACTGACTGACTGACTACGTACAGCTTGTTTTAGAAGGTGGTTTCGGTCAGTCTTACGCATGGATGCAGATGTTAGTGTCTTAAACGCACCACAACTACTCTGGTTTTTATTTTTTTTCTTTTTTTTTCAAAGACTTAAATTATGATACGTTTGGCTTACCAGAAAATAGTGTGTGAAGCCAAAGACAGGAAGACATTTGTGCTCATGCGTTTGGTTGGTTGATCCCAGTCGCTGACTAAAAGTTTTATAATGGCAACGCTTATCGCTATTCCTATATATTATCTGTGTTTATGTATGAATATTGTTATAATTAGTGGAAGTTTTACAGCATTTAAAAAGGTGCCAGCCTAACACCCTACACAGTTACATTTCATTTCATAATAAGTTTTATTGCAAGCAACTAAACAGTGATTGATTTGCTGATGCCCTCGAGGCAAGTATTCGAAACTTCAATTCAACGCCTTTAGAAATATTTATGTGGGTCCCTATTAAATACAAAATTTATTCAAATACATATTGATACGCCATGCGCTTCAGTGAATTAGAAGCTCTTTTGCTTCCATATTTTTATATTAAAACTAGCTGCCTCGTAGAGTAAGGCCATTCTTGGACGATTGGCAAGTGAAACGCATTGAAGCTTACAGGCCAAACTGTTACTCGTATCTCTTGAGACTCATTAAACTAAAATACTGCACTATGCTCTTGCACTATGCTCAGCCTGAAAATGATTTCTCCACAATATGTCCCACAAAACTGTTTGATCCCCAGGATGTTGTTAATGACCAATAAAACTCTGCTTAGTACCTGATAAAATGCTTTAAAATAATATTTCAAGTAGGAGTTTTGGCGATTAGACCTTTTCATAATAGAATCTTTATGTTGGACTTGAATCGATCCTTATTTAATGCAAATGTTCTTTAAGTCTAGAATATCATTCTTAAGCTTCTGCCTGATAATCTGATGCAAGACTCAACTATCTTCCAGTAATAGTTGTCTAATAATGAAAAGAGTCTCCGTATCTCTCTCGATCTTACTATCCTTTCTGCTCCCTCCCGGCCTGGAGAAGCAAAGCTTTCTCGCAAGTTTATTGCTATGAATTTCTAGTCTTTATAGTCTAGTCTGCTGGCTTGTTAGACGAGAGCCAATAGTTCAGCCCATTGCTCAGATTTTTCGAAGAAAACATAATACGAACTTCAGCGGCTGCCTCTCAGCAGTCTTCTAGCAAAAACTCTAGTAAATAAAATTGGCATAAAAAGCTTCTCAAAAATCTATCGCTAAGAAGCGACATTAAACTGTATGTATAATCACTCATAAATAAAATGAACGCACACAACATGAGTGGCGTGAGAAGTTAGATTTTAATCCTGACTGAAGGGTTGTAAAGACCAATTAAGTTAGCAAGCATTGCTATGAATACTCATATGCCCCGGGACTAGCTGATACAACCACCTAGACAGTATCATAATATTTTCGAGTTGATCTGAGTGTTCAGATGGCGGATTGACTGTCAGAGAGTATTGCAGTTTCTCCTCTTTCTGGCAAATACTTCTAATAGCGAGATACCCAAGAGTTTCCCCAAAGGCTCGAAATACTTCACTCTGCGACCAAAACCTCCATTTTTTCTGTACTAATATCTGTATCCAAAGAATAGTTGCTATTTTAAAAGAAAACTAAGTTTCATATTAGATTTGTCTCTCCAAAGCCATGCCATGGATTTGAATCCAACAGAGCCTACCGCACAATCCATTGTATTTCGCCAATTCTATCTATGTTGTTTTCAAATTAGTTCTGCCTACCCAAACAATGCCAACATAGCACGCCATTGGTTTGACCATCATGGTGTAGATCCAATGCATAATCCTTGGGTTGCAATGTCTGGCCTTTCTTGAAATGCTCTCAATATAACCCTTTTATGTCAGTTTAATCTTCAGTAATACTTCGAAAGGTTTACTTCCTGTGTCTGCTATGTTAATTCATCTAGGAGTCGAATTGATTTCCGTATAAAAATTTCTCCTTCTAGAGAATGCTTCTATTGTGGTCTCGTAACATGAAAAAAAATATTTTTTTATTGGCACGAAAAAATAGATACATTACGACCATCCGAAATACAAAAAATTTAATGTGAAGCATGGTCAACAAATTAAATATCGTACACATAATGCTCCGTATACTCTGTAAAGGAAACCAATGCCGAACACAATTGCTTGTATTGCAGCGAGAAATGCCCGATATATGTATGTGACCAGATATGACTCCATATTTTTTTCATAAAAACACTCTGCCACATGTTGCAAGCCTAGTTTCAAATTTTTTATTTGTTAATTACAACACAATTAAAGTCTCCGTGGTCTTGTAGGGGATGTGTTCGCTTAAAGCCCGGGTTCAAACCCCCGGTCAGACATCAAAACGAAATATAAAAGAAAAATATTTCTTCGGCGACTTCCTCTCAGCAGATTTCTGGCAAAAACTATGAGAGTAAATAAAATTGCCATGAAAAGTTTCTCAAAAATCTGTCGTTCGGAGTCAACTTAAAACTCTAGATCCCGCCAGTCATGCAAAAAAATTAACGTACACAACATAAGTGGTGTGAAAAACTAGGTCATAATCCTGACTAAAGGGTTGTAATGACCGATAATGGATGTATAAAAAAATTTCTCCTTCCAGTAAATCCTACTAATATGGTCTTGTAACATGAGAAGAAATAATTTTGCACTGGCACCAAAAAATAAATCCATTTGGATGGTCGTAAAGAAATACAAAAAATGGAATTTGTAGCGTGATCAACTACTTGGATATTGAAGACTGTTAGGACAATCTATGCGAACACAATTGCTTGGTTTGAAGCTCGATATTTGCGGCCAAACATGGAGACGTATTTGATCATAAAAACACTTTGCCAACCCAGTTACAAATTATATTTATATTTTTCCCAAATATTTTAAGGTTTTTAACATTCGGTGTCAAGTCTACTTTTTGGTTTTTTCTTTATTACCTGCTCTCTTTTTAAATTATTTCTTCATATTAAAACCAAAGAAAGAAAAAATAAAGAAAGAAAAAAGAAAAGTAAGTGATTATTTTCAATTTAATAAAATATGCTAATTTTTTCTAATATTTATGAAAATAAAACCAAAAAAATTGTTTTTTTTTCACGTCTTTTTTCTACACTTTATTGTCGGTATTATTATGAGCATAGAAATTTCAAATGGATCATCTCATGCCATACCTTGGAAAAGGGGAAAATAATTAAAAAAAAATTAATTAACGCCCGACAAAAAAAAGAAAACAAGCATAGAAAGAAAATTTAAATAAATATTGTTATATTTTTTTTTATTATTATTATTATTATTTTATTTTATTTTATTTTTTTCGTAAATTAACAACAATTGTTTGTTAAGAAACAAAAAAATAATACAATAGTTTTTACACCAAAAAAAATTTATAGGAATTTTTGGTAATTTTATTATGTTTGTTTCTTTGTTTTTGTTGTTTTTTTTTTTTAATAATCAAAATGATTTAATGTGTGTATCTCTTAGAAAATCTACATTATGGTTGATTATTTTCAACATTTTCGTTTTACATTTTTTTTCTTCTTTTTATTATTATTTTCATTACAATACAACTTTTATTTCATACACTGTTTTTTTTTTCTACTTAATTTACATAATTTTCAAATAATTGGTAAATAAATTAGTGGAGGGAAAATTGAAATTTTAAAGTAAAACATAGGGCCACCTCTGTATTACTTGTGAAATGCGTTTCTTTCGATTGTTAAAAAGAAAAGAAAAAAACCATATGCTTTATGGTTGCAACAAACAAAATTTTTTTAACGGGTGATGTATTAAAAAGCCAGTACCACAAATAGTAAATAAATTTTGCCGGTTTCCTTTACAAACAAACAATGCTTACAAATTATTGAATTTTATTCTCAAAACTCTTACCATGTGAGAAACCTCTTTCCACCGAATAATTATCGTCGGCAAGAAGTTCGTTTTTTCCAGCAAACAGAATTTCCGAATGTTTAGGGAATAGTAGCCAAATGCAGCTATAAATTTATCAATGCGCCATGCAAAATGCACTGTTCAGAGCGACAACACTATTGAACTGTATTTCTTCGAGACTGATAAAAGTTAAATCAATGGAGCAAGGTGCCGTGCAGAGATCAACAATGAGTATTCAAAAAGATGAAGAGAATCGAATCATACTCATAATTTCTGACACTTATACGCATTCATAGTTATTTTAATATCATGGAACCTCTAGTCTTATTCAAAGTTTGAAGTACTCATCATATTCATACTTAACAATACGTATGATGTTGTTGATTTCGACTCTCCATAATTCAACATATACAAGACTCATAAAATAAGTATGATTCGCGTACGAACACTGAAATACTCACTAGAAGGTTGTGTGTGTATTCTGCTTGCTGCTCTGTCTTTTTGGCTTGTATGTCTTTTACCTTTTTTGCAAGTGCAACAACAACTAAGACTGTAAATTTTGAGTAGGCTTATGAATCAAACATATTTCGAATGGTATGAGTTTGATGTCAACGTTTTACGGATATTCATTGCAACCTGCATTTATAAATCAACATTGTAGTGAGTATGTAGTCGCCGTAGTCTAGTAGGTAGTGTGTTGGCTTATTAGACGTAAAGCCAGGGTTCGAGCCACAGGCCAGACAAATACAAAAAATATTTCTTCGGCGACTTCCTCTCAGCAGATTACAGGCAAAAACTCTGAGAGTAAATAAAATTGCCATGAAAAAGTTTCTCAAACATCTGTTGTTCGGAGTCAACTTTAAATTGTAGGTCCCGCCACTCATGTATAAAATTAACACACACAACATAAGTGGTGTGAGAAACTAGGTCGTAATCGTGACTGATGGGTTGTAATGACCAATTATGTATGTACATATGTATACGCATTCATACTTATTTTAATATCATGGAACCTCTACTCATATTCAATGTTTGAAGTACTCATCATATTCATACTTATGGTGTTGTTGATTACGGCTCTTCATGACTCAACATATTCAAGAATTACAAAATAAGTATGATTCAAGTACGAGTCACTCGAATCATTTATAAGCAGACGTCGGCACAAAGAGAACATGATAAAAATGTGAGTGTATTGTGAAAGGCAGATGTTAGCCCAGAGGAAAGTTGTTTGTAATATTTTTTACATATGTATACGTGAGCGGAAAATATAGAAAAACAGTACTGCGCTAAATCCATAGGACACCGTATTTAAGTTGGCAAGTATTCTTCCAAAAATCGAAATCATTTCTCATTGATATTAGTGAATTCTACTGTAATATTTCTTTGGGTATATAATTGAATTCTGAAAAAAGCGACATAAACCTTCTTCTTTAGAAGCTGAGAAGCAGCTGAATGCATTTCTACGCTCTTTTTAACGAACATTGTTGATGTTCGTGTCCTATGTGTGTAAAAAGCCGAAGATGTTCTTCCCCTGAGGGACATGGTGCCGACGTCTGTTTATAAGTATAATAAGCATTTTTCTAAAGCTATGAATCTAAATGAGTAGGCTTATGAATCAAACATATTTCGAATGGTATGAGTTTGATGTCAACGTTATACTTATACTCATTGCAGCCTGTATTTAAAAATCAACGTTGTAGTGAGTATGAATTAATTAGAGGAGTTAAATTTTAATATTGTTGACTCAATTCTATACAAAATTTCATGAGTGCTTATGAGTAGCGAAAACACGATTGCTAATCTCTGGTGCCGTGTATTGATTTTTGCTTAAAATAGAAGAATTGAATTTAGTAGACATATTGTTTCAACAAAACGGTGCCAAATCTCATGGTACACTACTGCAGGGACTATTGAGAGTAGCATTTTCATATCATAACGTCATTATTATTAGTCTATATTCCTTAGGGTGACTCCATATTCGGTCCGAGGTTTGTGTTAGGTTGGAGGACGCGTACTTGTCAATAAAGGCAAGTACAGTACCCGGCGGTCGAATTGACCCATTGTACAAAATGCGAGCTTTGTGTTTCTTTGTTTCAATTTGATTATCAAGATTTTCAATGAAAATCTGTGATAGGCCATCTTTAGCAGGTCTTAGGTTGAAGACTTGCCATCTGTCGTAATGTTCCTAGCAAACTAAAAAGGCAAAAAGTATGATATGACACAAGCACAAAGGAAAAGTGTTTCTTAAAATTATTGTCTCTTTATTGAATGGATATTCTTGACAAAATTTTACTTTTAATACCCCAACTATGCACCTGTCTAATGACAATTTCATTTATACGCTCACATCTATCAAACAACATTCAATGATTCAATGATTATGAAGGAGCAGCAGGTGAAAAATTACAAGGACTAACATAAAAGCCATCTCTAAGCGTTGTTGATTGTATAAAAGGCGGCACTTTATTAATAAAAAACGTAAGTGTGTTGAAATGAGTGTAGTATGGTGCGCTAGAGGATTAAATGCAGAGAGAAAGGGAGACATTAAAAATGTCAAATATTATTAAATGTATCAAATTAACAAGAATACAATAACAAAAATAACCTTAATAATACCACCAGCAATGAGAAAAAGTAAAAAACAACAACAACAACATCTGTGACAAAATAGAAACGAAATAAAATCGAATTTGGCAGGTATGGCAAGGAAAACAAATAGACTGTAAAACACATCAGCTGTAACGGCAATAGACAGACAGACATGCCAACAACAAATCGGCAACTATTTGTCGATTGCCAGCAATAACAAAAACAACAACTATTATAACTACAATAAGCATAACAAATAACTTACTAAAGCAAACCGTCAAAGAAGACAAAAGGGGGAAAGAAAGAGAGAGAAAGGAGAGAGCACTAAATTACAACAACAAATTACAGAGCAAGAGTATGAAAAAATAAATGAAATCATCGATTGTTAAAGGACATTTACTTCTTATACACACAAAGACACACTCTGTGTCCTCTCTTTTATGGCATAAGCATGGCTACAGAACATTTCGTTCTGGTGTAGTATTTCAGTTATGTTTTCAACACAAACCCATCAGCATATTTACACGTATAGCAGTAAGCATGCATGACTTTACACTGACCGAAGAAATGTTGTAAAAGAGGCCTTTTGTTTGGTGACTTCACAGGTCCTGAGACAAAGTATAAATGAAAATTATATGACTCTCTGGCTCTCTTTGCCTAGACACTTTCCTATTGTAAAATGTAAATATAATTTATTGTTGTTATTATTGTATTAGCTAGCCTTAGCAGGAGTTATATGCCAACAGCAATAAGAAAATATTGAATATTATTGAGAGCGGTAGAGCGGAGAGAGAGAGAGAGCAGAAAAAAGTAAAACAAATGAACAATGTCAGGTCATAAATTTGTTTTTTTGTGACTTTTCCTTTCATTTCTTTCTCTACACTCTTTTAGTTTTATACATGCATTCAAGCATACGTGTGTGTCTATACGTACATATGCAAGTACGTGTAGATGTCATTTATATTATTTGCTCTCTTTTAAGTGCAAATGCAGCAAATGCAAGCATGTGTGTGTGCATGTGTATAAGGATGTTATTACAGTTCTTTTTTTATTTTTTTTGTATTTGTTTTTGTAGGACAAGTGTTTTTGTAGAACAAGAGAAAAACAATTGAATTTTTTATTGATTTAAAGGCAACAGTAACATGCTGAAGAGACAGGCTGCAATTTTATTAAAATATTGACTTTAAGTTTCTCTTATTAAACTGCCAAAAAGAAAAACGAAAGAAAGGTTGTTTCAAAGTTGAAAAGAAAAAAATTATTCAGTTCTTATCTTTTTTTACTAGGAATATGAAAGAAATGATATTCTGTAGAATTATTCCAACAGAATCTCGTCCAGATAAAGTCAAAATCAAGAATTATAATGTTTTCAATCTGGTACTACAACAGAATTTGATATTCTTGAAGGAACAAGTTCCACTTAGACCAGCATTAAAGCCTTTGTGATACCACAATTAGTATCCAACCAAACAACTCGACTCCAGAACAAACCATGTCGTTATAGAATGCTTTGTATTGAAGACTACAATCAAGGATGATAGCAAGGAAGAGAGTAAGAACTTCTGCTTATTCATGGCAACAGCAGGATACTTCTAGCTTTGTGCTAATTAGACTCATAGCTCTTACAGTCAAGTCTATCTTCCAACAAGACATCTTTAGACCAATAAGTATCATAATTACACAGCCCTGCATGGGTTTTGCAAATAAGATGGCTCCGAAGGCAAAACCTGACGTGATGGAGGTTTTCCTAAAAATGGTGTTTTTGGCCATTTATAAAAAAATTGTAGAGACACTGACTTGCTAGAACCATCGCTATATTATCGCAATTGATCTTTGCTCTTTAAAATGAGCCCAAAGCCAAATTGTTGCATGCACCCTTAAAGTAGGGGCTGGGTTTATGTCAAGGGGTGCAAGAGACAAAGAAAGTGGTGTCAGAAACATGTCGTAATACTAACTAAAGCTTTGAAATGACCAACTAAGTATGTATATAAGGAAATAAGATTCCGATATTAAACGTTCGTATAAGCTGCAGAGATTTTCAGGCAGAGATCAGGGTCGTTCTGAAAGCGGCTTAATTTCCTTTAAAAAAACTCTAATTTACTAGGACAGTCATGCACTGCCATTAAGTTTCTAATGAAAGTCAGTTTGATGTCTTTTATACGTGCTCTTATACATACATACATACAGATGTACGTAATTGGTCATTACAACCCTTCAGTCAGGATTACGACCTAGCTTCTCAACGCCACTCATGTTGTGTGTGTTAATTTTTATACATGAGTGGCGGGACCTACAGTTTAAAGTCGACTCCGAACGACAAATTTTTGAGAAACTTTTCATGGCAATTTCATTTACTCTCAGAGTTTTTGACAGAAATCTGCTGAAAGGAAGTCGCCAAAGAAATATTATTTTCATATTTTCGCTTTGATGTCTTACCTGGGACTTGAACCGTGGCTTCGCGTCTAATAAGTCAATACACTACCTACTAGACTAAGGCGACTTCTATGGTTTTAGTCGATAAGAAACTGACGTACTAAATAAGAACTTTGATTTGTTGAAGCTTTCCCAAAAGAAAAACTACGTTAGAGATATTTGCCTGCTTACCATACGAAATGCTTCGGTATCGTATATATCACTAGGGAGTGATCAGTATTGTGTCAATAAAATAATTGAAAGAAGCAATTCCACGTAACTGCAATTAGCATGATTCATCCAAAAGTAAGGAAAATGAGTACCATACACATTGAATCAGAGTGACATTGAAAGATAATTTTATATAGCAAAATCTGGATGCGAAGGCTAAAAATAAAGGTCGTGAACAATGCATCATGGTGACATGAAGCTCCCTGATCCACCTTTATACTGAATTTTTTTCTTAGCTGTCACTATAGACATTACTGCGGTTTGAATAATACAACAATCATCGGGAAATTGTGGTACAATTTAATCCGCCTAATCTGACATGCACTTTTATTGAATCAATATTCGATTTATTGATTACAATATTTTAAGAGTTTAGACATAACAATATACGCAGTTCAGCTGCTTATTCAATATTCATTTGACATCTGGTAAACAAAACAGCTGATTGTTTCAACAAAATTGTTTCTTTTTTATTTATTTTTTTTTTTTTTGTTTGTCGTTGTTGATATTTCAGTTGTCAAATATCAATAAAAACTGTTCGGAAAATTGTAATATGCTCACTGAACATACTTATGACAGTGCTGTATTTCAAGTTTTAATCAATATTATAACAATTTATGAATTTATTGAGCAATAATTAATTGACATTTTATATGAAATATTAAGATCATTGCAATTTACTCAATATAGGTGCATGTCTGAACATAGTATAAGTATACTAGGACGAAGGGAAATGAAGAACTCAGGGAAATGAAGACCTAAGTCAGTTAAGGTGTAGACAAATATGAAATATTCTTCAATGGTACCACAGAATGGTACCTTGCTTCACCGCTTGTATCATCATTTACTGGCATTACTGTGTTAACAAATACTTTCCTTAACATGACTGGTGACAACCTAGAAGGGTAGTGAACAATGCCTTAAGTGGAGCAGTTGAAAGAACACCTGTTATCATCATAAAAAAAATTATTTCGTTTATAAAACTAAACGTATAATTCGAATCGCATCTGTCCCCCCCAGTTAAACAATAATTATTGTGAGAAAATTGAATTTTCTTATTTTGACTCTCTTATTCAACACTCTTATCTCTTAATGGAATTTAATTTTGTGATTTAATTATTTTAAAATGAAATTCTATTTACAATTCTCATGATCAAACAGCATTAAAGGCCAAACCATTCTAAAAAGCGAGGACAAAAAGTCATACCATCTTAAAAAGTATAGCCAGCAAGGAAACACTAGAGAAAAACACATAAAATCTGTAAGAAAAATATTCAATTTCCAGTAGGCAAACAAGGAAATCAACAAAATGACCTGGAACAATAACAGCAACAACAATAGCGAGAAAGTAAAATAAAATCGAATCGAATCGAAATAGCAAGCGTGTTAGCGAGTAAAAGAGAAGAAAACAACGAATGAAAGAAATGGGAAATTAAATTCAATATGTGGAGGCGTATTGTGTGTATTGGTGTTAGTGTTGTATGACCAGAATTTGTTATGTTTGAAGAGGCTAAAAGTCAACCGGTGTATTGGTCTCTGACTAAAATTGCACACTTGATTTCATGAGACTTCGTTTTTCTCACAGCAAACATTATCAACTTTGTCGTTGTTGTTGTTGTTATTGCTGCTAATGCTTGTACACTTAAGGATTCTGTGCTATTTTCGCTCATTCAGTTTGCTTTTGTCCTTTCACTATCCATACCGTCTGTTTGTATTTGTGGCGTGGTGTGGTGAGTATTACGTGTGTTTATTTTACTACCTTAAACTGTATATGTATGTGTATATCATACAAATACAAACAAACAAAATTTTCTGTTAGTTTTTCTTCTTAAATACCAACAAAAATAAGAAGAAAAAAGCACTCATTTGACACAAAAAAGTAAAGAAAATGAAAATAAAAAACGAAGCCTTGTTGCAAAAAGCAAACATTCAATATTCAATGGCCATACAGGATGTTTATCCAAAAACACAGCTCTATTGTACTACACCTCCTATGTCACTGTGTGTATGTATGTGTGCATTAAAAATATATTCATCCTTCCTTTCTCAAAAAAAAAACGGAAAATATGGTATTCAGCCATTTAGTTCGTTCACATATTGTTTTGTTTGCATACCAAGAAATTTTACGACGGAAATACTGGCTGACAGCTTTAAAGATTTTTTTAATGGCAGAAGGTAAATCTCTTCTGCCGCTTGTTTGTTTACTAAAGTGGCCACTTAATACTATCAGCGTCTCAGTGTACCTGTGTCAGCAATTTAGGACATTGTATCTACACGATGTTGGTTGGCTACACTTGACTTGACTTGACTTGACTTATTCGGAAACAGAATTAGTTAGGCAAGCGATTTTATTCGAATGTTGGATTTGTAATATTTACTGGAGTGAAATGTGTTCTCGAGTTTTTTGTTCTCTGGGTTTTTAAGAAAATTATTTTGAGCATCTGAGCAATTCATGTATGTAATTGGTCATTACAACTATTCAGTCAGGATTACAACCTAGTTTCTCACACCACTTATGTTGTGTGTGTTAATTTTTATACATGAGTGGTGGGACCTATAGTTTAAAGTCGACTCCGAACGACAGATTTTTGAGAAACTTTTCATGGCAATTTTTTATCTACTCAGAGTTTTGCCAGAAGTCTGCTGATTTCATTGTGACAACAGTTAAGCTTTTTCTCTCCTTCTGCATGATTAAATGTAGGTTAGGTTAGGTAAGAGGACGTGTACTTGTCAATTAAGACAAGTACAGTACTCCGAGGTCGAATTGACCCACTGTACAACGTCCTAATTTCTCACACCACTAATGTTGTGTGTGTTAATTTTATACATGAGTGGCGGGATCTACAGTTTAAAGTCGACTCTGAGCAACAGAATTTTTGAAAAACTTTTTCATGGCAATTTTTATTTACCTCAGGGTTTTTGCTAGAAATCTGCTGAGAGGAAGTCGCCGAAGAAATACTTTTTGTATTTTGTTATGATGTCTGGACTGGGGCTCCAACCCTGGCTTTACGTCTAATAAGCCAACACACTACCTACTAGACTACTGGGACTTCTCAGTAATTAGCTCAGTTTATTTCACAAATTATGGTAGATTACATAAATGCATTTCGTAAAATGACTTCCTCAATTACTTCGTAACGTTTGAAAAAAGTCAATGCTAAGCAACTAATATACTGGCCTTCTATTAAGGATTATATCTGCACCGTCTACTCGGGATCTGGTTCCATCAGCAGCGTGGAAGCTCTCCTTTTCTCGTCTGCTTACTCATTGTAGAAAATTCCCAAATTACCCAGTATCCAGCATAGGGAAACCTGTCTAGCTGGTTAAGCTACCTTGAGCAGTCCCATACTATACATACATACATACATACATAATTGGTCATTGCAACCCTTCAGTCAGGATTACGACCTAGTTTCTCACACCACTTATGTTGTGTGTATTAATTTTATACATGAGTAGCGGGGCCTAAAGTTTAAAGTCGACTCCGAACAACAGATTTTTGAGAAACCTTTCACTTTTTACAGTCCCATACTATATTGTATTTAAATTCATAAAAGCCTAATGCTCAAGTGTCTTTTGTACCTTCTATTCAAGTTGAGTAAAACATGTCTTTTCATTCAGAGACGACATTAAACTGTAGGTCGCGCCACTCATGCACAAATTAACACACAACATAAATGAAGTGAGATCGTAATCTAGATCGTAATCCTGCGTGAAGGCTTGTAATGACCAATTATGTATGTATGTATGTAAATATGTATGTATGTATGTAAATATGTATGTATATATGTATGTCATAGCAGTTAATGAATTATTTATGTATTTTCCAATGATCCCCTTAAGAGAATATGACTTTCACAAGGAGTATCAACCATGTTATCGTTTCTTAGACTTTTTGTTGTTCCAGCTAAGCCGGTGATTGGCTTGCTGTAGCAAGTCCTAGGATTAAGGGGCTAACATCTATCGATGCCTGAAACAATTTGATTCTGCATAGTAAATAAAAACTAATAAATCATCAGATTTATTTCTAAAAATAAACAAATGAAACAAATTCACCAAAAATTTTGGTATGAGAAATAACTGACAAATTGAATACCAATTTAAAAATGGTTTAAAAATTTGGCAACTTTTTGAAATATCGGTTATTTCACTTGGTGACATTAGTTTTTTTACAAGTACATGTAAGTACAGTGGACAGCAAAAGTCTTAGTACGGCAATATTTTGTAGCAATTTCTTGAATTTTAGCCAAAAGTTTGTATAAAAATGTAAGGTTTTTATATTTATTTTATAAATTTATTTCCATTTTATTATAAAACAAACAATTTTTTAATGTTTTTTATAAAACAAGAGAAAAATAAGGAAAAGTTTCAAATGACTCCATAGGTACCCCCAAGGCGAATCCTGAGTAAATTTAAAATTCAAACGCCTAATATATGAAAATGTTATTCCTTGTATTCAGTAGACTATCCCTTAAGGTCAAGCACTCCATTTAGCCCATTTGCAATTGAATGTACAGGTTTTGTTTATTGTTTTCCAGTGGCACCATGAGCAAGTTTTTCGATTGACTTTTGTTTGAGGTTTAACGATTACGTAACCGTTCTTTCAAATGAGGTGCTCAATACTCTCTTGAAGTCATATCGGGACTCTGTGTAAGAGTATTCAGCCTGTGGGGACATTTTTTTGTCAAAATATATTACCGCACTAAGACTTTTGCTGTTCACTGTATGTAAATACATGCGTGTCTGTCATGACGAAAAAAAGGACCTTTTTGAAAATAATTTAAAAGAAAATTAAAAAGAAAACTGATATTTGAAAACTTTTTTTATATTTTTTATGTATTAATGTAACTCGTAGACAAATCTTTACAGATCTTCAATGTATGAATCTGTGGATGCATGCAGCTTTATGCAGCTGATAGGTATAGCTTACTCAATTTGACTAGCGGACCATTATAATGTCTTTCAGACAATTTCTCTGGAAGATGGTTTAATGTAATGATGAAGTGGTTTCTACTGTTATTAGTTTCACGTCTCTTTACATTGTTAGAAAACGTGCGAGTAGAGAACGAATTATTTGTGTAACGTTTGAGCGATCGCGACAAGTCATCATCAAATAGCAACCAGTTCTAAACCTACAGCAGCTATTTGATAGCACCACTACTGCAAAAGAAAGAGTGATAAGATATCAAATTGACAGAACGACCTTATTAAAAGTGCAGCTAAATCATTTTGTGTCGGATTCTTAGGTTGTTCCTATTTTTCCAATTTTCTTCTGCAGATGTAGTAGTGAATTGGAGACGAAATGTTCCCAGTACTAAATATATTTTTATAATCGACCACTCAGAGTCTCTGTAGTCTAGTAGGTAGTGTGTTGGCTTATTAGATGTGAGGCCTCGCTTCGAATACAAGGTCAGCTGCTCCAACTAAATAAAATATAAAAAATTATTTCTTCGGCGACTGCCTTTTAGCAGATTTCTGGCAAAAACTCTCTGACAGCAAATAAAAATTTACCATGGAAAAGTTTCTTAAAAATCTATCGTTCGGAGTCGACTTTAAACTGTAGCTCCCGCCACTTATGAATAAAATTAACTTACATAACATAAGTGGTCCGAGAAGCTAGGTTGTATTCCTGACTAAAGGATTGTAATGACCAATTATGTTATGTAATCGACCACTTTATAAAGCTTTCCTAGTGTAAGTGCAAACAGATTTCACGTCAAACATGTTTCAGCTGCATCATCTACTTAAAATTTTGATTTACATATATTCCAGCCAATTGACAAAAGGTATAGGAGTTGTATTCTTTGCAGCCAGTTTCGTTACTGCTTCAAGCAAATGTTCAACTTCGATTTTATGGGCATTCTCATGATCGATATCATTAATCCCCAATCACTTGCGCCTAATGCCGAGGGCGCTTTTAGAATTTGTTAGAATTTCCTTGCAGCGCATTCAAACCCAATTCCAGGTTAGGTCGGTTTAGATAGCAAACTCTGCTTTAGGAAAATGCTCCTAATTACACCAGTGTTCAGTTCAATTAATATCCAGTCCGGGTATCAAACTTTCCCTAAGGGAAACAGACCCGACTCCAGAATAAATTTTGAAAATATATCAGGAAATGCAAAGTCAAGAACCTCTGTCTCTTTAAGCCTATTGCAGGGCCCTAAAACATAAGGAGAAAAACAAATGCTCCTATAAAACTTGCCGAGAATACTATGTTTATCTGAAAATACCTATGTCATGTAACATGTCGGGGATTATTAGTTCGTTACAGACCCTAGCCTCGTAACTAGCAACGTAATTTCCGGCGATATCAATATGTTCTGAAAACCATAAGAGTTTCCTTTGAATGATTCGAAATATCCTTGAGAAATGCTGGGCATTAAGGACTGAGAAAGGACACCACAGCCGGTGAAGGTCCGTGATCCTTCTTTTCAAAAATTCTTCGTTAACTTAGCTCTCCTTGCCATTGGCATTATAAGGCCCTTTAATACAGACTTTAAACAGAAATGTTTTACAACCCTTTTATTGAATAATATTTTGTGTTGTTGCGTAAATCTATTCTATTATCAACTGCTTTGGCTCTTGGTGTTGTTGTTTTTAGTGTTGTGACTGTTGGCTCTGAGTTATTGTCTTAAATCTTGTCGATTGTTGTCAAGTGTTTGTTGTGTAAGAAATTGCGTTTAGCTGTATAAGTGCGTGTGTATTCCTGTATTTGTGTACGTGTTATTGCTGTTAGTCAACTTAAATAAATTACTCATACCAAACACACACAAACGTACATACATAGTACATGCTCTTACCATTCATTTATCACTTCCTAAAGTTGACTTCAATACTACAGTCAGTGTGTGTTTTAAAACTGTAATTCCACCCCGTTCACTCTCAACATATTGAAGCCTATTCATTACGTTCGTTTAATATCTTAGAAAAGTTAAAACCATGCCTCTCTTGCTCTCTACTATATGAAATCAATAATTTTTTTTCTTCTTCTTCTTTTAAGTTTTATTTTTAACTTTTTTTGTTTTTGTTTCTTTATATTTCTGTCTTTATCTTTATCTGTTATTTTGTTATTGATTTAAATTTTTGTTTTTTGTATCGTATTTTACGGTTTTATTTTGAAACAAATCCATGCTTCAATAGCATTTTGAGTAAGAGAGGGCCTCTCATCTTATAGAATAAATTAAATTTTATGCGTGTGATTACTAAGGCAACAACCTTTAAAATAGAAGAGCGTTTTTTTAATTTTTATTTTTTTTTTAATTTAAAATATTTCACTTACGCAGTTTAATAAATAAATGTGGACAATGGCGACTTTAGATTTAATTTGTGTAGGGGACAACTCGTTGTAAATTATTTCACTTCTTTGTAATTTCAAGAAATTTAAATTTCTATTCCACAGCTAGATTTTAAAGACGTATTAAAGAGGTTTTAAAGATGCTGTTACAAGTTTTGTTTCTTTATTTTCTACGTTACACTAAAGTCTTTAACCCTTTCATGCCCGAATTTTTTGGGCCAGAGCTAAAATTTTTTTAAGGACATGTGTTTGTTAGTGATGGCCTAAATATGAAGTGATATTAAATTCAGAGTCCTACGTATTCTAGTTTTACACGTTTTTAACCAAGCTTGTTTGCCAAAAAAAAATCTTTTAAAAAAAATAAAAATTACGGAATTTATGTACAAAAATGTACAATGTTGCCTATAGGCAACATCGGGCATGAAAGGGTTAAAGATGTAAATTGTTTGCAAAGTTTTTAAATAAAACTGAGAAACAATTCTAAAAGAAAGTTTTTCTTTATGACATTCATTTATTTGCGTCACAAAATATATCAGAGGAAGCCTTTCGGAAGGCCCATGTGTTTTTCAGAATTATTTATTTCCACGAGAATACTTTTTATTAAGACTGATCATGCCAATGGATTTTGTTGCCGATGCAGTCATACTCGTATATACATACATAAATGGTCATTACAACCCTGCCGTTAAGATTACGACCTAGTTGTGTGTTAATTTTATACGTGAGTGGCCTTACCTACAGTTTTAAGTCGATTCCGAGCGACAGATTTTTTTTGAGAAATTTTTTAATGCAATTTTATTTACTCTCAGAGAGTTTTTGCCAGAAATATGCTGAGAGGAAGTCGCCTAAGAAATATTTTCTTCATATTTCGTTTTCTTGGAAATGTCTGACCTGGGGTTTTAATAGGGGCCTCACGTCTAATAAGCCAACATAGTACCTACTACAACGCGGCTCCCATTAAATGACTTCTGCCCTCCTGAGTTCGGGGGAACTTGATTAGTAAAGGTACTGCGTTCACCTGTGGCATCACAACAGGCCGCTATGCGTGCTCAAGTGAGCTTTTGGCAGTACTCGATGCAGACATAGGTTTTTTTGATCGACATTTTCAAGCATTTATTTTGCCCTTAAATGTGTTTTCTCTCTTATATATGAAGTCATGGGTCAGGCAGGAATTTCTTTATCATATTAGATAGCTTTCGTTTTTTGCATCTATTTTTGTTGTTCCAGCTAATCAGGTGATTGATTTGTTTTACCACATCTTAGGATAATGCGGCTGCCATCTATCCTTGTCTAGAAACAACGCCCTCCGTGTATTTGATATAGTGGTGGGGGAATATTGCTAATTGATGATTCCTAACCCTTTTCCCACTAGGTGGCGGCACTGCGTGATCTTCCTGTGATGTTATCGTTTTCCATTCCCCTTCTTAGATGGTTTGTATTGGTGTGGAATGAAGCCACTTAATTTTAAAATCAAAAACCATGATTAACGATTCGAAACTGGGATTCTCGACTTGTAGACATGCTGTTTTGACCACTACACTCCGCCGCCACATATTCATAGCAGCATATAACCTCCGCGGTATCGAGCTGCATGATCCATTCGATCAGTTCAATTTTAGATTACCTTTTTAATGCATCAAGACATATGGCATCAATGTTGGTTTGGGTGTCGACTTCCAATACTTCAAGACTTGTTGGATTGTCAGCATAAGGTAAATATTTAAATTATGCCCATAAAAATTAATTCAGAGGCGTTACACCGTACGAGCGAGGAGACAGAGAACAGGACCACTTATGGAAAGGAAGTTCCCACCAACTGATCGATTGTTAAGTGCGGATGACAAATTGTGCAGTTTTGTTGTTGTTTGATATCTAGTTGTAGTCGCCGGAGTCTAGTAGGTAATGTGTTGGGTTATTAGGCGTGAGACCTCTGTTCAAATCCCAGGTCAGACATCTCCAGCAAAAGGCAGTAAATAAAAATTACCATGAAAAGCTTCTCAAAAATTCCTCGTTCGGTGTCGACTTTAAACTGTAGGTCCCGCCACCCATGGAGAAAATTAACACACTCAACAGTCGTGGTGTGAGAAACTAAGTCGTGATCCTGACTAAAAGGTGGTAATGACTGATCGGGTAAGAAAGTATGTGAAGAAGTAATTCATGCAGTTATTGATCGCTTTGGCACAAATATTTACTTTTATAGATTCAAACCCCAGCCATATAAGGCATAGAAATATAAGTACTGAAGAGAATATTGTTGCTGAAATGAGTCTTCGTCCTGGCAATATTTATTGACTCTCAGAGGTTTTGTAAGAAATCTGCTGAAAGAAAGTCGTTGAAAAAATATTTTTTCATGTTTCGTTTTGTTCTGGGGTTTAAACCACAGGCTTGCATCTATTAAGCCAACACACTGCCTAATAGAATACGGCGATTTTGTGGTCATTACGTCGGTTATTTTGTCAATTAAGAGCTGTATGAACTGATTTTTTCCAAAGTAAATTTCAAGAATCTAATTTTAAAAGAGTTATGATGTTTTTGCAGACCTTACTGAACATGGAAATCAACAGAGTTTGTCATTTTCAACTGTTGTAACACAGTCTTCGACATCGATAGTTCTCATACAGCTGAAAGAAGAAAAAACCACACCCGATATGTGTTCTATGAGTGTTCTACGGGCGTTAAACGTCTCATGATATTTTGGCAAACCTTACTGAACAAGAAAATCAACACAGTTTGATTCTCAACTATTGTACCCCAGTTATTGGCATCAAAAGTTCTCATGGAGCTAAAAAAGATAAAAAAAACTACACCCACTATATGTAAAACACGTGTTACCACAAAGCTCCACTAAAATTGCTGGCATTTGTCTTATTTCTAGGATAAAATATTTTTTTGACACATTTTTACCACTCACAATATAACAATAATGACAAGCGCTGAGATAATTCCATGGAATTTCTAATAGCATGGCATGAAGACTTATTTTGAAATATTTTTGCATTAAAAATTAATGTTGCGCGGTTTTCATGAGTTTGTATTTCAATTTAATTTTATTTCTCATTATTTTTATCGTGTTGGTTTCTTCCTTTTTTTTTTTTTGTTTGTTTGTAAATAAAATGTTAACCCCTTTTCAGTTTTTGGGCAAATTATCTCGACACGCTACAAAAGATTAATGAAATACTGTCAGAATTTGATTTTTTTTTATTTTGTGGATGCTTTTTAGAATTTTATGAGGATTTTGCATTTTTTTTTTGTTTTGTTTTGTTTGTTTCTTGGCGGTTAAACAAATAAGCAAATCATTTATAGAGAGACCCTCAAAACCAACAAGATTGATTCCGTATAATTTCGTAATAAGTAACAACAGCAACAACAACAACTACAACAATAATAATAAAGAAAAAAAAACGACATGAAATTACTTTGTACTTAAAATTTTGCCTCATGCATGCATGATGTTGCTGCTTAGGCGGCAATAAAACCAAAGGAACAAAAGAAAGAAACGAAAAAAAACGAAAACAATAACGAACGATAAAATAAAATCAACTCAACTCAACTCAACTCGACAAAGCAATACATTGTATCACTAAAGCTAAGCGCACACCTTGACAGTGACGTTAAAATGGTCCACACCATTGAAATAAATGAGTGGCTTGAACCTTTTAAGAATTGCACAAAAAAAAGAAAAAAAATCTTTTAAAAAATATGAATTCATTGCTTTTCTTCCTTCAAGTTTAAAACTCATCAAGAGACCGGTCACTTAAAAACAAAAACAAAAAAAAGAACAATTTTTTTTTTGTTAAAAACCTGACTTTAATTCTTCAGAAAGGATTATTGTTACGACTTTACGGGTACATTATAATTGTTTTTTATTGTTGTCGTTGCTTTTTATTTTATTTTAAATTTTTTCTTGCAGCCATGCAACAAAGTAATTAAATTTTATATTAAAGATCTCGGAAGCTCTGTTTATTCTGAATTCTTGGTATGAGTAGTGGGGGTGTTTTTTTGTTTTTTTGTTTTTTTTTTTTTGATGACCGCCTTGTGATCAGAAGATCAGCATTTCATTAATTCTGAGTTTATGATGTTGTTGCGATACGTTCGCAACTGGTTTGTAGTACTTTGTATAGAAATTGTTTTCTTTAAAAAGGCAAATAATTTTAATGAAATTGAAATACGCTTTTAAAACTTAACTTAACAGACTACTATTGGATTAGAATGGATTGGATGAGATTGGATTAAGCAACCCTCCATTAACGGAGTATGACAAGGAGGCTTAACATACACTGCGCGACACAGTTGGCCATATCAGCCACCGAGTGAACTAGCCTCTGAACGGCAAGCTATCCGTTAACCTAACCTAACGTTGATCGATCCAATGATCAGTTCTAATGAAAGATTGCCTGATCTGAGCTTCTAGGAGATGTCATTGTAAGCATTCCTTCTTAAGAAAGGTTGTCACGACAAGGCTGTCAATTGTTGGGTTATTATAGCCCCCATTGGAAAACTATAATATAATGCTTAAGGTAATAGAATCCTTCTGTTATATTGTCTTATTTCTTATCCCTGTATACATACATAATTGGTCATCACAACCCTTCAGGATTACGACCTAGCCTTTCACTCAACTCTTGAAGTCTCCGTAGTCTAGTAGGTAGTGTGTTGGCTTATTAGATGTAAAGCCATGGTTCGATCCACAGGCCAGACATCAAAACAAAATACGAAAAGTATTTTTTCGACGTCTTCCTCTCAGCAGATTTCTGGCAAAAACTCTGAGAGTAAATAAAAATTGCCATGTAAAGTTTCTCAAAAAAATCTGTCGTTCGGAGTCGACTTTAAACTGTAGGTCCCGCCACTCATGTACAAATTAACCCACACAATATAAGTGGTGTGAGAAACTAGTTCGTAATCCTAACTGAAGGGTTGTATGTTGTCACTCCACCCACTTTGGTTTTGTTAATTTTATCCATGAGTGGCAGGACCTAGAATTTAAAGTCGTCTCCAAACAAATAGATTCGACTTACTTTTTCACGGCAATTTTTCTTTAGTCTTTGAGTTTTTGCCAGAAGACTGGTAAGAGGAATTTGCTGAAAGAACTAATTTTGTTTATACTTCTTTGTGTGCGAAATGTAAGACCTTAGCTTTGAACCAAGGACTCGCGTCTGATAAGTAAATACACTACGACAATTTGCCAAACCCTGATAGGTAGGTAGGTAGGTAGAGGTGGCTGCCCAGGGCCGCATTGGGCCCATTGTGCTACCACAGTCATCTGTTATCCCCTAGTCTCGAAACCATTCGGAGCTCCTGATGAAGTGATTTAGGCTGCCAATGTCAATCCTTGACAGTTCCTCCAGATCATCCATGTTGTAAGTACCCAAGTACTTCCTTCTCCTTTGGCATAGAGCCGGACATGTACCCAGCAGGTGAGGGACAGTCTCCTCTTCTTCCTCATCTCTGCAGCTTCTGCAGAAGTCGTTAGCAAGGCGTCCAAGTCCAATGCGCCTCGCATGCGTACCCATAATGCAATGCCCCGTAATGACACCGACAACTACACTGAGCGCGCCTCTTTGGAGTTTAAGTAGACTCATTGTGCGCCCCTCATCCAGCCTTGGCCAGATTTTACGAGCCGTTCTACCCGTGTCCGAGGCCGCCCACCTGTCGTTGACGGAATCGACGATCGCATTATCAATTATGAGCTTGCAGGTTCTCATAGGTATGCCCAGATTCGAGAACTCAGCGGTGAGTGCGATGGTCGTGCCCCGCCTGGCAAGTTCATCAGCTCTACAGTTACCCGGAATACCACTGTGCCCCGGTACCCATACGATATGGATCTCATATCGTTCCGCTATCTCGTCGAGATATCTGCGACAGCCGTACACCGTCTTGGAGTTCATCACATTAGAACTCAAAGCCTTGAGAGATAGCCGCCTGGCTATCAGAAAGTATGGTGACGCTCCGCTTGGAGACCCTTCTATCCCCAATAATACTCACCGCAGCCTGTATGGCCACCAACTCCGCCTGAAAGACACTGCAGTGGTCTGGTAGTCTTATAGACTGAGCTATTCCAACCGATTCCGAAAAAATTCCACTGCCAACCGCTCCGTTCAGCTTGGAGCCATCGGTGTAGATTTGTACGGAGTCTTTAAACAGGTGGGTCACACCACCCTTCCAGGCTCCGTTGTCCGGAACCGATGTCCTGAATCTCCTCGTGAAGTCGTACCGCAGTGTCATGTAGTCACTGCTCCCGACAGCTCCAATTTCCCTCAGGATCCTTACGTGGCCTATATCCGAGTCATGCCATTGTCCAGTCGCCCAGAGACGTTTACTTATTTTTGCAGCCACTCCCCTACAGAAAAGGTCAAACGGAAAGAGGCCCAAAATTATCTCCAGTGCCGACCCAGTTCCTGATAGTCCCTATTCAATCCCTATTTGTCCTCGGCTATGTTGAAATCTGAGATGATTAAGCTCGTAGTCGCAGTCAACAATTTGAACTTCTAAGCCACTCCATTTCCTTCGTAATACTTAAGTTTTTAAACATATTTTGGCTTCCATTATAAACTGAAATTTAAAATTATTTCTGAAAAGAATAACTCATTGCCAAAAAATGTTTTTTTCTTTAGTTTTTGAAGGCATTATTCAACAAAAACAATGTTTTAATAGAAATTCTAAATTTCAATTCCTCTTAAATGCAAGTGATGATGATTACACTTCATAATTATTCATCAACGAAACAGCATTGAAAAAATGAATGCGGATACAATTGTACCCACTGCCACGAAACCGCTTAAACAAATGAGCCAAGTTTTGTGCAAAAAAACTACAATAAGAATTCAGAATTTTTGATATTTAAATGCTTTTAATTGATGTTTTTAAACAGAATCTGCTCGTAACTGACAAAGAAAATGTTGGAATATATTCTTTTTTAATAAATTCATATAAAAAAATGCAATAAAAAACAGTTTCTTTTCATTCTTATGAATGGAACAAAGAAATTTACGAGTAATTGTTGGTTAAAAAAGAAAAAAAATAAGAAAAAAGTAGAAAGACTTGAAACAGCTACAGTTTTAATAAGAAACATATGATTTTTACTATTTTTTTTTGTAATACAGTTTATTAAGTAATGAATATCTTCAATATGCTCGCATATTAGAAAAAAACAATAATTCTTCAATACCAACATTTCAAACAACTGATTCCTTAATTGAAGGATTCCATATTGTTTTCCTAGCGGCAGATGTGGCCTCTATAGTTTTGAACATATAGGGTTTGAGGGCTTGGACGGTCTATATAATGCCACACGACTTGTTAATGTAAATAAATTTGAGGTTCTTGTGACGGACCTTAATATAATTGATTAAACACTGTATACAAGAGTTTCACTGTATACAAGAGTAACCAGTTTACACATGCATATATAATTTGTCATTACAACCCTTTTGTCAGATTACAATTTAGCTTCTCACACCACTTATATTGTGTATGTATGATTATTATATACATGAGAGGCAGAACCTACAGTTTAAAGTCGACTCCGAACGATAGATTTTTAAAAAACGTTTCCATGGTAATTTTTTATTTACTCTCAGAGTTTTTGTCAGAAATCTGCTGAAAGGCAGACGCCGAAGAAATAGTTTTTTATGTTTCGTTTAATTGGGTTTGCTGACCTTGGATTTGAACCGAGGCTTTACGTCTAGTAAGCCAACACATTGCCTACCTACTACGGAGACTCAGAGTGGCCGATTATAAAAATAAATTTAATCCAGGGAACATTTCATCTCCAATTCGCTAATACATCTGCAGAAGAAAAATGGAAAAATAGGAACAACCTAAGAATCCAGTACAAAACGATTTAGCTGCACCTTTAATAAGGACATTCTGGCAATTTGATATCTTATTACTCTCTCTTTTTCAGTTGTGGTGCTATCAAATAGCTGCTACAGGTTTAGAACTACTTACTTATTGACTTGATTGCGAACTTTGTTTCAATCGGTCAAACGTCAAACAAATGAATCGTTCTTTACTCGCACGTTTTCTAACAATGTAAACAGATTTGAAACTACTATCCGTAGAAACGACTTCATCACTATATCAGACCATCTGCCAAAGAAATCGTCTGGAAGACATTATAATGGTCCTCTATTCACATTGAGTCAGCTATACCTATCAGCTGCGAAAAGCTGCATGCATCCACAGATTCATACAATGAAGATCTGCAGAGATTTGTTTACGAAGTACAATAATACATAAATAATATAAAAAAGTTTTTAAATATCAGTTTTCTTTTGAGCTTTAGTAGATCAAACAGATTTTCTAAAAGGCCCTTTTTTCGTCCCTTTCTGTATATGTGAGCAGACACGCATGCATTTACATATAGTGGACAGCAAAAGTCTTAGTACGGCAATATATTTTGACAAAAAAATGTACCCACAGGCTTGATACTCTTGCACAGAGTCCCGATATGACTTCAAGAGAGTATTTAGGAGATCTTTTGAAAAAACGGTTACGTATTCGCTAAATCTCAAACAAAAGTCAACCGAAAAACTTGCTCATGATGCCACCAGAAAACACTAAACAAAACTTGTACATTCAATTCCAAATGGGTTAAATTGAGTGCTTGACCTTAAGTGATATTCTACTAAATACAAGGAATAACATTTTCATATATTAGGCCTTTGAATTTTAAATTTATTCAGGGTTCTCCTTGGGGGTGCCTATACAGTCATCTGAAACGTTTCCTTATTTTTCTCCTGTTTTATGAAAAACATTAAAAAAAATTTTGTTTTATAATAAAACAGAAATAAATTTATAAAATATGTATAAAAACTATAAATTTTTATATAAACTTTTGGCAAAAATTCATGAAATTGCTACAAAATATTGCCGTACTAAAACTTTTGTTATCCAATGTATGTAAAGAGGTTTTGAATAGTATTACTTGTACTCATTTTAAAGAAACTAATGTCACCAAGTGAAATAACCGATATTTCAAAAAGTTTCCAGATTTTTAATCCATTTTTAATTGGTACTCAATCAATCAGACATTTCTCATACCAAAATTTTTGCTGAATTTGTTTCATTTGTAATCCATTCTAGAAATTTGAGCAACAATTTAATTGGTTTTTATTTACTATGCAGAATCAAATTATTTCTAGGCATCGATAGTTGTAACCCCCTTTATCCTAGGACTTGCTACAGCAGGCCAATCACCTGCTTAGCTGGAACAACAAAAAAAATTTAAGAAACGAAAACATGGCTGATTCTCTTTGTGGAAGTCAAATGCCTCCTAGAAAGGTAACGCAAAATACAAAAATAATTCATATAACTGCTACGACATATTAAAGACTATTTATATACTATCACGGATATGCTAAGACATTAATGTCATGTTCCACACTCTCAAAACAAATTTTGAGAACAGAAAAATTAAGATTTTGTGCAGATTGTTTATGTACAGAGGTTTCAAAGAAAAATCCTGTCAACACTCTAATAACACGGCTCGCGACAGTTAAAATATACCCAGCTAATGACATAGTGTAGGTTGTGAGTTTTGTTGAGTAGAACTCAAAAATATTTTTTTATATTTCTCGAATACTCCAAACTTGTTTTATATGACAAAAACGATTTTTTTGATCTTTACACACAAAATTAGTGATTATCCAAATATTTTTTAAACTATTTTTAAAACCCAAAGTTTTTTGAAAAGTGGAAAGATGAGCCTTTAAAACGATGTACATAAACATATGGTTCAAACTTACATGTTATGTGTTTTGATTGGGCAGACTTGGAAAATATAATTTTTTTTTTCATATTTTTTTAAGTTTGTCCACTTATAGTAGCAAACTTTAATTAAAAGATATAAAATAAGTGGCGACATTCTTAAAGTGAATTCCCTTATGAAGTGATTGCCACTTCGTTTGATAAAATCGGACAAAAATTACCGCAGTTATTACTTAAATAGTCGTGTTATATTTTTTTATATGTCATCTTATCAAATGAATTTTCACTTCGAATATTTTGCGCGACTTCTTAGTCGGCTAATATTTGTGTTTTTTGCAAATATTATTATTTTCTTTGCGCAAACATTGCCAAATTTCTGGTGGTCGATCAAACGTGAAATTGACACATTTTCCAATAAACAATCAAGATCAGTCAAAAATTCTGAAAATATTTGAACTGAAAATTCACTTGAAAAAATATAACACAACTGTTATACTCTTTATATAATAACTACGATAATTTTTGTTCAATTTTATCAAACGAATTGTCAAAATCTTCACAAGGGAATGCACTTTGAGAATGTCATCACTTATATTATATCTTTTAATTAAAGTTTGCTACTATGAATGGACAAACTTGAAAAAATATAAGAAAAATTCGAATTTGCCAAGTTTACCTCATCAAACCTTATAGAATATTAAGTCGAATAATGGATATATGTATGTCTGTATACCGTTCTAAAGGCCCATTGCTCTCTTTTCTAAGAAAGTTTAAATTTTGGACATCGGTTCAGAAATGTTTGTGTAATTGATAAATTTGTGCCTAAAGCTCGAAAAATAGTTTTTGTCAAATAAAAAAGTTTGGAGTGTTCGAGAAATATTAAAAAAAAATGTTTCTGAGTTCCACTCAACAAAACCCCAACCTACAATATCTCTAATGTCTGGCAACCTTGTTATATAAAAATAAATATTTTTTTATTTTTTATGATACAGGAATTCTTGTTTTTATCTCGTGTTGTACTATACTATGTAAGAGTATAAGAGAGCCAAATAGATACTATTTAAATAAAATAAATAAATCACAAGCAATTTATTTTATTTAATGCATCTAATGTTTAACTTGGCATTTGCTTAACTTCATTTGGTATCAATTGATGCTGTTATCGACTTTCGGCTTTTTTTTTATCTTGAAACTAATATTTGATCGCATTTATTACAATAATTTTATTTTATTTTTAAAATTATAAATTTTTAAATATATTGTTATTATAATTCTTGTTTTTTGTATTTCTTTTATTTATGTAATGAAGGAAATTTATCATGTAAAGTGTCTCACATTATTTTAATTTCGTTGGCTGTAGTATTGGACTTGTAATATCAAGTAGGGGCTATTACGTCATTTGTCGAAATTTTTAAAATTTATTAAGGATAGATGCTTAGCAATAAAAATTAAAGCAAAAAAAATTAAATGATAAGACTCTTTTCCAAAATATTTAAGACAGAATATTAGTTGACCAACGGATCCCTTCGGGATGTCTTGAAAGCAATCAACCATACGTAGCAAACAAATAAAGCATTTGCGTTAAATAAAGTCCGGCGGAAAAATTTTATTGAAAACATATGTTCCCAAGAGAAATAATAAAAGGACAAAAAGCTATGGAGTCCTTCTGGAATACATAACAATATTTATAATACGATTAATATAATTTCGTTCATCCAATTGGGGCTAATTCAGTAGAGGAAGTGAATTTAAGCAGCATGATAATCGTATACCACAAGAGAGATTGATGTATACGGACAATATTAGTAAATTTTTGGAAAATCATCAAATTTTGTCTCGTCCGGCCTAATTGTGATGGTGAACAATACATTTCTGCCTTAACTTGGAATTTTTTTTTGTTTGGTTCGATCAAAGGGCCCAGCTGTAAGGAATTTACACAAAAACTTGACGTCGTGAATGAAATTTTAAGCAATGTATTTCTATTTCGTGCTAACGCCTTAAATTCTCCCCAACACTTGCCAATGCCGATTACTGCCACCTTAATATGTCTTCTTCATTCACGACATGCCGATTCTCTTCTTTTGTTCTCTGTGGATTCCTATCTATGGTAATTATAGTAGGACTCTCAGTTTGCGCTCTAAGGGTGTGGTTGATTTAACATTATATCTCTATATTTCAATAGACAGAATTTGTTGGCCTACATTTTCCCAGAGACTGTGATTGATTCTGGCTCAAGCCCAGAACACACATAGCATTCTGCAAGGACATCGTTTAATAAATATTTGCATTTTCCACATAACACGGCATTGAGCGTTCAAACTTTCGTAAGCGATTATCAATATTCTCTTCCATATATGGATATAAAGGCGTCATCTCTTTCGTTTGTACAAATCCAGGGAGACTGCATTGGTACATAATTTCTTCAAGACATTAATTTTCAAACCTTTGGATTATATCAACATCGTTGCATTGTATGCTTGACGCTATTTTAAGCATGATTGTCCGTATTATTTTAGCGCTTCTATGTTTTCCGGACATTAGGGGGTAACCAAGGATTCCATCAAAACTTGCAGATTTGTTTCTCTTCTAGTTGAATTCGTGGTATTTCTCATAATGAGACATACAGAAACGTCACATGAGTAATGCACATATTTTTGACATGCAATACACTCAGTTCGTATACGACTATTATTCCCTAAGCGCATGTAACTACAGTGTACCACCTGTACCTCAATTTGTTGATATTTTGGGGTTACAAAGTCACCGTTTATAAGTCCTGAAGACTTTTGCGATGCGATGAGTTTTTTCAATGTCCTGCACATATCGCTGATGTATTGGCCATCCGCTGCGATTTATGTGATTTCATCCAGCCATTTCCTTTTGTGCCACGTTTCACTTCTCTGACTAGTTTCTTGCAACATACCTCCAGGTCTAGTTAAATCTACGAGTTCGAGTTCTAATGAAATTCAATAATTGTTTTTCCCCGAAGTTCAATTATGAGGAAGGATTTGTTGGAGATCCATTCTTTATGCACACGTTCCTTAAGATCAGGAATTTAAGTGGCGCGATTCATAAACTACATTTTTCGACGTCGCGACAAGATCAGCTTTAAGGACTAGAACTTATGGTATCCCCAACCTCTCAACATATCCCTAAGATGATCATCTCCAACCTCTCAACATATCCTTTAGATGATCATCGGTTTTTGACTGTGATTGTTTCTCATATCACTCATGTTGTTTGTTTTATATTTGAGTGGTGTCACCTACAGTTTTTAAAGTCGACTCCGAACGACAGATTTTTGAGAAACTTTTCATGGCAAGAGTATATATCACAGACTATGGAGAAATATTTTTTTAGAAGAAATATTTTTTTCAAATTTTGGTTGTTAGAGATATCTGACCATGATATCTAATAAGCCGACAGACTACCTACTACACTACGGCGGCTACATGTACACGAATTTATTCGATCTTTATCGGTCCTAATGACATCGATATGTACGACATCGATAAATATGGTTTGACAGATAAAAATGTCAAACTATGTTGACACTTCTGTTCAGAAAGGTTAACTTGCCATTATGAATTCCTCACTACCAGTATACATACATAAATGTAAATTACAACCCTTCAGTCAGGATTATGACCTAGGTTCTCACACCAATTATGTGTGTGTTAATTTTATACATGAGTGGCGGGACCTACAGTTTAAAGTCGACACCGAACGACAGATTTTTGAGAAATTTTTATTTACTCTCAGAGTTTTTGCCAGAAATCTACTGAGAGGAAATCGACGACGAAATACTTTTTGTATTTTGTTTTGATGTCTGGCCTGGGGCTAGAAACCTGGCTTTATGTCTAATAAGCCAACATACTACCTACTAGACTACGGTGACTTCAAATTGCCGGTATAATTCCTTCAAATTGTGGAAGTAAATCTATTCACGAAGATCATAGAGCATCTGGTCCACTTTACAATGTGTATTAGTGAATCTCACTTCTGTTTAAATGGCGAGCCGTTAATTAATCACTTTTACAGCCATTAAAATTGACAATTTGATGCGTATTTTTCGGAAATGAGTCTATCACAGCGAGATTCACTTTGTCATTGAATTTCCAGAACCCAATTTAAAAGCTAAAATACTGACTTTCCGAAACCTTTCATGTTATTAAAGATTTCTTATCACTTAAAAGTCCATTTCTTTCAATTAACCAAGCGAATAAATATTCTAACCTATTTTCGCCGAGAGATTTTAACCGCACTTCAAACAAAGTCCGCAGAATTGATGTGAAAAAAATAAACAAAAACTGAATAAAAAAAATCAAAAAAAAGAAAAAAAATAAACAAAACGAGATACCGGAAAAGAGAAGAACCGGTAAATATTTAATTTGCGGAAGTAATTGCTCCAAAAAAAAAACGCAAAAAAGGAGAAAAATTAACAACACAAATATTTCAATATGTCAGCTCGTTTAACACATAAACACTCACACACATACACACAGTAATACTATCTCACTATCTCAGTTATACAAAAACACACACATACTCTTTCAGTGTGTAAAATAATAAACAAGCCAGCGGGAACCAAGTGGTAATGGAAAGAGAAAGAATTAAGTGGCCTTGCGATGGGCCTTTAGTTAATATTTTACAAGACAATTTGGGCTATAAATAGGCTATGACCGAGGTAGCTACTTTAATTGGAAGCTTTACACACTACTTTTTTCGCTAGCGTGCTTGCTTGTTGTCACCGTAGTCTTGGCTTATTAGACCCCAGGTCAGACCAACCAAACGAAATATGAAAAAATGTTTCTTTGGCGAGCTTAAATAAAATTGCCATGAAAAGTTTCTCAGTAATCTGTAGTTCAGAGTTGACTTTAAACTGTAGGTCCTACCACTCTTGTATAAAATTAACACACACAGCATAAGAGTTGTAATGACAAAATATGTATGTATGTATGTATGTATGCGCTTGCTCACAGAATTTTTTGAAAGAAATCAGAATTTTTTGGTCTTCTTTCTGATTCGTCCTTGGATTCTCGGGTTTGCAGTCAAGCCTTTTTAACTGATTTGCCTGTTATTCTGAATTTTTACTGTGGAAGAGGGCGATTGACAGAAGACATCAGCGATTGACAGATTATCATCAAGATTGATAAAACCAGCATGAATTGATTTTAAATAACATCGTGGTGGTGACACAAAACTCTAAACGGGTGTCATAGAAATTGTATACGCTCCCTATTAAAGTGGTAAAGAAATTAATAAAATTCGTTTTTTTCTATTTTTAAAAGGCCCGCCTAACGTAAGGCCTTGTTTCATACCAAGCCTTTGGTTGCTTTGCTTGTTTCTCTTTTTAATGACACCAAAAATAAACAGAGTAATTGCATTTGCTGAGTACTTTTCGTCTCCTTGTGCTCTCCATGACAGTACTACAGCAACTGGCTCATACTAGAATTCACTTGCAGTAGTTGTATGTGCACTTTCGCACGACTACGACAAGTTAACGTAAGAGAAAATGGTAACATGTGTGTGTGTTTGTATATGTTACTCAATGTATGAATAATATGCGGATGTGTTACAAATAGATAAAAGAAGACTTCATATCAAGAATACATGAGTTCGAGTATGAAAAGATGATATAATAATATAAACAGTGGGCTAACGGAGAGAAGAAATTGAACCGAAAATATGGAATGATAAAAGCTTGAAATAATCCAAGAGTAAATAGAAGATGTTTTGAAATTATAATTGATGGGAAACTATGGCGACTCTCTCCTTTAAAAAAAGTGGTGGTACGTAGTGTAATTCAGTTTTAAAGTTTCTGGATTTAAAGTAGCATTTTGAATAGAGTTTTTCGAAAGCCATGATTAAAAATTTGTTCGTCTTCACCCGATTTCTAAAGCGGATTGTGATGGTTTATAGTCTACTGTCAGAGTTGCTGCCAGAAATCTGGTGAGAGGAAGTTGCCGATGAAAAATTTTTTTACTGAAAATGTCTGACCTTGGGTTTGAAATAATCGATGGCAAAAAACTGTACAGCTGTTGTAGCCGCCTGCTGATTCGACTCTTACCATATTTGATCACGTTGGCACCAATACTGTCACCGTCATTGTGAACAAATTCATTCATTGGTCAGGCAGTGCCCTCTTTGACTTTGAATGCTAGAATATTGCAACCGTGAAAGAAAGCTGAAGTCAATTCAGTTATCACTCAAAGATGTTCGTCAAATGGAGGATCATAGATTAAGGGATTGCATGCCCATTGTGACGGCTTAAAGACCTAGTAAATAATTTCCCTGAAAAAACATTCAAACGGCACATTTTGATGTTGACTCTTAACTGTAGATCTCGCCAATTATAGATAAAACTAATGCACAGGACAGAGACGATGTGAGAAGCTATGCCGCAATTCTGGCTAAAAAGTTTTAATGGCCAATTGTAAGTAGCTAAGGGCCCTCTGTTATACCGATAATAACTATTCCGCCACCAAATTATAACTCCTGTCTCTTAGCCATCACAACAGTTTAATGAAGTTGTGAATTGAATGCAAATCAAATTTATTTATTGACTAAACTTCAATAAATTCTGGGTGCTAAAAAAGAATTCGTTTTAGTTTCTAACAATGATGATAAAATTGCCATGAAAAGTTTCTCAAAAAATCTGTTGACTATAAACTGTAGATCAGGGTTCGTCAAAAAATTTTGGTTATGTGTTAGTGAGTAAGAGAGAGAAACTAAGTTGAGAGAATTTATTTATTTACAGCCATAGAAAAGTGTTAGTAATATACGCTATTTTTATTTTCATTTCATCAACATACGTATGTAAAGCTATCGATCTTTGGCTTAATAATTTTAGATAAATAAAAATAAAATAAAAAATACATTTTATATTAAAGGAACACAAAGCTATCCATCTTTGGCTTAAAAATTAGACCATGTTTTTTAGAATAATAAAAATAAAACCCCACGATTTATTAAAAGAAAAAAAAGCTAACATTCTAAAGCATTTAAAAAAAATTATACTATGCGACAAAATAAAAAAAATGAAATACGCCTAGCTAATAACATAGAACATTTTTAACATAAAATATTTTTTGAGTGTTATGCTGAAATAAAATGATAAAGCATCCGCCACACATGTGTTCTTGTTGCAGTCTGATCGACAACTAAATGAAAAAACACAAGAATGCGTGTGAGTTCTCTTTGCACAACTGTGCTATGAAATGGTAAACTATGCTGTAGATCCACCCACTCATGTATAAAAATAGCACACACAACATAAGTGATGTGAGATGGTATGTCACAATCCTGACTGAAGGGTTGTAATGTCCAATTATGTATGTTTAGAAATCTTCGTAGGATATTCACAGACTGGGGGTGTATGCACGTAGAGGCCAGCATCCCAGTGTAACTGCAATGAGGATCTTAAGATAAACTCCAAGCAGATTTCTAGCAAAAACTCTGAGAGTAAATAAAATTGCAATGAAAAGTTTCTCAAAAATCTGTTGTTCGGAGTCGACTTTAAACTGTAGATCCACCCAATCATGTATAAAATTAGCACACACAACATAAGTGATGTGAGATGGTATGTTACAATATTCACTGACTGAGGGTGTATACACGTAGATGCCAGCGTGCCAGTATAACTGCAATGAGGAGCTTAAGATAAACTCCGATCAGGTTTAAATCAAATTTTGTTCTGTCTCGTTTCTTGGTTTCTCTGCAAGTGGGTTCATTAGCTCATTTATTATTTTTTTAAAAGAGTAAAATTTGTGTGCGGCCATTTATTTGGCCCTTCTGCAGATAAATGCCAATGTGGCGTATGAATTCAACTAAATTTTCTGTTGTACCAGCCTTTGACTAGCGTAGGCTTTATTGTTACATTCAATATCGCATTGTTCAGGATCTCTTTACAGTCGAGTTACATTTGTATTTCTCCATCCATATCGGGTTGTCCATCTATCGGTTTAAATTTTAACCATCGGTTATTTCGAATCTGGCAATATTATGTCATTCTTTTCTGTCACAAAATTCAGTATATTATCTCCATTGAATGTAATGAATCGATTTACGCTGTAGTGACGATGGGATTTGTTGGAAATTTATTTAAAAAAGAAAGACAAGTGATCGGAAATTGCACGAAAATGTTGTAGAAAATTTGATAGCAGAGAAGGACCAACAGTGCCCGGTATACGCAAGTTTATTCCTGAGAGTATGCGTGAGAATCATTAACATCAACTCGCCATCGTTCACGCAACAGTTTGCGAAAAGATCTCGGTATGACGCTTTACAAAGATCAATTGGTTCAATTCAAGTTAACGCCGCATGACCATCCGCATCGTTTTCTCTTAGCTAAATGGGTCAACGAGAAACTGCACGATTATGTCGATTTCGGTGGTGAAAAAAGAAACATCTTTTCGGATGAAGCTCGTTTTCATTTTGGTGGGTACGTTAGTAAGTAAAAATTTATTTAGGGCTCAGAAAACCCACACGTGGTCTTATAAAAGCCAATGCACCCATTACCAGGCATCATTGGCCCATTTTTCTTTGAAATGATGTCAATGGTTACACCAATAGCACCATGATAACCGATTTTTTTGTACCCACTATTCATGATAATGAAAAAATCCTTGAAGTCGCCGTAGGTAGTGTGTCGGCTTGTTAGTCGTAAGGCCACGGTTGAAATCCCAGGTTAGACATCAAAACGGAAATATTAAAAAAATATTTCTTCGGTGACTTCCTCTCAGCAGATTTCTGGCAAAAAACTCTGAGAGTAAATAAAATTGACATGAAAAGTTTCCCAAAAAATATGTCGTTCTGTGTCGACTTTAAACTGTTGGTCTCGCCACTCATGTATAAAATTAACGCACACAACAGAAATGGTGTGAGAAGCTAGGTCACAATCCTGACTGAAGGGTTGTAATGACCAATTATGTTATGTTCATGGTAATGATGTGAACGGTGTTTGATTTCAGCCAGATGGTACAACTTACCACACATCTCATGCCACAATCTATTTATTGCGTCGTCAAACATTTAATGGCCGTTTAATTAGCCGAAATGTTGATATCAGTTGGCCGCCTAGAAGCTGTGATTTTAAATTTAAACTTTTAAATTTCTTACCCTATAGTATACGAAAATATGATGAATTAATTAAAAGTGCCCTCATATTTCTACATTCAAGCCCACTGTCCAACACTGTTATAATTACCATTACCAGCATCAATATTATTTTCCTAAAAGCTGAACAGAATCTATAAAGAATCTGTATCTAATACTTCAAAATAAAAAAATATGTATTGAGTATGTAAATCTGTATTCATAACTACGTATAAAGATTAAGGCGACAGCAAAAAGCGAACAGGAGGGATGGAGGAAAAACAAAAAAACGATAAAAAGTATAAAAGAATTTAGCTGACAATAGCGTAATTGTTAACGCTTTGTTAACAATATTTACAAAAACAAAGAAAAAAATAAAACAAAAGAGGCAACTAAACACACAGTAAAGTAAGTGGCTTTTTGACACCAATTTTATGGCAATTCTTCTTCTTCTGCTTCTACTACTATGGCTTTTTATTAAAAATATTTTTTCATAATTTATTTATTTTCTCCTCTTTTATGCTGTATTCTTGGTTTTATCGTTTTTGATTTGATAATTTAAGAATTTTGAATAGCCTCGACTCTGTCTGGATTTGCTTTTATTGTCTCGGTTTTGCTGAGTTTTTTCTTCCTATCTTTTTCAGTCAGTTTATTCGGTTGCTGATTTCTGTACTGTACTCTGGCTTAAATTGTGCTTACTTAACATGCAGCCATATGTTGTTGGCTTTCCCAAAAATGAATCCAAAACTAAATCATCTTTTTTTTTTGTCTGAAGGAAACATAAAACATTACGATACGAATTTCAATTCATTTTTAGTTTGTTTTTCACTCATTTTAAATATTTTTTCTCTCTTCGTCTCTAGTTTGATTTCCTAAATTAGGTCATAACAATTTTCCATATTGTATTTGTAGTTGTTGTTATAGTTGATCCGCATGTTAGAGAAACTTTTCATATTTCATAGTTTTCCTTACAATCTGCATACAAAGTTATTGCTTAAGAGTTTTGCCTCTCATGCTTCTTTGGTCCGCTTTTTTAAATTTATTTTTTTCTTCTCGTTTCTTTTCTCTGTAGCAGAGTATAGCAGAAGGGCTGCATTTTATTTGAAGTCTTCTGTTAAAGGAATTTTAATAGTTTCCGTTAAAGTTGTTTATTATTATTTTTTAAATACGTGTTCTGTTGCATTTGTGGCAGTAGCAGATTAATTTTTTTCCCACGCTTAAAGTTTTTTGTTTAACTTTCGCTTATGGAAGAAAGGATATAGGATTCTGTTATGATTTTATTAAAATTCAGAAAAATCAATTGAATATGTTTTCTAATTACAAAAAATCCAGTCAAAATATGTACACTCAGCCATAAAAGTATACATACGGTTAACAAATTTCAGAAATTTTTTAACCAATCTGTTTTCGTTGAGAATCTTTATAATTGTCTGACATCTTTCTTCGATTTTAAGACTGTCTTGCATTGGTTCAGAAATTTGTGACATTTGTTAATCAGATGTATACTTTTGTGGGCCTGTGCAGGGCCACAATTCAGTTCAATTTCAGAAATTGTTTAACCAATGCAAAAGACCGTCTTAAATTTATTAACCGTATGTATACTTTCGTAACTGTGTGTATAACTTATTCAACTTAATTTCATGACAAAATATGTGCTTTTGTTTTTCGAAACCATGGACCTTTACCTTTTTTAATATCTGCAGGTAGTCCCTTAATACAATTCAATCTTTCCCTTCGGCCAAATGATCAGCTCAGCGATAAAATATGTAATACCTCCCCCCAAATGAGCTCCTTTTCCTACTTACTTAATTGCCCATTATATCCCTTTAATCAGGCATACAGCCGAGCTTCTCACACCACCCATGTTGTGTAAATTAATCTATGAGTGGCGGGATTTACGGTTTAAAGACCACTACGAACGAAAGATTTTTGAGAAACTTTTCATAGAAATTTTATTTATTCACAGAGTTTTTGCCATAAATCCTTTGAGAGGAAGTCACTGAAATTTTTTTTTTATATTTCGTTTTGTTCAAGATGTCTGGGTAAAGATTTGAACCACGGATTCATCGTATAATAAGCCACAACCCTATGACTATGTTTTCAATCAGATCCTTTACATCGAATAAATCAGATCAGTTATTCTTCGAGGCTGTCAAAGAAGTTCTACTGTACAAGAGTAATGTGCTCTTAAAGCCGCTTTCACAAGACTGATATTCTAAGAAATGTATTATATCTATATAACGAAAGAAACTCTGTCGAGATTCGGTCCTTCCATTTAAATTGGCATTAGGCTACTCTATTGTAATAGGTTTGATTAGGATAGCGGGAAGCTTGCATTCACAGGCAAGTTCACTCGGTGGCCCATATGGCGCTTTGTGTTACCTACTGTAAGGTGAGCCCCTCTACCATGATCCGTTAGTGGTGGGTTTGAACCACATTGAATTCCGGACGAAACCGGCCAATTCGCTTAGTGTCACGTTCGACACCATGCCTAGATCTTCAAACATTCTGTCATCTAAAAACCGATGATGTGTTGTGCCGGCTCCGTTTCTTCTACATCCTGGCAACTTCTACAGTAGTCCTAGTGCGGCAGACCCAGCTTGTCAGTGAAACCACCAGTAGCACAGTGTCGCGTTAGAATTCCTGTTGGAGAGCGAAGCGTTTTCTTATCGAACTCAAGTAGTCCCTTGATTTACATGCAGTGCACTAATGGGCACAGTAATTATGAAATTCGCCAATCAGGTATGTTGGACCATCTATGGTTTGTTGAATTCTATGCTGCTTTTTCCAATTTAAAAAAGTATTCCTGTAGGGGCGCATATATCCCCTCTAATCCCCTCTTCTCCTTAGACATCTCCGATCTCTTCCGTGCCAGATTGTCCGCCTTTTGGTTTCTATCTATGCCACAGTAGCCTGGAAACCTGGTGTTGTGTCGGTGTATTCGGTGTAGAAAGTCAAAGCAACTCCTGACGTCCTTTGAAGAAGTGTGAAAACAATGAATTGCTTTTTTCTCCAGTTTGCAAGTATTTCATTCTTACGTTTTTTTTGAGGCTAGCAGACTAGCACCGAGTCAATTAAATGGAAATCTCATTTCTTTACCCTCATAGACAACATATCAAGGCATTCAACCCAATGCTCCAGTGTTAAAGTTTCCTGAGAGTCATATACTAGGGTCACATACTATTTTTGAGGTGAAGGTAGTCAATTAATTCGACAAAAAGAGCTTGAATGTCCAGAAAAAGATCTCTTACTGTCCTACGGAGACATTCCCTTACATGTTTCAATGGAATGAATTTACGCGTGCAAAATTGTCACCAATAGATTGACTGCTACCAGTGTTTAAGCAAAAAGGTCTTAATAACTCTATTACTCTTGCTTTCTGTGATGATTTTCTGAATCTACTGTGTAAACTATGTCAATCACAAGTGGCCGGCTTAATGTTTAAAAAGCTAAACAAAATAATTATAACAAATAAATATTCAAAAACTTTTAACCACTTAATGATCTTATCTTTTTTTGGTAGAATACTAAAAACAAAAAATATTAAAAACTGTAACGAAACGTTTATGATTCATTCGCATTCTTTAAATTTTTTGCGGTATAACAAGAAAAGCAGCAACAGGAACATAGTCATTAAATGAATTAAACGAAAGGCATTCGAAGTGAAATAATAATTAAAGAGGTGAAGCATCATCAGGAGATACCAAAATTATAATGAAAGAGAAAACAATAAAAAAAAACGCAAGAGCTACACAAAATATCAGTGGGTCTGTAACAAAACAGAGCAATCAGCCAAATTCTGGCTGAAAAGATCTGCATGTGTAACCAATACAAGTAGTTTATCGTTTATCTTTTAAATAAATTTAATCCGTAATTTAGTAGTAACATGGAAGTGATTTCTTAATATCGATTCCAATAGTTTTAATGCAATTGTTAATACTGAATAGGCGACATTTCTTTGGCGTATTACTTTAAAGGCAGTAATAAATTGTCTTGTTTTTTATTAACAATTTTTATTGTTATAAAATATTTTGAACTTTTAAAAAAAATTAAATTTTTAGTGGCTTTGACTGAAACATTATTGTAGGTTTCCGTCTCTAAAAATATACATTTACGGTGTTAATTTCAGATTTGATGTGTTAAATCAAATTTAACAAATTAACTGATGACACAATGAGTTTAAAGTGAATTCTTAATTCTAAGCATTTTTCTAATAGAGAAGCCCAACAGTACTGAATTTTATTATAGGAGTAGTAAATTTTATTTAAAAAAATATAAAATTATTTGCTACAATTACAATATAGTTTCTCACGCCACCCATGTTTAGTGTCTAAATTTTATGCATGAATGGCGGGATCTACAGTTTAACATCGACTCCGAACGATGTCATACCAATTTAATTTCATTTTCATAATTCGTGCCACAAGACTGTTGGGGGGAAATATTTTTCATATTTCATTTTCCTAGAGATATTTCAGTCAGAGGTTGAACCACGGCCTCTCGCCTCCACAGTACCTGTTACACTACGAATTCTAATATTTCTAGAGTTTTTCTATGATATCTCTCCTAACCCGTAACCCTGTACTCAGGGTTATCAGTGAGATAACTCCCTGTCCAGCACTGTATGAACGTCATGGTTCTTTCAAGTATTCACGATTTTCAAATATTTATTCTACATGCGATACCTAATCTGAACAAATTTTCTTTGAGTTTACAAAACTTGTTCAGAAACACGGTTACAACTATCAGACAACTTCTGCATAGTCTGCAAGAATATCTCTTCATAGTTTAATTACTTAACAAAACTTAAGATTGTCGCAAACACGTTTGGCTTAAGAACAGTCTTCGTATCTCTCTCTATCTCCACTTTATCTGAGTGCATGCTTCTAAAATTGAATTCCTATATAATCGAAAATTTTTGGTCATGTCAGCAGTATGAAATCTGTCTTCAAGGCATGTGACTAAGTCTCATCGCGAAGCATTTCCCAAAAGCGTACTACTTCTGCCCAGGTTTTCCGCCGCATGTTTTATCAAAAGAAGATGTCTCCTAATAAATTTCGTATTTAGTTTGTCTCTCATTATCCATTCCCCATTATTCATAGTCCCAAGAGCTCTGGTCCTCACTGCTATTTGAAACAGACTTAATTTCAATAAAACCTCCACCACTGCTTCGGCCCTGGTTATACCAATACATATTAGTCTCTGCATCCTGTTCAACTCTTTCTGAACTGTTTTCAGATCCATTCTGCCTGTCCTACTCAATATCCTATCTACGGATTCAAGAGGAATGTTATCAAGAAAAGGGCAAATAGTAACCCCTTTAACATACAAGGCCTCTTAAATAGCTCCAATGAAATCTGCAAGAACCTTCTCATTATATCTTCCCTCTCTATATGTGTGTAGCCTAGAATGTTCCGCGTCTTTTTGAAAATCCCACATCTTTTATAATTGACCTTAACTTTCTCTAGTGTTTTCAATATCAATAATGTGGAACGAATTGATTTGAAGGATTTCGGACGTGAGTATATTTTTTCCACACATTGGATTAAATCAAAAAGTAATCGAAAACAAATATTCTACTTCTTAATTGACTATTACAAACCCTTTAGTCAGCATTATGACCAGGCTTCTCGCACCACCCATGTGTGTTTTAATTCTATTCATAAGTGGCGGGACCTACATTTTTATGTCGGCTCCGAACGATAGATTTTTGAGAAAGTTTTCTTCGCAGTTTTATTTACTCTCATAATTGTTGCCAGAGGACTGCTGTTTTCATATTTCATTTTGAAATGGCTGAGCCAGAGATTGAGTCACGGGCTCGCTCCTTCTAGGCCAACACACTACCTACTGGACTACAGTGACTTCCGAAAAGAACTATAAGTACTGATATATTGCTGTTGGTATCACAATAAAATTACCTAATGTTAGGTTAGGTTAGTTTAGGTTAGGTTAGGTTGGAGGACGTGTACTTGTCAATTAAAACAAGTACAGTACCCGGAGGTCGAATTGACCCATTGTACAACGTCCTAGTTTCTCACACCACTTATGTTGTGTGTGTTAATTTTATACATGAGTGGTGGGGCCTACAGTTTAAAGTCGACTCCGAACGACAGATTCATTGAGAAACTTTTCATGGCAATTTTTATTTACTCTCAGAGTTTTTGCCAGAAATCTACTGAGAGGAAGTCGCCGAAAAAATACTTTTTGTATTTTGTCTTTGATGCCTGGCCTAGGGCTCGAATCCAGGCTTTTGCGTCTAATAAGCCAACACACTACCTACTAGACTACGGCGACTTCGAAAAATTAAAAATCACCTAAACTGTGGTAAAAATACTCCTCTATTTTGATTTTTTTTTATTGTTTTAAAATGTTTGTATATTGTTTACCGGTATTTTAATATTAAATGAATATAATTGAGAGGAATAACTGTTTGTTTGTTCGTTTGTTTGTTTGTGAGTTGATTTCTGTGTGAATATTTAAATTGTAGGTGGTCGTACAGTTGTTGTAGTTGTTGTTTATTAATATTTTAAATTTTTTTATTTCTTACTTGAACAAGTCACGGTCAATATAAAAAAAAAATAAAAAAACTTTGCATTGTTTATAGCAGAGTGGACCGAATAACACAATTAACAAATGTTTGTTCTGAATTCCAATAAAGAAGGCAAATTATATACAACACAGTTTAAGTTGAATTGAATTTTATTTGTACGCCTTTAGCTTTTAAGCTTTCAGTGCCAACAGTACTTAATGATGAAGTTTTTTTTTTGTTTTTGAAATATTTTTAATAATTTTTAATAATTTATTTGGAATAGTGCACGATTTAATAATTTATGGTATGTTTGCATATTTCCAAAGAAATTTCAGAAGGTTCCGAGTTATTTAATCATATGCTAATTGCAATTGTTTTAAAATGTTTTTGCTTAAAAAACTTTAAAAAAGTGTTTTTAATTCAACAAAAAAAAGAACAATATTTTGGAATCAAGGTTAAAATATTTTATGGAATGAACATTATTTGGAATTGATGCAATTAAATAATCGTACAAATAATTTATGAGAAATACTTATTCTAGTGATGAATAATTTTTTTGTAATTCCATACGTTAAACATCATAAGAAGCGCTTCATCTCAACCATAGCATTGACAGTCGATAGTACAGGCATAACAGACTTATTGTCTGAAATCAAAACTACTACAAACTTGTTCAAGCAATATATTGTTACGAAAATGAAAATAAATAAATATATAAATCAATAATAATAAAAATAAATAACGATGTTTACATTTATAGAGATTTCGAGAAGGCGAAATCATGAACGTTTGCCTTCAAGAACATTCATTTACTGTTTACTCTGCCATATAAAAGGCAAAGTAAAGCAGGCGAGTGTGGTAGTAAAGTTCAGTCAGTCTTGTATAAAGACGCTGTGCTTTTGAAGAGAGTAATCGTGTTTTCAAAATCTCAGTTACAAAGATCTGTCGTGTAATTGCTTAGTGATTGTTATTGTTTATGCAAGGGCTGTAAACAGATTGATAACAAAGCAATTGTTGTTGTCTACATCAAGTTGTGAACAGTGGCAGACAGAATTGTAAGAATAATAAAGAATTTTAATTAAAATTAAACACAAATTTATTTTGATTTTATTTGCAATCTTGGAACTCATATTTTAAACGTTTTTAAAAGTTAAAAACTTAACAATATGTTGTTGTTGTTGTTACTTTTGTTTATTCCTACTTAATACGGTTAATCACGATCTTGATCAACTTTTGCCCAACCTCGCAAATACATCCGGACCTGTTCACATCATAAACTGTATGGGGTGATATGTCTTTGATATATACTCCACACTGTATAAGTTGTTAACTCCATTACATAACATAATTGGTCATTACAACCCTTCAGGCAGGATTACGACCTAGCTTCTCGCATCATTTATGTTGTGTGTGTTAATTTTATCCATAAGTGGCGGAAGCTACAGTTTAAGGCGACTCCAAACGATAGATTTCTTTTGGAGAAATTTGTTCATGGCAATTTTATTTACTCTCAAGAGTTTTTGCCCTAAATGCTACTGAGATGAAGTTGCCGAAGAAATGTTTTTACAAATTTCGCTTGGTAGGAGATGTCTGACGTGGGGTTTGAAATGTGGCCAATATACTACTCACTAGACTACGACGAAGATAATGACACTTACATTCAGAAATTGCGTTACTGATGAAGAAACACACAGTCTACTCCGATTGCCTATTTGGTATTATCCGTTCATTTTACAAGGAAGGTGGCATCAGGTAGTACATGTAATATTGCTAAACGCAACTGGACTGATGTGGATCTAAAAAAGATATATGTTCTTCCGTTGCATGGCCATTCATCGCAAAATTGCGAATCTCGTAGGCTACTATCCCATTACAGCAGTGGTGTTGTCGAGCCGGAACGCTCCGGAACGTCGTTCCGGTACTTCCTTTTTGGACAGGAACGCGTTCCGGAACTAAAGATGATTTTTGATAACGAGAATTGGCTGACGTTTTGAAAAACAAAATTAAAAAGAATTGTTGATTTTTTTTCTAGTTTTTGACGAATTTTTATAAACAAGGGTTTGAACCGAACCGGAACCGGAACAAAAACCGGAACGAACCGGCTTGCTTTTCCAAACCGTGAACCGGAGTCCGAAACGCGTTCCGGTAAAAAAAAATTAGCACAACACCACTGCATTACAGGCATATTGATAGACTTGGCATTACCTCAAGTGATTTTTGCATGAGCTGTGGGTCCGGTTAGGAATAGATTATTATCTTCTTGTGACTGAATACTGCCATGTAAAGGCGGAGGTCTTAACTTCTAATTTTCTGTCATTGTTAATAAATAACTTCGATTGCATCAATTTATATTTTGATGTTGGATTCGTTTGCTAAAGTCATCGTAGTCTAGTAGGGAATGTGTTGGCTTATTAGACATAAGGCCACGGTTCAAACCCTAGGTCAGACTTCAAAAAATATTTCTTTGGCGATTTCCTCAAGCAAAATTCAGCAGATTTCTGGCAAAAACTCACAGAGTAAAAAAAATTTTATGAAAAGTTTCATAAAAACCTGTCGTTCGGAGTCGATTTGAAACTGTAGGTTCCGCCACTGATGTACAAAATTAACACACACAACATAAGTGCTGTGCGAAGCTATGTAGTAATCCTGACTGAAGCGTTGTAATGATCAATTCTGTATGTCAGGTCTGCCGAGGAGGACAATATCGTCTGTCAGTGTCTTCCTGCTATGAAAAGGCGGAGGTTTTCGCATTTTCTGTAATTTTTAACTGAATTTTCTAATTGCAATTGATGCTTTCATTTTTATTTTGCAGCTTGATTGGTTTGCTTTAGAGAGTGTTTGAATTTTACTTGTGATATCAGAGTAGTTTCCAAGTTGTGCGACTACAAGGTATGGTAACTGTTACTACGATCGTTTATGAGTGTCCACGCGAGAGGCATTAATCTGGGACACCTCACGAACGATTTCTGTAGAAGCTGCAGGGACGAAAAGGAGGAAGAGACGGTTCTTCATCTACTGGGAACATGCCCGGCACTTCCTTCTATTTTTGCAAAAATCGAAATTATTTACATACAAAGGTAATGTACTGGGCAAAGAAAAAATTTGATACCCATATTGCCCTATTTAAAACGAAGGGTTACCACCCCACTGAATTTTTGTCAAAACGCGAACTAGCGCGAATTTCAAAAAAAAAAAGCTGAGACCCGTATTTAATTAAATGGACTAAAGACTAAAATATGTTAATTTGGCATTTTTATTACAAACAACCCCGAACAAAAAATTCAAAAACCGTTCTTTTTTACAGAAAATCCTTAAAAAAAGGACATGGATGACCATCCTTAAACAAATTTTTTATACAGTTGGACGCGTCTTAAAAAACCATTCTTATGATACCCATATTGTATACTTTGGTAAGGAAATAGATTCTCCAATTGAAAAACATACAAAAATAGACCCTTTTTCAAAATGGTCCAGCTCACGAGAGATCAAAGCTGGAGCCGAAATATTTTAAATTTCATCATAAAAAGTCCAAGGTTCATTTTGTAGGGGGTACACCTTGCACGAATTTCGCTTCCATACAACTTGAGTCACTCTAATATACATAATTGGCCATTACAACGCTTTAGTCAGGATTACGACCTAGTTTCTCACACCACTTATGTTGTGTGTGTTAATTTTATACATGAGTGGCGGGACCTACAGTTTAAAATCGACTCCGAACTACAGATTTTTGAGAAACTTTTCATGGCAATTTTATTTTTCTCAGAGTTTTTGCCAGAAATCTGCTGAGAGGAAGCGCCGAAGAAAATAAATTTTCATATTTCGTTCAGTTGGAGATGAACTGGGGTTTGAACCGAGGCCTCACGTCTAATAAGCCAACACAGTACCTACTTGCCAACAAATTGAGCAGAACTATTTTCTTTAAAAGTTGACATTGGAAAGTATTATAGTTTGATTCTTCTCTGTGTATATTGTATTAAAAATCTAAATAATGCTTGTATTCTCTTCCATTTACAGAAAGAAGTATTCATCACCATAATTATAATAATTAATTGCTTACAAAAGGCAATTGTCAATCAAGCATAAAAGAATAATTGAATAAAATTCAAATAAAATTCAAATAACTTGCTATTACATTCATTCAAACCACAATAACAATTAAACATTTCTGTGAAATAATTAAATTTTTTGGGCACTTGAAGCCCACACTTTGACATTTTAAAACTCTTATGAACACAGTGTAATAATACAATCCACTGGCACTATAGCTTGACTGACTGTGTAAACCTTAAAATTTTCAATATATTCGGGGATTGATAAATTATTGTGCATTAAATCACTTAAACGCACCCAAATACCATGAGATAATAATGTAAAACAGCAACAACAACAAAAATTCAAAATAAAAATTAAATTTAATTCATTCGTTTAATTCGTGCAAATATAACGAAACATTATGCTTTGAAAACATTATCAGCCAACAATATCTTCATTATGATTGTCATCATTATTGTTATGAGTATAAATCTTTTAATTGTATTCAATAAAGAATTCAATTTAAAATTAAAATTTATTTAAATTTTATTAACGAAATACATTTGTACATACTCTTGTACATGGCTTAACAAATAATATCAGAGAGCCAGTTCAGTTCAATTTGATTTTGATTTTATTTTTATTTTAACAATAAATATAATTATAGCAGCAATAACAACAACAACAACAATTTAAAAATGTAATTATAAATAATACAAAATAACTTGATTGTTAATAAATAATATAAGTACGTATGTATGTATGCGTATTTAATTCTTTTTTGTTAAACAATAACCAAATTTGTATTGTACATGAAATGAAACATTTCATTCGCAATTAAAATGTAAAACGAATCAAATACTTTTGTACTAGTGCTCTGCATAATGATACAACGACAACCAGTTTTTCCACAAAATTTACAGTAAAATGGAATAAGGAGAACGGAGGAAGGGAAGAGGTAGTAAGGCTTTGAATTTGTGACAGGAAAAGCATGCACAGGAACACTATTCAACGTATAGATAGTGCGGCTAAAGAACAAATTTTCTCCATCATTAATGCATCATTAATTTCCCATCGACTACATCGACTACAAATGAAAAATTTTCAGAAACCAGTCCCCTTTAATTCACTAAAGGACAATACGTTTTGGTAACGAAAGAATTGTGAAACCCAAGCCACATGAAGCAGTGCTTAAAATGAATCAATAGATATGTTTACATTACCGTCGCCGTAGTCTAGTAGGTAGTGTGTTGGCCCCAGGCCAGACATCAAGGCAAAATACAAAGAGTATTTCTTCGGCGACTTCCCCTCAGCAGATTTCTGGCAAAAACTCTGAGGGTAAATGGAAAACTGCCATGAAAAAGTTTCTCAGAAAAAAAATCTGTCGTTCGGAGTCAACTTTAAACTGTAGGTCCCGACACTCATGTATAAAATTAACACACACAACACAACACATTCGACCTCCGGGTACTGTACTTGTCTTAATTAACAAGTACAAGTCCTTTAACCTGCATTACAGTTACCATTAGCGGTTATATAACCGCTACACCCAACTCACCTGCGACAGTTGTCGAGCTTATCATTCTAGGTCCCATTTAGCCATTTGCAAGCTGCCGTAGTCTAGTAGGCTTATTAGACATGAGGCCACGGTTCAAGCCTCAAATTTCTTCTACAAAACGGAATATGAAAAAATATTTCTTCGGCAACTGCCTCCCAGCAGATTTCATGCCAAAAATCTGAGAATAAATAAAAAAATTTCCATGAAAAAGATTCTCAAAAAATCTGTCGTTCCGAGTCGACTTTAAGCTGTAGGTCCCGCCACACACAACATAAGTGGTGTACGAAGGTTAGTCATAGGGACCTATGCTTCCTATGCTAGGCTTCTATATATAATCGCACTCGTTATCATTGAGGTAAACAGGTGCCTTAATACTACTACCATACGAACAATTGTACTGTCCTCATACTTTATACAGTTTAAAGGGATAAACCTATTGCCCTGAAAAAATCCGGTATGCTATTTACAATTCACTGCCCAGCATCTGATATATACCCATGTGTTTCCCTTTGGGATACCTCCCATGTCGCTAGAATGTGTTCTGATGATTCATTTCAGAGATCAACAATGAGTATTCAAAAAGATGAGTAGATTCGAATTATACTCATATTAATTTAATATTATACTCATACTACTCATATTCAAAGTCTGAAGTATTCATCGTACTCATACTTAACAATACACACGATTTTGTTGATATCGACTCTCCATAACTCAACATTTAGAAGAATCACAAAATAAGTATGATTCGCATACGAACACTACAATACTCACTAGAAGGTTGTGTGTTTGCTTTGCTTGCTGTCTTTGTCTTTTTCTTTCTTCTTTTTTTTGTTAATTCAACAACAGCTAAGATTGTAAATTTTGATGAATGATTCGAATCACTCGACAAATTTATTTATCGAATCACTCGAATCATTTATAAATATTATAAGTATTTTACTAAATTTATGAAACTGAATGAGTAGGCGTATGAAGCAAACATATTTCGAATGGTATGAGTTTGATGTCAACGTTGTACTCATACCCATTGGAACCTGTACTTATAAATCAACGTTGTAGTGAGTACAAATGTATCAGGGGAGTTAAGTTTCAATATTGTTGACTCACTTATATTCAAAATTTCATGAGTATTTATGAGTAGCGAAAAAACGATTCATTGCTGATCTCTGATTCATTCCTAACATCACAGTATATACATGTAGGGCTTGAAACAATACCCATTCTAAATAAATGTACTCTAAGTCTACAGAGCCCTATCAAAAGTGTTGTCGTCAACTGCAGGTCATTTCCTAATATTTGGACTAATAACCGACAAATGTCTTGATTGTCTCAGATCTACCTGATTTGAGAGGAGTATTTTCCTTCCTTTACCTGCCCTTTCGTTGAGCATACCTTTCCAAACATCCGTCCCCGTCAATGATGGAGATGCTTTTTTTTGCACTCATATTACAACTGTAACCAACTATTAAAACCATTAACTACAAAAATTATGTACTTTACGATCGAAATTTGTAACGTGAACGAACCTATGCATAGTATTTCCATTTAATTTGACGTATTTCCGAATCTGTTGATAATGGTTGGAAAAGAACAAATTTGTTTTCAGACACAAAACTTTTACTTTCAAGATCTTCAACTCAAATTTTGTTTGCATTATTGTGTCATTTCACTTATTGTTTAAATATACTCATAATTAATGAGCGTATGAGAAACTAACCAAAAAATATTAATTTATTCCTTAATGACTTGATAATTAAATAAAGTTTAGTTTTATTTTTATTGACCAATTATGGCCTTAATCTATTGAAGATTTTATTGCAACACAAAAAATCAAAAGACTGTGAATTTCATTTTTATGATCTGGAAAATATTTGGCAAAAATAAAAATTATTTTTATTATACCATGGAGCCATTGATTATTATTAATTTAACACAACACTGGTATAGTTGTGGTCACAAAAAAAATAAAAGATTTCTAAAAAAATTCTTTTGTTTCTCTATGTTTAAGTGTAATAAAAATCATGTCTAGGCAAACACTGTTTTGGGAAAAGTGCAAATATTCCAGCATGTCTAGATGATATCATAGATGGTCGAAAATTTTATTCGTAGCCGTAGGAAATGATGTTTTGAAATCATCCATAAAATACACAAAAAATTAAAATAAGTAACGTAGTACTCTGAGAGCCTTAATACAGACAACAAATCAGACAACCTGATGTTGGAATTAAATACTGAGCAGTTGAAAATTGTAGATACTGGTTACTGATTACAATTTGTAGCGCCTCTAATGACTAGAGACTCAGAAGCTATATTTTTATGAACTCAGTTCACGGGAGTCAACATTTTGAATCGCCTAAATTGAAAAATTTACAAAAAATCTGAGAACCTATAATCGATGCATAGTATATTACTTACTTACTTACTTAATTGGCCATAACAACCCGATTAACGGATTTTGGCCTGCCGCAACAAATCCTTCCAGGCGCCTCTGCTTCTTACGCGCCTACGCCAGTTGGCCACAACAATCGATAACAGGGCTTCCTCGATTTGGTCCTTCCAACGGATACAAGGTCGTCCTTTTCGCCGACTTTCGCAGATCCCCGCATCAAATTCCCGTCTCGTCGGAGCATACTCCTCCATTCGAACGACATGGCCGAGCCAGGGCAGCTGTTGGATATTAATACGCTCACAACGTCTATGTAGTTGAGAAGCTCATACAGCTCACTGTCGGATAGGATGCTGAAATCATCGCCAACTCGTACTGGAAACGTACCGAAGATCTTACGTAGTACTTTTCTGTCGAACACTCTCAAGGCTGCTGCATCAGAGCTTAATAGTGTCCATGCCTCTGCGCCGTAAAGAAGCACGGGTAGGATGAGCGTCTTGTAGAGTGTTAGTTTTATCGTACGAGAGATTTCTCTGCTACTCAATTACCCTATTAAGACCACATAGTAGCACCTATTGGCAAGAGTGATCCTGTGCTTGATTTCCAGACTAACATCATTTTTGGTGGTAACAACGGAGCCAAGATAAATCAATTCCTTGACCGTATCAAAAGTATAGTTATCAATATGACGATAACATATACTTTGTTTTGCCCTCATTTACTGCCAAACCCATTTTAGTAGACTCCTGTTCAATAGCACTCAAGGCAGCAGTAACATCTCGCTTGGTACACCCTTATGATGTCAATGTCGTCAGCGTACGCAAGCAACTGGACACTTTTTTGAAAAATAGTGCCATTAAGATGCACCCCCGCCTTTCGCAGAACACTCTCCATGACGAAGTTGAAGAGGTCGCCTGATAAGGGGTCGCCTTGTCTGAAACCTCGCACGGTATCAAAAGGTTCGGAGAGGTTCTTTCCTACCTTGACGGAGCTGCAGGAATTGCTCAACGTCATTCTGCATAGCGTTATCAGCTTCGCAGGTATACGGAGCTCAGACATTGCGGCAAAAACACGATCCCTTAGGGGACTATCGAAGGCTGCCTTATAGTCGACAAAACGATGATGTGTGTCGACTTGTTTTTCGTGGGTCTTTTCTAGGATGGATAGTATGCGGATCCCTAATAACATTAGATTCAATGGTATTGATCAAAGACGTAACGGAGAAAATCTATTTGGGTCTCTTAAAATGTTGTGTAGTGTAGTTTATATTAATTGCTGGAACATATGTTTTAATTACATAAGCAAGAATATTTGCTTATATCCCTGTTATTGGGCTGGCGATCAATTTATTTAGATTGACTGCTAAACATATGAACGTATCATAACGTGCACATTACGCCACAACTTAGAGGCATCTTAACTAATAAAAACTATTCGAGTAGTTTTTGGAAGGCATTATCGCCGTAGTCTAGTAATGTGTTGGCTTGTTAGACGTAAGTCCTCGAAACGAAACGAAATATGAAAAGAAATGTTTCCTCAATGGCTTCCCCTCAGAAGATTTCTGGCAAAAAATCTGAGAATAAAATAAATTTGGTATGAAAAGTTTCTCAAAAAAATCTGTCGTTCGAAGTCGACTTTAAACTGTAGGTTCCACCACTCATGTATAAAATTAACCCACACAACATAAGCGGCGTGGGAAATTAGGTAATAATCCTAGCTGAAGTGTTGTAATGACCAATTATGTTGTATGTATGTACAGATTGGAACAATTTTATGCAAAAAATTTTTATTAAAGTTTTCGAATTACAATAACGCTTCAAATTATCTATTCAGAAAGACCTCTTTGAGAGCGGAACAATAACAATGAACGTCAGAGGAAGATCAGGCAGTATTACCTCCAGAAAAAATAAATAAATGCAAAAAAACGTTTTCACAAAGCATGTTTCTTCTAGACATCATCCAAGAAATCTACGTTCATGGACATAAACTTTGAGTGAAACTTAAGCCAAACAAAGAAATAATTGTTCAATTCACACAAGCCGTTGTATCGTTGTATTCATTGTATTGTTGGACGACTATACAAGAGTGTATGCTTGTTGTTGATAATTTTCATGTAAAAATCCAATACACTTATATACATTTTTTTCATATGTTTTTCAAAATTGTATTAGTTTCGTGCTATCAAATTGTTTGAATGCCAAAAATTATGAAAAAGAGTACGACATACACAATACAGCATAGCATTCATTGAGCGTTCACAAACAACCAAGTGTATTCAATACAACATACACGATACAAACTCGTGTGAATTAGCCAAATATGAAACGAAATGTGACAAGTGCCTGGCCGAGAGGTTATGTTCTGTTTGCGTTGAACAAACAGACCAGCGTTAACAAGTTGGTAGTCTAGTGGGTAGTGTCCTATACTATTATTGGATACATATGGAATTCATTTTTCTTATCTTTGTGTACAGCCTTTAATACAAAAATCAAATCCACCCTTCTACCGGTCATGACACGTACGAATGATGTAAGTTTTCGTAAACCATTGTCTTGGCAAAATTCTTCAAATATTCTGGTCGAGGACTATATCCATTTACATGTTTTGGCAAAGGACAGGTTAACTAATACTATCAAACTAAATACATACATACATAATTGGCCATTAGATAGGGAGGCTTAATTACACCCTAAGGGATTAATTATACCCTAAGTTGGTAATCGAGAAGCTAAATCGTAATCATGTTTAAAAGCTTATTACAAGCTTTTAAACTTATAGAAAAATATCATGGACATACCACTCGTCCTATATACCACTAGCCTTATGATCTTTCTTGAACAGAATTTCAATCCACCCTTTAATTAAAATGGATATTCCAGCCAGTTCTTTGTACTTTCTCCCTTGTGATGGAACAAATCAAAACAAAATTTCTGCTACGTCATCAACAATTGTATCATACATACATACATAATACATAATTGGTCATTACAACCCTTCAGTCAGGATTACAACCTAGTTTCTCACACCACTTATGTTGTGTGTGTTAATTTTATACATGACTGGCGGGACCTGCAGTTTAAAGTCGACTCCGAACGACAGATTTTTGAAAAACTTTTCATGGCAATTTGTATTTACTCTCAGAGTTTTTGTCAGAAATCTGCTGAGAGGAAGTCGCCGAAGAAATATTTTTGTATTTTGTTTTGATGTCTGGCCTCGGGTTTGAACCCTTGCTTTATGTATAAAAAGCCTACACTCTACCTACTAGACTACTAGACTACGGTGAGTTTTATACCAAATTAAGGAAAAGAAAATATGTAGAGTAACTAACAATCCAGATTGCATGACCAAAACTTTCGTATTCATTTTGTTGTTTCTTAATAGAAAACATAATTAATTGTTGCATTAATAATTTCGTAGTATTTAAAATTGTTCCATTCATTATTCAAAAAAGTTCAATGAAATTATTCATGTGCAAACAACAGAGATAATTTTCTTAGAATTTACTCTTATAATAGACACTTACACACATATACATAAATACTGGGATAATTAATTGTCAAAAGAATTTAAAACAAAAACGTAGAGATGCTTAAAATCCAAATAACTATGTAATTAAGTATTTGTGTTATTTATTTTGGACAGACATACATTGCATTCACATACATGCATATTTATCTACAACTGCATGTTTTCAATTCAAGAGAGAGAATATCAAAATACATACGTAAACAAAATGCATACATACTTACAGAATTGATCATTATAACCTTTTAGTCAAGATTACAACCTAGTTTTTCACATCACCTACAGTGGACAGCAAAAGCCTCAGTACGACAATATATTTTAACAAAAAAGAGTCCCCACAGGCTTTATACTCTTACACAGAGTCCCGATATGACTTCAAAAGCGTATTTAGGAGATCATTTGAAAGAACGGTTACGTAATCGCTAACCCTCAGACAAAAGTCAACCAAAAAACTTGCTCAAGATGCCACCAGAAAACACTAAACAAAACTTGTACATTCAATTCCGAATAGGTTAAATGGAGTGCTTGACTTTAAGGGATATTCCACTAAATACAAGGGATAACATTTTCATATATTAGGCCTTTGAATTTTAAATTTACTCAGGGTTCTCCTTGGGGGTACCTATGGATTCATCTGAAACTTTTCCTTACGTTTCTATTGTTTTATGAAAAACATTAAAAAATTGTTTGTTTTTATAATAAAACAGAAATAAATTTATAAAATGAATATAGAACTATACATTTTTATACAAACTTCTGGCTAAAATTCAAGAAATTTCTAAAATATATTGCCGTACTTAGACTTTTGCTGTCAACTGTATGTTGTGTGCGTGTTACTTTTATCCATAATTGCCCGGACCTACAGTTTAACATCGATTCCGAAAGACCGATTTTTGGGAAACTTTTCATGGCAATTTTCTTTAATCTCCGAGTTTTTACCAGAATACTGCTGAGAGAAATTCGTGAAAGAAAAATTTTTTTCATTTTCGTTTTGGTGATGTCTGAGCTAGGGCTTGAACCAGAGGTCAGCACTGAGTATTCAAAACGATGAGTAGATTGGAATCATACTTATAATTTCTGACACTTATACGCATTCATACCTATTTTAATGTCATACTCATACTACTCATACTCAAAGTTTGAAATACTCATAGTACTCATACTTAACAATACGCATGATGTTATTGATTTCGACTCTCCATGACTCATCGTATACACGAATCCCAAAATAAGTATGATTCGCGTACGAACACCACAATAGTCACATGAAGGTTGTGTGTTTGCTCTCCTTGCTGTCTTTGTCGTTTTTCTTTATGTGTCTTTCTTCTTTCTTTGTAAATGCAACAACAACTAAGACTGTAAATTTTGATGAATGATTCGAATCAATCAAATCAATCATGAGTACTTATGTGTAGCGAAAAAGCGATTCATTGCTGATCTCTGGTTTGAACCACGACTTTGCATCTAATAAACACTAACTACTATACTATGATAACTTTAATTAAATATATTAATTATTGCTAAGTACTTAAACTAAAACTTACCTGTGCTTGTAGACGTATTAATGTGAAATCACCTGGTGCAGCTGTATTTATGCCATCCAACTCAGTTAAGGATGTCTCCTGTATTTGATTGGGATTCATCCCAATTTTAAAACATTAAATTTCCTATTTAAATTAATTTATTTCGTAAGATTTTAGAATTTTTTTTTAAACTAAATTTCGTTGTAAAATTTTTTTTTAAATTTGAACAAAAATTTTTTTCAACAATTATGTTGGCCAAAAATTATATTCAACTGGGAATTTCTGAAAATAGAAGACAAGAAATAGATTTGTAATTGCATTTAAAAAATAAGAAAGAAAAAGTTATCGTAAGAAACTATGCTACACAGAGTCAGTGACTAGTTATTTCCAACCCTGTTGGAATTAAAAGCTGTTAACACAACTTTGAGGCAATATACCATACACAGATGAAAATATCTACATATGTATGTATGTGTAGTTTAGATTTCAAACTTAGAAAAATTATTCAAAATTAAATTTAAAATTTTAGATTTTAAGCCACAGTCTACAATTGTCTGCCACCATTGTTTCATTTCGAAGAAGAAAGTATACAAAGGTACTTTCTTTGTTTTGTTGTGGCACATAAAAAGAGAAAAGTCTCGTACAATTAAACAATTCGTTGTTGTTCATACGCTTCTTTAACCATCTTTTAAGGAGTGTAACTGTACGTGGAAAATTAATTGCATGTTCGAGTATAAGTACAGCCTCATGGGTTTATGAAACCATAAGAGTTTATACCACAAAAAAACAAAACTTTTTGCTTTTTTCAGTTGGTTTTTTTCTTTTTTTTTTTTTTTGGGTCCCCGAACGAAACAACAACAAACCTCAAACTAGAAAATGAAACAAATTAAATGTTTTGCAAAATTGTTAACACAGCACGGTAGCAGTTGAGTGTAGCAAGAAGGATATGTAGGAAGAAGGATATGGGGAAATGTGACTGAATGTTATAAAAACTTTAAATAGAATTAATTTGTTCTACTTACAGAGCATGTACTCGTAGATACTCTATACATACAATATTTCAATTTCAAATATCTACTTTATGCAATTGGAGGAGGAGTTGATGTTAATTTGAGTAGAATAAATATTTCCACCAAATAATAGGTAGTATTGGTAAGCAGCTTAAAATGGAATCATCCGTAGACTCACTATAATGGTAAGTTAGGTTAAATGTAGGGAACTATCATCCAAACGGTATGCTTTAAGTCAACACCAACATGCATAATTGATCATTACAACCAGCGTTACCGTTGAGCGACTAAAGTCGCAATTTGACACTTTTTCAGCGACCCCGCCACTTTTTGTGCCCCCTTACTAAAATGAACTAAATCTGACACTTTTCAAGATTTTTGACCCTTCTTTCCCCTTTTTTAGAAAAAGTATATTTTCTTTTATTTACATTTTTTTTCTTTCTTTTATTTAAATTTTTTTTTTTGGAAAATTGGGTGCCTGATAAAACGTATAAAAACTTATAAAAAAGTACAGAAGTAATTTATCAAAAAAATTATTTAATCGAATGTAAATATACTAATATAAACCAAAACAAGCATGGAAAGTTAAGTAATATAGTCCTTTTTGACATTGAGAAATATCGCTGCATCCTAATTTCTAAGTATTTCATAGAACTGCGAATAAATTACACAGACTAGTTTATAGACTTGTTAATAGATTAGTCAATATAGAATAGATTTATAGGTTATTTAATACGCTAGTTCAAGGACTAGTAGACTAGTTCATAGACTATTTAAAAAACTAGTTCAAAGGCTATTTAATAGACCAGTTTACATATATAGTAGTCTATAGGGTAGTAAATATATTATTCTAGTATATGATATAATATATTGACCAGTCTATTGACTTCTGTGGTCTTTTAAATAGCATTTGAATTAGTTTTTTAAATAGACCATGAATTAATCAACTGTATTAGTGAATGGTTTATTCGATCGACTATTTTATAGACTACTACTAGTCTATGGAGTGGTGTATTAATGAACTTATAAACTATTCTATTGATTAGTCTATTGAATAATCTATAAACTAGGTTGTGTAATTTGATTATTTTTGTTGTTTTGTTTTGAAAAAAATCTAAATTTCAGAATTTTTATTTTCCATGCCTGAACAATAATGTTATAAAAAATGTGCCTTCCATTATGATATATTTTTTCATAAAATTGTGATATATTATGACATATAAATAAATAATATCATATAAAATGTAAAACTATATATCATATTTAACTTATTACAAAATATTTCTATTTACTTCTAAAATGAACCGTTGCAACAAAATTAGTATTTACGTTTAACATTTTGATCTCAGTTTGTTTAATACAATAATTTTCCAAATACTATGTACTCTTAGTCTTATCATACCTTAGCGTAATTATTTCAAATGTATGTACCTTATTAACTTCATATCTTTTAATTTGTTACAAAATTAGTAATTTTGTATAAATTTGGATTTTTTTTGTTATTTTAAAATATATATTATATTTTTTGTTATTTTTTTTTAATTTGTTACAAAATACGCAATTTTGTATAATTTTTTATTTATTTTTAATGAACTGTTTTTTAGTTATAATAGTTTTGTATTATTATAGAGTGGGTTAGCAAAAAAAGTTTTATTTAATGGAATTTTTATAAATTTAAAAATTCATTTTTTATTTTTGATTTTTAAATGTCTTAACGTTCATAAATTATAATTTAAAAAAAATTAAAATCTCTGTTTAGGTTTATTAATTTTTGGCTAAAACTTTGTTTCTATTATAAAAAATTTGAAAAATTATTAAAAAATAAACTTATTATATGTTTGTTAATGTACATTACAAAACCCAATAAAACTTTATTTTTTTTTATCTGTATTAGTTCATTTTATTTTCTTTTAAAAATGCTGCCCCTTTTTACTGCCAAAATACCCTTTATGTGCGACTTTTTTTTCAAAAAACCCCTTTTTGTGCGACTTCTTAAAACTTTCCAGCGGTAACGCTGATTACAACCCCTTCAGTCAGAATTATGGCCTAGCTTCTGGCACTACTTATGTTGTGTGTGTTAATATTATACATGAGTGGCAGGACCTACATTTTAAAATCGACTTCGAACAACAGATTTTTGAGAAACTTTTTCATGGCAATTTTATTTATTTAGTTTTTGCCAAAGAATTTGACGCCGAAGAAATATTTCGTTTCAGATTTCGTTTTGTTGGAGATATTTGACCTGGGGTTTGAACCATGGCCTCATGTCTAATAAGCCAACACACTACCCACTAGACTATGGCGACTTCACCACCTACGTCTAAGCCATCAAATATATCCGTTGTGCCATGATACACTTATCTTACATCATTATCCATTGTGACTGAGTACCCAGAAAATAATTCAGTTTAACAGACCGCAATGTCCATTAAGATACAATGATAAACAGAATCTGAAGTCGCCGTAGTCTAGTAGGTAGTATGTTGCCTTATTAGACGTAAAGCCAGGGTTCGAGCCACAGGCCAGACATCAAAACAAAATACAAAAAGTATTTCTTCGGTGACTTTCTCTCAGAGTAAATAAAATTGCCATGAAAAGTTTCTCAGAAATCTGCAGAGTCGATTTCAAACTGTAGGTCCCGCAACTACTCGTGTATAAAATTAACACACACAACGCAAGTCGTGTGAGAAACTAGGTCGTAATCCCGACTGAAGGGTTGTAATGACCAATTATGTATGTTGTGTATGTATGATAAACAGAATCTTCTATTCTCCTTACAAATCTAAAAATGCTCTTTAGTTTCAAATCTAAGTAAGCGGACTCATCCTCGCTATACAACTCGTTGATAACAGGAAGAGCATAGAAAGTATCCCACAATTTTTGTCTCCACAAATATCCCTATCCTCCATAAATATCATACTCACAAGCGCTGTACATGCCTACCGACTACGAGGCAATGCTTGGTAACCAAAGACACAAATATGCTACATAACCCCTATTCCTACTCAACAAAGAACCCTTTTGTCTACTGTCAAAATAAGATCATAACTTACTACCGGCTTCTCACATCAGCCAAAGGAAAACAGATTTCAGAAAAGAAGGAAACTGATTATTTCCCTTTTTGTCTTTCAAGTTCACAAGAGACAAGTTGTGATGCCTTAAAATGCTGTTATGATTACTGAGATATTGTCTCAATAAGCTCAGTAGTGCCGGACTAATGCTAATTAAGTGCAACATGACGTCAACGGCAGCATTAAGGTTTATCCTGTATACACTAGTGACACATATGCAAAGAGTCTTCTGCAACCCTTCTAGGTTAGTGGTGATAAGACTTTTACTAGCAGCCTTTCCATAAATGGGATAGCCTTCAGTAAAAATTATATGAACCAATATGCGCGGAAATTCTCTCGGGACGCCAACCTGGGTCAAAGAGGAGTCCTGCTCCACCGCCAGACTCACTTAGCCCTTGATGGATAGAAGGCGCACCAACCAGTTACTCGGACTTGGTCGTAACTGCATCTCAGCCACTGTGGCCATGCTTAAAGGTCACTGTGGTAGACACGCGGAGAGAATTAGGCTCCCATCTAACAACTTCTGCCGTGGAAGCAGATTCGATGAGGAAGACGAGACTGTTATCCACTTTTTTTGTCAGCGCCCGTCTCTTGCTAGGTGTAGGTATAGGTTATTTGGGTCTCCATTTCTTGTCAGCTTGACGGAGCTATCATCCATTGATATCAAGGATATAGCTTCATTCATCAAACTTCCTGGCGGGTTTTCCAGTGTGGGGTAGTCGTGCTTTTGATGTGCAGCCCCTGCGCTGACTAACTTTTTCCTCTTCCCTAATTTTGGTGGAATTTGGTCAGTACAAGGACTGCGTTCATCCGTGGCATCACAACGGGCCGCTATGCGTGCTCAAGTGAACTTTGTAAAATCAGAGCTAACACTCCGACCTAACCTAACCTAATATGTCATAAGCTAAAGTAAGTGCGCCTTTATAAGCATCCATTATAATAGAAAGCGCGTTCCTAGTGAACACCACAAGTTCGGTTTTATGTGAATTGTGACTGTATCTATTTGCTCAACTATAATGTCTTGTTAAAGCAGCTTCCAGAATATCGGTGATTACTGATGGAAATCTTCCCTCCAGAATATCGGTTATTACTGAGGGAAATTTTCCCGAAACTTATATTTGGAGCCCGCACAGTATCATTATTTGCATTTTCACTACAGCATCGGAGCACTCATGCTTTCTAAATTTGATTAAATCTAGTTTTAGCAAGCTCATCCATCTTTACCTTCCTTCATACATTTCAGTTTCTCAGAGCAATTTCGATTAAAGCCTACCAAGCAGCACCCAATCCAGCATACAAAGCCAAAGTCTAATTTCCTTACAGTAGAGCGTGATATACGAGAACAATACTGCATGTCTTATTAAACCTTAATAAGAGTATAGACATTCCTCAAGAGGGTAATATAAACACTAGCTCCCAATAGTTTCCAAAGTTGAAACTATCCAGTGTGTGAGCCTCCCTTTTTTCTGAGTTAGTATGTCATTAGCAGTCATTACTTGTCTTAAGAAAAAATTATACATGTTTAGATTAGGCATGCATACATAATTGGTCATTACAATACTTCAGTCAGGCTAACGACCTAGCTTCTCACACAACTTATACAAGAATAGCGGGACCTACAGTTTAAAGTCGACACCGAAAGACAGATTTTATGAGCAACTTTTCATGGTAATTTTATTTACTCTCAGAGTTTTCATCCGAAATCTGCTTAGAGGAATTTTTTTTCATACTTCGTTTTGTTGGAGATGTCTGACCTGGGGTTTGAACCGTGGCCTCACACTACCTACTAGACTACAGCGACTTCGATTAGTTATAAGCCGCTGAAATATGTGGCCTCTAGTAAATGATGAATTGGCAAGAATTGATATAGAATTGTCATTCTTCACTATGCTCTCCTTGAATGGAATCGAATTCATTTCATTCGCCAAGGAAAGAAAATGTTTTCAGTGTTAATAGCACGGATCGTATAGAGTCTTTCCGTGCCCTATCACTTCTTTAAGAAGTTTAAGTCAACAATGGGCCTCGGTATCATATTTAAAAGCCTGAGGTTGTCAATGATCTTCCAGATCTTATAAATTTTCTAGAATTTATATTCAAGTTCTACATTGTGCCGCCTTACTTAGAAAATATAAATCACCCTTGGCCATATCGCTTTTTAAATTTTAAATAAATTTCACTTTAACTCTGTAGGTGCATATGCATGCATTCGAAGTGAAATATGTTCATAAATTAGAAAAACCCTCCACCAAAAAAAAAAACATTGTTTTGGTAAAACAAACGGCGAATTGTAGTAATAAACAGCTTCATGTTGCAAGTATATTTTACATGCATGCAAAACAAACACTAACAACCACTAACAAAATATAAATGAAAACCAAAACACACACACATATGTACATACATACATCTGTATATTTAAACAAACTCAAAAATACCAACATGATGTTTAAATCCACTAAAGAAAATACAAAAAAAATCAAAAAAAAAATCCGAAAAGAAAATGACTAAAAACCGCAAAGGTACTTTTTGGTTAACACATACACTCGTGCGAGGAGCCACCACGTATCATATTTACATGTGTATGTATGCATGATAACCAAACACACTCAAAAGGGAATGAAAATGTTATAACGGATACACTACGCTACAGTGTCTTTTTTTTTTTTTTGGTGACTCCAGTCATTTTAAGCAAATCAATGTTACCGGAGATACCCTTAAAATTACACTGTATCCCACTGTATTCTAAAATCTTTAGCACAATGTTATCACAGCAACACTAGCAAGCACATCTCATCTACACAACGAAGTTAGAAAAAGTATCGATTCGGGTATCAAACGTTTAAAGTTTAGAAAAGAAATACCATTTCTTGTAGCCCAGTGTCACTCCATAATACGACTTCATTCATATGCATATATATGTATGCATGTCTTCAAGTATTTTATTTTACCCACACCTGCATACCTTTGCCGAGAACAGTAATGAAGAAGAATCCCCATTTTCATGATGGCATAAAGTGTTGCCCTGTCTCAGTTTCCTTTGCCTGTTTCAACATTGTCCAACCAATGTGTCTATGGCTGTGTAACTTTGGTAATGCTAACGTATGTCTAAATGTAATTTACATGCAAATATCACCATTTCCCAGTGAGTTTTTTTTCGTTTTGTTTTTAAAACGTACATCCTCTCAGGGTGGTGTTCAATCACATGTTGGTAAAAAAAAAATTTGGTCCAAAGTTAACGATTCAACCCATTCGTTAGCATTAGCTAATTTCAACATTATTCTACTCTTATTGACCATTAGTTTTGGTCATGGAGATAATCTCTCGATGGCCTTAGGAGTATTCTAACGCATCTTACTTTGTCTCTTGTGAATTTGAAAGGCAAGAGGGAAATGAAGGAGATGATAATCATGCTAAATGGGCTTCGATGGATGTGTAGTCTATGCCCTCCCACTCTAAAATTTGTTTTCCTATGACCAACATCAATGATAGAGTTTGCTGGTTTTTCCAAAAGGGTACAGGTAGTTCTTTGTTATAGATCAGAGATCAGCAATGAATAGTTTTTTCGCTACTCATTAACACTCAAGAAATTTTGAATATAAGTGAGTCAACAATATCGAAATTTAACTACGCTGATTCATTCGTACTCACTAGAATGATGATTTATAAGTACAGGTTGAAATATTTTGATTCATAAGCCTGCTCATTCAGATTCATAACTTTAGAAAAAATACTTATAATACTTATAAATGATTCGAGTGACTCGAATCATTCATCGAATTTTACAATCTTAGTTGTTGTTGCATTTACAAAAAAAAAGAACACATAAGCAAAAAAGACAGAGCCGCAAGCAGAGGAAACACACAACCTTCTAGTGAGTATTTTAGTGTTCGTACGCGAATCATACTAATTTCGTGATTCTGCCATATATTGAGTCATGGAGAGTTGAAATCAACAACATCATACGTGTTGTTAAGTATGAGTATGATAAGTACTTCAAATTTTGAATATGATTAGAGGTTCCATGATATTAAAATACGTATGAATGCGTATAAGTATCAGAAATTATGAGTATGTTTCCATTCTACTCATCTTTTTGAATACTCATTGCTGATCTCTGTTGTCGATTAAGGTTCTTGGGGTGAATCATCATTATTTTCCATTCCATGAACACTTTAGGGTGGACTTAACCTTAAGAAGCAGGAAAGGTCTTTAAAAAGTTTTTCATATGATGTAGGAAAGCGCTATCATGGTAGTAGCGGGAAAACTAAAGTGATTCAGAAAGAACATGCCGTACGACTAGAAGAGAAATGCTATCCCTTCTTTAGCCTCTTAAGATAGTAAGAAATTCGCGTTCATCACAGGAGAAAAAGTTTTCGATACAGATGATAATTAGAATTAATTTATAAAGCGCTTCCTATCTTTAAAATAAAGAAAAGTGTATGTGAGATATCATACATACATAAATAGTTGGTCGTTACAACCCTTCAGACAGGGTTACGGTCTAGATACCATTGGAATTTTTTATTCGTTTGAAAGATCTATTGCGTGTGGAATAAAACGTCGTTCAAAGGTCCATTTTTCCACGATTCCAAATCAAGCATAAGTCAGCTTGATTTTTACCGATGTCATTGATTATGTTGGTTTTAAGTACCGCTGCAGTTTATGAATTATTCATATATATCTACCCGCAAAAAAAAGTATAACTGGATCAAATCGCCGCAGCATCTTAACGCCAGAATTCAATGTCAGATGTGTAGTATAGAACGTAGCTATGTTGAAACCGCATGTCTTTGGTGTCAAAATTTTCAAATTCAGAACAAAAGAAGTTAAAAATCATCGACCTATACGTAATCGCCGATATTGATGGCCTGGTCTATATCGTTCTCAAAGGAATATGAACCGAAAATTCACTACCAATTGAAATTTCCCACCAAATACACGATCTTGTAAAATATATACGAGCTGAGTGACTTTGAACCTATGCTCGGTATAGTGTCACAGGCCCGAGTCTCTGATGGAAATCGAACTTACGACCCTCACGCTAATTATCTAGCACACTACCCACTAAACTACCAATGTAGCCAACGCCAAGAGAAAATTGTAATAATGAAGCAAATGTTTGTTGGGTTTATTTATATGCCAAAAAGTAATTTTCTTACAAATACAAACCCATATTTACTAACAGATTATATACACATGCAAATTCTGTTATTGTTGCCATTTTTTTTTTTTTTTTTTTTGTTATTCACGACAAGATTTTGGCTTATTTTATTGCATTTTTTTTTGTTTTTGTATACGCTATACTAGACATTTACAATAAAATTTTAACAAATGACACGATAGTATTTTTTATAAATCCATGAATAAGAATATCAATGGCAGATGGAATCAATGATAAACAAAATCTTTCTAAGGTTCCACAAAATGTATCAAATTTTATTGAATATTTCGACCAGATTTCAAAATTTTCATAATTTTCACCCAAGGATCGAACATCAATTTTGAACTGATAACTACTGCAGGATTCGCATTGCACATACATTTGTATAAACTTACAATATTAAAGGAATATTTATAACTTATTAGGATGGATTATTGCATTAAGTTAGCTGCAGAAGGTTCTGAACTTTGGGAAATAGTCATCTAATGTTTTTGTAATGACGTTAAACATCATTAAGTCACTGTTGGAGTCAGAAGCTCAGCAAAAAGGAAGATCGAGAGACGCACCAAACACCAAAACGGAGGATTACATACATAATTGGTCATTACAACTTCGCACATCACTAATCCTGAAGCTCAGCGAAAATGAAGATAGACAGACTCGCACCAAATTGGTTTTAGATAACCTAAACGTTTGTCGGGTAATTACTATAGAAAGAGGTTTGGGTCATGAATCAGAACATTATTAAACACTCTTTTGATAGGAAATCGTAGACTCAAACAATAATTTTTTTTAAACGGAAATCCTCTCGAACCCAATATGAAGATGAGAATGAATAATCAGAATACATACTTGGAACCTATGAGACCGTAATCCATACCAGAAGGAAAACCTGCAGTTTGTCATAGAAATGGAATTTGAGGAGCCATTATAGAAGCACCCCATATAATTTGAGGCCGCATATATCACTATAACAATAATAATATCGCTGCCTTACTTCAGTTGTCATGCATTTTTTCACAACCATTGCTGTTCATCGGCATCTGCTTCTATTTGTCTAACAATTATGTCTTGGTTAAACAACTTCCAGAACAACAGTCATTACTGAAGGGAGAATATCCCGAAACTTATATTTAGAGAACGCACAGTATGACTTGGAAGTTTGCGTTTTCACGACAGCAGCGACACACTCATGCCTTCTAAATTTGATGAAATCTAGTCTTACCAGGCCCATCCACCTTTGTCTTCCGCAATGAAGGATTGCGTTCTGATTATTTTTGACAGCGCTTTGAATGGAAGTTTACATACATACTTATTTGATTATTACAATCCTTCAGACAGTATTACGACCTAGCTTCTCACATCACTTATGTTAGCGTTTCATGGTAACTTTATTTTATCATCAGAGTTTTTGCCAGAAATCTGCTGAGAGGTAGTCACCGAAGAAATTTTTGTTTGTATTTCATTTCATTGCATATGTCTGACCTGGGGTTTGAACCGTGGACTCATGTCTAATAAGCCAACACACCACCAACTAGAATATTATTATGACAACAATAATAATATGCCTACCTTTCCTCAGGTATAATACCTTTTTCACCATTGCTGTTCATCACTGTGATGGAGTGCGTTGACTGCGCTTTTAATGGAGAATTATTCGGAATTTTAATGAATACCTTGAAGATCTTAAGTACTTCACTGACATTATTTTAATTTCGTAATTGACGACTACGAACAATATTACCAAAACAGAAACGCTGTGAATTTAACGACTTTCTCTATAAACTACAAAACATAGCGGACGTCAACAGACTGTCAGACTTCAGGGCTGACTTATAAGATAGCAACGGAGAAGCTAAACAGGAACTTCAAGGAACTTCAACAGGAACAAAGGCTCGATTAACAAACTTAGACTACTACTGACAGATATAAATGGAGATGTTTTCTGGCAAACTTAATCTCCTTAAGGAGTAAGGATTTTAGTCTCAATGGAATCAACGTAACGTAACACGACTTACTGAACTTTTACTAACTGAGTTGCCTGCTTTGGCTTGTCTTCTATATGGCTACATAAACAGTCTGATGAATGTTCTTGGCATCGCCTTCTCGAAATCTCTATAAATGTAAACATCGTTATTTCATTATTGTTGTTTGTATATTTTGTATACATTTGTTCTTGTAGTGTTTGTTGTTGTATTTTTGTTTACTTGTTTACCATTTTTTATGCTAGTGTTTGTTGTTATATTACGTAGTGCGATAATTTGTAGACAAGTTCATTGTTTTTGTTTTTGTAACTTTTGTTTATAATTTTAATGTTAAACAATGTAAAAGCAAAACACCAGTATCTAGATTTTTCCATTTTCAATACAATATGTAATATTTGGCAGCTGTAGGGTACTATTAGAGATTTTCCAAATAAAATATTCTTTTCGTAAAAATGTTGTTCATGTTCATGCTTGCAACTCAATGTTTATATTTCGGTTTTACTTTTTTCTCCCTCTTCTATACTGCAAAACTTTTAACTGTTTTGAGAAACATTTATTTTATATAACCACTCCCCCCCTTTATAATGCATAGAAAATAAAACGTGCCTGAGCTGGGGAAAAACGTGCCTGTGCTGTATTTAAATGAAATAAAAAAATATTCTCAAATTCTTTTTCTTTTTTCATTCGATTGCACCAAAAATGTTTGCTTTCGAATGAAATTATTCGAATACCAAATACAAAACAAGGGGGAATAATAGGTTTCCATAACATTACATGGCATATTAAAGAAATAAAACGAAAGGGGTTTACTATTAACCCTAACAGCCGCTATGGCTGGGGCTGCAGTAACAACCACTCTAACTGAACTGCACACAACCCTTAAGCACGTAAGTATAACGTCTCATGATTTAGTAGCTGTTGCAAGACATGGTTTTATTTCAACAGTTACACGTAATTTGTGTGGCAAACAAAGTGCTTTTGAGTAGACATCCTTAAGGTGGCAGTTAACAGAAGGCAAAGGGTATGACTGAGCCAGAGACTCTGCCATAATTGTAGTTGCATGGAATTGTTTTCTTGTTGTTGTTACAGTTTTTTCAGAAAAAACTTCTGCCATATAATAAACTATAATTTACATTTTAATTCTCGGTTGCATTTATTCCCCACTTAATAACAAATAAGAATAATAACAATGAGAACGATGATGACGATGATGGTGATGGTGATGATGATAACAATGATGACGATATTGCTGAGGATAATAAAGACTGGTTGTGTCGTATTTCTTTTCCACTTAAGCTGATTGGTTCAGTTATTTCGTATTCTCGTTTTCTTTGTATACTTTGTTTAAAAAAATAAACGAAATAAGAACGTACAAAAGAAATTTATAAGAAAAATCCAAAACCAAGGTGTCGTATACATAATGACTAATGACAAGCAAACAGTTTAAGGATATGTCTGGAAGAACAAAAGAAAATATTTGCATTTCTCCAGGAGCTCACAGATTTAAAGTAGAAGTAAAATCTCTATTGTTCTCTTTTTAAATCGTACATTTTTTACCGTTTGAGTCAGGAGTTGTAATATTTGATAGTTATTGCCGCCTTTTCATCATGCATATGATGGTTAGCCAGCCATTTTAATATTTCCTTTTACTATTGATACGGGTGTTTTGCTTTTACATCGTTTAACATTGAAATTATAAACAAAAGCTACAAAAACAATGAACTTGTTTACATGATAAACAAGTAAACAAAAATATACCAACAAAACACAAGCATCAAAAAATGTAAATAAGTAAACAAAAATACAACTACAAACACTAGTAAAACAAACGTAAACGAAATACAAAAACAACAATAATGAAACTACGATGTTTACGTTTATAGAGATCTCGAGAAGGCGAAGCCACGAACATTCGAACATTCTTCAGACTGTTTACGTTGCCATATAAGGCAAGGTAGTCGCCGTAGTCTAGTAGGTATTGTGTTGGCTTATAAGACTTAAAGCCAGGGTTCGAGCCCCAGGCCAGATATCAAAAACAAAATACAAAAAGTATTTCTTCGGCGACTTCGGCAGATTTCTGGCAAAAACCCTGAGAGTAAGTTGCCATGAAAAGTTTCTCAAAAATCTGTAGTTCGGAGTCGACTTTAAACTCCATGTCGCGCCACTCATGTATAAAATTAACACACACAACATAAGTGGTGTGAGAAACTAGGTCGTAATCCTGACTGAAAGGTTCTAAAGACCAATTATGTATGTAAAGCAGGTAACGAAGTGAGTAAAAGTCAGTCAGTCTTGTCTGAAGACGCAGTGTTTGAAGAAAGTAATCGCAGTTTGAAGATTTCCGTTACAAAGATCTGTCGAACAAATTGGCTAGTAATTGTTTACACAAAAGAGTGCAAAGAGTGTTATTCCTCTTTCAAAGCAATTATTTACATCAAGTTGTGAACAGTGGCACATAGAATTGTGCGAACAATAAAGAATTTAATTAAAACTAAACACAAATTTATCTCTATTTTATTTGCAATCTACGAGCTCATATTTTAAATGTTTTTAAAAGTTAAAAACGTAACACTATGTATGTAAGCCGTAGTAAGCCGCTGTAGTCAAACCCCAAATGAAATATGAAAAATTTCTTCGGCGTCTTTCTCTCAGCAGATTTCTGGCAAAAACTGTGAGAGTAAATGAAAATTGCCACGAGAAGTTTCTTAAAAATCTGTCGTTCTGAGTCGATTATCTTATGGCACTGTTTTGGTCATAAGGACTTTAAGTTTCTGCAAGTTATGACAGTAAACTAATCCGTTTACATTCGACATTCCGTCCGACATCCAGGAAATGATTGCAGCAATCTTTGAATTATGAAAAGCAAATAGAAATCCTTCGAGCATATCATAAGAAACTCTAGCGAAGATGTAGTTAAACTTGCCATAGAATGGAACCCACACAGGACATTCGAAGAATCCATGGAGCAACCCATACTTGGAGAAATAAAATGCTTTACACAAAATAACTTGGAGCCTTATTAGTGCATTTGTTTCTGGGCAGATGAAGACTTAATGTGTATTTTGTAAACCCATTATCTCCAAGAATAATTCAAGAATTAATGAATGTTTTATCCGCCACCATATACTGGCTCTATCGGACTGTGGTGATATAAACTTTGCTTTAAGAGACTTCCGTCATAGTAGACTAATAGACAGGGACGCAGACAATAAGCTATCCTGAGTAGCATTGCACTGTGATCCACTTCGACCAGTACACTATTTTCTGTACTCAGTTTTTTAACTTTTGACCTCCTATTTAAGTACAGGGTTGAGTTGTTAGCAGTAACTCTCAGTAAGGCTCACTGCATTTAAATCCTAACGCAACCTAAACTGTAGACATTCTGGAGTTCTGGACATAGACACAACCAGTTGAATTATTACTTTCTTATAACTTACTGAATACGATTTCAGATTTCCGGGTCGGAAGATCTGGAAGTTCCTAATGCTACCATTGAAGAGCACAGAGTGGGATGTGGTATACATATATAAAAGGTTCTGTTCTTAAACTGCTACTTGAACTTAAAGCTACCTGACCATTCCTGTGTTTCCAATCGGAGTTCATTGTCATTTTTAAAACGGCGATAAAAAATGTTTTGTGTTGGAATTTTTCCTGAAAATCCCTATATTTACTTGCGATTAACTTCCAAACAGATGTCAATTAATGTCCTCCTCATGCATCCATTCACAGAGAAATTTCAAATCATTCAAAGTCAACTCTAAAATGAGTTCCAGCATATAAAAATATCGTACGAGATTACATCGTTAATAAGATGGCCAAGGCTGGCACAACGCTTACAATCTCACAATTTATAAGAAGGCCTAACTTCGTCGACAGCAGTAGCAGTACATGCAGTATTGCTGGACTCTGATGACTTGTGACTTGTGTATTAGAAGAGCGGGACTGAATGCATTTTACTCTTAAATCTCATGACCAGTCATCGCGCGAATCACGGGAATAGCTTCTGTAGAAGCTTGCTTCAATATGATGACATATTCTGTCATCCTTGACTGAAGTTTTCATTATAGCGCTGCAATACATACATACATACATACATACATACATAATTGGTCATTAAAAACCTCCAGTCAAGATTACAACCTAGCGTCTCGCACCACTTATGTTGTGTGTGTTAATTTTATACATGAGTGGGAGGATCTACAGTTTATAGCTGACTCCGAACGACATATTGCATTTTTGTATTTTTAGTTTGATGTCAGGACTGGGGCTCGAACCCTGGCTTTTCGTCTTATAAGCCAACACACTACCTACTAGACCACGGCGGCTGCGAAACTTTGCATGGCAAAGAAATCTGCTGAGAGGAACCCGTCGAAGAAATATTTTTTCATATTTTCGTTTTTTGATATCTGGCCTAGGGTTTGAACCTTGGCCTTTACGTCTAATAAGCCAACACACTATCTACTATACTATGGCGACTGCAATAGCTTAGTTTTCTATAGTTTCCTATAAGGAAACTTAGTTCCCCGGGTTGATTATTGAATATGGCTTTAGAATGAGACTAAACACTGGCTTAATTGGGTTCTTGTCACCGCCTTCTAACCCAACCCAATGTGAGATATCATGTCGTCATATTGTTCTTCGTTTGAACTATATGAACACTGTTATTAGCTAAGCTAACTTCTATAGAATTACAATATTTCTAATGAAAAACTAATACACGTGTTGACAAATGTTGTCAGCCATCATAACCCACTCAAAATGAGTGACTGGCCAACTACTTTGGCTTCTGGTGGGCTGACTAGGTAAATGGTTTTCCATTACATTTTGTTCTTAATTTTTTTTTCTTCTTATTTTACAGTCTGACTGTATAGCTGAACAGCACAGGACATTAATAAACAACCAGAAGGACGAACGACAATAAATAAAATTAAAAAAAATTTAATTTTAGTGGGAAAGGAAGGTACGCACCAAGTAATGGCCACAGAAAAAAAAGCATTTTTAACACTCAACTATAATGATGATAAAATATTAAAACAACAACAACAACAACAACAAAAAAATAGAAAATGTTTCTCAAGGGTATTGTTTTGTTGAAAAGTTAAGAAGAAAAAACGAATGAAAAAAAAACAAAAAAACAAACTTCTTTACAAAGCGTAAGTGTGTGTGCGTGCCTGTATCTGTGTCAGTGCCTGTGTGTGTAACTTGACCTATTTGGCTCGTTTACAGGTTTTTTTTCTACGCTTTTTAACGATCGAATGGAAAAAAAATTACGAGCAAAAAACTTTCGAAAATGCTGTGCTGCACACAGCACACAGTACACTGTGCGTCTCTTATTACCAGGGTGCGTCTGTGTGCCTGTGTATTTAATTTAATCAAGAAAAACAATTTTCATCGCGCATTTTTTCATATATTTTCATATTTTTTTGTTACACAATTTTATTGTCAATTTCAGTTTACTTTGCTGTATAGACCACGTGATGACGAGGATAATGACGTTATGGTGGCATAATGGAAAGCAAAAAAAAATGTGCGAAAAAGTGAATTTCACTCGCATAAATAAATGGAATTAAACGAGAAAAAAGACTCCGAAAAAAAAGGAAAATGAAAGCCAAGTGATATAAAACTGTAAATAATTTGGCTAATGAATAAAATATTTCGTAAAAATGTTGACAATGCTCGAATATCAACAACAACAACAAATGAATTGTTTTTTTTTTTTTTTTTGTTTGAAACTATTTTTATGGCAATTGAATGAAGTCAAGGTTGTCTCTTAAAATGTTTTTGCCATAGGTTTGGTGTTCCATTAAATTAATTCAACAAAATTGACAAAAATCTCCTCTGAAATCCTTCATGAATAATTAGCGTTTGTGAGCGAAAGTACTACGTACATATTTAGCAAATATCAACGAAAAGGTAATCGTTGTTATATTAATTAGGATTTCAAAAGGCCAGTGTACAATTACAAATTAATTTTGAAAAGGAATTTAATGCTTGGATAGCAGGACTAACGAAGTCAAAGGAAACAAGAAAGACATAAAGCTCGGCTGCACACCTCAAAGCTATTGCTTTAGAAAATCAGGTCGAAGATTTGATATTCATTCAATATCTGTCCTTATATGGGGTGTGTTGATCGACGTCCCTGCATAAGGCACATCCGAAATGTCCAATTTTTGTAGACACTAAAGCATAAGTTAGGCTAAATTTCTCTGACGGCATTACTTCGAGTGCCTCTATGTCGCGTGGCTTATTCGGGGTAGAATCGAACAATCTGGGTGACCAGCTCAAATGTCAAGGTGGCATAAGCTACATGGCTTCTGGCGTCTTCGTGTTGCAAGCACATGTCGTTGGTGTCCAGATCATCCAATTTAGGCCAAAATAAGTTGGCAAACAGAGGTCTATAGTGCCTGCCGTTAATAGTAATGGCCTGGCTAATGTCTTTCTAAAAATCCATACCAAACGACGATTTTTAGGAACACATGCAATCCAATGTGATTTGCTATTATTCTAAATTCAATAACTTGTTTTTTTCACGTATCCAATCATCCAGAAATGGGCACAGTTGCTAATCGCTCCAGACCCCAATCAATGAACACTCCTCATTGCCTATGGTCATCACTGATGAAACAATCTCAAAACAATGACGCAATAAATGACAGAAAATTTTAGAGATGCAGCTTTAACAAGATGGCCGTTGTCAAAATTCCGAATTCCCTGTTGGTAGACCCTATATAAGGTGAGTTATCCACAACAGACATCTAAGCGAAAATATGAAAATATTTCTTCGGCAACTTTCTCTCAGCAGTTTTCTGGCAAAAACTCTGGGAGTAAATAAAATTGCCATGAAAAGTTTCTCAAACAAAATTTATCGTTCGGAATCGACTTTAAACTGTAGGTCCCGCCTCTCATGTATAAAATTAACACACACAACATCAGTGGTGTGAGAAGCTAGGTCGTAATCCTGACTAAAGGGTTGACCAATTATGTATGTGTGTATGTAGCTTATATTCATCTCAATTCCGTGGTTTCATAGCCCAATCTGTCTCCAATAATAGCTATGACCTAAATATTTCTCTCCGTCTGCCGAACTACTGCAGTGTGTTTCAGGCGGAGGTGATGGTAATTTACCGGGCCGCTCAATGAGACTCGCGTCTCGATTTTTTCTGATAGTCAGGTCGCGATAAGATCTCTATCGGGTTTCGTGATTAACTCTAGGATCGTTAGGGAATGTCGCCGCTGTCTCGATCTTCTCTCGGGGCGCTTCACCAGTGTCTCTCTGGTGTGGGTCCCCGGGCACAGTGAAATTCCGGGAAACTGTAGGGCCGACGAGCTCGCCAGTGCTGGTGCGCTCCTTCCGAAATTCTCTTCTGTTGAATTGGGTATGCCACTTGCCTCGGTCAAGTTGACCATTGCACGGAGGTTCTTTCGGGATGCCAACCTATCCTGGGTCAATGAGGAATCCTGCTCCAGCGCTAGACTCAACTGGCCCAAGATGGATAGAAGGCGTGCCAACCGATTACTTGGTCTTGGTCGTGATGTCATCTCGACTACAGTGGCCGTGCTTACAGGTCATTGCGTCATAGGTAGACACGCGGAAAGAATGAGGCTCCCTTTCAACGACTTCTGCCGTGGATGCAGGTCCACTGAAGAAGAGGAGACTGTTGTTTACTTTCTTTGCCAGTGCCCGTCTCTTGCTAGGTGTAGATATAGATTATTTGGCTCCCCATTTTTTGTTAGCTTAACGGAGCTATCATCTATTGACATCAAGAATATACATACATACATACATACATAATTGGCCATTACAACCCTTCAGTCAGGATTACGGCCTAGCTTCTCACACCACTCATGTTGTGTGCGTTAATTTTATACGTGAGTGGCGGGACCTACAGTTTAACGTCGACTCCGAACGACAGATTTTTGAGAAACTTTTCATGGCAATTTTATTTTACTCTCAGAGTTTTTGCCAGAAATCTGCTGAGAGGAAGTCGCCGAAGAAATATTTTTTTTTTTTTTTCATATTTCATTTTTGATGTCTGACCTGGGATACGAACCCGGGCTTTACGAATAGTAAGCCAACACACTACCTACTACACCACGGCGACTACAGACATCAAGAATATAGTTTCGTTTATCAAACTTTCTGGGTGGCTTTCCAGTGCGGGGTTGTCGTGCTTTTGTTGTGCTGCCCTTGCGCTAACCAACTTCTTCCTTTTCCCTGATTTTGGTGGAACTTGGTTAGTACTGGGACTGCGTTCACCCGTGAGCTTTGTGATATCAGAGCTACCACTCCGACCTTTTTGAGTTCATAGAAACTGCCATAGGTCTGATTGAGTAGCTTGATCGACTCCCATACTTTTCGCTGATCTGATGTAGTCGATGTTAGTATGCCACGAATACATTGACATCCAATAATTTAAGAAGATGTTGTAGTTCAAACAGTTTCAATCGTTAATATGGTTCACTTCACCGGACGGGTCACTGCTGCTCAATAACAATTCTCTGAAAGCTGCTTCACTCACAACATAGCATAGGGCAAACGTTGCTGGGAGACTGATAATCTTTTTACTATTCTTCTACCTACCATTCTCAAGAGTAAATATTACAATCGCAGCCATGAGGCTGGACCAACCATAAGGCATCTATGCTACAAAGTTAGATGAACAAATGTATTCTATTCGCTTCAGTAGTTAAACTTTAATGCAAAATATTTACAAAAATAAAGAGGTCTTTGAAAAATTTTAAATACTCTTGGCCATATAAGTCCACAATCTATTTAAAACATATTGCTTATGTATCATTTGCTGCTCAAACTTAATTTAGAATGATTATCGTATTAAATATGAAATAAAATTTATTAGAATAAAAATTATAGTTTAAGATTTTACTACCACATGTTAAATACACACACGCACACACACACACATACACTTTATTAAATTTAAAGTTGAATATCTAATGGAGGAAATAATATAACAACAATAGAAGAGAAAAGCAAAAATCTCTTTAACAAACATAATGAGAGTGAATGAATGACTGAATGTGTGAACGAGAGAATATTGTCACTCACAGTCATAAAGCAAGTAACAGTGTCATAAACGTATACTTTAGAAATAAATATACAAAGTTACCCAGCTGTTAATACCACACTAATACAATACAATGATAAAATAATACGTAAAATAAGTATGTATGTATTTGAATAATACATCCTGTAGAAGAACTCAAGTGGCTAAAGAAACAAAAGACACTGTTTCTGTCCGTATTTAATGCTCACACATCCTTGTGATTATTATACTCACATGTACTATTTATTCGCATTCATAATTACGTATGCATAATACATCATAATGTTATTAAATGCATATATTCTTATATACATACATACATACATATATGGAAAAATACATACATATGTATGCATGTATTTATGACAATGTCATAAGCAAAAAAGGAAAACTTTTTATCACAAATACAATCCATATAATATATGAATACAAGTAAATAACTATACAGGGTGGTTATTTTAAACTTATATTCTGGGTTCTGAATACTCTTCCAATTTTGATTTTGTTGTAATCTAATATCGTACATAATTTCAAACAATATTACGAAACTTAGTTGTTCATCAGAGTGGGATACATTGAAAGGCAAGGTTAGGTTAGGATAGATTAAGTTAGGTAGCTTGCCGTCCACATTCAAGTTCGTTCGATGGCAAGCCCCCCAAGTTCGCATTTGGTAAGCCCCTTGTCATGATCCATTAGTGAAGCACCCCGACTTGCGTTCCGTCGAACCGATGACGTCTGTTTTGAAGTGCAGGGCACTCACATTAAAGATGTTGTACTGACACAGTTTCTTTCACCTTCTGGCAGTTTCTGCCGTTATCTCGGTGGGGCAAACCGAGCTTGTCAATGAAACTTCCAACAAAGCAGTGTCTGTTAGAATTTCCGTTAGCATGCGAAGCACTCCCTTGTAGAACTCAAGAAGTTTCCTGGTTTTCCTGCTACGCACTGCTGGACACAGCAGTTTTGATATTCGTCAACCAGGTATGTTGGACCATCTACGGTTTATTGAATTCCATGCTGCTTTTTCGAATTTAAAAAAGTATTCTTGTAGTGTAGCCGTGGTCTGGTAGGTAGTGTGTTGGCTTATTAGACGTAAAGCCCGGGTTCGTATCCCAGGTCAAACATCAAAACTAAATATAAAAAAAAAACATTTCTTCGGCGACTAGCTCCTCTGCAGATTTCTGGCAAAAACTCTTAGAAAAAGTTTCTTAAAACGTTAAACTGTAGGTCCCGCCATTCACGTATAAAAATTAACGCACACACATGAGTGGTGTGAGAAGCTAGGCCGTAATCCTGACTGAATGGTTGTAATGGCCAATTATGTATGTATGTATGTATATATGTAAGTATTCTTGTAGGGTCGCATATATCCCCACTATCTTCACTTTCTCAGATATCTCCGATCGCCTCTGTGCCATTTCGTCCGCCGTTTCCTTAACTTCTATGCCACAGTGGCCCGGAACCCAGTAGAGGTGGGAGTTGTGTCGACGTGTAGAGAGTTCATGCAATCCCTGGCGCCCTTTTATTTGACGAGGTGGAATCCCGTCGCTTTGATTTGCTGCTTGACTGTCCATTCATATGATCAAGTTCGAAGGGGATAGGTTTCTAGTTTCAATCATACGTGCAGCTTGTTAGCATATCTCCGCCTGAAACACACTGGCCTGTTTATGTAATCTGTATGACCTGTTCAGTATCAGCTTATCGGAAGATACCTAGATCCAGTTCCACATTTACGAGTTTTTTAAACAGGACGACGCTAAGTGCCTCATTGGATATCCAGCGCGAGCGATTTGATGCTCATTTTATGAGGACGTGATGTGAACTGATAAAAGAGGCTAGCCCATCCCAAACACAAAAAACTCAACTTAATTCTAGCTTCTCACATTACCCATATTGTGTGTGTAAATACATATTATGCGTGATAGATGAGATCTACAGTTTAATATCGCTTCCGAACGACAAACTGTGAAATTTTTCATGGCAATCTTATTTACTCTCAGAGTTTTTGCCCAAAGAAATTTGGCGAAAGTAAAATTTTTTCGGTTTGTTCGCCGCGGCAGGCCTCACAGTCCCTCATTCGGTCGGATCATTTTTCGTGCATTTTTCGTATCTCGGCAATGGAATCACGAATGTTGGCTCCCAAATAATCATAATTCAATGCACAGAAAATAGTCCAACGGTATCAAATCACAGCTTATTGGCAGCCAATTGACATTACCATTTCGGCTAATTAAACGGCCATCAAACGCTTGACGCAATATACCAATTGTGAAATGAGATGTGTGGCGAATTGCACCATCTTGTTAAAACCAAACATCATTCACTTCAATACCATGAAGAGCGGGTACAGAAAAATCGGTTGCCATGGTGAGATAGATGTTTCCACTCAGCGTAATGGTTCCATAGCTGCCATTTGACGATTTTGAGCTCCAAAAATATCATATTGACGATTTGACGATTTATGCCCTTATTTTGACGATTTTTGGAAATTAAAAATGTACACCATATTCTTTACTTTAGTACGTTAGAAGCCACTTTAAGCTTCGTATTTGCTTAGCAATTGTTACTATTGGAAATTTATTTAAGTAATAACAAGGAGTAAAGTATAATATTTTTAAGTTACGTTCGAATACCTGTGATGATTAATCCCTTTAAACCCAAAAAAAATTACAACTCCTAAATAACCTCGTAGTTGACAATAATTTATCACTTGTCGTTGCAGACAATTTTAAAAATTCGAGTATAGCTTCTAATATTACCATCGGAATACTAAAGGCAAGCGCCATTATTTTTTTTTAGTACGACCAACACTCAGGAGATGGGTGGCATTGTGTTCGGAACTATAAAAATATGCTATGGGAAGAAGGAAAGAGCGAACAGAGTTTATGGACACTAGGCTTGTATATTTTTATACCATAAGTAACAGGAAAGACCTCTGCGGGAATTAAGTTCCACATACGAATAGTCCGACTAAAAACAGTATTTTTACTGTAATGCAGTGTGCGATCCACTGGCCAATCGACCGCATACGAATGTGCTGGCCGAGAAAGAAGAGCGTTACGTAGGAATATATAATTTTCGGGAAAAAGTCTCCTTATTTCTTTCGAGCAAAGTCATTTTTAACAGTGAAACACAAACCACATTGCAACGATGCTCCAATGAATCAAGAGTTAGATACGCTACCGTCATTAACGAGCTTCTACGGCCTCTTCTGTACACGGTCGAGAAACCTCAAAATTGACGTTGAGGCACCGACCCATACATGAATGTTGTATTCCATTCGCGGTCGGTTACAAATGGCGTAAATAGTAAGATCAGATGATAAGATCTTAAGAAGGAACTGAAAAATGTGTCGGTTGAAGCCAAGATGATGCAATATTGCTGCTGCTGCTGCGCTTATGTGTGTGTCAATAAACAACACTGGGATAGATTGTTTAATCCTTAAAAAATTTTTTTTGGAAATGAAATAAAATTTCTCCGTTTTTGAAAAAAAAATTAATAAATGAAGATGAGGAACGCTAGCTTTTAATTTCTTAAAAATTTTTCTAATGTTTTATTTTTGAACTCAGATATGTACATACATTGTCTTTACTACAATAGAAATATTTTTGGTTTTTAAAAACTTTTAATTTATGTATTTATTTCTTCTGACGATTTTAATAAAAGTCTTTGACGATTTTGACGATTTTTTTTTCAAATATTTGATGATTTGGTGCCTCATTTATCTGGCAGCTATGAATGGTTGCGACCGTGGTGGTTGCTCATTTTCAAAGAAATATGTGCCAATGATGCCTCCACTACATAAGCCGCACCAAACAGACACTCGCAAGACCAGACATAATAAAATGACATAAGTATTGCCAGATTCGAAATAACCAAGGGTTCAAATTTAAACCGATACAAGTCATGTGCATAAGATTTTCTTTTGATTTCTGGTAGTTTGATTTGAAATAAGATCACACGAAATTTAGCATGAGTAAATTCGCATACCTTCCTTGTACTTTCTAAGAGAACTCAGTTGTAGGACATCCATTAACCAGGCTTATTGACTATAAATTCTAAAAATTATCAGTTCCTTGTCGATTTCTTATATACCCGAAATTTATTAACATTTAATATCAGCATAACATAATCATCAGCATCATTATCCCATAGAATATGTTTCCGAAAACCTTCGTAGCACCCATTATTATTGCAATATTTTAAAGAACAAATAAGAAGAGAAGAAAAAACCCATTACCGTGCATACAATATGGGAATAAGTAGTAAAAAAAAAGGAAATACAATCAAATCTAAGTAGGATTATATGAGTATTATTTGTGTTTATGCTTGTGTTTGTGTTTGTATTTGTGTTTGTGCATATTTGCCTATAGTTGCCACATATTTGTGTTGTGTGTCAAATGTTTATATAGTTGCCATGTTTATCTTCTGCTTCAACTGTAATCCTGATGTATAGACTCATATTACGATTTGAATTATTTAAAAATATAAAAGCAACAGCAACAACTATAATGTTTCACTATCTATAGGGTCTTTCACGTTGGAGTTTTTCTTTTTATACAATTTTGCTGAAATTAATTTAAATTCTGTGAAGACTGGTTGACATTTTGAAAATCATACTAAAACTTTGGAAATCTCTGGCAACTGTAATGGCCTAATAAATGCTGTCTTTAGAAAGCCAGTCGAAAATTTTAAGTGGGCTAGACCGGTGTATAACTTAAAAACACAGGTCCATACTAGTGAAGTTAAAACCCATGTTTTGGTGCTTGATTTTGAAGAAAAGTAATCATCAAACCCGATAAGAATTTTAATATCCTCGAGCACTTTTAATATCCACGGGCACTTTTTACGTCCACGGGCCTGGTTAACACCAGTTAGCGCAAAAAGTGGCCATAAACGCAGCAAGGAGACTGAGTTCGACAAGAACATCTAAGCAATGATAGTATGAAAAATGTATATAGTTGATCTGGATGTACTCATTAACTACATAGATACCTGAATCCTGATTTTGATCCAGATTCTGGATGCAATCCGAATATATTCTCATATATCTTACGTGTATACAGCAACCGAAAAGCTGACACCCTTATGAAGGTAGTTACAACAGAAAATTCAAATAAATGCACACGTCTTTTGCAGAAGGGGAGACAAATAGCGTCACACAAACTCCATTTATTTGTAAAGGAAAAATGGTATAATAAGCCCATTGAATTCTCTCAGAGTCCACCTTCGGAATCTATAGTAGGAGAAAGAGGAGAATATAACCGAACATCTTGACTGTATTTTCGGGCACTTGCGAACCAAAGACGAAGTATTCTTGATTATCCTGATTCAATTACGAGGCCGCGGCTAAGCAAAGTTTTCATAAAACTATCATGCATACATACATAATTGGCCATTACAACATTTCAGTCAGGATTATGGCCTAGCTTCTCACACTCACACTTCTCACTCATGTTGTGCGTGTTAATTTTATACATGAGTGGCGGGACCTATAGTAGTCGACTCCGAACAACAGATTTTTGAGAAACTTTTCATGGCAATTTTAATTATTTTCAGAGTTTTTGCCAGAAATCTACTGAGAGGAAGTCGCCGAAGAAATATGTTTTCATATTTCGTTTTGATGTCTGGCCTGGGTTTGAACCATGGCCTTACGTCTAATAAGCCAACAAACCACCTACTAGACTTCGGCGACTACTTGACTACCCTGATTCAATTATGAGGCTGCGGTTAGCTAAAGATGTCAAAAAACTATCATGTTGTGTTGAATCGCCGTAGTTTAGTAGGAAGTGTATTGGTTTATTAGACATGAGGCCACAGTTCAAACCCCAGGCCAGAAAACAAAACGAAATATGAAGTAAAATTTCTCCGCCAACTTGCTCTCAGCAGACTTCCGGCAAAAACTCAGAGAGTAAATGAAACTGCCTTGAAAAGTTTCTCAGAAATCTAACATTCGGAATCGACATTAAACATGACATGAGGGCATGAGGACATGAGGTCCCGCCTCTCATGTGTAAAATTAGCACACACAACATAAGTGATGTGAGAAGAAGATTGTAATCCTGACTAATGGCTTGCAATGATCGACTATGTATTTATGTATGTATCATATTGTCTGAGGCATAGGCCACATCAGTTGTAAACGTATGTCGGAATAAGTAAAATCGGTGTTCAAAGTGAGGCCAACTAAGGTGCCAACTAAGTTGTGATCTTCTAAACGTTCTAACCTAACTCAGCTAATCTTTAGACTGCTGAACGGATTTCCTATATTGATGGTCCCCTACTCTCTTAAGCTTCTCTTAAGGATCGTCCTTAAACTGGAACTCAGTTATCAGTATAGATAACTAATGCCGGTATTTTACCCTCTTGGATTGTATTTATACTGCTTTTGAAAAAGAAACTCATGCTTAAAAGACCATGTGATTATTTTTTTATAAACAATTTATTTAAATTTCGTTCAACGAAAGAGGAAAAATCAATGTTTCTAAATACAGGCAGGCAGTCTAGAGCAGGCTGTCCTAGGCTACTAAATCTTGTACACGAGGCATATGAAAGAAGGAGACAATGCTGGCATATAATACAACGTTGTCAACTTCTTAAGTAAGTAGACAAGAATATTTGAAAGAGAGAAAAAATACGAAATTATAAATGAGTGCGAGAAATAATGTGACATAAATGAGATTGTCAATGTGTAAGTGTGCACTACATAGTATTTAATGCTAATAATACACATACATTTAGCCACAGAACCAAGCACAATTTTACACGCTTACAATTTTCATTCACAGTGTGTTAAATAAGTATGCTACCGATGCTTTAAGTACTTTTTAACACAATTTTTTTCTTTTTTTATTTTCCTTTATTTTTTTATTCTGATTCCCTTTAACAGCGACATTTTAAGTCTCACAACAATAACAACGAAAACATCCCTGCGATGAAGAAATTTCCATTTCTTTCCCACTGTATGTGTGGCTGTAAGTGTAAGGCTGTGTTGCTTTTGCTATTAAAAAGTGTCTGAATATTTTATTTTTCTTTCAGTTCCCTGTATAAAATTCTACCATTTCTACATCCTCCCTCTCTCTGCACATTCATCCCATTAACCTGTCAATTGCTATTACAAGTGTAACCCAACTACCAGTATTTGCATTTATCTTGTGCTACAAAGTTTATTTAAGTCAAGTTTTACACGTTGTTGTATATCGTTAAGATATTTTAGAGATTCTAGGAATGATGCCTGAGGGATCTTTGCAGATGGATTTTTTAAGAAATTGCATAAAGGGATAATAAATTTAGATCTCAACTATTGCAAAAGAATATTAAGTTTCAGTATACATTTCATGTAAGCAGAAAGTTTGTGTTTAAAGTTGAATTAGTTGTTGTTTTTAAATTGAAAAAATGGGTGTAAGGATGAGATCTTTGGAATGACTTTAAACTGGGTGACATCAATCATGGATGACAATAGAAACGAACTTCAGTTTCAGCAAAAGCATAATCGAATTTTGCGACTCAATTACCCAAAAATTAGTTGAAAAAAATTCAATTTCATGCCATGTCTTTCACTCGAGATGAAGCATTCTGCCATTCCCGCCTTTCAGAAGAGCTTATTGCACATTTAAGCTGAACAGTCTAATATTTAGTTTCGATCTCCCAGCTCTCTTTAGTGGCCTAAACTCTGCCCGCCGGGAATTACTATTATTGAAGAGATAGTACTGCGATCATACGGTCAATTTTACTGCTTTCCCTCTAGGTATCCCTCTAACATCTCTCTCTATCTCTGTAATATCGCCTCCATACCCATTATACCAACACACTTTAATAAGCTGCTCAGTGCCGCCAAGGACAGTTCCCTGCCCACTTATGTGTTTTCTTCTGCACATTAATGTTTCACAGGTTTCAAGCACGTGTTCTGATGATTCATTCTCATCACCGCAGAAACAGTCTATTGGGTTCAATACGATCCACCATTTGTATTGTTACGTTTTTAACTTTTAAAAACTGCTTTGCTTTGCCTTTTATATTGGCAGAGTAAACAGTTGATGAATGTTATTGAAGGCGAATGTTCATGACTTTGCCTTCTCGAAATCTCGTCGATTCAACGATGTAAACATCGTTGTTTACATTTATTATTATAGTGTTGTTTGTATATTTTTGTTTATTTGTTTAGCATTTTTTTATGCTGGTGTTTGTTGTTATATTAAGCAGTACGATAATTTGTAAACAGGTTTGCTTACTTGCATTTTTTTGTTTTTGTAGCTTTTGTTTATAACTTTAATGTTAAGCAATGTAAAAGCAAAACATCAGTATCTAGATCTTTCGTTTGCGTAACAGTATAAATGCTCTTTGAATCTATAATCATGATTTCATGAGATTATTTCCAGATAGCGTAATGCATGAGTTTAATCTCTTTCTATTGTAATTAACGCACAAAAATTTAGATTGCTTCAAACCAATTGAGTTCGAGAAAAATGTTCAGGCCTCTCTATACTTTTCCAAATATCTCTTCCTAAACCACAGAAATTTTATGCGAGGCCACCTGCCAAATTGATCTGGTACCTAGCAAAAAGTAGTCCTTTTTCCTTCCTCTGGCTGATTTAGTTTTCGAAGACAATCCTATACTATCTGCGAGGTCACCTCGTAAGAGCGAAATGCTAGGATGGCCGTTTGACAGCCTCATAGTATTATTGTGTCCATATTATGGCATAGACTTTTGCTTAGTAAATACAAGCGTATTTCCATTTCGACATATAATATTTAAGTGTGTGACTAAAAGCCGCCGCTGTTGTCCCAATATCTATTGACGTACTCTGCAGAATGGTTTCACTTTCGCAAGAGATTATAGCCTGCTTTGGCTTTTGTTACTAAATCTCATTGCAAAGCATTTCCCAACATCATAAAGCCTATACCTTTCATCCAGGGTACCATTAAGGACAGTTTTGTCAGCCACTTCATTTTATCGGCCATGAAATCCTCTGATGAGCCTTATGTTAGACTTGTCATTTATTGTCCTACCAGTAGTTTATAAAGCTCTAGTCTTCACTACCATGTACAACGAATTTAAATCCATCAGAGCCTCTAGCTTTCCTGTGATATAGGTTTTCGTTAATACCAACATACGGTAGTCTTTTCTGTAATTCCATTTGAGCTGTTATTAGATTTGTTCTGCGTACTCAAACAGCGGCTCTCTAAGTAACTATTTCGCCAACGCATAGCACGTTTTTTTAGTGCATTATTTTTGTGTTATATCCTGCATATGATTATGAGCCTTTCCTGTCAATATCAATAGCCAAAACTCTTCCGTGGAACACCAGTGGATGCTCTCGCTAGATTAGGTTCACTTTCTGAGAGCAATGTAATAGTTGGTCCTGATCCCCCAATTTGCCACCTCTACGGTCTCATCAATGGATGGGTCAGGGGGCAAGAGCAGAGGCGTTGGGAGAATAGATCGGGTTGTTATGTTTCTAGGTGTCTATGGCCTGCTATAAACAGTGTAAAAACAGGTTGGTTGCTGGGCTTGGATAAGGCCAGCTTAAGGTTAGTTATTGGGATTATTACGGGGCACTGCGAGATTAGATCGCCGACAAGGATCTGGAGCAGATCGCAGCCGGATTATTTCTGGGTATGTTCCAATGAGGAGAAGTTGGAGACTATCGAACACCTCCTCTGTAACTGTCTAGCCCTTAGTAGGTTAAGGTTGAAGACCCTTGGCAGGGGCTTTTTTGGGGGTATGAATTCTTTGTCGAGAGCCGACATAAAGGATCTCCATAGATTCATTATTAGTTTGAGCTGTTTCGTGTGTTTTGTTAGTCTGTGTAATTCCCCTCTATTCTCCTTTCCCCTTTACGACGTTGTACAATGGGTCAACTGGACCTCCGGGTACTGTACTTCTCTCAATTGGCAAGTACACGTCCTCTAACCTAATGCTAAACACCAGCGGTAGAGACTACACTGTCGAAGTGGCAAAATGGTTGGACATTTTCAATCGGTTTTCCATTGATGTCAAAATATTGCGTATCTTTAACGTTCACCCGAATTTAGTAGGTCGAGTTTATTGCTTTTGACGACACTCTCTTAGTAGTCTTTCAGCAAAAGCTGGAGTCCCATGGGTCATAGTGTAAGTCACGCCACTAATGGATAAAATGAATGCCCATAGCATAGCAAAAGTGAGAAACTAGACTGGAATCCTTACTAAAGAGTTGTCCTGCCATATTTTAAGTCCTTTGGAGTTCCAAGCAGAAGCAAGAAGTGAGCACTATACTGAATCTATTACAAGTCGCCGTAGTCTAGTAGGTAGTGTTTTGGCTTATTAGATGTGAGGCTACAATTCAAACCCTAGATCAGGCATCTCCAATAACTCGAAATACGAAAAACATTTCATTAACGTCAGTCTCTCAGCAGATTTCTGATAAAGACTCTGAGGGTAAATACAATTGCCATGAAGAAGTTTCTAAATAATCTATCGTTCGGAATCGAGTATAAGTGGTGTGAGAACCTAGGTCGCAATCTGAAAGGTTATAATGACCGATTATGTATGTATTTATAGTGAAGGGCTTCGAAGATAGGTTATGCGGACAAGAATGGTCTCGCCAATCTAGTTAAGCTGTCGTTTGGAATCGAATTTAAACTGTAGGTCCCGCCATTCATGTATAAGTGGTGTGAGAACCTATGTAAGCCATAATCCAAAGATTGTAATGACCGATTAGGTATGTTTATGTGAAGGCCTTTGAAGATAAGACATGCGGCTCGCCAAGCTAGTTCTGCTTGCGTACACTGTAACTGCTATGAGCTTTGGAGGAATATTTTTACACTTCAACACAATTTGCATTACTTCAAAGCAATTAAAAAACAAAGCAACGTGTGCTATACAATCAACATTCCGCCGTATGTCTCTTGTTATATAGAAGATCATTGGGATCACAATATACATAAGACGCCCGACTACACAATGACAATATAAAATAGGAGCAATTATGATCCCTTTTAAGTAAAAAAAATGTCTTCTTAAAATTGCAAAAGAAAAAATTCTAATGAACACCATTTAACACTTTCCAAATCGCTTAACTAAACTGTTACGGTTTCCTTCCTTTCCATAAACGAGCATTGCCGTCTCTAAAAAAGTACTTCAAGTCAACGACTGTTTAGTTGCAAGACGGAAGACTTTAGAATTTTATTCCCATCCTATTTATTTTGTACAGTTTTTCTCTCTTTTTTTGTTTTTTTGTTTTTGCTTCCTTTTTGCTGGCTGGAGAACGAACGTATAGCAATGAAATGGAATCAAAAATGTACAGATAAATACTTAGACAAGGATATGTTTGGTTATATAAATATGGTGGATAGATGAGGCAGGTTAAAAGAGAGCTTGACTGTGGTGGCTGGTTATGCATAGTGTTCATTGCATGCATACATTTACATACATATACAGTGTGATGTATATGGTGATGTATTCCATATGTTAGAGGCAAGGATGCTGTATTTCAAATGAAAGTGGAACAACAGTAGGCACAGTCAACTGCAGATATTCATTTGAACCAATACACAGACAATCGTATAGAAATACAAAATGTACAGCAAGGCTTACGTATTTAATAACAGCCATATGAATAGCTTTTAAATGTAGCATTATGCTGTGTTGCTAGAATTTTGCTTGCAACTGTTTTTGGGAAAAATAATAGCGTAGCTGCTGTTGTCTTACGTTATTTGACAACTCATAGACATTGAGTAAAATACTCTTCAAATTAACACGAGAGTATTTCACACATACACACACACATATATATACGGGGACATATGCCCATAAATATTTTGGGTTTTAAAGGCATGCCAAGTTGAATTAATGGCACGAGAAAAAAACAACTTTTTGTTTTAATATTTTTTAAGGATGCATTTCATCATTTAATATCCATTCCTGAGCATTAAATTTGTAGAGACTTTTCGACAATTCCTTTGGTATTAAGCCTTAAAAAGTTTTCTAATGAACTTGTGTCAATTCACAATATGTCATCGCCTGTTAATTGCCTTGCTTTCACGGTTGCCTTTAGCGTCTCTGTAATGCTTATTAACCCTATTGCTGCCTTAGTGAATCAGTGATGCATGTAAACAATTGAATCAGCATTACAATGTCAAGATACAAGTGCTTATTATTATTACCACCATATTACCATCACCACCATCATCGTTTCTTTAAAGTGTATTCTACTTGACCTACGCCAATGAGATGTGATACCTTGAAAATCATCTATCGCTGCTCTTAGATCTCTCCCTCCTTCTCTCTTCTGTACATTTAAGCTGCTGTTAATTATTCATATTTTTTTCCACTTTTCTATCCAACACCATTATTCAATGAAAATGAAAATAATTATTCATGAATTTAATATCTATTGTGAATATATTAAAGGAATACACAAGGATTCTTGTACTAGAAAGGATTTTAAAATGTTTACCACCCATACCAAAGGATAGGATTAATTTGTTTGACTTTCAATGCAGCTTATAACGGGTAATTTTTTAGCTATAATCTTTTTGGCAACACTGGTTTAAACAGCTCACGCACGTTTCGTGTTTTGTTTCACTGCCAAACATCTTCAGTTTGGTCTATAATTTAATCATGAATCGTCTTACAAACGAACAACGCTTGCAAATCATTCAATTTTATTATCAAAATGCGTGCTCTGTTAAGAAAGTTCATGGCGCTCTTCTTCCATTTTATGGTCAGTTTAATCGACCCACTGAAGCGGCTATTCGGGCTATTGTGACTAAATTTTTCTCACCAAATTCACATTGTTGGGCATTAAACCACCAACAGCAGCAATTGGGCCTCTGTTACTCAACAACGTGGAAAATTTTGCGGAAGGATTTAGGTGTGAAGCCTTTCAAAATACAGCTGGTGCAAGAATTGAAGCCAAACGACCTACTGCAACGCAGAATTTTTGGTGAATGGGCTTTTGGAAAGTTGGCCGAAGATCCACTTCTTTATCGAAAAATTGTGTTCAGCGACGAAGCTCATTTTCGGCTCAATGGATACGTAAATAAGCAGAATTGTCGATTTTGGAGTGAAGATCAGCCAGAAGCATTGCAAAAGCTACCAATGCATCCAGAAAATATCACAGTTTGGTGCGGTTTTTTGGCTGGTGGCATTATTGGACCGTACTTCTTCAAAGATGCTGCGAATCGTAACGTAACGGTGAATAGTGAGCGCTACCGTGATATCCAACTTATTTTTGCCCAAAATGCAAGAGCTTGACTTGCATGACCTGTGGTTTCAACAAGACGGTGCCACATGCCACACAGCACGCGTAGCAATGGACTTATTGAGAGGCGAGTTCGGTGAACATTTTATTTCACGTTCGGGACGGGTTAATTGGCCGCCTAGATCGTGCGATTTAACGCCTTTAGACTATTTTTTGTGGGGTTATGTTAAAGCTCATGTCTACACAGACAAGCCCGCATCAATTGACGCATTGGAAGACAACATTGAAGCATTTATTCGTGAGATACCGTCCGAAATGTTGGAAAGAGTATGCCAAAATTGGACTTGAGGCGCAGTCGTGGTCAACATTTGCATGAAATAATCTTCAAACATTAAATTATATGGACCGTACTATCGATTCAAATAAAGATTTCATACATTTTTCTGAATTTTATGTGTTTTTTTTTTTAATTTTCCTATAGCTCTTAAAAAATCACCCATTACTAGAAACCTATCAAGTTGAATACAAATCCTAGTGCATTGTAAATAAGGCAATATTTGTGGGAAATTTAGATTTGCAAACCAAACATCTTTTAAAGCCGTAATCCGAATAATTGAGAGACTTTTGATAATACATAACCTTCAGGGGCTATCTTACTTACTTAATTAATTGGCCATTAACAACCCGATTAACGGATTTCGGCCTACCTTAACACATTCTTCCATACGCCTCTGCTTCTTGCGCGCCTACGCCAGTTGGTCACACCAATCGATAACAGGGCGTCCTCGATTTGGTCATTCCAACACAAACAAGCTTAGACACTAGGTGCAAGATTCATGACAATATGTAGCAGCAATACGTAGCTCGCTTGTTTGGAGCCTGAGCAGACTTTCCGATTAACTGCGCTATTTTGCCCTTTTCGAAGTCGACCTTAGTGGCATTGTAAATTAGAATTAGCTCGCAGGTTTACAAAGTTGTTTTTTGGGTTCATTCATTATGAAGTTACCTAGTTACGGGTATGTCTCCGTACCCATATGGTCTAAAATGCCATAGCACTCTTGCTGTCTCGTTAGGAGATTCACTGCAGCCATAAACCATCTTACATAATTGATCATTACAACCCTCCAGTCAGGATTACGACCTAGCTTCTCACACCACTTATGTTGTGTGTATTCATTTTATACATTAGCGGCAGGATCTGCAGTTTAAAGTCGACTCCGAACAATAAATTTTTGAGAAACTTTTCATGTCAATTTTATTTACTCTCAGAATTCTGCTGAGAGGAAGTTGAAGCCGAAGAAATATTTCGTTTTATTTGACCTGGGGTTTGAACCGTGGCCTCGTGTCTAATAAGCCAACACACTATCTGCTAGACAACGGTGACTAGCGTTCTATAAATTAATATCCAGAGTTTTGGTGTTTAGTCGTTCTGAACTTCCTTCAAAAGTCATAGCGTCGCATCTTTTCTTTAGGATCTATGCGTAACCAATATTTAATCTGCATCATTCTCCAGTTGCCAAGATATGCTGACTAGTTTAAGCTGATAAGCCCTAACAATAAAGGTCCTCTTTCTGCTGGAAACGTTCGTATAGTACATAAGGGACCACTAATAATGATGCAAGTGGACTGTTTAAGTAGGCTTTAGTTGTCCTGTGAATATATCCGTAAGTTGAAATAGGTTTGTATTCTCCTATATAGATTTAGTGACTCATCTTAGGCTTAAGACAACATTTTCTTTAACAATTTGGAATTGCCGTAGTACGTATACGAGGAACGACGGCTGCCTCTCAACAGATTTCTGGCAATAACTCTGAACTACTCATGCATAAAATTAACATACACAACATGGGTAGTGTGAGAAACTAGGTCGTAATCCTTTAATAATAGTGTTGTAATGATCAATTAAGTAAGTAAGTGAGTAAATTTTAGAAGGTATTAGAGGCTTTGTGTAGCCTCTTAAGTTCATTCAGTTTCCTGTACAGCTTACCCCCTCCAAATAAACTCCAAGAAATGCTTCCCATCCGTGACAAAAATTCGTACAACATGGCCCAATAACGATCGCCATTGACTGTAACGGTCTCTTCTTGCTCATTTTCGAAGAAAAATTGCCTAATTATGCCTCTGGACCAAAATCCGCACCAAACAGTGACTCGTTTTGAGTGCGTTGGCTTTTTAATGTATGCGTGCCCCAAATACGACAATTTTTCTTGTTTACATATCCGCCAAGATCAAAATGAGCTTCATCTGAAAAGATGATTTTTTTGCCAAAATCGGCATCTTCTGGTGTAGGCTCCTACATGGCCAGCCGAGGCAGCCATTTGAATGAAATTATTTTCCATTATTAACCGGGAGGATTGTACTTTCAAACAAAAAAAAGAAATTTGAGAATTCAGTTTCCTGTACAGCTTACCCCCTCCAAATAAACTCCAAGAAATGCTTCCCATCCGTGACAAAAATTCGTACAACATGGCCCAATAACGATCGCCATTGACTGTAACGGTCTCTTCTTGCTCATTTTCGAAGAAAAATTGCCTAATTATGCCTCTGGACCAAAATCCGCACCAAACAGTGACTCGTTTTGAGTGCGTTGGCTTTTTAATGTATGCGTGCCCCAAATACGACAATTTTTCTTGTTTACATATCCGCCAAGATCAAAATGAGCTTCATCTGAAAAGATGATTTTTTTGCCAAAATCGGCATCTTCTGGTGTAGGCTCCTACATGGCCAGCCGAGGCAGCCATTTGAATGAAATTATTTTCCATTATTAACCGGGAGGATTGTACTTTCAAACAAAAAAAAGAAATTTGAGAAAATATTCAGTAGTTTTTTTTAAGCATTTTCAAAAAAAAAGTTATTTGGTTGACCCTTTAGATTCCGCGAAACGACTCGTGATTGTAAGAAAGATATTATTCGCATGGCCAACTGCCCCCAATTTCTGATCTATTCTATCAGTTCGCTCTTCACAAGATTCCATAATAGGGGAGAGTAACTCCCCTTGTGGAGTCCTACTCCCTATCCATGACTATATTTCGTATGGATAGACGTCGTAGTCTAGTAAGTAGTGTGTTGGCTAATCAGGCGTAAAGCCACGTCGCAAAACCAGGTCAGCAATATCCACCAAGACGAAATATGAAAAAATATTTCTTCGGTGACTTCCTCTCAGCAGATTTCAGACAAACACTCTGAGAGTAAATAAAATTGCCATGAGAAGTTTCTGTAAAATTTGTCTTTCGAAATCGACTTCAAACTGTATGTCGCGCCATGTATAGAATTAACACACACAACAAAGGTGGTGTGAGGAGCTAGGTTGTAAACCTGACTGAAGGGTTATAATGATCAATTGTGTAAGATAGTTTGTGACTGCGATGAAGGAGATAACTGTGCAGAATAATAGGTGTCCATATTTACGAATGTTTTTGGGCAGCATAGATGTCGCAAATAATAGTGAATGCAAAGGCATGAAACGATGAAACAATTTCTATAAGATTTTACAGTTTCTGAACGCTTGAGGTCCTGATATTCTATGAATGACACTCAGCTACCGTGTACATGTAAGCATAAACAAAGAATTTGTGAAAAGACGTTGGGATGGCGATTCATCTCCCTCTTTAGTTAGTACACATCTGCCTATTTTTTTAAACGATATAAACCTTCCTTCAATATATCCAAGTCATGGGAAAAATTGTTTGCATTAAATTCACTTTAAATGATTCGTAGTCTTATTTTATTCATAATTTCGCAAATAGCCAAACCAACCACAAATTTGTGGACTTTTTATTCGCTGCCGTTTTTTGTAGTCCTTATTGTAGACATATATGTATGTACATATGTATGTATGGTATGATGTAATATTTGTTTCCTATCCTACACTCTATATTTTATTAAATTAGTTACAATAACAACAAAAATTATAAGATATTTTGCGGAATCAAATAAACTTGCGTCATAATTTCCATTGAAATTAATAGGCTTCACTCTCCTCTATTATTACTGGGAACAACAAGAAAAAGCCAATTTCAAGGAATTGAATGCAAAAAAATTAAACGAAAACTAACACGAGGACTATTTGATTATGAATCTAAAAATGGCGTAACTCATGGTATTCCATACAAATGGAATGATGAGAGAGAGAAATTGAAAATGATAATAATTATCGTATGAATATTTGTACAAACTGACAAACGGCAAAAAAAGTTTATAATGGAAATGGACATATGAATGTATGCATGTATGAAGGTATGTAATAAAATAAATGAATAAACAAATGTACATATGTATGTAATGAATTGTAATCAAATGAACATGTAAATAAATATGCAGAAAATATAAGGGAGTGCGTGTTTAATAAGAGTGAAGATTCGAAATGTATTTGTGGCCTATAACTGTAATTTAATTTATTTAATACAAACGAAACGCGTTTAGTGTAATGTACATACGAGGTATGTACGTACGAGGTACATACATACGAGGTAGGTCGTTTGTTAAATCATTAGAAAATTATATTCAATCAGGAACCCAACCTCTTAACATTGAATCTTCTTTGTTCTTTATTATTTGCTAATGACTGTAATGTAGAAGTCGCCGTAGTCTAATAGGTAGTGTGTTGGCTTATTAGATGTAAAGCCCGGGTTCGTATCCCATGTCAGGCATCAAAACGAAGTATGAAATAAAATATTTTTCGACGATTTCCTCTCAGCAGATTTCTGGCAAAATCTCTGAGAGTAAATAAACCTGCCATGAAAAAGTTTCTCAAAAATCTGTCGTTCGGAGTCGATGTTAAAATGTAGGTCCCGCCACATACGCATAACACACACAGTATAAGTGGTGTGCGAAGCTAGGCCGTAATCCTGACTGAAGGGTTGTAATGGCCAATTATGTATGTATGTATGTGTAATGACTGTAATTCAATAAAATATTTGCAGGTTTATCTTTGGATTGTCAGCATACATGTAAATTTAAGCAAATCGAATAACCGAGTGCCTTATGGGTTTCATTCAAAAGTAGAAAATTATTTTGAAAGTTAATGCCAATTGATCGTTTGTGATTGTTCGATGTCACATCTGTATTCAATAGGCTACACAAAGCCTCCATTACCTTCCAAAATTTACTTTCTTACTTACTTAATTAATTATTACAACCCTTTAGTGAGGATTACGACCTAGTTTCTCACACTACCCATGTTGTGTGTGATAATTTTATGCATGAGTGGCTCAGAGATTTTGCCAGAAATCTGTTGAGAGTCAGTCGGCATTCCTACTAGGCTACGGTGATTCCAAAATGTTAAAGAAAAATGTCGTCTCAAGCATAAGATGAGTCACTGAATTTATACAGGAGGATACAAACCTATTTCAACTTACGGGTACTTTGACGGGACAATTAACGCCTACTACAAAGTCCAGTTATATCATTACAAGTGATCTCTTATGTACTAAAGACTTCCTTGAAACAAGATGCAACTGTGGGCAGTGAAGTCTTTTGGGAGGAATTGTCAGCCGGATAGGATATGATAAGTTTTATTAAGGATGAAAATGTCTGTGGAGAGAATATTGGCATACCTTCTGACAACTGGACACTAAAATACTGGATTCTAATTTAACGAAAGCTTAGGTGGACAGCTTAAGTCACCGTTGTCTAGTAGGTAGTGTGTTGGCTTATTAGACATGAGGCCTCCATTCAAACCCTAGGTCAGACATTAAAACAAAATATGAAAGAATATTTCTTCGGCAACTTCCTCTCAGCAAATTTCTAGTAAAAACTCTGAGAGTAAATAAAATTGCCATGAAAAGTTTCTCAAAAAATCAGTCGTTCCGAATCGACTTTAAACTGTACGTCCCGCCACTCATGTATAAAATAAACACACACACAACATGAGTGGTATGAGAATGAATGAATAATTGCAATCAATGTGTGTATTGTTAGAATTAATGCCATACAGATGTGAAAGATCGAAACCATATTCTCAAGGTATTCCGAAAGCAGCATACATAGAATTTTCAGAGTTATAAGCCACGGCAAAACTTATTTAACTTATGATTTGCTTATATCTTGTTCGTTGGATAGAGACTTCATTCAAATTAGGGACTTTGTACAGCAGATGACATCCACTGAGGCTCCTCAATCAGGTGGTAAGATGCTGCCCATATAGCAAAACTTTGGATGGAATTGTTTAGCATGTACAACACAGGACTTACATACTTAATTGGTCATTACAAGCCTTTAGTCAGCATAGCAACATAGCTTCTCACCCCACCCAGATTGTGTTTGTAAATTGTTATCCATGAGTGCCGAGACCTACAGTTTAACGTCGACTCCGAATGACAGATTTTTTGAGAAGCTTTTCATGGCAATTTTTTATTTACTCTCAGAGCTTTTGCCAAAAACCTGTGGAGAGGAAGTGCAGAAGAGATTTTTTTCATATTTCGTTTTTCTCGAGATGTCTGGGATGGAGTTTGAACAACGTCTAATAAGCTGAAACACTACTTGTTAAATTATGTCGACAAGACAAACTGAGACCATATATAGCGCAGGGTGATACCACAGTTATCAATTTATCCATGAGAGACCGGACCTAGAGTTTAACGTCGTTAAAAAATAACCGATTTTTAAAAAACTTTTCATGACAATTTTATTTACTCTCAGCGTAAAGTTAGCTGAGAACAAAGTAAGATGTTTTCATATTTCGTTTGTACAAGATGTCTGAACCATGGACTCTCATCTAATAAGCTAAAACACTATCTACTAGACTACGGCAACTTCTTCTATATAAGTAGGGTAGAACTGATTTGTAAAACTTACAATTTGTAATTACATACATACAAAACCTAGACACTTACAATTCCAGACACTTATAAATTCAATCACTTATTTCAAACGCACTGTAAAGAAAACATATAATTTCACTACAAAAATAAAATAAATGCGACACTAGGCGATGATCAAATTCATGAAGTAGGACAGTTCAGAAAAAAGATTTATTATCACACAAAAAAAAATATTAAATAAAACAAATAAATAAATAAATTAACGATGTGAAAAATTCATTGCTGACATTGCTAATTAAACAGAAAAGGAATGCTGTCATCATACATGAGTTTAATATGGAAGGACTTGAACGCAGGATACGTTTTATGGAGGAATCAGAAAAAAATCATTTTTTTTTTGTAAAGAATTGAAAATTTATGACAGCAATATAATAAAAGATTTTTAAACAATTTAAATCTAAAGAAACATTTTCAATCGAGTATACAGTAATAAAAGCGAAAAAACATTTTGAAATAGAAACTGTTCAAAAATGTATTTGGCATACGTCTTGACATCATTCAAGCATTACATACATACATAACTGGCCTTTACAATCCTTCAGTCAGGTTCAGGACCTAGTTACCCACACCACTTAGATTGTGTGTGTTAATTTTATTCACGACTGACGGGACGACATTTTAAAGTCGACTCTGAACGATAGATTTTTGCGAGACTTTGTTGGCAATTTTATTTTACTCTCAGAGTTTTTGCCAGTAATCTGCTGAGAGGCAGAAATATTTGTTCATATTTCATTTTTTTATAAATGGCTGGCCCGAGGCTTGAAGCGTAGCCTAAGTCTAATAATCCGACACACTACCTACTAGCCACAGCGACTTCTCACTCAAACAGTAACCAAGTGATCAGTTTTAAAATAAAAATTCAGTACAAAAATCTAAAAACACTTTAAAACATCAACCCATTTATTAAAAATTAAAAAAATGTTTAAAACCGCCGTCATAATGACCTTTGGCCCATGTAATCAAAAAAGTTTATACTTTCCGAAAAGAAGTTCAAACTTAGGGATTTCTTCAGATACTATAGATAACAGTCATAAGCAACTAAACTTACGCCTTAACTAAGTGAGTTCCGCCTGTGTCACAGTAATAGTCTACAAATAACTCTGTATAGGCCGCGCTTTCTTTTTCTTTTTAAGAGCTTTAGATTTTTTATTTAAAGGACGATTTGTTATGATCTGATATTTCTACGTCCAGTTCTTAAAACTACACCTAGAGATAAATAAAGTTTTTTACTTAATCCTGTTCGAATTTGAAAGGCTGTCGATACAACCATACATACGTAACATACATACATAATTGGTCATTACAACCCTTGAATCAGGATTACGACCTAGCTTCTAAATCACTTATGCTGTGTGTGTTAATTTTCTACTTGAGTAGCGGCGGGACCTACAGTTGAAAGTCGACTCCGAACGACAGATTTTTGAGAAACTTTTTCATGGCAGGTTTTATTTACTCTCAGAGTTTTTGCCAGAAATCTGCTGAGAGAAGGTCGCCGAAGAAATACTTTTTGTATTTTGTTTTGCCGGAGATTGTTTGACCTTTACGTCTAATAAGCCAACACACTACCTATTAGACTACGGCGGCTTCTACTTAGAATTAAGGCCTAGCTTTTCACACCTACCAAATTGTATGTGTTACGTTTATCCAATAGTAGCGAGACCCATAAAAACGTCAGATTTAAAAACCTCTTTTTTACTAGAAGGCTGCTGTGTGTGGGTGGAGGGAAATTTTCTTACAAATTCTTACAAATCTCAAGAATATGAAACGAATTTCTAAACCGACTTGGTGTGGAAAGTGTGCTTTTCCCTGCTTTCTGGTATTGTAAGTAAGAAATCTTCCCACAAATATCCATTTTGTAATTAAGGGTTTGCATACATGCATATATAATTGGTCACTACAACCCTTTAGTCAGGATTACAACCTAGCATCTCACACCACTTATACTGTGTGTTAATTTTATACATCTGTGGCTGGATCTACAGTTTAAAGTAGACTCCGAATGACACATTTTTTTGACAAACTTTTTCATGGCCATTTTATTTACTCTCAGAGAATTTTTACCAGAAATCCGCTGAGAGGAAGTCGCCAAAGAAATACTTCGTTTTATATTTCATTTTATTGGAGATGTCTGAACTGGGGTTTGAAGCATTGCCTTACTATACCTATTCAGTCTATTCTACAGGAAATCGACGCAATTGTCCGCTCTGAGCTGAATGCCAATCGACAGTATCTACCATCTGAGAAACTACAATGTAAGTAACCAGTAAAATTGACAAACTATTTGAAAAAGTATGGCAATTAATTTTAGGCCACAGGAACAATACTGGGTTCGTAGAGATCATCCATGCCAAAAGAAAAAAAAAAACATGTTCGGTAATAGAAACACATGTTATATGCTACTACCCAACAGTTATTATTGTGTATGTAGCGGTATAGTGTTTGTAGATAAACATAAGTAAGTCTGGGCCTATTGTATGCCACAAAAAATAAATAAAAACACACACAAAAAAATATTGTAAAAACAACGACTACAACTACAATGTCGATGAAAGCAAAAATCAATTTTTTCGTGAAAAAAAGGAAAATCGAATACCAAATTGACCACGAATTTTCTTTTTCAACAAAAATAACAACAAATTGTTTTATTTGCTGGAGACAATAAATATTTTGTTTGTTTTTTTTTGTCTTTTAAACATACATACCAGGGTATATACGTACGTACATACATATATGTATATATGTATATATGTATGTGTAAAAAAAGCAAATCAATAAACTCATGTATTTGTTTAAAGAAATTTTATGTGTTTGTTTATACACATGCTCTCTATGTCTCCTTGTCTCTCTCTCTCTCTCCTCTCTCATAAATACTCGTTCGACATTGTACATGTGAATACTTTTACATTTTGTTTCATACGCGTTTTTGTTGTTACACACACACTCACACATACACGCGTATAGTGAAATTTATTTAGTTTGACTAGTTGGTGGTTCGATGACTAGTGGTTGACTGGCGGTTTCAATGGACTGGGTGTTGAGCTGTTCCGGCTGGTAGAATTGCCGACCGAATGACTTTGTAATGTGTTACAATTGTTATGGCAAATACACGTGTATGTTCGTATTTTTTTTAATCCATAATCCATATTCATATGAGAGAAAAAGCAACAAAAAAAACACTGGTGGTGATAAAAATGGGGACAAAAAAATATATCTCGAGCTTGCAAAAGAAAAGTAACAAGAAAGAGTTTTTCTAATCACCAAATATCGAGTTCAAGTATGATTATGTGAACTGTGCACAGTTATAGTAACGGAATTCCTTTGTTTTGTTTAAATGCCCATCATTTGCAACTTTAGCCGAAGTCATTTTGGCTCATTGTGATGAGAAGATCATAACCAAAATTTGTTCCCTTATTTATAACGCCTGTGTAGTGTGAGATCAGCCTTTATTTGTGAGAAAGCCGGATAATCGTACTGAAGACGCTTCATTGTGCCTTTTTCTTCCTCCTGTGTCTTTACGATGCCTTCTAGTTTTAGGAAAGCTGATGCCATTAGACTGTTGCTTTCGAGTACGATTTCGAATGGCTAAATTACAGTCAATTATCACTAACTTCTTTGCCTCAGAATACAAAATTAGTCTTGGTTGACATGCGGTTTAAAAAAAAACATGCCACACGGCTCGCGATGCCATTACCTCTTGACAAACCAGTTTGTGAGTAATTGATCTTATGTTCATTAGCAGTTCATTGGCCGCCAAAATTATGCGATTAGACCCCACAAGGCTTATTTTTTATTGAGTTACTTAAAAACTCTTGTATGGATAGACAACATACATACATACATACATAATTGGCCATTACAACCCTTCAGTCAGGATTACGGCCTAGCTTCTCACACCACTCATGTTGTGTGCGTTAATTTTATACGTGAGTGGCGGGACCTACAGTTTAACGTCGACTCCGAACGACAGAATTTTGAGAAACTTTTTCATGGCAGTTTATTTTACTCTCAGAGTTTTTGCCAGAAATCTGCTGAGAGGAAGTCGCCGAAGAAATATTTTTTTTCATATTTCATTTTTTTGATGTCTGACCTGGGATACGAACCCGGGCTTTACGAATAGTAAGCCAACACACTACCTACTACACCACGGCGACTTCAATTGGATAGACAAACCAGTCGTAATTCCGGCGCTTCAAAGACGCAGCAAGCTTACAGCAGTTGTTACACGAGGATACAATTTTGTGTCATACTCACACTGGCTTTTTGAAAGGAATTTATTGTGACGAAACAGCACGGCTGGCGGGTATGGTGTATCTAAGTACTTACTACGAACAATAAATTGTTGTTTCAGTTATCGTATATTACAGAAGAGTCGAGGGTACCAAAAAGAATATGATTGCAGACGGCGTACCAAAGGGCTCCTTATATTGCAGAATGAGATATTCGTTGATGTATTACGTTTTACGCTCGCCGCCGGTAGTACAGGTGTTGGTAAAAAAAACGGCTTGAAAACGCCTGACTCTGTTTCCACTGTCCTGTCCTCAAACAGGGATCCTTCATGACGTATGCCTATTACAGGGGTATAAGCCTTCACCCTATCTCTTGCAAGATTCTTACGAGCGTACATTGTGAACTACTGAAGCCACTTGTCAAAACACTGATTGGGCCTTATTAGTTCGGCTTCATACCTGGTATATTCACCATCGACCGGATCTTTACACTACGTCAAATCCTGGAGAATACCCTTGAAAAGCAAATCGACACACACCATAACTTTGTCGAATTTTGGAGGCAGCCTTCAGTAGCCCTATTAGAAATGGAGTTTTTATCTGAGCTTGATAGGATTGAACCTCTCTCAACCGTTTGATAGGGTGCCTCTTTAACTTTGTCACGGAGAAAATTCTGCTGAAGACGGACTGGCACTATTTTCTGCAAGTGTCGAGTTGATTCCGTACGTTCTCAGAGTTTTTGCTAGAATTCGAATTTTGCTGAGAGGAATTCGCCGAAAAAATATTTATTTTCATTTTTTTTTTTATTGTAGATGTCTGACATGGGGTTTGAACCGAGGTCATCTCTAATAAGAAAACACACTACCGACTAGACTACGGCGGCTTCTATTATATTCCACTTATAATGTCATTAATAGGTCTTATAAATTAATAAAAAATTGCGATAATATGTCACACACACTTTGTTTTATTTAAATTTGAAGAAGGAAGGACAGAAGAAGGAAGAAAGACAGGACACTATTTAACAAACATGACTTCTTATCCGCTTAATACTCAAGCGATGTTTCTGATTTAAAATATGTATTCACATACGATTTTCACTGAACGATAGCACAATTATGTATTGCTAGGTTTTTAAGTTTTAAAAACATTTAAAATACGAGCACATAGTTTGCAAATAAAAGAAAAATAAATTTTGTGTTCAGTTTTAATCAAAATTCTTTATTATTCACACCATTCTGTGTGCCACTGTTCACAATTTTATGTAAACAACAACAATTGCTTTGTTTGTTATTCCTCTGTTTACACCCTTTGCATAAACAATAACAAGCACTTAGCAATTATACGACAGATCTTTGTAACGGAGATTTTCAAACCTTGATTACTCTTTTCAAACGCATCGCGTCTTCACACAAAACAGACTGAACTTCACTGACTCACTAGCCTGCTTTGCCTTGCCTTTTATATGGTAGAGTAAATAGTCTGATGAATGTCCTTGAAAGCGAATGTTCGTGGCTTCGCCTTCTCGAAATCTCTGTAAATGTAGACATCGTTGTTTCATTATTATTGTTTGTGTATTTTGTTTACATTTATTCTTGTAGTGTGTGTTGTTGTATTTTTGTTTACTTGTTTACCATTTTTTATTATACTGGGTACAACAGTATATTTTGTTTACTTGTTTACCATTCTAATGTTAAGTGTTCGTAACAGTATGCACAATCACTTCATGGTTAAAGTTCTATAATTTACCGAACGATATATTTTATTGTCTTATTAGACGTAAGGCCACGGTTCAATCCCCAGGTCAGACATCAAAACGAAATATGAAAAAATATTTCTTCGGCGACATCCTCTCAGCAGATTTCTGGCAAAAATTCTGAGAGTAAATAAAATTCCCATGAAAAGTTTCTCAAAAATCTGTCGTTCGGAGTCGACTTTAAACTGTAGGGCCCTCCACTGATGTATAAAATTAACACATACAACATGAGTGGAGTGAGAAGCTAGGCAGTAATCCTGAGTGATGGGTTTTAATGGCCAATTATGTATTTACATATGTATGTATGTACATATTTTTTTCAGTATGGAATACCCTTTCGAATAACTTTTTTATGCTACAAAATTTATCATTTAAGTGAAAAGAGAAAAATACTCAACTATTTTACATTTGACACAGCGGCAATTGCAATTGCCATCGTAAATGACGATTTATGAAAATTGCAAAAAAAAAAGAAGAAGAGAAGAATTGCAGAAAAAACGATTGTAAAACAACTTCATTATTTGCAATTGAGTGAAAAGACAACAGCAGTTAAAATTAATTTGAAATGAAAATATGAATTGAACAGAATGCAAAAAAAGAGAAAACTGTGTGTGATAAAAATTAATTTAAATTCCATATGGCAAATAAGAACGGAAGGAAGGAAGGAAAAAGCAAGAAAGGAAATGAAATGAAAGTCAAATACATTAAATGATGATGAAGATAATACAATGCAATACAATACAATACAATAATAATTTGTTTAGACCATAACAAAACAAGTCAATAATTTTCTAGGTCACATACAAACATGTAAATTGCCATGAATGCGTAGATAATGCAAGTGTACCGAGTAGTATGGTGTATCATAAGGAATATAATTTGAAAGTGTTTTGAATTTTATTGAAATTCAAATTTACAGCTCTCATGTGTAAAAATGTTTTCTTTTATTGTTTAATAAACTACTACTGCTGCTGCTACTGTTGCTGCCTGTGTTGTTGCTACTGCTGCTGTTTATGTAGTTCATAGAAAACACATGCGTTTAGGTATCAACAGTACGTATGAGTAATATGAACATGTTATTGTCATTACTCATACGTCAGAGAGAAGAAGAGATAAGAATGAAGAAATTTCTCCATTCAATGACAACCAATACAATAATAAAGTAATTTTGAAAATTATGGAAATGAAATGAAAGTTATTATATTTCTTCTTCTTCTTCTTCTTTAACCATCACTCAGAGAAGAAGACTACAACTCATGCAATGTTTTGTTTTGCAAATAGAAATGATGAAAAATATGTCTTTCACATGTGAGCGGATTTCTTTTTTTAGATACATCAGGAGTCAACGTCGTCTAGTAGGTAGGGTGTTTGCTTATTCGACGCAAGGCCACGGTTCAGATCTCCAGGACAGACTTCAAAACGAAATATGAAAAAATATTTCTTCGGCGACTTCCTTTCAGCAGATTTGTTGTAAAAACTCTGAGAGTAAATAAAATTCCCATGAAAAGTTTCTCAAAAATCTGTCGTTCGGCGTCGACTTTAAACTGTAGGTTCCGCCACTGATGTATAAAATTAACACACACAATATGAGTGGGGTTAGGGGCTAGGCCGTAATCCTGACCAGAGAGACCCCAAGTCATGTAATGTTTTGTTTTGGAAGTAAAATATGCTGGAATACATACACTTGTGAGCAGTAGCGGCAAAGCAGATTTTTTTTATCAAGCAACACTCAGGGTATAACCCTTACTCATGCAGTGAATGCATGCGTCGGATCTAAGAAAACAGATTGGGGAAGAAAGGAAAGATGGTGTTCTGTTTTGGGACATGAGATTTGAATTTATTTATATCGTTCTGCATGAGAATAATGCGCCTGAAGAACTAATTTTCCCTGTAATTCATAGCGAGCTGTTTAATCAACCAGTAAAAGACCAATACTTACTTAAGAATATATGACTTTCGGAAACAAATTCCTTTGTTTCACTACACTAGAATCCAATGTACTAGCGATAGAGTAACCATACATACATACATAATTGGTCATTACAACCCTTCAGTCAGGATTACGACCTAGTTTATCACACCACTTATGTTGTGTGTGTTAATTTTATACATGAGTGGTGGGACCTACAGTTTAAAGTTGACTCCGAACGACAAATTTTTGAGAAACTTTTCATGGCAATTTTATTTTATTCTCAGAGTTTTCGCAAGAAATCTGCTGAGAGGAAGTCTGTGAAGAAATACTTTTTGTATTTTGTTTTGATGTCTGGCCTGGGGCTCGAACCATGGCATTACGTCTAATAAGCGAACACACTACCTACTAGACTACGGCGACTAGGGTAACCATATGCGATTTTAATCTGCAATAAATGTCAGTTAGAGTACATAGGTTGTCCGCGGTTAACGCGTGCTCTGGACGGCCAATGGAATATTATAACATTGAAGTTCTTATCCAGCTAATCCTTGTAGAAATCAACATATACTTATAATAGAAATGAGCAGTTTTCCCAATGACTTATCCAAGGTTCTTCAATCTAAACTTTTTTAGAGTTGAGTAGTCAGAAATAAGGTGTTCACCGATTCAAATTCTTTCTCATTCTGACAGTTTTTTCAATATTCTTAATAGGGTACTTGGCATACGAGCAGTAATTGATTCTCTCTCAAATACTCTTCGATTCCAGTCCACTTCATTCCTGCGCTAGATGACCATGCTCTCAAACCGCTCAGGTAAAATGTCCAACGTGGCATGAACTGTGAGGCACATAGCAATGTCCTTTTAAAACCACTTGTTGTGGGTGTTTTGCTGACTGAATTTTGGCCAAAAGAAGTTAGTAATCATCGATCTGTTGTGCTTACCGTTGATCGAGATAATCTAGCCAACGTCGTTCTTAAGAAAATATGAACCGATGACGCTGCCAACCCAAAACCCCTACCAAAGAGTGAGTTTTTCGGAATGGTTTAGGCGCTCTAGGATCTTATGAGGACTTTTATCGTCTAAAATTCGATCCTTTTGTTTTTTCATGTATCCATTCATTATAAAACGGGCATCATCGTTGAAGATGATTTTTCAATAAAATTTAGTGTCAGTTCTCAACATATATTTGTTACTGTTGGTAGAATAATAAAAAATCAATGATAAAAGTGCACCCATAACCAACACATATTTCGATTTAAAGGTGTGGCATGATTTAGTGAATAAAGTGCTTAACCATAAAGACAAACATGCCAGATTTAATGCAGAAAGAGAAAAACAATTCTCATTGTGGTTGTTTCGGATTTAAAAAAAATTGAGACGTTTTCTTAACCAAATAGCCGAAGAAAATCACATCATCAACAGGCTTTACAAGGATATCTGCCTCTTTGCGAAGGCGCACTCAATGGGGGACTACATAACCTGGGCCAACATAAATTTAGCTAACCTAACACAAGAGGATTTAAATACTTCACCGATTTTTTAATTGGAATTAGGATAGAATTGGACTGTAAAAAGTAGATTAACAATTTCTATGCCACAGTACGCATAATAGTTATCAAAGCGTTGTCGGAAATGAAAAGTCTAATATTGTGCTGAAGAGGTACTTTACTACTCTCGTCATACATTCTACTTTATACAGAATACCCTCATACTTTATAAGCTATCCATGCCCGCTGCCCTGAAAAATCCCAGTATGCGTCTCGGTGTCAACAATGTTAATTCAATACACAGCATCTGACATGCACCCAAGTGTTTCATTCTGCCTCATAGGTTCCAAGCATGTGTTTCTATTACTGATTTTAATGATCACAGATTTTACATATTGGACTCGAAACTGTATCCATTCTGAATAAACGTGCTCTTAGCCTACAGTGCCCTGTTTGTTTGACCGGTTACCAACTTCAGGTTATTCCGTGAATAGTTTAACGCATGATTCAGAGCGCCTTTTATTGTAATTTGCTAACAAGGCTAGCAAATAAACTATACCAGCATCGCCCAATTTCATTTAGAGCAAGAAAACCCAGTCTAAAAATAGGCAGAAACGCCTCGGCACAGAAAAAATACAAAGATATTCTGGCGGAATTGTGATTAGAGGAAACCATGTGCATTTTAAAAGTAACTGCGTATTAAGATTCATCAGTACCGCATATGCGAGGTTGATAATAATAAATGCAGGGCATATAGAGAGCTACTCATAAGCACTCATGAAATTTTGAAAATAAGTGAGTGAACAATATTGAAATTTAACTACGTACTCCGATTCATTCGTACTCACTACAACGTTGATTTATAACTACAGGTTGCAATGAGTATGCGTACAACGTTGACATCACACTCATGCTATTCAAAATATGTTTGATTCATAAGCCTCCTCATTCAGATTCATAACTTTAGAAAAATACTCATAAATAATTCGTGTGACTCGAATTTACAAAAAAGACATACATACATACATAATTGGCCATTACAACCCTTCAGTCAGGATTACGGCATAGCTTCTCACACCACTCATGTTGTGTGCGTTAATTTTATACGTGAGTGGCGGGACCTACAGTTTAACGTCGACTCCGAACGACAGAATTTTGAGAAACTTTTCATGGCAAATTTATTTACTCTCAGAGTTTTTGCCAGAAATCTGCTGAGAGGAAGTCGCCGAAGAAATATTTTTTTTCATATTTCATTTTTGATGTCTGGCCAGCGGTTTGTACCTTGGCCTACACACTACCTACTAGACTATGGCGACTTTCTAACAACACAATACATTTGCAAAAAGAGTAATTTTTTCTCGGCACCCTTATCCAGTTCAGTGACCTGTTCTTTATGGATATAAACTTTACTTTTAGTTTGATTGCATTAAAAGTCTACATACATGTGTACTATATCACTGTAAATTAAAAATGTTATATTTAGATATGCTTTTAAAAAGTTTATGAATTAAAAATCTTATCGATAAAATTCCATTGTAATTATTTTATTTAAATGCCGACAGTTTTGATGAGAAAACACAAACAATTTTTAAGTGTGTGTTGAAAAAGTTACAATTTTTCCTTGGCCAATGTTGTCTATAGAATGTCTGCCATGCTAATTAAGTAAAAATCGCTGCTTAACAACAGCAACAGAAACAAAACAACAATAAAATAGTTTTCAGTTAGCAACCATAATTGCTGACCACGAACAAAACAAAGAACAATACGTTGCGGAATTTGAAAGAAAAATTAAAAAAAAAATTTTTTTTTGATTATCAAGCATAAGTACTTGTGGGAAGGAAAGCTAAATAATCGAAACCCAAATGTAGGAAACACCTGCTTTAAATAACGCCATTATGCCATAGGCTTTTAAAAGGGGGTATTAAAGTTTTTGTCAATTTTAATTAAAATTTTAAGGACTTTAATTAAATTTAACAATTACCCTACAATGCCTGTAGGCAACAAGGAAACAGCGAAAAAACCTTTGAATTAAAAAACCAGAAAAAAATTGAAAGGAAATATGAAACGTTAAAACACTTTTGCTGTTTAATGTTCTCTTTACTCTAATAATTGCCCAGGGGGATGTAATTTTTTTTTATTTTTATTCTAAGGACTTAATGTTGATTTTTGTTGACGTTAAGGCTTACAGCCTTGCTTGTTAAGGGCTATAGTTTTGCTTTCTTCTGCTGTAAAGCTTTGATCATAAATTCCGTTGAAATATAGAAACATAAAGCATATAAGAAAGAAAGAGGGAAAGAGAGAGAGAGAAATGAGGAAAAAAATGTGAATATTTACTTACTTTTATGCTCTCATTTAGTGTTACTCTTCCTCTCTTGCTCTTGTTTTGACCAACAAATTATTTTTTGTTTTTATTTTATTTTTTATTACTACACTTTCTTTGGCTTATACATACAAACATACACCTTAAAAGTATGCAATAAAACGCACTTTTTCTTTTTTTTTTTCTTTACTCACTTAACATAACATGCAAGCACAGACATGTTCATATTTGTTGGTTTATGGCTTATGCTCGTATACTTGAGTGAATATGACACCATTTATGCAGGTTAATAAAAAATTCTTCTTTTTTTAATTTCTTATTTTCCATGTATTACATACACATACACACACTCTCTCTCTCTCTGTCTAATTCTCTCTCTCTTACTCTTTCTTCGTTTGTTTAGAATATTTTTTTCTTATTTTATTACCCGTAAATACCAGCTGAATTAAAATTTTTTTCTTTACACTCGTAAATTTAAAATACCACGCACACACACTCACACTTTAGACATTTGAAATAAACAAACAAACAAACAATCAACCAACAACAGCATACAATACTTCCTCTCTTTTGCCCTCTCTCTTGTGTTGTTTTCTTATTAAGTCCACGGTGCGTGTTTTCTTTAATGTTGTTTTCGTCCTTTTTTTCTTTTCTTTTTGCTTTCCTTCAAATGTTTAATTTTCTTGTTGTTGCTACTGCTGCTGCTGCTGCTATTATTATGCGTATATTGTAAGCAAAAATAAAAGAAAACAACAACAACAACAATGTATTGTTGTTTAGCTATCCAATATTTTAAAATTTCTTGTTCGTATTGCTATTGCTCTCACTTTTTCCTCTCTCGAACTCTCCTTCGTTTTTCTTTAATATTTCCTTGTAATTGTACCACTTTTTTAAATTTCGATTTTTTTATTTCATTTTTCCCCCTTTTTCTCGTTGCACTCGTTGTTAGTATGTGTTGTTGCTGTTGTTGTTGTTGTATTCTGATTATTACTGACTTTTTTTCTTCTCTTCTTCTTTCTTTTTTTTTATATATTTCTTGCACTTGTTTTCCTTATTATTTTTTTTGTAATTTTTTTTCTTTCAAATCAAATAAATCTACACCAACCGTTAGATTTTTCATCCGTGTTGCGTTTGTAGACGCGTTAAACTAACAACTGACTTATGGATTTTACGTTCGTCATTGTCAATTTCTACTTGGAGCTTTCATTTGCTCTCTTTCTCTTTATTTTTATTTTTTGTTTTTTTCCACATGCCTTTCTTTGGTAGCCTTAAAACCAGCAAGAATACTATCCTCAAATATGTAAGCAAAAGGGGGTGTCCAGCAAGAAATCATCTGTAAATTTTGTTTCCAATGGATTACAAAAGCTTTTTCAGTTGAGATATGTATTTATTCACCAGGCCTTACGAGGCTTTCATGTTTTACAAAGCTTTTAAGCCTATCATAGTAGTTAAGCAAGGACAACAACCATTTCATAACAAATAATAATAATAACGGTACTTTCATTCTCCCTTATTTAAAGCCGTTAATAAGACATAGAAATCTGCGTACCTAAGTGTTGCTGTACACTGGCTCCCGCAATCGCCTCAGAATATCTTTTTATGGGGTTAGGTAAAGTCATAATAGCCAAGACACCATTGACACCATACGACTTGATTTATTGCAAAAAGTGGTCACAAATTATGCCCATCAAACCAATCACGTAAATCGTAGCTTCTGCCGCCATATGCTAGAAATTGTATTTGAAATGTAAATGCCTTGGCTGGTTCAAAACCACCCCACCACTAACGGATCATGGCAAAGAGGTTTACCTCTCTCTGAATAACATAATCGGTCATATGGCAATCGAGTAAACTAGCCTGTGAACGGCAAGCTACCCGCTAACCTAACCTACCTAACCTCAATGTCTTGGAAGAGTATCTACCAGATTTAATTAAAAAATATTTCATTGTAACAATATATCTGTCTGGGGTTATCATTTTCAATTCTAAAGCTCTTTAAAAACACCCTATATGTATATGTGAAGAATTCCACTTTAATTGAACTAATTGAACGGATGTTCACCGAAATTTTTTTGGCCCATTTACATCATATTCTTTACTTTAGTACATTAAAAGCTACTTTAAGCTTAGTATTTACTTTGCAATTGTTACTATTGGAAATTTATTTTAATACAAACAAGGAGTAAAGTATTATATTTTTAAGTTACCATCGAATACCTGTGATGATTTTTCTGTATTTTATTCCTTTTTAATCCCTTAAAAGCCAAAAAATTACAATAAATTATCACTTGTCGCTGCAGACAATTTTAAAAATTTTAGTATAGCTTCTAATATTACCATCGGAAGAACAAAGGCAAACGTCGTTATTATTTGTTTTTTTTTTTTTTTCTTACGACCAACAGTCAGGGAATGGATGGCATTGTGTATGGAACTATGAACATATGTTATGAGAAGAAGGAAAGAGAGGACATTGTTTATGGACTAGACTTGAATATGTTTATTACATAAGTATCAGGAAAGACTTCTGCAGGAATTGAGTTCCACATACGAATAATCCGACTAAAAAACGTATTTTTTCTGTAATGCAGTGTGCGATCCACTGACCAATCGACCACATACGGAAGTGCTGGCCGGAAAAGAAGACTGATTTTCGGGAACAAGTCCCCTTATCTTCTTGTAGTAGCGATAGAACTGTGAAACACAAACCACATTGGTCCAATGATTCAATGGAGTAGGATCATCAACGAGCTACTACGGCCTCTCCTGTACACGGTCGAGAAACCTCAAAATAGCCGTTGAGGCACCGACTCATACATGAGAGTTGTATTCCAGTCTTATGAGTAAGATCATAAGATCTTAAGAAGGAACTGAAAAATGTGTCGGTTGAAGCCAACATTACACTGAATTTTCATGATCAGAATGTTAAGAGCTTCTGACTTCTTAATATTTACACCACCCGTAGATTAAGATGATGCAATATTATTGCTGCGCTTATGTGTCAATAAACAACACTGGGATAGATTGTTTAATCCTTAAACAATTTTTTCCTGAATATGATATATCCATTTTTGGAAAAAAATTAATAAATAAAGATGAGGGACGCTTGCTTTTAATTTCTAACGAAATTTTTTAATTGATTACTTTTGAACTGAGATATGTACATATATTGACTTTATATGTTTTACTACAATAGCAATAATTTTGGTTTTTGAAAACTTTTAATTTATTTAATTTTTCTGGCGATTTTTTGACGATTACAACAAACGACTCTGACGATTTTGAAGATTTTTTCTCAAGTATTTGACGATTTGGTGCCACATTTATCTGGCAGCTATGGCCACAGGCCAAAACTCCAGGTGAGAGCGTTCAAATCAATTTCGTACACTTCGTGATTTTTTTGGTCAACATAATCGAACAAATGAGTCCACAATCAGGAGAATTGTGCACAAATTCGCAAACCGGACATGTAGGAAATGAGAGAACGTTTGCATAGCTGATTCTTCGGAACACATTACTGCTGTTCGCGATAGAGTGGCAGAAGTACCATCAATCTCGATTCATCTTGAATATCTCATGAATATCACTGATATTTCAAAAATTATTTGTAGGCTTGACCATTGAATACGCTTATTCAATACGCAGAATGATTATTTGACAGAAGTGAATGATGACCTTAAAGCAAATCATCTTCAGCGACTATGCACACCTCCACCTCAGTGGATAGGTTAGCTTCTAACACCACTTTTTTCTTGTGTGTTAATTTTATACATTAGTGGCGGGACCTACGTATTTCTTGAGAAACTTTTCATGTTCATTTTAAATACTCTCACGATTTGGCAGAAATCTGCCGAGTGAAAGTCGCCGAAAAAAATTTGTCTTGTTGGAGATGTCTGACCTGGGGTTTGAACCGTGGCCTCACGTCTAATAAGTCAACACACTATCTACTAGATGAAGATAGCCGTGGTCTGGTAGGTAGTGTGTTGGCTTATTAGACGAAAAGCCAGTGTTCGAGCCCCAGGCCAGACATCAAAATAAAATACAAAAAGTATTTCTTCGGCGACTTCCTCTCAGCAGATTTCTGGCAAAAACTCTGAGAGTAAATAAAATTGCCATGAAAAGTTTCTCAAAAATCTGTCGTTCGGAGTCGACTTTCAACTGTGGGTCTCGCCACTCATGTATAAAATTAACACACACAGCATAAGTGGTGTGAGAAACTAGGTCGTAATCCTGACTGAAGGGTTGTAATGACCAATTACGTACGTACTATCTACTAGACTACTTCGACTTCAAGGATCTTGTCTTACATTCCTTAAAAATACTACTGAAAATACTACTGAAATTGTTGAAGAAGAATATTTTTTATCAATGTATTCATTTGAATAATGAATTTCCTTGGATTGCACTAATTGGACCAAAGACAACCATTAAATTTAAATATTTGATGAAGTTTCCACGCTGATTCTTTGAGTATCGAGTCATTCTAACTGAATTTTTGTTTCTAAATGCTATGCTATGTTCTTATGTCTGCACACGATGTGTTTACATTGCAATTTAATTTCTAACGGTATTCGAAAGTTCTCAAAGCTTTCACTCAAACAACCATTTATTCAACAATAAACTTAAAACAAATTTTCCAACTTACAGTTGGACGACCTATCCCAACAGTAAGTTGAAAAGCTTGTTTTCACTCTCTTTAATGCGGTTAATTTTTGTTCAAAACATGATTTCCAAAATCTTAAGTTGGATTCAGCGCTGTTTAACTTATCACTGCCAATAATCATTACCCCCACCATAAAACAGCTGAAACCCATGGAAAAAATAGCAAACAAAGAAAAAAAAAGGAAACAAAATAAAAAAATGGAAAAAAAAAATTATAAAATCCATGCGAAAAAGCGGCATGTTGACGTCGTAAAAAATGCTTCTTCTTGCTTAGTCAGTGCTACCACATGCAGGCAGTGATTTTTGCTCTTTCTTAACACATCGACGAGCATGAATAGATGTTCTGTAGATGAGTTGGTGTGTGGACAGTGTTTTTCTATCACTCACTACTAGTTGTTGTTGTTTAATATTAAATGTTACTTGACGTGTACAGTACAACAGCATCAAGTACTTGTCTATGAACTGGTAAGCACATACATATGTACATACACTCTCGCATACAGGATTAATAAACAAACAGAATAAAACGTGCTCTTAGATTTTTAAATATGTGTGCTTTTGCCTGTGTATGTGTATGTGTAAGTGTTAGAGTTTTCTTTCTTTTCTTTATGTTGGAATATTGGAGAGAATATATAAATATAGGTAATGCAATAACAGTTTTTAATGAATTACTCTTGTCATCCATGTGTTTCGAATAGAAGAGCAAGAGCAGAACAATAACAAACTGTAATCACACTGCACGTCATTGATCAGAAAATTACAAGTATTTATACGTACAAACCTATGCACACAAACACATGCTTTTTTCACTCGTAAAACGCTGTTATTAAGCAATTTCTAATAAATCTTTATTTGCTTTTCATTGTTGTTTCTGTATGACATTATTACTATGATGTAAGCAGAGTAGAAAAAAAAAAGAAAACAATCGTGCTTGTTTTGTAATTCATTTCATTTGCAACCTGGTAAATTGTGTCAAAGTCTCTTTATTTTTCTTTCTCTTTCATTTGTTTTCTTTTCACAGTCTTTTTATTTTTATTATTTTTCTTTACCTTGCCTTTACTTTGTCATCTAAAGTTCTGGTTTTGTTTTTGTATTTTTTCTACGTATTTATGCAATCAGAACGGAACATTACTTCGCTTCTTAAATTCGCTGTAAAGTAAGTCCACTTTGTGTTTTTTTTCTTTTTTCTTTCATAAACTTTTCGATAGGTTTTCTCTTTCTGTTGAGTAGTTTTTTATTTTTGTTTTCACATGAACTATGTAACGGTGTAAATAGGTTTACAGGTCATGTTTCTGTTGAACATCCGTAATATTTATGAAATTTAGATTCAATAATAGAGAATGCTTACCAATTATTACGAGGGCTGCAGCCAGTAAAACCAATTAAAGTCAGATTATTGAGTTCAATTTAAGAAAGATTCAAAATTTAAACTGTTGACTTGTTCGTAGAGCATTTTGGTCAACATAATGGACTTAGCGAGCGAGAACTTCTTTAGTTATTGATCGTTTTTGCTATTCAAAACCATTAACAAGACAAAAAATTTACAAAAAGGCCTTGAAGTAAACGTCAAAAAAGGCGTCTTTGACTACGTGTTAAAGATATTGACTTACATGTCATTAAAACTTTATACGCAGAAGAACGATGCTTAGTTGCGTCTTATGTACATACATATATAATTAGCCATTACAACCATACAATCAGGATTACGGCCTAGCTTCTCACATCACTCAAGTTGTGTGTTTTAATTTTATACATGAGTGGCGGACCTACAGTTTAAAGTCGACTCCGAACGACAGATTTTTTGAGTAACTTTTCATGGCAATTTTTTATTTACTTTCAGAGTTTTTACCAGAAATCTGCTGAGAAGAAGTCGCCAATGAAATATTTGTTCATATTTTCGTTTTGATGTCTGACCTGGGGTCTGAACCATTGCCTTACATCTAATAAGCCAACACACTACCTACTAGACTACGGCGACTTCTTGCGCCTTATTTTTGCTAATTCCTGAAGTCATTTACAAATCTCGATTACTTTTATTAAAATTGACACTTTGAAGAGATTTACAAACATCACCACTCCCAATTTCTTTCGAAATAAACATGGAGTTGCCGTTATTACAAATGATGAACGTCAGCGAGCCCCTCTCAAATATTGTTTCCAAAAATTGAAGAGCTAAACAAGCCTTGCTTTGGTCCTGTTTACTTGTCTCTACGTTAGTGTGATTAACCGCCTTTTTGATTCCTTTTTATGGGACTATATTAAGTCATTGATTTACGCTGAAACCAGCAACTCTTGAAACATAGGATGCCCATATTAAGGCCATCATTTATTGAATGAAAAAGTACTCGAATATTTTAATTGTTGTAATGGAATATGCAACGCATACACGAGGAGGTCATGAGCGTAATGTCGTATTCAAAAATTTAATACCATCAAAACTACCACCTACCAGATTATAATAAAAAAAATTCATTCTAATAAGACTTACATTTTAAGTACTCAAGCTCTTAAAAATATTACCCGATGGATAATCAGTGATTTTATATGGAGAGCCTTAAAGGAAATTCAAATGACATTGAATTTCCAACAAAACTATGAGTGGCTAAGAAACTTGAAGTACATGTATTTTGTGAAACTCCTTGTCCCAATGGCCACTGAACTATGATCCAGGGTCTTAGGTAAACCTCCTGGATAACCGAGAATGAGAAGAGAGTGGGAATATTTTTTTATCAGTAAATTCTATGGAATGGGAACCGTGCTCTGACAGAATCATATCAGCTCACTTCATAATACATAATCGTTACATACATACATAATTGGCCATTATAACCCTTCAGTCAGGGTTACGGTCTAGCTTCGCACACCACTCATGTTGTGTGCGTTAATTTTATACGTGAGTGGCGGGACCTACAGTTTAACGTCGACTTCGAACGATAGATTTTTGAGAAACTTTTAACTTGGGTTGGCCCTTGAGGGGTTCTTGGATATATTGCCAACTTTGTAAGATGCACGATGATAATGTTAAAGTTTTAGAGAATCTAACAAAATTTTAATAGATAGGAAGCATCAAGCAGTAGTGCCATGACTCGGATATAGGCCACGCAAGGATCCTGAGGGAAGTTGAAGCTGCCGGGAGCAGTGACTACATGACACCGCGGTACGACTTCACGAGGGGATTAGGGACATCGGTTCCGGACAACGGGGCCTGGTGTGACCCACATGTTAAGGGACTCCGTACAAATCTACACCGATGGTTCTAAGCTAAACGGAGCTCTTGGCAGAGGAATTTTTTCGGAACCGGTTGGAACAGCTCAGTCTATAAGACTGCCAGACCACTGCAGTGTCTTTCATACAGGCTGCGGCGAGTATTATTGGGGACGGAAGAGTCTCCAAGCGGAAAGTCACCATAATTTCTGATAGCCAGGCGGCTATCAAGGCTCTGAGTTCTAATGTGACGAACTCAAGACGGTGTGCGGCTGTCTGAGATATCTCGACTAGATAGCGGAACGATATGATATCCATATCGTATGGGTACTGGGGCACAGTGCTAGGGTAACTGCAGATCTGATGAACTTGCAAGGCGGGGCACGACCATCGAACTTTCCGATGAGTTCTCGAATCTGGGCATACCTATGAGGACCTGCAAGCTCATAATTGATAATGCGATCGTCGATTCCGTCAACGACAGGTGGGCGGCCTCGGACACGGGTAGAACGGCCAAGGCTCGATGAGGGGCGCACAATGAGTTCACTTAAACTCCAAAGAGGCGCGCTCAGTGTAGTCGTCGGTGTCATTATGGGGCATTGCATTATGGGTACGCATGCGAGGCGCATTGGTCTTGGACACCTTGCTAACGACTTCGGCAGAAGCTGCAGAGATGAGGAAGAGGAGGAGACTGTCCCACACCTGCTGGGTATATGCCCGGCTCTTTGCCAAAGGAGAAGGAAGTACTTGGGTACTTACTACATGGATGATCTGGTGGAAGTGTCAAGGATTGACATTTACAGCCTGAATTGCTTCATCAGGAGCTCCAAGTGGTTTCGAGACTAGAGGATAACGAATGACTGTGGTAGAACAATGGGCCCAATGCGGCCTAAGTGAGTCCATACAAAAATTTTTCTCTACCTACCTACCTACCTTAGCATCAAGCAGTAAGTGATTCAGTTTAAACTTGATCTAATAGAAATCAGTCGCATTATATTTAGACGTCTTTAGAGTAAAACTTTTGTTTTGATGTGTATTGCTGAAACTGGCACAGCTTTAAATCTCTTAATTCCATCAAATGACGTAATAAACATGCTCCTAACACTTCATAAAACTTGATAGAGCTGGATGAAGTCCTTATTTGTTTTATCAAAAGTAAATTATCTTACAACACACACACTTACAGAGATATAAATATAAAAATAAAGGCACACAAAAAATAATAACAAAGAATCTCTTGACTCTCTCTCTCTCTATCTATAGTTGAGTGAGTGTTTAAACCAAAAGTCAAAATTCTCCTTAAAACAATGAAAATCATCACACCACTAAATCATTGTACAATGGAACAGAATGGCTGAGATCAGATGCATAAAACCCATGAAAATACCGCAGGGTATCGACACTTTAAAACACTTTCAAACAAAAGGATTTGCAGGCAGGCTGACAAACTATTTTCAACTGATACTGCCTTAGCTTAGTTATGCGAACAACTCAAATTCTATTGCATGATTATGTGTGAATAGATGTTCTTCGTAATGCGGTTGTAAAAGACAAAAGCCTTTACAAAAAAATGTTTCTGCATTAAAAAAATTCCAAAAAAAAACTAAAAATATGCGGCAATTTGGGTATTGAGTACAGCAAAGAAAGAAAGAAAGAAAGAAAGAAAAAAACAAAAAACGCTTTATAGTCAAAAATAATTGATTAGCGATTAAAACCAAACTGAAACAAAAGAAAAGTCAAAAACAATTGTTAACACAATAAAAGTAACGAATTGAGAAATAACCCTCTTGTATGTAGATTCAGCAAAAGATTATGAACGAAAAAAAAATTTTGTTTTTTGGAATATGAAATACAAATAATTATACACTCAGAAAATATTGATTCGTAAAATATTTACAATAAAAATACAAATATAAAGCTAAGTCGAAGACCTATAGCACTGATAACAGAAGGGTAATAAGTGCTGTTGCTCAAGAAACATAAACTACCACAGAGACAAGAGATTTGCAAAAATTGTAGGAGATAACCCGCAAAAATCATCAAAACCGCCCAGTTAGAAGCAGTATCGCGTATCTTCTTATCTAGACTTGAAACAACTCTGGAAGAGTCATGGGGCAACTGTCCAATGTGTATACCCTGCTCTTCAATTATACTAAGGGTCCCGACATTCAAACCTAGATCACCTGAAATAACTACACTTATTAAGAAATTCAAGATTGGAAAATTGCCTGGTGTCCACGCTATTGTAGACTCGGAGGAAACAACAGAAAATACGTATATATACTCCCTTATCTTTCAAGGGTACACTCACCATAATTTGATTTTATTTTCCTTGAATAATGCTTCTCTGAAGTTGCTGTAGTCTAGTAGGTAGTGTGTTGGCTTATGAGACGTAAAGCCCGGGTGCGTATCCCAGGTCAGACATCAAAACGAAATATGAAAAAAAAATATTTATTCGGCGACTTTCTCTCAGCAGATTTCTGGCAAAAACTCTGAGATTAAATAAACCTGCCATGAAAAAGTTTCTAAAAAAATCTGTCGTTCGGAGTCGAGGTTAAACTGTAGGTCTCGTCACTCACGTATAAATTTTTTTTTTTATTGGTGTGAGATACTAGGCCTTAACCTGACCGAAGGGTTATCCATTACAATAATGCATGTACATACATATGTATGTAATGCTTCTCTGAATACCAACAACTTACTTAATTGGTCATCACAAAACCCTTTAGTTAGGATAACAACCCAGTTTTTACCACCACATATATTATGTGTGTTCATTTTATAAAAGAGTGGCGGTACCGAACGACAGATTTGAGTAACTTTTCGTTGGAATTTTATTTACTCTCAGAGTTCTTTACCAGAAGACTACGGAGAGGATGTCGCCGGAAGAAAAATTTTTTCATATTTCGTTTACGTGGAGATGCCTGACCCGTGATTTGAACCGTGGCCTCACGTCTAATAAGCCAACACACTTCCTACTGGACTACGGCAATGTCATAGTGCTTATGAAATACCAACAACTTATTTAATTGGGTTTTACTACCCTTTAGTTAGGATAACAACCCAGTGACTTCCACTACACATACTATGTGTGTTAATTTTCCAAAAGAGTAGTGGTACTGAAAGACGGATTGAGGATTGACAGATGAGAGGATGTCGCCGGAAGAAATATTTTTTTTATATTTCGTTTATTTGGAGATGTCTGACCTGGGATTTGAACAGTGGCCTCATGTCTAATAAGCCAACACACAACATACAAGACTACTGCGATGGCATAATGCTTATCTCAATACTAAAAACTTATTTAATTGGGTTTTACTACCCTTAAGCTAGGATTACAATCCAGTCTCTCTCACCATACATATTATGTGTGTTAATTTTATCCATGACTGGCAAACGACAGATTCAACAAACTTTTCATGGCAATTTTTTGTACTCTCAGAGTTGTTTGACAGAATACTGCCGAAAGTAATTGTTTTTGTTTCGAGATGTCTGAAGCGGGTGTTGAACCACAGGCTCTCGTCTGAGTAGTCAACACATTACGGCAACTTCGGTATTAATAAGATTTCTAGAACAACTGTTGTTAACCAGAATAAATCAGGTCAAGATCAAGTTGAAACCTTTAATACGTGAGCATTAAGCTAATTTTGCGTTCTTGCATCGAAGACATCAATACATAACGATCCGCCTTGGAAGAGTGCAGTTCGACGGTTTAAAGTTGCAGATATTATAGAAGCTTCAACTGAACATTCAGTGTCAGCCAGGAGTACATGAAGTCTCCAAAATTATTTTAAGTTTTTCTTAACGATTTTCTATAACAGGCACTAGACTGTGAAGAGCACGGCATTCATTAGACCTTCTTGAGGATCTTAAATACGCCTACGACTACTGCCATATACTATCTCAAAACAACGAATAAAATTGATGATTTTAATTGTACATCCAAAAAAGATTGTTTCTGACCAAGAATTTTGTTTTTGACGGTCAAGAATTATCTCGAGTTCAGGCTTCTGCTCAGGTTGAATGAACTTAACGAAGTTAACGTCAGTATAAATTGGCCAGAAAATGTCATTAAATGTCGAAATGTAGGCTTCTGAGAAACACTGGAGGGGAAAAAAACGTCACTGCTTAGAATAAAGAGAATTGAAAAACGTATGTGCTGTTAAGGCCACAGAACTAATGGGAAAACTTATGCTGAAGAGCTGAAGAGAATAACAATTTTAGTATATGGATAATGTAGTCTGGGAGAGTAAAATTCAACTAAGCCCCCTTAGATTGTCGAATTAGATTGTGCTGGACACCTGGTCTATGCTACGTTACTGGTAACGATGTTGTATTTGAATGTGAAGCAACTATAGAAGAGATCTCAGTGAAACCATAAATAGGCTTCTTATATGGAGATATTGAGGAAAGTTTCAATTCACGATCGTGCATGGAGGTGTAAATCGAATTGAAAGTTCGAAAACCCGTATGGCCAAAGCTCAGACAGACAGGAACGATTTTAATCTTAATCCAGAGCAGGAGGGAGTGGAAAGCTATTATAGAAATCTTGACAGGATACAAGATCAACAGATGGAACAGGAATATCTCTGATTTCTGTCATATTACCTGCATATATTCTGCAACGCAATTCCCTATTGAGGCCATAGTAGCACCTGTTGGCAATAGTGATCCTACTCTTAATCTCCAGACTGATATCATTAATGCTGGTAACGCCGGAGCCAAGATTATTTGAGATCCGATAAGCCACATGTAGTCGCCATAGTCTAGAAAGTATTGTGTTGGCTTATTAGATGCGAGCCTATGGTTCAAACCCCAGTTCAGATATCTCAAGCAAAACGAAATATTAAAAAATAATTCGTCTGCAGTTTTCTGGTAAAAACTGTAAGAGTGATTAAAAGGGCAATTAGAAAGTGTTTCAAAATTTTGTCTTCCGGAGTCGATTTTAAATTGTATGTCCCTTCACTCATGGATAAAATGTATACATACAACATGGCTGGCTATGAGAAGCTATGTCTTAGTCCTACTACAGCGTTGTAACGGCCAACTGAGTAAGTAAAAAATAAAATGAAATACTTATGTCTTGATGAATGAATTTTTCTGAGTGTAATGTGCTTTCGCAATGCATTAATAATTGCCACAATAAAATAATACTTACTTAATAACAATTGCAATCTGTTTATTTTCTTTTATTTTATTTTATTTCATTTTATTTTACAATATCTACAATATTGCCAAATTGATTACAATGCTGCTATAAGCAGAATAAATATTCACGGCAAGTACTGCCTCCAATGTTAATGCCCTATTATAGCACACAATTATGCTTAAGTTGACACTTTTCTAAAGTATATAATCGCTGTTCATTCACAGTTTATTATTCAGTTTTATATTCACCTTCACATCGTGTTAAATAGCCGTTCAGTAGTTCCGTCCCATCGTTCATTTACTCAATCGTTATGAAATCGTGTGCTTTCGTTGTTATAGCCCTTTGCCTGGGTATTATTGTGCAGGCTGATGATACGCAAGTTGGTTCACCGTATAATGGTGGTGGTAATAATGGTGGCTACGGTAATTACGGTCCTGGTCATGGTAGTCCTCCTGGTCCTCCTGGTCCTGATCCTATACCTGCTCCTCCTTGCCCCAAAAACTATTTGTTTAGCTGCCAGCCTAGTCTACAACCTGCTCCCTGCGCTCAAGGTGTTCCTGGTAGCTATGGCGGTACTGGTGCCTTTTCTCAGAATTATCCTGTTTACGCTTTGCAAGTTCCCCAATATGTCAATGGATATCCATTTCATTAAAATTGTAAATTAAAATAAATTTTAAGACATTCCTATTCGAGTTCGTTCTAAAAATGTTAGAAAATAAGCGATAACAAGTGTGGTGTAAATAAATGAATTATAACCTCAAAGCTAACGGTGTTTTATTTAATTAACATTTATTTAAAAATTATAGTTCTGATATACATAAATATAAAGGAGTATTAGAGATACTCCAGGTACTTTTTGAAATAGTACTTTTTTAAATGGGACTTTTTTGGACATTATATTCTCTATGAGAGTTTTCATTGGGAATTTTTTGTAGGCCACTACTTTTGTAGTCTAGTAGGTAGTGTGTTGGCTTGTTTGACATGAGGAGAGGCCTCGATTTAAACATCAAATCATGAAACTAAATATGAAAAAATATTTCTTCAGCGACTTCCTCTCAGCAGTTTTCCGGCAAAAACACTCAGAATTGTAATGAACAAAGTCGACTCCGAACGACAGATTCTTTTAAAAGTGCTTTTCATGGCAATTTTATTTTACTTTCAGAGTTTTCGCAGGAAGACTGCTGAGAGGAAGTTGCCGAAAGGACTATTTTTTTCATATTTCGGTTTCTTCGGAATGTCTAAACTGAGGTTTGAACCAAGGACTCTGGTATAATAAGCTAATGCTCTATAAACTAATGAACTACATATCGTGCATGAATATTTAGGTGTGCAAATGCATTGCTTAAACAAGGCACTACGTGTTCGATTAACGATTCCGAGCAGTGTTTGAAGCTGTTGTACCATAAAAACACAAATTTTTCCACCGATATAGGCCTAGGTATTGTAGTAGCCGTAATCTAGTAGGTAATGTCTTGGATTATTAGCTGTAAGGCCACGGTCAAGCCCCAGATCAGACATCTCCAACAAAAACAAAACATGAAAATATATTTCTTCGGCGACTGATTCTCTGCAGATTTGTGGAAAACACTCTGGGAGTAAACAACGTTGCCATGAAAAGTTTCTCCAAAAATCTGTCATTCAGAGTCGATTTTAAAATGTAGTTTCCGCCACCCTTGTATAAAATTAACACACGCAACATATGTGGTGTGAGAAGCTAGGACTGAAGGGTTGTACTGACCAATTATGGATGTATGTATGTGACAATGCTTGAATAAGGGGTCCAGGATCACACCAGAATCAAAACAATCGTCATTGTAGTGGACTACAATTAGTGAACCCACCCCAAAGCATGTAATGCTGCAACTCATAAGCGGCAAGGTTATGACATCAGCATGTTTTTTGGCTGCGCAAGACGTCAAAGCAAAATATAAAAATTATTTCTTCGGCGGCTTCCTCCCAGCAGATTTCTGGCAAAAACTCTGAGAGTAAATAAAAAATTACCATGAAAAAGTTTCTCAAAAAAATCTGTCGTTCGAAGTCGACTTTAAAACTGTAGGTCCCACCACTCATGTATAAAATTAACACACACAACATAAGTGGTATGAGAAACTAGGTCGTAATCCTGACTGAGGGGTTGTAATGTATCTCGAAAAGGAAAGTCCTTTTACCGTTATTGGTGCTTTTTTTCTATGTTAGCCTACGAACTTTCCATACCTGTAGTTAAATACAGTGAGGGATAATATTGCTTCTCAGTTGTATTAATATATGTACAGTGAGCGTCAAAAGAAACTGTACACTATGAATAAAATTCTAAAAATCACTAAAGTCATATTTTACCACTTAAGAAGAGTGCCCGAATGAAGTCGACAATATTTCAATTTTTTTTTCAATTTTAAAAACTTACAGTGAAACAATTCTGAAATAAAAATAACGGTAATTTATGAATGTGTAATTTTTTTCTGTACAGTTTCTTTTGACGCTCACTGTATATACCGTGTTGTACAGTAAGTTCACAGTGGAGTTTCATATTTCTAGTAAAAGTAACGTGTAAGAATATTGATAACGCGATTTGAACAATTGAATTGGATTGCAAAATTAACAAAAATGGTATCAAATTTGAAACATTTTTTATTTCAAATTGCTTCTTAGGAAACCTTATGAAATCACTCGCATTAGTATGAATATTCCAAGCACTGGAAAGAATATTATATTTATTAACCAAATGAAATCAGCTAAACACACCCACCAAATAATTTTATTTCATTTAACTCCACTTCCACTCCCAATTATCAATTACAAATTGACAGGTGCTTTCTTTCCAAGGCTTACTAACTACGGCAGGATATTTTGTTATCAAAAAATTTGAAAATTAATTGCAAATGCAGAAAATGCAACAAGAACAACAAGAATGAAAACTAATTTATCACAAACAATCATGTATTATTGTAAACAGATATTCGCAACCCCGACCCCCCAAAAAAAAGAACAAAAAAAATGCCAACAACAAAAATATGCACCGAAAATAATTTATAATTTTTTTTATAACAACAACAACAACAATAATAATAATAAACAATTACGAAAATTATTCAATTTTAATGCATCATCAGCACTTTTAATGAATGTGTAATACAAGATCACCATGGAGAATAACGATTATTTTTAATAAAACAAAAATAAAAATCAAAAAACTATTTTTATGTTAAATACCATGGGAAAGGAGGACGCAAAGAGAAGGATAGTGCAAAAGAACCATCGTTAAAAACCACATTTATCAGCAATAATATATGAAATTTATTTATTCGCCATAAAACAAGAGAAAAACAAAATAAAACACTGGAACCATACAAAATAATTAATAAATATAAATACAACAACAACAACAACACCAATAACAACGACATACAACAACAATTACGATTTACACGTTTATAATATATTTCGTATTGAAAATTTTTTGGTTATCGTACGTAATATGATGACCACCTCTTTAATAATAATTTATCTAAAATAAAATTGCCAAAAACAACAATAACAACAACAACAACAACCAAAATAATGTAGTTTTTAATAGAAACAAATCCGGGAAACAGAGATCGTCAGAAAACGACTAGAGTGTAAGCTACTCACTGAATTTAACTGCAGGTACGGAAAGTACGTAGGCTAACATACATGTACATGGGTAGTATGGGGTAGTAGATATACTAACGCCAGGGGTCGCTGCCTCTTGGAAACGCTCGCTTCCCTTCCTGTGATGCTGATGAACGACGGAAGAGGGAGCACATTTAGGAGAGCTGGATCTAGCTCGATAATAGATTTGTCGTTTGTAAGCGCTGGCCTTGTTTCGCGGACCGCGTGGAGGCTAACTGAGGACTTCACGAATAGTGATCATCAGGCATTCGTGATGACTGTTACTGGGCGCAACACGAGAGGAAACGGGTTGCCGAAGTTTACGCGAACTAAATGGAAGGACTGCCGCATTGACGAGGAGACGATAGATTGATGTTGTCGTCTTTTCATACGACTGGCAGCACGGTCGAGGAATTAGTGGGCGGCGTATACGAAATGCTCAACACTGCATGTGATGCTGCTATGCCTAGGAGAACTGCATGTAGGGGACGTTCCCCCTACTACTGGTGGAATGACGAGATTCGAAGACTGCGGTCGGCATGCTTTGGGGCGAGAAGACGGGCCCAGCGCACGAGAGGAAGACCGACATGGGAAGCCGAACGGGCTTCATATGAGGATCTAAGACATCAACTTAGAAGAGCCATTGAAAGGAGCAAGAAGCTATCCTTTCAGCGGATATGCCAGGAAGCTGACATCAATCCTTTTGGGACGGCGTACAGAGTCGTCTACAAGAGAATCGGTGCTCGAGAACAGCCTAAACTAGGTTGTCCAGTTTTGCTGCGGGAGATCATTGGTACATTATTACCACGGCGCCAGCCCTACACTTTTATAAGTAGGGAGCCGGAGGCCATTCATACCATACCCGAGGTAACAGGAGAGGAAGTACTCGCATGTACTGGAATAGGAGATAGGAAAACACCGGGGCCAGATGGAATGCCGAATAGGGCACTTAAGGCGGCTATGCGGATCAGACCGGACACGTTCGCCAAGGTGTTCCACAAGTGCTTCGTCGAGGGTGTTTTTCCAGTTAGGTGGAAGAAGCAGAAATTGGTTCTCATTCCAAAACCTGGTAAACCCCCAGGGGAACCATCATCGTATCGGCCCATCTGCCTACTTGACACGATGGGAAAAATACTGGAGAGGATAATATACAATCGACTACTAACGAGTGCGAGGCAGGAGGAGCTCTTTCGGACCTGCAATACGGATTTAGGAAAGGACGGTCTACTGTTGACGCGATAAGGAGGGTGGTCGCCATTGCAAGAGATGCAATAGAGGTCGAAAGATGGAGATTTGGCACCAAGGAGTACTGCGCGGTTGTCACACTTGACGTTAGAAACGGGTTCAACGCGGCGAATTGTGGGCGGATTATGAGAGCCCTCTTTAACATGGCTACGCCGCCATACTTAATGGAGATTCTGAACAATTACTTTCAGGACAGGAAGGTAATATACCTAACAGATGAAGGAGAGCAGGAATAGGTAGTGAAGGCGGGCTCTGTACTTGGGACACTACTATGGAACATTATGGAGTACTTCGACTGCGATTGCCGAAAGGCAATTGTGGGCTTTGCAGATGACATTGCCATATTCTCGGTAGCTAAAACGATAGGAGAAATAGAGGAGAAAACGAACACAGCGATTCGAAATGTTGGAGCATGGCTGGATGAGGCAGGTTTGACAGTTGCTGCACCTAAAACGGAGGCCGTCTTGATAAGCGGTCGGAAGATAGTAGAGAAGATGGAAGTGACCGTTGGAGGCACAAGTATCGAATCGAAGAGGGCGATAAAAAACCTGGGAGTGATTATCGACAACAGGTTGAACTTCAAGAAGCACATGAAATACATCGGCGAAAAAGCATCTGTAACACAGGGAGCACTGGCTAGAATGATGCCAAATATTGGAGGACCAGGTCTATTTAAAAGGAGGATAGTTTCGGCAGTAGTAATGTCGATAATGCTGTATGCTTGCTCAATATGAGCAAGAGGCACTCTCTGTGGGGACGACAAGGAAGATACTGTCCTCGGTGTATCGTCTAAGCGCGATTAGATGGATAAGTGGCTTCAGGACAGTGTTTGACGAAGCGGTATTGGTGTTGGCAAAGACAATACCAATAGACATATTGGCGGATGAGATGAGGAGGATATACCTTCGCCGTCTCGAGTATCCAGGACAAACAACAGCTATAAAAGCGGAGAATCGAAGAATTTCCATTCAAAAATGGCAGTCACGATGTGAGAACAGTTTAAAGGGAAGATGGACATTTCACCTTCTCCCTGATATAACCCCTTGGTTGGAGAACAAACTTTGCGAGCTGAACAACTACGTGACCCTGTTCCTAACTGGTCACGGATACTTCAGGAAGTACCTGCACAGATTTGGACATGATACCTTCACTATATGCCCAAACTGCTGCTCGGGGAAACGAGTTTAGGACAAACTGGCTTACGGAAGAGATGTTAAATTCTAGGATTCTATGGAGCCAATACAGCCAGAGAATGGCTGAAGTTATGCAGGAACGAAGGCGAAATTTGGTTTAGTGTCATAAGGCTTTAAAGCAAACCAGCCCTCCGCGAAGTAATACCTAACGGCAGTCCCGCGGGGGAAGAGTGGTTGAAGAATGTAGGGTTTAGTACGTAGGCACCAGAGATGATGAATTGTGCACTCTTTTGTTGGAACAAAAGTGTCTTTCGAAGATACTCACCTCCGGCCCAAGACAAAAAAAAACGTACGTCCCTTCAGTCGGGATTACGACCTAGCTTAACACACCAGTTATGTTGTGTGTGTGTTAATTTTATATATGAGTTGACTCCGAATGTCAAATTTGTTTGAGAAACCTTTCACGACGATTTTTTTTGACAGAGTTTTTGCCAGAAGTTTGCTGAGAGGCAGTCGCCAAAGAAATATTTTCTTCATATTTCGCTTTGTTGGACACGTGTGTCCTAGGGTTTGAACTGTGGCCTCACGTCTAATAAGCCAACATACCACCTATTAGACTAAGGCGAGATGTTATGATATTTGTCTGGTCCTTCGTTAAGGACTTTCTATCTTTTATTTATTTTTTTTTTTTATTTTTAAATAAAAGAAAATGTTTGTGAGATATCATCGACATTTATTACTCATTTGAAAGACCTACTAATGCCATTTTGTATGGAATATAATATCATTCAATTACCTGCCATGGCTTTTCTGGTTGTAGCGGGTCAAAAAGTCTAATTTTCCTTAACTGTGGCGCACAAATAAAGCTGACATTGACTGATGACGTAAGTTATGTTGGGTTTAAGGATCGTTGAGGTTTTTAACTTGTTCACATACACCTTCGATTTATGAAAACCCCACAACAAAAAGTCTAACGGAGTCAAGTAACATGATTTCGGTAGCCTGTTCACTTTATCCCCACGTGAGATGACTATACTCTTGAATCGCTCAAGCATCCAATGTTTCATAAGCTGACGTTGACGTTGTGCCGTTCTGTTTAAACTACACACTCATTAGTGTCTAAGTCATCCAAATCCGGGCAAAAGAAATTAAAAATCAACGGCCCTTGGCGTTTGTTGTGGATAGTCATGGCCTGGCCAACGGTGGACCGACAAAGCTGTCAACCCAAAATCCACATCAAACTGTGAAATTTTCGCAATGCATAGTACACGCTCTTAATACTCTCATGAGTTTTTGTATCGACTGAAATTCAAAAAATTTTTTTTGTTCATCCTGAAACATTCAGCCTCATGGCTGAAGATAATTTTTCAATGAAAATTCAGAAGCCATTTAGCGAATACCGGCCATTGTTTATGGTCACCTATGGTGATTTGGCAAAACAGAAGGAATAAAGAACAACTAATTTGACAGATGTAGCTTCAACAAGTTGACAGTTATCAATTGTCAAAATTGGAAAGTCCCTGTTGGAACGCCCTACAACAAACCTAATAAGAAAATTTGTTCCTGTGCTATACTCCCTTGAGACATTCGATTTTAGTATTCCAACTGAAAACTTTTTTTGTAGAGATCGGGGAATTCCTGGTGGAGTTCCTTCAGATTTCTACCAATGCCTCTACGATGCTGGGCAGAGTGTCTTGTGATATACGAGTACATATGTATGTATATGTATATATATATATGTATATATGTATGTACATATATGTATATATGTATGTATATTAATGAAGTTACAGTATTTTCTAGGCGGAGGTAATGGCCATTTTGACATCCCAAAGAACGTCACTTCGTCGAGTGTCCTTGTCTATGAATGCCGATGTTCTATCAAAAAAAGTTCATATCTTTCAAAGGTAACTCCTATATGAGTTCCAGGATATGGGGATATGCTCTTAGATTACATTGCTGGTGAACACACATTCTGTTAAGTGCTATAGATAGACTAGGCATTCCAGATATTCTTATTTTACAAGCAGGCTCAACTTCGTTGACAGCAGGAGGGTACATACAACACTGCCAAACTCTGCTGAATTTGTATACATAAGTAGTGGACGTATTATCTTCTCTCTTTAAAACTCTTTATCATCCATAGCTTGATTGTAATTCTCACGCGTCACTGTCCTATTGGCAGGCATGCCGATAGACGTCTACAGGGACTCTAAGTCCAAGGATAAAGAAGAAACTATTTTTCACTTCATGTCTCAATATTCTGCTCTCGAAGATGTGGACTCTCTTAAGGGCTCAGTTTCTGTCATTCTTTACTGAACTCTTCAATCTAAAGTTTGATAGCTGGACCTAACCTGTGCCGTAGTCTAATAGATAGTGTGTTGGTTTATTAGACGTAAAGCCAGGGTTCGAGCCCCAGGCCAGACATCAAAACAAAATACAAAAAAATTGTATTTCTTCGGCGACTTCCTCTCAGCAGCAATGAAAAGTTTCTCAAAAATCTGTCGTTCGGAGTCGACTTTAAACTGGTGGGACCTACACTCATGTATAAAATTAACACACACAATATAAGTGGTGTGAGAAACTAGGTCTTAATCCTGACTGAAGGGTTTTAATGACCAATTATGTATGTATGTATGTATGTATGTATGTATGTAACCTATACTTTAAAATATTTTGTGACTTCACTGATCAATCGTGCAATATATTCAAAAGACCCTTAACGTTGAGGTAGGGCCTCACTCAATAAAATGTTACAAACATCAGCACATCTAATATTATATAGAGAGGTGTATATGATATAAATTGAAAATAAAATATTAAATTAAACAATAACAATAACAATGTTGCTTGATAATGATTTTGTTGTTTATGGATAATTATTAATTATTTTTGAAAAAGTCCCGTACCTCTTCTATGCCTCTCTTCTTCCACAAATGTAGTGTAATAAATGCTTAAAAACGCTTTAAACTTTTAAATTACAGGGGTTCAATACTTAACAATTGCATGGTGAAGCTAAGCATATGGTCTGACAAAAAAAAAATAATTAAAAACAAAAAAATAGATGAAGTATGGGAAACTGAAAACAGCGAAATTGTTTACTTGACCACCACACTATTAAAAATTAAAAATCGAAAATAATAATAACAACAACACTGAAACCATTATTAATAATTTCAGAGTTGAATGAACTTGGTTCAGATGTTCCCAAACTGTCAGTCATAATCGAGTCATAATCGCAAAAGATTTGTCTGGACTTTCAAATAAGTCGGGTACAGGATCTAATAGATCGTGACTGATGTGGCTGATATCTGATAACAATTGTTTTTAACTATTCTGCAGCACCATTACTGCCAAGATTGTAGACAAACAGTTCATATCTATATAAGGCAGGGTTGTGGAGATTTCAGCATGGAATAGATAGTCCATTTTTAAAATATCTCGGCTGTTTAGCCCAGAATTAAATTTCTCTAAAGACAGTTTTATAATCTTTTATAAATTCCCAACACTTAAGGTATTGTCGTACAATGGGTCAAATCGACCTCCGGGTGCTGTACTTGTCTAAATAAAGAAGTACTCGTCCTCTAACCTAAGGTATTGGCACAACTCATGCATTACATTGTGTTGACACCATGAAAATAGGTTTGAAGAAGGCGAAAAGAGGGAAATCGATGTTAGGTTGGGTTATGTAAAATGGCGAATCCTTCTTGAAGGAAAAAGTCCAGCTTAGAGGAGCATTTAGGCCCATTGTAATTGCCCAATTAATATTCAACCGGTATGGTATTCACATTCTGTTAAGTGCTATAGATAGACTAGGCATTCCAGATGTTCTTATTTTACAAGGAGGCTCAATTTCGTTGACAGCAGGAGGGTACGTGCAACATTGCTAAACTCTGCTGGATTTGTATGGACGTATGTAGTATGGTTTGTAGTGGACGTATTATCTTTTGTCTTTAAATCTCTTGATCATCCATAGCATGATTGCAATTCTCACGCGTCCCTGTCCTATTGGATGGGGTGCCAATAGACAGGAACTTTAAGTCCAAGGAGAAAGGAGAAACGATTTTTCACCTTATGTCTCAATATTCTGCCTTTGACACGAAGAAAACATGAAACAGAATGACGTTGAGCAACTCCTGCTGTTCCGTTAGAACCTTTTGATATCATGATTTGAGATTTCAGATAAAGCAATCTCTTACCCGGTTCTTTAACTTCGTCATGAAGAGATTTTTGTAGAAAGCAGGAGTGCATCGTATTAGCACTATTTCCCGCAAAAACGTCCAGTTGCTGGCGTACGCAGGCTACATTTATATCATTCTATTGCCTCCAGCGGGAGTCTATCAAGATGGGCCAGGAAGAGAATGAAACAAAAACGGAGTACATGTTGTCAACAAGTGGCGACATGTGGTATATTAGATCCCAGATTACGGCCGATAGCTATGCTCCCGCTGTTGTCAGTTGATTTGTATATCTTGTCTGCGACATTGCCAGCAAAAGTGATGTCCGTCTGTAATGTTACTACATGTTACTCATTCTCCCCGTGCTTCTGAAATACGCAAAATCATTTACACTGTTACGCATCGATGCTGCAGCCTTGAAAGTATGCGAGAGAAAAGTTCTCACGAGGTGGTGATAATTTTCTCAATCGATCCGGTAATGAACTATATGTTATGCACCCCATTAAAATCCAGTGTTAACTTTCCTTATAGGAAACCAACCCAAGTCCACAAAAAAACATGACATTGCAGCTGTCTTTATCCGTCAGAAACCTTTGTCTTTTTATGACAAGAGCAGAAACATGATGGGAAAGATATGTTCTCCTTCTCAGATCAACAGCCGCTGCAGATTTCATTTTCCGAAAGATTTTGGCACGCATACCAAAAGGACAATGGCCCTTCAGAATCGCTATTGTGCGCTGCGGCTTAAGAATTGAAGTGAGTCCGTTCCTTATCCAACGTATCCAATAAGCCTCTCAATTTTGTTCATATCCTACTGCTTCCAAAGAGATTAAGCAGCACTGTAAAAGGAGTAGCTAAATAGTTCTGCCCTGTAACCTGTCGAAGAAAATGAGCGCCGAACGCAACCCTGGTCATCTCTTTAGGAATGCAATTTCCAACGATTTTCCAATGTTCCGGAACCCATAAAACATTTGAATTTCCCTGTGAATTTCTCGGCATTTATTGGCAAGGGCGGACGTTGAGGCTTAATCACAGTCTGATTGTCCGGGTAACTCAAGAGATTTTCAATGAAAATCCCACCGCACAACACCCACCGTTTCACAGAACGTGACTGGAATCCCGTTCAGCTGTGGATATAAGAGGGCAGCTTGCTATAAAGCCGAAGGATATTTATAATTTCAGAAAACACGGGACCGTAATCAATGTTTCAGCAAATCAACTAGTCGAACATCAATTGACAGCCTAGTGTGTTAGCAATGAATCGTTCTCGGATGTTGTGGAAGACCAAGAAGCTATCGCCATCACATGACTTTCAAGCGAAATAACCAGCTGGTCGATACAGTTTCGAAAGTAGTCTTTGTGAGGTGTATTCTCAACCCTTGGACATGTATGCCCAATTGCAAGGAGCCTCTTCAATCGCTATTAGATTCCTTAGATGAACTCTTGTCAAGTTTTACGCAATTTTGTTCTGCTTATATACGTTGATAGCCGTAATCTAGTAGCCTATTGGACAAGAGCTTTGTATTCAAAAGCCAAATAATACATTGGAACAAAAAGATATTTCTTTCGGTGACTTCCTCTCAGCAGCTTACTGACAAAAACTCTCAGAGTAAGTGAAATTTACTTATTTACTTAATTGGCCATAGCAACCCGATTATGGGATTTCGGCCTGCCGCAACACATCCTTCTAGGCTCCTCTGCTTCTTGCGCTCCTACGCCAGTTGATCACACCAATCGATGACAGGGCTTCCTCGATTTGGTCCTTCCAACGGATACAACGTCGTTCTCTTCGCCGACTTCCGCAGATCCCCGCATCAAATACCCGTCTCGCTGGAGCATCCTCCTCCATTCGAACGACATGGCCGAGCCAGCGCAGCCCCTGGATATTAATATGCAACGTCTATGTCGTTGAGAGCTCATACAACTCACTGTTGGATCAGATGCGGAAATCATCGCCAACTCGTACTGGACCGAAAATCTTACGCAATACTTTTCTCTCTAACACTCTCAAGGCTGCTGCATCAGTGCTTATTAGTGGCCCTCCTGGATGGCATTCTAGTACCTGCTAGATGTGAACTAATTCGTGTAGCGAAGTCCAATACCCTGGACGTTTAATTTGGGTTGTGCATAGGGCTTGGAACCCACCACGTAAAAATTGCTTCCAATGAAAACCAGAACACAGAGTAAATGAAATTACCATGAAAATTTTCTAAGTTCTGACATTTGGAATCGACATTAAACTGTGGGTATTGCTACATACGGATAATATAAATCTACAGGACATAGGCGGTGTGAGAAGCTAGGTTTTAACCTTGACTAAAGCGTTGTAATGTTTATTTAAGTATTTAAGTTATTTTCAGAGAGATTATGAGAGCTTTGTCTAGCCTAAGAGTATTAATTGAAGTCACCGTAGTCTAGCTGGTAGTGTGTTGGCTTATTAGACATGAGACCTCGATTCAAATCCTAGGTCAGACATCTCGAACAAAACGAAATATGAAGAAAATATTTCTTCGGCGACTTCCTTTTTGCTCAAAAACCTGTCCTTTAGAATTGGATTTAAACTGTAGGTCCGGCCACTCATGTATAAAATTAACACAGAAAATATAAGTGATTTGAGAAGCTAGGTCGTAATCCTAACTAAAGGGTTGTAAGGACTAATTACGAATGTAAAGGGTCCACCAAATAACATTTTTTTTTTGAAAATGCTTTAAAAAAAAACTACTGAATATTTTCTCAAATTTCTTTTTTTATTTGAAAGTACAATCGTTCCGGTTAATAATGGAAAATAATTTCATTCAAATGGCTGCCTCGGATCGCCATGCAGTAGCCTACACCATAAAATGCCGATTTTGGCAAAAAAAATCATCTTTTCAGATGAGGCTCATTTTGATCTTGGCGGGTATGTAAGCAAGCAAAATTGTCGCATTTGGGGCACAGAAAATCCGCACGCATACATTAAAAAGCCGACGCACCCAAAACGAGTCACTGTTTGGTGCGGATTTTGGTCCAGAGGCATAATTGGACCATTTTTTTCGAAAATGAGCAAGGAGTGGCCGTTACAGTCAATGGCGATCGTTATCGGGCCATGTTGAACGAATTTTTGTTCACAAAAATTGAAGAGGAGGATATTGGCAACATTTGGTTTCAACAGGACGGCGCTACGTGCCACAGAGCCGAAGCTACACTCGATGTTTTGCGCCCTGTTTTTGCAGATCGCATTATCAGCCGCAGAGCTGATGTCGTTTGGCCATCTCGGAGCTGCAATTTGACACCGTCGGACTATTATTTGTGGTGTGCCGTCAAAGATAAGTGTTACGCCGACAAACCAGAGACAATTGACGCTTTAAAGGACAATATTCGTGAAGCCATTGGTGAAATACAGTTGCACACAATCGTGTAGGCTACTGCATGGCCAGCCGAGGCAGCCATTTGAATGAAATTATTTTCCATTATTAACCGGAAGGATTGTACTTTCAAATAAAAAAAGAAATTTGAGAAAATATTCAGTATTTTTTTTTTTAAAGCATTTTCAAAAAAAATGTTATTTGGCGCACCCTTTAATGAAGCCAAAGCGCGAATATAACTACAGATCTGTGTAATAAGGGTTCTGACTAGTGCTGAAACACAATGTATCCAAAATTCCTATCTAATTTTGGCATTCAAAGTTTTATACCTTATTCAGCGGATTCCTCCTTTGAAAATGAGAACATAAAACAGGCATACGAAGCTCAAGTCTGCCTGAGCACAAATAAATGTTCATCAGAAGTGATTCATGGATTAACAAAGAACAACATTTTAAGAATCCCTGCTTATTCATTAAATACCTCGAATTATTTTTGCTTCCCCCTTCAATTTATTTGTATTTTCTGCATCATAATTTAAGCTTTTGTTTCTATCAGCTGGGTAATGTGTTGGTAATAAACGTTGGTAATAAATGCGGTAATTATTGTACTTCATTTTTCGCTTCATTGTTTTTTTTTCAATTTTTTATTTTTTTTAATCACATTTTAGGAAATGCCAAAACAATGATGAGTTTTTGCACCTCAGCATAGAAAAATTAGAAGAAGAAGAAGAAGCAAAAAAACACAAATTAATCAATCATTTTGCATATTAGTTTTGTTTAGTTTCGTTCGAAGCGATAATTTTTTTTAATTTTTTTCCAAAACACGTTCAGCATAATGTAGTTGAAGTGTGTAACGAAAAAGTAAATGTTGTTAATGAGAACGTATTGTTAACAAAAAAAAAAACAAAAAAAACAAAAAAATGAAGGTAAAACCGTCTGTAAATGTATGTTAAATGGCTAATTATTTAAAGTAATGAAATGCTCCATTTCATGCCAAAAGTAATTTATAAAAATAATGGTTAAGAACGGTTAAGTAATGGTTTGGTATGGTAAAGAGTGGTAAAAACTTTTAAAACATATTTTAGCAATTGAAACATATAATTAACAGAGTGTGTGTTTTAGAAGAATCTAAAAACAATTATAATTTTTAAACATTTAAATGAAGACTACACTTGAGAGCAATCGCAGTTGTGGTCATGTTATCAATGCTCTTACATACATACATAATTGGTCATTACAACCCTTCAGTCAGGATTACAACCTAGCTTCTCAGTGTATCCTCTTATGAAAATATAAATAAAATGTCAGGGAAGAATAGCGTATGACTCTGACGATAACAACGGCAGTGATAGCACCATCGCAATTAAGCGCACACATTCCGCGAACTTCAAATACATACATGCATAATTGGTCATTACAACCCTTCAATCAGGATTACAACTTAGCTTCTCACGCCGCTTATGTTGTGTGTGTTAATTTTATACATGAGTGGCGGCAGCTACAGTTTAAAGTCGACTCCGAACGACAGATTTGTTAGAAAGTTTTAATGGCAATTTTTTATTTACTCTCAGAGTTTTTGCCAGAAATCTGCTGAGAAGAAGTCACAAATGAAACATTTTGTCATATTTTGTTTTACTGGAGATTGTTAACCTGGGGTTTGAACCGTAGGCTTACGTCCAATAAGCCAACACACTATCTACGACACAACGGCGACTTTAATACTTCCAATACTTTCTTGAAATTCTTTTCTTTTTGTAAACAACGTTGGCACATGACTGTTAAGCTCCTAACAACTGCATCTTCCTGTTTGCTTGACGAAGCGCATTTTTGGCTCAATGCGTATATCAGCATACAGAACTACCGAATTTGGTATGAGGACCAGCCATGGGTAGTTCATGATCTGTCAATGGTTTCTGAGACGTACACAGTTTTTCACGGTCTGTAGATTAGAAGCATCAGTGGAACGTACTTTTACAAGATCGAAAAAAGTCGCAACGTTACTGTTAATGAAGACAAACGTCATGCGATGATTACTGATTACTTTTCTCCCAAATTGGAAGATTCCGTTTTTTAAGTCGATTTTCCTGTGAAGCTCGTAAGGCTGTAAGAATGACATTGAGCAACTTATGCAGTTCCATTCGAACCTTTTGATACCATGAGAGATTTCAGAAAAGGCGATCCCTTACCATGCAAATTTACAACTTCGTCATGGAAAGTGGCTTGCGGAAGACGAGAGTGCATCGCAATGACACTATTTTTCACTAAAGTGTCCCATTGCTTGCGTAAGCAGACGACATTGACGTCAAAGGGGATACCAAGCGAGATGTTACTATTGCCTTTAGCGGGAGTCTATCAAGATAGGTCTGAAAGTGAACGAAAGCAAAATGGAGTATGTGTTGTCAATAAGTGGGAAAAGGCGGTGTATTAGACCGCCGGTTTTCGGCCGATAATTATGCTGTCGATTTTGTCATGGAATTTGTTTTTCTTAAATCTACCATTACAAGTAAAAATGCGCTCAGTCTGGAGATCAAGCGAAGGATCACTGTCACAAGCGGGTGTTACTATGGTCTCATTACGCAATTGTGTATCAGAGAAATCTCTCGTACAAAAAAGCATGTACGCTGTTACGCACAGCGTTATGCAGTCAGGAGGATGTTCTAGAGAAAAGTCTTACCTAAAGTCTTCGGTTCTATGCGTGTTTACGATGTCGTTCGGATGAAAGTGGATGTACCGACGAGATAAATATTCAATGTGCGGAGCAAAAATCCGCGTAGACGGTGAACTTGTTTGTGTTGGAAGGACCAAATCAATGAAGCCTCGTCATTGATTAGTATAGCCAACTGGCGTCATAGGAACAGAGACGCGTGGAAGAATGTGTTATGGCAGGCCGAAATCTGATAAACGGGTTGTAATGGCCAAAATTAAGAAAGTAAGTGAAATAAAAAACTGAATTTGGTTGGCATATGTTCCACAAACTACATGATACCATGAATCTGCGGAGAGGTCAGTTTGGAAAGTAATTAATTTCACATTTTGAGGCAGTACATTGGTCTCCAAGGTCATGAAGTTTGATTGATTAGACCATATTTTGTGTGAGTACATGAAGTTGCCGCAGGTGTTTTGGCTTATTAGACGTGAGGCCAAATCCCAGCTCAGACATCTCCAACAAAACGAAGTACAAACATTTCTTCGGCGACTGCCACTCAGTTGATTTCTGGCAAATACTCTGAGAGTCAATAAAATTGTCATGAAAAGTTTCTCAAAAAAAAAACAATCTGTCGTTCTGTCGACTTTAAACTGTAAGTTCCGACACTCATGTATAAAATTAACACACAGAGCATATGTGGTAGGTTGTAGTCCTGACTGAAGGGATGTATCGACCAGTTATGTATGTATGTATGTCGATAGCAAAACTACATGGAATTGGTTTGTAATCAAATCAACTGTTTTTTAGGGGCCACAGTTTCCTGTTTGGATTTAAAGAAAGAGTCTCACCAAAACCGGTTTGAGCATAATGTGAAGATACTGCCGATCATGATAAGAGATGCTCTGTATCATGTAAGGCTTAGTAATGCCACACATGCAAACTTCACTCATTTATAATATTATTACACACAGCATATGTGGTGTAAGAAGCTGAATTGTAATCCTGGCTGAAGGATTGTAACGACCAGATATGTATGCATGTATGTACATCAAGTCTTTCATGTACACAATTCCATAATGACAGTCTTTGTCGGTTTGACGACAATTTGGCCAGCTTTGTAGGGATATGTAAAGCCAGTAGTGTTCAGCAACAAGTTGACTAAATTTCTAATTATGGAGGACTACTTTGCAACTGGCATTGTTGAGATACCAACCAAAGTACTAGAATAAGCAAGTCAAAATTGTTACTCCCGAATGGATCATCTGCGGCAAAGCATAAAACTAAAAAATTACTTTTTATTATAATTGTTGAGTATGAGCATGCAGACCATGGGATTTATAAAAAAAATTATTTTTATTTTTACGGTTCAATAAATTAAACCATAATAAACATGGCGAAGCACAACGGGTTGTGTCTAATAATAAATAATAATAAAAAATGAGTTTCCTATTGACCAATAAATAATTTAATTGATAAACAAAATATCATTGTCATTTGACTATTTGTTTCAAGTATTTCTTCATATAAAAACTATTTTTTTTTACTTTTTTTTTTTAATTTTTTATTTCAAATTCAAAACGTACTACTGAAACCAACGCACACGAGTTCGACCGGTTATTGACAATAGAATCAAATAAAAAAAAACAACAAAAACTTAAATTAAATTTTATTATACAAAAACATTAACTATTTATGGTATAATTTTAAATTTATTTTCAAAAATTATTAAAAAATTTATAGAAAACAACACATAAAAAATCTGTCATTAAACATGCGTATACGAGTGCTGTACCCCTTAGAAGCATTGAATAGCCAATCGAAATTAAATAAAAATAAACAAAATAACATAAAATAATTTTATAATTATTTAAACCTTTTTGAAAAAAAAATAAAAAATACATCTCGAAAGTGCCATCATTACCAATAGCTACGCAAATAACTAAAAAAAAACAACAACAATCATATGCGTTAGAAGAAAATAAAATTAAAAAAAAAACTAAAACCAGTATTTTAACATTAAAAAAACAGCCACTAAAAACAAATACGAAAATAATTAAAATTTTTTTTCTTTTTAGTTTTTATTTACGTAGAGATGCGAACAATAAAATACGCATAGAATTTGAAGATTTTTGTATCAAACTACGCTACAATGCGACACAAGAAATAATGATCCACTAATTGTTCTCCGATATTATCGTGGTGTATGTTTATAATGATCATTATCATGGCAATTAATATATGCCAACAATAACAACTAAAACGAGATCATCATTAGTTGTAGCCACAGCCACAGCCACAGCAACGGCTACATCATGATCGGGCAGATTTTAATTGGTTGTAAAAATAATGAAAAAAATTCGAAAAAAAACTTGTAAAAAATACTACTTGTTGGTGTTTGCAATGCCCTACAGCAGCGATAAACATTGTAGGCTTATCGCAAGGGTTTGTAACGCTTAAATAAATACAGAATTATATTGTGCCCAATACACGAAATCGTATACGCTACTGCACAATGAACTTCTCTTCTTTTACTTGAACATCTTAGAAAACTCATTTCTCTCTCTTACAGATACAGAAGTGTCTCCTAGTGCCATGCTTTTGAATCTGAAAGTCTTGAAATTTTTTAATAGTAGGCCACCAAAACTCTCTTGATCCATATGACAACCTCGCCTAAAGTTGTACTCTGTACTTAAACCATCGTTATGGATTCAGTTTTGATATCCAAACTGTGTTTTGCTTTTACTTCTCGCCAATGTCTAACGAAGCACGTCCAGAATCTTAAATGCTCTACGAATAGTATTCAACTAGGCAATGAATTAACTTTCAACACTTGGATTAGGTGGTCGCTAATAATACGGACTTAAATAGGCAATGAATTAACTTTTCACTCTTGAATTATAATCATCTGAATGGTTGTTTTGACACCGCTATCTCAAGCAGAGACTACTAGAATGAGCAGGCAGATTCTTTATCAAATTATCGGGAAATATATACCGAACTCGTGAAACTAGATGGAAAAAGGGGTTTCAGCGTGAGGACTAGGATATCAGATACTTGTATTGGCTTCCGCGTCACTGTCAATCCAACCTCGGTAAGCAAGGTTGCCATAAAATCCCTTCTGGACGTCATAAACACGTCCAAACTTATCTCTAATTGTCGCCTATCTTACTTATTTAGTTGGTCATTACAACCCTTTAGTTAGGACTATAACCTAGCCACTCATGCCACACACGTTGTGTGTTTATATTTATCCACGAGTGGCAGGACCTTTAGTTTAACGCCAACTCCGGATGATAGAATTGATAAATTTGTCAAAGTTTTTGCCAAAAGAAAAATTTTAATTTTAATATTTCGTTGTATTCTAGATTTCTGAGCTGGATTTTGAACTACAGGTTCCAACATACCACCTACTACGCTACTTCGACTACATATGTCGCCTATTCCTCCGGAAAGCAAATTTTTCTAAAGTTCCCATCGTTTGGTCCCTGGGTATATTGCGATATTTCTCATATGATCCGTTGAGACTGAAAAATAAAGATATGCACTCTGTGGCTAAGGCATCCAAGGTAGAAGAAGTTAACTGAACTGGCCGAATCCTAATTCATGAAGAATTTCCATCCGTTCATCGGAGAAGGATGAATAAGCCTTGTTTCATTTAATGTACACTGCCTCAACTCATTCAATTTTCTTATGAAATAATATAAAGTGAGATTGAAAAACACTGCGGACGAGCATTTCTAACCGCATATGTCGGTGGATAGGAAGAATAGTCTCATGAATATTATTGGCGTGCCATAGATATGAGAAATTAGTAACGAAATTAAAAGGGACTGTGTAGTCGGATTAAATCTATTGAAAGAGGTTCGTTTTTTTTAAATATCTTTGCTAAAGATATTCATACCAGGACTATGATTATATGTATTCGTGTCTTGATATGGCAAACAAGGTCTTTAAAGGAATGAATTCGATCTTATAATTGTCTTAATATTATTAATTTTATTTGAAACACAATGAATATGTATGTTTCATTTGATTAGAGCTTTGGTCGCCTTAATCAAAAATGCTAAGTCCACATACAATTTATGTATATGTTGTACTGCCCTCAACCTATATATGTATCTTTGTAATGTCTTCCCCAATTCTGGTGCACCGGCAAATATCAGGTTGCTGTTCATCTTCAATAAGGGCAGCTTCCCACCTCTTACTTCGTAAACACCCATGTGTCAGTAAAATTGCCATATAAACTGCCAGATCAATTGTCAGATAAATTGTCAGATAAGTTGTGAGAAAAATTGTGAAAAAATTGGCTGAAAAATTCGCAGGTAAGTTGTCAGATTAATTGTCAAATAACTGGTCAGAAAAATTTTTAAGACAAATTGACAGATTAATTGTCAGATAACATATCATAAATATTGGATAATGTTAGATAAATTGTCAGATAAGTTGTCAACAAATTTTCAGAAAATTTCCAAATAAATTATAAGACAGATTGTCAGAGAAATTATCGGAAAAATTGTGACATAAATTGCCAGATAAATTGTCAGGAAAAATGTCCGAAAATTTGTTAGAACAAATTTTTTTCTGCGTTATTTTTGGTGGCGTTATATTTGACGGAGCTATATTTGGTAGCGTTATTTTTAGTGTCGTTATTATTTGGCGTCGCCGATGATGAAGGCTGAACCTTTCAATGGAATAGGAAGAAGGGTATGGAGAAAGGAAACATAATGATGAGACGGACACTCTTAGCAAGTGCAATGGGTTTGAGTGGGTAATTACAATGAGAAGTGATTTGAGTTATGCACAAGAATCGAAGCACAGGAATCGTAGACTCATAGAACAGTAGTTTTAGAATATGGATCAATTCATTCCAAAATGAAGTCTCCGTAATGAGAAGGAAGCACCTATGTAAGATATATTACAGTAAAGCATAAGGTGACGACATTACAATAAATCGTACATATGGTCATTGTACCACTGCACAAGAATTCTGTTGCATTCTGTTTTCTTTACCTCCATTTTCTTACAAAATATATCGATGCACTGAAAACGTCAATTAGTTTTCTCACGAATCGATGTCGTAAAAATATCGATGTTTCTTTTAATGTGCATCACTTGGTTTTCTTTTATATTTTCTTAACTCTTTCAGATTTCTGAAGGGATTTTCTAAAGGGATCAACCACCTGGATACTACATTCAGTCAAAACACAGCTTCGCTTTTGAAGATAATTATGCAGTAAGAAAATGTATCTTCCGTTAACAGACGACGCTGTAATAGGTTACCTCGTATAGTTTTATGAGAGGGTTTTGATGTAAAGTGTTCTAGGTGGTCGAATAACACAAAGCAAATTATTGCCATTGTCTGTCCGATATTTATTTATTTATTTTTTATTTATTTATTTGTTATTAGTCATAGCACAACAAGATAATAATCTTATAAATGAAAGTGCTATGGGAGTACATCAAAGAAAGAAATTAATAACAAGTCATTGATTATATATGTAATGAAATGTTTGAAATAATGTAGAAATAAAAATGAATAAGAACGTGTTAAAATCACGGGAAATAGCAACTGATACAAAAAAGGATAAAAAAATGAATATGTGTAAAAAATAAATTAGGAAAACTACAAAGAACAATATATACAAATATAAAGAAATATACAAACAAAGTAAAAATATATACATATACTAAGATACAATGAAATTTAAAGATAAATTAATTAAAAAAATGAAAAATTAAAAATAGTCATTAATAGAAATAGAGAGAAAAAAGTTCACAGCAAAAAAATCAAGATATGCTAAAAACTACTTAAACAGATTGTATAACTCCTTTTTGAACTTAACTGCATTGCCTATATTCTGAATATAATTAGGTAAAGTATTCCAAAGACTGATGGTGTATATAAAAAACTGGCGTTGTGACAAAAGAGTCCTATGTCTGTGTTGGATAATCTTCATACCGCGGTTTGATCTAGCAAAGGTAATGATATAGCTACAATACCATACCTATTCTCCTTACAACGTATCAGAGATCAGCAACGAATCGTTTTTTCGCTACTCATAAGTACTCATGAAATTTTGAATATAAGTGAGTCAACAATATTGAAATTTAACTCCTCTGATTCATTTATACTCAATACAACGTTAATTTATAAGTACAGGTTGCAATGAGTATGAGTACAACGTTGACATCAAACTCATAACATTCGAAATATGTTTGATTCATAAGCCTACTCATTTAGACTCATAACTTTAGAAAAATACTTATAATACTTATAAATGATTCGAGTGACTGGAATCATTCATCAAAATTTACAGTCTTAGTTGTTGTTGCATTTACAAAAAAAGTAAAACGACACATAAGCAAATAAGACAGAGCAGCAAGTAGATCAAAGACACGACCTTTTAGTGAGTATTTTAGTGTTCGTAAGCGAATCATACTTATTCTGTAATTCTTGTAAACGTTGAGTCATGGAGAGTCGAAGTCAACAACATCATACGTGTTGTTAAGTATGAATATGATGAGTACTTTAAACTTTTAATATAAATCGTATGACTGTGGTATTAAAACGAGTAAGAATGGCTATAAGTATCAGAAATTATTATTATGATTCGATTCTACTCATCTTATGGAATCACTCATTGCTGATCTCTGGCACGTATCAAATGAAATGTTATTCCATTAGGTTTTGGGTTGACTAAAAAAACAAAAAGATTCCATTCAATTACAAACTGTAATATTTCGTATGAGCACGCGCATTAGAGTGAATAGGCTCCACATTATAGAAAAACAAATAAAATATTCGTCATGCCACTAGAAAAGACAACGTGTCTTAATACATATACAAGATCACTTTTGTATGTGTGTGTGCAAGTGTGCGTATTTGTGTTTAAGAGGCTGCGTCATTGTCGACAATTGATTTTCATTTGCGATCAGTTTTTAATTCTCTCGTTGAATTAAATTCATTTTAAAGAATGAGATGTACGTACATAGATGTACGACTACTGTATCTATGTGGTGGTGTATTTTACATTACTTTTTTTATTTTTTATTTATATTCTTATTGTTGTAAAAAAATTAATTATTGTTGTTGTTGTTGTTGTGTATGTTATCTATCTATTGTGGCCGTTTTTTTTTGTATTCAATTCTCCAACTTCCAATCTAATTTCATTGAGTAATCGTAAGCACCACCCACTTGTTTCTATTAGTTGTATGAGCAATAATAACAACAGCAACAACAACAACATCTAATATTTAAATAATAATTTTAATTTCTGATAAGTAATATTATTGTTGGTTGTTGTTGTTGTTTCTATCAGTGTTACTGCGTAATGGTGTCCATAACAATATGAATCTCTAATAAATTTTGTTTTTATTTCTTTCGTTGTATTTTTTAATCTGTAGTGTGTGAGTATGTTTAAAATTTCTTTGTATTTGTTTTTACTAAAGAAACATACAATTTTACTTAAAATTTCTTTTTGAAAGATTTTTTAATTTCTTTTTATTTTTCTTCGTTTGTCTGGATTTGGTCTATAGCGCCTGATTTACCGGAACCTAATCTACCAGACATCAATTGATCACATGTATGTGGACACGTGTTTTTTTGATAATTTTTTTCCTCTTTTTTTTGTAACAAATTCTTAACGGATGTGGAAAAAGTTCAAAAAAGTCATCGTTGACACTTTTTTGTTTATGCTGGTGATAAATTGTTTTGTTTGGTTTTTGTTGCACAGTGTTTAATAAATGAAATTAATTAGTTATTAAAACAAGGTGCCATACTGAGTATATTTTTTGTAAAAATTTCGTATTATTCGGACGATTTTGGAACTTTTTAAAAGTCAAAGTTTTATAAAAGTAAAATGCAAGCAAAGGTAGCTAGAAAACACAAAAATAAGGTGATTTTTTTAAGGCTTCAGAACTAGAAATGACAATACAAGCCTAAATTTTATTAGAATGAAATTTTTTTATTATAATTCGGACATCAAGTCATTTCCTGCTCCGCGGCCACGAAGTACATTTTTTATAACTTGTTCCAACTAATGGCATTTATGGTGACTTGAATATGGGCTTTCAATACTTCAAAAGTTACTGGTAATTGGTTACTGGTAACTGGTAACTGGTAACTGGTAACTGGTTACTGGTTAATGGTTACTGGTTACTGGTTAATGGTAACTGGTTACTGGTAACTGGTTAATGGTTACTGGTTACAAGTTAATGGTAACTGGTTACTGCTAACTGGTTAATGGTAACTGGTTACTGGTAACTGGTTAATGGTAACTGGTAACTGGCAGCTGGCTACTGGTAATTGTAAACATAAACTAACGACTCATTAAGGGGTCAAGCGAACAGAAGCACTTCTTGAAAGAAAATTGGCCCCAAATAGATTTTGCAAGAAAACAATTGTCAAGCGCATTACATTATGCTGTCTTATTGAAACCAAATGTCGTTAATGTTTATTTGATTAATTTTTAGAAGCAGCATTGCTTAAAAGTCAACACCATTCACCATAATAGAAACTTATTTGCTCATTCCTCATTTAAAAAAGACTCATGATGTTAACACTCATCAAATTGTTAATTTTAACGTATGTAATGATGATTCGAGTCGGCGATGATTGCCGCATTCGATCCAGCAATGAGCTGTGTGATCTCCTCCACGACGTAGACGTTGTGCAGCTTATTAATATTCAGCGACTGCGCTGGCTCTGGCATGTCGTTCGAACGGATGAGGATGTTCCAGCGACACGGGTATTTAACAAAATACAAAAAGTATTTCTTCGGCGACTTCCTCTCAGCAGATTTCTGGCAAAAACTCTGAGAGTAAATAAAATTGCTATGAAAAGTTTCTAAAAAAAACTGTCGTTCGGAGTCGATTTTAAACTGTAGGTCCCGCCACTCATGTATAAAATTAACACACACAACATAAGTGGTGCGAGAAACTAGGTCGTAATCCTGACTGAAGGGTTGTAATGACCAATTATGTATGTATATACATAATATATATATATATGTGAGTTGCGGAAATAGGCGAAGAGGACGAACTTGTTTGCGTTGAAAGGACCAAGTCAAGGAAGCCCTATCATCAATTGGTGTGACCAACAGACCAAGGCGTGCAAGAAGCAGAGGTGCCTAGTAGGATGTGCTAAAGCAGGCCATAATTCTATAATCGGGTTGTTATTGGCCGATTAAGAAGAAGAAGAATGGTGCGAAGAAGATTGCTTCTCCCCAAGTTTGGCAATATTGCTTACTGCCTTAGCCATAAGGTTTACTTACCTAACTAGTCATTACAGCCCTATTGTCTGAATTATAACCTACTTCCTCACACCAGCCATGTTGTGTGTATTAATTTTATCCATGAGTGACGAGACTTATAGTTTAATAAACGACAGGTTTGAGAAACTTTTCAGAGCAAAGTTTCTCAGAGTTTTTGACACAGGACTGTTGAAAGGAAGTCGCCGAAAAAATCTTCAAGATGTCTAGCCTGGGATTTGAAACACGGCCTCACGTCTAATAAGGCAACAACACTACATACTAGATTATGGCGAGAAGAGTATACCATATAAGGCTATGAACACAATAAACGCAACGCAGTAAAACTAGCAATTTTGCTTTATAGAAATCACTTCCATATACTTCCATGCATTCTATTTTTGAAAGTGTGCTGTATTTGCTGCATTGGTCCATTGATAATGATACAAGTAGTTGCACTCCTTTCCTATTTGTGTTGGAATCATTGAATTTTTCTGAGGAGTATCAACCCGTGAACAGCAATGAATCGTTTTTTCGCTATAAGTACTCATAAAATTTTGAATATAAATGAGTCAACAATATTGAAATTTAATAACTCTGACTCATTCATACTCACTACAACGTTGATTTATAAGTATAGGTTGCAATGAGTATGCGTATAACGTTGATATCAAACTCATACCATTCGAAATATGTTTGATTCATAAGTCTACTCATTTAGATTCATAACTTTAAAAAATACTCGAATCATTTATCAAAATTTATAGTCTAGAAAAAAGACACTTAAGCAAAAAAGACAGAGCAACAAGTAGAGCAAACACACAACCTTTTAGTGAGTATTTTAGTACTCATACGCGAATCATACTTATTTTGTGATTCTTCTAAATGTTGAGTCATGAAGAGTCGAAATCAACAACATCATACATGTTGTTAAGTATGAATAAGATGAGTACTTTTCAAACTTTGAATATGAGTAGAAGTTCCATGATATTAAAATAATTATGAATGCCTATTTGTATCAGAAATTACGAGTATGATTCGATTCTACTCATCTTTTTGAATACTCACTGATCACTGATCTCTGATACATACATCGTAGTCTAGTATTAGCCATTGTTGTATATGTTATTCCATTAGGTTTTGGGTTGACTAAAAACAAAAAGTTTAGATTCTATTACAAACTGTAATATTTCGTATGAGCACGCGCATTAGAGTGAATAGGCTTATAGAAAAACAAATGAAATATTCGTAATGGCATTAGAAAAGACAACGTGTCTTAATATGTATACAAGATCACTTTTGTATACTCATTGCTGATCTCTCTTATCAACTACGGCTCACATCAATGGATTGCAGAAGTTTATGAGGATTTCTAACGAATACAAAATGATTAAAACGTAATTTAACTTCAACCTTTGATACAACTTTACGCTCTTTTAATTTAAGCAAAGGATTTTGTAATATTCGCTAGGCCCCTGATTTGGGTTTTGGTACTTAAAGGGAAAAATATTTCGAAGCAAACTATTTATACAGAATATAAGAACGATCGAAACCACTGTGTCATAATAGAACTCATTGAGTAATTATTTCCAAAAAAAAAACAAGCAAAACAACACAAATCGTAGTTTTAAAGATAATTTTGATTAAGATGAGCCCGTAAACATGAGTACATGAGAGACAATACTTTTTTTTCTTTTTGTCACAAAAAAACTAAAAATTTGATAAAAAAAAAGTGAGGAAAAACACACTGAACTGATTGGCTCATTGGCTCATGTGGTATATTCATGTCAATTTGGTGATGTTCTTTCCATGTTCACATTATTGTAACAGCATCTCTATCAAAACTTTGGCTGAAGTGTAGGTGTCGTCTGCCAGTATGTTTTATAAGTGCTTCGAAGTGAGTGCCATTGACAAATGGTTCCCCCATAATGAATGTCTTCTTTTTATTTCTGTGCATTACACTTTCCGGTTCTTCATCTCCGTTCGTTGCTTTAATATCTTGTTTCTCATTATTCTTTTTGATTTTTATTTTCATTTTCTCTTTCACGTATCCACCATCAAAACAAAACGGTATTCTTAAGGTGTATTACTGTTAAAAACTTTTTCATGGTTTGGCTCTTATATTTTTTGTGGTTTTATTTGAATTTTCATGTTTTCATGTTTCTGTTATCGTAAATATAAACAATAAACATTGAGTTGGATAGGGTCTGTCAAGTTCGAATTTGTTTTTAAAAGCTATTAACATGTTTTTACTCGCTAATTGGTATTCACTCTAAAATTGTGTCATCAAGCCGAGACCGGAAGGGGAAAGTTAAAGTAAAAAATTTAAGACCATAGGCTCGATACAATGCACAAACATAGCAGAAATACGAGGACATATTCTATCCGATTCTTTTGTTGAAAATAACTTCGTCGTAAGCGTCATCAAAATTTTTACATTGTGTTTACAGCAATTGAATCTCTCTGCTACTACCAAACAGGAAATGAATAAAAGGATCAGATTCTTAAGCCACAGGTTATTAATTTTATGCTAAAATAATCACAATTTTGTGCCCAACACATTTTCAAATCATATGCCATCAGCTGTCATATCGTCCTATAATCAGCTGCAACATTCGCATCGTTTACTTAGCAAGAGAAACTTCCTTAATGCAAAGCAAAATCCAATACAAAAACCTGGAGATGCTTTTCATTTGCAGAAATTCTTTTCTTAATAGGGCGAGTGATAACGCTCTTGTCGACCGCAAAGAATTTGTTCTTTCAAATAATATTAGCAGCTTAAATATGTTACGAACATACATACATACATACATATATACATACATACATATATACATACATATGTAATTGGTCATTATAAACCTTTAGTCAGGATTACGACCTAGCTTCTCACTCATGTTGTGTGATGTTAATTTTTATACATGAATGGAGGGACTTACAGATTTGTGAGCAAGTTTTCATGGTAATTTTATTTACTCTCAGAGCTTTTGCCAGAAATCTGCTGAGAGGAAGTTACCGAAGAAATATTTTTCTTCGGTTTGAACCATAGTCTCACGTTTAATAAGCCAATACACTATCTAATAGACTACGACGAATTCAATATGTTATCAAGCAGTCTATTAATTGAAGATCTCCGCTGTATCCAGTCTTCATCGATCTTTGGCATTCTGTCTTACTAGGCTATATAGGATTCAAGGGCCTGTAGATTAGGTTTAGGTTAGGTTAGAGGACGTGTACTTGTCAATTAAGCCAAGTACAGTACCCGGAGGTCGAATTGACCCATTGTACAACGTCCTAGTTTCTCACACCACTTATGTTGTGTGTGTTAATTTTATACATGAGTGGTGGGACCTACAGTTTAAAGTCGACTCCGAACGACAGATTTTGAGATACATTTCATGGCAATTTTTTTACTCTCAGAGTTTTTGCCAGAAATCTACTGAGAGGAAGTCGCCGAAAAAATACTTTTTGTATTTTGTCTTTGATGACTGGCCTGTGGCTCGAACCCAGGATTTTGCGTCTAATAAGCCAACACACTACCTACTAGACTACGGCGACTTCAAGGGCCTGTAAATTGTTATATATTACTACTCAAAATTTCAGAGCAGAACACTTGTGTAGACTGCATGCAATCAGTTCTTCTCTTCTATATAGTTTTCGACAAAATTATTGCTACAGCATAGAATAGTCAAATGGTGTTCACAAAACATCGCGATTATACCGAACACATTCACCAGCTTACGACTACGACAAGGAAGTTATAAACAAAAACCCAAGAACGTGGTTATGAATTAACAACGCATTATCCCTTCACGATATGCGGTTAGATTTGGTTATCTCTACACCCTTCTGCTAGTAACCGTATGATCTTTTTCTGTTGTCTTGGAGGTAGCAATTATCATAAGTTATGACAGGTTCAAGCTGCTTATATGCACTTCAATATTTCTGCGCTGTGTAGTGAGACTGATATCAGACTCATACTGTTCCATTAGTCGTCCTTTCTTCCTCGGGCTATGATCACTTAGATTTTCTCTCTTATTCACATACTTCTCTGTCACGTTTCAGTTTTTCTCAGCTATATGTCCGCAATATCGCGGTCATTTGAACATAACATTTTCCGCGAACATAACATTGTCGAATATGAGACGGTACCAATGGATGCTTCAAATGCATTCCAGAAAAAGTCACTGGCTTAGTCTGGCGGCGTCGTTGGTCCATATTGGCCAGGCCATCAGTGTCAAAGGCGAGCCATACATGTCAATGATTACCAACATCTCTCAGCCTGAATTGGATAACGGTAGTCTAGAAGGTAGTGTTCCGTCGTTATTAGACGTGAGGCTACAGGTCAGATATGTCCAACAAAACGAAATATGAGAAGATATGTCATCGTCGACTTCCTCTCAGCAGATTTCTGGCAAAAGCTCTGAGAATAAATAAAATTGCCATGAAAAGTTTCTCAAAAAATCTGTCGTTCGGCTTCGACTGTAAACTGTAGGTCCCACCACTCATCTATAAAATTAACACACACAACATAAGTGGTGTAAAAAATATAGGTCGTAATCCTGATTGAAGGGTTGTAATGACCAATAACGTTACGTTGCGAATACTAACAGTGAGTGATTTCAACAGCACTTAGCTACGTGTCACACAGCTCGTATCGCATTGATTATTCTGGACGACCGAATTGAGCGCATGGTTATCTCACTTGGAGGTATTGTGAACTGGCCAGTGAAATTGTCTTATGGGGTTTATTTAAATCACAGCCGTATGCGAACAATTCACAAACCATAGAGGACTTCAAAGCCTACATAACTCATCAACATCAACATCGGAAAAATTCAGCTTTATTTATACTCCAGAATCGAGAAAATGGAATATTTCGGAAGCGCTACGTGCAGATAAGTCGTGGCGGACGTTTAAACGTTTGAATCTTTACGTAATGGCATCAATAGGGCTCTCAAACCAAAAAAAAAAAAGTTTGACGATATCTCACACATACACTGTATTTTATTTACACTTAAAAATAAGAAGCGATTAATAAAAGACCCTGTAGTCTCCGTAGTTTAGTAGGTATTGTTTTGGCTTATTAGAAGTGAGACCACAGTTCAAATCTCAAGTCCCACATCTCCAACAAAACGAAATATGAAAAAATAAAATTGCCATGAGAAATTTCTTAAACATCTATCGTTCGGAGTCATCTCCAAATTGCAGGCACCGCCACTCATGTATAAAATTAATACACACAACAAGGGTGGTGTGAGAAGATTGGTTGTAATCCTGACTTAAGGGTTTTAATGGCCAATTATGTATGTTTGTATGATTAATAAAAGACCCTGAGTAATGACACACAGCTTGAGAAGACATAAATTTTGTTTAGGTTTTCAGAAAGTCTAGTCGCCATGGTCTAGTAGGTAGTGTGTTGGCTTATTAGACGTAAAAACAGGGTTCGAGCCCCAGGCCAGAGAGCAAGACAAAATACAAAAAGTATTTCTTCGGCGACTTCCTCTCAGCAGATTTCTGGCAAAAACTCTGAGATTAAATAAAATTGCCATGAAAAGTTTCTCAAAAATCTGTCGTTCGGAGTCGACTTTAAACTGTAGGTCATGCATAAAATTAACGCACACAACATAAGTGGTGTGAGAAACTAGGTCGTAATCCTGACTGAAGGGTTATAATGACCAATTATTATGCGTATGTATGTTTCAGAAAGTAATGCCTTTATTTAGAAACTATTCAAGCCAGTAAGCAATTATAATCAATGGTTATGGCCCTTAACCTATCACGCATATTTCCCTACTCCTCTTAGGAAATTCAAAAATTTCACGCTTTATTAAACATTCTGATTTCAATTTCATTTCAATTTCAATTTTATTTATAATTTCCAACTTAAGCTCCCTGTATTTATAAATTTTTGGTCACACTTTATATGATTTGGAAATAAACATACACACAAATACTACACATACATGCACCATAACATTAATTGTAATATTTCCCAGAGAGTAGAGAGTAGCATAGTTTCTGAATAAATAGCAACTGAGAGGAGATGAGAAAGATGCTTACACATGCTAATAGTAAATGTGTGAGTTTATATGCCTGTGAGTATATGTGTTTATAAACGTTACTTTATTTTTTTGTTTGTATTTGAATTTGAATTTAATTTTTCAATTCAAAAGTAATAAAAATGTTTGTTGGTGTATTTTTAGCATTTGATTTCGTTAAATAAAATATGTTTTGTTTGTGCTTTCTATTTTCATAAAATTTACCTCGTGTACACACACGCATTTTATTTTTATATGTCATTTAAATATTATAGATCCAGTTGTTCAAAATATATTTCATTCGTTAAATTAATTCCTTGGAATTTTGTTTAGAAATACATTTTTAGGGGGAGGAAAATGAAACAAAAAAAAATCGTATTTTCTTTAAAAAAAAATGCATTTTTAGAGAATTTTTTAAAAAGTTTTAGATATACTTAGACGAAGCAATAGTAAAGAGATGCAAATATTGAGAGCTTTGAATAGGATTTCGTTATCGATTTTTGGTGTTATAGTATCTTTGTCATGGCTATGGTGACTTAAGTAACCGCATCGGTGAAACATTAAGATTTAAAGCTCATGTGAATCAGAGATCTGCAATGAATCGTTTTTTCGCTACTCATAAGCACTCATGAAATTTTGAATATACATAAGTTAGTCAACAATATTGAAATTTAACTATGTACTCTGATTCATTCGTACTCACTACAACGTCGAATTATAAGTACAGGTTGCAATGAGTATGCGTACAACATTGACATCAAACTCATACCATTCGAAATGTATTTGATTCATAAGCCTACTCATTCAGAATTTATAAATTTAGAAAAATACTTATAAATGATTCGAGTGACTCGAATCATTCATCAAAATTTACAGTCTTAGTTATTTTATTGTTGCACTTGCAAAAAAGGAAAAAAAACACAAGCAAAAAAGACAGAGCAGCAAGCAGAGCAAACACACAACTTTCTAGTGAGTATTTTAGTGTTCGTACGCGATTCGTACTTATTTTATGAGTCGTGTATATGTTGAGTTATGGAGAGTCGAAATTAACAACATCATACGCGTTAAGTATGAATACGATGAGTACTTCAAATTTTTAATATGAGTAGAGTTTCCATGATATTAAAATAAGTATGAATGCGTATAAGTGTCAGAAATTATGAGTATGATTCGTTTCTACTTATCTTTTTGAATACTCATTGCTGATATCTGATGTGGATAAGTTCTTCTGGCCAATCTGTTTAATATGATTGCACTCATTACACTTTCAAAATATTAATCTCTCTGCTACAACTCTTGCATCTTTCCGGATGTTAATATAACAAGGTCAGATCATAGTACAAATGCAACATTAACTTTACAGACACAAATTTAAGGATGCTTCAATATCGCATTACTACATTAACTAGACACACTTATGTCTTCAAAATAAAATGTATCAATTTGACTGCCAAAAAGACAAACTAAAAACACCTGCGGTTCATCTTTTATGCTTTTCCAATGCACTGGAAAAGGAAAAGTTACACTGACTAAGCTTGAACTCAGGCAGTCTAATTACATCCAAAGTATCAGCTGTATTAAGAGCAGTATTAACACGAGCAGTGAAGCTTTTGGTTACGTTGATAAAATAGCGAATTTTTAAATCAACTTTGAAGTCGGTTTTTTTTGTTTATTTTACGGTTGTGAAATTTGATTACAAACGTTTATAAACGTTGCGTTGGTTGATATAAATACTAAACATTTGGTGGGCATAACTGTCTCGAATTCAGAGCTTATGGACATAATTGCTCATTGCAAGTCTTTAGTCAGGACTACAATCTAGCTTCTCAAAGCACTCACGTTGTGAGTGTGTTTATTTTATCAATGAGTGGCGAGATCTACGATTTTTGCCAAAAGACTGCTGAGAGGAAGACACCAATAGAAATATTATTTTCATATGTATTTCTTTTTTTGAGCCAGGGATTGAAACGCGGTCTCTCGACTTAGAAGCCAACACACTTCGTACTAGACTACGACGACACATCAAAGTAGCATGCATTGGACTAAAATCCTCACGTTGAATTATGCATTAAATTCAGCAGTTAAAGTTTCTGTAGCCACCGTAGTCTGGTAGGTAAAGTGTTGGCTTATTGGACATGAGGCCACGTTGCGATCCCCAGGTCAGATATTTTCAAAAAAACAAAACGGCGACTACCTCTCAGCAGATTTCCGGAAAAAATTCTGAGCGTAAAATAAAATTACCATGAAATCTTCTCAAATATCTGTCGTTCAGAGTCGATTTTAAACTGTAGGTCCCCCACTCATTTATAACATTAGCAAACACAACATAAATGGTGTGCGAAGCTTGGTCGTAATACTGACTGTAGAATTATAATAATAAATGTATGTATGTATGTACGTACATATATTGAAGATTCTAACAAAAGCCGTAGGAACAGAGAGAACTGATATAAATTTGTGGATGCGCTTGGTTCTAATTTCAGGGCGTCTTTTAATTGATAACAGAAAGTCAAACTATGTCAAACTATGGTAAACATGTTTAATACTACACTACGAAGCATCAGTAATGAGTATTCAAAAAGATGAGTAGAATCGAATCATACTCATAATTTCTGATACCTATGTATACGTATTCATACTTATTTTAATATCATGGAACCTCTACTCATATTCAAAGTTTGAAGTACTCATCATATTCATACTTAACAACGCGTATGATGTTATTAATTTCGACTCTCCATAACTCAACATATAAAGAATCACAAAATAAGTATGATTCGCATACAAACACTAAAATACTCACTAGAAGGTTGTGTGTTTGCTCTGCTTGCTGCTCTGTCTTTTTTGCTTATGTGTCTTTTTTCTAAGACTATAAATTTTGATAAATGATTCGAGTATTTTTTAAAGCCATGAATCTAAAGGAGTATACTTATGAATCGAACATATTTCGAATGGTATGAGTTTGATGTCAATGTTGTACGCATACTCATTACAACCTGTACTTATAAATCAACGTTGTAGTGAGTACGAATGAATCAGAGTACATAGTTAAATTTCAATATTTTTCACACACATATATTAAAAAGTTCGTAAGTACTTATGAGTAGCGAAAAAACTATTCAGTGCTGTTCACTGGTATGTATAGCTTTGTATTCTCTTAACTCTTAACTCAGATACAAATGTTTTCAAATATTTAAAACAAAACCATAAATTAGTGTGTATTACAACTACAACACAAATTTAATTATGATTTGAATTGCGACACCTAAACAGAAATAATATTTTATTTTTAAGTAAAACAAAAAAAACATACCAATAAATATCTCTTTTAAACACAAAAGATGAAAATGTTGTATGCGGCTGAGAGTATGTATTTGAGTGAGTATCGTACTATGGGCATGCAGAAGAGAAAAAACAGAAACAATAAGAAACAACAGACAATAAAAATTATTTTCCAAATTTTTTTTTTTAATTTTTATAATTTTTTTCAATTTTTTTTTTAATATTTTTTCTGATTTCGTTATTCGTGTTGTACTAATTAACATTTTTCTAAAGAAAACAAGAAATAATTTTTTTTACTAAAAAAAAAGAGAGCAAGAAACATCCACAACAATAACAACAACAATGGCAATACATAATAAAAATATATTGTAGTGTTACTAAAATAAAGCACTCGTACTAAAACTAAATACGTATGAATGTATGCATGTGGCGGATATAATGGAAGCATAAAATATTGTCTACCTCTACAGAAATCTATAAAAATAATCATAATAATAGCAACAACAACAGCAACAACAACACGAAATAAAACAATTTATTACGTTTTAATAATAAAAAAAAATCTTCAAAAAAAATATTCAAATAATAAATATATTTTGTTTATTGTTGTTGTTGTAGTTATTTTTGTTAATTTATCGTACTAAAATCATATTGAAATACTGTGAACAAAACTACAACACACACACTCATACACAGAGAAGAAACATTACTGTACGTTGTATTATTTATCATTTGTAAATTGTATACATACATACAATGTATGTGTAAGCACAAAAATCAAAATGTCTGATTAAGAGTGTATTAGTGTCTGTATCATTGTATAGGTTTAGTTTTTGAATTATGTTTGGGCGACAATTTAAAAAAAAATTTTTTGTTTGAAATGAAAGGAAAAAAACTGAAATAATTTTGAAATAATTTTTTTTTATAAATTTATTGTTGTTGTATCAAAAAACAAAATGTTTTAAATAATGGCGTTTGTAAACCTATGGACCTTGTTGCGAGAAAAATCTTGTGGCCTAGATTTTATAATAGCACTGCACCTAAAGCAGGGCTCTTTAGATTTTCATTAATTTATACGGCTCAATGAAATCAAAAAACAGTTGCACTTTGAGATGGCAATTGCGGCTGCTCAACAGCAAATAATGTTTGCAGCATATATGATGACACCGAAACAAGGGATCCCATTGGAAGTCATTTTTCGACTATAAAAATGAGATTTCACTCAGACTTAACTAACCATACATACATACATACATACACAACATACATAATTGGTCATTACAACCTTTTAGTCAGGATTGCGACCTAGTTTCTTACACCACTTATGTTGTGTGCGTAAATTTCTATACATGAGGGGCGGGACCTACAGTTTAAAGTCGACTCCGAACGACAGATTTTTGAGAAACTTTTCATGGCAATTTTATACTTACCCTCAGAGTTTTTGCCAAAAATCTGCTGAGGGGAAGTCGCCGAAGAAATATTTTTTTATATTTCGTTTCGTTGGAGATGCCTGACCTGGGGTTTGAACCTAGGCCTCACGTCTAATAAGCCAACACACTACCTATTAGACCTCGGCGACTAACCACAGACGTTTTAACAGAAGGTCATTAAGTATGGCAGTCAAGAGATAGCAACACGATACACAAAGTCTCACATGTTATAAATGTCGCACTGGAGTTTACTGCTTCCACGAACCAGCTTCTGACGTCCAAATAGAAGTCACGTTGTTGTAAATACTTAAACCTACACAAACGACACGATTGGCGGTCGCTTTGGTAAAGATTTCACCGAAGTAGTTAGCTGTCCTAACACCAATCTAGGATGCTTTAGACTAATCCCCTATTGCAATTGAACAAACACAAAAGCCCTGCATTAATCATGAACAGAAAGAATGCCATCAGGATGGTGTCAGCTTGACCTCGGACACAATTTTCTTCAGGGAAGTTGAATACATTGTATCATGGTATGTAAGCTCACTTAGCTATCTGGTGAGGTCTAATGTGTAAATACATATGTCGGTTATTGATGCAAGTAAAATGTGTTAGAACATGGGCGGAAACTTTACAAATTCACACCGTATGAGAATATGCCTTGCATGAGTGCATAATTGTCTAATAAGTCCTCTCTAAGTCCTCTCTAGTTTCGCATTAAACTGCACGTCTATACATCACAATCTCAATTACAATGCTAAGCTCCTATTGCTGTAATGTACGTAACTACAAAGGGAAAGTTTTACGATTAATAGAACTTCAGCCTACAGAATACTCCTCAAAACGACATCTTAATATTCATGGGTGACTTGAATGCTGAATGCTCGTATAGGGTGAAATCTTTATCTTGATCGTCTCAGAAAAAGCGAAGAATTTCTTCCGGACATTTTCGCAAAGTATGATTAGGTTAACAAGTGTTCATGCTTCTCGCACAAGTAACACCAACCAATCACTTGGACAACATTCGTTGCCATTATTTGTATTAGTCAGAGGTGATTAAAACTTTTGCAGGATGCAATATCATCAGATCTTATTAATCGCCGAAATTAAGCTCACTCTGAAGAAAATGCGATAAGCAAGACAAGGAGTCAAAGGAGAAAAAAACCCTACTAGACAAACAACATAACAGAACAACGGATATCAATCGTGCATAATGCATACGACGAGATTATCGAGTTTTCTAATTACGAGGTAAAAGCATAACTCACACTTTCTGAAAACTGGTCAAGGATAAGTGTGTAAGTTCAAGCGATGAGTACCTCAAACCCTTTAAAAAAAAACTTGTAGTATTGGTGTTACATCGCTGCAGTGGGCGATGCCGCCATCAGAAATGGGAATATGAAAACAGTTTTAGAAGCCATTAGACATCTCTCAGATAGAAAAAATTCATACAACTTACCCATAAAGGATACAAATGGAAATATTCAAACTATTCTTGGGGAAATGTTCGATCTATATTCGATGGTGAGAAAACCTGATCCAATTTAATGATAAAAACAGTAAAACAGCAGATATCGATAAACCTGAATTCTACAAAGCATGCCCAGAAGTTATTACAGATATTTCGCAGACCTTATGATGCAATTCGAGAATATGGCCCTGGAAAGCTTTAAAATAAAAATTCCGATAAATGGAACTTAACTAGCGAAACATTGCATTCATCGATTTGAGAAATCATTTGATAAGATAGATAGTCAAAACCTTTCTAAGGGGACACGGTTTGCTGTTTGGATTTGAAGAAAAGGAATCACCGAATCCGATTTAAGCGTAATGTAAGGATGCTACTCTATATAATCTAAGGCGTAGTTCCACCAGACATGTAGGCGAAACAAGTGACTACGAACAGGTGTTCACTTACGACTACAGATCACGCGACAAAGGCATTTGTGAAATGTTCTCAGTGCAGTTGAATCTTATATCGTCCGAATAGTGTACTATTATTTAGACTGAAACAATGGCTATAAAGACTGCCGCGGTTTCTATCAGGTACAAGAAATACTCGATATTTTCTCTCCACATACTTGAGTTTGCCACTCCTCTCGGTTGATGGGCGAACAAATGTTTTCACACAAACTTCAGTCATTTTAAAAAAGTAAAATGGGTTAAAAACTGGACAGATCAAGTCCAAAATTTGCATCTCCTCTAGGTGTACACGCCCGCAAGCTGAGAATATCACACAATGACGTCTACGGAAGCTGTAATGATGAAGAAGAAAAGAATATGACAGAACTTCTTTCCTGTCGTTGTATTGCACTTGGGAATCTAAGAGAAGAGTCTCTTGATCATGAAGAATTCATTAGCAAAACATTTCTAGCCAAAGGTGGTTTCGAAAGAATTCACACATTCATAAAGCTATCGGGATGTCTAAGAAATACTAACCAGCATTTATAGCTGTCCGAGTAGTCGGCGTAGTTTAGTAGGTAGTGTGATGGCTTATTGGACGTGTGGCCACGGTTCAAACCTCTGGTCAGACATCTCCAACAAAGCGAAAAAATATTTCATAGGCGACTTCCTCTCAACAGCGGATTTCTGGCAAAAACTCTGAGAGTAAATAAAACTGCCATGAAAAAGTTACTCAAAAATCTGCCTATCGGAGTCGACTTTATATTGTAGGTTTCGCCACTTGTGTATAAAATTAACACACACAACCTATGTCGGTGGTTGTAAAAACATAGGTTGTAATCCTGAGCGAAGGGTTGTAATGACCTATTATGTATGAATGTATGTATGTAGATATAAATGTGCGACGAAACACTATCTGTATTGCAACGGAACCTTATAGAATCCAAATAAGCTATACTTTTTGAGGCGTCTGACCATTTAACCTAACTTAAGCTAACTTGATGAGCAAGCAGTTGAGTGAACTCTGGGATTTTAAAAATGTTTTTCAATGTCTTGAAACTGAAATCTTACGTACATACATAATTGGTTATTACAACCTTTCAGTCATGATTACGACCTAGTTTCTCACACCACTTATGTTGTGTGTGTTAATTTTATACATGAGTGGTGGGACCTACAGTTTAAAGTCGACTTCGAACGACAGATTTTTTGAGAAACTTTTCATGGCAATTTTATTTGCTTTCAGAGTTTTTGCCAGAAATCTTCGCCGAAGAAATACTTTTTGTATTTGGTTTTAATGTCTGGCCTGTGGTTTGAACCCTGGCTTTACGTCTAATAATCCAACACACCACTTACTAGACTACGGCGACTTCAACTGAAATCTTACACACTCAAAATTCTCGGTCATCTATCAGACAACAAGTTGGAATTGTTTCAGTAGATATATTCGTATGGAAAAATTATTTAGGCTCCCTATTTCGACATCGTTTCAATGCCAATTGCTGCAGAAGGTTTCAGCGTTAGTTAAGGTTGCCGGTGTCACTCTATAATAAATAATTCATTTAGAGAGTTGCACTGATGATTTTTTAATAACTTTTTTTGTTTTTGTTTACGTTTTTGTTTAAGATGTGATAATGACTAAAAGTCGGCGTAGTCTAATAGGTAGTGTGTTGGCTTATTAGCCGTAAGGCCATGATTTAAACCCCAGGTCAGACATCAAAAGATAATTTGAAAAAATATTTCTTCGGCGACTTCCTGTCAGCAGATTTCTCTGAGAGTAAAAATAATATTGCCATGAAAAGTTTCCCAAAAATCTGTCGTTCGGAGTCGACTTTAATTTGTAGGTCCCGCCACTCATGTATGAAATTAACACACACAACATAAGTGGTGTTAGAAGCTAGGTCATAATCCTGACTGAAGGGTTGTAATGATCAATTATGTATGTATGTGTGATGATCTATTGTGATATGCATTCTCATTACGAGTGGTTCTACTAATTGAGAGTTATTTCTGCTCACTTTTATTTGTTCAGATGTTTTCATAGCACATCGAGCAGTGTTTTTTTATTTCATCACTGGTTCTTGAAGATATTTTTCTGAATAAAAAAAATTGAAAATTTTTTTTAAATCGTTTATAATTTTTAGGCCTTTTTAATTCAATTTTTCCAACCAATTAGATGAAAAATGTTCACGATTTTTGTTTTTTTTTTCGTAATCTACCATCCATCCATTGTTTCCAACTTATTTTGTTGAAATATTTTTGAAAGCAAAAGCAACAAATCAAATTATTTAATGAAATTATAATAAAACGTGGGTGTTACGTGTTTTATTTTTAAAGATTTTTATTTATTTTAATCAAAAAAACGAAGAAAAAAACCAAAAAAAAAATCACAGAAATTAAGAAATATTTCTTGTCTCTTCTCTTAATTCATAAACATTAAATTATTGTTTTAATTTTTTGTTTTTATTTAATTTTTTTTAATTGTTGTTGCTGCTTGGATTTCTTATTTTTTTAAGATTATTTTGTCATATATTTTCGTACATATTTCTTATATTATTTTTAATAAGTATTGTACGTGTGCATATAAATTATTAAATAGTCTACCAACAAATGTTTTCTTTTTCGTTATTTTTTTTTATTTCAATTTTATATTAAAAATTTTCTTAAATTAAATAAAAAAAAAATCAAATCAAATCAGATTATAATGATGTCAACGGGGTGAGAATGACAACCGAAAAAAAGTTGTGAAATTTCTTTCTGTATTTGAAACCTTGAAATTGTTTTCTGTTAAAACAATTCCTCTTTTTTTATTTCGTTTTTTAATGATTTTAATTATGGCAACTTGAAATTATAAAACAAATACAAAATTAAACAAAATATCTGTTTTTTTTTCACCTAAAATTTTTAAATGAAAGATCTCAGAAATTTCTTGATGAAATTAATGACTAAAGCATGATGAACACCTCCACCGGTAGAGAAGTAAAGTGAATAGGAGAGAAAATCTGCAAGATTATAGCCCGAGCGAGAAAGGACGACTAATGGAGAATTGGCAACTATGAGTCTGACCACTTAGAGCACTGATATTATAGTGCGTTAAAAAAACTACTGAATATATTCTCAAATTTCTTTTTTTATTTGAAAGTACAATCCTTCCGGTTAATAATGGAAAATAATTTCATTCAAATGGCTTCCTCGGCTGGCCATGCAGTAGCCTCCACCATCGGTCCAATTTTTAAGCACATTATCGATTGTGTGCAGCTGTATTTCACCATTGACTTCACGAATATTGTCTTTAAAGCGTCAATTGTGTCTGGCTTGTTGGCGTAACACTTATCTTTGACGGCACCCCACAAATAATAGTCCAACGGTGTCAAATCGCAGCTTCGAGGTGGCCAAACGACATCGGCTCTGCGGCTGATAATGCGATCTTCATAAACAGGGCGCAAAACATCGAGTGTAGCTTCGGCTGTGTGGCACGTAGCGCCGTCCTGTTGAAACCAAATGTTGCCAATACCCTCCTCTTCAATTTTTGTGAACAAATATTCGTTCAACATGGCCCGATAACGATCGCCATTGACTGTAATGGCCATTCCTTGCTCATTTTCGAAGAAAAATTGCCCAATTATGCCTCTGGACCAAAATCCGCACCAAACACTGACTCGTTTTGGGTGCGTCGGCTTTTCAATGTATGCGTGTGGGTTTTCTGTGCCCCAAATGCGACAATTTTGCTTGTTTACATACCCGCCAAGATCAAAATGAGCTTCATCTGAAAAGATGATTTTTTTTGCCAAAATCGGCATCTTCAGTAAGTCGATCGCAGGTCCACTTAGCGAAGCGAAAACGCATTGGATGGTTAATTGGCTTCAACTCCTGAACCAATTGGACTTTGTATGGCGTCATGCCAAGGTCTTTATGGAAAATTCGTCTCAATGATGTCTCCGAAATGTTCAATCGTTGAGAACGACGGTGAATTGATGTTGATGGCGCTTCACGCCCACTTTCTGCCACAGCAGCAATATTCTCGGGTGTACGCACTTTTGGCTTTTCACGCTTTGGTTAATCGGTGAGGATGCCAGTTTCTTTCACTTTTTTCACAAGATAACGAACATACGGAGCTGACGGTGCTTCTCTTCTTCAAAATCCGTACGCAATCTTCGCACACATTCTGCAACATTACCATGATTTTCAAAGTAATGTCGCAATATTTCCCAGCGTTGTTCCAGCGTATACACAACCACATTCGTTCAGCGGAAGGATAAAACTAATTATCTGTCAAATCAGACATGAGCTAAGTGTTACCATTCACGAAATAAGCACTAGTTGAAAAAAAAGTTAGATGGTGGACCCGATATATAGAAGAGAAGGAATGATTGCACACAGTCTACGACAACTGTCCTTATCTGAAATTTTGATTACCAATATATAGCTAGTACTGAAGTCGCAGTAGTCTAGTAGGTAGTGTGTTGGCATATTAGACAAAAAGCTAGGGTTCGAACCCCAGGCCAGAAATCAAGACAAAATACAAAAAGTATTTCTTCGGCGACTTCCTCTCAGCAGATTTCTGGCAAACACTCTGAGAGTAAATAAAATTGCAATGAAAAGTTTCTCAAAAAACTGTCGTTCGGAGTCGACGTTAAACTGTAGGTCCCACCACTCATGTATAAAATTAACACACATAACATAAGTGGTGTGAGAAACTAGGACGTTGTACAATGGGTCAATTCGTCCTCTGGGCACTATACTTATCTTACTTGACAAGTACACGTCCTCTAACCTAACCTAACCTAACCTAAATAAAAATACCATGCAAAGTTTTTCAACAATGTATCGTTCAGAGTTGACTTTAAACTGTAAATACCGCCACTCATGAATAAAAATTAACACACACACAACATGAGTGAGAAGCATATTCCTAGCATATTGTTACGCTTCCAACTTTTAAAGACATTTAGAATATGAACTCGTAGATTGTAAATAAAACAAAATTAATTTGTGTTGAGTTTTAATTAAAATTCTTTATTATTCGCCCAATTCTGCGTGCCACTGTTCACAACTTGATGTAAACAACAACAATTGCTTTGTTTGTTATTCCTCTGTTTACACACTTTGCATAAACAATAACAATTACTAGACAATTGTTCAACAGATCTTTGTAACGGAGATATTCAAACCAGGATTACTCTCTTCAAACACACCGCATCTTCACACAAGACTGAACTTCACTAACTCACTCTCCTGCTTTGCCTTGCCTTTTATATCGTAGGGTAAACAGTCTGATCAATGCTCCGAAGGCAGATGTTCGTGGCTTCACCTTCTCGAAATCTCTATAAATGTAAACACCGTTGTTTCCTTATTGTTGTTTGTGTATTTTGTTTACATTTATTCTTGTAGTGTTTGTGGTTGCATTTTTTTTACTTGTTTACCATTTTTTATGCTGGTATTTGTTGTTGTATTTTTGTTTACTTGTTTACAATTTTAATGTTAAGTGATGTAAAAGCAAAACACCAGTATCTATGTAGATTCTGCATTTTCGTAACAATATTTTACAAAAATATTGTTTTCCAATTTCGATAGCTTCTGACGAAAAAAAGAGAAAAATACGAAAGCAGATCAAAGCTAGGAGTCAGGTATATTCAAAGCCATGTAAAACTCAGACATAGTAAATTACTTCCAAACCACTGCGATTAAGGGTCATTTATGAAATATTTCGATTTCATATGTCTAAAGGCGGAACATAGTTCCGATGTTCTCTTCAAATTTCTTGCATTCTCTGTTCGATTTATATAAATCGGGTGCAACAACCTGCTCAGTTTACTCCATACCTGTTAAATTTCGATTACGATTAGTAATCAATTACATTACTTTTTAAAAAGAATCGTAATAATTATATAATTCTATGAAAATTTTTTTCCTATTACTAATTGATTACGATTACCAAAGAATCAAAAAATAATCAGGATTACTGACGATTAGTCTAATAATCAAAAGGAATCAAAAGAAGTTTAAAAAAGAATCAAATTGTTTTAAATAATTCTTTTTGATTATTTTCAAATATACAAAAGTAATCCAAAAGTAATCAAATTTTTTTCAATAATTCTTTTTCAATATTTTCAAATATTCAAAAAGAGTTCAAAGTAATTATTGAAAATAAATTGATTACTTTTGGATTACTTTTGATTCCTTTTGATTATTAGACGAATCGCCAGTAATCCTGATTATTTTTTGATTATTTTGTAATCGTAATAAATTATTAACTATTTTAACCAAAAATAATCGTAATTGTAATCATTATTTCACCATTCAAAAAAAAGTAATCAAATTACTAATCATTACTTAACAGGTATGGTTTACTCTCATTCAGATTCAAAACTCATAGCCCTCCTCAAATTTATGTTGCCACTAAGTGTCTGTAATATTCCTTGTTGTGTCGCTGTTTCATAACGCCCCTAACGATATTTTAATCCACACATGTTACCCGATCGTCAGTGCTACAAAAGACCTTGTATACTCCATGTTTATCTCATAGAATTCACAGATAGCTGTGTTAGCTAGATCATTGACCTCTTCATGTTCGACAACAACCGAGTGGCTGAATAACACGCTCCGTAAAAAAATCGTTAATTGTCTTCCTTGTGTAGTATTAACTGGTTACAGTGCCGTATCTCTGCAATATGCGTATTTCCTTTAAGGTTCGCTGTATACTCTGTAGCTGGTAACTGAGTGGCTGTAATAACCGCCTCATATCGCATCCATCTCTCAAATTGCAAATTAAAGTTAAAGTAAGATTCCGGTGCTGCACTTTCTATTCAGGAATGTTCTCCACATTATTGATGGATCCAACAGCAGTAGGTTCTAACAACACCCCTACGTACATTCGAAACAGTAAAAAGGTAATGCAGTGTCAACTATTCTCAACTTATCGGGTCAATTTAATGTCAATTCGAAGTAAAACGGCCCCATTTAACCAAAAAATAATTTCATTTACCACGACGTGTGCACACGTGGTAAAGATCCAAGAATGGAGAACAAACCGTGCCCTCATCGGTCCTATTTTGTGAATTTGATCCCGGGTAACTAATTCTTGTTTTCAAATCTCAAGAAATAAAACATTTGTCTACAACCATAAAACCATCTCCGAATCAATGTGGTATAAGCCGTGTGGCATGCAGCGCCGTCCTGTTGAAACCACATATTGTTGGTGACCAGATCATTCAATTCAGGCAAAAAAGAACTTAGTAATCATCGACCTATAGTGCTCGCCGTTGACATGAATGCCTGACCAACGCCGTTCTCAAAGAAATGTGACGCCGCTAGCTCAAAAACCACACCAAATAATGGCATTTTCAAGGTATATTAGACGATCTTAGATCTCATGCGGATTAGAGAATTTCGTTTGTTCATGTACCACACTCATCGCGATATTTTCCTCAACGCTGAAAATGATTTTTCGATAAAAGTTAGGATCAGTTGCCAACTGCTTCCGAGCCCAATCAGCCAACATACATCTTTGTCCATGGTCTCTTACCTTCAGCTATTGGTCCAGTTGAATTTTCTACGGGTGCAGGTCCAAGTCACGAAGTAAAACTCGCCAAGCAATGGTTAGCAAACTACACGAATCGACTATATCGGATTCCACTGCACACTTTCAGGGGCAATGGCATGTGCTTGCGTTTCATCAATGTACGGGTATTGCTCGATAGTTTATTGAGGCACCACATTTGCGGCTAGTCCACTATATTGTACATAGTTTTCTGGATAGAACGTCTAGGGCGATCGTGAAATTAGCGCGGTAAAATTATTATTATTTACACGTGTTTTTATATCCTAGAACCATCCATGGTGATAAATGACAACTTATCTACTGTAATAGTTCGTGAGTTTCGGAAAGTAGGTAGTGTTTTGGCTTATTAGACAACTTTCTCTCAGCAGTTTTCTGGCAAAAAGTCTGAGAATAAATAAAATTAACATGAAAAATGTCTAAAAATTTTTCGTTCGGAGTCTACTTGTCGTTCGGAGGTCCCACCACTCACATATAAAACTAACACGCACATCATAAGTGGTATGAGAAACTACAAAGGTTGTAATCCTGATTGGACGGTTGATTAACGCATCACAGATTGTGTGTACTTGTACTCATTGAAACCAAAATTCACTTAGGCTGTGAGGCTATAAAATGCTTTTAACAAATTCGGTGGAAAAAATTTTGAATATTTTTTCTAACCATATTGCATTAACAACACGAATAACAATTTATTCAAACCATTTGAATTTGATTAAGCGGGTTAAAATTCCCTTTTTTTTTTTTTTTTTTTTTAAAGGCCCACTTTGCAATGCCAACCAAGAGTAAAAATATTTGAAAGAAATAAAAAATTGTCGCAACACACAAAAAACACAATACAACATGTTCGTTTCAAACCTTCCGATAGTACAAAACATGTTGATACAACAGCAAAACCAAGCAAACACAAAAACGTACTGGAAACAAACAATAAAAATGCAAAACATCATAATGAAGCAAAAACAAAAGTAATTTTGATGATAATTATGATGACAATTGTTACTTGAAGTATGAGCATGAACACTGGAGTGTGTATGATAGGCAATAAGAAACAACATGCAACATACAGCCAACATTCGACAAAAAACATTCTAGAGAAGAAAGAAATTGAATGATGACAGGTTGGTTGGTTGGTTGGTTTATGGATGAAATTGTGTGTGTGCGAAACCTCGTGGTTTTTTTTATTTGTTATTGTCAATTCGTATTTATTATTAAAGAAAAGGATTGCAAAAATTATTTTCGTGTGGTAGTTCGTAGTAAATCAGAGAGCGAGAGAGAGTACAAGAAATTAAGAGAGTAAATAAGTAAATATGCAATGGTAGTGTTGGGCAACAGCAAAACCATTAACCATACGTACATATGTGTTATGCATTGTCTAGCTAAACATTTTCTTGTGCGTGTGCCATATTACTTTCGATGAGGTTCTAAACTTTATTTCTAAACAAACAGTTGCATCATGTATGAACAGGACATTTATTATTCTTATTATTATTGCTAAAGCCGATGATGGTGGTAATATGTAGTTGTTATCCAACCAAATACAACTACAACTAGCGAGTAGTTTATTATGATTTTATTTGAAGCATTTAGTTTTATACATCAGTTAACGTGTATCATTCACACATGAATGTAGGAAGAGTTAGTATACGGTGACTGTGACTAGTAGTGTACGAATAGGCAACGGTTTTAAATATTAAAAACAAACAATTCGTGTTTTGTTGTAATAATAAGACATACAAGTAACGTTATTTGAGTCTTTATTAATGATCATTAAGAGTGTGTGTGTGTGTGTTTTCTGTAATAGTTATTACGATTTTAATTTTTGGTTTTCTTTTTTTATTTCGTTTTGTGTCTTTGTTTTTATTTTTTTACTTTGGTGGCTTTGTTTTTGTTCGTTTGTTTTTTTTTTGTGTTTTAATGAGTATGAGAGATGATTTGGGTGTTTGACTGGATAATGAAATGTTCCAGTAAGTGTGTGTAAGCTGTAGCCAGTGTGTGCGAGTACAACCATCTACAACAACACTTTAACTGAATAATTTGTGTGTTTTTTTATTTTATTTTCTTCCTTCTTATTTTTTGTGTGTGTTGCTTTTTTTTGTTATTGTTCTGTGTGTGCCGAGTGGTGTTGTTGCTGTTATTGTGTGATTGCTGTATTTTTTTTTTGGTTTGTTATTGTTGTTGTACTACTACGGGTCTTGCTTTACTTTGCTTGCGCTTGTTACGCCGTAATAACAAATAATCAAAATCAGTACGCTTTTAGCAATCAGGCGGGTAGCAAGTACAATTTTTCACTTGATTGTTATTGAAATTAAACGCGAATTTTTCTCAATTACATGAAAAAAATAAACAATAAAAAAACAACAACAAATTGTGTTTGCTGTAACAAAAGAAATTAAAAAAAAAAAAAACAATTTCTTAAGAAAATGTAATTGTTTTATTGCAAAAAAAAGTAAATGCTTAATGAAAAGAAATCAAAGAAACCTAATAATTAATTTAATAAAACTGAACTTAATTAAAACCATTCATAACCCCTACACTTACATACACTCTCTCATTTACTGTTAGTATGTGTTTTACTACTACTACGAACACCGCTACACAACACAACAGTGGCAATACAAATGCAAAATCTCACAGAGGCTTGCTTACAGCGTACATTTATAAACGCAAAGAAAAATATTAATGCGGATAATTGATAATAATTGCAATAATTAATAATAATTATTAATTAAATTATACAAAACAAAACAACAAAAATCCATATTACAATTAATATAAAGCAAAATTAAGAAAATATTAAACAGGGTTTTGGAAAGCCTAAAAATAATTTTTTTTTGATGAAAAAATTAATTAAAAATTTAATATTAAAACTAAAAACATGCTGTTTGAATATTTCAAAATATGTGTATGTATTCTGTGCTATTATTATTTGACAATTAAAAACAAATTAATTAAATAATTAACAATATTACAAAAAAAAAACCAATTACAATTTGTGTAACTCAAGGATAAATTAAAAAAAAAATTAAAAATTAAAAAATTAAACACTAAATATGAATTAATTTTTTCGTGTCCAAAAGGCAAAAATCTTTAAATATTAAATAAAAATCTTTGCTTCTCAGTTATTACTATTTTGTTTATTTACGATTTTTTGAAAAGTTAAAAAAAATACAAAATCTTTAAATATTAAATAAAAATCTTTGCTTCTCAGTTATTACTATTTTGTTTATTTACGATTTTTTGAAAAGTTAAAAAAAATACAAATTAATAATAATTTCAATAACAAAACAAAAATAAAAAAAATAATTTTAAACTTAAAATTAAACTTAAAAAATTTTGCAGAAATAAAAATAATAAAATAAATTAATACCTATTTTTTTTTAATTTTCAATACACATCAAAAAAGAATTGAATTGAAGCTTTGTGCCATGTGAGTTTAAATAATAAAGTTTTAGAGTTTTTTATTTAATTTTTTAATAACAAAAAAATACACAGAAAATGTTAGTATTATTTATTTTTTATTGTTAATATTGAGTGACCAAACAAATATGTTAAAAAATTAAATAAATTCTTGAAATTATTGATTCAGATTTCATTAATTAAGGTAAAGTCATTGCCTTTGACAGTCCTACACGAAATTTAAATTTCCAAACATCAAAAGAGTACGGCTTAAAACGAAACTAGTGTTCGTCTAAAGATATACATGCAATGGATGTAACAAAACTTTCAGCCAATCTTTTTGGATCCTCTAAAATATGTTTCGTCGGGCATTCTTTGGTGATTAATTCTGATGTGAATGAATTAAACCATATTGCTTGTTTTAATCTTATTTATTTCATTTATTTTCACAGTAGAGTTCAGAACTAAGTTATAGAAACTCATAATGAACAATTACCAATCAATCCCTCGAACCAGACTCACAGCTTATGTGGCCTACAGCAGGACATGATCTACTTTAAATCATTCAATCATTTCATTCACTTCAGAAATTTTGTCCATTAGCGGTTTAAGTAATGTGGCACTCAATTATCGAGTTTCTTTATGGGTTCAGTATATTTCAAATGTGGCACTCAATTATCGAGTTTCTTTATGGGTTCAGTATATTTCAAATCCTTTATAACTCAGTAAAGTCCACTAATATTCGACGAGAGCATTATGTTTTTGTAACATCAAAATTAACAAATAAAAAAGAACGCTGCAGTTTTTCTTAGGCATGCCCTCGTTTCTGTAAACTTAACAACTTTTTCATTAGCCTGCAAAGCAATCTTAATTTTTCTGTAACAGAAAACTACAACGACTATACACATGATTTGTTTAGAATTTTCAATAATTTTTAATAAGTAATAGTAATGTCTTCTCATGAAATATATTTTAAAAAACCGAACTTAACTTATTAAAAATTTGTTTCCAACATTGTTTGTTATGCATTTTTTGTCTATCCATTAGAAGTTAATTTTTTTTCTTTTTTAAGATTGCAATAAATAGCCCACAATCCTAATGACAGGTGGCAATCCTATCTCTTTAGAACTTAACTTAAAGTAGATCAATCACCCGTTTACCTGGAAAAAATTTATTAATGAAATTGAAACGAAATTGCGAAATAAACCCCCTTATATTATGGTTATCGAATCAAAGTGGAATTACGAACATTTTGTAATAGAATAAAGTGAATATATTTAATCTATTACAAAAGTGTGAAAATTCCATCCAATAATCGTACAAAGACAGTTTATTTCTGATTAGAAAATAAAATAAATATTTTCCAAAATATTCTTGTTATGAATATTAATACGAATGTATATTTTTTTTTTATTTCAATGACGAGTATATTCGACATTCTGGTTCTTTCACTAAACAGAAAAAATTAAAAAATAAACCAAAACTTTTAGAACTGCCGACGGTAATAAAATTTTTATCTTATAAAATAATATTAAATTCATAAGTTATTTTATCTTAGTTATTTTATTACCATAATTTAAAAAAAAATAGAAATTTGAAGGATTTTGTTTAATAAATTAATAAAATTTCCATATTTTTTAATTAAATTAATTTTGAAAATTAAATTTTAGAACAACATTTAATAGATAACATTGGGAATCTGGCTCTGTAACTGAAACCTTAAACTGCCTTATTTTTTTCAAATTTAATTTAATTAAAAAATCCAATTTTAATAAAAAAAATTGTAATAATTTCAGTTTAATACTGAGTAGAATTATATAAAATACAGAATACTTATTAGTATTTGTTTTATAATTTGTTCGTCTCTAAATATGAAAAAATCATTTGAAAACTATTTGGCTTTATTCAGTAAATATTTGAAAAATTTTATAATTCAGCGCTAAATAAAATTTGTTATTACAAAGAATACCAATTGGAATTACTTACAATTATTAAATTAAATAATTTATTAAATTTATAAAAAAATATATCACCTATGTATACTCGTCAGCACATAACGAAATTATTTTACATAATGCCGAGTATATTCGTCATAAAGACAAAAATATTACTCAAGTTACTATTGTTAGTCAGAGCGTAACAAATTAAATACCACACTTGAAACTGTGATTTCGGAAGTGATTGCAGCTGTCAATCCCTTTGAGATAGTTTGTAAGTACTTTCCCGCACGGTATTTTGGCGATAACTTGGGGCATATTGATTTACAAATACTCAAATACATTAAAAGATTATCCGTTAAGCCACGGAAAAGTCTAACGGCGTTAAATTACATAATTTTTGGTATCCAATTGTAACCGAAAGTTTTCCACACAATGTATCTAATACCAGTCGTGTTATACGGTTCGTAGCAACGTCTAGCTGAAGCTATATGGTCTTCAATTGTAACCAAAATAAAAGTTCATTATTATACGACAATGGCACTACGAATTGACGGCTCATTTTTGAATAAATACTGTCTAAAGGCGTCTCTAGGACATAATGCATACTAAACAGTTACTTCTTCCGAATATAATGGTGTTTCTACATTCATTTCTGGGTTCTTCGACCTCCATAAACTATACTGACGTAGTCATAAAGTATAAAATTCAAAATTATGAATACGGTCAATCGGTTTTAAATTTTGCCGGAATTCGACTTTATATGGGTGGAGTGTTAAATGCAAATGGAAAATTTGCCCAAGAAGCCTTATTAATAATATTTTTCGAAAAAAGCTGTTAAGCTTTAAATCATTACGTTTGTTCTACAGAATCAAATTTAAAATAGGTTCGTATTAATTTTTGATTATGTGAAATCACAAGTCTTACAAAATCAGGGGCTTAGAAATAATTTTTTACCATGTGCTTGCATGGCATTGTAGTTCGAATTATCAAAACACTTCGATAAAATGCTTTATTTTTTGTTAAAATACCATCAAGTGCTTAAATAAATATTATAAACAATTATTTTTAATTTAAAAACATATAACATTCGTCTAAAAAACTATTTTTTTGTTTAAAAAACTATTTTAACGAATTTTTTTTTCATGCAAAAAAGTGCAGCCAACCTGACAATCAAAAAAAAACGAAATAAAAAAACACACTAAAAAGCACATGCCGGCACTTGACTCATATTAAAAACAAGAACAACAACAACAACACGCACACACATTTACCGAGAAGAGAACAAAACTGTTAACGTAATCAACAGCAACAACAAAAATACAAAGCTAAACTCATAGAAATAAACGAAAAATTCTCGTGTCACATTTCGCTAAGAAATAAATGGAGACGAAAAAAAATTGTGAATGAGTTTTTTTTTTTTTGCTTTTTACTTTTTCGCGACTAACAATAACAACAACAAACAAAATACTACTGCTAATGCCAAAGCAACAACAAATAATAAAAACAAAATGTGGAAAAAGGAGAAAGAATAATAGTAACCAAGTAAGAGAGTAAGATTGGTTTTAGGCAAACTGCAAAGAGAGTGAGTGAAAAAAATGTAACAAATCAGAAAAACAGCAAAAAAACTAGACACACAGAATCAAAACAAAATCAAAGACTTAAACTGCAAGTGAAAGAAGAAAAAATCGCATAAAATACAACGAAAAAAAAAACACGCGAATAAAAAAAATTATTAATAAACGGAAGTTGTGCATTTTATTAATCAAGCTGTGACAACCAGCAGTAATAATAATAATAAAAACAACAACAATAACAAAACTGCATATAATAACAATAACAATCATCATCATCAACACAAAAGTGACGTTGTTGAATTGAATTTTTAGCATTAAAACAGCAACAACAAAAACAAAACAAAATATGATGATTTTTTTTCTTTACTGTGTTGGTGTTCCTCTACTCATTATAAAGAAAACAAATCCAAATAAAAAAAATAAAAAACAAAACAAAAGTGTGCATCTGTGAGATTTTGTTGGAAAAAAAATATGCAAAAAAAAAGAAAATAATCATTCAAAGCCTTGTATTGATTTATAAAAAAAAGAAGAAAAAAACAAAAAAAATAAATAAGACACACCGGTTTAAAATACAGATTTTTTTTTAAACTCAAGTTATTGACCGTTATATTTTTAAATCCCAAGCATGCAAAAAAAGTGTTTAATTAATTAAAAAAAAATCGAATTATTATGAAATATTTGAAAAACATCTGTTTGTGATAAATTTAACACTTGGAATTTATTTTTGATTTTTTCATTTTATTTATTTCCTAATAATAAAAAAAAATATAAAGTTTTCAATTTCCTTTTATTACAATTTTATTTTTTTAGATTGTGGTGTAATTAAATAAGTTAAGAGGGTACCTTTTGCAAAATAAGAAAATAAATTAAAAAAAAACCTAAAATACTAAACCAACATTATTAAATATACTGAAATAAATTGAGTGCAATTTTTCTACAACAAAAAAAAAAAATAATAAATAAAATAAAATAAATTAAAAAATAAAATAAAATAAATATTAAAAAATAATTGACAGTGTAATATTCTACATTTTTGGCAAAAAAAACAACAAAATTTTAACAACAACAAAAATATTTGCAAGATATTACAACAACAAATTTTTAAAGGTAAGTTTATTTATTTATTTTTTATTATAATGCAATTACAAAGTATAACCAATTATTATGAACCGATGACTGAGACCGTATGATCGGGATCTCTGATGGGATTTGAACCCACTATCCACACACTAATAGCTTTTAGCATTTAGGTTTGCTAACTACCCATGAGCTCATATAGGTATATTTTTAAAAGCATTTAACTAATATCATAAACAAGAATTTTCCATGATGATTTTTAACTATTAATTTGGGTAGCCAAATTTATTCAGGGCATTAGATTTCTATTTTTGCTAGAATCTTCAAATTTTTCAAATTTGATTTGATTGAGAAGTTGCAACAGCTTCAGATTATCATTCGTTTTCATCTGAACACCCGTAATAGTGTATATTCAAATACCATTGAGGCTGGGCAATTGCAATTTGATGAGTTTATAGCTCAGAATAATCAAAAGTTCTCTTAATAGCAAAATAACATAGCGGCTTGATAAACCTGAACCGCAAGTTCTACACCGATGTTATGATACCTTACATATGTGTGTGAAGATAAATTCGAATTTAAAAACCAAAGACGCAAACCCACACTTTTAGTAGCGCTAACAGGGTAAACTTTTCTATTAACAGAGCACTGTTAGCTGTTTAACAGTAGCAATAGTCGATTATTCTTCTACTTTGCAATTATTTCAGGCTCACATACATAATTGGTCATTACAACCCTTCAATCAGGATTACGACCTAGCCTCTCACTTATGTTGTGTGCGTTAATTTTATACATGAGTGGCTGGACTTACAGTTTTATAGTCAACTCCGAACGACAGATTTTTGAGAAACTTTTCATGGCAGTTTTATTTACTCTCAGAGTTTTTGCCAGAAAAAATACTTTTTGTATTTTGTTTTGATGGCTTTTTGTCTAATAAGCCAACACACTACCTACTAGACTACACCGATGTTATGCTAGCTTATTTGTGTGAAGATAAATTCGAATTTAAAAACCAAAGACGCAAACCCATACTTTTAACAGCGCCACTTCTTGCCTCTAACAGGGTACACTTTTCTATTAACAGAGCACTGTTAACTGTTTAACAGTAGCAATAGTCGATTACTCTTCTACTTTGCAATTATTTCAGACTATTAACATAAAATATAATTCTCATTATGATCATTATTGATCATATTTGTGAACAAAAGTGTTGAAATGTAGTGGGATGATTGGTAGAGTCTCAACTCTCAAAATTATTCCAGCTATCCCACTACCACGGTTCGAAAGAGGACCCTTTGGACTACCATTTGCATATAGTCTGTATGGTGTACTATTTCTGTTGTATTATATGTTCCAAAATGGCCACTGATCTTCTAGAGAATTTTCAAGCAAAAAATTGATATTTTCAAAGCCAATTTTCTCAATACCATATCAGTTTATATGCGACTATGTTGCTGATTACATTAAGAGTCCTTGGAACCTTCCTTTGCATACAGTATGGTACTCATTGACCTAAAGTATTTCCCAAAATTAGCTCCTAAACAAGTAGGCTTGTTCAGATGGATACTGTTAAATAGCTAACAGTGCTGTGTTAAGGGCAAATTTTGTTCTGTTAAGAAGAAATTTTGTTCTGTTAACGGCAAATGTGGCGTTACTAAAATTTATAGATCGCGTTTTAGATTTTCAAATTCGAATTTATCTTCAGACACATTGATAGCTTTACCCCCTATACATACATACATAATTGGTCATTACAACCCTTTAGTCAGGATTACGACCTAGTTTCTCATACCACTTATATTGTGGGCGTTAATTTTTATACATGAGTGGCGCGACATACAGTTTAAAATCGACTCCGAACGACAGATTTTTGAGAAACTTTTCATGGCAAATTTATTTACTCTCAGAGTTTTTGCCAGAAATATGATGAGAGGAAGTCGCCGAAGAAATATTTTTTCATATTACGTTCAGTGGTAGATGCCTGACCTGGTGTTTGAACCGAGGCCTCACATCCGTCTAATAAGCCAACACACTACATACTAGACCACGGCGACTTCATACGTCCATATATTCTGATAGACAATTTCACGCCATTAATTTTTTAAATCTTGTTTCGTACATTCATATGTCTATCCTGGATACGAGTTCAGTTTGACTGTATGGCCTCAATTGGCTTACTTTTAAGGCTTCATTAGATGCTAGTTTGTTGCCATAAAATCCCTTAAAAGCAATTCAGAAGCTTTAAGTCTCACTTAACAGATGTACCAGTTAATAAGACCACTTCTGGAAAGCAAGTTGGTCAACAAATGGATTTTGCCATAAATTGATTACTAACTAACATTCTTGTTGAAATCGAATGCCGTTGATGTTTAGCAAAAATCTTCAGATAGCATGGCCCGATATTGTCGGTTGCTTGCTCCTTTCGAAAGAAATAAGCTCGAATAATGCTGACAGTATATAAAACGCACTTAACAGTAGATTTTAATGAATGTAATTGTGATTAGGATTGCCTTGGCTTCACACGTAGCAAATTTGTTCATTGGCGTAGCCATTGAACGATTATCAACAAAACAAAGCGACGTAAATGATGGTCGTTTAGGTCAATTTTTGATCGAGCTGTACTTTACTGGCATGTAAGCCAGGACCTAATGTGAACTTTGTACGTAGTCGTAATATTAATTTTATACATGAGTGGCGGGACCTATAGTTTAAAGTCGACTCCGAACGACAGATTTTTGAGAAACTTTTCATGGCAATTTTATTTATTGTCAGAGCTTTCGCCAGAAATCTGCTGAGAGGAAGTCGCTGAAGAAATACTTTTTGATTGGGGCTCGAACCCTGGCTTTTTGTCTTATAAGCCAACACACTACCTACTAGACCACGGTGACTTTAGATCTCCGTCTGGGTTTAAAGTAAAATTTACTATTTGTCATCCATTTCTATTTCGATTTCTATTTTGTTTTTATTTCGCTTAGTTTCTCTTCAGTAAATAACGTTTCATTTGTAGGTTCCGTTAATCAAGCTTTTCTAGCTAAGCAAATGAGTAATTTAGCAAGTTCTAGAGTGTTAGGATTGCCAGCTGTCATTGAAAAATTTTATTTTTTGGAAAGAATATAAAAAAAATGAAATAATTGTTCAAAAATAAATCTTACAGGCAGTGTTGCCAGTAATTTTTTTTAAAACTTTTTATTTCTGGGAAAAAAAACTTGTTTTCTACAAAAGTATCAACATTTTTAAAGAAAACACCGGGTAACGGTGTCCTCTATTGGTGTTTCTTTGCTACTTATGCCCGGGACGAATAAAATACACAATATTTTATATAAAAATGTAAATATTTCGTGTTATTGTTGAATTTATTGAAATTTTCAATTTTTCGAAAAAAACTTGTTTTGTTAGAAAACAATTTTAATGAAAACTTTTTCGCATCTCAAAAAACTTGGAAAAAAGGGAAAACTTGGCAAATGGCAACGCTGCTTACAGGCCAATTTCATTAACCACTGTTGTGGCAATCATTTCTATGCCACCAAAAAAAAAATTCGGGCAACCCTTTTTAATGGTTCATAATTTTGTTTTTTTTTGTATTTTTTTCAACTCATCATTCAATTGTTATTTAATGTAGTTGTTGTTGTAAAACCCCTTAATGTGCAGTGATTCTATTTTTTTTGTTCTCTTCTTCTTTATAATGTGGTTGTGGTTGTTGTTGTAATTCATAATAATTCTGTAATGAAATAGAAACAACGGCCGGCCGTCCAAATGTCGTCGTTCTAGATAAATAAGCATTTCTTAATTATCCTTTCTGCCTCCTTTTTTTGCTTCAATTTTTCTCTCAGCCTCCATTATTATTTTTTTTTTAATTTTTAATTTTTTTTTTCAACCTATTGTTATGAATAATAATTTATATTTAAATAATAATTCTTTGTTTTATTGTTGTTTTTTTTGCATTCTTCATTTGTAAGAAATAAAAAAAAATGGAAAAATTCTTACCAAAACCACTTGAAAGTGAATGAAATGAAATAAAATCGAAACCTTTAACCAAAAAATATAGAAAAAAAGAAATTGAAAGAGAGAAAATATTTTAAAATAACAAAACCACGTTTTTATTATTAAGTACTTAAATGTTTGTAAACAAAAAAAAATTCAAAAAAAATAATGAAAGTGGCCAAAATGACCAAAAACAATGGCTGGCTGTAATGAAGAATGGAGAAAGAAAAAAAGAATTTTCTTCTAGGAAAACTATGGCAAAAAGGGGTCTTTTTAATACATTGAAGTGACATTGAAAAAAATAAATGACGCACGGAAATAAATAATAAAAAAATACACCAAAATAATAAGGACATTATGATGTTTAAATAAATTTTAAAATACTTATAAAACACATTAATTTACAACCAAATGTAATAAAAAAAAAACAAACCGGCGGCTTTTGGCCATTTTCTCTACTAATTTTAATTTTTATTTAAAAAAAAATAAAATAAACTTGTGGTGAAATATTAAAAAATATTTTAAAAAAATAATGGAAATACTAATAAACCCAGTAGTGGAGCATGAAAATTAAGGCCTTATTTGATGCACAGTTAGGTTAAAATACGCATAGTTTTGTTTAATAATTTGTTTACTTTAAAAGCAATTACGTAAGTCTTTACTGTGCCATAAAAATTCAAGTTTCGTGGATAAAAAAACTAACACCATCAATTTTCACAATTTATATTACATACATACATACATAATTGGTCATTACAACCCTTCAGTCAGGATTACGACCTAGTTTCTCACACCACTTATGTTGTGTGTGTTAATTTTATACGTGAGTGGCGTGACCTACAATTTAAAGTCGACTCCGAACGACAGATTTTTTTTTGAGAAACTTTTCATGGCAATTTTATTTACTTCTCAGATTTTTTGCCTTAAATCTGCTGAAATCTCCAGGCGCCTCTGCTTCTTGCGCGCCTACGCCAGTTGGTCACACCCTCCCTTCTGCGTACTAGACTCAATTCAAAAACCTGATATCGATTCAGATCACAATGTTAAACTTGCGAGAAACGTACGGACAGTCGCGCAGAGAATGTTTCAATGAATTGCCACCGGTTACACCATTACTATCTTAAATGTTAGAAAAGAACTGTCCTAATCCTTATAACTGTTGAAACGAAAATTCTACAGGCGTGCATTTGAGTATCAGTAATATTCCAGGTTCCCAATGGGACAATTGATGTTTATAATAATGATAGCACCAAAAATGTTGCATAAAATAAGCCGTGGTATGTATATTAAGGGTTCTGATATAAAACTTTCGTGAACACCGACTGATGGCTGCAGTGTCAGTGCAGACTAATTTTGCGGCCATTTTGAAAGCTTTACAATGCTTGTTGGGTGGTGAGATATTCGCTGAGGGCGATTGTTTAAAAAGTATGTCTTATAAGGATTCTACGACATTAGGTTATATACATACATACATACACAGGGCCACAAAAGTATACATACGGTTAACAAATTTCAGAAATTTTTTAATTAATCCGTTTTCATTGAAAGTCTTTATAATTGTCTGACAACTTTCCTCGATTTTAAGACGGTCTTTTGCATTGGTTAAACAATTTCTGAAATTTGTTAACCTTTGTGGGCCTGTGCAGGGCCACAAAAGTATACATACGATTAACAAATTTCACAAATTTCTGAACCAATGCAAAAGACCGTCTTAAAATCGAGGAAAGTTGTCAGACAATTATAAAGATTTTCAACGAAAACGGATTGGTTCAGAAATTTCTGAAATTTGTTAAGCGTATGTATACTTTTGTGGCTGAATGTACATACATAATTGCCCACGGCAACCCTTTAGTCAGAATTACGACCTAGCTTCTCACACCATTTATGTTGTATGCGTTAATTTTATACATGAGTGGTGGGACCTACAGTTTAAACTCGATTCCGAACATCAGATTTTTGAGAAACTTTTTCATGGCAATTTTATTTAATCTCAGAGTTTTTTGCCAGAAATCTACTGAGAAGAAGTCACCGTAGAAATATTCCTTCATATTTCGTTTTGTGGGAGATTTCTGACCTGGGGTTTAAATCGTTGTATCTCGTCTAATAAGACAACACACTACCTACTGGACTACGATGGACATTAGGATTCCATTAGAAATTGCGGTGCTTGTTCATAGTTTACAATCTCTCCGATATACATATTACTCGGCATAGGTATTCCGACTGTCTCCGTTAAGCCACGGGTGCCAGAAGCCCCAGGGACTTGTCCCTGCCCGGCAATGGTGAGGCCCCCTTGTGGGAGCGACGTGGTGGCTGTGGTTTAGATCCAAATCGCGGGAAGTGTGTCAGTACGGTGTGGCGTTACATTCTTAACGCATTGAAGGAGTTTAGATGGTCATACATACATACATACATAATTGGCCATTACAACCCTTCAGTCAGGATTTCGGCCTAGCTTCTCACACCACTCATGTTGTGTGCGTTAATTTTACACGTGAGTGGCGGGACCTACAGTTAACGTCGACTCCGAACGACAGAATTTTGAGAAACTTTTTCATGGCAGTTTATTTTACTCTCAGAGTTTTTGCCAGAAATCTGCTGAGAGGAAGTCGCCGAAGAAATATTTTTTTTTTCATATTTCATTTTTGATGTCTGACCTGGGATACGAACCCAGGCTTTACGAATAGTAAGCCAACACACTACCTACTACATGGGGTCTCCGACCCCAAAACAAAAGGGAAGTCATGTCCAACACAACATGACTTCAAATTGCTACCCACATACAGGGTTGCAGCCAGTGTTTGCGGTTTGTGGGGGCGTTGGTAGACGCATTATTTTGCACCCTGTGCGAAGAGAACCGTGGGATTAGGTCCACACGGATAGGTACCCACGTAAAACTCCACACATAGTTGTCTCAGTTAAGCTTAGGTATTCTCCACTTGTTTTAAAGGAAGGCTTAACTTCGTTGAACGGAAGAAGGTGAGTGCAATATTGCTAGGATCCTGCTGGAAGAGGACAGATTGACAATTTCTATTGATGATGCATACAAAGCTGTTTTTTATTGTTGTAGTGCTACAACAACAATGTCAAAGATCATAAAAATATTTTCTTTTCCTTTCGAGCCTCCTTTTTGGTAAATTATTTGGTATTCCTAATCGTTGAGAGAGCCTGTCTATAAAAACATTGTAAATAGTTATTGGAGATAAATTACAAAATCAATATTTCCATTAAAGAAAAAAATCTGTAGAAAAATTAAATTCAAACCCTTTTTTTTAATGTTTTTTGGCTAAAAACAAAAGGAAAAATCAAAAAAAAATTGGTTACTGCATCATCAAGCATTTGAAGCATTTGTTGAACATTTGATTTTGTAGTTTTTTTTCTTTTTTTTCTTAATTTTTCTTACGGCTACTAATTACAGCAGCGTTTTTAAAATATAATTAGCCTGGCCAAAAATGGCAATGATGGCCAAAATAGAAACAACAAGAACAACAAACATATAAACCACGTTATGGGCCAGAGAAAAGGAAAAACGGTTAGAAAGAAAAGGAAAAAAAACATAACCAGAGATAAAGTATAATGGCCAAGAAATGAAACGGTAATAATAAGAAGAAACAAAAACAACAACAAAAACACGAAAAAAAAAAACAAATCATAAAATATTAAAAAAATATAAAACGAGAAGAGAAGCACAAATAATTCTTTCGATTTTCGTCTGTACTTGAGAAATGGCGTTGAAAATTCTTAAATGCTACTGCTAGTCCTGCTACCGTTGCCATTGCTGCTGCTAATGCTATGTCCGCTAAAAATTTTACTGCTTTTTTTTTGTTGTTGTTGTACTTGTTTTCTGGTACATCTTGCTTTTTAAACAACGTATAGTAGACAACCGATGTGTGTAATTAGTTAAAAAAATAAATAATTTTTCAGCTTTTTTTTTGTTTTCTTTCAATGTGTGTGAAGATAGATTTTAAAATCTATCTCCCCAGACACAAACCAAGTCAGTTAACAGAGCTCTGTTATGTTACTAACATAACTCGTGAAGCGCTTAATTTAATGTGTGTGAAGATAGATTTTAAAATCTATCTCCCCAGACACAAACCAAATCAGATAACAGAGCACTGTTATGTTACTAACATAACTCTGTAAAACACTTAATTTAAGGCTGGAAAAGGAAAACAGGAAAAATTAATTAAATTCCTGGATAAAATAAGAAAAAAAAAGGAAAAATTGATAAAAAAATAAGTCCTAGAGTTAATCAATGTTACAAAATATTGCGCAATATTGTCCTGTTCTCCCACAAAAGGACATACAGTGGATTTTAAAATCTGCAATCTCTAAAAATTTCAAAATCCGCTATGAAAACTCACTCTGTTAAGGGTTCTGGCGATTGATTTAGTTAAAGGAACGTAAAATGCTTCAAAAACCAATTTGCTTTGCCCGCCCATGTTGTTCTGTTTTGCCACAAAAGGACACTTAGTGGATTTTAAAATCTGAAATCTCGGAAAATTCAAAATCTACTATGAAAACTCGTTATGTTAAGGGTTTTGGCGATTGACTTAGTTAAAGGAACGTAAAATGCTTTAGAAACAATTTACTTTGTCCGCCCATGTTGTTGTCCTGTTTTCCCACAAAAGGACATACAGGGGATTTTAAAATCTGAAATCTCGGAAAATTTCAAAATCCGCTATAAAAACTCGCTCTGTTAAGGATTCTGGCAATTGATTTAGTTAAAGAAACGTAAAATGCTTTAAAAACAATTCACTTTGTCCGCCCACGCTGTCCTGTTTTCCACAATATTGAATTTTTTTATCGGATTACCTTAGGTTTCGGAAATGTGTGATTATCTGTTTATTGTAGTTTTTATTTCGCAATATTTTGTAACAGTGACTAACTATGGGACGTATTTTTATCAAGTTTTCCTTTTTTTCTTATTTTACCCAGGAATTTAATTAATTTTTTTCATGTTTTCCTTTTCCAGCCTTAAATTAAGTGTTTTACAAAGTTCTGTTAGTAACATAACAGAGCTCTGTTAACTGACTTGGTTTGCATCTGGGGATATTGATTTTAAAATCTATCTTCTCATACATACATGTTTTAAGGGGTTCTTTTTAAATTGTTTGTAGTTTATGCTGTCTTCTTGTTTTCTGCCACATTTTTCCTTAACGACTTAAGTTCAAAACTATGGATTTCTTATAATTATTTTTCGTTTTGCTTAAAGCTATCTTTTTTGTAAAATATTAAAACAAAATAATTATTAAAAAAAACAAGAATCATAATAATAATAATAATCGTACAATGACCGGCTGATCGTGGGGATTAATTATTTTTTTGTTTTTTTTTTTTGTTTTGCTAAACACCCTACTTTGAAAGCTATGCTCTATTAGGCTGCGCAACATGTATGAAAAGATTAAAAAAATTGAATTTCACTCACTCACTTAATTAATCATTACAACCCTTTAGTCACGATAACAACCTAGTTTCTCACATTAACCATGTTACGTCTGTTAATTTTACATACGAATGGCGGAACCTACAATTTGAAGTTGACTCTGAGTGACAGATCTTTTGTGTTACTTTTCATGGCAATTTTATTTTAATCTCAGAGTTTTTGCCAGAAATCTACTGAGAGGAAGTCGGTGAAGATATATTTTTACATATTTCGTTTTGCTGGCGTTTTCTGGGCTGGGGTTTGAGCCACGGGTTTTCGTCTAATATGCTGTATACTACCTAGCGATTTTCGGGATTCACAAATCCCGAATCCCGGGATTTTTTAAAACTTATCCCGGGAATTTTCAGGATTGTAAATTCATACATACACACTTTATAAAGTAAGAAAAATATTGAGTCTACGGCATTGTTTTTCTTATTTACTATTACATTAAATAGTTTTTCAAGTGTATCATTCAACAATGAAGTGAATATTCTATATCACTCGACATCGAACTGAATAAGAACCCAACTTCCATTGTTAAAAAGTTAAACATTGCCCCCGAAGTCCAATAAAATCTGTTAATACAGCTGATGGTTTAGACAATCAGCTTTCTAAAGGAATAGATTCGATTGAATCACGAGGTGTTAGAGGTGAATAGTTTACTCTGCATATAGCTATCCTGAAACCATTTTGTCCACAAGTGTAAATTCTGAAAAATGTTTTTCAGCGAAAGGATGTTTTTGTTTGTATCAGAATTAAGGCTCTTCGATGAAATATTAGTTTCTTCACTAATGTGTTATGTATGTATGGAAACCCAGATGAATTATTTTTATTTTTGTTACATTTTATTTTCTTTTTTATTTTATAACATGTGTATTGTGATAAAGATCAAAAATTTATGAAATTTTTAGTAAAACAATTGTTTTTAGCTTTTTTTATTAAGAGAAAATCCCGAAATCGCGGAATATTTCGAGAAATCCCGGGATATTTCGGGATTTTTCGATCCCGAATTGTCCCGAAAAATCCCGGGATTTCGGGATCGGGATTTCAAGATCCCGAATCACGGGATTTTTAAAAATCAATCCCGTTTGGCATCCCTAATATTACCTAATAGCCTGCAACAACTTTGAATTCGAATATAATTGCCTAAAAATGACAATGACTCTTATATCAGATGTTCCAGAAACTGTTTGCGAATAGTAAACTTCCTTCTCACTAGGCAAGGTATGCTCAAAAAACGTTTGTTCTGGCTGGAAATTGTTTTAAGCTTTGTACGTGGTTTCTCTGATAAGGAAAACAAATCACCAATACATATACGCCAACGTACGTAAACGTATCTTTACGCTTACTTACATTATCATCATTATTTACAACGAACAACATCCTGAAGTACATCGATACAACTCTATATGCAATAACTCTATTGAGGCAATAAACTAGGACATTGACTGGGTTTTATTAGGGACACCTTAGGCTACAATTTGTATATAGTGGAATATCTGCAGTAAATCCCATTTTTCCACAATATCCATCAGCCTAACTAGACGCTGTTAACAGGGTGAATCTTTCAAGCCCGATACCTCAAGTTCCAATATTATTTAGGATATACCACTTATTGGGTTTCATTAGGGACACCTTAGGCTACAATTTGTATATAGTGGGATACCTGCAGCAAGTCCCATTTTCCCAAAACAGCGATCATCTTACCCAGACATTCTAATACATTTTTTGTTCAATTTTTTCATTTTCAAAATTATCGAATTACCACAGCAGCTGTTCCACTCAGGATTGAATAATTTTAAAGGAATGGAAGAGGTATTCAATTCTCTGATATCGTTTATTTGACTGATTATTTTCTTTCTTGACTTGACTATTTTCTATTAACCACTTAACATTGCTCTGTTAACTTTAACATTAGCTCTGTTAAAGTCTTTGGTTTTTGTCTTTGCTAGTTAAATTCGAATTTATCTTCACACACATAAATTCAATGCGTTGTTCACTGAAACGACGGTACAGGAATGATTTTTTACATGGAATTGCTAATTTATTCTTCTGCCTTAAGGAAAAATGCTTGTCTTCTTTTTGCTTTTTTTTTAGCATTCTCTTATAAACAATTAAAAAGAAAAATAAAAAATTTTAATTGTTTTAAACTATTTTAAGAATATTTGTTAAAGGAATTGTTTTAAAGAAAACAAAAAAAAATTCCAAAATTAATGATAAATTTCTCAAGCACTAACACCAATCCTGTATGTCCACTGAATTTGGAATAGAAGTGTTCATTATAAGTTTCTGCAACCTAGTCAAACGATTAATTCTAATATCTACTGGCAACAATTGACGTCCCGACAGGAACTGAGAGAGCTTGACTAGACAGTTATGATACATGGATTTACAAAAAAGAACGAACCTTTCACTTTTTGATTTGATTTCTGCAGAACCATCTTTAGGCTGTAAATTTAAATTCCATAAATTGGATAAGTTTTGTGCTCTGTAAACTCAGAAATTCTACACTGATGAAATAAAATGTTCAAATGATTAACGATCAAAACGGCACATGTTTGATTTAATAATCTCCGTTTCAAGTCTAAGCAAAAGGTGTTTAATTTTGATCAGGCTTAACCGATTACATATCGTCTGCCAAGGGAATGAAGTGCTTAACAGGAAGAAATTCTAGGGGGTAGCCAAGAGAGTACACAGGAAAACATATACACCGAAAAAGCCCGAAAAAGGCTCAATTTATGTGGATAATGTGGCAGCACCGAATGCTTAGCGCTGACGTACTTTTAGGTCACAACAGATCTGGGGATCTAAAAGGTTGTTAAGTGCTAAATTGTCGAATTAGATTATGTTGGATATTTGTTTTTTGTAACATTACTGGCAATATTTATTCACGCCTTCCTCTCAGCAATTTTTTGGCAAAAACTCTGAGAGTAAATAAAATTGCCATGAAAAAGTTTCTCAAAAAATTTGTCGTTCGGATTCGATTTTAAACTGTAGGTCCAGCAATTCGTGTAGAAAATTAACACACACTAGGTCGTAATCTCGACTTAAGGGTTGAAGAAAGATTCACTCACCAATCACGCAAGGAAATGTAGATCGGAGTGAGGGGTCGCAAGTTTCTTATGACCAAAGCTTCATCCTACATGTACAAAATTAATCTTAAGCCTGAGTAGAAATACGGGATGAACAGATGGAAACTATTACATAACATACATACATAATTGGTCATTGCAACCCTTCAGTCAGGATTACGACCTACTAGTCTCTCATACCACTTATGTTGTGTGCGTTAATTTTATACATGAGTGGCGGGACCTACAGTTTAATGTCGATTCCGATTATTTGAAACTTTTCATGGCAATTTGATTTTACTCTCAGAGTTTTTGCCAGAAATCTGCTGAGAGGAAGTCGCCGAAGAAATATTTTTTGTATTCGTTTTGATGTCTGATCTGAGATTTTAGCCCTGGTTTTACGTCTAATAAGCCAACACACTACCTACTAGACTGCGGCGATTTCGATGGAACCTATTCTGCCATGTAACTATAGCGGCGGGTTGGTATCGCTCAACCTTCCCCAGAGTCTTATGAAGGTGTGGATTGTGGATCTTTCACTAGACTCGTTTTGCCACTTAATTCTCGGTGTCCAAGAATGACAGAGAAGATATGCATCGATCTCCTCTTCCTTCTTGCCGTTATAGCATCAGAAGAAGTCCTTATGAGGTATTCCTAGTCTTCTGGAGTGAAAACTCAGAGGCCATTGCTCTTTTATCACTGCAGAATTCAATTGAATTTTGCGTGATGCATTCTTTAGCAAGTGCGCCAGCCTTCCTGTTACCTTCCAAGTCTCCCTATCCATTAACCCAAATGAGGGTAGCCATCGAATGTCTCGTTATCTCCTCCAGAGACACGCTTTCTTGGACAATCTTAGATGTGGTGTTCACATTCTCTGGGGATTTAATGGCCGCTTTACTGTTGGTAAATATGAGTGTATCGGCATACGATATACCCTGATGCCGTATTCACACGGTTGCTATTTTAATAGCCATTACTTCAGTCTGAAAAGTACTACAATAATCTGGTAGACAAGGGACAGTCTAATATCTGGGTCATGCAAAGAAGCAATAGAAGCAGTTGATCATATTTTATGTTACTCTCCTTGTTCTCATTTTACTTTCATTCCTTCTGCCCACTGTCAGCATTAGTTTCTGTTTTGGTTGTCGGTTTTATCACGGGGCACTGCGAGATTAGGTCGCTAATCTGTTCCAGACCCCAGCCGGACTATTGCAGGGCATGTTACGATGAGGAGGAGTTGGAGACTATCGAACACCTCCTCTGTAACTGCCCAGCCCTGGGTAGGTTGAGGTTGAGGACTCTTGGCAGGGCCTTCTTTCAGAGTTTGGATTCTGATTCGAGAGCCGACATTAAGGCTCTCCACAGATTCATTAGTGGCTTGGGCTGGTTGAGAGGTGCTAGGGCTTCATCAGTGTAGTCGCGCTCTCCCCTTTTATTGTGTCTGGTCTATGTAATTCATCCGCTTGTAAAGAGTGTTTTTTATAGAGGTATAGAACTTTAAGTTGGCATTACTTTTCAAGATGGCGACCGATTTAACAGCTGTCAAGTGATTTATTCTCAGTTTGGTTTGGCAATTCATCATGAACAGACTCACGCCTGAACAACGCTTGCAAATAGTGCAATTTTATTTCGAAAATAATGGTTCTGTGCGGAAAACATATCGCGCACTACGTCCATTTTATCGTCGACAAAATCGTCCATCAGAGCAGTTAATTCGATTAACCATGGAACGTTTTCGCACCACGTTTACTTTTATTGATCACTCGCATCCTCAGAGACGCTGTACGGTGCGTACAGAAGAAGCTATTGCTGCTGTAGAGCGTAGCATTGAGGAAGACCCGAATGAGTCCATCCGCCATCGAGCACAGGAATTGGATCTGTGTCCATCCACTTTATGGAAGATTTTGCGGAAGGATCTTGGTTTGCGTGCTTACAAAATCCAACTCGTGCAAGAATTGAAGCCAAAGGATCATCAAGTAAGGCGCAGATTCGTCGAATGGGCCCCAAACGAGATTACCGTTGTTCCCGATTTTCATAAGCGAATTTTGTTTAGCGATGAAGCGCACTTCTGGTTGAATGGCTACGTCAACAAACAAAACTGCCGCATTTGGAGTGAAGGTAATCTTCAAGTGTATGTGGAAACACCGTTACATCCAGAAAAACTGACTGTTTGGTGCGCTTTATGGGCTGGTGGAATCATTGGTCCGTACTTTTTCAAAAACGATGGTGGCCAGAACGTTACAGTCAATGGTGATCGGTATAGAGCCATGATTACAAACTTTTTCATTCCTGAATTGAATAACCATGATGTCCAGGAGATGTGGTTTCAACAAGACGGCGCAACATGTCACACAGCTCGTGGCACAATAGATTTATTGAAAGACACTTTTGGTGACCGCCTAATTTCACGTTTTGGACCTGTGAATTGGCCTCCAAGATCTTGTGATTTAACACCGCTAGACTACTTTCTGTGGGGCTATGTAAAGTCATTGGTCTATGCGGTAAAACCACAAACGCTTGACCATTTGGAAGACAACATTCGCCGTATTATTGCCGATATGGGAAACGTTGGAAAACGTCATCGAAAATTGGACGTCCAGATTGGACTACATCCGCGCCAGCCGTGGCGGTCATATGCCAGAAATCATATTTAAAATGTAATGCCACAAGATTATCTTTCGGATAAATAAAATTCATGTCAATCGAATAATCCATCGTTGTTTTATTGTAACTTAAAGTTCTATACCTCTATTAAAAACACCCTTTACAATGGGTCAATTCGACCTCCGGGTACTGTACTTGTCTTAATTGACAAGTCAACTTCCTCTAACCTAACCTAACCTAACCGAACCTCCTGTTTTCAGTTGAACTTTCTTACTTCCAATTTTCCTTTTGGAAGAGTAGCAATGGGCCCCAGTGCCTGAAATGAAGTGATAATATTAATCGATCACCCAATAATATCACTTAATTTCATGCACTTGGTTTCACTGCAAGCTTTAAATGCGGACGAAATTTTTCTTTCCATAAAAAAATGAAACAAATTATTTTCGCTTTAATTTAAACAGAAACAGAATAGAAAATCCAAATAGTCGCATATTTATTATCTGTTTTTGTTGTTGTTGTTGTTGTTGTATTATACTGTCTATTGCATTTTATCTATCATTAATTTAGAACGTATTAAACCCACATGCAAAAGTTTTTGAAAATTTTCTAATATTATTTTTTTTAATATTGTTGTTGTTGTCGTTGTTGTTGCAACAATCTAATATAGCATAATGCACAAACGGAGAGAGAGAAAAAAACAAAGCAGAACAGAATGAAAACAAATCATATAATTTTTTTCCAGTTATTTTAAATTAGAAAAAAAACCAACAACAACAACAACGACAACAAATAATAGAAACAAAAAAAAAGAATTCTAACGCAGTCGCACATTTAGTTTTAGAAAATTTTATAAATTCGTTTAATAAAACCGTTGTTGTTGTTGTTGTTGTTGTTGTAAAAAAAATGCACAAATTTACACAACTACATTTACGAATGGTTTTTTTGGAATTATTATATAAAATGTAATGGAAACAACAACAACAACAATACTAATAATAACAACAACAACATTAACAAACAAACATATAAATTATAAAGTTTCTGTTTTTTTTTGTTTTGCACACAAAATAAATCCAAAATTAAGAGAGGCGAACAAAAAAGAAAAAAAACAGACACACAATCATAGTTATAGTCATAGCCATAGCCATAGAGTAGTAGTATGTGTGCCTAAAAACTAATAAAATTCAAATTAACAAAAATAACAGCAGCAAAATAAAGAAGAGGCATACAGTTACTAACATACACATACATATACATACAGACGTGTTCGAAATAATAAGAACATTCAAAGCGAAACAAAAGATCATATTAAAAAAAATTTTGAGAAAGATTTGAAAATATGGCTTTTTATTATTTTTATTGTACACATCTTTAGCTTTTAAAAAATACTTAAAGTCATGTTCTAACTCATCTAATTTTTTTTATACTGCCAATAATGTTGAACTAAGTCGAAAATCAGGTGTTCGAAAAAATAAGAACAAATCATATTGGTCCCACTTACATTCCTCACATGTGAAAAAAGTCTAAAGTTTTGTTACAAATATAATTGTTGAGATGCCTTTGATCATTTTTTGTGCAGAATATTGACTTATTTTGGTGAAAAATTCTTCTAAAATGGGAAGAAGCAAGCATTGCTCTATCGAACAACGTAAGATAATAAAAAAAATTGCTCAGCGAAGGGAAATGTGTGCTTTCATAAGGGAACAGCTTGGAATTTCCAACGTAGCGATAACAAATGCCAGGAACTGGTCACTGAAGATCGAAAGTCGCGGAAGGCGCAGGAAAACTAACAAAAGACAGCATAATGCGACCACACGGATCGTTAAAAAGCGCCCCTCTATAACGTCTTTACAGATTAGAAACGAATTAAACCTCCCAATTGCTACAACGACGATAAGAAAACGTTTTATTGCAGTCAATTTGAAAGTACGAAGTCCTAGAAAAGTACCATTGTTGAAAAAAATACATCTAAAGAACGGACTTCTGTTTGCCAAAAAGTTTATCGATGAGCCTGACACTGTTTGGCGTAATATCTTATGGACCGATGAAACAAAAGTAGTCCAATTCTACCACGGCAAAGATAAATAGTACGTTAGACGCCCTCCTAATCAACAATTCAACGACAAGTACACTATAAAAGCTATAAATCATGACGGTTTCAGGCTCATGCTATGGGGGTGCTTTGGGTAGATCGGCGTTGGATCTCTAGTTCATATCGTTGGCAAGATGGATGCCACCTATTACGTTCAAAATATTTTAGAAGCCGTAATGTTGCCTTACGTTGAAGAGGAAGTGCCTTTCCGATGGGTCTTTCAGCAAGACAACGACCCGAAGCATACCTCAAAGAAAGCAAAGCGTTGCTTCCAGGACAATAATATCCATGTTATGGATTGGCTGGCACAATCGCTGGACCTAAATCCAATTGAACATCTTTGGATTGATGTAAAGAAAGGTGTTAGAAATGCAAGGCCCAAAAATATGGAGAAACTTTGATTTGTAGCGAAGAATACACGGAAAAATATTCTACTCCACAGATGTCAGACTTTGATAGCTTCTATGAGGTCCAGATGTGCCGAAGTAATCATTAATCGTGGAGGGGCTACTTCATATTAACTACTTACAAACAAATAATACTAATCTGTAAATTTAATAAACGTTAAGACTGAAATTATTACCAATTTTCCAATTTGTTCTTATTTTTTCGAACACCTGATTTTCGACTTAGTTCAACATTATTGGCAGTATAAAAAAAATTAGATGAGTTAAAACATAACTTTAAGTATTTTTAAAAAGCTAAAGATGTCTACAATAAAAATAATAAAAAGCCATATTTTCAAATCTTTCTCAAAAATTTTTTTAATATGATCTTTTGTTTCGCTTTGAATGTTCTTATTATTTCGAACACGTCTGTACATACGTACAAACAGATAAAAATGCATAACAGCAGCAATTGTAGGCAGTAGTAGTAGTAGTAGTGAGTGGTAGTAGTAGTAAAAACCCCAAAAATAAATGTAGAATTCAATGTTTTTTTGTGAATGATTGTATGACCATATAAATGAGCAAGTGTTTGTATGTATGTATTTATTTAACTGTGTGTGTGAATAAATATTTGTTGGAAAGAGCAGAAAATTATATTAATTTTTAAATAAACACCAACACCCATACAGATAGAACAGCAAAAACAATAACAAAATATTTAATAATGCATTTTTGCCAAACACTAACAAATATGCCAACTAAAAACCCCCATACTAACACACACACACACACACACACACAAACCCCATGCATACATCTCTTGCACTCATGTTTAATGTACGAGTATGTAGTAGTCATTCAGAAGGGTAAAGCAAAACAATTGTATTAACCAGCACAAACACTTGTACACCTAGAGAAAGGGAAGAGAGTAAGAGAAAGAGAGAGCGCGAGTCATTTGTATTTGCTTAATATAAGAGCAAGTGTGTTTTGTTTTGTTTTTTTTTTTGTTTTTTGGTGGGGGTTCTATGTAATTTGTTGTTGTTTCAAGTAGGGACATTTATCACTGAAACAATAACAAATATATAACTCGCGTGCTCTTCTTACTTACCATAATGCATTTTTATGCTCTCTTTCTGTCGCTCGTTCTCTTCTCATTCTCTTGTTTCCATGTTATTCCTTCTCAATTTGTGGATTTTGTTGTTGTTTTTGCTCATTTTCAACATTTTATTAAATGAGGGGTTATGATTTACAAACAAACAACAAAAAACAAAAAAGAATAAAAAGAAAATTTAGCATGTTTTTGTTTTTTATTTTTTTAAGGGTCGTAGTTAGGGGTCATTTGTAGACACAATTCCATGGTGGGTGGTTGTGTTGTTGGCTGCTTGCTCAAAATATAATACGACGACAACGGTGGCTTAATGCGGCGTCAAGAGAAAAATTTTTTTTTTGTAGTTTTTAATCTAAAATTTTTGCGCGGCTTTTCTTTTTTCTTTTCTTCTTCTCTATTGTTTTTGCTTTATTCATCATTATGGTAAACAATTTTGTCGCTATCGTAGTTGTTGCTTATGTTAATAATCATGATGATTATTGCTTTATTATTATTATTGTTGTTGTTGTTGTTTAATGCATATACACACACATCTTTATACATGTATACTTATGATAATAATGATAAATAATAATGATTATTATTGCATTGCAGTCATTCGTATAATATTTGCAATTTGCCAAAAAACGAAAGAAAAAAAGCAGACAACCAGCCATACTCATGCTTATTCGCACACTTACACTTACACAATACATTCACACACACAATTAAAACGACGTAATACAGCAATAACAACAAAAATAACTGTTTAACTTAAGGGTAACGTTAAACTAGTCTACCCTTTGGTGTTCTCAGTGATGTCTCTAAGAATTTGTGTTACGAAAAAAAAAAACGCTAAATTAAAAAGACGATTCAATTACAAAAAAAACTTTGAATTGAAAAACCTATATGGTGGCCAGATAGATTACATATTTTTAACACTTTTTTCTAAATTGTTATTTTATCGTTAAAAATTTTACGAGTATTGTGGTAAAACTATTATTCCGTCATATGTACATCCATAAATCGTCATTATAACATTTCAGTCAGGATTACGACCTAGCTTCTCACATCACTTATGCTGTGTGTGTTAATTTTATACACAAATGGTGAGGCCTGCAGTTTAAAGTCGATTCCAACTTCCATCAGATTTGGATTTTCTCAACCATAAATTGATTCAATTGGGTCCGGAAGAGATTTACTTCGGTTAGCGGCTTCTTTAAAAATCGAAGCAAATAATAATCAGTCCGGTCTAAATGATCGACCGAAATGTTAGAAAACATTTGTTTGAACGTAATCTGTGGAGGTGGTACTAAAGTTTACAACCTAACTCTCCAAGCCTTTTTTGTTATTCTTCTATTTTTGTTTTTAACTGAAAAAAGCTATAGATTATTGGTGGAAGCGGATTCATATATTTTATTTTTAAATTTGTAAGCAGTACAACTATCATCTTCTACTTAAAATATCCGGAGGTTCCTAATGGCATCCTTAAAGATTATACTGATGGCTCTGCAAAACAAAAACTAAAATTTATATATTAACCCTTTGTGACCGTATTAATTCTATATATGGGTGTCACGCTGGTTGGAATTAATCGGTAATAAAGCTTTGGTGACTGAGAGCAGACATACGACTGGAATGGTAAAAAAGCTTTGGTGGCTGAGATCAAACATACGGTCGCAAAGGGTTAATATACTATATTAGTATATAGTATATATTTATATACTACAACCGACAACCTTATAAGGGTTTTGATATTCAACTTTGTTATAAGCTACCTGGCCGCTGCAGAGTTTTCCAAGCAGAGGTCATGCTTATTTCCAACGCAGCGGAATGCTGGGTGGCGATATTTTTCCTGAAAATATCTTGATTTATTCAGCTGCGAGAAAGTCCCAAGCGAACGTATATTGCCGAGGATTTGTCAGGAAAATTTTGGAGTATTTAAGGAGAACTCTTATTTGGGTTTCGGAACATAGCGATATCGTTGGCAATTGCATTCCTGAAGAGCTCGCAACCTCCGAAATATTGCTAGACAAAGGTATTCCGGTGGCCTTAGTTAAATTATGATTATATTCACACGTGCAATATCGCTAAACTCTGCTGGATACGTATGGAGAAGAAGATCACCTAATTGCACATGACCATCCATTGCACCCCATTGATTTTCACGTACCACTGTCCTTTTTGTAGGCCTGTCGAAGGGCTTGACTTTCCGACAAATTACTTGTACAGGAGCTGTGAGTTTTGAGAAAAAGGAAGAGACTATTTTTTTCCTCATGTGTCGGTGCCACGCTGTTGCAATGGAAATACAAATGTTTAACCTGCTTAACCGAGATTTTTAATATAAAAAGTGCTGCAATAGTAAGATTTATTTTGACTCAGTTTAGTTTCCTCTAGAGAGTGTTCTTTCGATCCTCGAGGTAAATATTAATTGTAATAAAGTTTCACATACGTCACCACAACAAAATCTGGATTCTTACTAATAACAGCAACAAGTTTACAATCAATAAAGTAAAGGAAATAAATTAAGAACAACAAATTAAGTGCAATCGAAAGTTTGTCCATGACCGTATGTTTATTATTTCGTTCGTTTTCCTTTGATTTTTCCTCAATAGAATCACTAAATTAGCATCACTAATAACTTATCCTATTCCTTTGCGAAAGCCTTGTTCTTATAATTTGTTTTATTTGTGTTTTTTTTTTGTACGTATTGTATTTTCCTCTATTTGCTCACTATAACAACCTACTACTTCTGCTGCATTGCTATGCAGTTTTACTCCCAAATATTTACTCCCAATCTTAAGCTCTTTTAATATAACCAACTCTCTTTGGCTGCCAAATTGTACTCTCTCTCTCTTTCTCTTTATTTAAACATTCTTGTCTATATACATGTATGTGTGTATGTATGGACGTCTATATCTCTCCTATACAGTCATAACTTCTTAACATTTTTTTTTTTGAATGCCTGCTGTTTATAACGGTTAATTTTTTTTTCAGCAAATACATGTCAAAAACAACAACAAGCATTTGCGTTTTTTGTTTTGATTACAATTTTCCACTCTCTTTCTCTCACTCACTGTCTTTCTTCATGTGTGTTTTGCAAACCTACAGAATTTTTTTTTTTGTAATTTTCTTTGCAGCGTTTTTTTTTTCTAAAGCTGGCTGCATACATGTGAATGAGTATGTGTGTTAATGTTTTTTCTTTCTTTTTTTTTTATGAAACAGCTGAAAAAAAGCACGTGTCACATAGCAAAACGCGGTTTTGGTTGTGAAGAACAAAAACAAAATAAAAAATACACAGTTTTTGTTAAACAAATTTGTTTTTTTTTTGCTTTGATTTTAGCGTAATACAACAACAGCAACAACAATAATAATGACTTCGTTTTGTTTGTTTTTCTTTTTCGTCAATGCAAAAAATTTGTTTTGATTTGGTTTTTTTTTTTCGATTTACTTTGAGTACAAAAAAAAAATAGAAGAGAGAGAAAGAGCGAATGAGTAACTCTGGCTGACTCAGTAAGACAGTTATGTAGTCAGTTATTTAGCTAGTTTTGTTATTGTTTACATTTTTTTGTTGGTTTTATAACTGTCTGTGTATGCAATTATTAATTTTTTTCAGGGTTTTTTGTTTGTTTGATTTTTTTAGCAGACAGGATGGAAAAATGGGGAAACCCTTTGTTTTTAAGTACTTACGCTTATTAATCAATAAGTTCGTAAAATAAATGTAAATCCCTTGTGTAAAAGCCTTGTCTTTGTTGTTGTTTTTTAATTCAATTATTCTAAATTAATTCCATGGATTTTTTGCAGTTTTTTCTTTCATTTTCATAATGCCAGCAAGAAACACAAGCAAAAAAAATAATTCTAATCAAGCTTAACAAAAACAACACAAGCACTTACATACATGTCGCCTATACGCTCTTCTTCTATTTCCAACAGATGCAATATTTTTGTTTTTCTTTTTTCTTTAAACAGTTCATTTATTTACTTTTGTTTTTGTTGTCATTTTATTTAGCTGTGATTATTTCTTGCTTTTGATTTTTCCCATTGCCTCTCTGCAACACACATTGACGCTCATGGTCTGTGTCATCATCATTGAAACATGTTTAATGGCAAACATGTTTTTCCTTTAAGTTGGCTGCGAACTTTCATGCTCAATCATGTTGTGGTTAGTTATCGTTGGTTGGTTGGTTTTTTTCTTTTTTTTTTTTTTGTTTGTTTTGTCTTTGATTTTTTTGCTTGGTTTGTGTGCTTTCTTCCATCTCTGTTTTGATTTGTTAGTTTTGTTTGTTGTTGCGATTTTATTTCACAGCGACTCATCAATACATTTAAAGGTTAAGTTAACCGGAACCCGATATATGTATTGCATTACACTAGAAAAATGTGTGTGTGCGTATGTAAGAAATGTATTAATTTTTTTTTAACTTAATATTAAAAAAATATTAATAATGAAAAGAATTAATTTTTTATTATTTTATAAAAATATTACAAAGAAACAGGGAACTACAGTTGAACTTTCTTAGCGCGAATCATTATCAAAATCAAAAAAAGAAAAAAAAAAAATGAATTAAGCGAATGCAGTCACTAACTTAAAAATACATACAGTCAAGGAAAAAAGTCAACATACACCGCTGTATGTAAATTTTTTCCCGGTGATTATTTTCAAATTAAAAAAGGTGTTTAAGGCTGTTGCAATTAAGAACGTCGGAAGACGAAAACGAATATAAAGAAATATCACCTAGAGATTATTAGTAAAAATCAAAAAAAAAAAATTAGCTGGAAAAAAGTCTACATACAGCAGTGTACCTATAACTTTTTTCAGACTGAACATGCAGTGAGATGATAAAAAAAATGATGTGAAGAAAAATAAATGCGAAATTTTTTTTATAAGTTGACCAGAACATTACCTTACATAATTGGCAACCCTTAAGTCAGGATTAGAACCTAGCTTCTCACATCACTTATATTGTGTGTGTTAATTTCAAACACGACTGGCGGGACCTGCAGTTTAAAGGCGACTCCGAACGACAAATTTTGAAGAAACTTTTTCCAGTTTTTGCCAGAAATGTGCTGCAAGGATCGCAACCATGTCATCCTAGAACATGTATGTACATATACATACATATGTACATATGTATATTATTTTTAGGTTGTTATGTGCTTTATCACTAAAATCGAAAGAATAGTTATGATATTAGCATCGATCTTCACGTTATTATTGCTTAAATTTAGTTAATATCCGTGCTTTAATTTTTTTCTGATACTGATGATGGATGCTATTACAGCTTAATTCACTACAAAGAATTTAACTCAATGAATTTTCTGAGTGTAGATTTTACAGTGAAATTATTTTACTCACCAATAATAACAGTTAATGTAACAGAGCAAGAACAGCAACAATTCCAAGAAGTGTAATTAAAAGAAGAAAAAAAAAACGAAAAACATACAGCCATATTTAAAATAATAACAACATTAATAATAATGGACATGAGAGAAAGAATAAAAATGCAGAAATTACAAAAATACTTAACCTTTTACAATAACAACACAAAATCATTACAATCGTTTTTTTTTTTAATTTTTTTTGGTGAATCACGTTCAATTACAAGAATCACATTTAGAGTAATAAGAACACACAGTTAAAGTAGTAAGAGAATGAAAGAGAGAGAGAGAGATGGACTTGCGGCATCATTTATACAAATACAAAAATAAATAATCGAACACAAATGAGAAAAGAAACACAGTAAAGTAAGGCCACCTTGTAAATGTAATAACCAACAATAACAGCAGCAAGAACAACTATATGCAGACAATCAATAAGAATTGGTAACAAGAACAACCACAATGATCTTTAAGTAGGTATTAATTCCTCCCAAGTGATTAAACAGTAACAACAACCACATGTATACACACACACACACACACACACTCTAACTAAAGATTCTTAAAACAAAATCTCAAGCAGTTCTCCTTTGCTTTACCTTATTAACATGACTTGTCGGTTTTCGGTTTTATTTTTTTTTTTTTTTTATTCCCGACCTCATCCATATGTAATCGTACACTCAGACAGTCGTTCGTTTCTTCCTTTTTAACGAGTGTAGTTGTTGTTGTTTTGATTTATTTTTGTTCGTTTCGTTCTTTTTTCGCCTTTTTAAGTACGTGTCTTCAGGTTGTGTTTTCTGTATGTGTGCGTGTTTTGTTTTATGATTGGAAATATTTCTTTAATTTGCTGCTGTTGTTGTTCTTACTTTACGCATAACACAAGTGTAATTAATTAAAACGCGTCAGCTGGAATTTCGCTTAAATTTAACTTTTTTTCTGTTTTCTTTTTTTGTTTCTTCTTTTTTCTTATAAAACCAGTGTCAGATTCATTGGAGAACAGAAAAGCAACAAAACACTTTGGTTTTGGAGGATCAATATTTGCAGTGTATGAGTGAAACTGCAAATGCAACAGTAACAAATTAAACCTGTAAACACATACGACGCGTCAACTGCTGCACAGCAATCTGTTCGAAAAAGAATAAAAGTGTGCATATGGAAATGATTATTTTCAGTACTCTTCACTGCTGCTTCTGCGCATTTAAGCTAGGTTCAATTTTTTTCATGTCTTAGACTGCTTAGTGCGGTTATTGATAATTATGTAGTCATCTGGTCTTTTTTAATTTTTTTACTTATACTTTGACCCTGCCGCCTTTAAAATAATTAAAACACATGAATGGCGGCAATTGGAAAATTGCAAGTGGCGCGTCGAATGTGTTTAAAACAGAATAATAATATGAACACAGTATAGTATATAACTTCGCTTGGTTAATATTAGATGCCATTTTTTTTTTTGTATCTTGGATGACCTCTTCAAGAATACTTTTTAGATCTTGCATACAACCCATACATACAAGATTGGTATTCAGGATTAATTGGTTTAGTCAGGTTTAAGACATAGTTTCTCACATAACTTATGTTATGTGTGTTAATTTTATACATGAGTGGCGGGACCTACAGTTTATAGCGACACATTTTTGAGAAGCTTTTCATGGCAATTTAATTACTCTCAGAGTTTTCGCAAGAAATCGGCTGATAGGAAGAAATAATTTTTCATATTTCGTTCAGTTGGAGATGTCTGAAGTGAGGTTTGAACCGAAGAAGTCTCACGTCTAATAAGCCAACACACTACCTACTAGACTACGGCGACTAGCATCGTATCATACATATCCTAGGAGAGTATCGTGGTGTGTTTTCAATACGTCGTGAAGATTTCTCTATGGTTCTAAGAACTGGTATTGATGACTTGTGTTTGTAGGCTGAGATTTTCAAACTGTGTTAACATTTCTGAGTAAGGTTAGGTAAGTTTGGACAAGTCATCATGAACCATTTAAAGCCAGAACAACGCTTCCCAAGTCAGTAGATATTGGTCTAGGGAGTAAGCACTTCGTTCAGTTATTGATTGTTTTTGCCCTAATTTTCGTTTTGTCGAATCAAAATCCTCAACATAACGCACAAATATGCGCACTGATGATAATATTCGTGTGATTGAAGTGATTAACCATTGCTATCCAGATATGTTGACTAAATTTTTATTTCCGTAAAGGTATCCGCCAAACGTCAACGACATTCAGAACAACTTGTCATATAGCGCGCTTAATAATCGATTTATTGCAAAATCCTTTTGGTGAGAACTTTCTTTCCAGAAGTTGTTCTGTTCACTGGCCCTCTCATTCGTGCCATGCTATTTATACCCTCTTTTCATTTCTGGTAAATTAATGATCTGTAGTCGCCGTAGTCTAGTAGGTTCAAAAAATATATCTTCGGCGATTGCCTCTCAGCAGATTTCTAGCAAAAACTCTCAGAGAAAATAAAATTGAAAAATGTTGACAGAAATCTCTCGACTCTGAACTGTAGGTCTCGCCACTCATGTATAAAAGTAACACACGCAACATAAGTGGTGTGAGAAGTTAGTTTGTAATCCTGACTGAAGGATTGTAATGACCAATTATGTATGTATGTATGTATGTAACTTAACGATCTTTCTATAAAATTGTTTTGTTGAATTTCTGATCTCTGTTTTGTTTCCATTCCTTAAATTCCTACGTAGTTGTTTGTGGAATTCTGTGTACCGTATGATGTGTGTATCTTGTTGTTTCGTTAGAGTTACTTTAAATCGTCGTAACAATATCTTTTGCAGTACACAGACGTCTGGATGTCCTTATTTACCAAAGAGATCTGTTTTTCTATTTTTTTCTATAATTCTTTAATGATATTTTTTTACGGTATTTCCTGATTTTCCGTTTTCTTTCATTTTAATTACAACTTCAATATCCCAATAAAAATTTTAATTTAATTTATTTAACTTTACGTTTTTGTTTTCTTTTTTCCAGTTGTTGTTGTTGATTTTTAAACGTTTTTCTTATGGTGCATATGTGTAGTAGGTTGTTGTTTATAAGTAAATGTATGTATATGTATACACACACATACACTTATAAATGTTTGCATGGGTGTGTGTGTCGTCGTCTCTTTGTTTTATTTTTGCTGTTTAAATATTGTGTGTAATTGTTTGCCATTAATTACAACAACAATTATAATAACAACAGCAACAATACACATACACACATACTACATGATGGCCATGCATATGTAAGTATTATGTATGTATGTGTGTATGTGTATAGTTGTAATCGCATGACCATAAAATCACCTTTTATTAACAATACAATACAATGACGATTACATTTCATTTCATTCTGTGTTTTATTTCTTCGTGTTCGTTTATTTTGTTCTTTTCTCTCTCTTTTTTTCCTGAGAAACTTACTGTGTTTTTTTTTTCTGTGCTGTTCGTGTTGTTGTTGTTGTTGTTAAGAATGTTAAATTTGTTATTGTTGTTGTAGCTGTTGTTATTACTGCTGGTTATGGTTAATTTTTATTTATAAGTCCTTTTAGCACTTTTTTTTTAAATGCTTTATATGTACACAGTATATGGTACGATGTATGTAGTATAGTGTTGTTTATAATAAATACAGGAGGGTGCCGAAAAAGTTTTTACATAAAAAAATATATTTTTATTTTCATTTACAATAATATTGAGTTAATTTCGATTTTTTTTGTATTAATTTTAAATTAAATTAATTTTCATTTTTAATCCTTTTAGCCTAGTCTCTACTGTTAATGATGTCTTTGTATTTCATGCTGATAATGACGATGATGATAAAAATTGTTGTAAAAAAAAAGTTTTTCTGCACTCGAACCAGTACATCAGTAATGCATTGACACACCTTTTTACTTTGACTCAGTTCTTGATTTCACTGTTTTTTTTGTTTGTTTTTTTTTCTGCTTCTATTGCCCCTCTTCATCATCTTCTTGTCGTCCTGTATTTATTTTATTACCCGTCTTGTTAGTGATGCCAACTATTGGCATATAAAACGCAAATAAAATTAAATTTTTAAAAGGAAACTACGAGGTGTGTTCAAACAGTCGGTTTCTTTTTATTTTATTTTTGCATTCGAAAAAAACATTGTATTGTCTTTGACTATTTTACTAAAGGGTGTTTTTTATAGAGGTATAGAACTTTAAGTTGCAATAAAACAACGACGTATTATTCGATTGACATGAATTTTATTTATCCGAAAGATAATCTTGTGGCATTACATTTTAAATATGATTTCTGGCATATGACCACCACGGCTGGCGCGGATGTAGTCCAATCTGGACGTCCAATTTTCGATGACTTTTTCCAACATTTGTGGCCGTATATCGGCAATAATACGGCGAATGTTGTCTTCCAAATGGTCAAGCGTTTGTGGTTTTGTTTGTCGACGTAGCCATTCAACCAGAAGTGCGCTTCATCGCTAAACAAAATTCGCTTATGAAAATCGGGAACAACGGTAATCTCGTTTTGGGCCCATTCGACGAATCTATACCTTACTTGATGATCGTTTGGCTTACAATCTTGCACGAGTTGGATTTTGTAAGCACGCAAACCAAGATCCTTCCGCAAAATCTTCCATAAAGTGGATGGACACAAATCCAATTCCTGTGCTCGATGGCGGATGGACTCATTCGTTTCTTCCTCAATGCTACACTCTACAGCAGCAATAGCTTCTTCTGTACGCACCGTACAGCGCCTCTGGGGATGCGAGTTATCAATAAGAGTAAACGTGGTGCGAAAACGTTCCATGGTTAATCGAATTAACTGCTCTGATGGACGATTTTGTCGACGATAAAATGGACGTAGTGCGCGATACGTTTTCCGCACAGAACCATTATTTTCGAAATAAAATTGCACTATTTGCAAGCGTTGTTCAGGCGTGAGTCTGTTCATGATGAATTGCCAAACCAAACTGAGAATAAATCACTTGACAGCTGTTAAATCGGTCGCCATCTTGAGAAGTAATGCCTACTTAAAGTTCTATACCTCTATAAAAAACACCCTTTACAAATAAGAAGCACGGATGGATCTAGGTGGACTTAACTCCACAAATTTAAAGGTGGAGCATTATATGGGTGGGTCTAGATGGACTACACCATCTAAAGGTGCAAATTTAAAAATGCAAAGGTCGTTGCTCCTTTGCTGCAAATTGAAATTAATGCATGACAACGCGAATCAGTAGAGCTGAATGCCGGCCATCTTCCATAAAGGTCTTGAGATTGTAAGCTGATGCTGTGGGGTTTTTAAGGATAAACCCGAGTAAGACCAAAAATAGTACCATGGACTAGAATCAAAACACTTATCGGAAAATATTCGACGCTTGTGTAAGATATCACGACAACTGGACGCGTCACAGGAAGGAGCAGAAATAATATGTAGAACCTGAAATTTTCGGAAAGTAAAGCAAGGATTGTGTACTGGATATGTAGCATGATGGCCAGACAAAGAGTTGTGGGCCAATATCTGAGTAGACAAAACAAATTTAAACATAATTGGACATTACAACCCTTCAGTCAGGATTACGACCTAGCTTCTCACAATTTTTTATACCTGAGCGGTGGAAACAACAGTTTAAAGTCGACTCCGAACGACAGGTTTTTTTTGACAAACTTTTCATGGCAATTTTGAAGTCGCCGTAGTCTAGTAGATAGTGTGTTGGCTTATTAGACGTAAAGCCAGGGTTCGAGCCTCAGGCCAGACATCAAGACAAAAAACAAAAAGGATTTCTTCGGCGACTTCCTCTCAGCAGATTTCTGTTAAAAAAAAACTCTGAGAGTAAATAAAAATGCCATGAAAAAGTTTCTCAAAAAATCTGTCGTTCGGAGTCGACTTTGAACTGTAGGTCCCACCACTCATGTATAAAATTATCACACACAACATCAGTGGTGTGAGAGACTAGGACGTTGCAATTTTATTTATTTATTTTTTTTTTTTTGCCAGAAATCTGTTGAGAGGCTGTCGCCGAAGAAATATTTCGTTTCATATTTCGTTTTTTGCAAATTATTCTGACCTGGGGTTTGACCTGCGGCCTCGCGTCTAATAAGCTGACACACTACCTACCTACTTAACTACGATGAACTATGCACAGCTTAAATGGAGTTGGCCAAGATACAAGGACTAGCATGTGTTGGTATAACTTTGATAATGAAATCTCGTCCTACAGCCGCATCGGAGGCGCTATTGGATTTAAGACTCTTGTACATTGTAATGAAGACCACAGCTTGGAGACTTTGGTTAGAATAATGTCAGATCGCTCAGGAAGTTCCGTGACCTGAAAAATCTGATGACTGACAGCTCGCTTCTTAACATAAACAGTCTTCACTAAGCCTCTGACATCGCAATTCGTTTTGAGCCACGACGCTACTGTTATTGTTAAAATCGAAGAATTTCCATTTAATTTCGAATTTTTTTTCGCAAATAAAAATATTTTCAATTGGCATCACTGCACCTTATTACTGCTGTTGGTCTCTTAAGAATAATGAGCGTGTGTTCATGTGCGTGTGCCTGTGCCTGTGCCTGAGCTTGTAAAAGTTCAATATTTCTTGGTTTACTTACTTACACAGTTTAACTGTGCTGTGCTGTGCTGCCCTGTACATTAATTTCAATCTCAGAGTAATGGGTTGGTGTGGTGGTTGTCCGTCTTTGTTAATGGTTAATGGCCTTTGATTAACAAGAGGTGGCTGGTTAATTTTTTATTATTTTCTTTTTGTTCTCTGCCTCCTCCTGTTCTGCTCTTAATCTTCCTTTACTTGTTTTAATTTTTGCCTGTCCGTCTGTCTGTCTCTCTGCCTGACTGTTTTTGCTTTATTAATATACTCGCCTTTAGTTGTACAATGTCACCTTTAAAGTGTCTTCAATTCAACGTAATTTTGTTTGTTTTTTTTTTGTTGTTATTTCGCTTGAATTTGCAACGTGTCGCCGAAATGTTTTATTATTTGTTCGATTCATTTCGATTTGTTTGGCTCTCCTGTGCTTAAGTAATGAGTGTGTCTGTTTTGTTTTTGCGTGTTAATCCTGTGGTGATTGTTTCTACTTTTTCTTTCTTTCTCTCTCTCACTGGGTGCTGGCTGCTGTGGTATGTAGTCATTTAGTTGAAATCATTCCTTAATCATACATTTTTGAAGGTTTTTTTTTGCAAACAAAACATGCAAAATTAATTTTGAAAATATAAGTTTTAAAGTTTAAAAAAATTTTGAATCAAATTATGCTGAATTTAAGAAAAAAATTAATTTTTAAAGCTTTTCTGTTACGATTAAATATTCCATCAATTCAATTAAATTTTGTTAATAGACAAACGGCATAATCTGCGTTACTTTTATCAACAGCGTAACTTTTATTTAATTTTTAAAGATTAACGATTTTTTATAGAGATATTTAATTAAATTTTTTCTGTCTTTTCAGGTAAATATAGTCCAGTAATTTGATAAAAAAAAACATTTTCAAGTAAGTAATTTATATTTGCACTAGTTAGGGCAATAAAGGGTCCGCCAAATAACTTTTTTTTTGAAAATGCTTTATAAACAAAACTACTGAATATTTTCTCAAATTTCTTTTTTTATTTGAAAGTACAATCCTTCCGGTTAATAATGGAAAATAATTTCTTTCAAATGGCTGCCTCGGCTGGCCATTTAGTAGCCTACACGATCGGTCCAATTTTTAAGCACATTATCGATTGTGTGCAGCTGTATTTCACCAATGGCTTCACGAATATTGTCCTTTAAAGCGTCCATTGTCTCTGGCTTGTCGGCGTAACACATATCTTTGACGGCACCCCACAAATAATAGTCCAACGGTGTCAAATTGCAGCTCCGAGGCGGCCAAACGACATCAGCTCTGCGGCTGATAATGCGGTCTGCAAAAACAGGGCGCAAAACATCGAGTGTAGCTTCGGCTGTATGGCACGTAGCGCCGTCCTGTTGAAACCAAATGTTGCCAATATCCTCCTCTTCAATTTTTGTGAACAAAAATTCGTTTAACATGGCCCGATAACGATCGCCATTGACTGTAACGGCCACTCCTTGCTCATTTTCGAAGAAAAATTTCCCAAGTATGCCTCTGAACGAAAATCCGCACTAAACAGTGACTCGTTTTGGGTGCGTCGGCTTTTCGATGTATGCGTGCGGGTTTTCTGTGCTCCAAATGCGACAATTTTGCTTGTTTACATACCCGCCAAGATCAAAATGAGCTTCAACTGAAAAGATGGTTTTTTTTTTGCCAAAATCGGCATCTTCTGGTGTAGGCTACTGCATGGCCAGCCGAGGCAGCCATTTGAATGAAATTATTTTCTATTATTAACCGGAAGGATTGTACTTTCAAATAAAAAAAGAAATTGGAGAAAATATTCAGTAGTTTTGTTTTTAAAGCATTTTCAAAAAAAAAAGTTATTTGGCGGACCCTTTAGAAACGAATTATTTTATGGTCGAAATTGATTTTTACAACGACAAAAGATGTGTGCAGATAAATTCGAATTTGAAAATCCAAGACGCAAACCATAAATTTTAGCAGCGCCACATTTGGCGTTAACAGAACAAAATTTGTCCTTAACAGAGCACTGTTAGCTGTAGTACTAGTATCGATCTGAACAAGCCCACTTGTTTAGGAGCTAATTTTGGTAAATACTCTAGGTCTATCAGTAACATACTAAATGTAAAGGAAGTTTCCAAGGCCTCTTAATATAATCAGCAACATAGTCGCATATAAAGTGATATGGTATTGAGAAAATTGGCTTTCAAAATGTCAATTTTTTGTTTGAAAATTCTCTAGAAGATCAGTGGCCATTTTTAAACATACAATACAACAAAAATAGTATACCATACAGACTATATGCAAATGGTAGTGCAAAGGGTCCTCTTTCTAACTGTGGTAGTGGAGTAGCTGGAATAATTTTGAGAGTTGAGACCCCCAACCATCCCACTACATTTCAACACTTTTGTTCACAAATATTAATGATCATAATGAGAATTATATTTTATAGTCTGAAATAATTACAAAGTAGAAGAATAATCGACTATACATACAAACATAAATACGTACATACATAATTGGTCATTACAATACTTCAGTCAGGATTAAGACCTAGTTTCCAACACCAATTATGTTGTCTGCGTTAATTTCATACATGAGTGGCGTTTAAATTCGACTCCGAAGGACAGATTTGTGAGAAACTTTTCATGGCAATTTTATTTGCTCTCAGAGTTTTTGCCAAAAATCTGCTGAGAGGCTGTCGCCGAAGAAATATTTTTTGTATTTTGTTTTAATTTCTGGCCTGTGGTTTGAACCCTGGCTTTTCGCCTAATAAGTCAATACTCTACCTACTAGACTACGGCGGCTTCAAAATAATCGAGTATTGGCACTGTTAAACCGTTAACATAGCTCTGTTAATAGCAAAGTTTACCCTGTTAGAGGCAAGAAGTGGCGCTGCTAAAAGTGTGGGTTTGTGTCTTTGGTTTTTAAATTCGAATTTATCTTCATTATGGTATCTTGATTAGGGCATAACCCTAGATAATCAACGTTTCTAAAGGATTTTCGAGTTTTTAAAATTAAGAGGCTTCAATCCCGTTCAAACAATCCATCCAGTAATCCATCTGCATGTAGGAAAGCTAAATTAGTTAGAAAGGCCATGTAGAAATTTGCCGCAATGATCAGATCGAGGAGCTGATGATGATGAGCATTATTAAGCATCATTTTACAATTATTTTAATAATTTTTCTTTAGTTTTAAATTTTACAAAAAAAAAATGTTTGCCTAAGAGAACAATTTTTTGGACTTGTTATTGACCTCAGGATTATTTTCACTTGTTTTGAAAACAATTTGTAACAAATTTTTGTATTAAATGTTACATAATTGTGGACATTTATGACTCATTCGTATAATTTTTAGGCAATTCTTGATAGCAGGTGGAATTTTTTTCCTCCCCTTTTGTTTTTTTTGCAAATACTCAACGAAATAATTTTTATTGCCCTGCGTTATGTCGCAGATAAAATCACGTTTATAACATAAAAATATTTTAAGTGAATTTTTCGCTAAATGGTCATAAAATCTAATAAAACAAAAACAAAGACAAAGACAAAGAAGGAGAAAAAAATTAAAGCCAACCATAAAAGAAAGTAAAAGCAAAAAATCGAGCAAAAAAGGACTTATCAATTGTCCTTATACACTCAGAGAAAAATATAATCTTTTAAGTGACAATGAATAAGTATTATATATACATACATACATATAAAGGGTCCGCCAAATAACTTTTTTTTTGAAAATGCTTTAAAAAAAACTGCTGAATATTTTCTCAAATTTCTTTTTTATTTGAAAATACAATCCTTCCGGTTAATAATGGAAAATAATTTCATTCAAATAGCTGCCTCGGCTGGCCATGCAGTAGCCTACACCAGAAGATGCCGATTTTGGCAAAAAAAATCATCTTTTCAGATGAAGCTCATTTTGATCTTGGCGGGTATGTAAACAAGCAAAATTGTCGCATTTGGGGCACAGAAAACCCGCACGCATACGCTGAAAAGCCGACGCACCCAAAACGACTCACTGTTTGGTCCGGATTTTGGTCCAGAGGCATAATTGGGCCATTTTTCTTCGAAAATGAGCAAGGAGTGGCCGTTACAGTCAATGGCGATCGTTATCGGCCCATGTTGAACGAATTTTTATTCACAAAAATTGAGGAGGGGGATATTGGCAACATTTGGTTTCAACAGAACGGCGCTACGTGCCATACAGCCGAAGCTACACTCGATGTTTTGCGCCCTGTTTTTGAAGATCGCATTATCAGCCGCAGAGCTGATGCCGTTTGGCCACCTCGGAGCTGCGATTTGACACCGTTGGACTTTTATTTGTGGGGTGCCGTCAAAGATAAGTGTTACGCCGACAAGCCAGAGACAATTAACGCTTTAAAGGACAATATTTGTGAAGCCGTTGGTGAAATACAGCTGCACACAATCGATAATGTGCTTAAAAATTGGACCGATCGTGTAGGCTACTGCATGGCCAGCCGAGGCAGCCATTTGAATGAAATTATTTTCCATTATTAACCGGAAGGATTGTACTTTCAAATAAAAAAATAAATTTGAGAAAATATTCGGTAGTTTATATAACGATTTCTACACTCCAATATACTATAGAGTCTAAAATCTGCACAAATTTCTTTCATTTTTATCTGCATGATGCCATCAGTTTTATTTTGGACCAAGAAGTACCGACTTTGTTAATCTCGGATTTTAGTATCAATTGCTAAAAATACTCAGGTCTACGTCTTCTTTTGCTGTCGTGGAGAGTTTCAATCAATGTTCGAAATTGATATATAGTCTTGAAATTTCTTGAAATTGTTCTATCCTGCTGTATTTCACTGCATTCTGATAGACATCCTCTGCGCATTACGTCCTACCATAATATCCTTACAGATCTTTTGCAAACAATGAAGTACCTGAAGTAAGCATAGTATATCACTTGCATTATAATGTCAGCACCCATAGTCGTACAGAAGGGTAGACTTTACATTTGCGTAAAAAAGGCGTATCCCTTGCTGACCTTCAAACAACTAATTTACCTCTTCAACGTGGTTCCCAATATCTACACATCAATCGCTGTTACTAGATATAGGTTAGGTTAGGTTAGAGGACGTGTACTTGTCAATTAAGACAAGTACAGTACCCGGAGGTCGAATTGACCCATTGTACAACATCCTAGTTTCTCACATCACTTATGTGTGTGTGCTACAGTTTAAAGTCGACTCCGAACGACAGATTTTTTGAGAAACTTTTTAATGGCAATTTTATTTACTCTCAGAGTAAGAGAAATCTGCTGAGAGAAAGTCGCCGAAGAATAACTTTTTATATTTTGTCTTGGTGTCTAGCATGGGGCTCGAACCCTGGCTTTACGTCTAATAAGCCCACACACTACCTACTAGACTACGGCGACTTCAAAGGTAGTAGATATAACAGGCAACAAACTTTTTGAACATCTTCCAGTTGCACTTGTTGAATTTTAAATTAGAGTCGTGATATCAGTAATCAATTCATTTGGAATTCCATTACAACGCAATGCGTTCCTGACGATAAATGATGTCGAATGATCTGGTAAAATTGATGGTGACCTATAAAAGCTAAGCTATTCATGTGATCATTGCAATATCGATGTAGTCAGGAGTCATTTTTGAAAAATTGATTCGAAGATCTATAAATTTCCTCTAGTCCTGACATCATTCAGAGCTTTTGATGAAACGACATAGGCTCCTAATGTCCTTTACCGAAATATCATTTATAATTCTGTAATACAAAGCTGGGTTTGTAATCCAATATTTGAAGAACTGCTCATCTTCGTCTCTACAGCTTCTACAGAAGTCGTTTCCCATTTGTACAAGACCAATAAGCCTCGTATGAGTGCTCATAATTCAATATACAGTGGTAGTAACTCCACAACCACACTGAGCGTGCACCTTTGGAGTTTATCCATACTTTTGCCAGTTCTGTTCCGCTATGTTATCTGTCTTAGAAGTTTAACACGTCTTGAAATGAGTTCCCAATGCAGAGGAGTCATCGAAAACTTTAATCGTTGCGTCACACTTGGCCAAGTCATCCTCTCTACAATTTGTCGGAGTAGTCTTGTCGGTCTTGTTCGGGAAACTGTAGAGCCGACGTGCTTGCCAGAGCTGGCGCGCTCCTTTCGGAATCCTCTTCAATTGAATTGGGTATGCCACTTGCCTCGGTCAAGTTGGATATTGCGCGGAAATTCTTTCGGAATGCCAACCTATCCTGGGTCAATGAGGAGTCTTGCTCCACCGCTAGACTCACCTGGCCGTTGATGGATAGAAGGCGTACCAACCAATTACTTGGTCTTGGTCGTGATGTCATATCAACCACAGTGGCCATGCTTACAGGTCATTGCGTTATGGGTAGACACGCGGAAAGAATGAGGCTCCCATTTAACGACTTCTGCCGTGGTGGATGCAGATCCGCTGAGGAAGAGGAGACTGTTATCCACTTTCTTTGTCAGTGCCCGTCTCTTGCTAGGTGTAGGTGTACCTGTTATTTGGTTCCCCATTTCTTGTCAGCTTGACGGAGCTATCATCCATTGATATCAAGGATATAGCTTCGTTCATAAAACTTTCTGGCTGGTTTTCCAGTGTGGGATAGTCGTGCTTTTGATGTGTAGCCCTTGCGCTGACCTTCCTCTTCCCTCATTTTGGTGGAACTTGGTCAGTACAGAGACTGACCAACGGGCCGCTATGCGTGCTCAAGTGAGCTTTGTGATATCAAAGCTACCACTCCAACCTGAACCTAAAGTCTTGTCGGTAATGTGATGGCTTATTGTACGAGAGTTCGTTGTTCAATCCCTGTTTCGGAAATCTCTAACAAAACGAAAAAAAAGGCCTTATGCCTACTCCGAAGAAATTCTACCGTCAATGCTTTCAATCAGATTCGAACCTTAAAAATCTGAACAGAGATGTTAACAAGGCGTGTTATGCCATTTTCCACAACGCTATATACTGAATAATACTCTGCTGTTCTTCAATTTGAAATAGCACTAGGGGTCACAGTGCCATCTGGGTAGGTTCATGAGATGACTGAGCAATTGCGGAATTGACAGTGTTTGTTAACCTTTGAACTTTTTTAATTCACTTACAATTAAGGGTGTATAAATAGTAATACAAGCTAATATTCATTCATGTATCTCTTCTCGAGTGTATTTTAGCTTATGAAGTCAATTCTCCCTGTTTTCCTCTCTCTATTGAGTTCTCCCTCTCTCTCTCTCTCTCTCTCTCTCTCTCTCTCTCTTTGTGCATTTTGTTATCATTTCTTTTATCTAAGCCAACAATTGTTAGCATATCAAGTGGTAGCGACAAAGTAATGAAAAAAAATTATTAAAAAAGGGGTTAAATTGTTTCTATTTTTCCGCTTTTATAAAAAAAAAAACACCAACAACAACAGAAACAATATGACTAAATATGTAAATAATTTAAAGGATAATTTACCGTTTGAAAAAAAAAGAAACACTCGCACACATACACACCATAAAGGGAAATATTTATGAGTTTCTTTAGAAATTTATAACATTTTTTACAGCTTTTTTCTTCCCTTCTCTCTGCTTGCATTATTCAGAATACAATAATAATTACACGTATTTTGAATTATTACAACAAATTATAACATACTCCTCTCTCTCTCTCTCTCTCGCCATAGTCGTCGTATTCGTATTGAAACTAAATGAAACACTAAGAATTTGTACTTTTATTTTTTTGTGATAAGAATACCAAGATTAAGGATTAAGTACCACCGCCTCATGCCACCAAAAAAAATTTAATAAAAAAATTTTAATGAAATGCTTGTATACAATTCAAACGAAAAAGCAACGTGTAGTTTTAAGGGTTTTTAACTAGAAAAGAACGAAAAAAAATGAACTCAATTGACCGTTTGAATCATGAGAATTTGTGAAAAAAATAACAGAGACCAGCACGTAACAAAGAAATTATCAGCGTATGGGTCATTCCACAATAAAATAAATTCAAATGGAGGAAAAACAGAAAATGTTTGGAAATATCCACCACAGAAGAACTTATAGCTTTTAAGCGACCTTTGATATCCCAACATACGAAGCTGTTTGACTGACTTTTAAGCGGCCTTTGACATCCCAAAATACGAAGCTGTTTGACTGTGACATTAAAGTGTAAGGGGGATCTGTTTTGCCTCAGGACAGACATCTCCAACAAAACGAAATATGAAACGAAATATTTGTGCGGCGACTTCCTCTCAGTAGATTTCTGGCAAAAACTCTGATAGTAAATAAAATTTGTCATGAAAAATTACTGAAAAAATCTGTCATTCGGAGTCGACTTTAAACTGTAGATCCCGTCATTTATGTATAAAATTAACACACACATACAACAAAAGTGGTGTGAAAAGCTAGGTTTTAATCTCGACTAAAGGGTAGTAATGAGCATACGTATGTATGTGATCTCTTTGGTGATATAATTACTCTAGAAGTGTATGTATTCTTTTTATTATTATTGCGAGTATGAATCAGACACGAAAAGCATTCATCGAGGTCACTTCGGTCGCTTATTACATTTGGATTGCGCTAAGAACATTTGTTTCTGCCATTGAATTCTGGTCCACTACCTACGTGAGGGGGACAATGGCTTAACAAAATTGATTTCGATCTTTTATGATTTTTTTTAATGTCATTGGAAGAATATTCACGGCATATTAAGCCTTTTTCTATTATAAGCAGCTCTATCGGTTTAGAGCACCTGCCGCTAATAGCCATAAACAAGCTATGTATGATTGTGCTGGCGTTCGCTAAGTTTTTGTTGATAATAAACTCTATTAAAACAAAAACAATGTGCTTAAGTACTGAGAATGATCAAGCGGCTATACTGTCTGATGTGTTCCCTGAAAGAATGGAGACTTTCATATATTTTGTCTGAATTATTCAGAAAAATGGTGGTTCCTCTCGAAAAGACTGAGTTTTTCCTAAGTCTCCACCGAAAATAAGAAACGGATATTCAATAGTGAGCCATCGAAAGCTACACCACAAGATCTAATCTTTTTTTTTATCGTCGCCTACTCAAAAAAAAAACTATCGCCTGGATGGAACACAGAAGCGAGTTAAATCCTTAAATACGCACACACAAAAAAACTTTGGATAGGACACACCATAAAAAAGCCTCACAAGGCCATATTTCAAAAATTGGAACAATAAAAGGCTAGCATGTGTTGGAAAAAGGCAGTTTAAGAAGAACATTTTATTGATTGGACATGGCTGGAATGAAATTAAATAATTGGCTGGTAATAGGATGGCGTAGAAAAATTTGTATTGGCTTCAGCGCATTATTTGAATTTCAAAAGAAAATTTATTTCAGAATGAAAGTGGGCTTTAAATCGTATAAAACAATAAGAGGAGACCAATGTCGAGTACAATTAATATGTTTATATCAATTCGAAGGGAGTGTTGTCCAAAACACCCGCCCATTATATGCAATCAGTTGATGTCGTAATATTCCATCATGACAACGCTTGTACCCCATATTGCAAGACCATTTAGAAATTAAAAAAGTCGTATCTTAGCAGTCTCAAAATACGAAACTATCCCTAACGGACTAGAAATTGTGACAAGTGAAATACGCTTCACTTTAGAAGATAGTAACTGAAATTGGCATAATTTGTTCATGACCTTTAAGGTTAGCACTTCGCTTAACACGTTGAATGCCACTGACACTGAACTTTGTGTTCACGGCAGTCATCATGTTAACCATATATTGCCAGAATGATGGCAACTACTTTGAAACAATCTTCGGAATAAAAAACATCTTCAATGACTGTGTTTAACTGTGATTTAAAACTTAAAACTTTAAACGGGTGCCTGTACTACCAATAATAGAATCATCTGAAAGAAGCAATTCTCGATCATAAACGAATAATTTTGCTAGCAAAAGTAGAACTGAGTTCCAGCACGACAATGTCAGATTACAAACCTACATACATACGTACATAATCTTTATAATCTTTCAGCCAGTATTACGACCTAGCTTTTCACACCACTTTTGTTGTGTGTGTGTTAATTTTATAGATAGGTGGCGGGACCTACAGTTTAAAGTCAATTCCGAATAATAGATTTTTGTTCACACACTTTTTCATGCCAATTTTATATTTACTCTCAGAGTTTTTGCTAGAAATCTGCTGGCGTTTGAACCGCCAACTGGCCTGGTGAAAAGCTAAGTCGTAATTATGTCTATAGAGTTGGAAGGGCCAATAATGTACATACACTATATGTATGAAGCTGGCATCAAGTTTGATATCCACTTGTTTTTGTTCCATTCTATCGCGAATTATTTTTATAGAAAATTCGCTGGAATAAAATCTTTTAAAAAATTGTCTTAAAAGATTACGAGAGTAAATTGCAAGACAATTAACTAAATACAGTGCCTTACAGCTTTCTTTGCTTGCAATAAGAAGACCAATAAAACAATATTCTTATATTAATGTTATAAAAAGCTTAAAATGTTCGAAAGATTAAGTCAGAATCTATGACGCTCATACATACATACATACATACACTCATACATACATACATAATTGGTCACTACAACATCTAAGTCAGAATTCGACCTAGCTTCTCACAGTAATTATGTTGTGTGTGATAATTTTATACATGAGTGGCGGGACCTTAAACGAACGACGGAACTTTTGCCAGAAATCTGCTGAGAGGAAGTAGCCGAAGAAATATTTGTTCATATTTCGTTTTGTTGGTGATGTCAGACCTGATGCTTGAACTGAGGCCACACGTCTAACAAGCCAACATACTACTGACTAGACTACGGGGACCGCTACTAAACTATGACGTTCTCAGCCTAGCTTAGAATTACACAGTTTAGCCGATGTTTCAAGGAGACAACAAGTTTTTGTTTGGTTTCACTGTGGAACGTATATGATATCTAAGTCAGTCATTCCAGCTAACATTTAAAATGTGTTTCATTTTTCTGGTGTTATTTGAAAAGAAAAAATTAATAATTTTTCTAATTTCTATGTACTTCTTTTGAGTACCAAGTACTTTTTTAAAGTCGCCGTAGTCTAATAGGTAGCGTGTTGCCTTATTAGACGTGTGGCCTCGGTTCAAAACCCCGGGTCAGGCACTCCAACTGAACGAAATACGAAAAAATATTTCTTCGGTCACTTGCTCTCAGCAGATTTCTGGCAAAATCTCTGAGAGTAAATCAAGTTGCCGCTAAAAGTTTCTCAAAATCTGTCGTTCGGCGTCGACTTTAAACCGTAGGTCCCGCCACTCACATATAAAAATTAACACACCCAACATAAGTGGTGTGAGAGACTAGGTCGTAATTGACGTAATGACCAATTATATATGTATGTAAGTACTTTTTTGAGTATCAAGTACTTTTTTGAGTACCAAGTACTTTTTTGGGTACTAAATGCTTTTTTGAGTATCATTATTTGTAATTAATTTTGCATTAAGAAAGCAAAAATACAACAGGTTTTATTTAAAACGTAGTTTTTGTTTCAGAAAAATTTAACTCTTTTTATGTGGACTACCCCCAATACACATACTTACACAGATATTAGTTGAATAAATTTTCTCTTGTTACTGTTAAATACCTCACATATGTATACAACATACTCTTACAAACGAATACATGCACATACACACACGGACACAGATGTAGACATACCAAGTACATTCTTTGTTTATGATTAGGGTTAGTTAAACTTGTTACTTGATGTTTGCATGACAACTGAATATATCAATTATAATAACAAAAGGTTTTAATATTTAAATACACAGAACACACACACACACACACGATGGCAAAAGCAATACTACTAGTTGTTGGTTAAATTTACATACTAATAGACATACTTACCATATAAACACATACATATACACACAACAGGCTTACCTACATACATATATTCTTGATTGTAAGCGAAATAAAAAGAAATTTGAGACCATATTATTGAGTACAATACAGAGAAAGAGAGAGGGAGAGAGAGGGAAAGAGAGCGAGTGAAAGAGACAAACGATAACAATTAACATGAACATAATTTTTACGGTAATAAACAACTAATGAAAATTAATCAAACAACAAAAACAATAGCAGCAATAGCAGCAACCACTACTATAGCAATGACAATAAAGTACAATATTCGGAGAGCAAACTAGCCACCTTTAGCTAGCTTCCAACCCTCCTCCCTGTTTTATACCAGTAAACATCGGGGGAAAAAAGAAGGAAAAATAGCACAATAACAACTACAAATTTTAATAATCTTTTATCGACAATAACAATAAGCGACCAACCAAAAAAAAAACAAAACAATAATGAGAGAGGGCGAGGAAAACTAACGTAACAATACGAAAGCGTTGACTTGTAACCCTGGCACCTTTTATCACTTTATGTCACTTGTTTATGGAAATGTTTTGTAAGTACAATACACAAGGCATTTTTATGCTTATGATAGAATGTGTATGTATGTGTATGTGTGTTAGAGAAATTATTATTGTGTTAAACTATTGCTCGCTATTTGACTTCATTTTACACTCGTTTTCGTTTTTATAACGAAAATTAACATATTCGTACATGATAACAGTTATTTTCTATTTTTTTGTTGTTGTTGTTGTTATTTTTGCTTTTATTACCAAGGAGAGTATTACTAATACACTCATAACAATATTTATAACAGTAAAATACAAATTTTTTTTTTGGGGAGATTTTATAAACATCCAAAGGAAGAGAGTGAAAGCTTTAATTATTAATACATACATATTTATTTATAGTATATTTAAATAAGGAAATAAAAGTATTTTGAACCCTTTAATTATAATCCTTTATAGGCCACAGTCTGTGTGTATGTGTTTGTGTATAACAGTACCTAACAAAAGTAGGCGTGTAGTTGGTTTTTTTTGTTTTTTTATTTCATCTAAATTCCTAATGAAATTAATTGTAAAACCTAAACGTAGTTGTTTAACATGCAAATTCTTTTATTTTATTTTAGCAAAAAATATGTTAAAAGAACCGACCTTATATTGTTGTTGTTGTTAATGTGTAAGACTGAAATTATTATATTTTTTTTTTTATTCTATGACCTAAACATTATTTAGTTGGAATAATTTTTTTTAATAATTTTTATTGCTTTATGGCAGATTTTATTTACCATAAATATGTAGTTTTTTTTTCGTTTCTCTTGTAAGCTTAATATGTAATTATTTTAATAAGAGCTTATTTACAGTAATAAAAAAAAGTTTTGAACATATAATCTAAATCTTGGATGTTAGTAGGGATAATATTGTGGTAACATACTCGTACATATGTATGTAGGTGTTAAGTGAAATGGAGAAAAAAATTTTTAAATTTTAATACGAAAGTTTAGAAAACATTATGTCAACACATATAAAAATATTATATTATCGTGAACATTCGTTTACAAATGATCGGTGGATGGCTCTTTGGTAATAATAGCTTCAGCATGTAACCCTCAAGTTCCAATTTTCCACAACATCGATCATCCTACCCAGATACTGTTAACATAGCGAATATTTGAAGTCCGATAGGTTAGGTTAGGTTAGAGGACGTGTACTTTTCAATTAAGACAAATACAGTACCCGAAGGTCGAATTTACCCATTGTACAACGTCCAAGTTTCTCACACCACTTATGTTCTGTGTGTTAATTTTATACATGAGTGGTGGGACCCACAGTTTCAAGTCGACTCTGAACGACAGATTTTTTGAGAAACTTTTCATGGCAATTTTATTTACTCTCATAGTTTTTGTCAGAAATCTGTTGAAAGCATGTCGCCGAAGAAATACTTTTTGTATTTTGTCTTGATGTCTGGCCTGGGGCTCGAATCCTGGCCTTACGTCTAATAAGCCAACACACTACCTACTAGACTACGGCGACTTCTGAAGTCCGATATCTTAAGTTACAAAATTAGTAACCACTAATTGGATTTTATTAAAGAGACCTTAGGCTGCAACTTATATATAGTGGGACACCTGCAGGAGGTCCCATTTCAATCATCCTAACCAGACATTCTTAAAACCAATAAATTTTTTCTTTGTCTAAATTTTTCAATTTTCAAAAGAAATACCGAATTACCAGAGCAGCTGTTCTACTCAGGAACGTGTGGAGCATAATTTTAAACGAATGGAATAGGTATACCATTCTCTGATATATGGGTGACTTCTTCCTTGACTATTTTTTGAATTTCCTGCTAACCACTTAACATTAGCTCTGTTAAAATTTTTGGTTTTTTATCTTTGCTTGTTAAATTAGAATTTATCTTCACACACATTAGTCACTTACTAAACTTATTAAGCGATCATTAAAACGCTTTAGTCAGGATTACGACCTAGCTTCTCACACCACCTATTTTATGTGTGTTAATTTTATCCATGAGTGTTGAGATCTAAAATTTTAAAGTCGACTCCATACTTGACTGACATATTTGACGAACAATTTTAATTATTCGCAGAATTTTTGCCAAAAGACAGGATTTGTGTGTTAACTTTAGACATTAGTGGCGGAACATGCAGTTTAAAAGCGATCTTGAGAAACATTTAACACAATTTAGTTACTCTGAGAGTTTTTGTCAGAAATCTGCTGAAAGGAAGTCGCCTAAGACATATTTGTTCATATTTGGTTTTGTAGGCGCTGTCTGACCTGCAGTTTGAACTGTGGCCTCACGTCTAATAAGCCAACATACTACCTACTGTCGACTTTGGCGACAATTTGATTATGGACCACATTTACAATATTTTGTCTTGCAATTACGATTTTATGTTGTTTTAACGCGTTCAGTTGATAGTTTGTAGAACAGGAGCGGATGTGTTCGGTCAAATAGTGAATTTTCCAGAACCCATGGAGAAAAAAGTCAGTTTCAGCTATCTTGGACAAGAAGTACAAAGGTTGGGACAGAGCAATTAAACTTACAGGCTATAACTCAAGATTAATATGGAACTTTTTGGTAAGCTGAAACAGCTAGGCAAAGGGAATAAAATCACACTCTGCTGGATCTCTGATCATGTGAATATTTACGGCAATGAATAAAAAGATGGCCTTGCGGAGAACGAAACTTCAACGACGGTCATAGGGCCAGAACTGCAGTAGGAAGTGAAGATGAAGAGATGCCGAGACTTCTCTTAGTTCAAACAGTTTTAAGGCAATCTAAACATTTGCTGGTTAATCACGGTGAGAAGATATTTGAATCTTGCATTCGACTATGCAGAAGTAGCCTGAAAATTGCGCATTATAGAATCAAGGAACAATTGTTTTGAATAAGCATCACTTCAAGTCTGACATACAGATTCAGTGAGATTGTTGTATTCCGTACAGAGATCAGGAATGAGTATTCAAAAAGATGAATAGAATCGAATCATACTCATAATTTCTGATACTTAAACGCATTCATACTTATTTTATTATCATGGAACCTCCACTCATATTCGAAGTTTGAAGTACTCATCATATTCACACTTAACTACACGCAAGATGTTGTTGATTTTGACTTTCCATAACTCAACATATACACGACTCATAAAATAAGTATAAATCGCTTACGAACACTAAAATAATCACTAGAAGGTTGTGTTTTTGCTCTGATTGCTACTCTGTCTTCTTTCTTTTTTGGTAAATGCATCAATAACTAAGACTGTAAATTTTGATGAATGATTTGAGCCACTCGAATAATTTATAAGTATTAAAGGGTCCGCCAAATAATCGTTATCGGGCCATGTTGAACGAATTTTTGTTCACAAAAATTGAAGAGGAGGATATTGGCAACATTTGGTTTCAACAGGACGGCGCTACGTGCCACACAGCCGAAGCTACACTCGTTGTTTTGCGGCCTATTTTTGAAGATCGCATTATCAGCCGCAGAGCTGATGTCGTTTGGCCGCCTCGGAGCTGCGATTTGACACCGTTGGACTATTACTTGTGGGGTGCCGTTAAAGATAAGTGTTACGCCGACAAGCCCGAGACAATTGACGCTTTAAAGGCCAATATTCGTGAAGCCATTGGTGAAATACAGCTGCACACAATCGATAATGTGCTTAAAAATTGGACCGATCGTGTAGGCTACTGCATGGCCAGCCGAGGCAGCCCTTTGAATGAAATTATTTTCCATTATTAATCGGAAGGATTGTACTTTCAAATAAAAAAAGAAATTTGAGAAAATATTCAGTAGTTTTTTTAAAGCATTTCAAAAAAAAAAGTTATTTGGCGGACCCTTTTTCTAAAGTTATGAATCCGAATGAGTAGGCTTATGAATCAAACATATTTCGAATGGTATGAGTTTGATGTCAACATTGTACGCATACTAATTGCAACCTGTAGTTATAAATCAATGTTGTATTGAGTATGAATGAATCAGAGTACATAGTTAAATTTCAATATTGTTGACTCACTTATATTGAAAATTTCATGAGTGCTTATAAGTAGCGAAAAAACTATTCATTGCTGATCTCTGACTCCGTATTCTCCGTAAATTCATTGCATTCATTTTGTTCAAAAAAAATTTCTAAGAATTTGGTTTGGAAATCTAAATATTTGATTTACTTTGAATTTTTCTGTATAAAAATCCTTTCAAAACACATTAACTCGGATTTGTGGCAATGAAAATATCACCAGAAAATCCATAATTTTTTCTATTAAAAAACAATTTTTTTTTCTCAATTTTATTAAAAGTCATGCACTTAAAAATCACCAAAAAAAAAATATGGACTAATGGGTCCATTGTCTATCAGAAGATGGTTTAAATGAAAATTTTTCTTTAAAAAAAGAAAGAATGCAAGTGTTGAGTTTTTATTAAAATAACACACGTTAAATAAACAGATTATAGTTGTAGATTATAGACTGAAGGACTGGACTGGAATGTTTTCTTTTTTTTGCTTTTTGGAAATAAATTGTAATTTTAGTTGGACTTAATTTAGATACGGTCATAATTTATTGATCACTAAAAGGTGCACACACACACGCACATAACTGATCCTTTTTTCTTATTTTTTTTCTTTCTTTTTTTCTAAAGGATTTAATGAATAGAAAACAAAGAATATAAGGGCGGCAACATTTACAAAACACAGCATTTAGTAAGGTTTTCTCAAATGCCTACGTACTACACTCTACGCTCTTTTACCTGTTTTGCAGTTCTTAAATCGGATCTCATTTAATAACACCAGGTAATTTCTTGACTTTTGTCACTTTTGTTATACGAAATACAAATACAAAAAGAAGAGGTGAAAAAAACCTAGAAAAACAATTTCAAATCAGATGTTGTTGTTCCACAATAAATGGCAATAAATTTTATAAAAATCGACAGTTTTATCGTATCTTTTTTGAATTTTTTTTTAAATTTTTTTTAATTTGAAATCGAATTCCTTATTGTTTAAAGGAAAAAAGGTTCAATTAAAATTGAATTGAAAATTTTTTAGAGGTCCATACTATAATTTTTTTGTCTTGGGGATCGTTTAATAAAAGAAAAAACAATTACCGCTTAAAAATAGTTTTTTTGGAATAACTTTTGTACTCAGATGTACATTTCGTTGCGTACTTTTTCTGTTTCTCAATAAAAATTAGCACCTTTATGGTGTTTCGTTTTCAAAAAAATTAATTGAAAAAAACGAATTTTATTATCATGTGAAGTCTTAAAGGCGATGGGGTTTTACTGCAATTGTCTTTGAAAATAAGAAGAATCCAAAAAGATCAAGAAAGAAACATACACACTTCTAAGGCCATTATTGTAAAATTAAGAAAAAAATATTAAAATTTGTTTTAAATTTACTAAAACGAGCAATAGTTGTGCTTCACATATTTCAACTGTGCGGTTACATTCTAAAACTACCCAAGAAATGAGATAAAATCGATTGGAAATAATTGGAATCGTATTACTATTGTAGTCGCCATAGGTTAGGTTAGGTTAGAGGACGTGTACTTGTCAATTAAGACAAGTACAGTACCCGGAGGTCGATTTGACCCATTGTACAACGTCCTAGTTTCTCACACCACTTATGTTGTGTGTGTTAATTTTATACATGAGTGGTGGGACCTACAGTTTAAAGTCGACTCCGAACGACAGATTTTTATTTTATTGAGAAACTTTTCATGGCAATTTATACTTACTCCCAGAGCTTTTGCCAGAAATCTACTGAGAGGAAGTCGCCGAAAAAATACTTTTTGTATTTTGTCTTTGATGCCTGGCCTGGGGCTCGAACCCAGGCTTTTGCGTCTAATAAGCCAACACACTACCTACTAGACTACGGCGACTTCCATTGTAGTCGCCATAGTCCATTAGGTAATGCGTTGGCTTGTTAGACGTGAGGCCACGATTCAAACCCCAGGTCGGACATCTCCAAGAAAACGAAAGCTGAAAAATATTTCTTTGGCGACCTCCTCTGTCAGAAGATTTCTGGCAAAAATCTGGCGTTCGGCATAGACTTTAAACTGTAGGTCCTGCCATTCATGTATAAAATTAACACACGCCACATAAGTGGCGTGATAAGTGAGGTCGTAATCCTGACTGAAAGGTCGCAATGAACAATTATGTATATATGTGAGTGTATGCACATAATAGGCTCGATTATGAAAGCTGTGCTGAAGTTCATTTTGGAACGAATGGTGGTAAATCATCTATCATAAAAATTGTATTCCAAAGTATGGAGTGGATTTCAGTAGAGGGAGATCTTGTGTCGATCAGACACCTTCTCACCCTCAGAAATACAACAGAGCTAATGTTAAAATCTGCAATACCCGTTTTAAAGAGTGATTTATTTACAATTTGGATTTTGAACACTGAAAAAATCAGAAAAAATATCCAACATCGAACGAAATGTTTATTTAAAGTAGTAAATTAATGCCTACCATTTACCATTTAAATACTTATCGCGACTTTAGCACCGGTTAGCTAAACATTCACGGAACGTATATTCGTTTTTAGCATATAAAGAGCATGGTTACCGAAATTATATTACGGTTTAGTAATTGGTATTATTGCTTTTCGTATTCTTAAACCGAACGTATGTACGTTCCGTTGACGTTTGGCTAACCGGGGCTTATGCCTTTGGTAATCCATACGTGGGCAGAATATGCAAAATCGAATGAAATGTTTATTTGGAGCAGTAAATAAATGCGTACCATAGTAAGTACTTAATAAGGATTATTTGAGGTAAATATTTGTCTTGATTATAGGCGTTCCGTGGACGTTTGGCTAACCTGTCTTTGGTGATCCATCCGTGGCCATAATTTTTCCAGTTTTTCGACCGGTATGTTACTAATAGTAACTGTAGTATCTTACAAGATTGCAAATATGACCGGATTGCTTCTGTAGAAAAGAGACTACAAGTGTTCCTACAAAAACTACTCTAGTGTGGTTAAAGCGCATAACTTTGCTAACCAAACTCGCCCACCAATTTGTTCATGGTATCGAACATGTTGTGTGACCAGGTCTACTCTTTCTATTTTGGGCTAAATAAATGAGGATTTAAATGAGTATCTTGCTTCATTGACGACCAAAAAATGCAATTCAGCAACAAAAACTGCTCTATAGAAATGGGGCAAAATGATCGCATTGTGTTTTCCAGTCGATGACTTGCGTTCTTATCGATGGGTGGTATTTTTGGTGTCGATGAATTGCATTATTTGGTCTATGACTTGTATTTTCTGGTCGATGACTTGCATTTTTTGGTTAAGACTTACATTTTTTGTCGACGACTTGCATTTTTTAGTCGACGACTTGCATTTATTATATAGAGACCTTTTTTTGCTTCGCCGTCTAAATCTCCGGTCTCAAGTAACACCCGACCGTAAGGAAACCTGTTTTGAAATTCTTGAGACCATATTTTAGTAGCATTTAGAAGATGAAGAAGGCACTTAATACATTGGCACATATGTACATAGCAAATATGTATAGCTTTTTCGACATCCAGCTATCTCACAACGTGTTATTTAGACAACCCGTTCTTTGGCTCCCTTTTAGAATCCAATCGATTGTATTCAGGGGGTGTACAAAGAGTTTTGATTAATCAAAAGCAAATTGCAAAGTTTGATCTCCACATATATTATGCTATGTATAGCCTGTTACGCCTGATGTCAATCTATTCGATTGGCGGTATTCCTAGTTTTGCAGTCATACAACAGCACAAGTTTTACGCAGCTACTAAGGATGTTGCGTTTAGTGATGAATATGTGAAGTCACCGTAGGTTGTGAGTTGGCTTATTAAACGGGAGACCGTGGGTTTACTCCTTGCTCTGACATCTCATATAAAAAATTCTTTTTTTCGACGACTTCCTCTCAGCAGCCTTCTAGCAAAAACTCTAACAGTAAATAAAATTGCCATTAAAAGTTTGTAGCTGCCACTACTCATGAATAAAACTAACATTTACAACATGAAGTCGCCGTTGTCTAGCAGGTAATGTGTTGGCTTATTAGATGTAAGGCCACGGTTCAAATTCCCCAGGTCAGACATCAAAACGAAAATATGAAAAATTATTTCTTCGGCGACTTTCTCTCAGCAGATTTCTGGCAAAAAGTCTGAGAGTAAATAAAATTGCTATGAAAAGTTTCTCAAAAATCTGTCGTTCGGAGTCGACTTTAAACTGTAGGTCCCGCCACTCATGTATAAAATTAAAACACACAACATGAGTGGTGTGAAAAGCTAGGTCGTAATCCTAACCGAAGGGTTGTAATGACCAATTACGTACGGTATGTTTACAACATGGGTGGTGTGCGTAGCTAGGTTGTAATCCTGACTAAAGGGTTGTAATGATCAATTAAGTAAGTAAGAATACGCGACTGGATTTCCACATTGTGTTTACCCTAGAACACTGTGACATTTTCGTGGGAATAACCTGATTTTGCAATGATACAGACAAGGAAACAGAATTATTTAACTTCGTTAAGATACTGAGACATTGTGCCTAAGTTCGATTCTTAACTAATCTAGTTGTAGTAAATAGTCCCAGTAAATATGTGCCATTAAACTGATATGATCCGTATACTCGAGGTTCTCATTTAAAGCCCAAACGATACCTTATCTTTCCAGGGTGTTCGGATTCAACAAATAGTCAATGGAGAAACTTTTCAATGGAAAAACCAATTTCTTTACAGAACAACAATAGCCTACTGCCTAGTTGTGGTTCTCCATAATTATTGTAATTATTTTGTTAAGTTTTTAATACGTTTTTATATCAGCGGTTTCAATAAAAAAACGCTTTCTTTCAAAATGTGTTGATTTGATAATGATCGGGCTATTTAAGACATCAGACATTTCAGTTGGAATGATTGACACTTTTTTTCTTTGTTTTTTTTTTTTTTTTTTTTTTTTTTGTTAGACAAAGAAATTCAATAAACATGGCTGGCTAAGACGCAAGAGAAATAAATATTTTGCTAGAAATAATTATGACATGACATGAGTATGTCAAAACTAATTATAGGAAAATGAAGACCCTTTTGTTTTCGTTTTTTTTTTTTTGTAAAACAGTGGAATACTTAAGAAAAACTTTTCTTTTCATTTTCTTATGAATTTGAATGAATTTATTAAGAAACATTTTCAAGTGAAATTATTAAGGGGCCCTTGGCTTTCCATTTTGTTTTAAATTTAGAATACCCGTGTTAAAGAAAATTTTCATTTTTTTTTTTTTTTGTGATTTTAAGTGTGTTGCATGTGTCACTCTATATATCACGAGTGGAGTGATGACAACTGTGTCATGTTTTAGTGGCAGTTGTGCTATACGTTAACTGTTTACAATTGCAGTACGAAAGCCACGCAATTATTTAAGGTAATTAAAATGGAATTTTTTCCATTCTGTTTTTGTTTTTCTTGTTTTTGGAGAAAAATTTTGTAATAAATTTTCCTTCATGTACAGACGTGAGAAATTCAAAATTAATAACAATGAGAGAGTAAACGGGGAAAAAAGAAAACCGAATACGAAGTTGTTGTAACAGAGACAATGAAAGAATAAAATTACGCCTACAAAATACACCAGATAGACGAAGACGAGTAGAAAATTAGCGCTTTTTTTGGAGTGAGAATGATGGTCGCGGCATTAACCTTAAAAAACCAAAGCAAACGTTTACGGAGAGGGGTAATAAAGAAGATTTATGGCTTTATGACTATTTTCAAATGTCTACGCAATTTTTACCGCCTTTGAAAGTCGTACCATAGTAACATAGATTATATTAGACACACTCTCAATAGAAAACTATGTACATCTGTACGTATGTACGTGCATTACGTGAAAAATCAAGCCAGGAAAACTACCTGCTCTTAGACAACAAAAAAAACACACACACACAGAACCAAGCGCTACTTGTCGGTTTTGGTACTATTAACCGTATGCTGGCAGCCACTGCCACTACCACCTAAAGTGTGTGTGAAAAATTCTTACTTTTAAGCATTCAAAGTAAAGAAAACAGAAAAAAAATTTTTCATCTCTCCTAACTCCAGCTGTTTTTCGTTCAATATATCCAAATGTGTATAATTTTATTAAATGATAATCTTTGTCTTCATAGTTTTTGTTTTCTATCTTCTATCTTGCTTAGCTTATTATTGAATATTTCTGTTTCTTGTATTTCTTTTTTTTTTACTTGAATGTTTAATTTTTCTAAATTAAAAACGCTTTCTCCTCCCGTATTTTCGATCATTATCTGTGGAATCGTTTAAAATTACTTGCATACAAGTATTATGATGAAATCTAATAATATTATTAAAATTATTATTTTTTTCCATGTTTTTGTTGTTTTGATTTTTAACTACTACTTGTATTATTAATTATTTTTATGCTTTAACACCAGTAATTAATAATTTTTTGTTTTATTATTTTTTGTTATCAACTTAACCCAAAAACATTTTCAAGACAAAATCTTAAATGATTTCTATTTATTTTATTTTTATTTCTTATTTGCACTCAATTTTGGATTTGGAAGTACCCAATAATTTTTTTTAATTTTCCAAGATATTTTTGCTTAAAATAAGCATTATAAGCATTGAATTGCATAAAATTTCACTTCAAAGCTTGAAATATATAAATTTACTCTACAATGTTTCTTAACATTTGATTTATCAAAACGTTCACAAAGGGTTATTCATTTACCGGCATGTTTATAAAAGCTTTAGAACTTAAAATTATAATACAAGACAGAAATATTTGGGCAATTCACACGACTTTGTATCGTGTATGTTGTATTGAACACATTTATTTGTTTGTGAACGCTCAATGCTATGATGTATTGTGTATCTCGTGGCATTCAAACAATTTGATAGCCCGAAACCAACACAACCTTTCAAAAACATATGAAAATATATACACATTCTTTTCATTCACAAAATTTGATAGCACAAAATCAATACAACTTTTAAAAACATATGAAAAAAATGTGTATAAGTGTATCGGACTTTTATATGAAAAATATCAACAACAATCATACACTGTTGTATGTTCTTCCAACAATACAATGAATACAACGATACAACGGCTTGTGTGAATTGCCCAATTGTTGGAATAAAACTTTGTGTATTATAATCGCGTACATAACTTCACGGCATTTCTTTACTACAACACTTACTTACTTAAATATTTATTACAATTTTTTTAGACAGTATTACAACCAGGCTTCTCACACCACTCATGTCGTGTATAGCAGTAACTACAGTTTAAAGTCGATTGAAAATGACAGATTTTTTGAGAAATTTTCTCATGACAATTTTATTTACTCTCAGAGTTTTTGCCAGAAGACTGCTGAGAGGAAGTCGCTAAAGAAACAGTTTTTTATATTTCTTTTGCTTCAGATGTCTGAGCCACGCGTTGAACCAAGACCTCATATCTAGTAAGCTAATGCATTACGTATTAGACTACGACTACGATTTCAATACAATTGCAAACATGGTTTATTCCATCAAACCGATTTTTGACTATTTCTTCCGTTAAATGTTTCCGTATGGCATCAGTGATGGCTTGGATATTACCTTCCATTACTTTAGGTTAGAGGACGTGTACTTGTTAATTAAGACAAGTACAGTACCCGGAGGTCGAATAGACCCATTGCACTTCCAATACTTTAAGAATTTGTCAGCATAAATCAATGATTTAACACAGCCCCACAAAAATTTATAAAAAAATATGCATAAAATCGCACGAACAATGCAGTTCTGGAAAGAAAGTTGTCACCAAATTGATTTTGCACTAAAAGCATTGCTAATCTTATTTAGAACCAAATTTTGTTGATCTTTAGTTGGTTATTTTTTGGAAACAAAAACTTTATCAACTTTGCACCATAAAGCTTTCAATTTATCACAACAGAAGCTTCGTGCTCATTTCAAAAGAAATACGGAGCGATGATGCCGCTAGCGTGTAAACTGCACAAAACAGTCCACTTTAATGGATGTCGCCGTAGTCTAGTAGGTAGTGTGTGATAGTGTGGCTTATTAGACGTAAACTCAGGGTTCGAGCCCCAGGCCAGACATCAAAACAAAATACAAAAAATATTTCTTCGGCGACAGCCTCTCAGCAGGTTTCTGGCAAAAACTCTGACAGTAAATAAAATTGCCATGAAAAGTTTCTCAAAAACCCGTCGTTCGGAGTCGACTTTAAAATGTAGGCCCTGCAACTTATGTATAAAATTAACACACACAACATAAATGGTGTGAGAAACTAGGTCGTAATCCTGACTGAAGGGTTGTAATGACCAATTATGTATGTAATCACGATTAGTTAACGCCTTGAGAATTGTCTTCGCTTTTCATATGCCATTAATCTGAAATGAGCTTCACCACTAAGCACAATTCCTTCCTGAGACAGTTTCTAAGAGTTCTAAAATGCATCGGAAGCAATAACCGTTAGCTCGTATACTTTTGTAAAATTTTCTTTGTAGTCGAAGAACAAAACCCAATAAGTTAAGAATGACAACAATTTGAAATTTCCACTTCTGCATTAACTTTCTCTAAGGCAGCAATAACAATTATTCTTTCTGAAATTTCTCATGCAACAAAACGGAAATCGGCCATGTCCTGTGGCTTGTGGCTCGGTCTTGTTTTAACCACTTGATATCCACTTGAAAAGTCGAAAGATTCGGTTATCATGTAGCCATAGCGCTTTGAATTGCAATGTCTGGTCTGCTGTTTACATCTGCCTCATTTTGAGTCTCTTCAAACTTTTCTACTTTTGTAATAGGTTAGGTTAGGTTAGAGGACGTGTACTTGTCAATTAATGCAAGTACAGTACCCGGAGGTCGAATTGACCCATTGTACAACGTCCTAGTTTCTCACACCACTTATGTTGTGTGTGTTATTTTTATACATGAGTGGTGGGACCTACAGTTTAACGTCGATTCCGAACGACAGATATTTGAAAAACTTTTTTATGGCAGGTTTACTTACTCTCAGAGTTTTTGCCAGAAATTTGCTGAGAGGAAGTCGCCGAAGATATATTTTTTTCATATTTCGTTTTGATGTCTGACCTGGGATACAAACCCGGGCTTTACGTCTAATAAGCCAACACACTACCTACTACACTACGGCGACTTCAACCAATGATGGCTTGGATAAAAGTTTTCAATACCTCAAGAATTGCTGTTTTATTTTTGTAGCATTAAGCTATTCATGATGTCTTGTCAAATCTGTCAAATAATAGTTTCCGATATCGATAAAACTCATAAAGCTACAAAACTATGATTTCGATGAAGCTTTTATTTCATTAAAGTTTTTGAAGCTAGCAATTATAAAAAAAAACTATCCTAAGGTAGTTTTCGTCTATTTTTATTTCTTGGCAATTGTTGGTTTTCTGTATTGGCACGCTAACAAAATGCTTGAAATTGTTAACCAATTGACGTTACCAAAGCGTGAAATTATTCTTTCGGAAACTTGTCATACAATGAAACTAAAATTGGTCGTGTTGTATAGCTCATGGCTTTGTATTTTAACCGGGCACCACCTATTTAAGTATCTTCAATTGTAAGCCGAAAAAAGTCGATTGCTATATGGGCGGATGAAAACGGTTCTTCTAGAATTTCCTGAGGCCACATTTGTCACATTTTGAATATCTTTAAATTTACTATCCCAACAATTCTTTCAAGAGTAGATCGAATGTGACCGGCATACTCCCCTCAATGTTCGGAAAGTTCCCATATTTATATCACCACTTTTTCAGGAAGCTTGGCATATTTTTTTGCGAGTTCTTCGGGTGTTAAACGCTTCGTATTCGTAAATAGTAAACCTTTTACTAAATAAATGACACTTCAAAATATAGATATTTAACGGGTAACGGATTTGCCTGAGATTAGAAAATACATGGGTAACATGGCTTATCTATATTTGTACTGCACTACCGACATATAAAGAATGCGCACGAAAACATTTCAGACATAGACAATAATGCTCCATCGTACACGTTTGAAATTTCAGTCGTTGTAACTTTCGATTTAACGGCTGTAACTGAAAGTAGACGCAAAGGTTTAAGCGTTGAAATTAGAAAAAAAATTTATTTTGTTTTGTGGTGATAATTATAATCGTTCTTTCATAATGACATCTCAGATGTCAGTTAAAGATTAATGGATAGAATATATTTTAGAAACTGTGCCAATATGTGTGTATTTAGTGTGGGAATTTATAGAAGATTTAAAATGATAAACAAATCTGGTTTTAGCTATTTAATGTCCCCATGGGATTTGAGTTTTTGGCATAGATTTTCAAATAAACTGTCAAATATATTGTAATTAATTTATTATTTTTGTAAAAACCAAGCTTTTTAAAAAAAAATAAAAGAGAAGCCATTAACTCCTTGGTTGAAACAATAAAAATATTTCATTACACAGTTCATATTTAATTTTTAGCTTTTGGCAAAAAAAAAAAATTCAAACATTTCTTTCGATGAATTTAAAAAAAAACTCTTAAAAATGATCGTTAGTTCCAACATAATTGCTAGCTAGTGATGTGATGCTTTAATACTTAAAAGCAGCTTAAATTGAAAGACTACAGGAATATTATATTTTATTTTTTTCAGGTGTTTCTTAACAAATTATTTATTAAGTTTTAGTTTTGGTTTTTTTGTTTAATAATTTTTATTCTTCTCATTTACTTCTGTTGTTTTTTTAATTTTTTTGTTTAAAATTAGAAACACAAGAATCCATTGACCTCTTTAGGAAAGTTCATTTGCTTCTGGTTTATTATCTTATTAAGAAATTATTTATTGTTTCATAGATACTATCCATTATTATTATTATTATTATTATTATTTCATCTGTCTTTCATATATTATTAATATTAATTTTCTTCTCTTTTGTTTTTTTTTTTTTTATTTTTTCTATTGTTTTTTGCAAATTAACTTGAATGGAATACTTAAAATATTTTGAATATTTATTAAATCTGTAAGCATTTGTTAAGCTTTTGTTAAGAGTTCAATAGAAGTAAGATTTTTAAGTCTTTTATACGAGCTTTGCATTATGAAAACTATGATAAAAAGTTTAATTAAAAATGTAGGATTAAAAAAGGCTTTTTTCCATTAAAACACTTTTCAATAAATTTAATCTGGGTGTTAATTGCCTACCTAAAGTTCGATAATATTCACAAACTCTATTAGAATATAATACAAACTTAATTCATGCAACATAAAAGGTATTTCATTACGTGTAACATTTTTTTTCGCATACACTTCTCAGTGAAAACTTTTCCGTGTCTTTTTCAAGTTTGAAATTGAAAATGTTTTGATTTCCAAATGGAAAGAATAATTTTGAGTTTTTATAATAAAAGAAAACAATTAATTGAACAGACATAATGACAGGTATATTGATGATAAGCTTTACTCTAAATAGAATCAGAACATAGGGATTAGAATACTTTATTGTGGCTCAATTGCAAGACAAACTTTCCAGTCATATCCTCGTGGATCGTTGTAATACCGATTGTACCTATGTTTACAACTCCATGTTTTTATAACTCCTGGCTGGCATTCCTCAATCATCCTGACAGTCTTATGAAGATGTGGATTTAATTGAAATTATTTTTGACTTCACACGTTCTGTAAATAATATTTTAGTGCCCAAGAATCCTTCGGCTCCGATTTTCAAGGGCTGATAATGGCTCATATTTCTGTAGAAGTCATTGTGAGCTATTTTAACCTGTGGACAAGCAAGTGGGTTCTTTTAAAGGTCTTTCAGTGTAAAATCATTCTGCTTTCTTGCTTTTTTTTATGAAAACGAGTTCAGAAATCATGTAGCAAATAGATAGGTTCCGATTAACTGTACCTATAGTTTTCTTATTACCAGATCTTCTATATTTCCATGCTTTTATAGCGCTTGATCTCATTGTTTTGTTCGCTGTTGGTTGATTCACCAATATGCCTAACTGCAAGCAGCTAAGTGAACAATGCCTTAGTCAATGTAGTTCGTCGTTTAAGAAACTCCTTTTCGATTTTCTGTTCAAAAACTGTGTGGGAAACCATCTGTGAAAGATCTCTTCCACAACTATGTGTAGGAAAATTGGGACATTGCATTAAATGAAGCCAGACAATGGGTTACTGATAATTTTTACTGTTACTTTACTTTACTTTACTGTTACTTTATTTTATTTCACTCTACTTTACTTTACTTTACTGTTACTGTTACTTTACTTTACTTTACTTTACTTTGCTTAACATAAATTTACTTTACTTTACATAAATGTACTTTACTTTACTGTTACTTTACTTTACTGTTACTTTACTTTACTTAACTTTACATAAATGTACTTTACTTTACTGTTACTTTACTTTACTTAAATTTACTTTACTTCACCTAAATTTACTTTACTTTACTGTTACTTTACTTTACTTTACAGTTACTTTACTTTACTTTACTTTATTTTACTGTTGCTTTACTTTACTGTTACTTTACTTTACTTTACTTAAATTTACTTTACTTTACTTTACTTTATTTTACTGTTGCTTTACTTTACTTTACTTTACTTTACTTTACTTAAATTTACTGTACTTTACTTTACTTTACAGTTATTTTTCTTTACTTTACTATACAGCAATAAATAAGAAATATTCTACAGACGATGGCGAAATATTCAATTTGAAAAATATTGAATAGGAGGAAGCATATAATATTTGTTTGGAATAGGGAAAGCAAAAAACAATAGAGAATGCGTCACAGTATTGTAACAAGTCTGTATAACACATAAATATTGTTAATCGAAATTTTGATGACAAGATGTGATTATCGCACAGATTTCAAGGCCTCCACGAATCGATTTATCTACTGTAAATAAATTTTTTTCATTTATATTATTTTAAATTAAAACAAATGTACCTTTATAACTTTGAAGTAAATTTTCATTTTTTTCCGCAAGTAATTAATCTTTAAAATATATTTCCTTTTATTGTTTCTTTGCAGAATTTTCTGTTAATAAAAAATATTTTTTTCAATTTTGGCCAGAAGGAAAAAATAGTTTTTTGTTGGAGCAGCATTACTATATTAGAGGAGACAACGCTTAAGATTTATTGACAGCAACAACAACTATAGATGTTATAAAATACAAATATTTATATACAGACACTTTTCTTTTGGCAAGTAAGTAATAATAATAGCAAGAAAAATGTTTTTAAAAATTTTAAACTCTAATATATTAGCATAAGAATTCCACAGCGAGCCTTGTGATAAACATATTTATTTATATAACGAGTGATATTTTTTTTTTTTTGCTATTTGGTTTATCAGCATAAAAACTGAATCATGACATGTGTGAATTTACAAAAATGTTACTGAAGTTGTCCCTTCTTAAATTATTGAATGTTATTATCAGTTAAGGTACTATGGGAGAAAAGTGTTTCTATCGAAAAATTATCTTCAGCTCAAATCTCCAAGCAGAGTTTTTATTCAGGTATGAAGAGCACCCAGAGGCAAAGACCTGTCAATGAACCATAAAAGATGATTTGTTTGGTGGGTTTATATAACGGCGTTATCTCTGCACCGTACTTCCCTTAATACCAATTTTTTTATTCCCAAAGATTCGAAATAATTACCCTTCTCTGAATGCCAATTTTAAAACAAAACGTCCTTGGTTATTCGGTGAAGAAAATAATTTAATAATTATTATTATTATTTTTATTTTAATAATTATTATTATTAATAATTTGAAATCAAAATCCCCATCTCACCATTGCGAGAATGTTTCACGTAGTCTTCGCTACAACTTAAAAAAAAAAACCACAAGAGGCGGAAAAACAAGAACAAGTCGAATGAAAAACAATTCAGAGAACGATCTAATCGTACTCTAGAGGAATAACTGCAAAAGATAGTAAGCAAGCAACAAAAATATTGGGACAAGACCTACCTAAAATACATAATTGGTCATTACAACTCTTCAGTCAGGATTACGTCTTCTCACAGCACTTATGATGTGTGGAGGGACCTATAGTATAAAGTCGATACCGAATTACAGATTTTTGAGAAACTTTTCATAGCAATTTTATTTACTCTCAGAGTTTTTGCCAGAAATCTGCTGAGAGGAAGTCGCCGTAGAAATATTTTTCATATTTCCGTGGCCTCAAGTCTAATAAGCCAACACATTACCTACTAAACTACTATTGGGTCCACCATATCCCACAAATCCTGTTGCTATATCGATCATTTATACATGGCCCAACATCGAAGACACCATTATCTTTGGATTAGCTAAGGTTGATTAATTTATTTTATTTATTTATTTATTTTATTTGCCTATGGAAATATTCCTTACAGGCAATTTATTAAAGTTACAATTGTAAATTTAAATTTATATCAATTTTAAAAACTATGAATTTAAATATATAATTACATTATTTTTTATAACATTATTTGATGACGAAAAATCTATTAGCATATACAATTTATTAAATTCTTTACACATTCTCCTTATTGGATCAGCACCAGCGTAGTTGGGTCTAAAAAATTGTATTGATAATGGGGATATAAAGACTTACGTCAAACCTGCACCAGGAAATCTGTAGCAGACTTAACTACTCTTTTAAGATTTTGTGCGCTCTCGGATCAAAATGGTCAGTGACAAGATGAGAGACAGATATCATCAAGCAGACAATACTACAAGATTCAAAGAAGACCAACTGGTTCTACAATACATACACATACATACATAATTGGTCATTACAACCCTTCAATCAGGATTACGACCTAGTTTCTCACACCACTACAGGGACCTACAGTTTTAAAGTCGACTCTGAACGACAGATTTTTTGAGAAACTTTTCATGGCAATTTTATTTACTCTCAGAGTTTTTGCCAGAAATCTGCTGAGAGGAAGTCGCCGAAGACATACTTTTTGTATTTTATTTTGATGTCTGGCCTAGGGTTCGAACCCTGGCTTTACGTCTCATAAGCCAACACACTACCTACTAGACTACGGTGACTTCTGAGAGGAGTAACTGCTGAAGATAATAAGCGAGCAACAAAAATAATGGCACAAGTATACTTCACAAATTCTGTTGGCATATCGGAAATCTAGAATTTAACGTAAAACCTGCATCAGCACATGATAACAAATTCAATTACTCTTTAAATATGAGAGACAGATATCATGAAGCAGACAATACAGGATTCAAAGAAGACCAACTGGTTCTACAATACGGAAGAAAGAATTATCTCCAGACAACAGACAAGCTCTGTAGGATGAAGCCTACAAAGTAATCATTAAATAACATGATTAATAAGATTCAAAAGCAGAAAAGCAAGGGGCACAAAAAGAATACACTTAAAAACATTGGCCAGTTATGGTAACGGAAACAATGTGCCTATTCAGAATGAACAGACTTACGTAAGTGGACAGCAATGTTGAGAAGAATTAAAGTTAATGAGAATAGGCAAAGATTATGGTATATTAGTGTAACAAAACTACACACAGTTACTAAATTATACGTACGGTTAAAAAGTTGCCGAATTTTTTTAACTAATCCGTTTTCGTAGAAAATCTTTATAGTTTCCTTGATGTTAAGACGGTCTTTTGCATTGGTTAAAAAATTTCTGAAATTGAACTGAATTGTGGCCCTGCACAGGCCCACAAAGGTATGCATCCGATTTACAAATTTCACAAATTTCTGAACCAAAGCAAAAGACCGTCTGAAAATCGAAGAAAGATGTCAGACAATTATAAATATTGTCAAAAAAAAACGGATTGGTTAAAAATTTCTGAAATTTGTTATCCGTATGTAATACTTCTGTGGCTATCTGTACATGGAAAAACTACAAAGAATAGAAAAGAAAATAATAACAATAACAAATCAACGCTTGTAGAAGTTGCCGGACCTAAAATAAATGAAGTATAAATAGAGCGAAAGCTAATGTTGCCAGTCAGACGTTGCAAAAAGCGAGACGTATAGACACTAATTTATTACACACAGGGTAGGTTGATCTTCATAGTAAAAGATATTCCCTTCTCTATAGAAATTTTATTTTTAATACAAATATGAATATTTCAATCAATACTCTTTGAAAGTATTTAAATATTTTCAGTTTCATTTAAGGGTTAATTTCTATGGCTTTCTGCAACAACTTTGATTGCCATCGTAATGTAAATATTAGTTTTTTTTTATATTAGTTTCAATTGTATGCTAACATTGTATCTAACAATTGAAAATTTCCTTAATAAAGTCTTTATAAACTACAAGAAAAAAACCAAAAAAAAAAAATTCTCTCGACAATTCAATAACAATAACCGAAATATCAATTAACCGAAGGCAAAAAATATCAAATACAATAAAAAAAAAACATTAAAAAAGCACAACACAAGTACACAGACATTTGATTAATTTTGCAAAAACAACAAGAAATGAAGAGGCCCAAAAAAAATCGGCAATAAAAAGTAAGAAAAAAGCATGGCGCTTAGCAGAGTTCCGTTATGCTATGGCTGGCTGGCTGGCTGGTGGCTGGACCCCCATTTAAATTATCTTAAAAAAACACAAACCGATACTCATACATCCATGCCATGCGCCAGTTTGCCGAAATATATCAAAGGGGTACTCGTTTCAATTGTTCTTTTTCTATAACAACAACAACGACGACAAAAAAGAAGAAAAATTGTTTAAAAGTGAAGTAGAAATACAATAAAAAAACAAAAAAAAAATCAAAATATTTGTGTGATATTCTGTTTATTTGAGATGGAATTTTGTTTTTGATATTTTTCTTCTTTTTTTTTTATAAAAAAAAAACTTTTAATTCAATTGTTTGCCTCATGCGTGTACTTGAGTTTTTATTTTTTTTTATTTTTAACTATACTGGATATTAAATTGTTGTTTTTTTCTTTTTTTTGTGCTTTTTTTTGCTTTTTTTAGGGGTAAAGAGAGCAAGAAATCACAGACACTATAATAACTTTTATGAACAGTAATACTGCAGAGTTTTGGAAACTGTGGCGCTTAAAAATTGAAACACAGTTGCCATCTCTCTTGCGTTCGTTCGAGTACCACCAACCCATCTAAATAATAACAATAATAATCAGAATAATAATGATAATGATGAATATGATGTTAAATTGTTATTGTATTGTATATATAGGGTAGATGCATGGTCTTTCAAATATAGATTTATTTTTGAAATGTTTTATTTAAAAAATGTATGTGGGCTAAAGGATCTGCAATTTATAAACAATAAATTTTATTTGGCAACCAATTTTCTCCTAAATAGGCCCGTTGTTTTGGAAAACATTACTTATTTACTTAATTGGCCATTAACAACCCGATTAACGGATTTCGGCATGCCGCAACACATGCTTCCAGGCGTCTCTGCTTCTTGCGCCAGTTGGTCACACCAATCGATGACAGGGATTCCTCGATTTGATCCTTCCAACGCCGAATTCCGCAGATTCCTGCATCAAACACCCATCTCGCCGGAGCATCGTCCTCTATTCGAACGACATGGCCGAGCCAGCGCAGCCGCTGAATATTAATACGCTGCACAACGCCTATGTCGTTGAGGAGCTCATACAGCTCACTTTTGGATAGGATGCGGAAATCCTCGCCAACTCGCACTGGACCGAAGATCTTACGTAGGGCTTTTCTCTTGAATACTCTCAAGGCTGATGCATCAGTGCTTAATAGGGTTCGTGCTTCTGCGCCATAAAGAAGCACGGGGGTAGGATGAGAGTATTACAGAGGTCTCTGCTACTCAATTGTCTATTGAGTAGCACCTGTTGGCAAGACTGACATCATTTTTGGTGGTAACGGCGGACTCAAGATAAATAAATTCCTTGACTGTTTCAAAAGTATAGTTATATAGCTATCGTTTCTACTTGTCGATAACATATACTTTGTTTTGCCCTCATTTACTGCCAGAGCCACCTTAGTAACTTTGGAAAACATTTCTGGATAATTATGCCTCCGTCTCGGCTGTGCTAAATAATGAGCCAAGCTTAATTCTCTCCGAGTGCAGCGCTTTTGGCAACGTGGTAGATATATGTAAGGCTTTAAGGTCAGAATAACATTCTACATAATCAAACAATAACAAAACAACAAAAAAATGTTTTAACATCACAATAACAAATCAACAGTTAGGTTCTAGAAGTTGCCAAATAGAAAATAAATGAAGTACAAATACGGTGATAACTAACGTTGCCAGTGACAGTCAGCTTTATGAAAATACTCGACGTTTTGTATAAAGTCTTAGAAAAAAGTCTACATACAATGCTAATATTTTTATTATTTTTTTCACATTATTTCTAGGTTATATTTTTTATATTCGTTTTAATCTTCAAACGTTTTTATCTTGTAACTAGCTTAAACAACGCTATTACACCTTTTTCAATTTGATAAAAATTACCGGCATAAAAAGTCTACATTCAACGGCGTATGTGGACTTTTTTCTTTGACTGTAGATCAACCAAAGTGCGTTATTAATTTGAAATAAATTAAGAATTTATTTTAATAAAGAAAATAGTAAAAATATAGCAAACCTGAAGAACTTTGTTATCAAATTGTTTCAGAGTTGGGTGCCGTAGTAGTCTAGTGGGTAGTGTGCTAGACTTTTAGCGTGAGAGCCGAGGGTTTTGATTTCCACCACAAAATCTGGTCTGTTACATTACACCCAGCATAAAGTCGATGTTATTCAGTTACTTTCTTTTAAAAAACAGTTTTCTGTCAATAACTATGAGAATGACAAATTTGTGTACCAAGATCTAATCTAGTAAGCAGTGTATTGACTTACTATCTTAGTTTTGACATCTCGAGAAAATAAAATACAAAGAGAATATACTTTTTTGGCGACCTTCTTCTAGCAGTGGGTAGTTGCCATGGAAAAGCTTCTCAATTTTTACATTCGGAATCGACGTTAAGGTCCCGCCTCTCGCGTATTTAACTAACACACTCAACATGGGTGATGTAAGAAACTAAAGCGTAATTCTAACTAAAGAGTTGTAATGGCCAATAAAGTAAATTAGTAGCCAACCTACTCACATTTGTGGTGGGGTATATGGCAGAAAAATTACGAAACATACCATGAGTGGTGTGAAAGGCCGTGCCGTAATGTTAACTAATAATGTTAATTAATGGCCAATAATGTATGTGTTATGTTGGTTAAGTTCACATTGGTCTTCTTCCATGTCTACTCTTATACTATGTTCAGACATGCACTTATATTGAGTAAATCGCAATAAACGGCATTATTGATCTCAATATTTCATATAAAATGTCAATTAATTATTGCTCAATAAATTCATTCAATTGTTATAATATTGATTAAAATTGAAATAAGTACGTTCAGTGAGCATATTACAATTTTCCGAACACTTTCTATTGATATTTGACAACTCAAATAGCAACAACGGCAAACAAAAAAAAACTAAAACAAAAACAAAAAAACAACGAACAAGACAAAAACAATGTTGTTGAAACAACCAGCTGTTTTGTTTACCAGCTGTCAAATGAATATTGAATAAGCAGCTGAATTGTGTATATTGTTATGTCTAAACACTTAAAATATTGTAATCAATAAACCGAATATTGAATCAATAAAAAGAGCGTCGAACACAACTTGAAATTTCAATCCTTTACAGGGACAATTTAAAAGTAACTAAAATACAATTGAAGCCGCCGTGGTCTAGTAGGTAGTGTGTTGGCTTATTAGACTAAAAGCCAGGGTTCGAGCCCCAGGCCAGACATCAAAATAAAATACAAAAAGTATTTCTTCGGCGACTTCCTCTCAGCAGATTTCTGGCAAAAACTCTGAGAGTAAATAAAAAATTGCCATGAAAAGTTTCTCAAAAATCTGTCGTTCGGAGTCGACTTTAAACTGTAGGTCCCGCCACTCATTTATAAAATTAACACACACAACATAAGTGGTGTGAGAAACTAGGTCGTAATCCTGACTGAAGGGTTGTAATGACCAATTATGTATGTATGTAAAATACAATAACTTAAGGCTTTATAATCGAAAAAATAATCCTCATGGTTTTGTAGTTTCAATCCTTTCAAAATCCCTTCCAAATAATTCATAACGAACACCTCTTACAACCCTGAAAGTTTACCATCAATAACGAATATCTTAGTAAGGGTAGGCAGCATTATTAGCAATATGGACCAACCGGCAAGGGTATAGTAAGAAGACATGGGAGCCGTGTCAGTGCGTAAAAAAAAAATCGTTCACATGTCCATCGCTTTAGAAGCAGATTTTAATTAATTTCATGCTATTCTTGCAAAAAAAAAATTATTAAAAAAAAATTATGTGCCACTGATGAGAAATAAACTCAAACTTGAAAGATCTTGTTTTATAGTTTCGCTGTATATCCGAAAAGGGTTGTTTGTTTTTTCTGTTTGAAAGAGTTTTATGAACTTCGAAAGTCATATTCATAAATTTTATTGGGCAGCTAATGTTGTGAACACAATTTTAGATTTTCTACACAAAATATTTCGTTCTTTTCTTTCGTTGTTTTTTTTTTTAATGGGATATTCTCAATATGGGGTCAACGTTAAAGTGGAGCCCCATGTATCCCAAAAATCCAACATACTGATACGAATGACATTTTCTTCTTCTCGTTTAGTTTGTCTTACAAAAACAGCTAATTATTGTTTTAATTATAATAAAACAGCTCTATCGGCTTATATGTATGCATGTGCCCACCCACTTATGAAATTCAAGAAGAAAAAAAGAGGAAAACAAATACTGCGTCCTTCAATTAAATAATTCAACTCGTACTTATGTATGTACATACGTACGTACATTGTGTCATTTAAGTAGCAATAGTTACTCGCTCTGTCGTACTTCATTAGAAGCTTTCTTGATGTTTTTTTTTTGTACAATATTTTTGCATAATAAATGTTTTTTTTTCTTGTGCTATGAGGGCGCTCGTATGACTGCGCCTTAATAGACAATTGAAAATTTATTAATTTTTCCGGTTTTAATTTTAATTTCTTTTTCTTCTTAAAAAATTGTATAATTTTTGTATTTTATTTGTTCATACTATTTCATATGAAATAAAGTGTATTTATTGATGATGATTTCGTTTTTTTTTCTCCGTCTTCCTTCCTCTCTTATTTTGTGTTCATAAATTTTCAAACTAAACGAATTTCAATTCAAATATCAATTAGCAATTCCAACTACTTGATCAATATTCAATAATACTAATAATAATCAATAATAAATTTTTTTGTTGTTGGTTTCTTTTTCTATAATAAAAATAAAAAATTAAGTCTTATTTTTATTCGTCTTATTTTTTTGTAAATATATTCTTTATGTCTTGAAAAAGCCAGCGGAAGATATGTTCAAATGTATTCAATAGAAGAGTAAGAACGTCGTAATAGTAGGGAAAGGCTTTTAATCATAGAAAATTAATATGAAGTATCCAGTTGTGTTCCTAGGTCCGACATCTTCGGCGACTTCCTCTCAGCAGATTTCTGGTAAAAACTCTGAGATCCCCCACTCATGCTAGGTTGTAATCTAGACTGAAGGGTTGTAATGTTGTGTTGTGTCAATTTGGTCCATGAGTGTCGGTGTCTACAGTTTTAAGTCGACACCGAACGACAGTTTTTTGAGAAACTTTTCATGTTTCGTTTTGTTGGAAATGTCTGACCTGAAGTTTGAACCGTGGCCTAGTAATCATAATCCAACACGCTACCTACCAGGCTAAGCGGACGATTTCTTGTTTTTGAATGCTATTGTTCAAATTGCAAACCCCTTTAGACTCTGATCGCACTTATCTCCGATAAGGCCCAGTTCCGTGTTACTTGATGTAAACTTAGGTTAGGATAGGTTAGGTTGGGGTGGTAGTTTTGATACCAAAAGCTGACTTGAGATGCCACAGGTGAACGCAGTCCCTGTACTGACCAAGTTCAATCAGACTAGGGAAGAAGAAGAAGTTGGTCAGCACAAGGGCTACACCCTTAAACTTTCCTTAAAAAGATTCATTATGCGTAGCATAGCAAATCGATAACATGCTGAAGTCAATTGAAATAATGCAAGTCAACGCAAACGTTTTAATTCTGGGTCCAGATTTTATTTTATCAAAACTTAATCTCCTGTATATGTTTCGCTGTTAAAATACTGGATGTAAGAAACGTAACACGTATTTGAAATCCACAGCATAGCATTTTAAAGAACGACCATCTTTCGATGTAAGCTCGGTGCTCTCCACCTTACCGCATAAATTTAGAGATTCTTCTTTTTGTAGTAGAAGGCCACGTTTCTTTTTTATTGATACGTCTCAAGATGCAATAATTAGGGCGCTTGACAGGCAGAGTACTGTGCTCTACTCAGAAATTTAATAATCAATGAATGTAGGCATCTGGATCTGTTAAATCGGATGTGTACCACACTTAATATGGCAAGAAACATAATAATTGTCTACAGAGTCATGTTTTATAATTCTGTAAACCTGGTTTTGTCTTTTAAAGTTACATCAACGATTATTTATTTCTGTGTTAAGATGACGTGGGACGTAAGGTGATTAGACTAAAGCCAAGGCGGATCTTTTATCATTTTAAGGCAAATTTTAATGCCTTTTTGTGTTCGAACATTGTACTGGCTTGACTTAAAGAGGTCTATGATCTTATGTATCCCATATATCTTTTTTTAATTTTACCCATTATTGCACTGGGTTCAGCTAGCCAGAGTACAGGTTAGGTTGGAGTGGTAGCTTTGATACCCAAAGCTCACTTGAGCACGCATAGCGGCCCGTTGTGATGCCACAGGTGAAGGCAATCCCTGTACTGACCAAGCTCTACCAAACTAGGGAAGACAAAGAAGGTCAGCACAAAGGCTGCACATTAAAAGCACGAGCCAGAGTACAACTAGTTTCACAATTATTCGCATTTTGGCAGAGAATATCTTTCATAAATATTCATATAACAATTAAATGAAATATGGAGCTTTAAGCGTCGTTTTGTCCTGACAAAGTTTAGACCCAAACCGGAGTTTAGTCCATTAACCTGGAGGAAATGAACAATTTTTATTTAGACTCTACTTCTAGCTGCAATTATTTTCTGAGTTGAAAATGTAAAAGAAAAGGTCTAGAATCCTGGATCCGTATTAGACGCATGACCTTGATCTAGTCCGAAGGATCGGAATTAGTAAAGGATAACTCTAATAGCATAACTCTAAATGCATTTGATACTCACAATAGTCTGATACTGTGAATTAAAGTCATAAAACCATGCTCTTTCTGGTTATAGACTCAGGCATTAGTTTAAGGGAGAGTGGCTTCAGCAACAGTCTGCCAAAGGTAGACTCCTTCTTAAGCCCACGCACAACTTTATTATCAATCTCTAACACAATGGATTGCATGGGTAGGGGTCATTACCTTTATGCCGACATCATTAAAAAAAGAGCAGACTTAATGTAAAATGTTCTCTTAGATTTTAGGCAATAAACATTCAAAATATTACACGAATACACCTCTGCGCAGTTCTTGTAGAACTAAATTATACGGTAGTTAGGTATTAACAACGACGCATTTAAGGGTCTAACGTATAACAATAAATATAATTTACCTAGTCAGGATTACAACCTAGGTTTCCACACCACTCTTGTTATGAGTGTTAATTTCATACACGAGTGGCGAGATCCACATTTTATCATTGATTCTGAACAAAAGATTTGAGAAACTTTTGATGGTAATTCTATTTACTCTCAGAAGGGAGGAAGTGACCGAAAGATATATTTTTTCATATTTCATTTTGTTCGAGATGTCTGAGCTGGCGTGTGAACCACAGACTCTCATCTTTATATCGACACTTGACCTATTTTGTTTTGGTAGGAAAGCAAAAAAAATCTTTTTGAAAAATACTTTCCCCTTAAGATAACATTAGAATAGCAAATCGTATACGCCACTGAACTCTTGAAATTATGTACGTGTTATAGATGAATTGATGTATGTCTGTATGTATGTCATTATAAGCGAGTGCGTTTGTGAGTGTTCGTCTACATTAAAATTAAATGAAAATGTTGAACTTATTATACGTATTTTTATGAGCATTTTATTTGTTCTTTAAGTAATAAACTCTACACAGATATAATGAAGTCTTTAATTGAATATTGCGCACTTTATAAAAACAAGAAGCACCCCAGAAATAAAGAAAAGCGACGAAGAAGAAGAGGAAGAAATAATTTTGAAAAATAATTTTAAATGAAAACATTAAAGCACATTAAAATCTTTTTACCAAATGTAATGAACCCCCACCACCACCACCACCACCGATACACCAACAACAACAGGAACAACAACAATATCAATCTTAAAAGGTAGCCAAGTCAATAATAATTTTGTACAGAGCAAAAGAGAGAGAAACAAAATTAAATCGTTCCATGAAAATTATATACGAACGATCTAAACTAATCGACCATAAACACTCGAAATTATAAAAGAATGAAAATTATGAACAAAACCACATGTATGTTATTGTTGTTGTTGCTTTTATTTGTATGTGCCCCATATTTTGTGGCAGCCACCACATTTACAACCTTAACATTTACCGCCTGCAACGAAACAAATGAACGAAAATAAGTTTCCATACACATGTGAATGTAATGGATTTTCGAACATAACGGTAAAGAGTTTTCCTGTAAAAACAAAAACAAGAGACTTTATCTTCAATGATCTGGTAATGATTAACCCATTAATTAAAGCAAAAAAAAAATAATCCTTCAATGTAGCAAGTCAAAGTTATTTTGGCGAAATCGAAACCTTGACCTCTATATGGGTACAGTAGTGTTCTATTCACTCTATGCACACTATAAGTACGAAAAAAATTAAAAAGAAGAAGAAAATGTATTGCATTCCTAAACGGCTGCCATTCTTTGTCTAACTTAAGTCACCCCTTTCTATCGTCAAGTCGCCAAATCCCTTTGTCATAGGAAGAGAAAATCATTAGCCTTTAAACCGTTGCCGTAGTTTAGTAGGTAGTGTGTTGGCTGATTAGACGTGACATGGTCAGACATCTCCAACGGAACGAAATATTAAAAATAATATTTCTCCAGCGACTTCCTCTCAGCAGATTTTTGACAAAAACTCTCCGGAGTAAATAAAATTGAAATCGCCGAAGTCTAATAGGTAGTGTGTTGGCTTATTAGACGTAAAGGCAGGGTTCGAGCCCCAGGCCAGATATTAAGACGAAATACAAAAAGTATTTCTTCGGCGACTTCCTCTCAGCAGATTTCTGGCAAAAACTCTGAGAGTAAAATAAAATTGCCATGTAAAGCTTCCCAAAAATCTGTCGTTCGGAGTCGACTTCAAACTATAGGTCCCACCACTCATGTATAAAATTAACACACACAACGTAAGTGGTGTGAGAAACTAGGACGTTGTGCAATGGTTCAATTCGACCTCCGGGTACTGTCCTTGTCTTAATTGACAAGTACACGTACTCTAACCTAACTTAAATAAAATTAACGTGGGAAAATTTTTTAAAAATCTGTCGTTCGGAATCGACTTTAAACTCCAGGTCCCGCCATTCATGTGTGAAAATTTATGCACACAACATAAATGGTGTGAGAAACTAGGTCGTTATCCTGAAGGGTTGTAATAACCGACTATATATGTATGTAGTCTCTAAACCGCGACAACCACTTTCGATCTGACAAATAAATTTTACTATCCGTTCTGGAACCATTTTCATAGAAGAGATTTCATAAAAAAAACCTTTCGCAATATTAATACAGTTTTCTTGAGGACAAAAGATAATCTCTTCTGTGGCCGTGCGGCCCTTAGGTAGAAGAAGGTTAAATATCATAGGAAAGGGATTCTTTGAAAAGGAACTCTTTGTCGAGAGCTACTGTTCGGGGTTTACACATAGCTCACATAGATGATCTCTTTACTTCAATTTAATACCTCTTCTTTACCTTCTTCATGTTCAAGTTTCCTTCTTTCTACGACGAACACAGTGAGTGCTAGGACGTCCGAGTGGAATGTATTGTCTTGTATACATATACCTATCAATAGAGAAGGTCTTGTACTGCTTTCTCTTTGACACTACCAATATGTTGTGATTGTCTCTAAAACTCTTTCGTGTCAAATTAATTCCGTATATCCTGAATTGTGCCATAAGCATCACGGCTTACAAGGCTCTTAATCACAAGGTCTGTAGGCCGTTTAGAATTCAGAACGTCTATCACAGAAGAACTAATCTAGGTATATTCAGCACATGCTAGAAAACTAATCCATTATAAAGCAAAGATAGTGAATGTATCTGTACACAACAGCTTACTTAGGCGAACCTATACAACTTAGAAGATGTGTAGACGATTTTATTTAAACAGCATGTTTTACTTTCAGATCGTTTTTATGTCCACTTTAAGCTGTTGTACGCCTATGAGTATGGCGCCATATGTCGGGATGGCTTTAGTAAGAGTATATTTTAAGCTCTAGACACGACGATAAGTTTCTTGCTCCGATCCAGACAGTCAGTCATCTCTACACATTATCATGCGCTGCACTTCCGCCGATCAAAAAATTTAGTTTCCTGATCAGGCTCAGGTGTAGCATTGATTACTTTTTTTCTATGGATTCTATTACCATTCAAAACTATCTTCTTAAGTTTAAACCATTAAGAAGCTATCCTCACACATTCATTTAAGTTTATGACACAGTAAAAACCAGTCGTATCTGAAATTACAAATTTTGAAAGGGAATTGAAGATTAAAACCGATTTTTATTAGGAGAGAATGGCAGCTTTATCAAGTCTCATTTTAAGCATAAATATGTCACCGTTGTGATACAGCGCTTCATAAGAGCTGAATGACCAACGGTCCTGATTCACCGGTCTCAACAATCAGCATTACTGATTTACCTTATTACCATGGAATCGAATTCAAAACCACCTGAATAAAGCCAAACATCGATTTGATGTTATGTAAAGATAACTCCATTAGACTTTCGCAGGAAGGTGTGCCAAATGCGAGAACTCAGTGTAGAGCCAGAGACTGACATTGGCAGAGGAAGTCAGTCTTACTTTATTACTTTTCTATTATATATTATAATAGGGGCGGCTTAAGAGCTTTAGAACTTAAAATAAGGCAACAAATTCTCTGTTCAACAACACTTCAAGTTACAGCAGCAATATTTTCTGCAGTACGCACATTTCTTTGCCTTTGGTTTTGAATTAAATTGCCAATTGCGTTGAACCCAAAATAGACGAGAAGTCGTCTATGAAGATACATATGTTTTCAAAATAAATTTCCATAACTTGCTAGCGTTGTTCTGATGTTCAACGGTTCATAATGATGTGACTAACTATTATGTAAGGCTTAAAGGAATAATTATTCCAACAAATTGTTTATGCTGGAGGGTATTATTCTGTCGTACATGTCATACAATACAGTTTAAGGGTTAATTATTGGTATTGCTTACAATGTAAATTTAATTTTTAAATACTTTGATGCCCTCTAATCAGTGAATGATTAGCTACAAATTATTAAATTATTTTCTCCCTCTATCTCTCTCTCTCTCACACACACATATACATATACTCTACCTCTCTTGGGTCATTACAAAAATAGTCTTTTGATATTTTTACACAGTAAATTTTCCAATAACATGTCATCACTCACTAGCGTGGACAAAGCCATGTACTCGTCCAGTATTATTCATATATACATACATACATACTGAACTGGATATTCAATTTTTAAAAATAAGTACTCATATGGACATCATACTCTATACATATACTCGTATACTTATGGGTATTTTCGTTTTAAAGGTATCCCTATCCAACTGACTCGAACAGCTGTCAACACAGTGTAAACGCTGCGCTCAATTCAAGCATGAAGGTCTAGTCAAACGAACGAACGAACGAACAAGCGAATGGATCGAGAGAAAAAAGTCCCACATGAAAAAATATTTCGTCAAATGTATGACCACAACAACAACAACAACAATGTAAACACACTTACATATATTTTTTGGTAATATTTTTGCTGTTGTTGTTGCTGTTGTTTATATTTATTTTTGTTAAATTTGTTTGGTTTTTTTTCCCCAATACATGTATGTATTGTTGTTATTGTTGTTGCCGTTGTTGTATTCTATTCATGGAAATAAATATTATGACACAATTATTTATTCATTGAATAATTTCATGTGAATTTAATTCCACATTTAAGTGACCTGAGAAAACAATCGACGTTTAATAGATGCCTTCAATGTATTTTTTTCTCATTCTTTTTTTTTTCTTTCCAACATACAAAAGGGTATTCAGGGGCAAGGCAGGTTTTGATGTCTTCTTTATATATAAAATAGAAAAATTAAAAAAAAGCAACGTTGTCTGCTTCAATGAGTACAATTAAACTGAAGAGAAGACTTCTCGGTAAGTAAACCTTTTACTGGCTACAATTAGTTACCAGGGGAACTTGAATTTTTTTTGTTTAAAATAAAAAAATAATCGAATTGTAAATAAAGTTAAATGATGAAATATTATTGAAACAGTTTAAGGGTATTAAAGTAATTAAAGTTTTTTTTTTTTTTTTTTTTTTTTTTTTTTTTTTTTTTTTAAATTTACCCATTCTGTGATACATTGCCAGTGTTTGGAAATGAGCAAAGCTAGTAAAAAAAGCTTTGGTCACATGTTTTTTGGGGGAGCTTATATCCAAGAAGAAGTCGCCGTAGTCTAGTAGGTAGTGTGTTGGCTTATTAGACGTAAAAGCCAGGGTTCAAGCCCCAGGCCAGACATCAAGACAAAATTAAAAAAAAAGTATTTCTTCGACGACTTTCTCTCAGCAGATTTCTGTCAATAAAACTCTAAGAGTAAATAAAATTGCCATGAAAAAATTAACACACACACCATAAGTAGAGTGAGAAACTAGGACGTTGTACAATGGGTCAATTCGACCTCCGGGTGCTGTACTTGTCTTAAATGACAAGTACACGTCCTCTAACCTAACCTATATCCAAGAACATCGGAAAAGGATTCCCTGAAAGAGAAATGTATAATAATTTGAGTGACGATTGGTTAATACAGGGTTTCCAAAGTCTTTTAATTAAATTAGTGAGAGACTGAAAGTAGCATGATATGGTAGTTAAAGTATTTGACTATAAATTCATGCAAATCGGTTTTCAGACTTGGAAGAAGGCGAAAGAGTTGCCCTAACAACGTCAACAACAACACAGATCAGACTTAATCGGATCGAATTGGAACTTAATATGTAAAGGTCTCGCATAATAACAATCGTTTCTTCAATCCAATACACACAAAAGTCGCCGTAGTCTAGTAGGTAGTGTGTTGGCTTATTAGACGTGAGGCCATGGTTGAGACCCCAACTCAGACATCTTCAACAAAACGTTATATAAAGAAATAATTACTCGTTGACTTTTGCTCAGCAGCAGATTTGTGGCAAAATCTCTGAAAGTAAATAAAATTGTCATGAAAAAGTTTCTCATAAAAAACACCCATCGTTCGGATACGAGTTTTAAATGTAAGTCCAACCACCCATGTATAAAATTAATACACACAGCATAAGTGGTGTAAGAAGCTAGGTCGTCATCCTGACTGAAGGGTTGTAATGACCCATATGGCCTTGTTTGCAGGCAAATACAATTGACAACCCTGTTATCCTAGGGGTGACCAATCTACCTCTTCGTTTGAAAATTTTAATTATTAAAACAGAGGGGAAGAGTGCGTACAGTTCTCACTCTTTATAAACAAATTATCGTTTTAAATTAATTTTATTGGAAAGGTCATTTATTATCGTAATAATTCAAAGAAATGCGACTTCTTTGGCTTACTACTTGAAAGTATTCAACTTTGGGTTGAACATACAGTGAAATTACGAAAACCTGAAAATCCAGAAACGTGAATATCCCAGAAACATGTACACTTTTTTGCTACATTGACTATTCTGAAACGTGAACAAGAGTTGAAATCTCAGGAACGTGAACTTACATTTTCAAGGCATTTTTTATTCATATTCACATCTATCACGTTATTTACGATATGGGAATCCCCGCATAAAACCCATCCCCTCTTTGTTTTGCCTTAGTTTGCCAAAAAACAATCGGAAACGTGAACAAAATCGAAAAATTAGTTCGCGTTTTTGCGAATGCACTGTAGATAGACTACAAACACTGTGTTTTTCTTCAAGCAGCTGTAACATGACCCTTTCGGAAAATCTAGACTTAGTTTTTTGATATCCATCGCGGCACTTGCTATTGTCCGGACTTCTTAGAGTAGGCCAAACTTAAGAAACATGCAATTTTTGTTTGTATTCTAAATGCTCTTGGAAAGCATTTCCATTCTTATAATTTCTTTCCTTGATTTCAGCTGTTCTACTGAAGCAACAACAACGCCCCAATAAAAATTTATTGAGCTTTTGTAAATACAGTGAGCGTCAAAAGAAACTGTACATCAAAAAAGATATACATTGATAAACTACCGTTATTTTTATTTTAAAATTGTTACATTGCCAGTTTTTAAAATTAAAACAAAAGAAAAAAATTACAAAAAATTTCGAAATACAGTAAGTAAGTACAGTAGTTGTTTCAATTTACGTCGTCAAATTTTTTGTTCCCTCTAATTTCAATTTGCGTCGTCATTCGATTTACTTCGTCTTTTTTTGGATCCAACTGCGACTTAAATCGAGGGATTACTGTAACTTTTTTAAGTTCCTTGTTAAAAACATACTACTTTGTAGCATGAGCAATATGAAATTCGATTTACGTCGTTTCGATTACGTAAATCGGGGGATAACTGTATTGTAAAATTTTTTTCGCGCCCTCTCCTTAAGTGGTAAAAGTTGAGTTTGATGATTTTTAGAATTTTATCCTTAGTGTACAGTTTCTTTTGGCGCTTACTGTATGTATTGTATTATTGTATTCAGCCGTGAAGAACTTTGCGCATTTAGTTTTAATCAAAGAAGTGTCCTTTTATTAATGTTGGCTGTTGATATCATCTCTCGAAGATCTAAAGACGAGGGTATTGAAGCCTCGGAATTTTTTTTAATTTTAATTTGATGTTGGATTCTAATTTTTGATATTCAATTATCTACTTTTAATTATTAAAATGAATAAATTAAAACGTATTTAATTCTTAAGGGCCTATTAAAAAATATAAAAATTTTAACTTTATTTAACTTCTTTTGGAATTTGCTTAAAAGCCCCATCCATACCTGTAATATCATAAATCTAATACAGTGTCATGTACTAAATCTGGTAATAATACTTAGTTTTTTTTTTTCTTTCTTTCTTAAGTTAAACAATTATTTATTTTCACATGCATGTTTGCGTTTGTACGCATATACTGTAAATATACAGTGGACAGCAAAAGTCTTAGTACGGTAATATACGTATTTTAGTAATTTCATGAATTTTAGCCAAAAGTTTGTATAAAAAATTAAGGTTTTTAAATTAATTTTATTAATTTATTTCTGTTTTATTATAAAAAATAAAAAATTTTTAATGTTTTTCATAAAACAAGAGAGAGACAGAGGTACCCCCAAGGAGAACTCTGAGTAAATTTATAATTCAAAGGCCTAATATATGAAAATGTTATCTCTTGTATATAGTAGAATATCCCTTAAGGTCAAGCACTTCATTTGAGCCATTTGTAATTGAATATACAAGTTTTTTAAGTGTTTTCTGGTGGCACCATGAGCAAGCTTTTCGTTTGACTTTTTGTTCTTCAAGTCATATCGGGACCTTGTGCAAGAGTATTAAGACTGTGGAGACTTTTTTTGTCAAAATATATATTGCCGTACTAAGACTTTTGCTGTCCACTGTATTCATGCTTGATTGTTAAATTTTGATTAAGAAGAAAAAAATAGTTTTAGTTGTTGTATTTTTTAGTAAACAAATCCCCCTACTTAATGTTCGATATCTCTTTACACGAATCTACTAACAAGTACCAGACAATTTATCTCCTCTTCTTTTTTTTATTTTTTTTATTTTAACTATGAGTTGTTTATTTTAACTTGTTTTTAATGAGGGTATTTGTTGTACAATAATACTTGAGTATTTATTTTAATTCTTTTTTTTTTTGTTATTTTTTTCTAAAATAATAAAAATAAATTTAAAACTTTTTTAACGTACAAGAAACACTGTTAACGCACTTAAAATTGTGATTTAAAATAGAAGATTAGGTTTTTATTGAAGCCTTATGAAGACAGTCAGTTGTGAGGAATAAAAAGTAAAAGTTATGAAAACTTAGTAGGTTAAGGCGAATAGAGCAATTCCTTTTTCGCAGGTTATAGTTAAGATTTTTTTTTTAAAAAATAACAAGTCATTCGAATCCTTTATAAGTATTTTTCTAAAGTTATGAATCTAAATGAGTAGGCTTATGAATCAAACATATTTGGAATGGTATGAGTTTGATGTCAACGTTGTACTCATACTCATTGCAACTTGTACTTATAAATCAACGTTGTAGTGAGTACGAATGAATCAGAGTTCATAGTTAAATTTCCATATTGTTGACTCATTTATATTCAAAATTTCATGAGAGCTTATGAGTACCGAAAAAACTATTCCTTGCTGATCTCTGTTCCAGAAGCCATTGCTTCACACGCCTGCTCCATCTGGTAGCATCAACCAATGAAACGATGTCCGCCAAACCAGCCTAGTAGCTGAATGCGTAGTTGTTAATGTGCTAAACAATAATGGCTTTAATAGATACAATCAGTATTACAGCAGGACCTTAATGCACTCAGTAACGAGTGACAGTTTAACTTAATTGTCATGAAAATTTCTCAAAAATCTTTCGTTCGGAGTCGACTTTAAACTGTAGGACCCGCCGCTCATGTATAAAATTAACACACACAACATGGGTGGTGTGAGAAGCTAGGCCGTAATCCTGAAGTGTTGTAATGGACAATTATGTATGTGTTTAGCTTAATCTCTAATTTAGTTGTAAAGGTTGGGCCATTTAAAAGTTTAAATTTAAAAATTCAATAAAACAAAACCGCGTTGATTGTTTCGGCTAGAAATGCAATATTATTTTATTCCTATGGCTGCCGCGTCTGGCCTCACAGTACCTCATTCGATTGAAGCAATTTTTGTGCACATTCATTATTTTCGAGTGTATGGAGTCGTATCCCGGCAATGGCATCAATAATGTTAGCCTTCATATGCTCAATTGTCTCTAGTTTGTCGGCTTAACACTTCTCTTTAACTGCGCCCCAGAGGAAACATTCCAACGATGTTAAATCGCAGCTTCTTGGCGGCCAATTGACATCACCATTTCGGCTTGTATACATACGGCCGTAGGCTAGTAGGTAGAGTGTTCGCTTATTAGACGTAAGGCCACGGTTCAAACCCCAGTTCAAATATCAAAACGAAATATGGAAATATATTTCTTCGGCGACTTCCCCTCAGCAGATTTCTGGCAAAAACCCTGAGAGTAAATGAAATTGCCATGAAAAATTTCTCAAAAATCTATTGTTCGGAGTCGATTTTAAACTGTCCTGATGTATAAAGTTAACGCACACAATATAAGCGGTGTGAAAAACTAGGTCGTAATCCTGACTGAAGGGTTGTAATGACCAATTGTGTATGTATTTCGGCTAATGAAACGGCCATCAAAGGTTTGACGCAATAAATCGATTGTGGCATGAGATGTGTGGAAAGCTGCATCATCAATGCCGTGAAGAGCGGGTACAATCGGTCATCATGATTCAATAGTTGTCTGCGATAAAAAGTGCGTTACAAAATCCAAACCTCAAGTTGTACACCAACTACTCTTTTATTGAGTGTAGCTAAGGTAATAAAAGCATTAAATTAAGATTTAAAAAAATAACGAGTAACGAAGACACTTCCAATTAAAACTAAAAAAATTTAAATTTAAATTTGACACCCACCACCATCAAATACATTAAAAAGTTTAATTTCTCGATTTCATGTGTAATTTCGATTTCAAGACACATTTTTGTTTTTATTTGTATTTTTATTTGTTTAATTGATTTTTTGTTTCTCGTTTTTTTTTTGGTTTTGTTGTTTTATTTCATTAGTTTTAGTTTGTTTCTTTGTTTTTGTATTTTGGTTGGACGGTTTATTTATTTTTTTAATTTTCTTATTTTTAACACTTTTTTTATTTATTTCGGTTTCTTTGAACAGAAAAATATTTATTTGGAGGTTTTTCGAATTTCGATTTTTAGTTGTTTAAACAAATATTTGTAACAATTGTCCGTGGGACAAGTGCGGTAATAAAACTGTGATAATTGAAGTTTAATTAAAACGAAGGGATAAAGATAACTATTAAGTTTATAGTGCTATTCGTATATATTTTTAAAAATCTGTCAAATCGCAGCTTCTTGGCGGCCAATTGACATCACCATTTCGGCTTATATGCGACCGTAGTCTATTAAATAGTGTGTAGGCTTATTAGACGTAAGGCTACGGTTCAAATCCCTGATCGGACATCAAAATCAATATGAAAAAATGTTTCTTCGGTTACTTTCTCTCAGCAGATTTCTACCAAAAAAACTCTGAGAGTAAATAAATTTGCCATGAAAAGTTTTATGTATAAAAATTACCACACACAACATAAGTGATATGAGAAGATTGGTCGTAATCCTGACTGAAGGGTTGTAATGACTTTTCGTATTTATAGCTGATAGATTGCTCTAATGGCTCTGTTTTTAGAATAGAGATCAACAATGAATATTCAAAAAAAGATGAGTAGAATCGAATCGTACTCATAATTTCTGATACTTATACGCATTCATACTTATTTTAATATCATGAAACCTCTACCCATATTCAAATTTGAAGTACTCATCATATTCATACTTAACAACACGTATGATGTTGAGTTAAATTTTAATATTGTTGACTGATCTCTGTCTCAGAAACAACATATGGCAACTCTTTTATTCTCGTTGTATATTCACTCGTACTCGTTGTACTTCAGTTCAATAGAAACATCTTTTTAGCTCAGATCAGATAATTGCTTATCTTAAAAGGCATTGTAAATAAATCTTTCAGTGAAAACTACTAACAGCTGAGTCTTGTCATTGCATGGAGTATGGCAAGATTGCAATCTATATTGTTTAACCTTTACGTTTATGGACAATTCTTCTAAATCAATAAATAAAAATTAAAATTGTAGTCGAGCAATTTGTCTTTTGGTCTTAGTAAATAGAAACGAAATCTCAGTCATGCAAGCTGCGATAAATATTATTTGAGGATGAAATTATCTCTAGCCAGGGGCTGTTAATGCGCTGGGTCCTAACATAATGAACTTTAAATCGGTTTATGGCAAATGGGTTCTGCAGGAGATGAAGGGAAATGGAAGAGGAGGAAACTGTTCTTCACCTATTGGGTATATACCCTGTACTACATCGGTAAAGAAAAAAGCACCTCCGTAACTATTTATAAACTATTTGAATGATAAATGGTATCACAATGAGTCATATATGTTTGTAGTGTGTCACCATAGTCTAGTAGATAATGTGTCGACTTATTAGACCTGAAGCTGTGTTTCAAACCACAATCCACCCATTTCGAATAAAACGAAATGCATATGAAAATAGGTTTCAACGGCGACTAACTCCCAGCAGGATTTCTTACAAAAGCTGTGAAAAGTGAATAAAATTGCCTTGAAAAGTTTCTCGAAAATTTATGGTTCAGAGTCGACTTTAATCTCTACATCCCCGCCACTTATGGATAAAATGAACACACATAATATGGGTGGTGTGAGAAGCTAAGTCGTAATCCTGACGGAAGGGTTGTAATAACCTATTAAGTAAGTAAGTGTCTAGCTCAACTTCTTGGTTTGACAGCCAACTCTAGACTCTAACTTGTTTAATTCTAGGTCTGATTTTGTTGAAACAAATTTTATATATTTTTTTTATATCAAACAATCAATTAAAAGAACAAAAGGCTGCTTTATTTCGCTATTCATTAAGTTTCAATGAACCCAACTTCTTAGCAGCACAGTTGAATTCTAATACAATCAATTAAAACTGAATGATTGTTTAAAATAATTATGTTTAGTCTGTATTCGATAAACTATTTAGTAAAAAAAACCTATCATATTCGCACAAGTAATAACTTAAAGACTTATCCACATTAGGCAAATATTTAACAAAAAAGACTTTTGCCTGAAAGTTTATTTATATTAACATGGTGTTAGAAAAGGAATACGTTTGAATTAAGAAAAAATAATATCAACTGATTACAATACTCTCTTAAATTTATTTTCTGTTTTTCCTTACGTTTGATCTTTTCTTAAATATTTGCTAAATGTGAATGGACCTTAAGTGTACTTACCATATTATGGGCTCATTTAATACTTCCTTTATTTTAAATGTTTTTGTTGTAAATTTAATGAGTCTTCGAACAGATGTTTAAAAAAAACTACACTTTTTTTCTTCAATAGTTTACCCCTGACCTTGCCTCAAACAGAAGTCGATTTCAATGTTTTCTGTTTAATAATGATCATCGATATGAAATAAAAACAAAAGCTTAAAAAATATTAAAAATGATTAACAATTATTTATGCCTAAACAAAAACAACAAAAACAAAGGAAAAACGGCACAGGCAAAGAATATTTTCAAAGTTAAACTCTTCTACGCTGGTGGCAGGCAGCAATTGGCTGCCGTTCACAGCAAGATACGCTAAAAATATCCACTAAAGCCGTAATAAAATCATTAATTATAGGTTTTTTACTTTTTTTTTTCTTTGGATAATAAATAAAGAGAAACAAAAACTTACAATTCATGGTCTAAATGATTATTTGTAATAATTTTAATGTAAAGAAAAGGAAAAAATTAAAAAAAAAAAATTAAAAATCATCTCGAAACACTTGCGCCTAGAAAGTTATAAAGCCTGTCTGTTAAGCCAATTACAATTTCAAAAAGTTGGAAGAAAACAAATCTTATCTTGATAAAGATCAACTCGTTTAAAGTATGTACTTACTTTTCTTTCGTACTGTAATTAAAATCATGAGGATATTGTTAATAAAGATTGGTGATCATGTAATAGATTTTCTTGTTTATTTTTTTCCACCTATTTTTCCCTTGTTATTGTTGTTGTTATTGATGTGTGTTAATTTATCAAAAAAAAATCTTCTTCAGCAGGCCCACTTCTTACCAACATTTCCAAACGTCATCGTCATCATCAGCTCAACATAAAGTTTTGAATTTCTTTAAACACTTGCGCAGAAGTATCAAAATATTTATAAATCCATTCATCTTTCAAACACTTGTTGTCATATATTTTCCTCAAAAAAACTGAAAGAAAAAGAAAAAAACCTGCCTATACAACCGCTTATTTGTCTGTCTTTATTTCGTTTAAAAACAAACAAAAAATAAGATTGTTTGAAAAGGTAGGCAGGTTTTGAATATAAACACGCATTATTGTTGTTTTTCTAAACGTTGTAATTAAGGTTTTTATTACAATTTTTTTGTTTTCTATGCTTGTTGTCTATGCCAGAATGTCATGTATAAGCTCTTGTTATAAGGCCCCTTAAAAAACGTAAGAAAAAAACTCTTGCAATTGGCGCCTCCTAAAGGGGGGCTTACTACACACATTGAAAATCAAATCTTTTTTTTTTCAAAATTTCTTTGATATCAGACAACTTCAGTCAATTGGCTTTTCTCCCATGATAGTGATTAATTACTTGGTAAAGCATTTTAATTAGAAATAACATGAAATTGGTTTAAAAAAAAATTTTAATAGAATTCAGATCCAACAAATCTGTCTACTTATGTACATACATATATTGCTTACCATAATCAAGGGTGTTCCCTCTTTTCTAGTCTGTTATGACTATTTAATGTTAGAGTTTGTAGTCAAACAGATGTTGAGAAATTTACATTTTGACTTATAACTGAACTCAATTGACTGTTAAATCCCTTTACACAACATCTTATATTTCCTCACTTTTTAAACATTCTTGCCAAAGCCACTTAAACTAAATAACATGCAAAATTGGTCATTACAATCCTTCTGTCAGGATCTAGCTTCCCACACCATCTAATGTTGTGTGTGTTAATTTTATATATGAGTGGCTGGACCTACAGTTTCGAAAGACGGAATTTTGAGAAACTTTTTCACGGCAATTTCATTTACCAGTAATCTGTTGATAGGAAGTCGCCACAGAAATTATTCGTTTCATATTTCGTTTTGTTGGAGATGTCTGACCTGGAGTTTGAACCGTGGCCTTAAGTCTATTAAGCCAACAACACACTATATACTAGACTACGACAACTTCACTAAACAAAAATGCGTAAATCCTTGCCCATTTTTATTTTTAATATTCCAAGTTAGAAAAAAAACCTTTAAATTAAAAAATGCGGTGTATTACCCAACCATCTTTGGGAATATCTTGCATTAATACCTCCCACTATCTTCGAGTTCAATATCCTTCTTCAACCCTCATCTTAAATCTTAGAACTACTTTTACTTCCTTATATCGAAACCTAAATCAGTGGGCAAAGCCTTCTTTGTCTTCTTTGTTAAGAGTGAAGTTTTCTGCGAAAAACTATTTTTTCTTTAAAAGTAATGGTATTTTAGCTGTTTTTTCACATTAAACGAGTTAGTACTCATTATTAAATTTCTAATTGCAAGTCTTGTAAAAAAGTTGAGTCAGCAGCATTGCTTTTCATGACCCAACTCTTGAAGTTTTTATAGGAGAACAGAAATACGTGGCTTACCGAAAAATAACTTCTGCAGGAGCTGTGCGTCTGAGTAGCAGCAAGATAATGTTTTTCATCTCATGTGTCACAGCCCTGGTCTTGTCGTAATGAGACGGACTTTTTTGGCCTCTAAGTTTCCAAAATACTTGACCGAAGTCTCTCTAAAGATTACTGCAATAGGATGGTTTATTCTGGACTTGGATTGGTTTATTGTAGGGATTGTTTGATCCCCGGGTAGAATTGATTGTGTTATCGCAATGGGCCTCAATACTAGTCGCCACTTTACCTAACTTAACTATTATTTTAATACAGTTCTTCAACTAGTGTGTTGGCTTATTAGACGTGAGTCCACGGTTCAAAAACCCCAGGTCAAATATCGAACAAACACGAAATATGAAAAAGAAAATTACTCCGGCAACTTTCTCTCAGCAGATTTTTGGCAAAACTTTGAGAGAAAATAAGAATTTACCATGAAGAGTTTTTCAAAAAACTCTGTTCGTTTGGAGTCGGCTTTAAACTGTAGGCCCCGCCACTCATGTATAAAATTAACAAACACAGCATAAGTGGTGTGAAAAACTACGTCTAAATCAGAGATTTCGTTGTTTTCGCTACTCATAAGTACTTATGAAATTTTGAATATAAGTGAGTCAACAATATTGAAATTTAACCACTCTGATTCATTCGTACTTACTACAACGTTGATTTATAAGTACAGGTTGCAATGAGTATGCGTACAACGTTGACATCGAACCCATGCGATTCGAAATATGTTTGATTCATAAGCCTACTCATTTAGATTCATAACTTTAGAAAAATACTTATAATACTCATAAATGAAGCGAGTGATTCGAATCATTCATCAAAATTTACAGTCTTAGTTGTTGCATTTACAAAAAAAGACAGAGCAGCAAGCGGAGCAAACACATAGGCCGCCTTCCAAAATGTATCAATACAAAGTTTGTATGCAGTTCTACTACTGTATATAAACTATGTAGATATGCAAAGTAACCAAACAACGCATTAACTATAAATTCGATGCCTGATTGCATTTTGACTGCGTTAAAAATACACATTAACGACGTTTTGAAATAGAATACATTGTATATATTTTGTACAGCGGCATTATGAAACACGATACTTTGTTCAAACACAAAGCAACTAACATTTTGGAAGGCAGCCATGACCATCTAGTGAGCATTTTAGTGTTCGTATGCGTATCATACTTATTTTGTGATTCTTGTAGATGTTGAGTTATGGAGAGTCGAAATCAACAACATCATATGTGTTGTTAAGTATGAATATGATGAGCACTTCAAGCTTTGAATATGAGTAGAATTTCCATAATATTAAAATAAGTATGAATGCGTATGCATAAGTATCAGAAATTATGAGTATGATTCGGTTCTACTCATCTTTTTTAATACTCATTGCTGATCTCTGTTCTAAAAACAGAGCCATTAGAGCAATCTATCAGCTATAAATACGAAAAGTCATTACAACCCTTCAGTTAGAATTACTACGTAGCTTTTCACATCACTTATGTAGTGTGTGGTAATTTTTATACATGAGTGGCGGGACCCACAGTTTATATTCAACTGCGAACGACAGATTTTTGAGAAACTTTTCATAGCAAATTTATTTACTCTCAGAGTTTTTTTTGCCAGAAATCTGCTGAGAGAAAGTAACCGAAGAAACATTTTTTCATATTTTCGTTTTTATGTTCGATCAGGGATTTGAACCGTAGCCTTACGTCTAATAAGCCAACATACTATTTAATAGACTACGGTATTAAAATAATTATGAATGCGTATGTATAAGTATTATAAATTATGAGTATGATTCGATTCTACTCATCTTTTTGAATACTCATTGCTGATTATTGGTCGTAATGCTGGACCTATATGTAGGGTAAAATTTGGCTAAAAAATATTAAATTTATACAAGAAAAATTGGTAAAAAAAAATTACTACAGTTTACCAATGTAACATTTATTTGAAGATATTTTTTTATTTTTTTTTCTTTTACTCAACTGATGAAAATTTAAGGCCAAATAGAAGTAATCAATATTTTTTGATTTTTTTTTTGTTTAATTTTTAAATATTTAATTGTAGCAATCACTTTTAGTTACCAGTTTTCTTATTGTATGTTTAATTATCTTTGAATGATATTTCCAACTGACATTTCATTCGTCTGTGTATGGTATGGTATGTATGTATGTATACTGTATGACACAATATCTTATAAGTTCAATTTATTTATGGGCCCCAAGAAGAACATTTACATAAATCATTAATACAATTAGCCGTGTACTAATTACTTCAAATTATTCAATTTATTTGTAGGAAATCTATTACAATAATTTACAAGTACAACATACAACACAAATATGAATGTCTAGTATGTATGTACACACAGAAAGCTCGTCAATTGTACATTTTACACTCTACTCTACTCTCTACTATTCATAAGTAAATGTTTAAAATTCTCTAAAAGAGTGTGTTTCATAACGCTACTACTAGTAGTAGTGTTTCTAAAGCAACCGTAAAAGCAATAAATAATTAAATTTGAAAGGCAAATTATTAAGAAAAAATTGTTAAGAAAAGATTTGAAACGTGGTAGGTATCCTTATGAAAATATTTTCCACAATTTTTTGGAAATTTCTTTCTTTTTTTTGGTGGATCCTTTATTCTGTTTTTTTTATGCTCCTCATATATTATTTGAATTTTATTTGTATTAGAACGACTTACACAATGTTATTTACATATGCTTTCAATAGAATATTCATTACATTTAATGTGTAATACACTTATTTGGTAGATGTTTATCATTTCAGTTCATAAACGGTGTGTATTTTGTAAATTGATATTTAACAAGAGCAGTAACACTGCCACTGCTTTGTGGCAAGTTGTTGCAGACGTATGCGAAACAGTCGACGGCCACCCTTTTTTGTGGCTTTTTTTCTTTTTTTCGTATGAATTTTTATGAGGCAATGTGTAGAGGGGTAGAGTTAAGGAAACTATATGTACTGACGACAGTAAACAAAAATATAAAAAACAACGAACAGTAAGAGGCCACATAAGTAGGGATCATAAAAGATGACTCACTTAGTCGCCGTGGTCTAGTAGGTAGTGTGTTGGCTTATTAGACGCAAAAGCCTGGGTTCGAGCCCCAGGCCAGGCATCAAAGACAAAATACAAAAAGTATTTTTTCGGCGACTTCCTCTCAGTAGATTTCTGGCAAAAACTCTGAGAGTAAATAAAAATTGCTATGAAAAGTTTCTCAATAAATAAAAATCTGTCGTTCGGAGTCGACTTTAAACTGTAGGTCCCACCACTCATGTATGAAATTAACACACACAACATAAGTGGTGTGATAAACTAGGACGTTGTACAATGGGTCAATTCGACCTCCGGGTACTGTACTTGTCTTGTCTTAATTGTCAAGTACACGTCCTCTAACCTAACCTAACCTAGTTTCACTACAGTTTTCAGACAATTAAGAGATTCTATATCAAAATCGCTGTAGTCTAGTAGGTAGTGTGTTGGCTTATTAGATGTGAGGCCACGGTCTAAAACCCCATGCCAGACATTACTCAGTTGACTTTTGGAAAAAACTCGTACATACATGCATACATAATTGGCCATTACAACCCTTCAGTCAGGATTACGGCCTAGCTTCTCACACCACTCAAGTTGTGTGTGTTAATTTTAGACGTGAGTGGTGGAACCTACAGTGTAACGTCGACTCCGAATGACAGATTTTTGAGCAGGTATATTTACTGCCAAAGATTTTGCTAGAAATTTGCTGGGAAGAAATCGCCGAAGAAATATTTTTTTTTCATATTTCGTTTTGATTACGAACCCTGGCTTTACATATAATAAGCCAACACTCTACCTATTAGGCTACGGCGACTTCAAAAATTCTTAGAATAAATAAAATTGCCATGAAAAGGTTTCTTAAAAAATCTGTCATTCGGAGTCGACTTTAAACTGTAGGTCCCACGCACATCACACGAAGGACTGTACCTATAACTTACTTGTCCGTAACAAATTAATGTAGAAAATGCAAAAATGAAAGGAATTACGATCATCATTGAAAAGTGGCTCATGGATCCACAGAGTTGCCCCTTGTTGCCCCGAATTCCTCTTACTTTGAGTTCAGTTTTGTAATAATACAGACTACAATTTACTTGGAATTCAAGCTAGTAAATAAATTCAATGTAGTCGCCGAAGTCTAGTAGATAGGTTGTTGACTTATTAGACATGAGGCCACGGTTCAAACCCCAGGTCAGACATCTCTAACAATAAGAAATATGAAACGAAATATTTCTTCAGCTACTTCCTCTCGGCAGTAAATAAAATTGACATGAAAAATTTCTCAAAAAATCTATCGTTCGAAGTTGACATTAAACTGTAAGTCCCCCGTCACTCGTGCATAAAATTAACACACTCAACATACATAAGTAGTGCAAGAAGCTGGGTTGTAATCCTGACTAAAGGATTGCAATGACTAATTTCAAGGAATTCATCTGTCTTGGCTCCGCTGTTACCACCAGAAATGATGTCAGTCTGGAGATCAATCGCAGGATCACTCTTGCCAACAGGTGCTACTATGGTCTCAATAGGCAATTGAGTAGCCGAGACCTCTCTCGTGCGACAAAACTAACACTTTACAAGACACTCATCCTACCCTTACTTCTTTATGGCGCAGAGGCATGGGCCCTATTAAGTACAGATGCAGCGGCCTTGAGAATTTTCGAGAGAAAAGTACTACGCAAGATCTTCGGTCCAGCGCAAGTTGGCGATGATTTCCGTATCCGATCCAACAGTGAGCTGTATGAGCTCCTCAACGACATAGAAGTTGTGCAGCGTACTAATATCCAGCGGCTGAGCTGGCTCGGCCATGTCGTTCGAATGGAGGAGGATGCTCCGGCGAGACGTATTTGATGCGGGGATCTGCGGAAGTCGGCGAAGAGGAAGACTTTGCATCCGTTGGAAGGACCAAATCGAGGAAGCCCTGTCATCGATTGGTGTTACCAACTGGCGTAGGCGCACACGAAGCAGAGGCGCCTGGAAGGATGTGTTGCGGCAGGCTGCAATCCGTTAAACGGGTTTTTATGGCCAATTAAGTAAGTAAGTGTTGAGAAATCGTACACTTTTGATGCAATTAAGGGATTGTATTCCAAAATCGGTGACCAGAAAAAATATATGCCAGTTTCTTATGTCTTCTTGGAAGTAAACCATTCTCGAATTGGCACATTCTGATTCTGGCAGTAGATACTAATCATTACACAACCTAAAGCTGATAATTCAAATCCTGCAAACATTCTGAAAAGACTCAGTCAAACTCTCTATCCATCATTTCCAAAGAATACACTCATATGCGCACAACCATAAAGCCGATAATTTAGATGCGCACAAAACTCCTGCTTCTTCTGGTAATTTTTATTCAATGTTTTCTTTAGAATGAACATTCAGTACAAACACTAATCAAAAGATGTTAGGAAATAAATAGGTTGAGACCTGCTATCCCTCACTTATCAAGTCGAGGGTCTAACCTATTGCTCGACATAAAACTGAGTATTGTCATGAAAAAGATTTTTCGCTCCTGTCTTCCTTTCGTTTCTTTTGGTATTATTTCTTGATTATTTATTATTTTAACTTTAGCGTCATAGATATTCAGATCCGAATTTTGTTGGGAATTGAACCTGAAGAAGCTTCAATCCCTCTGCAAATAGTGTATCAGTCACATGTCATCGTTTGAGAAAGAGTAGAGCTCAATACGCAAAATTTTCCAACTAATACCAGAGATTCACAAACAGCTTTGCTTCCAGGTAATGACAGTTGGCAACCCTATTGTTCTAGCATCCTGTACATACATACATAATTGGTCATTACAATCCTTTAGTCAGCATTACGACATACCTTCCCACACGACATTGTATGTCTTTCGGAGTGTACATTAAACTGTAGATTCCGCCACTCATGTACAAAATAAACACGCACAACATTCTGGTCGTAATCTAGACTGAAGACATAATAATAAAGTATGTATGTATGGATGAGATTACCGCTTTCTAATCGTCTTATTTAAACCCCTAAGAGATATCACTTGCTAAGCATGATATGACAGTCATCAAAACCTCCATTAAATTCGCTGGTTTTTCCCTGCAGTTTTGTTCAAAACATATTGATGTCCTTATTACATTGTGGTTCCCCTGTTATAAACGAAATTTAAGGGTCTGTCATTTATTTCTGTTCATTTTTTATTATTTGCGTTTGCTTTGGTTTTTTCTTTTTCCGCGTAAGAAGTATTTGTGCTTTGGTGTTTCTCTCTCTAAAAAAAATTCCGAATTTTTTTTTCCTGCAGACATCATTTGTTCTGGGTGCTGTTGCTGGTTGCTGGTTGCTGGTTACTGGTTGTTTATTTGTAAAATACACTTATTTTTATAAACATTCAGTTTCTTTTTTTTATTTGATTTGATTTTATTTTTATTATTTATTGTTTATATTGTTGTATGTATGTTTGTAGTTGTTGTCGTTTATGTCTTAATATCTTAGCGACACAATAAAAATAAAATATACTCGGCGTTGAAATAATCGTAAAATAAATGTGTGGTAAATGTTTATATTAAATTAAAAAAAAATGAACGAAAATAAATGCAAAATAATAAGAAAACATACAAGAAAAAAGTAATAACAAATTGCTCAATTGTTTTGTTATTATTTTTGGCAGATAAGGAGTACTGAGTGCCGCTGCTGGTATACATGTTTCTTATGCTTGCTTCACAAGCCTTCCCAGCAATTGTTTTCAGAAATTTGATGAGAGTTGATCTCAATTTTTTATTATTTTTTTAGGGGGAAGTCAAATGAGTCATACTTCTCGTATAATGCTGGGGAAGTAAAAAAGTTGAAAGATTTTTGGAAATAATTTTTAAAAATCTACTATTACGCAGGGCTTGAACAGTAATTGAAATGGAACACATTGAGAAAAAATAATGAAAGAAGAATTTTCTCTGGAACATCAATTGGTCAATTCACACAAGCCCTTGTATCGTTGTATTTATTGTATTGTTGGAAGAACACACAACAGTGTATGATTGTTGTTGATAATTTTCATGTAAAAATACGATACACTTATACACATTTTTTTTCATATGTTTTTAAAAAGTTGTGTTGGTTTCGGGCTATCAAATTGTTTGAATGCCACGAGATACACAATACAGCATAGCATTGAGCGTTCACAAACAAACAAATGTATTCAATACAACATACACGATACAAAGTCGTGTGAATTGCCCAAATATTTCTACTTTTAAACCAGTGTAAACTCTTCAAAGACATGTATTAATTCAGATATTGGTTGAAGCCAATCACTTACCTAGTGGAGCTTCAAGAAGCCTATGGATTAACAAAGCTATGAAACTGCACAATTTGTGTTAAAGAATTAATACTTAACCCTGGACGGTTACTTTTCATTTTTATACATTAAGGTTACTCTTCGTTGAATCGACGAACATGTTAACCTTAATTGTTTACTGTTCGTCGAATCGACGAAGCTCATTTACTCTTTATCATATAATTATTTTATGTTTGACCAAATTTCGCTCTTTTTATCAACAATGTTGGTTAATAACGAAACCTTGTAGTGAGTAAACGTACTCTGGCCACCCATATTTTAATCCTGGATGGTCATTTTTGTGCAGTAAGGATTACGACCTAGCTTCTCACACCACTTATGTTGTATGCTTTAATTTTATGCATGAGGGGTGGGACCTACAGTTTAAACTCCTTTATTGGAGATGTCTGACCTGGGGTTTGAACCACAGCCTCATGTCTAACAAGCCAACCCGATATCTACTAGACTACGGCGACTACGTTGTATTGATTTACTAGCTGGATTTCCAAGTAAATTCTTGCCTCTATTGTAACTAAACTGAACTCCAACTAAGAGGAATTAATGGCAACAAGGGGACATCTCTGTGGACCCATGAACTACTTTCCATTCCTTCCTTTTAGTGTTTTACGAGTATACATACATTTGTTGCGAATGGTTAAGTTACAGTGCCTGTACCAGTCCAACGAGTGATCTTACTAGAGTATTGTTTTTATAAAAAAGAAACGTAATGTAAAGTATTACTTTAGCGACCTCATTCCGTCAAAAACTCTGAGAGTAAATAAATTTGCCATGAAAAAGCTTCTCAAAAATCTTTCGTTCGGAGTCGACTTTAAACTGTAGGTCCCGCCACTCATGCAGAAAATTAACACACACAACATAAGTGGTATCAAAAGCTATGTCATAATCCTGATGGAAGGGTTGTAATGACCAATTATATATGTACGTATTTTTTTTACAAAAGTAGCATTTGATGCGAAGAAGTACTCTTTCAGTTATAGTTCACTACCATTTTAAAATTCCAAATTTGCAACACTGAGACGAGAGCACCAAGTTCACATCTTAACCTAGACGTTTTGTAAAAAATAAGAATGAAAATAATATTTCGTTCGAACACCAATTCTCAGCAGTCTTCTGCAAAAGCTCGAGTAGTTTCTGAATGGTACAATAAGCCTGTGATAGGCTGCCTCTTTAGGTTTTTGTCAACAGGCGTCTCTTATCAAAAATTTACTATGCTGCCCCCTTTAATTTACATTTGACAGCCCTGAAATCCATGAATACTTTCCGGATTTAATCACGAGTATCTTTTACTTATTTCCGAACCTGTAGTAATAATTTTGCCCGAAAGAAATTGGATTCTAAGAATATAATCAAATCCAAATCAAATTTACTTTGTTAATCTGAATATTTTTTAGAAGCAATCAATCACCTACTACGTCTTTATGGACTCCAGACTCCATTATCAATCATTTTCGAAATGTAGTCGCCATAGTCTAGTAAGTAGTGTGTTGGATTATTAGACGTAAGGTCACGGTTCAAACCCCAGGTCAGTCATCTCCAATAAAACGAAATACGAAAAATATTTCTTTGGCGACTGCCTCTTAGCAGATTCCTGGCAAAAACACTAAGAGAAAATAAGAAACTGCCATGAAAAGTTTTTCAAAGAAGTCTGTTCGTTTGGAGTCGGCTTTTAACTGTAGGTCTCGCTACTCATGTATAAGATTAACAGACACGACTTAATTGGTGCGAGAAACTAGGTCGTAATCCTGACTGAAGGGTTTTGTAATGTCCAATTATGTATGTATGTGTGTGTTCTTCCATTCTGACTTCTTACAGCTACAACTAAAGATATCAGTTTATTTCTTATACTTTATTTAACTCTTAAAGAGTTAATTACGCAATTAAGTAATCACTAACGACGTGGCTGTCTTACAGAGCCAATACCAATTAATTGTCGTCTTTGAAATTCTTAGATTGCGTGCAATGACATGTTTCTCTTTTTTTTCTCCTCATCTTCTATTTCGTTTCTGTTTTTATTTTAAACTTTAAATTTATTTTTATTGAACTGTGGTGTGCTATTTATTTCGTCTCTTTTTTGGCTTTCTCCCATTGTGTGTGTAAGTGTGTGAGTGTGTGTGTGTGTGTGTGTGTTGTATAGTTTAGTTAATGTTTCCTATTTTTTTCCTTTTTTTCTACGTATTTTTAAGTTTGAATACTTATTAATTGTCTCTCTAGCGTATGGCGTTTCCCCCCCAATTTCTGTGTCTTTTTTTTTTGGTTTTGTTGCTTGTAAATGATGCTGGTTTTTAATTTCTTTCGTACCATTTTTTTTTTTTGCTTTTAGTTCCCCTTTCTGACTTTGTGTGGGTATTTGAATATAAAATTTCAATACAATTTTGTTGAATGGCTTTAGTTTCTTATTGTTGTTGTTTAGTTTATTTTATTTTTTCTTTTTTTTTCAAAATTTACCTTTAAGAATGAAGAAATACACGCATTTATTTTTATAAGTATTTTACCTCATTTAATTTATGGCTGATTTATGTTAATTTTTAATCGCTCGTTTTTATTTTATTTTTTTTTTTTTCTCATTCGTTAGTTTCTTCTTTTATTTTTATGATTATCATTTTTTTTGTTTTTGTTGTATTTTTCGTTCTTTTTTATTTTCATTTTAATACATTAATTTTATTGTATTTCATTTTGGTGGTACCAATCGATGATGAAGTTGAGACTGAGACACTGAGACAACGGCTGAGGCTGTGGCTGTCTAATGATGATGACAATAAATTCATGTTCTTTTTTTTTCTTCTTGTTCTTCTGCTCCATTGTATCTATTTAGATTTTCTCTTTAGTTCTGTGTGTGTGTGTGTCTTAGGTTTGTCTTATTCTAGTGTTAAAATATGTATTTGATAGAGACACAGAAAATAGATTTTAATGTTCTTTTCAATTTTTTTTTTGTTTTTTGTCCCAAAAGTTCATTGACTTTTCTGTTTTTTTTTTGTTAATATGGTGGGGGCAATCATATAAAAATAAGCCAATAATAATACTCATACTACCACTACCTCTACTAAATTATAGTGTTTATAATGAATACTTCTTTCATTTTAAAATAAATTTTTGTTTTTTATTAAATTTCAAATTATTGGTATTGGTTATTGAAAAAGAGCTCTGAAGAAAGTTACCATTTTTAATTGACGTTATTAAAGAAAGAAAAAAATAGAACCAGTTTTTAAATTAAATCGATTGGTAGGTAATAGAATTTGATACAATTTGGATATTCTTGAAAATTTTAAAAATTATTTCTCTCTATTTCTCATATAACAGTACTTAAAACAAATTTATGAAATTTATAATGCATTACAGCACATTCAAGACTTGCAGTCCATCTCCTATAATCAAGCAGAAATATAGGAAGTTTTTTTTTATTATCTTAAGAACTTAAAATTGTACTGCAAGACAGAAATATTTTTCAACTAGATTTTTAATACATATTATATTACAACACTTGAGTAAGGACTACAACCTAGTTTATCACACCACCCGCATTGTGTGTTTTTATTATATGCATTAGTGGCGGAATCAACAGTTTAATGTAAACTCCGAACAACAGATTTTTGAAAAAACAAAATTATTTACTCTCAAAGCTTTTACCAAACGACTGCTAAGAGGGGTTTGAACCACGGGCCTTTATATGTCATTATGGTGTTTCTATTCTGTCACAATATTCACAATATTATCTCCACTGAACGTAATGAATCGATTTATGCTTGAGCAACCTTGAGATTTTTTGGAATATATGAGCCAACGAGAAATTGCAAAAAAATCTTTTCGGCTGAAGCTCATTTTCAGCTTGGTAGATAAGTTAGGTTAAAGGACGTTTACTTGTCAATTAAGACAAGTACAATACCCGGAGGTCGACCCATTGTACAACGTCCTAGTTTCTAACACCACTTATGTTATGTGTGTTAATTTTATACATGAGTTGTGGGACCTACAGTTTAAAGTCGACTCCGAACGACAGTTTTTTGAGAAACTTTTCATGGCAATTTTTATTTACTCTCAGAGAGTTTTTGCCAGAAATCTGCTGAGAGGAAGTCGCCGAAGAAATAGTTTTTGTATTTTGTCTTGATGTCTGGCCTTGGGCTCGAATCCTGGTTTTACGTCTAATAAGGCAACACACTACCTACTAGACTACGGCGACTTCAGAAGGTACGTTATAAGCAAAATTGCCGTATTTGGGGCTCAGAAAACCCACACTTGGTCTTACAAAAGCAAATACAACCATTACGAGTGACTGTTTGGTGAGACTTGTGGATCTGAAGCATCATTGGCCCATATTTCTTTGGATATGAGGACGGCGCAACCATTACGGGCAATGTAGACACCTATAGCAACATGAAAACCGATGTTTGTAATCGCTCTTCATGGTGTTAATGTGAACGATGTTTGGTCTTAACTGGATGGTACAACTTGTCACACATATTATGCCACAATCGATTTATTGCATCAAACGTTTGATGGCCGTTCAGGTTAGAGGACGTGTACTTGTCAATTAAGACAATTACAGTACCCGGAGGTCGAATTGACCCATTGTACAAATGATGGCCGTTTAATTAGCCTAAGTGTTGATGACAATTGGCCGCCAAGAAGCTACTATTTGTCACTTTTGGGCTATTTTCTGTGGATCGCCGTTAAAGAAAAGTGTTATGCCGACAAACCAGATACAATTTAGTATTTGAAGCCCAACATTCGTGATGCAAATGCCGAGATGCGACCCCATACACACGAAAATTTTTGCGATCGACTAAGGTACTGTGTGGCCATCCAAGGCACCCATATGAATGAAATAATATTCCATTTCTAACCGGAGCAATTGTAGTTCACCACAACAACGAAATACGTTTTTGTTTTATTGCATTTTTTAATTTAAACTTTTAAATGGCCCACTCTTTAGCTTCTTCCACTACAGTAATCACGGCTAAGTTGGATTCTGTACACGTTACAACATTACCAGCATTTAAGAGCGCGAAAATAACAGCAACGAACCGTGTGAGATGGAGATACATACATACATACATGCATAATTGGTCATTACAATCCTTCAGTCAGGATTACGACCTAGCTTCTCACACCACTTATGTTGTGTGTTTTAATTTTATACATGAGTGGTGAAATCTACAGTTTAAAGTCGATTCAGGACGACAGATTTTTTTGAGAAAACTTTTAATGGCAATTTTTTATTTACTCTCAGAGTTTTTGCCAGAAATCTGCTGAGAGGAAGTCGTCGAAGAAATATTTCATTTATAATTCGCTTTGGTGAAGATATCTGACCTGAGGTTTGAACCGAGGCCTCATGTCTAATAAGCCAACACACTACCTACTAGACTACGGCGACTTTATATAAACCATATGTTCCCAAGAGTTCTAATGGTTTCTAGTCCAAATATCTGTTAACTGTGACATAGTAATTTTGACAATTGTGCTTGAAGTTCTAATAAATCTGCCATGAACCAATCACGCAAAATCACAAGATCAAAAATAGTTGGGAAACTCTGTATTTTTCTTATAAGCTTAAAATCATTTGTTTTAGGGATACAGGATTGCTTATTGAATAATTTTAATATTTTACATATTGTAACATACCGCCGTGGCTTCGGTTGGTTACATTTATAAGACAAATTTCTTGATCAAATTATTCATGATCCTTGATAAGCATCACCATCTTTATCCTGACTTTTAATTACTTTTTATCAAAGATTTGAAGAACGAAATATTTTGTTTGATTAAAAATTTATTAAAACATTGCCATGCGTCAGTTTCTTAAGACATTTTAATTTAATCACTTAAAAAAAGAAGAAAAAATATTTCTTTAAGAAACAAAAATTAAACTGTACCTACCAAATGTAAATCTAACAATTGACGTCATTTAGTATATTTTTTTTTTGGATTGCTTAACTATTTTTTGTTAATTTTATTTTTAGTTTCTAAGGTTTTTTTCCATTAATTTTATTCTTTAAACTAAAATGCGAGTAATAAAATAATAATAAAAGAAAAAACAGTCAACCTAACGTTTTTAGTATCTTCTTTGATCAGCAAATTATTTAAAGCAACTTGAAATTTTTACAGTGATGGGCAAAACTGTTTTACTATTTTATACAAAAATAAATTATTTAAACATTTTTAAAATATTTCTAAGTGATGAATAAAATAATAGCATTACAGACTGATACAAAAAACTGAAAAAAAATATACGTATTCCAACATGGTACTCATTGTTGAAATGCTCGTCTACAATCCCAATATGTTTGCAAAAGGAGGCTCAATTCCCTCCCAAATAATTCCTTTACTTATAACAGATCTAGACATTACTGTGCAACAAGCAAATCAACAGCTTTTGGGTATAGCCTGGCATCTGAACCATAATCCTGGCGAAATAATCTACCTTGGCAATACAGATCTCTTAACCAATGAACCAATTGATTAAGACTTTCAAAATAAGCTAAACTGCAATTAAACGTAAATTAATCGCAGAGTCAGAGTATAAATACTGCTGGTATCACGCCAATATTTAATATACTTAATTAACCTTTACAGCACCTTTGTTGGTTTTCGGCCTCTTTGCGTACGGCACCACCAGTTCGTCACAATAATCGATTAAATGGCTTTCTCAAATTTATTGTTTCTTACGCAGACAAGGTCGTCCTCTATCGATGAAAATCTCGCCGGAACAACCATATGAAAGACATGGCCGTTTCAGTGTGGCCAGCAATATCCATAATTTTGAGCAGTTCATACAGATCATTATTTTTTTGAATGCGATAACCATTGTTTACTCGCACTGGTCTGACGATTCCGAAACCGAATACATACTAGTCGACAATATATACATCGTTTTACTGCCTTTACTCTCTGATCTATTTTGGCAGACAATCATTTAAGGCAGCAATAATATCTCACTTGATATACCCATTGTTGCCGGTAAGGGTCGCTTCACACCATATCTAAAGATTCCGAGAGGTTCTTATCTACCTTGACCCAGCTCCAAAGTTGTTCAACTTTATACCGCACAATCTTTCGCCTAGATTCTGTGACAAAAACACGATTCCTAATGTGACTATCGAAAGCTGCCTTGGAGTCTACAGAATAATGGAGTGTCAACTTGGCTTTCATGGATTTTATACCGGATTTGGTGTGTGGTTTGAATACAGTGGTGGCCTTATAATTAGAAACGACTTAGCAACATGTATGTTTGTTAATTTGTTTTACAGTTTTCACTGTGTACCTGGGTTCAAAGGCTTTGTTTGGAGGACGTCTTACATACGTTTTTCCATCAGATTGGGACAACTTAAACTTAGATTCGTCACTCCAGAGAACTCTGTTCCAAAAACATCGTTTCTAATTATAACGGCACCACTGTATATGCAGCATACTGGTGAGAAACCGCTGCTAGTGAAGACAATATACTTGCATCATGTGGTTGTTAAAAACAGACTTCGGAAGGCACGATATTGGGTTTCGGAATAAATTATACCTAAAAAGACTCTTGCGAAAACCATGCGTCGTAGTCTAGTAGGTAGTGTGTTGGCTAATTAGAAGAGAGCCCATGGTACAACACCTGTTCCAGACATCGTGATCAAAGCAAAATATGAAAAAAAATTTAGCGACTTTCTCTCAGCATAATTTTGTCAAAAAACTCTGAGACTAAAATAAAATTACCATGAAAAGTTAAAAATCTGTTGTTTAGAGCGGACTTCAGATAAAAATTAATATACACAACATGAGTGGTGTGAGAAACTACTTTATAATTCTGACTGAAGGGTTGTAATAGCAAATTAAGTATGTTAAGTAAGGAAAACAAGCGCTAAAATTGCTTAGTACGCAAAAGCTGATGTCTTTGAAACCCATTGTAATGGTTACTCGTTAAGTTCTATACACATTGGATTTGGTTACGGACATTTTCTATGGTTTTTAAGTCTTTGTGAACATTTCAAGTAGTTTGATGGTGTCAAATACAATGTCAATAACTTTTATAAGAATGTGGAATAAAAGTGTAAGTATATCGTTGGTATACTTCATTATTAACCCTGGACGATTACTGTTCGTCGAATCGACGAAACTCATTTACTCTATATAATACAACTCTTTTGTTTGACCAAATTTCGCTCTTTTTTCAACAACGTTAGTTGCTAATGAAAGCTTGCAGTCAGTAAACGAGAAAAAAATTTTTTTTGTTCGTACAAAAATGACCATCCAGGATTACAAAAATGGGTGGCCAGGGTACGTTTAATCACTACAAGCTTTCGTTATCAACCAACATTGTTGATAAAAAGAGCAGAATTTGGTCAAACATAAAAGAGTTGTATGATATAGAGTAAATGAGCTTCGTCGATTCGACGAACTGTAACCAATTAGGGTTAAAGTGCTAGTCGATTCAACGAAGAGTAACCTCAATGTACAAAAATGAAGAGTAACCGTCCAGGGTTAAAAAAATGTTCTGCAAATATTTGCATATTCATCTGAAATTATTAAAAATTCCTTTTAAAAACATTATTTACGAACAAACATTTTGCAAGCAATATAAACTGCGCGCTATATTTTTTGTCTTCACTGTAAATCATCACCAATTGATAACAATAATAACAATAAACACACACAGAGAGAGAGAGATAAAAAACAAACTACAAAAATAATTCATTGATTGTAACCTGCTTTGTGTAATAAAAATTAAAAAAAAAAAAAAAAAAAAATTAAAACGTAAATATGCCAGTGCAGATGCGTGTGAGAGAGTACAGAGAGGAGATCTCATATACTTGCTGTTGTGTTGTCTACCTTAAACAACCAATCTTTCTCTCTCTCTCTCTCTCTCTCTGACTCTCACCAAATAACAATATCATTATTTATTAGTTTTAGTAAAAATGTGTTACAACAACAACAACAATAACGTCAGCAACTATGAGAAACAAATCGGTTTTTATTTTGTTTTGTACTCCTCTCAATTGTTGTTATTGTTTTTTGTCATAGAGCGTGTAATACTACAAAAAATGTAAATGAGTATGTGTGTGTATGTGTGTCTGTCTGTATCGGTGTATGCGTGCATAAGTATTTGATTTTATTATTTTAATCTCTCTTATTGGCCAACATGTACATTTAAGTATTTATTTTTGTTGTTGGTATTTAATGTGCGTGTAGTTTTCATTGGTTAAAATAATTTTTTTTGTTATTGTTGTTGTTGTTGTTATTATATACAATACAATACTTTTTTTCTGCTGTACAGTTATTGTTTGTATTATTTTTTCTTTTTACTTGTTTTTTTTTCGTAAGTATATTTGTACTTGTATTTGTTTTTATTGTTATATTTAAAGTTATTTGTTGTAGGTTGATGACTATTTTTTTATTTTAGCTGAGCTCTAGTGTTGTTATTGTTATCGTAACACACACTGTAGGTACAAATAGATAGTTATGATGGTTATTATTGTACTCTCTTGTACCTCTGTATTGTATTGTATTGTATCGTGTTATTATTTATAATAGTTTCTCAATACACTTCTTAGTTAAATAGACATCGTGTCGTATATGGTGTTGATTTAAGGTAGTGTAGAGTGTATGTATGTGTGTGTGTGTATGCGTGTATGTGTAATAATGTAAGAGATTGGGTATTAATACAAATATTTGAATCTAGGCAAGTTACGCCCCTTTAATAATGACAATTTAGTTTCATTTTTTATATGATTATTCGTTATAATAACGTTTTTTCTTATTTCTTATTATTATTCTTCTTAATGTTATTGCTGTTGTTGTTGTTGTTTTTAATCGTCAATATACAGAAATTAACTGTCGTCTTAATTTACATTTTATAACCATAAAATACTTGATTTTTCTTATTTCTTTAACACCAACAGCCCAACAACCAGAGATTTTAATTCTCTTCACTTGTTTTTCCCTCTTCATTGTCTTCTTCTTCTTCTTTTACGTATTTAAGACATTCTTTTGTTTAAAAGAGTAATTTTTTGTATAACAAAAAAGGTCAATACCGGTCATATGGAAATTTTAGTTGAAATTTGTTTTTATTTTTCTTAATTTTTTTGTTTTTTTTTTTTTTTCAACAAAAAGCTTAAGGGAGAGTGGTGTTTAAAAAATTTATTTATTAAAATTGTTTTTTATTTTTATTTCAATTCATTTTATATTAAGTGCGTGGATTTATTGCAAGTTTTTGATATCTCTACGCAAAAAATCTTCGACTGTACGGTTTTGGTAGCGATTTTAAAAACTTGAAAAGTATGACAAGTAATTGTTTTTAAAAAGGAAAAGAAAACCCCAAGAAAATACTTTTTTTTAAATTATTAAAAAAAAGAAAACGAAATTGAAAATCTCCAATATTTATGAAAATAAAAGTACAAAAATATTTCTCAATAACCAAAAAACTGTGCAAATAAATTTATTAAAAGAAATAAAAATAAAATTCACTATTTTTAATAAAAAAAATGCAGAAAAATACAAAAAAGTGTTTTTATAGAAAAAAGGGGAAAATATAAGTTTTTAAAAAATCAAATAAAAATTCTTGAATATTTCAACATTTTCTATAAAAAAATAATTAAAAATGAAATACAAAGAAAAACACAAATTACAATGAACAAAATTGTAAAACAAAATTATTTTAAAAATAATTATTAAAAAAACTTAAAATAAAATATTAAATTAAAATAAAAATAATAATTTTAATATAAAAAACAATTAATGTAAAACATTGTGTAATAAAAATTTAAAAAATCTTTAATATACTAATATTTTCAGTAAAAATAAAAAATAAATCGATTAGAAATCAACAAATCAAAATATTTAGCAAATAAAAAAGCAAAAAAAAATATTTATGTATTTAAAAAAATACAAAATAATTTTAAAAATTGTGTAGTAAAATACATTCATCAATGTTTTTTTAAATAAATAAAAAAAATCGTTTCAATATAATTTATTAAGTGAAATAAAAAATATACTACAATATTGTAATATTTTCAACAAATCGAAATAAAATACATAAAGAAAAATAGTTTTCATAGGAAACTGTATTAAAATAAGTTTTTAATACGAATTAAAAAAATCTTAATTATTAAAAATTAAAAAAAATTTGTTTCTTCCACATATGCTATCAATGTACTTCGAATAATAAGATCATTCACGATAATCGTCAAATGAATTAATATTCACTATAAGAGTGATTAAATTTGTGTTAAAAAAATTAGTGATAAAGTTTTAAAATATTATTATTTTTTTTTTTTTTTGAAAATAGTGTTAATATAGATTTATTACTAGATTTCTTAATAAAACAAAAATACTTCATTAAATTTCTAAAATAATAAATAAAAAAATATCTGGAAAATTAAATAAATTTTGATAAAAAAAATATTTATTTTTGTGAATTTTAAAAAATTGTTTCATAAAACAGAAAGGAAGTGAAAAGGATTAATTTTTTTTAAATATATTTATTTTACCAACATACACAATGTTCCATCTGTGTATCTGATCCAAATATTTTCAAAAAAAAATAATTAAAAATTTTATATTTTCGACTTTTGCTGCTAATAAATTAAGGGCTTCTTAAAGCACGCAAAGAATCATAAAATTTATGGTAATTTTTATTCTTTTTTTAATTTTTATTTGATTTGAATTTTTATTAAAGATTTTATTAGAGATTGTAAACATAACTCCATTTTGATCCAAAAATGGGCTGTTTGTACGAACACGAATAGGTTCTCAAAGAAATGTGATTTGAAACTTTAAAGATAAGGGCTTATTTATAAAGACAATTGCTCCGACTATGAAGTCCGATTAAATTCACTTAATAATAATTGTGGGTCATATGGCTAGATTATGGATGGCAACCGAATTTTATTTGCAGTGCAAAAAAAAAAATATTTTTACAAATAAATTTTAAAATGTTGGTTGTCCGTTGCCATCTGCAAGACTACTTTACACATTTTTTGATAACTGACTGCTCAACTTGAGTGCGGTTGCCATCCATAATCAAACAATTAAAACTCAAATCCTTCTACTCATGAAGTAGCCTCAAATTTGCCAGTGCTCAAACAATACAAAAAAAATGGCTGAAAAGTACCGCTCCAAAGCAAACGAAATATACGACTAATGTTGAAAAAGTGGTACTTTTCGACGCAACAAACATTAACAATTTATGTCAGAAATTATATATAAAATAGACCGTTAAGCACGGCGGCGAATGATTGATAATTTGGGAATGCTTCTGCTCCTTTGGTGTTTATAAAATTCTCTAATTTCAGAGAAACATTAAACTACGGTGACTTTAGAGAAAAATAATACTTTTCTTCCCAAGAACGAAAAGCCGTTAAGGAAGCTGCTAATGCAGGGCAACGATCTCAAACATTACGTCCTAAAAGTAGCCAAGAAATGGGTACAAAATACAGAAAGCTTGATATCCTATAGAAAAAAGGTCGTAATTCTGATCGAGGTCTAGTTGGTTCTCTCCACGACCGAAATATTTCTTCGGCGACTTCCTCTCAGCAGATTTCTGGCAAAAACTTTGAGAGTAAATATAAAATGCCATGAAAAGTTTTTCAAAAATTTGTCGTTCGGAGTGGACTTTAAACTGTAGGTGTATGTCAATATAAGTTGTGTGAGAAACTAGGTCCTAATCCTGACTAAAGGGTTATAATGGGAAATTATGTATGTTATGTTATGTAATCCTGACCAAAGGGTTGATTGGTACCCTATTTTCTGTGATGCTTTTTCTAATCAAGTAAACTTAGAGAACCTGCTCTTCAAATAGATAATTAAAGGAGCCTTACGAGCTGGTATTGCATTAATAACAGGATTTAATGGCACTACTTTTGAACACCGTGTTGTTTTTAAAATTATAAAATATTCCTTACACATCCTTCAGGCATTATATTGAAGAAGTATAATGTGTCTGTATTAAATCTTGAACCAGTAATAAAGGTTAAAAAAGATATTAAAAAGGATACTGCAAAGTTTGTGTCTTCAATTGTTAATCATTTGCTGCAAATCTAAATAAAAAAAATTAAATAGACAAATAAATGATAGATTTGTTAAATAAAAAATGCAGATTAATTAAATCCTAAAAATAAGCCACAAATCTTGAAAATTATTGAACCCCTACCAACCTATATTAGAAAACATAGTGACAATTTTATTAATAATAAATAAAAATATTTAAATTCACAAAACCACATTTAGAAAAGGCAAAAATAAAGTTAAAATATCTTCTAAAAATTTATGTCATAAATTTTCGCTAAAAGTATGCTATAAAACTATTAATAGCTTTAAAAAAATTGCATGTAAATACAATTTTACTGAATCATTTGAAGTTAAAAATTAGCTTAAATGAAAAAGAAAAATATTTAAAGGTATTATGACAATATAAGATATACCATATAATCCATTATCTAATAACCCTTAAAGTAGGCAAACTAAAAAAAATATATATCTGATAAAAAAGAAAAACTAAATAAATATTTGCAACATAAAAATTAAGAAAACATTATTAAACTATTAAAATATTTAAAATTACTTACGGAAAAGGCATTTCATAGATTATAAAACTTTCTTTTCATTCAGAGATAATAAAGGTTTCCAAAAACTGTTTGATTTGTTAACATAAACTTTGCATATTGTATTCAAATTTCATATTTATTTAAGCAAATATTTACCAACAGTTTATGTTATTTAAAAATAAAATGTTTAGAAAAATTTTGTAATTTTGAAATTCTTGTTTTTTTATTTTCAGAATTCCGTCCACTTATTGAAATTTAATATTAAAAAAAAGACAAAAAACAATACAAATAAATGAAAAAGGCATTGTAAAGAACAAAACTACACAAATGTTGGGGTCATTACATTAATTTTCCCTCGAAAACAATTTGATACAAAAGCTTAAAATGGATACTTAGCTTCAAAGAAATTCTCTTAAAAAAAAACGGGAAACAATTTTTTTTTACAAAAGACATCCACTAATGGCCCAAGCAGTTTACATATGGCGAAAACTATAACTAAATAAATACGACAAAAACAAACAAAATAAACAAAAAATTAAAATTCATAACAAACAAAGAAACAAACAAACATACAAGAAAAAAAGGATTTCATTTGCTTAAGCAACAAGGAAACAAACCCCTTCAAAAAAAACAAAACTTTCATTCACTCTATTCCTTCACAAACAAACAAAAAACAAGAGAAACAAAAACGAAAACAAAAGACAGTAGAAAATAAAGAAATTTTTTTGTTTTTTGTTTAGCTAAACAAAAAAACAAAATATATTTTACGCAAATGACTGAATCAACACAATTACAAACAGCTGAAAATAATAACGCAGGGGTTGTTAAAATGGAACCATTACCGCCTGCCACTACTGCATCGACAGCCAATACAAATTTGGCCACATCGCCAGCACCATCATCGGTTATGGAACAACAGACACAGCAACAGCAAACCGCTTCGATAATATCAGCAACATTACAACAACAACAACATCAATTACAACAACAACAACATCAGCAACACCAACAGCAGCATCAACAACAACAATATGCTTTAAAATGGAATGATTATCAAACCTCAATGTTGAGTTCATTTCGTCATTTGCGTGATGAAGAAGATTTCGTCGATGTCACATTGGCCTGTGATGAGCGCTCCTTTACTGCCCACAAAGTGGTGTTAAGCGCCTGCAGTCCATATTTTCGTAAACTCTTAAAAGCAAATCCCTGTGAACATCCAATTATTATACTCAGAGATGTACCAGCCGATGATGTGGAGAATTTATTAAGGTAAATACAGAACAAACATTCTTTAGCATACTTTAAGGCTTTAAATTAAAATAAATTGTTAGTTTTTAAAAGTCATATATCTGCATACTTTAAGGGACCTAAAAAATTATTACAGAATTTTTAAGAACTAAATTATGATATTAAAAGAAAACTCATAGCTTATCTACTTTTAGGCACATAATATAGAAAATGGTTAAGCTTAGATCGAAGGTGTTTTAATCCAAAATCAGAGTTTCAACGATAGAATTATCTTCAGCATTCCATCTAGTTTACACAAAGTTTTAATTTTGATTTCTTAAGAACAAATCAGTGGATAAGTGTACAAAAAAGTAAAATAATTGTTTACTTCTAGGCGCATAATTTTAAAAAGACGTCCAAAAATGTGTTAAACAAAAAAAAAATTACAATTTATTCAAAATAAAAGTTGTATTTGAGAACATAAAGCATTTTTTTTGAAATACAGTTTTAACAGCCTGTTTTTAACTAAACATAGCAATCGGTCCTTTGCACTAATCGATTACGTACTTAGTCAGGATTACGACCTAGCTTTTCATATGTTGAAGTATTTAAATGGTAACCTACCTTCCTAAGGAATTAAATCATCATCCAAAGACATTTGATGAAACAAATGTGCAGAGTTTTGGAATATATTGAATGTTGGTTGTTGTAATTAGAGAGTCATACTTCCAATTATATTAAAATCCAGCATGAGGCGTAGTTCCCGTGAAATTGAATCGATTCCTTGTCCCAGTGGTAATAGCAATTCACTTTAGGGATAAATACTTGCTCCACGCTATTAATCTAATAAGTGGTCATCATTAAAAAGAACAGATAAGCCGTCAGTGTTCTAATTACATACCGGATTTTGGTGCTATGCCGGTACTTCTTTCTCAAACTGTGAGAGTATGTTAATATCACTCCACACCTTACTAGTACTATTACATTGTCATACGTTCAAGAACTACAGTCGGACAAAAATTTCATTTTCTGGTTTTATTTCCAGTTAAACTATTTATTAGGGAACCCCCTCAATGTATGCAATACATTACAGTAGTTTGAATATTAATTTATTTTACAATACAATTTTAAAATTATATATTCTCTAAATTGAGTTTGAAAACGAGTAATTTGCTTTAATCAATAATTTTTAAAAACAGGATATTTTTACCTAAAAGTATGCTACAATTAAAAAAAAAATTTAACACAATTTTGATAGAAACCTATGATAAAACGTTGTAGTTAAACATGTGCATAACCGAACCCTTTGTATATAGAGATTATAAGCATTTATTATGCGAAAAGTATGCCATATGTATTATTTCTATTTAGAATAGTATACTTCTGCTTTTTATTATCCATAATTTTAAAACTTTAGTTATTAAAAATATGCATTATTTTCTTTAGTTTCAATTACAATCTAACGTGATATAAACAGTTTAGGCATTAAACCCCTAAAAATATGCAACATTTTTTTGTAAAATTTTATTTTAAATTTTTATTAATTCTTTTAAACAGCGCTCTAAAAGCTTAAATTATTGAAACCCTAAAAACATATTTTTATTATATGCATTTAGCCTGAAAGTATGCTATAAGTATAGCATAAGTAAGTATAAGTATATGCTATAAGTATAGCATACTAACAGTAGCCTATAGGAAGTAGCCTATTTTTATTTACTATTTGGGAAAAAACGCTTTCATTTTTAAATTTCTAGTTTTTCTGTAAAAGAAAAGAAAAAACTTTTAATTTTTCAATTTTTATTTTTAATTTTATTCACTCTAGTTTCATATACAATGGTGAAGTCAATGTTGGCCATGAGCATTTATCGGAATTCTTGAAAACCGCTCATTTACTACAGATACGTGGCCTGGCCGATGTGAACAATGGCGCGGCACCACCATTTACCTCTACACTGACTTCCTCAACGCCAGCTAACAAACTTAACAGCAGTCCTATGAATAGCCAATTTTCGGGCAGCGCGAATAAATTAAATTTTCTAACAGCTGCCACACAAGCACTCAGTAATGCCTCAAATTCACCATTTACGACACCCTCTTTGGGTTCGACGACACCTCTTAATAATCTGTTAAATAATAGTGGTAACATCAGCAGCAACAACAACAACAACAACAACAATACCAATAATAACAGCAATAACAACAACAATAATAATAATAACAATAGCAGCAGTAATAATAATAATAACAACAACAACAGCAATAGCAATAACAATAACAGTGGAAAAACACCAGCCATACAGGAATTAAAGGCCTCATCAGCGTCTCCCGTAAGAAAATCGAACAATAGCAATAAAGTAAAGTAGACACTTCCGGAAATCTATACTGAATTGTCGCGAAACGAAAGAGTTATTTGGTTTTTTATTAACAACAATTTGTTTTTCTATTTCCATTTTCTTTTTCTTTCTCTTTCTTTCGTTTTGTAAATAAAGGCCAATCATTGGGATTTAACGGACTCGGATAGCAATCGCAATAGCCATTTGACACCGCCACCACAGAAAAGAATAAAAAGTGCCGATTTATTTAGGGCTCAACATGGTATCAGTCCCGAACGTTTATTAATTGATCGTGAATTTCCTGTTGCCGGCCAGCATGCTTTGACAAGGAATCGTGATCGCAGTCGTGAAACCTCACGTGATCGTGATCGTGACCGTGAAATGAGAGAATCTCTATTGGGTCAGGCTTTAGAAAATTCAAATGGTTTGCAGGTAAATGTAAAAATAAAATAAAAATCTCTTAATTTTTTTTTTCTTTTAAACAAGAAATTCAATTAAAATTTTAATTTTTGAAAAAAAATTTTGTTTTACTGCTTTTCTTTTAGAAACAACATGTCGATATGGCTTCATTGCATGCCCAGAGCGCTGGTGAAGATTCAAATAGTTCCGATACTGAACCATCGGATCGTGGTGGTGATGGCCAACATGATGGCACTATGGATTCAATGGACAATCAACGTTCTCATTCCTTCCCCAATGCCTTTTTAGGTTTACAAGGTATACCCGGCCTATTGCCCGGTCCCTCCGGTATGGGTGCTAATGATTTTGGTAAGTCCAGATTTATTTCTTTTTCTAATTTTTAATTCTGTTGCATAACAAAAATTTATTATATAACATATATGTAGTATACATACATATATACAATTAAAAAATTTATTTTATTTACAATATTTAAAATATTATATACATATATTTGCCTCTTGTTGTTATGTTGACAAAATTTTGCTCTCATCTCGATTTGAAAAACGATATTTTGAAAACGTAAACTATTAATCGATAAATCATTCTTATCAGCATCAAAACAAAAATAAAAATTCAAACCAATTGGAATACTTTTAAGCCTAATTTGCATAAATAATTTTTAAATTTCATTGTATTTATAAAAAAATATAATAAAAAATAATAATAAAAACGCATGTAAAAAATATATTTAAAGGAACAAATAATGGCAAAAAAAAATCAATGAATCAATTGAAAAGCAGAAAAAATTAAACAAAAAAACAAAAACATATTGGCTTAAGACTAATTGGCTAAAATCAGGTCTATTTTAATTAATTATATGAAAAGAAAATTGTAAAAGACTTATTAAAACAAAAATAGTATACGAAATAAATTTGCCATTATCTTAGTTATAGAAAATACTGCAATTCAAAAGAAATATTCTACACCATAAAGGAGTTCATTTTTTTATTTTTGATTGAAATTCTTACAAAAGTCTGTTTGTCCGACTTAAGTTATACTCGAAGGTATCAAAAGCAACAGGTCCATAAATATTTTTCATAATTACCGACTCTTAGGATGCCATGAGAAGTAATTCTGATTAGATTTTATGTAACCAGATCCATAAACGCTGTTCATAATTCCAAGCATGTTAGGCGTTTATCAAGAAAAGATGTATAATTTGGCGTATTTTCCCTTGGCATTCTATTATCCTTGTTCGACACGCTTCCAAGCGATTCCGTGCGAAATTATCACAAAACTGTCTTTTCATTACTTCTTAAGGTAATGATTGACTGAACTTCAACTCGCTGCAATATGATGTCCAGAAGACATAATAGAACAAAAAACTTTAAGTAGAGTACAAAGGCAGTGCATTTTTCCCTTCTATTGTCGCAATGATGACTAATATATTTAACTATTTATAAAACTTTTGTTTGCATTTCAATTGTATTGATGAGTTCCCAGTGGTGTTGTGCTATTTTTTTACCGGAACGCATATATATAATTATATAGACAGGGCCGATCCTGGGTAGGCGGCCGCTCTGTGCGGTCTCATGTTCCAAATTTAACGACGGGGGTGATTTTCCATGATAATCCTGGCGGAGGCGTTGTTTTAGGTCTCATGTCTCAAATTTGAAGACGGGGGGAGGGAGATTTCCCCCAATTTTCCTCCGTCGCCAGGATCGGCCCTGTATATAGCATTAAAAAGAAAGGAAACGAAAATCATTACGAAACCCAAACCTAAACGTTCCGGACTCCGGTTCACGGTTCGAAAAAACAAGCCAGTTCGTGCCAGTTTTTTTTCCGGTTCGGATTCGGTTCAAACCCTTGTTTATAAAAATGCATTAAATATTCGTCAAAAATTAGAAAAAAAAATCAGCAATTCTTCTTAATTTTTTTTTTAAACGTCAGCCAATTCTCGTTATCAGAAATCATCTTTAGTTCCGGAATGCGTTCCTGTCCAAAAACGACGTTCCGGAGCGTTCCGGCTCGACAACACCACAGTGACTTCCTACTAAAATTAGGTTAGGTTAAATTGACTGCCGCCTCAAAGAGAATAGTTTACTTGAGTGCTATAAGGAACCATTATAACTTCTGGTTGACATCTCCCAGTCATCTCACATCGCCTTTGGCCAGACAAGTTGCGTTAATATATTATAAAAATTCTTCTCCTTAGCTTCTCAAGTATTGAACATTGAATTCTTTGGTCTTCCCTTCTTCTTGTGGTGTATTTCAATCCGAGTGTGCACCCACATAGAGAAGTTTCTAAGATGAACTTTTGACAGGTTCGTATCGAAACGAATCTTCGTAGTCTAGTTTAAACCCCAGATCAGACATCTCGAACAAAACGGAAATTTCGGGGACTTCCTCTCAGCAGTCTTCTGGAAAAATCTCTGAGAGTAAAACAAAATTGCCGAGAAAGTTTCTCTAAAATCAGTAGTTCAGAGTCGAGTTTGCACTGTTGATCTCATCAGTCACAGATAAAATTAACATGCGTAGTGTGAGAAGCTAGTTTGTAATCCTGAGTACAAGTAATTTAATTATCCCACTTTTCCTTTGCAAAAGAGGAAGGTTTGTGTGAGACTATTAGTTTGCCCGTCTAAAATAGAATGCTAATCTTACGTGTGAATTTATTTGATTTAAATTTTGCAAAGACACCAGCTTTCACTGGGTAATTGTTCGTGTTTCGCTGCCTCCTTCTGAGATACCCAACATTCTTGGACAACCTTAAATGTGTTAAAAACCACTCACTATCAGTAAAATAATTTTTATCTCCATTCGATATATAATTTTAGTCTGAAGTGAACTACAGTAATAGGGATAATTTAAGATACAACTGTTGTGAAGCGATTCCACATCCAACTGAAAGGTTCAAAGTATCCACACTTTGAAGAACCTTTAATCTTTAGTAAGGCCCTCTTGTCCTAATGAATATCGGCCATATCGCGCAAGAATTTGTTGCATTATTGATCTAAAAACTTGGCCGATACTTTTCCAAGACTATATTTCGGATTAACTGTTCGTTTTCTGCAATATTTTATGTGTACATCATAGCATGGACTTCAAATAGTGGGCATAAATTAATCTACAGAGTTTTGAATTTGTAAAACTTCCTAGATTTTTGAAAAAATGATTCTAAAGAGTACGGTTTCAGTTTTCCTTTGAGCTTAGGATTAAATTTAAATCCTTTGTTTATAAGATAATTTGAAACAAATTGATTTTCTAACAGACACACAGACATACTTAATTGGTCAATACAACCGTTAAGTCAGGATTATGATTCTCACACCATGTTATGTTGTGCATGTTAATTTTATACATGAGTCGACACTTGAATTAAAGTCGACTCCGAACGAAAGATTTTTGAGAAACTTTTCATGGCAATTTTATTTACTCCTACGAGTTTTTGCCAGAAATTTTTTAACACACAGGTTTGGTTGGTAAATTTAAATGTATTTCAAACAAATTTATCATATAGGCTGCCTTCCAAAATGTTAGTTGATTTGTGTTTGAACAAAGTATTGTGTTTCATAATGCCGCTGTACAAAATATATACAATGTATTCTATTTTAAAACGTCGTCAATGTGTATTTTTAACGCAGTCAAAAAGCAATCAGGAATCGGATTTATAGTTGATGCATTGTTTGGTTACTTTGCATACCTACATAGTTTATATACAGTAGTAGAACTGCATACAAACTTTGTATTGATACATTTTGGAAGGCAGTCTGTAAACTTCGTATGAAACTTATACTTCGAGTACTAGAAAAAAACTTTAAATATTGGAACAGATATTTAAAGTGGTAAAGACAAAGGCCTGAAAATAGTCGTTCTTCTTGTGCAACTCAAGAGATTTAAAAAGAGTTTCGATAAATTGCGTGTATGCTTCTTAAAAGTGGTGTAGAATTTTTCAAAGCTAATCGGCTTAGGTTCCGATTTGATTACCCATACTTATTTTATTTTAAATTCAATGTTCTAAACTATATATATGTATTGCTTGCCGTTTATAATTTTAAAACAATATTTATTTGTAATATTGTAGTGACACTCTTATATTTCTTTATTTACTTTTATAATTTTTATTATTTTTAAATGATAAACATAATCCCACTAAGAAAAATCTTGCCTATGATAAATAATTTTTTTTTATAACATTTTCTATGTATATTTTTAATTTAACTTACAATATTAAACTTAAGCTAATAGTTTTGGATAATGGTACAATTACCAGCAAAGTTATTACCAAAACGTGTTTCAATCTACATTTTTTTTAATCAAATATTAAAACATATTACGCTATTTATACATACATATATAAGAAATATTATCGATAAATTCGATTTTTATTTGCACATTTTGTATCATCGAAAAATACTTGAAAACAATAACAAAAAAAATTATTTTTACGTTTATGGATTTCTACTCTTATTTTAACCATTCAGTGACTGTGCTCTACTATCCTATCCTGCTTCCTTGTTGTACTAGCCATGTACATACATACATATGTGTTTGTGCAAGAGGAATATAATTTTCATAATAATCAAGGATATTTAGTCAATGTGTTTTATAACCCTCTTATTATAATAAAAAAAAAACAGAAAATAGAAAATGAAAAGGAAAAAATTATGATTTTAGATGACCATCTCTTTAAGTGACAATGATGATGGTGGCATTGATGGCTGTGATGATTGTCTAAATGTTGATAATATTTATCATTAAATTATTTATACATAACACATATAAAAATATGTATTATTTTTATTATTATTTTCAACATTTGTTCCAATATTAACAAACAAAAAAAACATCATTTCAATACCCTCTTCTCTTTCTAATATTTTTAATATTGCGTATATGCACAGTACAGAAGCTTTTTTAATATTCAATACACATGGTAGCCCATCTATTTAAACTGACCATACGTTTTATGTATGAAAGAACATTGATCTGAATAAGGGTCAAAGCCAATGCCAAATGGTGGTAGATGTTTAAGCCAGGGTGTGGTAGTTTACTAATGGTAAACCATTGCTGTTGTGTATGGTTGGGGTATACGATTTAGAGTTGCCAAGCAATGTCTTATAAATTTCCTTAAAACACAATATTTTTTTTTTGTATGCATTTAAGTATGTTATGTTATTCCTTTAAGCCAAAGTATATGACATGTTGTTGTTCATCCTGTTATATTTTGTATTTGTTGTATTATTATGATTATAATAATCTATAAACATTCAATATCCATGCTTATGTATTATGTACTGTTAACGACCACATTAACATGTGTATTGATGTCTTTTGGTCATCACATGTATTTCATTCTTGATTTCTTTTTAAGCATATTTCTATTGTAATGTATGAAGCATATTGTGTAGTTAATGTAAATAGTCATGGTATTATTATTCTGATGCCCCAAAAATAAAATAAAAAAAAACAACCTAAAACACTATAAGGCCTCTAGGAAAACAATGCCATCATTTGTAATTCAAACCATAAAAATAATTTTTTTTCTGGTAATCTTGTTAATACTTGGATTTTTGGTCTCCTTTATGTACCATTTTAATCCAAGATTCTCAAAGATATTCTAAAATTTTTTTATGTTTAAAAGACTTGAATTTCGATTTAACTAAAGCTTCCATGGATTAAAAAATTTTATAATATTTAAATTAGAAATTACAGTGACAATAATTCTACACTACAAATATGCTCGTTTCTCTATTGAGCAATATAACAACGTTAAAAATGTACCATTTCTACGAAAAAGTACTACCCACCTTTTGATCTTTACCCATCTAAAAAATTCATCAGCAAGTATTTTACTTTTTAAATGAAACCTAAGCTTTCTTGATCTGAATACACTGAATATAGTTTCTCAAGGTTGATTAATCCTTTCAAAAACTAGACTTCATTGAAGTCAAAACTCTTGTCGTCGAAACATATTCTCTTAACATACGTACATAGTTGTTCATTACAACCCTTCAGCCAGGATTACGACCTAGCTTCTCACACCACTTATGTTGTGTGTATTAGTTTTATTCATAAGTGGCGGAACCTACAGTTTAAAGTCGAGTCTGAACGACAGATTTTTTTGAGAGACTTTTCGTGGCAATTTTTTATCTACTCTCAGAGTTTTTGCCAGAAGTCTGCTGAGAGCATGTCTCCGAAGAAATATTTTTCATATTTCGATTTGATTGAGATGTCTGACGTGGGGTTTGAATCGTGGCCTTATGTCCAATAAGCCAACACTCTACCTATTAGTCTACAGCTGTTTTCTTAAGATAAGGAAACAAGTAATAGTTACTCGGTTTTAAATCCGATAATATGATGAAGGAGTATTTCATAATCAAATTCATAAATTTTTGCTATTTTTCTCGAGGCGAAGACTTCGAAACTGTGAATCACTTTTTATTCTATTGTCCAACTTTCGTAAATCTGAGATTACAATATTTTAGGGAGAACTCTATACAAGACATAACTCACCTCAGGGAAGTGGACTGTTAGAAGCAAAGGAAGTTTGTACATGTTATAGAATTCTTTTTTATAAAAATGTTTGATAATGTTGTGGGCACAACAAGCTAATTTGATGTTCCATAGGCATGAAGTCTCGAATCCTTTAGCCTAACTATCTACACAAAATCGACTTCTATACAAAATCCATCTTCTTTTGAAATTTTTGCGATAGTTTGCTAGCAGACTAAATTATACATTTTATTCTAATTGTGGCAACAGTTAAGCTTTTTCTCTCTTTCTGCATGATCAAATGTAGGTTAGGTTAGTTTAGGTTAGAGGACCTGTACTTGTCAATTAAGACAAGTACAGTACCCGGAGGTTGAATTAACCCATTGTACATCGCCCTAGTTCCTCACACCACTTATGTTGTGTGTGTTAATTTTATACTTGAGTGGTGGGACCTACAGTTTAAAGTCGATTCCGAATGACAGATTTTTGAGAAACTTTTTTCATTGCAATTTTATTTACTCTCAGGGTTTTTTCCAGAAATCTTCTGCGCGTCTTCCTCGCCGAAGAAATACTTTTTGTATTATGTCTTGATGTCTGGCCTGGGGCTCGAACCCTGGATTTACGTCTAATAAGCCAACACACTACCTACTAGACTACGGCGACTTCATGATCAAATGTAATAAAGCTTCAAACTCCTGCACACTTGTTTTAATTTATTTTCTCTCTTTGTAGCTCAATTATTTTCCTCTTTTGTTGTTTGGTTGGGAATTTTATAAACTCTCTCCTTATCAAATCCTACACCTTGCGTCAAACCTGTAATTCAATATTTAAATTTCTAGCTTCAGTCGTTGTTTTTGTCATTTCTGAAAAAAAGTACCAAATTTCCAAACACACATTTTTCAACTAATCTTTTTTGTCCTGGGATCATGATAGGTACCCATTATCCACTTAAACGCACTGACTCAATAACTTTGCAAAAAAGTGAACGGAAGCTTTTAGTGAGTAAACGAACCATGGCCACCCATTTTTTAATCCTGGATGGTCATTTTTGTACAGTAAGGTTACTCTTCGTTGAATCGACGAACAAAAAAATTTTTTTCGTCTACTGACTGTTGAAAAAAGAGCGAAATTTGGTCAAACTTAAGAGTTATATGATAAAGAATAAATGAGCTTCGTCGATTCGACGAACAGTAACCGTCCAGGGTTAAAGATTTTTTATTTAAAATATTAGCCACGGTTACCCTTCAAGAGGGCCATCCTTAAATTCCAATTTTGTTACACTTTTTAAAGCATCTCGGCCGGTAATTTTGTCTCCCAAGGCTAGAATTCTGGCTGACTTGTCCTTGTTGAGGAGATATACCATGTATCCTTCCAAACATTTATAATGAAGTCAAATCTGAGGCTCTTGTTAACCACAATGCTACTACAAAACGTAAGATTAATTGCTCACAAAATGTCCCTCTAAATAAATTCAAGGTATCACGTGCCATGTGGTATTTAACATCGCTTTGTTGAAACCACGAGTACCACAATTACAAATTATATTGCAATTATATACGAGCGGAGTAACTTGACCTTATGCTCGGTGTAGTGTCACAGACCAGAGTCTCTGGTGGAAATCGAACCCACGACCCTCACGCTAATAGTCTAGCACACTACCCACTAGACTACAAGGGCACCCTGAAACCACATATAAATCAAGTCCAATTCTTCCATTTTGGATAATAAAAGAATGTAATCATCTCACCGTTTCTTGTAACATTGACTGTAACACTGCGCTTTCACTTGTTCTTAAAGAATTTCGGTGTAAAAAACCGCTGCACTGACCTTATCTTACAGAATGCTTTGGTAGCTCTTAAACTGTCTCTCAATGCTTTTCCCAGGAAACGTGGGAATTGGGTTTTTAACCATCAGTAATAAAAATCAGTTGCGTTTTTGATGCTAATTTTGTGATAGAAACACATTTCACACACATCACGAAATTTTGCAAGTGTTGTTCGTTTGTTGGTTAATTACTGGCTTAGTCACATGTCACGAATCTTTTTTTATACTGTAAAAATGTTCAATGGAAAACATCCGTTATTACGTGCAATAAATATAATATAATTCAGGTACACCAGCAAAAGTATTTTTGTACTCATATCTGTTGTTTACTTCTTAATAATATCGATAAATTTATAACCCAGATATTAATGCTTAAATATTAACAAAGCATTGCTTGTGTAATTAAATTTTTAAATCTTCGATAAGATGAAAATAATTGTTATTTTTAACGCAATTATTTAATGAATCCCATATAATCAATATTCGTTGCCTTTCTCTCGCTCTCTCTCTCTCTCTCCATCACCCTCTACGGCAGTTAACAAAGACTTACGTATGTCTGTCTGTCTATCTTTATTATAAATACATTTATAAAATATGTGTGTATGTGAGTACGTATAAAGATAAAATTCTTTTTCCTCATACTATCTCCTTCTATCTCTCTCTCTCTCTCTCTGATAATGTAATTTAATCAGTCATTCGTGTAAGTAAATATTGTACTGGAAACCATTGCGTGTTTAATTGTATTGAAAATACATCAGGTTTGTTTCTTTTTCTTCTTTTGCTTCTTAAAAATAGAAAGAAAGAAAAAAAATTAAGAAACAAAGAAAATAACGGTAAGCAATTCAAATGTAAATTCAACATGTAATATACTCTACGTATTTAGCTTAAACGAAGCCCAAATAAAAGAAAGGAGGCTCCAAGTGAATATTCCAAGGAATACAAAATTAATATTTATTTGAAGGAGTTTTTTTTGTATTTTCTTATTAAGAATTATTCTAATATTAGCTGTTTGGAAGAATTACCTGTAAACCATTAACACAGTATTTACTGATATGAGATAGACAGAGGACCAGAGAAAGAGAGAGAGAGAGCAGTTCTAATTACAATCATGCATGTTAGTGTTTCAGTTTTTTCTTTTAATGACACGCAAATTGTTTCTTTCTTCTGATCATAAATGAGTATGTTTTCTATGGTTTCTTCAAAGTTCAAGTTTCATATCTTAATGCACAATGAAATGGAAATTTTGAATGGAAACTGTTTTCTTTTTATAACAGAGGATTTTTTTTTCAATTTTAATTTTTTAGATAAAATTTTTTAACTGTAAAAAGTGTTCGCGACATGCTCAGAGAGATTAGATATAAACAAACGAGCAAAACTCGCAAATCATTGCATTTTATTAACAAAAGTCGTGACATGTGAGAAATATGTTTTATCTTCGGCGACAAAACTCATTTTTAGGTTAATGAATACCTCAAACAACAGATTTGTTGAACTTGATGTGAAGAGTCGTCTGAAGTCTGAAGCTATACAAATAATGCCAATGCACTTCAAAAGATTTTGATGCCGATCATTAGACCATAGTCCATGATTGACGCATCGTAGATTATAGTCAATGATGCAGTGTATCGTGCGATGATTACTGACTTTCTCCGAAAGTGAAGGAATTGGATTTGATTACCTCAAAGGCTACAAGGCGCTAAAAGTTACACAGCTTGTGATACCATAAACACATTTTAAAACATTCCATAAGCAGTCAAGATCATATGCTTTGGAACCACTAAACAATTTTTTTATACAAACATAAAGTCCCTGGCGTACAGGCGCCATCCTTAAAAGCAACACTAGAGCTCTCAATGACACCTTAATTTTTGGGGCTTTTTATTAGCAATTTTATGCAGAACATTGTCTCTCAGCAGATTTCTGGCAAAAATTTTGGGAGAAAATAAAATTGCCATGAAAATGTTTCTCAAAAACTCTGTCATTCAGAATCGACTTTAAACTGTAGGTCCCTCATGTATAAAATTAACACACACAACATAAGTGGTGTGAGAAACTAGGTACATAATCCTGACTGAAGGGTTGTAATGACCAATTATGTATGTATGTATGTACATAATTAGAAACGACTTCGCAACATGTATGCTTGTTAATTTGTTTTACAATTTTCACTGTGTACCTGGGATCAAAGGCTTTGTTTGGAGGACGTCTTACATACGTTTTTCCATCAGATTAGAACAAATTAAACTTAGATTCGTCACTCCAGACAACTCTGTTCCAGAAACATCGTTTCTAATTATAAGGCCATCACTGTATGTACGTTATTTCGCAATGCTTCAATTGTTTCTTGATAAAATTTAATTTTGGAATTTCTCTGTTGAAAACCATTCGTAGGCATTCAATTGGGCGATCTTGATGTTCAGATTATTTCAGAATATCGTGCAATTATTGTTGCGAAAAATTTTGTGTATATATTTCGATAATCAAAGTCGCCTAGTCTACTAGGTAGTGTGTTGACTTATTAGACGCCACGGTTCAAACTCCAAGTCAGACATCTCAATGAAATGAAATACGAAAAATATTTCTTCGACGGCTTTTTCTCAGCAAATTTCTGGTAAAACTCAAAGGGTAAACGAAAAAAATTACCATGAAATATTTCACCAAAAAATCTGTCGTTCGTAGTCGACTTTAAACTGTAGGTCCCGCCATAGCATCAGCCAATGACCAACATATTCAATTTTCGAATGCGGCTGAACACGAAAAAATGTTCGTGATGGTTTTCGAAGTTTAGAGAAATTAAGCGGCTTTAATAATCCATTCATGGGAGCCTCCTAGAATGAATGACATCGCCAACAGATGTCATTGAATAGTCAGACAACGCTGTCTTTAAAAAAAAAGGAGAACTTTGTTAGTTTCTGGCAAAAACTCTGAATGTTAACGAAAAAATGGCCATGAAATATTTCTCCAAAAAATCTGTCGTTCGCAGTCGACAGACTACGCCAGCGCATCAGCCAAAGACCAAAGTATTAAATTTGCGAATGCGAGAAAACACGAAAAAACGTTTGTCATGGTTTTCGAAATTTAAAGAAATTAAACTAGAATGAATGACATCACAAACAGATGTCATTGAATAGTCAGACAACGCTGTCTCTTAAGAAATAGTAGAACGTTGTTAGCAAAGGTCCTCATCCACTACTAAACCCGATAGAGCAGTCTATATATTCTATTAGATTAAATTCGTTTTAGGCAAAGCCAGCTGGCATTCATATCACCCTAGACGCTGTTGAAGTAGAACTGAATATAGCTGGGAAGCAGATTTAGTCGAAACAAAGCAAAGAAATAAGAAATAAAAAAAAAAACATTGAAAAGGAATAAAAAGCGTGTCAGTTATCTCCAAGGGAATTAATTTGTTATGGAAGTTGTTAGCGGCCGATTGTTTTCAATTTTTTAAACAATTGTAGCTTGGCTGTGGCAATTTATTACGACTAAGTATTCTGTTTAACGACCTAGACGAATATGAACTCTTTTCTTTATGTATTTAAGCGCTCTACTCTGCTCAAATTGGTCGCTTATCTTTCATATTCTAGTCTCTGTTGAACGACCATAATGAGAAAACAATGACCATAATTTTGTAAAGACTGTGTCAAAAGATATTAAACACTATTGAAAATCGACACTTGCACTGAAAAGACCCTACATGCACATTTATTATCTCCTTTAAAAATTAAGATTTTAATAGAATACCTTATGCGATGAACAATAAAAAGTTTTCTTTTCTTTTGTGATTCCTAATAAACAGTTGAGTACGGATGATGCTGATATTTAGTTTACATCATATGGGTATTTGCTATGGCTGTATGAGCTCAAAAGACGTTTCAAAAAAACTTATTTTATACGTAATAGATCGAATACTTTTCTAGAGTGGGTGGATGAGTCTTGTTGTTTGTTTTTTTTTTTAAGAAAAAAAATAAAAAAAATTTCTTCAGTTATCCTGGCAAACTTATAGATGGCACATGAAATGATTTTTTTCATTTTCATTTCATTTTAAAATAAAAATAAAAACAAATAAAATAAAACCATTATAAGGAAAACAGTGGTCAACAGTTTTAAAATATATGTACACACACAGGATATAAGGGCGTTCTTTCTCTTTTCCAACACAACAAAGAAAAACAACAAGAACAACTAAATACATCATGTGTTACAAAGTAAAAGAGGCAGTTTGTCTTTATAAATAAAACTTTACAATTTTAAATGTTATTTCTGTTCATGTTTTTTCTTTTTTGCTCTATTTCTGTGTCTTTATTACTGCTGCTGCTGCTCTCTTATTCTTTACATAAGAAGGTCCTGGTCCTGGTGGTGGAACCCGGTCAGTCTTTGTTGTGGTTTGTCTCTCTTTCTCTGTGATTTTTTTTGTTTCATTTCTTTTATAAAATTTTATATTAAAAAACCAAAATGAAAACAGAAAAACTAAGAAAAACATATTAAATATACGGGCTGTGGTATTATTTAAAAAAATAAATAAATGTGAAGCATACATTTAGGCTTCTTATAAGGACTATTTTATCCTTTTTTGTTGGTTTTTTCTATTTTTTTTTGTCGGCAAAAAGCAAAGAAATGTAATGTTGCCAAAATAGTAAAAGAAATAGAAGATGAAATCAAAAATGAAAAAAGAAATTCTATTTGTCTTCTTATGTTGTGAAGTTTTATTTATTTTTGTCTGCCCTAGCCTTACTTTTTTTTTGAATAATACCCTCCAAATGGTACCCTACATGCCATAAGTTTTGTAATGTAACATATTTTAAATGCTTCCAAGGTATGACATAAAAAGAAAGCGGGTAGAAATAAAGTAATTGAAGTAAATTATGCAAGAATAAGAAAATTTAAATTATTTTCATTGATTGAAATACCGGAATAAGCTCTTTCTCACGCAATATATTGTTTTATAATCAAGAAAAGTGACGGAGACTGAGTTAGCGAGCTTCGAGATTACGAAGATCCGATTTTCATATGTTTGTATTGCAGTAAGTGTGCTGTACTTACGAATAGTAAGGCTAAGGAAAGCAGGCGAACCGACAACGAATGGTTGTATGTTAAAATATAGTAGGCATAGGTTCTAGTTCCCTTATTTCAATACAGCTTATTCTCGTGTAATGTCTATAAGACAGAATCAGTATAGTCATTAGTGAGCACTGTGGCCTCTTCACTACGTTATAGAACACCCTCACAACAGACTTTGAATCTCCGGACAATAGGTGCGCATTCCAAGATGATGTAAATCAAGCAGTAATCAAGAGTTCTTGCGAATTATATTCCTGGAGTCAGAATATTAAGGGCTTTGTACTCGTTAATAAATATTTTGTCCGAAAAACATAAGTGAATCCAGCCTAAAGCTTTCCTAACCTCTTTCAAGAGGCATATCCTGAATAGAATATTTGCAGAGGTATTGTACTACATACATATTTATCACTTTTCGCAAACTATTTCCTCAAATTGACTGCTTTGTGTGTGTGTGTTTAATTAAATAAATTTTTTTAGCAAAGGTGCTTGGTCAACTGCAGCTGGTTCATTTGTCATACTCTCTCTCTAAATGTGTATTGAGCGCAGTGGTAAGGAAATTTTTGTTGATAGAACAGTACAGTTGAAAATACGCTGCGATAACACTAAGGGCCATTATTACAACTTGCCGTTAAACTTGTGTTTAGTTAAAGGTACCTTTAGCTAAAGGGAACTGTAAAGTTACCTTTCACTTATTTTCGTTATTACAACTTACAGATAAAATGTTTCAAAAATACGGCAGTGCCGGGGCAAAGTCGATAAAACTGCCAATTATACAAGTTTTTTTTTTAACGCAGTGGTAACCGCGGGCTTCGTTTTTTTGTTGTATATGCTCATTTTGTTTAAATTTGAAGTTGCCATAATGAAAATAATATATAATATGGCAAGTTCAAACATAAAGTGACCTTTAAATGTTAAAGGTAGGATGATCCTCTCTTTAGCTTAACGATCACTTCTATCTTATTGGGTACTCATAATAACGAAAAACAATTTATCTGCCCGTTAAAATCCTCCCTTTATTTAACGGCAAGTTATAATAATGGCCCTATGTGTCTCTGTTGACGGTTGTACCATACATACATAACTGGTCATTACAACCCTTCAGTCAAGATCACGACCTAGCTTCTCCCGCCGCTTATGTTGTATGTGTTAATTTAATACATGAGTAGCAGAACCTACAGTTTAAAGTCGACATCGAACAACATACTTTTGAGAAACTTTTCATTGCAATTTTATTTACTCAGAGTTTTTGCCAGAAATCTGCTGAAAGGTAGTCGTCGAAAAAATATTTTTTTCATATTTCGTTTTGTTGGAGATGTCTAACCTGGGGTTTGAACCGTGGTCTCACATCTAATAAGCTAACACACAACTACGGCGACTGCATGGTTGTACCATACCCATTCAATTGATTGTTGCATTTTGCACGCTTTTAAATCGGACCATCACTTGTAGTCCATTCCGATGACTATCGTTACTATTCAGGTATGAATTGATGGAGTTATGTTTCACGCATTGCCACATATCGGCACAAAATTTGAGTTTTTTAACTTCAAACACTAATCAGAATTATCAATTTGTTATTGTTTTTAATCGATTGTGTTACCTACTCTGAACAGAAATTTTGCATACCTAAATATTCTTGCACGTTATGTTCAAAAAGTTCCTTTGATACCTTCAAAGTCTCAGCTTTTTCGATCAACTTCAGATTGCGGTTATCAAAAATTATTTTGTTGGAGTGTTTCACCCTCGATGCTCATTTCGCGGCGTTTTTTTGGATATAATATTACTAGCGAACTTTGCAGATAACTACAGTCGCAGTTTCCCATCTAGTAATCTCTAGACAAAGAGGGACTGCTGATCAGAGATAATTTTTTCAAATTCTTGTCTGGTTTTACCAATGCCAATGGCAATGCTGTCTCCCATGCTCGGGCTGTAACAAAACGTAAGATTAATTGCTCACCACTGATACCTGTTCCTCATTTTTGGCTTGTAGCTGATATCCCTGGGCTAGTCTAAACAAAAATTATGATTAATTACTCACCAAAGATGCTACTCAATAGGCTCATAGAATTACGTTTGTGTGACTTGGGACAGTAGCTTCCCCTTTTAAGTCGTCCATTTCAAAACTAAGAATACATTTCTTTATGTTTTTCTGTTTGTTTTGTTTTTTCTCCTGCTTCCATATCGTTTTTGTTTTTATTTATTTACTGTCAATCTTTTATTTGCGACAAATGCTAACACACATACTACGAAGTTAAATCAAAAACAGTTTTCGAGAAAGTGAAGAGCAAAAGAAATCTCAACCTTTTCAGTTTCTTTGCACATTTTAAAACATCATGTGTTTGTTTTTCGATTTTTCATTTCATTTTTACTCGTTTAGCAATTTATTTTAATTTTAAAAATGCTCATGACTTATGTGGTCCTTTTTTTCATATGTATGTATATATATGTGTGTGTGAGTGTGTGTTAAAAATCTTAAGATGTTTTCCTATGACCGTAAATATATTAAAATGCAAAAGAAAACATTAGTTTTTTTTAATGTTTATTTACGCTCATATGTATGTCTGTCTCTCTCTCTTTGAGAGAGCAAAATTCAGAAAATCTTAAAATGTCCTTTCACACATGTGTGCTGTATTATTACAATACTTTTTTTATATTTGAATGTGTGTTGCTTCTTTCCATTTCCATTTTCTGCAAGGAATTCGTTGGAAACTGTAATAAAATGTTAATTTTTTCTCTTGTAAAGTAAAGAAGCAGGAAAATATCTAAGAAAACAAGAAAGGCTGTTTAAAAAAATAAAATGAGCATAAAAACTTAGAAAATGTTCTTCTTGGAAATACAAATATGGAGCGTAAGAGAAGTCTTGTTCGTAAATAATAAAATTTTAAATTTTTTTAATTTTTTGAAAGAAAAAAAATTGAGAAATTGAAAAAAAATTCAAGAAAACATAGAAAATTTGGTAAAGAGAATGAGGATGATAAATGAATGATGGCGGCCATTTATTTTTTAAAGATTATTTCATATAAATGTTGACCACGGAGACACCGTAAGCGGTCTATTCTTAAATCTCTGAAATCTTTTCCAAAACTTTTTGGCCGACCATAACGCCTTTTTCGTATCTCTGCAAAAAACAGTTTTTTTTCTCCATGGAGTGCTCAGAAACGTGAAATTAAATGCTCTTCGAACTCGTCTTTTTCATACATACATATGTAATTGGTCATTACAACCCTTCAGTCAGTATTACTACCTAGTTTCTCACACCAATTATGTTGTGTTTGTTAATTTTATACATGAGTGGTGGGACCTACAGTTTAAAGTCGACTCCGAGCGACAGATTTTTGAGAAACTTTTCATGGCAATTTTATTTACTCTCAGAGTTTTTGCCAGAAATCTGCTGAGAGGAAGTCGCCGAAGAAATACTTTTTGTATTTTAGTTCGATGTCTGGCCTGGGGCCAACACACTACTGCAGCTCTCTAATATTTTCTCCCATCGCTAGAACTGTGGCTGGATTGTCCCCATATACGAAGAGCTTCTCATATACCAATAAGAAAAAAATAGTGTATGTAGTTTGATAAAATGGAGAATTTTTTCTCATTAGATCCTATCCTTTTTCTTCTTACTATTTCTAACTATTTGCCTGGTATCTCACCAAGAGTAGTGTTGTTTCCCAGCGCTGGTATTGCGTCTGGCTTGTTCTTGTGCACGAGATACTTCACACAAAAAATTGTGTATTGTAATTAAATGGAATGATCTTAGCCACCAATGGACCATTTTGTACTTAACCGTCAGGATTACGACTTTCACATTACCCATGCTATGTGCATTAATTTTATCCATGAGCTGCAGGACGAACAATTTAAAGTCGACTCCAAACGACAAATATTTGAGAAACTTTTCATGGTAGTTTTATTTACTCTAAGGGTTTTTGCCAGTCAAACGCAGAGGAAGTTGCCGTGGAAGTACATTTTCATATTTCAGACATTTCAGCTGGGGTTTAAACCACGGGTTCGTGTCTAAGAAGCCAACACACCAACTATTTGAAGCGATAGCTTAGTAATGTGATACTATTTGCTTACTAAACGAAGCGATAGCTTAGTAATGTACTACTATTTGCTCACCAAACTCGCCTTTCGATAGGTTTCTGACATCGAGTGTCATTTTGAGCAAAAAAGAAGTCTGTAATTATCACACAATACCTAACTCCATTGCAAAGAATGCCGTTATTTATATCGTTGAGAAACAAGTATGATCTAATCATGTCACAATTTCACAAACCGCATCACGGAGTTTATATTTCAGGCTGCATTTGCAGCTGCTGATCTGCCGTTGGATTCTCTTCACACCATATTCAGCAATTCTGATGTATCCACTGAATTCAAAATGTGCCTAGTCAGTCAGCATAAATAAATTTTCGAGAAAGAACTTTTCCCATACAGCTCGATTTTTTTTCATTACCCCTCTCGGGATCATATGGCTTCCACAAAGCATCTCCATCTGACGCTATTCTCCGCTGATATTTTTATGCCTTCCCATGTCAGGTCATTTAATCTTAGTTCTTGAAGGACCGTGCGTCTCCAGGTGTTTTTTGGTCTGCCACGGTTTCTTGAGCCCTGGTGATTCCATTCTAGTAATACTGTCGGGCTGCTTTCTCAATGTATGGCCGATCCACCCCCATTTTCTGCGTTGTTGATGGTGTTGGGCCAGAATATTCCACATATAATTCTCAGGCATTTATTGATGAATACCTGAAGTTTTTGTGTGATGGTGTTAGATATAAGCCAAGTTTCGCTACTATATAGTAACGTTGACTTCACACAAGCGTTGAATATTCTTAGCTTAGTACGCCTAGATATATATGAGCTTCTCCATACGGAGTGCAGTCGCCCGAATGCTGCTCCCACACTACTGAGTCTGTTATCTACGTCTGTTTCTGCGCCACCGTTTGTTGTCATAGTACTACCTAGACAGCAGAAGCTATCGACGTACTCGACTATTTGGCCCTGTAGCATGGATGTTTTCTGTGCTAGTGTTGCTCGAATAACGATAATAAAATTAAATAATTTTTAAGCTTTATTCATTTGTTAATCTAGTTGCAATGAAAAGCTAAGCTTACCAAGTCTTTCTTGGTACTGTTTCACATCCAGGTTTTTTTTCTTGGTTTTGTTAAGGACCATTAAATTGAGAACTCAACTCCGCTATTCTTGATGTGGCGAAATAAAATTATTGTTTTTAAAATAATTTCTTTTAATAGGAAACTTTTATTTTTTGCTTTAAAGACTCACTTTTAGAATTCTTTAGAAATCAATTCATTCATTATTACTTCAAGACAATTAAATGCGAATAAAACTTATATTTTGATTTGTTCGAAATTTTCATAAAATTGTTTAATTTGCCATAATAAAGGCACTAACAGACATACATTTCGTTGTAACTACATATTCCCTTGAAACCTATAAAAACTTAAGACAACAACAACAGCAACAACAACTAACGATTTAAAGCAAAAACAAAAAATTAAGAAGCAAATCCACGTAAAAACCGGAACAACAGGAAACAGGCGGAAACATTATATTCGCGCGCATTGCTTGGAACAATTTTCAACAGACAACACATAACAACAACAACAATAAAATCAACTAAACGTTTAATTTAACTACTGTTTAACGGTAAAACAAACGAAAACAAACGTAAACGTAAAACAATTTTTTTTCTATAAGAAAACAATAAAAATAATCGCAACATATAACAACAATAACAATAACATGGAATTGTAAGTGCGTGTCGTGTTTGAATTTAATATATTAAAACACACACACACTCGTACCCAGTGGCAGACATGTGTGCCTGTATGTATGTACATATATGTATGTGTCCATGTCATGAAGGCAGTCAGGATAATGACAAATGTTTGGTTTGGGTTATGTGTGCGTTTATAAAACTTTTTGGACCTGCACACACATGTGTTCTCTTTTTTTTCAAGACATCATAATATACTGGGTGCGTAAGGTAAATGGCAGAAAGTAATTGTTTCTACTTCAACGCTAATTAATGTAAATGTATTGCCCGTCGGCTAGTAGCTAGTGTGTTGGCTTATTAGACGTGAGGCCAGTTTCCAAATCCCAGATCAGACATCTCGAACAAAACAAAATATGAACAAATATTTCTTAGGTGACTTCCCCTCAGCAAATTTCTGGCAAAAACTCTTGACAGTAAATAAAATTGCCATGAAAAGTTGCTCAAGTTGCTGTAGGTCCCTCCTCCATTTCTGGATAAAAATAACACACACAACGTATGTGGTGTGAGAAACTAGGTTGTAATCCTGTCTAATGGATTATAATGACCAATTAAGTAAGAAAGTATTGTCCATGCATCTCTCATTGGGCGTTTTAGTCTATTCCTCAGGTGAATCTCATAAGAAAAATCTAGTTTCTGTCAATACAAAACCAAAGCTCTCTTGCTCTTTAAGAGAGAAAATCTATTAGGCTTTAAAGAGCATAATAACTGGATGAGAGTATGGTATAACGTATGGAATACAAATATTATCGCTATTGTAGGAGCTGTCAAGTTGTAGTAAAGAATCACTTACAAATTTTCTTTGTGACTGCTTTGTTCTACAAGAGTTCTGACTTCGTCGCTAAGTCTACATAGCTCTTCCATGATCTGCAGTCTTAATAATGTTCTCTAACAAATCTGGTAAATCTTCTTCAGGCGTACGTATGAGCTAACTCTCGCATAGGGTAGATATATTGCGTATTCCGGCTTAGAAAGGGCATTTTGTCCTTTGGGCAAATGTCCACAAGGTCTCCGAGTGTACTTATCGCCCACATTCTCTCTCCTTCTTTCTTTCTCTCTCTCTCTCTCTCTGAATTTTTATAAAAACTAAGAAAATGCATCATTTCCTACTTTATTTCATTGGCCATTACACCCCTTCAACAAGGATTATGACATAGCTTTTCATACCGCCCATGTTATGTTTGTTCATTTTATTCATGAGACATGAGACCTACAGTTTAAAGGCGACTCTGAACGACGGATTTAAGAAAGATTTCATGCCTAATACTGATACAACCAGAGCTTTTGCCATTTTTTATTTTTTTTCTATTTTTTTCGAGATGTCTAAGAGCTCTCTTAGAAAGCCAACACACTACCTTATAGGCTACGGCGACTAGTCCGCATTCGTCACTTTTCTTAAGCGAACTTTTAAGCGCTTTCAATTTACTTTTGTAGTATCAAATGGAGAACAAATTAAACTTATACTCTTTTATCCTTTTAGCCCTTGCACCCTGTATAACTTGCTGTAATTCGTTAGAAATTATTTAAAAAAAGAAGAAAGTTACGAAAAACTTTTTTGTTTGCCGTTTACATTAAATGTAATATTAATAACAAACTATTTATTGTACATACGATACGATATTACAACATACTTCGATTGTTTCTTAAAAAACAAAGGAAAAAAACTACAGACATAAACGCACCCATTAAGTCAAATGAAGGAACCCCTACCTGCATCACTTGCTCTGCACTAAGACCTTGCATGAGCTAACGACTCTAACAATAACTGGAATTGTTTATAAACGGCAATTAAATCTCTAAGCATTAGTGAATTTGAGTTTAAATGATTTGAGTTTGTATTACATTTCAATGCCTACTTTAAGGATTTTGAAAATAATTTTTTTTCAATTTCTGGACACAGATGATAACCTATTTTTTCTAGTTTTATTCAACCGGAGTCCATATACATATTTTTGTTTGATTTGTACCATTTCTACCGTTTCGCTTTCCATTTTTCACTTTCCTTATACCATGTCCATACATACATACATATGTTTAATTCTTTATTTCTATTGCCTACATTTAGGCATACATTTTATTTTATTTTTTAAGCATCTTTCAGACATCATCTAATAAATTATAAAATATTGATTTATTTATTATTTGCCCCTTGAAAAGCCTTTTAGGTGGTGGGGGGAAAAGAAAAACTTTTCTTTTTTCTTTTTCTTTATCAGCATTGACATCTGAAAACTTTGACTCACGTATGCGTTCTCAATAACGCACAGTGACATGAAAAATCGAAAAATACATACATATTCGTAAAATGACAATTGAAGTGAAGTGAAATATTTGCTAACAGAACAATAAAAATTACCAACGTACGCACTTTTTAAGCTTATTTTGCTTAAGAAAATCTATCGACAAGGACAGGATTTGATGAGTATTGGAGGTTAGGAAATCATTTTATCGCTTTTCTTAAAAATTTTTTGGGGAATAACCAAACTTACTCCGTATTTTTAGCTTCTACCTATGTAATATTGTCATAGTTCTCGTTATATTGTTCGTTTTCAGGCGGTTTTTGGTCAACTACGGCCTTGGAGATTCCAGTCTAGCGCGACCTCCTTATGCTATCAGCATTCTTTTTGATTGTCTGGGTAGTTCATCTCCAGTTTTATTTGTGTTATTACGACTCTCTCGTTGGCAATATTCCCGAGATCTATATTACTGATGTTATTAATCCAGTATATCCTGCATTAGATTCTGAATCACTTCTTGTTGAAGTTTTTAACGTGATGACGTTCGAGACTAACTTGGTTTCACTTCCGTACAACAGAGTAGAATTTACACAAGCATTGAATTGTATTTCTAATTGTGGTTTACCAAATGCCCCGCGCTCGATTCTTTTCTTTACGCCTAATTCTGTAACGTGATTCTTTGTCACTATGCAATGTAAATAGTAGAAGCTATCTTCTTAATCGACTGGTTTGGCCTTGTGACACAGTGTTACCGTTGCTTATCGGCTGTAAATTCTTATGATATAAGTTGTCTTAATATTTATCTCAAGTCCAACATTGCTCGCTAATCTTTTCTAGTTTTGCGCTTGCATGTTGTATATCCTTTTGAGAGTGTGAAAATAATATCAGCCCCACAACCAAAAGTCTCGAATAAATGTGAAAGACTGCATGTAATTGCTCTTGTCTGTGAACAGGCTTAACTCATGATAGCAACCAGCACTATGGTGTATAGCTGATGAGATAGGAAGGAGCATTTTTTTTACTCCAGTGTTTATCAGAAATGGCTGTATAATACTGCCGTTCTGAAGAACAGCGAGTACTTAATTTATTCTCAATATTTTTGATATGGTAGTTCATCTGGTATAGCTTATGTTAGATTGAAGTGGTAGCTTTGATTACCAAAGCTCACGTGAGTACGTATAGCGACCCGTTTAGGCGCTACAGGTAAGCGCAGTCCCTGTACTGACCTAAATTCCACCAACCTAATGGATTAAGTTGGTCAGCGCAAAGACTTCATCTGGCATAATACTGCAAGTTTTCTACTGTACAGGGCAGTATATCCATCTAGTTATTGAAGTCCTATTTGAATGAAAATCTAACTCCATCTAGTGGACTTTCCTCTACTCTGTTGCCTTGAAACCATCAATTATTATGCTCTTCAGTTGTTGCAATCTTTCAAGACGTCACTTTTCAATAACTGGGTAGGTAGGTTGAAGGAGAGAAGGCCAACAAAGGATTGTACGCCTTATAGGCATACGCCTAAACCACCAAGTAGGCGTTCACCATTAGGTCCAGCATCTCAACTTTCTATAGGAAGTTTTCCTACACCTTTTTTAGTGCAGGGTTCGGTAGTTTAAAAAAGCTGGCTAATGAACGAAATAATTTAAGAATTCCTGGTAGCCTTTCTTACTGCCAGGCTGATGTGCTATGGAGCCGTAAAAGTTTCAGCTGTGATTGCAATGTCAAGTTCTTCTGGCGTTCCATCTTAGCCAAGTGTCGTCTGACATCGAAGTTTTTCTTTGTGGTTGCACTACGTACATAACATAATTGGTCATTACAATCCTTCAGTCAGGATTACGACCTAGTTTCTTACACCACTTAAGGACGTTATGTACAATGGGTCAAATCGACCTCCGGGTACTGTACTTGTCTAAATTGACAAGTACACGTCCTCTAACCTAACCTTCTCACACCACTTATGTTGTGTGTGTTAAATTTATACATGAGTGGCGGGATCTACAGTTAAAAGTCAACTCCGAACGACAGACTTTTTGAAAACTTTTCAGGGCAATTTTATTTACTCTCTCTCTCAGTGTTTTTACCAAAAATCTGCTGAGAGCCGGTCGCCGAAGAAATTTTTTTGTTTTTCATTTTGTTGGAGATATCTGACCGGGGGTTTGAACCGTGGTCTCACGTCTAATAAGCCAACACACTACCTATTGAAATACTTGCGCTACACTTATTAAAATAATTAAAAATCGCTTCAAAAAAGGGGTTTTAAAATTCATCACTTTTACATCTCACTTCCTTAAGCAATATTTTTATCGCTTTCCTTATAATTGGTAGCAAAATGTTAGCGAAAAAGCAATTTTTTTCATTGAAATCAAACAAAATATGTACATATCTTTGCGATCCTTTAGGTTTTTTTTTATCTTTTCCATAATATTTCTCTTTGTGTCTTCACTCTCCTACTACATATATGAGCGTGTATTTGATGAATATACATTATCCTTTAACACGCATGGGGCAGACTCGATAATCTAAGATGGATTTCGTTACATATTCCATTCAGTTTTTCGCCTTTTTCCTTTTCGTTTCGATTTTTTTTATTTTTTCGTTTCGTTTTGGCCTATAACATTAAGAAAATTTTCTTTCCAACATTCATTTATGCGTACATATATCTTCTGGCACGATTTCTTGGTGCTTGGAGCTGGAGTTGGAGTTGGAGAAATCTTATGGGTGTGTTACATTCAAACGTTGGGTGGCCTCCTCTGGCATACATTTATTTGTACATTGAACGTCGTTATAATGGACATTGACAGCAGGCGAAACTACGAAACTACTTGATATGTGCAGACGTACATACATACGTACTCACATACATACATATGTACAATTTTTAAGCGTATAAATAATAAAATGCTTGTATTTTGTATGTGCGAGTATAGCAAAACACTTAAATGCGTTTCCATCATTTTGGTTTCTCTTCACTTTACTTTCTTACGAACTTCAAATCAAATGTTATGGGCCCCAAAATGCGTAGTCGTATAGTGTAGTTAGTGTTGTTGTAGTTGGACAAAGATAAATAACTTTTCTTTTCTATTTTAAATGGTAAATGAAGAAGGCAACTAAAGAAAGGGCAAAATGAAAAAAAAACCTTTAATGTATGCGATTTTCTGATGGATATTTACGCAAAACATGACAAATTTATATTCTAATATGGATTTGGTATTCAAAACCAAAACAAAAACCATAAAAAAACAACTACAACACACACCATTTCAGTTTAAAGCGAAAAAGGGCGTTTCACGTTAAACCTGCAAAAGGATTTCAATGTTATCACAGAAATACTTTCTAATGTTTATGGTGGGGCACTCATTCTCACTCTGTCCTCTCTCTCTCTTTCTCTCTTTAGACATTTACTTAAAGAAAACTCCATGTCAAAAGCAATTTAAACAATAAATGAAATTACAATACGAGCGATATAATATTCAGATTATAATCACACTTTAAGCCATTAAGCAATAGATTATGGGTTGTATTAAGGATAGGATAGGATAGGATTTATTGAAAACGTTGTAATATTTTACAAACTAAATAAAGTTGGTTTTAATTATGGCCCCTTCTTTGAAAACTTTAAAGGCTAATCGTTGTTTTAATAGCATTTCCATTATTTCGCAATATTTTGATAAACTGTTATGAAGTCACCGTAGTCTAGTAGGTAGTGTGTTGGTTTATTAGACGTGAGGCCACGGTTCCCAGATCAGATTCCTGGCCTTCAGTAGCATGTACAAGGGACTTAAATCCAATAAAATCTAGTACCGCTGTAGGACAATTTTTCAATGTCCCATTTATAAAAACACTAGCTGTACACTGCGCGTATTGCTGCGTCACCAATTAAAATAAATTTGATGGAAAAACATTACACAAATGTCCAATTAATTTTGAATCATTTTATTGATTTTGTTTCCCGTTGTCCTGAAGACTCAGATGAACGGGCCTGAGTAGTACGCATTCGATCAGTTTATAATCTCACTTCTCGTTGTTCAAGTGGTTCAAGCGAACGGGTCTCAGCGGCATATACTCGAAGATTTTCCAGTCTCAATGCTCGTCTGATTCTGAGGCTTGTTATGCTCTTTTCTTCCATGCTTGAGGTGTAGATCGACCAATTACTTGTCACTCATTTGAAGTAATTGTCAGTGGCGCCACCTATCGGATATTAGCCATACCAACTTAGAAACCTTCGTCGGCTCATGCGCAACAACTTTGCTAAAGATCATATCATGATCAAATGCACAGTTTACGATTTAATTGATTTTAAGTAATTTTCAGTGGCGCCACCTGTCGGATGGGAGGTGACACGCCTATTATAGCCATTCCGCCCATTTTGTTCATACATACGTCAAAGCCGTCCATACACAATTTGAGAACTCTAGCTGTTGCAGTTTATGAGATATGGCACCTCGCCTACTTGAAATTTTAAAATAAAATGTAGCCTATAGTTCCTTCCAGACATACGGGAAGGTACTGTTAAAATTTCAAGAAAATCGGTCCAGCCAGTTTAGCCGTCTATAGACTTCAAACAAACAAATCCACAAATAAACCCACAAACAAATAAACACACATTCATTTTTATATATAAGAAGAATAAGATATGCTAGTCACTTTGCCTGTATCTGGTCAGTAAACCATATTTCTTAAGGAAACCTTTATATTATAAAGGCAATGTACCGTGCGATAATTACTAATTTTTTTTGCTCAAAGTGCAAGCATTGATCAACATTCCAACAAGACGGTGCAACATGCCCTAGAAAACGCGGTGCAATGAAGCCATGGAGAGGTGAATTTGATAAGCAATTAATTTCACGTTCTGGAGCATTTGCACTATCTACGCCCACTTCAATAGCTTCATCAAAGAGCTAAGTGAGCTAATAAATCGATTGTCTGTGTACCCTGTACAGAAGTTATCAGAATTCTGAGAAATGTATTTTGCCTTGAGACTTTAATAAAAGTGAATGCGGTAACATAAGGCCTATTTAGTCTTTTATTTGAAATCAGGAAGGAAAGTATTTTTTGGTCCTCAAATGCAATATTTCCAACCCCATTACATTGGCTTTCACGCCTCTGATGGGGCCACAACCTTTCTGTGGAGTGTGAAGAGTTATTTGAAAGGATATATTTGTAGAAAGTAGAGAAGTTAGAGATAAGCAGAGACTTTTCGCAATCCAAGTGGCCTTAAATGCCGCCGTAGTCTAGCAGGTAGTGTGTTTGGTTTATTAGACGTAAAGCCAGGGTTCGAGCCCCAGGCCAGACATCAAAACAAAATAGAAAAAGTACTTCTTCAGCGATTTCCCCTCAGTAAATTTCTGGCAAAAACTCTGAGAGTAAATAAAATTGCCATGAAAAGTTTCTCAAAAATCTGTCGTTCGGAGTCGACTTTAAACTTTAGGTCCCACCACTCATGTATAAAATTAATTAATTAATTATGTTGTGTGTACATATGTGGTGTGAGAAACTAGGTCGTAATCCTGACTGAAGGGTTGTAATGACCAATTATGTATATAGTGGCCTTGAAGCAATCTAAACTTTTATGGGGTAATTACAATATATGTAAGTAGTTTTGATAGGAATAACTTGAGGCTAGTAACTGCTCCTTTAACAATGCATTGTAAACTTCAAATGCACTTTTTCAGAATGAGGATAATCTCTTACCCAATATGTAGATTCTGTGAAGATGAAACTGAATCATCAGAGCACATATATTAAATATGTATGTATGATGTGTGCGACCATACTCAGAAGGGCTGCCTTCCAAAATGTTAGTTGCTTTGTGTTTGAACAAATTGTCGTGTTTCATAATGCTGTTGTACAAAATATATACAATGTATTCTATTTTAAAATGTATTCTATTTTTTAACGCAGTCAAAAAGCAATCAGGCATCGGATTTATAGTTGATGCATTGTTTGGTTACTTTGCATATCTACATAGTTTATATACAGTAGTAGAACTGCATACAAACTTTGTGTTTATACATTTTGGAAGGCAGCCAAGGAAACAACTGGAAGTATATCAAGTGATGTGTAAGTGATCGGGCACGAAATCATTCTTGTTGACACCGTGCAGCACTCTGAAGTTTGTAAGGACAATATGCCCTTCGCAGCTGAGTATAATTTTTCGATAGGAACACATTTCCCCTACCGCACGAATTTTGATTAAAAATAGAAAAAAATCAATGATTAGTTCGCTGGATTTTTCTATTTATAGCGAAATGATAAAGCTTACAGAAGATCTCTCATTGTGGCACATGCCACGAATAATCCGTAATTATACTGTTTAGAGATTTGCAGATTTCTGGCAAATATTCTGAGAGTAAATTCACTTGTCATGAAAAATTTCCCAAAAAATCTGTCATTCGGAATTGACTTTAAACTGTAGGTCCTGCCACTCAAGTATGAAATTAAAACATATAACATAAGTGGTGTGATGATAAGCTTGATCGTAATCCTGACTGAAGGGATTGTAATGAGTAATGAATTTCTACTTAAGTGTAGTTCTTTAAAATATTTTTAATTTGAATTAAAAATTTTTTTGTATAACATTTTCGATTACAATTCTTTTATGAAAGAGAAGATGTTTGAGAATATAATTTAAATTTTACATTTGTTTGAGTGGCTATAAAAGGGACAAATTTACTTATGCTTACTTAACAAGAAACTAAAAACCCCTTTCACTACACTTCCACTCCCACTCTCACTCCCACACCCGAATTTGATTATAAAATATAGAAAATCCATTAAATTTAAACAAAATAAAGTTTGTTTTTTTTCATTTTTTTACATTTCTTTTAATACAAGAAATTTACATGATTTGTTTGTGTGTGTGTGTGTGTGTGAGAGAAAATTTTAAAATAAAATAAAAACTGAAACTAAACTCATACGTAAGCTTGTATTTAAAATGTAGTTATTAAAAGAAAGAGGGATAGAGAGAGAAAGAGAAAGAAAGTAGAAAAGAGTGACCATAGATGTATTAAAAGTAAAAGAAACTTATGTTATACATATGTCCTGTAAAGCAATACAAACAAACAAACAAATAGACTTACGTACGTACGAATTGATGGGGTTTCAAATATGAATTTAAAATAGAAAAACAAAATAAAAATGAAAGAAAAAAGGAAATATATTATGGAAATATATTATGGAAAAGTTAAGAAATTTCTAGCCTACACACACATATATATGTATTTATATGTAGGCAGACAATTACAATTTAAATGGAAATGTAAGAATAAAATAAATATGAAGATGGAAATGAGAATGAGTATGAGGAGGCAAATAAAAATGGACACAACAGAACAGAACAGACTTAAGCTTTTTCCAAAAAGGTAGAAATTTTCAAAAAATATTTTCCAAACTTCTATTACATTTTCACCATCTGTAACCAAAGAAAAAGGAAAGCAAAACAACAACAACAAAAAAATAAACGAATAAAAGGGATAAAATTTTGAAATTATTCACAAGTGTTGTAAAAGTATGTGTTTATGTTTAAAGTCCCTTTTTTATGTGTGTGTGTGTAGTTTGTTTGTGAAAGTATTTGTAAGGGTATTTGAAATATGTATGTACATACGTATGTATTTCTATGTTGGTAATAAGTATGCGTATATGCTAGTGTACGTGTGTGTGTATGTTTATAACAAAAATAAAATATAATTTGAATTGTTCATACGTATAGGATTTCAATTCATTTTTTGAAATCCATTTCAAATTGTATAAATTTTATATTGTTAAAGTTTTTTGTTGTTGTTGTTATTTTTTGCCTTACATTTACTGTTAGACTAGTTGTGTATGATATACACACATAAGTTGTGTATATATGTGTGTGAGTGTTTTAAAATATTATAAAAGTCAAAGTAAAATTTAGAGAGAATTGAACAAACACTTATTTATACAGTTACAAACATGTGTACATACACATACACACATACATACATACATACAATACCGTACACACTTGCATTAGTTTTAAGAAAAAGGTTTCTCTATGTTTTTTAACGTACATATGTATGTATGTACGTACATACATTCACACATACATATATACATGTATAAGTATGTATGTATGTATGTATGCAAGTGGGTGTCTGGCCTAAGTGTATAAGTAAGTAGTAAAGGATATTTGTTTAAAGAATGATTTGATATTTTATTTTCCTTAGGCCACACACACGCACTCTCTTACACACACACACTCTCACTCACTCAATCACAAAGTGAAAGAGAGCAATTGGAAAAAAGGCCAAGAAGAAAAAGAGTGAGCCTTGCGAGGTTATTGTAAAAATGGTTTGGCATAGATTTACATAAATCCATATGCAATGTACATTTATTTTATATTGGCATGCACACACACATGCACACATACATATATACATATATACAGACACTTGAATTTTTATAAGCAATACCCATCAGTTTTAGTTATTTTGTTTGAAAGCAAGCAAAAAAAAAAAAATAAAAGAGAGTATTGGTATAAAAACCCAACAACAACGACAATAACAATAATAGCAACAACAAAACCATACAACAACAATTACAATTTCTATATAAAATATATTAAAAAACTTGAATTTGAAATGGACTCGTCGCCAAACTACTTACACTTGCACAAACTTAAAGGAGAATAATGTTTACTTAACTCCCTCAATTTATATGCTTATATGTACGTACTACATACATACATACACACACACTTAGATTTATAAAGAAATAAAAATTATACTGGACATTTGGTCTCTCACATACATAAACACACACACCCACACCCACACACTCGCATTGTGAAATACATAAAGATTTTAGATTTGATGCATGTTTTCTTTCTTTTTTATTTCTTCTTGTTGTTTTTTATTTACAATACATATATACAATATATTAATATTAATATATACATGTGTGTGTGTGTATGTGTGTACTAGTGTCTTTAAGAGAATATTAAAGTACTGGTTTAGGTTTTTTCTTGTTTGTTTACTATTATTGTTGTTGTTGTATTTTGTGTTGTTATTGTATATTTTAAGGAAAAATCCATCTTATTACCATATTGTAGTAAGAAAGTAAGAGAATAAAAGAGAAGAATAGTCTGTTCTATGTTATATGTGCGAAAATTTTCATACGTGGCAAGGCTGAAAAGTTTAAGGCACATTGAATTTACGAGAATATGAAAAAGATGAATACAAAAACAAAAAACCATAACAAATCAACAGTGAGATTCTAGAAGTTGACAAACCAAAAATAAATAAAGATAGTTAAAGCGATAGTTAGTGTTAACAGTTGGCAAATGGAAAAAAAACAAGGTAGTCTTCACTGGGAAGAACAAAGAAAATATATAAATTTTTCTATATCAAATACTAATCTTTGAAAGAGGAAAACTACTCGTTTTGAAAAAGTAATGTAACAATATTTTGAATGTAATAATTTAGTAGTAGCTAGTAGTAGTAGCGACAACTAGTCACTTAATTAATTGTCAACATGGTAAATTATTTCTTTGAGTTTATCACGGAATGAATTGTAATGTATTTGAAAAGTATTGAACTATTTTGCCATAATGAAATTGCTTCGTAGTCCACTGGGTAGCCTGTTGGCTTATGAAATGTGAAGCCACGGTTCAAATCCCAGGTTATGAATCAAAACGAATTACGAAAAAACATTTCTTCGGCTACTTCATCTCAGTCTTCTGGCTAAAACTGTGAAAGTAAATACAATTGTCATGAAAAGTTACTCAAAAATCTGTGATACGGAGTCGACTTTAAATTGTAGGTTATGTATAAAATTGAGAAGTCGCCGTTGTCTAGAATGTTGTTGGCTTATTACACGTAAAGCCAGGGTTCGAGCCCCAGGCCAGACATCAAAACAAAAATACAAAAAGTATTTCTTCGGCGACTTCAGCCGATTTCTGGCAAAAACTCTGAGAGTAAATAAAATAAAATTGCAATGAAAAGTTTCTCAAAAATCTGCCGTTCGGAGTCGACTTTAAACTGTAGCTCCCACCACTCATGTATAAGATTAACATACACAACATAAGTGGTGTGAAAAACTAGGTCGTAACCCTGACTGAAGGATTGTAATGACACAATATGAGAAGTGAGGTCTTAATCCTAAGTAAATGGTTGTAATGACCAATTATGTATGTATGTAACGAAATTGCTTCAAATTTGAATTTTAGGTAAAGCTTTCCTCTCAAAAACTCCCTTTAAGGCAACCTAGGAAGCGCCATCTTCGCATATTTTTTTTTACTCTGTTGCAGTATCCTTTATCAGAGTTTTCCAGCTTATCAGGTGATTATTCTGCTTTAGCAGGCCTTAGAATAATAGAGGTACTGTCTATTGTTGTCTAGAAACAACGCACTTTGTGAAACTGCTTTGGGTGTTATGGTAAGATAGCACTGCTCATTGAATCTTAGTCTTTCACAACAAGCTTAATATATTTGGTCAATTCACACAAGCCGTTGTATCGTTGTATTCATTGTATTGTTGGACGACTATGCAACAGTGAATGCTTGTTGTTGATAATTTTCATGTAAAAATCCGATACACTTATACACACTTTTTTCATATGTTTTTAAAAGTTGTATTGGTTTCGTGCTATCAAATTGTTTGAATGCCAAAAATTATGAAAAAGAATACGACATATACAATACAGCATAGCATTGAGCGTTCACAAACAACCAAGTGTATGCCATACAACATACACGATACAAAGTCGTGTGAATTGGCCAATTGTAACTGGTTCTAGTACAAAAGGGTTGCCATCTTTCGTTATCAACAAACACTCTAAATTCTCTATTCCACACTCTAAATTTTCTATTCCACTTATTAAACCAACAGCTACAAAATTTATACACACGTTTTTTAAACGTCAGTTAATTGAAAATGTATTTCTAGTACCGCCATCTGTGCGTTAGCTCAATAATATCAGTCATTAAATAAAACACTTTATTGTACACACATTAAGCAAATCTTTAATCAACTGCTTTTTGTTAAAAGCGTATTAAACTTACAACCTAAGCTATTCCTAACAACCCTCGTACATTTATTTATTTCGCATGCATACATATATTTTCGACAAGTGCTAAATTCTTCATGTACATCATTTGAGCATAACTATTCAAACGTTCTATTATTTTTATTATATTTTCTTTAGCACTTGAAAAACTGCTTTTCTTACACCACTCTCCTGGCACCACTCCGCCACTCCTGCCAACATCTCCTTCAACTGTGTTTTAGTAGTAAAAGGCTGACTGAAAAACCATTTCAATTCAAAACAAATAAAAAAAAAAGTACAGACAAACCAACAATAGCAACAACAAAGAGAATATTTACCAACTACTTATACAATATATTGTAGAAGAAAAAAAGAAGAGAAAGAGAGAGAGAGAGCAATACTTCATCCTTTATTTTTGCATTGATATCCTTTAAGGATATTCAGTCTGATGTTTTTTGTTTTATTTTTTGAATTTTACTTGACCCTGTCTTACAAACATCTTTACTGCTCCTCAACCTCTCTCTCTCTCTCCGTCTTTGCCTCAAAGTTGTCATACTCAACTCTAACAAGGAAGAATTGTTCTTGTACACATACAAAGATATCTTTAAGTAAGCATGTGTGTATGCAAGTGTACATGCATGGGCATACACATTCGTTGTATGTGTGAGTATGAGTTGAATGGGAGAGTATGTACATGTGTATGTATGTGTGGTATTTGTAATATCCCTTTTTAATGGATGAATTATTGCCCAACATTCGTAAGTAATAAGTAAGAAGCAGAAGAAAAAAGATGAAGCAGTAGAAGCAGAAGTAGAGGCCGTGTAGGTGCGTTGTATTAAAATTTATTTTATTTCTTTATATCCCTTTTATTTCAAGATTTTGTTGTTGTTGTATGTTGTTGTTGTTTGTGTGCGTCTTCTCAAATCGATTGTTGTTTGCATTTCATTTGCACAAAGTGTTTCTCGTTGCTTTATTTTATTTTATTTTTGAAATATGCGTAGTTTTCTCTGCTCACACATATAATAATAAGTACTCCCCGTATACATTTTATTTTTCATTTCTATTTCCATTTCTAGTTTTTTTTCTTATTTCATTTTATAAGTAATGTAAACTCACGCTCATATTCCTTGCAATGTATTGCTGGCCATCTAATGTTTAAAAGCAGTTTGCTAAGCAGAAAGGGTGCTCAGGTTTTTAAGATTTCATAAAAAATTTTTTTTTTTTTTAAATGATCGAAGGCAAAATGGAAAAATAGGGCGTTGGTTACTTAACATATGAAAATTTATACAATTCCATCCATACAAATACAATATAATTTATTGTAATAAATATTGATTTATAAAAATGCTACTCTCTAGGCATTCAGTTGAAATATGCATGCATATGAGAATATTTTCTAAAATTATAAAAGATCTCCAAAAACTATACGATGAAAAATGTATACTTTGTTGAGCATTTTCTCAACGAATTTTAATTTTTATTAATTAAAAAATTTTTTTTTTTAATTCTTCACATCAAGCGAGTAAGTATTTGAGCTCATTTTTATGTTGGCATATGCAATTTGCTTTCTAAAAGCAGATACTCAAACAGTTTAACGATTACCAATTGGCGCTACATTTCCGCCAATAAACTAGTCATATTAGAAAAATTATCGTCTGCATATCTGTTACAAATTGAATTTATTTTTGTTTATATGCAAACAATTTTTTTGCTGTATTATGATCCTTTTTTAATTTACACAACATACAAAAATAATTGGTCATTACAACCCTTCAGTCAGGATCACGACTTAGTTTCTCACACCACTTACATATGTATATTGTGTGTGTTAATTTTATACATGAGTGGTGGGACATACAGTTTAAAGTCAGCTCCGAACGACAGATTTTTGAGAAACTTTTTCATGGCAATTTTATTTACTCTAAGAGTTTTTGCCAGAAATCTGCTGAGAGGAAGTCGCCGAAGAAATCCTTTTTGTATTTTGTTTTGATGTCTGGCCTGGGGCTCGAACCCTGTCTTTACGTCTAATAAGCCAACACACTACCTACTAGACTACAGCGACTTTTAAAAAATGTAATTTTCATTTCAAATCGAATTTGAATTGAATTTCTTTTTTTTATGGATTAGATATAAACTTTATGTACATAATTGGTCACTACAAACCTTTATTCCGAATTACGACCTAGCTTCTCACAACACCTACTTTATTTTAACTCAATAACACTGGTTTTTATTTCTTTAAGGCACATAGGATTGTCATTCTTTGTATTATTTTAATATCATTAATCAGGGTTTTCAAATTGAGAAGATTCTAGTATGATAGGGCTGCCTGCCAACCGTCGTTATCTAGAAACAATGCACTGGGACTTTTAATTACTAAGTCCTATTCTTACCCAAGCGGTAGCGTTGCCCCTAGCCTTCTTATCCCTGGATCTTCAGCAGCTTTTAGAAAGTGTTTTAGAAAGCAGGAGTATTTTGAAATTTTTTCGAATTTTCACTTGATACTATAGGGTATTCACATTCATACTATAGGGTGTGTGCATACGAAGTGATAGTTCAGTGGTTAAGTAGGTAGCGTAATAGCTTACTAGACGAGAACTCATTGAATTCAACTCACCATTTGAGATTTCGAAAACAACATTGCCAATCTTCTGGCAAATGCTCTAACAGTAAACAAATTTCCATGAAAATGCTTCTGAGGTCTATTTTACGAATTTGATATTAAACTGAAGGTCTTGGCAATCATGAGCAAAATACATACAAAATATGCATAGCATGTGCGATAAATAAAGATGTTTGTAGTATGAAGTTGTCGTAATATAATGCAATACCTTTTGCTCAATTTTAGTCCTTTGCTTCAATCTGGTTAATTTTTAGGGCAATGGAGATCATAATCTATCGTTTGAATTACTTATAGAAGCTCACAATGAAAAATTCCTAGTCAATGCCACCAGAGACATAGCATTACATTCCTTGGTGTCAATTAACTCCCTTCATCCACTATGCTTTGTAATGCTATGCATTGTCGTCAATATGATCCACTTTGCCTTGCTCTTGGCTTTAAAAATGGTTAATGGAAATTTGATTCCTTAATTTTTTACACTTTTAATTCATTTGGCGCAATCAAATATCGAGCGTCTTTGTGTAATCAGCATTCTTCAAATAGTTGATAAATGTTTGGTAAAGAATTTCTTGGGTCCTGGTCTTTCTCAATTCTTTCAGGCTTTCGATCAATCACAATAAGAAGAATCTTTGACATGAATATTAAGAAATCAAAACTTAATGAATTGTTTCGCTGTTTTGCTAGTTTCAGAATCAGCCTTGTAAAATTTAAAAATTTTTTAGCAGTCAATCACACAGTGTTTGCATACATAATTGGTCACTACAACCCTTCAGTCAGGATTACGAGGTAGTTTCTCACACCATTTATGTTGTGTGTGTTAATTTTATACAAGAGTGATGGGACCTGCGTTTTAAAGTCGACTCCAAACGACAGATTTTTGAGAAACTTTTTCATGGCAATTTTTTTTACTCTCAGAGTTTTTGCCAGAAATCTGCTGTGAGGAAGTCGCCGAAGAAATACTTTTTGTATTTTGTTTTAATGTCTGGCCTAGGGCTCAAACCCTGGCTTTACGTCTAATAAGCCAACAAAGTACCTACTAGACTGTGGCGACTTCACACATTGTTTGCTTGTCTATAATTAAAAAGCGCAGGACGTGGTAGTGTGGTAGGTAATGTTGCTAGGAAGACGAGAGTCTGTGGTTTAATCAGGCGTCTCGAACAATACGAAATACGAAAGAAATATTTCTTTAGGCCACATATTCTCAGTAGTCTTCTGTCAAAAAATATGAAAGTAAATAAAATTGCAATGAAATCAAATCTGTCGTATGGAATAGCCATTAAACAGTAGGTCCTACCACTCATAGGTAAAATTAACACACACAACATTAGTGGTGTGAGAAGCTGAATTGTAAACTCCAAAGTGTGGTGGCTATCCTGTTCTTATTATGGTTGGGGGTACAACCAATATATAGTTTTAGAAAATTTTCCATTAATTTTTTTTGTTTTTGTTTTTTTTTTAAATTCAAACATAATTAATTAATTAATTAGAAACATGTACAATGTACATATGACCAAATAGTACAAACGCATGCATTAAAATGTTTTTGTTTTAGTTTAGCGTTTTTTTTTTCAATATTAACAACAACAACAACAATAACAAAATCTAATTATTATTATTTCCATCAATAACTATTATACCCGATAAATCTAACAGTCAACGAAAATGAACGAAAAAACGACAAAAAGTAACACAATAAATAATCAAAAAACTTTATTTGTTATAATTATGATGGCAATGGCAATGTGAGGATGGCACACCTAGATTTTTGCATATGACGATTGACTGACTCACAGACTTACAAACTGACTCTCCCCTTTTTTTTCGATACGTTTTATACGAATTATTAAAAACAAAACAATCATCGTCATCATCCTCATACCATAGCACACAACTCATACTAATACTTGCTGCTACCAACTGTCGTTCACTCTCTCCGTTTACTGTTTTCATACTTGGAGAATACGTTATAAACATTAAAACAAATGATGTATTAAAATAATATTAAAACAAAAAAACTATGTGTGTATGTGTGTACGTATGTGTGTAAGATAGGGTGAGTAGTACGCTAAATATTTATAATAATTGAAGGATATTTCATCAATAAAAACAAAAGCTGTTGTTGTACACATCATTCAAACACATACCCGTTATACACTAACGAACATGTATGAACTCTCCTTTTACTGTTAGATTGTTTTTTAGAAAAGAAAAAAATACGCACACACACACACACATTTGGTATGCAGTGAATAATACAATAAAATAAATTATACTCCACACTGCTTTTAACGGCAAAGTGAGAAAGATTGAGAGAGACAGAGCGAGAGTAAGTAATACACTTACATATTTTGTTATACAATTGATAAAGTAATAAAAACGGCTGGCTGACTGCCACGCTGCCTCCACTGTCTTTTCAATATTATTGAACACACAAACATATACAGCCATACAAATAATAAAAAAATATAAAGAATGTGTGTGTATAAATGATTTGTATGTCATGCCATAGAAAATAATAAAATAAGAAGTATTAGTAGGAGAACAACACATTCTCTCATGATATATTTGTAATAATACAAGAGTATGTTTTGATATTTTACTGTATTAGTTGTAATAGAGCGATAGAGAGAGAGTGAGAGCGGGTAGCAGAGCCAGCTAGAGTAATGATGGTTGCTGAGAATATTAGTATTGTTCGTTTGCTTTATTAATATTATTTGTGAGAGTGCGAGCTTTGTTTAGCCTGTGTACGTTTATTTATTATTATTGTTGTGTGTGTGTGTGTGTGTTCAATACTTATTCACGCACATTTCGCATATAATTTAGGCAATGACAGCTTTTCTAGTGCTTATTCTCGCATACAAATACAAATGCAGATTTCAACTAAAACGCATATCCCCCCGCCACCCCAAACAATATAAAGTAAAATTACAGTTGATAGAAACTAAATAGTAATTTGATTTTTGTTTACCAAGATTTTCAAATTGTTTGAAAACATGGAAAGGTGAACACAAACTATCTTCTTAACTTAACTTACTTAACTTATTTAAATAATACAACCCTTTAGCCTGGATTACAACCTAGCTTCGCACACCACCTATATTGTCTGGGTTCAAACAATTTAAAGTCAACTCCGACCAAGGGATTCTTTGAAGACTTTTCATTTCAAAATTATTTGCTTACCCTCAGAGTTTTTACAGGACAAAATATGAAAAAATATTTCATCGGCGATTTCCTTTCAGCAATCTTCTGGCAAAAAATTTGAGAGTATAAAATTCCCATGAAAAGGCTCTCACCAAGCACCGTCTTTACTTTCTTAATATTTGTTCGTTTTTTTTTTAATTCCTATAAACAAATTTTTGCAGCTAAGCAGGCAATTGCCTAACTGTAGCAATTTCTCGTTCTTGAGACCTACTTATCCTTAAAAGGTGGTGCTATTTGGTCGTCCTAAAATATTCATTGCTGATGCTATCTTCTCTAGGAAATGGATGAACAATTAATATTCAACCCGAGGATCATGCTTTCCATATAGGAAACCAACATGACTCCAAAGAAAATTGCCTATGCAGCCACCTCTCTATATTGCAAAGTATCAATCAAGGATGACAGGATTAAGAACTTCTACTCTTCACGGCAAGACCATGCCAGCGACCCATGTTGTGAAAGATATTCCTTCTTCTCAGACTCACAACTCCTTAGAATTCTTCCGAATTCATGTTTATTGGCTTGCCTTTCAGTGAAACAGCTATCCATTAGGACGACAATTGTTCTATAAATGGTCATGCGATTTAAGGAGTTGTCCTCTTCATGAAGTCACCGTAGTCTAGTAGGTAGTGTGTTGGCTTATTAGAAGTGCGGCCAGGGTTCAAACCCTAGGTCATATATCTCAAACGAAACGAAATATAACTTTCTCTCAGCAGATTTCTGGCAAAAACTCTGAGAGTAAATAAAAATTGCCATGAAAAGTTTCTCAAAAAATCTGTCTTTCGAAGTCGACTTAGAATTGTAGATCCCGCCACTCATTTAAAAATTAACACACACAACATAAGTGTTGTGAGAAGGTTTAGGTTTAGGTTAGAGGACGTGTACTTGACAAGTATAGTACCCGGAGGTCAAGTTGACCCCTTGTACAAAAACGTTCTTTAAAATGGTGTGAGAAACTAGGTTGTAATCCTAGCTGAAGAATTGTAATCACCAATTATATTTGTATATAGTTATCGTCTTCTTATTCATATAGTAGAGGCTAAGAATATTCCACGTACCGTCCTGCTATCAACAAAATACCCAAAAAACGAGCGTACAATACCGAGTATAACTTAGACAATCGGAATACCAATGCGGCGTATTATGTCCGAGATTTTGGGATTTGACCAATTGATAAGCAATGCTACTCCCGATGATGTCTCCATGTCCTGCAGCGCATATAAAACTTTCCTTTCAATGATCCGCATTTTTCTTGGAATATCTCCTGTGCGATGACTTTTTCTGCTTAATGAATTTCTATTTTTTTTTATTTTTTTAATTTCTAATCATTTTCACCCAATTGTTAATGGTTTTCGGTGTATGTGTGAAAATCTACAATGACATGGAGGTTAAAATGGGTGCTTTGTGTAGCAACGAGTGCAGCAGAGTGAGCGAGGAAATTATTGTATATGTTAGCTGGTCCGCTGCTTGGTCGATTGGTTTGTTAGTGAAATAAATAGTATGGTAGTATGATTATGATGATGGGTCATGTCATGATGGTCCTTTTCAACGTTTTTGATCTAAACACACATACTTACATACATGCTTACACACTTCAAAACATTTTAATGTATGGATTGTTTAGACAATACATTATACTCAGCACACACTGACACTCACAGATAGATGTACACCATAACCAACCATTTATTTCTCTACATGTACAGAAACACATAGGCACACATGCATACATATGTACATGAAAACACACATTTCGAGGCATGTGTATAATAAGTTTTGGTTTTTGGAATAATAATGTATGGCGGCGGCGTTGTCGTCCTGCCAACACAACACAACCAACACCCGATACCCTTGATGAAATTCTATAACCAGAAATAACAACAACAACAGCAACAGCAATAACAACAAATTTTAACTAAATTTATTGCAAATATTTCCTAAACAATGAACAACAACAACAGCAACAACAATAGCAATAGCAAATACAATATAACACATACAATACAAAATATAACGGCATTAACAACAACAACAACAACAACATAAACAAATTGTATATTCAGTGAAAACGCGTAAAGAAGTAATTTTTCATTGTAAAGGTCTTTATAAACACATCCACACTTTATCAATAATGTTTGCATGTGTCTATCAGTCTGTTTGTCTGTCTGTCTGTCTGTCTGTATATCTAATTCATATGTGCGTAGTACATAAGCACACATGTGCGGGTGTTTAATAGAACGAACTATTGTGGCAGGCGGCATTCGTTCGTTCGATCATATGGTTGAGAAAATTAGACCGACCACCACCACCATACGCATTCGAAAACTAATCGAAGTCGTGGAAATTTGTAATGTTTTTGCAATAAAATTGAATTTATTAGAATTAATTAATAAACGTTATAAAATACAATTTACATACATGTACATACATACATACATATATAGAGTAGAAAAATATTTTAACAAAAATTATAAACATTTTGTCCTTTAAAGGCTTAAAGTTAAAACAGATTTGCTCGCAATATTCTTTAAAATCATGACATTATTCTATCACTTTGGATTATAAAACTATTGTCTTATTATGAAATAAAAAACTCCTTTATATTTAAGAAAAAAATTAACGTTGAATTTTTTTTTGGCTATAAAACTATCGTCAAACTATCTTCCAAATGCATATAATATAAAATTTTATAAAACCTAATCTGTAATATTAATGAAAATTAAAATCATATCAAACTATCTTCGTCTTAAAAAAATCATTAATCATCTTACCTTTCCTCTAGGTGTTAAAACTATCGCTCAACTATCTTCTTTATAAAATATTTTATAAACAATTATTTAAGTTAACTTTCTTGTTAAAAACAAAAAAGAATAGGAGATGCCACAACTTGAATACAATAACATACATACATACATATATAATTGGCCATTACAACCCTTCAGTCAGGATTACGACCTAGTTTCTCACAGCACTTATGTTGTGTGTGTTAAATGTATACATGAGTGGCGGTAGCTACAGTTTAAAGTCGACTCTGAACGACAGATTTTTGAAAAACTTTTCATGGCAATTTTTATTTACTCTCAGAGTTTTTGCCAGAAATCTGCTGAGGAAGTCGCGGAAGAAATATTTTTTCATATTTCGTTTTGATGTCTGACCTGGGATACGAACCCGGGCTTTACGTCTAATAAGCCAACACACTACCTACTAGACTACGGCGATAATAACATTCATACATAATTGGTCATTAGAACCCTTCAGTCAGGATTATGACCTAGCTTCCCACATCATTTATGTGGTGTGTGTTAATTGCATACATGAGTAGCGGGACCTACAGTTTAAAGTCGATTCCAAACGACAGATTTTTTGAGAAACTTTTTCGTGGTAATTTTATTTTACTCTCAGAGTTTTTGCCAGAAATCTGCTGAGCCGTAGTAGCCGAAGAAATATTTTTTTCATATTTCGTTTCGTTTGAGATGTCTGCGCTAGGGTTTGAATCACGGTCTCACGGCTAATAAGCCAACACAATACCTACTACACTACGATGATTTCATATAAATTTTTTCCGTGACTAAGCCGTAGGTGGCCCATCCAGCATTTCACCCTGTATCTCACCAAGGGCAGCTCTAGAAAGCTGGAATTGTTGGAAGCTTATTTCTGTGTGTGAGATATTTTCCTATTCCCACAAAATATTGTCTACTGAAGCAGAATAATATGATCTTGGCGGCCAATGACCTGACGTGAGAGTAAGGCTGACTTCCAAAATGTTAGTTGCTCTGTGTTTGAACAAAGTATTGTGTTTCATAAAGCCGCTGTACAAAATGTTTACAATGTATTCTATTTCAAAACGTCGTCAATGTGTATTTTTAACGCAGTCAAAAAACAATCAGGCATCGGATTTATAGTTGATGCGTTCATTGTTTAGTTACTTTGCATATCTACATAGTTTATATACAGTAGTAGAACTGCATACAAACTTTGTATTGATACATTTTGGAAATCAGCCTAACTGCTCATCGAACTCGCTGCTCAATAGGTACATGGTCATACGCACCACCATCTTGTTTAAACCACATCGCAAACAAGTTCAATTCTTACTTTTTTTGACTAGGGAAAGTTAGTAAACATTGCACGGTAACACTTACTCCATAGACTGTAGGTTAGGTCAAAGTTGTAGTTTTGATTAGTAAAGTTTAATTGAGTACGCAGAGCGGGCCGGTCTCTGTACTGACCGAATTCTATCAAACTCATTGAGGAAGTTAGTGTGCGCAAGGGCTGCACATTCACTGACTGTAACTTTGTGAATTTCGTTGTTCTTGAAGAATAACGATGCATCTTTCTGGATGCATTAGCAGCTCTTGAATATTTTATGTATCGAATCATTAGGTTAGGTTAGGTTAGAGGACGTGTACTTGTCAATAAAGACAAGTACAGTACCCGTAGGTCGAACTGACCCATTGTACAACGTCCTTACAGAGGGAAGGATAATAGAGAGATTAAAAAGGAGAGGATGTAGGAAAGGGGAGAATGGGAAGTTGAGGAATTACACAGATAAGACACAACAAAAAGGGGAATGATGAAGCCCTAGCGCCTTTCAACCAGCCTAAGCAACTAATGAATCTGTGGAAAGCCTCTCAAAGAATTCAGACTCTCAAAGAAGGCCCTGCCAAGGATCCTCAATCTAAATCTGCCAAGGGCTGGGCAGTTATAGAGGACGTGTTCGATAGTCTCCAACTCCTCCTCATTGCAACATGCCTTGCAATAGTCCTGCTGGGATCTGGAACAGATCCCCGTCAGCGACCTAATCACGCAGTGCCCCGTGATAAATCGAATATCGAATCATTGAAATATCAACATTTCTCACCGGTCCAAAATACGATAACAAGGCATTCAACATATGTAAAGGGTGTTTTTTTATAGAGGTATAGAGCTTTAAGTTGCAATAAAACAACGATGGATTATTCGATTGACATGAATTTTATTTATCCGAAAGGTAATCTTGTGGCATTACATTTTAAATATGATTTCTGGCATATGACCGCCACGGCTGGCGCGGATGTAGTCCAATCTGGACGTCCAATTTTCGATGACTTTTTCCAACATTTGTGGCCGTATATCGGCAATAATACGGCGAATGTTGTCTTCCAAATGGTCAAGCGTTTGTGGCTTTACCGCATAGACCAATTACTTTACATAGCCCCACAGAAAGTAGTCTAGCGGTGTTACATCACAAGATCTTGGAGGCCAATTCACGGGTTCAAAACGTGAAATTAGGCGGTCACCAAACGTGTCTTTCAATAAATCTATTGTGGCACGAGCTGTGTGACATGTTGCGCCGTCTTGTTGAAACCACATCTCCTGGACATCATGGTTATTCAATTCAGGAATGAAAAAGTTAGTAATCATGGCTCTATACCGATCACCATTGACTGTAACGTTCTGGCCACCATCGTTTTTGAAAAAGTACGGACCAATGATTCCACCAGCCCATAAAGCGCACCAAACAGTCAGTTTTTCTGGATGTAACGGTGTTTCGACATACACTTGAGGATTACCTTCACTCCAAATGCGGCAGTTTTGTTTGTTGACGTAACCATTCAACCAGAAGTGCGCTTCATCGCTAAACAAAATTCGCTTATGAAAATCGGGAACAACGGTAATCTCGTTTTGGGTCCATTCGACGAATCTACGCCTTACTTGATGATCGTTTGGCTTCAAATCTTGCACGAGTTGGATTTTGTAAGCACTCAAACCAAGATTCTTCCGCAAAATTTTCCATAAAGTGGATGGACACAAATCCAATTCCTGTGCTCGATGGCGGATAGACTCATTCGGGTCTTCCTCAATGCTACGCTCTACAGCAGCAATAGCTTCTTCTGTACGCACCGTACAGCGTCTCTGGGGATGCGAGTGATCAATAAAAGTAAACGTGGTGCGAAAACGTTCCATGGTTAATCGAATTAACTGCTCTGATGGAGGATTTTGTCGACGATAAAGTGGACGTAGTGCGCGATACGTTTTCCGCACAGAACCATTATTTTCGAAATAAAATTGCACTATTTGCAAGCGTTGCTCAGGCGTGAGTCTATTCATGATGAATTGCCAAACCAAACTGAGAATAAATCACTTGACAGCTGTTAAATCGGTCGCCATCTTGAAAAGTAATGCCAACTTAAAGTTCTATACCTCTATAAAAAACACCCTTTATATTCGTACTGCCACATATCACGGACATTCCTTGCACTGGAAAACCTAATCGCGAAAAGCTCATCCGTTATTAACTACAACCGTTAAACACTCACTCTCTCTCTCTCTCTCTCTTTATTTTTGGACAATTTAAGGCTGTATTTTATTTGTGATATTCCTGCCATTAATATTTATAAATTGTTTTTATTCCTCTAATTTTGGTGTTTTTGTTTTGCTTCCTCTCAACAGAGAAATAAGAAAAATAAAGAGAGAGAGAAAGAGAGAGCAAGTGTGTAGGGCAGTGTACAGTATAACTCTTTAACACTACCACTACTGCTATAATGATAACGTTGTGTCTATGTGTGTGTATGTGGGTGTGAGAGTGGGTGTGGGTGTATGCGTGTGTGTGTTAACGACATTATATGACGATGATGATAATGATGACGATGATGTTGTTATTTATTTAAAAAAAAATTTTAAGTTTTATATTATTTTTCTGGCCAGTCACATAAACATGCATACAAACACTTTACCATAAGTACATACATATGTACATATGTACATATGTACGTATGTCTGTATGTATATTATTTGAATTGTTGTTTTTGTTGTTTAGTTTAATTTAACATGTTCAATAGTTTAGTTTTAGAAACACAGTTTTGTTGTTGCTAAAATACCCAGAAAGTAAAAAAAAAAAGTGTGATGAAGAGTAAAAAGGGTTAAAAGGGATGACTGGCTTGGCTGGGCTGGTATGGTTTGGTTAACAAACATTACCAAAAAATAGTATTAAATGTAGAATAGAAAAAAAACAACAATAACAACAACAACAACAACAAAAAGAGACACATAAAAAATCTAAAATTTCACATTAACAACAACAACAACAACATTTTGTTTATTTCGATACACACAGTATGTGTGAATATGTTGTGTATGTATGTGAATGTATGAGTAAATATATCTGCAATGGCAACACTAACAATAACTACAACAATTACGTATAATAAAATACCGTATAATACTTTATTTGTATATGTGGGTGAGTTATTTGTTGGCTAACAAACTACAAACAAAACAAAACAAAAAAAAAACTATATGCTGCGGTTATATTTACGAAATGTATAAAATTTACAAAAACACACACGAGAGTAATGGAGAGTATGAGTGTGTGTGAGAGCAGTGTACACGTGTGTATATAAGTATTAAAAAGAACGTGCTGTAGTTTTTGTTTTGTTGTTTTTTTGTTGTTTCATTTTCGTAAATGTTTAGACGAGTGTTCTAATGTCCTGTATAACCAGAGAGGCTGTTTATTTATGTTTAACTGTGTACATGTGTGTGTATGAGTGTGTGTAAAGGCTATTATTTTTGCTTATTTTATAACAAAAATTTTAAAACTGTTTACCAGTGACAGGTTGCCGCAGGGTTGGAGCGGTGAATATGGTAAAGGGTATACAAAATAATTCCTATTTGTAGTTTTGGGGTTTTAATACTCCTACCCTTTTTACCAACCCACTTTCTCTCTCTCTCTCTCTACTTTAGAAAGGCTTACCATTGCATATACACTATCGTACTCACACTAATATGTATGTGTGTGTGTGTGAGTGATACTTTTGTACGCTTAAAAACTCTTTAAATTTTAATATAATTTGTATGAGAGCTGATATGTTTTTTTAGATAATAAATATAAAATAAATCAATACTTATGTATATAAACTGTTATCTCATTGTATGTGTACGTACAACTTTAATTGAAGTGTAAAAATTTGTGAAGTAGAAGAAAACTAAAGTATTTTTAGGAAATTTATTTCCACACGAGTATAGTGCACGTAACTTCTTAATGAAAGATTTGAATTTATTGTTAAAAATAATTTTTAATTTGTGTCAACATGTTACATAAATTCCATTATTTTTATATAAATTTAAAGCCCCAATTAAGCTTAGCTTAATGAATAACTTGTTGACATTTTGAAGATAATACTGTGGATGGGGGTCTGTCCATGTTTGCCAAAAAAAAAAGCTGGGACAATAGATTTTTCACCAAAAAAGTGATTAGTTTCGAACACGTGAGAGTCACTAACGGGTCCGGCTGACCAGTTGTCAGTTTAATGCTTTCCTCAAATGACCTAATAATTGGCAGCATAGGTTCTAATTAGCGCGTGTATTAATTTTTGATTTTGAAAAAAATTTCGTGACATGTGTAAAGGCCAAAAATGCAGATTTATAAATGCACAATGCTTGCAAATGAATTTTATTATCAAAATTTATCAAAATTCGTTTGCGTGTGTTCTAACAAAAAATTATCTTCAGCTACGAAGCTTATTTTTAGCTCAATGGGCACATCAATAAAAAAAATTTATCCAATTTAATGTGAAAAAAATTTAGTTCAATAGCTGCCAATGCATCCTGATAGATTTACGGTTTGTAGGCCGCTGGCAATATTGGGCCATGGTTGTTCAAGGACTACTGTACGTTAAGATTTTCATTGTCCTTGAAAGACTACACATGCACATACATAAATAATTGATCATTACAACATTCAGTCAGGAATACTACATAGTTTCTCACACCACTTATGTTGTGTGTGTTAATTTTATACATGAGTGTTAGGGCCTACGGTAACTCATTGCTAATGATAGAAAAACTCTACTGCTCGTCTTTCCAGACTTGGCTAGCATATGTAAATTAAGATTTTTTAGTTAACCCGTTAACCAGTATTATTCCAATGCTTCAAAGCATTAGCCAAACAATAGAAACAGTGCTTGCAGTGCAATGGTTTTTATTTTCTAAAGCATGTACTACTTTATTAAGACCAAATCTATCGAAATTAAAACAACGTAAACGAATTTGATGTTTAACAAAGAAAAATTGTGAAATAAAACATAATTTTCGTAATTTCTTTTCAATATTTTCTGATGCCCATCCAGCAAGTTACGCAAACTCAAAAATTTATAAATTATTTGAGAACAGAATTTTATGTCTCCAAAAAAATTCAAAATAAATAAAATTCTTTGATTTAACAATCATTAAAAAAAAAAATGAAACAAAAACGTAATCTTATATATAAAATTTAAAATTTTATTCCGTTTGTAGTATTTCGTTAGATCGTTGCACTGTTTCATTTACTATTTATTTTATCTCTCTCTCTCTCTCTCTCCAAAATTACAAACTATTTCATAATAATAACAGCAATTGCAACAACAAATATATACGATTTCAATACAATTCAAAAGTTTTTGGCACATTGTAGAAATACGAATACAACACATTGGCCAAATTGCAAAATATGCTATTGTGGTGGTGGTGGTGGTACGATGATATTGCTCGTCGTATGATGGCATTTTTCTTTCTTTACAATATAAACAAATACACACACACATAAAAACACACTCCTGCTCAAAATTCAAAACCCACTGCTTTGGCCTAACCATCCATTCACTCAGTTACACATTCAGTCACTGTATGCATGGTTTTTAACAAAAACAATAAGCCTAAGCAACAAAACACAAAAACAAAATACAAAGATATGTAAACAGACAGCATGAGTCTGTGAAAAAGAGCGAAAGAGAGCAAGACAGAGAGTGTGTATCTGTATGTGCAATACATTTACAAAATCTGTTTTGTTTTTATTTTAGTTTCTGTTTTTGTTATTATACCGTTACAAACATATCTAATAACAACGAAAACAACAACTATGGCAAATTGTAGTAGTTGTTGTCGTCGTACAAGTAATAATAATAATAATAACAATCACAACAACAAATACGAACAAAACAAAAGACACACAAAAAAAACAAAAAATTACACCCAAATACCACAACCGCAATGCTGTCACTCTCACTTGCTACCGAGAGCTCCCGCTATATCCTTACACACACACATACACACTTGACTCACAGTCATTCAGTCACACACACACTTAAAGCATACATAAACGAAACGAAATGATACAAAATTTGTGCAGCCCTTTTGGTCCGTTCAAAACTAGACATTTAACCAAATAAATACCAACAACAACAATAACAACAACAAAATATGTGAAAGTATTTTTTGGCAAACAGACGAAGCAAAAAAAGTTTTTTTTTTTTCCCGCCTTTAGCCGCGTTTAAAACTAAATGTTTAGGATGTACCATCCATCCAAACATTGCCTCCTACGTAAACACCTTCTTTCCTTAATCATTACAATCGTCATCATCGTCATTCTTTCACATTGGCAATCATCATCATTGTCATCGACATTGACTTTATTTTAGTTTTAGTTGTCGCAGTCGTCGTTATCGCCATTGCTCACCATCGTCTCATAGCCATGGCCCTTAACTAATAGTGAGGATTTTTTGATTCTTAATCCTTTGGGAGATCAATGCGTTTTTTGTGATTAAGAAAATTTTAATAAATTACACCAGAGTCCCACACAACCAAAGTTCAAAATTTAGAGTGGGATAATTGAAAATGGCAGGCAAAAGAGTTTAAACAGGAAAATTAAATCTTAAATATGAGAGTTTAGAAACTAAAGAGCAGGTTTGTTAAGAGATTTTAAGGATATGTTTAATCAATAAATAAAGTTTGATAATTTAAAAAAAATTATACATTTTTTACATCATGTCAACGTACATGTATGTAAAATCTCTATTTAACAATTATCCTTCTTCAAAAGCGATTAGATTACAATTAAAGCAAATTTTATCTATTAAAGGTGAAAATTATTACAATGTTTACATCATGTCAATTATGTAAAATCACTTTTTAGCAATTAACCTTCTTCAATAGCGATTAGATTACAATTAAAGCAAATTTTATCTATTAAAGGTGAAAATTATTACAATGTTTACATCATGTCAATTATGTAAAATCACTTTTTAGCAATTAACCTTCTTCAATAGCGATTAGATTACAATTAAAGCAAATTTTATCTATTAAAGGTGAAAATTATTACAATGTTTACATCATGTCAATTATGTAAAATCACTTTTTAGCAATTAACCTTCTTCAATAGCGATTAGATTACAATTAAAGCAAATTTTATCTATTAAAGGTGAAAATTATTACAATGTTTACATCATGTCAATTATGTAAAATCACTTTTTAGCAATTAACCTTCTTCAATAGCGATTAGATTACAATTAAAGCAAATTTTATCTATTAAAGGTGAAAATTATTACAATGTTTACATCATGTCAATTATGTAAAATTACTTTTTAGCACTTGTCTTTCTTCAATAACGATTTTATTGTAAATAAACCGAAATTGTTCTATTTAAAGTAAAATTTTACAATTTTGAATAAACGTATACATTGTTTACATAATGTCAAGTATGTAAACTAACTTGTTAACAATTCTCCTATGTGCTTTATATCATGTCAATTATGTAAAATCGTGTAGAACTCAATTAAAGCAAAATTTGCGTATTTAAAGTAAAATTGTATAATTCTGAATGAACGTATACATTTTTTACATAATGTCAATTATGTAACTCACTTGTTAACAATTCTTTACCTCATGTGAATTATGTAAAATTACTGTTCAAAAAAATTCCTTCTTTTGCAACGATTAGAATACAATTCTCCTACGTTCTTTACACCATGTCAATTATGTAAAATCACTGTCCATCAAACCTCCTTCTTCTGTAACGATTGGAGTACAATTTGAGTAAAATTATGCTTTGTTTACATCATGTCCTTTTAAAATGAATTTATTTCTAACCATTTAAGATAAAGTTTATCAATCTGGATAAAATTATACATTGTTGACATTACGTCAATGGCGTAGAATGTTTACTTTTAACTGCCATCGAATTAAATTTCAAAATTTTTTATGCGTCCAAACGGAAATATATATTTTTTACATCATGTCAATTATGTAAATTTTATATTCATTTCAAATACACATTCTTTACATCGAAAGGAAAAAATCAATGATATAAAGTGTGTGAATAAACTTACATAATATACATATACTACAACCCTTTGGCCAAGATTACGACCTAGTTTCTAATACCACTTATGTTGTGTGTGTTAATTTTATACATGAGTGGCGAGACTTTCAGTTAAAATTCAACTCCTAATGACAGATTTTTGAGAAGCTTTTCATTGCAGTTTTTACCAGAAATCTGCTGAATTAACTTAGAAAAGAAATAATAATAAAATTAATTGTTTACATTGTGTCAACAATGTAAATATTGCATTATTTTACAAAATATCAATAATGTAAACAATTAATATTTTGAGATTAAATAAGTTTTTGCTTACCGAAAAGGACAACTATTAAAATTTTATTATTTTACTTCATGAAAACAATTTATTATTTACTAATAAATAAGGCTTTAATACTGTATTAATTTATAAAAAAAAATTATCGCTGAAAAATTTAAAATTTTTCTCCAAAAATTTTAGTAAATTGTTTACTTTACCCGGTATTAGCATTAGAATAGTCTTTGGAAATATATTATTTACATCGGATTTTGTAAATTACTTCAATTTTATATTATTTACCACATTTTACATAATGTCAACAATTGAAGAATGGAACTCAATTGCAAAATAAAAATAAATTCTTGTTTTATTTTGTGGCTTTTAGCAACAATATAAATGTTAAAGACATTTATTGACAGTATATTCAAAATCTTAATACAGATGCATTGTTTACATAATGTAAACAATGCTAATTTTGGTTAAATGTGAAAAAGTATCTAAGAAAATGAATTTTAATTATTGAATTTTAGGCAAAAATTATTTTTACTTTATGTCAACAATGTAAAAAAATGACATTATTTACATAACATTTGACATGTAAATAATAACAATTTTGCGTAATTGTAAAACTGTATTTTGGAAAATAAATTTTAGATAAAAATTAGCTTTACATTATGTCAACAATGTAAAAATTACTTTACATTATGTCTACAATGTTAAAATTAGGTAAATTTTGAAATAATCATCCATTGGAGAAGATAATAACATAATTTTTTATAATTTCTGTAAAATTAGTTTACAATTAAAACTTTGTATTTTGTTTTTTATTTACATTTCTTTATTTTACCCAAGGTAAACAATATACCATAAAAAGCAAGGAGTTGAAAAAATGACAATATTTCTGTAATTTTTAAAAAGTTTTAATTTTGAAAGCCCATTTCATAAATACTCTTACAACTTAAGGGTTAACTAAGGAATTTATAATTGTCTACATGTGTATGTATGTATGTGTATATCGTTTTATACTTTTGCTGGCTAAAAATTACCACGAAAACTATCTGTTTTATTATTTTTACTGATGAATTTTCTCCAACATACTTTAAGTTGTACAAAGTACTTTCTATTGCTGGTGAGGGCAGGCAGATAAGGTTGTGCAAAAGAGGGTTTTAATCATACATTACAATTACAAAACTATACTAACGGCGACCCACATTATAATACATCACAGAGACACATACTTTAAAATAATCCCAGCAACGTAAAAAGGATACACAAAAAACAACGTCCTTCATTATTAAAACGGAGAGAAACCATAGCAAGCAAACCTCCCCCCCCTTCCCTCCCTAACAACGTAGTATTTTAAAGCATGAAAATTCAGTCAACCATATGCCGTTCTCTCTCTCAACTTTAAACCCACACATACAGCATGCAGACGTCTTTTACTATTTACAACAACTATTGGTTTTCTGTTTAGTTTTTGTTTTCCTTTTTTTTTGTTTTGTGCCTGTTTGACTAGAACCACCACAACGAAAAACTTTCATTTCGTTTTATTTTGAATCCACAATTCCAAACAATTCTTCCTCCTACGCTTGCAGCCAGTCACTCGTCTGACAATCATATAAGTTTACTTACTCTCGAGTATTTGACTCCTTTAATTTGGGCCACACTATCCTTTAAGAAGCTGTATACAAAGAATGAGAGAGAGAGAAAGAAAACCAGATCTTATGCATGGTCTTAAGATTTTCCTTAACCTGTAAATGTGTGTGTTGCGTATATGTGTGTGTGTGTGTGTGAAGTTAAATCGTAGATAAATCGTTTATAGCTCGTAAACTATGCGAAAAATGCTCACAAAATAACCCCATAATACAGAAACAAAATGAATAGAGAGAGAGGAAGGGTAGAAGAAGGATAGTGTGTGGCATTCAAAAAGATGAATTGTTGTAGTTTTATGGCGTATAAAATAGAAATAAATGTGTAGATGACTGTGCAAAACACTCGAAAGTTGTTTGTCTGTATTGCGATGTGCAAATGTAAGGTGCAAGGTGTACTGAGTGGAACCATGAATAGGGAATGGGCATAAGGTCACTGCAGCATTTTTCAGCCAAAAGTGTCGGCAACACAGACATTATTAGTTATTGAAAATCTCTCGAATTGATTTTAACATACTTCCTGACAAGGTTCAAGGTTATAGCTGTCGCAGATCTCTCAAAAAGATAGCGTAACGATTTGACATTCAGATCAGTATGCGTACTGGGCTTTAACGATATTCTACGTTGTACTGGATGAACCAGCCAAACGTACATAACCATCAAACTCTCAAGCACGTGATACATACATAATAAATGGTCATTACAACCCTTCAGTCAGGATTACGACCTAGCTTCTTACACCACTTATAGTGTTTGTGTTAATTTTATACATGAGTGACGGCACCTACAGTTTATAGTTGACTCCGAACGACAAATTTTTGAGAAACTTTTCATGGCAGTTTTATTTACTCAGAGTTTTTGCCAGAAATCTGTTGAAAGGAAGCCGCCGACGAAATAATTTTTGTATTTATTTTGATGTCTGGCCTGGGGTTCGAACCCAGGCTTTACCTCTAATAAGCCAACACACTATCTACTAGACTACGGCGACTTCAATACGTGCAAAATGGCCTAGCATGGTGGCCACAGATGAATAGAGGACGCAAGAGAAAACCGCTCAAACTCCAGAGGAATACACTCAGTATTGTTGTTGGTGTCATAATGGGCTCTGATGTAAGACTAATCGAATACATGGCAAGTGACCTCTGCAGGAGCTGTGAAAACAAGGAAGAGAATAAAACTCTTCTTCACCCACTGGAAACGTGCCCGCTACTATATCGGAAGTTATAGATTCTGTTTACTTAGGGTGTAGTCAAAAGAAATTATATGTTCTGCATTATTTTGTTTCATCCCTTCAGTACCTTTATGTCTCTCTTAAGAACTCTACTCTGTATTGAGAAGAACCTGGTGCAATCGATTTTCTCAAATAGAAATTATACTCCTTATACTGATAATACTTACATACATACATAAATAATTGGACATTACAACCCATTAGTCAGCACTAGCGACGATCTAGCTTCTCAAAGCACTTATATGGTGTGTGTTAATTTTCTAAATCAGCGGCGCGGGACATACACACTATGTGGCATTTTGCTTGAAAACCTGGCCAAAATTAATAGAAGTGTTTTATGAGTTAATGGCAGGAATTTTTTGATAGTGTTAGTGATAATTAGTCCCAAGGATGAACCCAACTGATTTCGGTTTAAATCCATACAAATTCCCCTCGAAATTGCACTTATTTACACATAATTAAAGTAATTATGGAACAATCATGATAAAATTTAGCATGGATCAGTTGTGTGTATTAAGAAATCATAAAAAGTAATAAAAAACAATAAAGTTTTGTGAAAATCGGATCACATTTGACCCTAGTCCCAATATAAAGTCCTCTTTAGAAATTCACGTATACGCTTATAAATGGCTTAAAAACATCGGCATCGCGATGAAATTCGGTATGAACGTGTATTTTGTAAATCTAAATCATATTACCAAATTTTGTTATGGTCGGTCCATAATTGCCCCTTGGTCCAAAATAGGGCCACTTAAGAAAATAGATTTAGCAATTATAATTGGCTTAAAAATTTATTACCTCGACGAAATTCGACATGAACATGTGTAATATGAATGTGAATCATTTATGATCACATTTTATTATGATCGAATCATAAGTACCCATAGGTATCACAGACGGTCGATTGAGAAAATCAAACATACATCTCATATTGTTATAATAGTCGATATACATACATATGTAATTAAGTTTTTAAACTTCTATGATAATTAATATTTATTCATAATATTTATTTTACATTATTTAATACTTTACTTAAATATACTTAAAAAGTGAAACTAACTACAATCGTTAAAATCGTTATCATTTTCATCATCAATGTCAGGAACGAGTAATTTAATATTATCTGATGAAAATGCTTTTCTATTCCTTCGCGATTTTTGTGTACTGCAGTTTATAAAAGGGTCACTGCTTAAAAGTAATCTATTCAGGACAGCTCGATTGGTATCGCTTCTACTGAATTTCCACGCATAATTCGTATGCCATATGGCTTTATTGCCTATGGCTTTATTACACGGCGTCTAACTTTTTAATTTTTCAAAAAATCGCCAAAAATAATTGCGCAAATTTGCGCAAACTTTTTTTTTTTGTTTCTGAATGTAGAAAGTTCCTATTTTCTTGTGGTATATAACATTAAACTACTAAAAACTACTTTCACCTTTAAAATCCTTATGTTTTTTTTTGGGTAGGGTAAAAAATGTGAAAATTAAATTATTTTTAAATTTTGAAGGAATAATTTTAACATTAATATCTGAGATATATATTTAAAAAAAAAACTGAAAGTAGCCGTTGCTCATACCTTTCAAATAAATAAAAAATCAATATAAAACCTCTATTCGTTTAGCCACAAAAAAATATCATATAAACCTATTAAAATTTCAAAAAAACACCAAAAACGCATTTAATTTTCTTCACTTTCCTGACTTTGGCATCGTCTCAAATTTACAAATCTCAACTTAAAGTCGTGAAAATTCACTATATAATGAAGAATTTTGTTATCTATCGAACTGCATACTCAGTTTCTTAAATTTCTTAAAATTCATTTTGCCTTTTTGGCCAGCTTTTCAGGGTAAATGCCACATAGTGATACAGTTTAAAGTCGACTCCGAACGATAGATTTTTGAGAAACTTTTTCATGACAATTTTCTTAGAATTTATGCTAGAAATCTGCAGAGAGGAAGTGGCCGAAGAAATATTTTTTTGTATTTTCGTTTTGTTGGAGATGTCTGGCCTGGGGTTTGAACCGAGGTCTCATGTCTAAGAAGCCAACACACTACCTACTAGACTAAGGCCACATACAGGTCATACATCTTCAACAAAACGATGAAATATGAGGTGTGGGCTGTATAATAGTTTTCCTAACACGCTTCCAAAGCTGCAGTCCTTATAACACACACATTTTCTGTCGTATGGTTCGAAACCAATGGAAACCTAAGAGGATATCTTAATAAACGACTTTGTTACCTCGTTTTTTCGCTTAATGCTGTCGTAAGTGATCAGCTTGTATTTACCCAATGCCATCCTCTTCGAAAAAACTCGTTTTTATCTTAATTTACTCTTGTGGATTCCATTGGTTGAACACATTTTTACCATAAATTTTCCATGAGTGTAATTATAGTGTGTAATCGTGCTACAAACATTCTGGCAGTTCATCTAAAATAAAAATTTCTTCTTATGCCCTCTCTCTCTCTCTCATCTCTTATTTACTCTCATCTCACTCTTTAATAAATCGAAGTAAAATTATCTACATTTAGCTTTTATATAGACAAACGTCCGTCAATTGTATTTTACATGCTTGAAATTATTCCACTTATGCACACAAAACACACACATGCATACATATGTACATACATGTATGTGTTTATGTGACATGTGTTTGAGAGAGAATACGCTTGAAAGGACAATTATACCCTTAGATGATGAACATCTTAAGAGTGTAAAAAGGATACATAAAAAAGGCAATAACAACAACAACAACATCATTAGCATCAATAGGCAAGCATACACACACACATGTAAACATACATACATACATGAAGAGAAAGCTTTGATTTTAGCTTTATTTAAAATGCCTTGCTAAAGGACCTTTTTTGGCAAAAAAAAAAGTAATTTAACAACTTTAACAAAAAAGTAAAAGAAAAAATTTTTTTAATTTTTTACTTCTGCACGAAGAAGAACGTCTTGTACATGTGCTGTAAAGTTTCTTGGTCATGACCGTATGACTACAAGTAATTTATTGTTTGGCTCTTCCTTTCCATTTTTCCCTTTTTGGTTACATGAACACAAGAATACACAGAAAAAAAATTATGTTTTCTTTATGTTTTCTTTTGTTGTAACATTTTGTTGTGTAATATGGTGACCATTATTAAGGATAAGGATTTAAAGGATGCTAATTGTTAAGATTAATTAGAAGAAGATTTGTTTAAAGATTTTCAAGCATTATAATGGAAGAAAGCAAGTAAATGCTCTTCCTCCTTAAAGAACTTCATTGTAATTTAATAAATGAGTAACATGTGTCAAAAATTAATGAGTAAATGATATGTTAACAGTGATGTAGAAAAGAAATAATCATCATCACTGAGGGAAAATCTAATTTATCAAACAAAAATAGAAGTAAAAAAAATGTTTTACAAAATACACGTATATTACATACTTTACCCCAAAGTAATATTACAAAAGTGTTTGAATATACTTTATTTACTTCAGTTTTTACCCCTTGTATGGGTATTAGAAACGTATATCAATTTGCTTTCAAAAAAATGTTTCATTGTTGAATTCAAAATTAATTAAAGTTTTTTCCGCTTTGTTTCTAATTCTGTTTTGGGTTCCACCAATTATGTTTAAAAAAAGAAAAAAATTTAATTTAATTTCGATTGATAATTCTATACAGTTTAATTTAAATCCTTTTCAGTTTTTTTTGGAAAAAAAATTATACATAACGGCAATAGGAATCCCCTTAAGACCCCAAATGTTAATTGTGTGCGGCGTCTACACATTTAAACTGGCATACTTATATCAAAACTAAAACTAAACATCCTGTATTTAAATGAAACAACTACAACAACAGCAATAAAAAAGCATCCCTTTTTTGTTGTGAAAAAAAAACGTTTCTAAACAAAACAAAAAACTCTGTACGTATGCATACATGTTGTACACACACATACATGTTGTACACACACGCATACATGCAATATTGGAAATATAAAACCAACCGCATTACACATCATTCATCATTCTTGGCCCACTGTGGATGGCCGCATGCCACCACTATCGCCTAAAACTAATGAATTACGCAATTCTAATACGTTATATTATTTACACTCACACGCACTTACGCATACATATATACCAACATATCTACATACATACATATACATATATACATACATTGAAAAGTCTGCTCTCTTTCCCCTTTAACTCATACCTATTTTTAATTGTATGTATGTAATGTGATGTATTTATGTTTGTATTACAATACATACATATGTATTTAGTTTATAGATATCATAGTAAAATTTACGCCAACTAAAACAATATCTCACCATTACCACCACCAGCATCACTATCATCATCATCATCATCATCATCATGAACATCACTTTTATATTTGTTTTATTCAGCCAAGTTTTAAGGCCTTCTCTTTTACTGTTTATGTGTTCATGTGTATCTTTGTATCCCTTTAAAATATAATCCCTATTTATTTAAAAAAAAGTGTTTTTATTTTATTTTGCCAGCCATTCATTCCATGCATGTTTGATCATGATGAAGTTTAAGTTTATTTTTACCCCTTTTTTTTGATTCATACATAGAAAATATAAATAAAACTAAAATCTAAACAAAATTTATATTTACCCTACTCACAATCAACCATACCTCTGCCCTCTGCCTAACTATTCACTGTTTTTTCGGACTTTATTTGAGTTTTATTCTGTATTTATGCATGTGTGTGATGGCTGTTTTATATCATATGGACCATATGATGTGCTGCTCTATAGGCGAATAAAACCATAACAAAACAAAATATATTGTTGTACAGCAACAGTACAGTTAGAGGAACCAACACCAACATCAACAATAATAACAAATTAATGTGCAAGACTTACAACAATCAGACACATCATAAGCATAAACATTACTAGCACCATTACATTCACTTCACTCTCTCTCTCATACACACTTTCTGTATGACTGCCACTCTCTCGCTCACTGTTTTGCATTACACTCATCTCATGCCCTTAGCACAATAAACAACAATTGAACACACATTGAACATTAAGCATGTCCTTGCATGATGAGATTACCATTTGTGTGGGTGGCTGGCTGGTAGAACAGATATAGAGAGAGTATGAGCGAGCTTCAGGACATGTGTTTAGAATCCAAGTTTGAGAGGGCAAGCAACATTAGACCGAAAAGTAAAAATAAATACAACGTTTTTTTTTTTTTGTTATTTTCTATACGTAAGCCAGCCAACATGTTTATGTTTGTCGATGATGTATTATTGCATACATTTACAAGCACATAAACATTAAACTAATGATGCTAGCTGCTCTACCACATTCTCACTCTCTCATCCTATCACTTTTTGTTTTGTTTTTTCTATTTGTCTCTACAAAACAAAAACTATCATAAACAACATAATAATGAAGTATGTATGAATGTAGATATGTAACGGTGTTTGAGTGTATTGACCAAAACCAACAACAAATAAAAGAAATATATTTACACACTGATACACATACATATATAAAATAAATGCCATTTTGATTGTGTCTTCTTTTTTGTTTTTGGTTGATATTTTATATCTTCCTTCTCAATATTAGAAAGAAAACACCAACAACAATAACCAAAATAAAAGAAGAAGTGGAAGAAGAAGAAGAAAAAAACTATAATAAATTATAGAGTTAAAACTTAGCGACAGTTTGATATGGGTTAGAAATGTCTATAAACATTATCTTCAGCAAAAATCTCTCACACTCTCCATCTCCATCTCTATACACCTCACACTCTCACGTCTTAACCGTACACACAGTGTACACAGTATAACACCCATATATTATATTACCAAGCAATTCATCTCTTTTCAATACTACTACTACTAAGGCCTTATTACAATAACAAAAATAACAACAACAAAAACATTTAGTACGAGTACTCGTTGTCGGGTATCATCTCATATTATATTCGTATAATTTCGTTTATTTTTATTCTTTTGCTGTGTGTGTTGTGCTTCTTTATTCCTTACAAACACTGGCACACGCACTTGTAAAAGTCTGCTTAAAAACTTGTTTTTATTTTTATGGGGTGTAAAATGTTGCCATCATATATGCAGTAGTGGTGGTAGTAGTTATTGTCGTTGTTATTTCATTAAAACAAAAACAAAACGATTTCATATGAGCTCAACTAACTTTTTTCGTACGTTTTAAGAAAATTTTCTTTTTGCATTGTTTTTTTGTTTTTTCTTTTTGTTTTGGTTACGGTCTTCCTTGTGCTCTTCTGGCGAAGATGAAAAATTATTATACTCTTTAGAAAACGGAAGTTAACGAAGTGTATATGGATGTGGATGTGTCTCTATAGTGTTACTCACTACAATACATGCTTACATCTTAGGAATGAATGTCTTGGGCTGTTGTTTCTTAAAAAATTTAAAGTGATGCCAGACAGTATTTTAAGGGATCAATTTTATTATAAACTAGCTGTACCCTGAGCGTGTTGGAAAGACATTACACAAATATCAAATTAATTTTGAATCATTTTATTGATTTTGTTTCCCGTTGTCCTGATAATTCAGGTGAACGGGCCTGAGTAGTACGCATTCGATCAGTTTCTAATCTCACTTCTCGTTGTTCAAGTGGTTCAAGCTAACGGTTCTCAGCGGCATATATTCGAAGATTTTCCAGTCTCAATGCTCGTCTGATTCTGAGGTTGGTAATGCTCTTTTCTTCCGTGCTTGAGGTGTAGGTCGACCAATTGCTTGTCATTGATTTTGAATAATTTTCATCGGAACCAACCTCCGTCGCCTCATGCGCAACAACTTTGTTAAATAATGCACAGTTTACGATTTAATTCATTTTGAGTAATTTTCAGTGTCACCACCTGTCGGAAATTGGTCATACCAACTTAGAAACCTTTGTCGGCTCATGCGCAATAACTTTGCTAAAGATCATATCATGATCAAATGAATAGTTTACGATTTAATTCATTTTAAGTAATTTTCAGTGTCGCCACCTATCGGATATTGGTCATACCAACTTAGGCTCATGCGCAACAACTTTTCTAAAGATCATAACATGATCAAATCATAGCATAGTTTAAGATTCTATAAGGTACATACAAACAAACATTAATTTTTATATAGGTATGTGGGCGTGGCACTTCGTCTATTTGAAATTTTAAAATAAAAAAGAAATACTGTTAAAATTTCAAGAATATCGGTCCAGCCATTTAGCCGTCTATAGACTTCAAACAAACACACAAACAAATAAGCACACATTCATTTTTATATATAAGAAGAAGAAGAAGAAAAAGATTACATACAGCTGACGGGTGACGTATACGTAATATTTTGTTAGACAATAACACTCATACTTTTTTTTTATTTATTTTATTTTATTTTATTTGCCTATTTCAACATAAAAAGTAGCCCATAACTCCTTCCAGACATACAGGCAAATACTGTGAAAATTTCAAGAAAACCGGTTCAGCAGTTTACCCGTCTATAGACTTCAAACAAACCCACAAACAAATAAACACACATTCATTTTTATATATAAGAAGATAAAACGTGGAAAATTTTTCTTTTGTGTAATTGGATTACGAATGGCTTACTAGACGTGAGGCCTCGGTTCAAACCCTAGGTCAGACATCTCCATGAAAATTACCAAGAAAAAGTTTCTCAAAAATCTGGATTTTAAATGTAAGTCACGCCAATCATATATAAAATTAACACATACAATATAAGTGGTTTGAGAAGCTATGCCGTAATCCTGATTAAAAGTTTATAAGGACCAATTATGTATGTTTGTATCACACTCACGATCCTACATCAATTTCCACTTCAGCGGCGTTTCCTCTTCTGCAAATTGGAACCATTTGGTGCTTTAAATGTAAAGGTAGTCTCCAGCGTTCACTTTGTTATTTTTCCAAAAAATTGAACTCATTCCAGAAGATGAAAAAGAATGCCTAGACATAAAACTACCAACACCATACTTCTATGGACAAATATTTTTCTATAAAACTTTACTCCAAAGCCTTTTAAATAGCCAGAATCTATTCAATTCTAGATCCAAGCATTGCAAAGTTCAAATAAGTGTACTTTAGTACAGATTCTGGTGTAATTTCAGAAAGAATTTCATGACCTAGTCATTGCCGTTCTTCCCACAAAGCCATCAATCTTTATGTTTCCACTTACATTAATACGCCAGACGCTGTATTTTGTTTAGAGTTTTAAGAACTAAATTTAAATAATCTGGCAACTTTATTATTCTGTTAAGATGCTCCATGTGTTACACACAGAGACTTTTGCTTCATTTCTATGATAATAATGATCATTGTAATGATAATAACAATAACAATGATTATGATATGTACACGTACGTATAGTGGTGGTAGTGGTGGTAGTGGCAATAGTGATGAGGCCTTATAACAAGCAAACCAGCTAAGAAAACGGAAGTGACAGACGTAATGACCATTACAACTGACACTAAGTGTGTGACAGCACACTTTACTTTAAAGAGAATATATCAAATAAAGCAAAGAAAGAGAAAGAGAGTGAGAGAAATAATGAAAAAACAGGAATAAATATATCATGAATAAGTGTTTGTATATGGACTAGACATACCCACATACGCACGCACTCACACACACATATTCTAAAAAATAAAACAAAAACAAACCGTATTGTAGTACTCAAGTACTGAGCGTAAGAAGAAAAGTGTTTACGACCCTTTTTTCTTACCTAAAGAGTAGCGGAGTCTTGTTAGAGAGGGTCAGGAGGTAAACGTAACCAACTTTTTGGCGCTAAGACGTCATAGTAATACTATAAGAGAGAGAATATTTCTTTATGGGTGTGTGTGTATGGAGGTGGAAGTGAAAAGTGAGAATTGATAGATGAGTTATGGTCGTTTACTTTTTGTTTTATTTCTTTCTCCAAAAAAAATATGTACAAGCACAAGCACACCCACACACACTCTCAAACTAAATGTTAAGATGATTTCTTGTAAGACTTCTTTCTAACAGAGAAAAGTATTGGGTGGCCGGGTTGTTAATGCTAATGGTGGGCAAAGTAACAACAAAAAAAAGGGTATCATATCTTGTAGAAAAAAAATACGTACTATTTTACACACAAACAAACAAATAAGCAAGTACTTGCAAGCTTACTTATACATTCATATGCGATTACATGTAAACAGACGCCGAGAAAGAGAGAGAGTGAGGGAGAGAGAGTGAGTGTGTGTGTATGCGTGTGTTGGTAATATGTGGCAGAGCAAGTTTAAAGAAAAGAATGTGAGGCAAGACAAGAAGACATTTATAAGAAAATAACTCATGTGTTGTTGTGTTGTTTTTTTTTTCTTTTTTGTTTTTCGATTTTATTTCTTCTTTTCATATCTATTTTCTTTGTTATTGTATTTATGTACATACATGCATATGTACGTGTGTATTGTTGGCTCTTAATGATGTATGTCTTTAGTAAAGACACTAACAACCCATTGTGGGTGTGTGTTTTATCTCTGCCGTTTTGTTTGTTTGCCTGTATGTGTGTCTATGCGTCGACCATAACTGTTTGTCCATTTGTTTTTGTTGTTTTCTATTAAATGTTTGTCTGTTTGCTTGATTTCTTTTCCGTTTTATTTTATTTTTGTTGGGTGTTCAACTGCTTTTTTTCTAATGGCTATGGACTGAGTATGCAAGTGAGGTAAATAGGAATTTTAAACCCTTGGGAAGCGCGGATTTATAATTTTTTCATAAAAAAAGAATTTTTTTAAATATTTTAAAACTCTAAAAAGATTTTAATCTACAGTATTAAGAGAAAATTATTTCTTTAAAAAAATTGCCGGAAAAGAATACAATAATTTAACAGACAGATATGGGTAGATTGCAGCGGTCGATCCTTTTAATGTAGTTTTAGAACACTTTCGCCTATTTCGCGCGGTATATATCAGCAATAACTTGATGAATATTAATATAAAATGCTCCCATGTTTAGGGATTATCAGCGAAGACATGATCTGCGACGCAGTCCCTAAAAAATGGGTCAAATTGCTTGATTTTGGTGGCCAGATTCTCTTTCTGGATACTTCTTATGCAATAAAGCTCAAATCAGTTGTATTGTATTACTCGAGATATCGTTTGGTTGAAACCACATAAAGTCCAGTTCATAATCTTTAATTGTATGCTAAAGAAGTTGGTTATCATACGTCCAAAGCACTCGGAATTGATGGTAATGGGAACCTTTAGACCTAGTACTTGCAACACTTGCAATGGTGCCTAGTAGGGCCGAAGTAAGTGATGCCCACTAAACCGGAAACCAATAAAACCTTGCCTTACCTGAAACCTTTCGACCATAGGCTCTTCCTTACTTACTTTTGCATTTTCCGAACACCATTTGAAACAGTTTTGGTTTCGTAACCACACAGTGAGAAAAGAGCTTCAGGGTTGGAGAGAATTTTTTTTTTTGAAGTTGAAAGCCAATCTTTCTAGTGCCTAATCAGCAAAACTACGACCTTGTAAATGGCCAGCCGCCTTTAGGTTAGAGGAGGTCTTAATTGACGAGGTATTAATTGACAAGTACAGTACCTGGAGGTCGAATTGACCCATTGTACCAGCCGCCTTTAATTGTTGCTTAATTCAGCCGTTTTTGAAAATCTAAATGCCTTAATTAGCAGTCAAATAAGCCTTTAAAGTTCGCCACACTTTCTCCAACGCAAGAGATATTTTCAACTGAGCGGACATTGTAGTGATAGAAAATCCTGACCACATGGAATACCACTTCAAATTTCTTTATAATCTTACAATACCCAGCATAGTGCGTCCGTTATGATAACCATAATCAGCCTATATGTGCTCGAAAAGTGACCACGTTCCAATTACCACCTTTAAATCAGTTGTAGTCGTTGTAGAAGCGCGCCCGTAGTTCTAAGCCTAGCTCAGACTTCTCGAGAAGACAAAATATAAACAAAACTGTTCATTGACGATTTCATCTCTTCTGATTATTGGCAAATACTCTGAAAATCAATAAAATTGCCATGAAAAGTTTCTCAAAAATCTATTGTTTGGAGTCATCTTTAAACTATAGGTCCTGCCACTCATGCATAAAATCAACACACACAACATGGGTGATGTGACAAGCTAGGCTGTAACTCTGACTAAAGGATTGTAATGATAATTAAGTAGTTAAGTACTCGTAAATGTTAGACCTTTCATAAATGACACTGCAGATGACCAAATTTTGATAGGTAACCGTCTTGCCAAACTGATGATTATAAAACTACTAAATGGAGAACCCATTAACTTATAAAATCAAGCTTAAAATGAAGAATTTATACCAATAAATAGTATTTATTATTTCGCCAAGGTATTTATTATTTTTTTTGTTTGTTGTTACTATAAAAATGTTGGTCCTTAGAGGGTTAAATGAATTAAATTTTCTAAACCTTTACTTTTATTTTATTTTGCCGGTTAAAACATTAAAATCTTTTACTTTTACATACGCACACACATACATATAAACATATTGGCCCTGAAGCAAACTTCTTAACCAAAACTTACACTCAGACAAATTCATCACACATGCATACGTATGTACATATACGCATACACACTTGCAAAAGCAGTTTGTAAAATTTTCTACGTCCTTTTTTTGTTGTTTTTTTCTTTTTGTTTTGTCTTCTTCCTTTAGAACCCAAAAAACACATGGGTTATATTCGCATTGTTGTTTTGGTGATTGTTGTTGTTCATGTCCAACATTTGTGTTTGGAAAATAGTAATGGGTTAGTGTGTTTGTTGTTGTTGGGTTTTATTACTTATTTTGTATATTTACGTGTGTCGATGTGATGTATATCTGTATGTGTGTTTAAGTAGAGTGTAATACATCAATTGCAAAAAAATTATGCTTTTTTCTCCAACATCTTTACGTAGAAACTTTATTTTCTTACTTCAAACATACAGACGACATACTATACGCTCTTGTACATACATATGTTTGAAGTTTGTATTCCGTTATACTTTGAGATCTTTGGGGTTTTCTTGCTTTTGCCTTTTTTTTCTTCTAACAGTTTATTGTATGTATGTGTATGCGTGTGTAAAAGTCTTAGACTTTCTTTTATTGTTGCTGTTACTACTACTACTGCTGCTGATGATGATGAAACGTGGTGTGCAAAGTTTTCTTGCCTTTCCTTTTTTAAAATACACACACACACTCGCACTCTCGCACATCCATACAATCTACATTTAATGATATTGTAAGTTTTCTATGACTTATATATCCATAGCCTTGTAAGTAAATTTATTTACACTAGTGTGAGTGTGTGTAACATTAACCATTATATGCTCTTTTACATATACAAACCAATATTAATAACGTATAAGACATACATACATACATATATGTATAGGGAGACATACATCATTGAAACATGTTAAATATTATACAATTGTTTCTTACAAACACACATACATACATACATACATACTTATACACGGACAATTACAATTATACGAGAATGTTTGAAAAATAAAATAAAACTTTACCGTTCGTTATACTAACCTACCGAATCCCTTTAGGGAGAGTACATTCTAAAGAGTGTTACAAGTAGCATAAAGTAAAAAACAACAACACAATAAGAGAATAAGAGAGTGAGAGACAACTGGTGAGTTAAGAAAGTGTTGGTATTTTTCAAGTTAGTTTTCTTGGTTAGTTTATGTCTGCCTGTGTTTTAGCAACACATATGCATTTATTGTTTATCTCTTGTACACATACATATGTATGTACACATACGTAGTATGTATGGCTGTCTATCTCTTTATGGTTGGCTATGAATGATTTGTATTTTTTTTTTTGTTGTTTCTCTTTCATATTTGCGAGTACAAGTTAATATTATTTGTTGTTATTGTTATTGTTACTCTTACTATTCTTTATTGTATTGTTTTATATTTCTTACATTGGCGAGTAAAACAGTTATTTTTTTGCTCTGCTTGTTTTAAAGAGTAGGTATCTTAGGAGAGGGTTTTTTGATTATTCTTCTCTATTCTTACAAGGCGATGGTGAGCGATTTATATATCATAACGTTATAGTTTTTAACATAAATAATAGGAAACATGTTTTTGTTTTTAACATACTCACACGCACATACAACACTCTAAAGCACGTGTTTGCTTGTGTGGGTCTTACACAGTGGGTGTTATAAAGTAGGGTTTTAAATAGCACTACAATTATTAAACCTGAAATGAAATTGAAGGAGTAAAGAATAAAAATAATCGATTAAGTATTTACGGTAACTTAGGCGATTCCTTTAATCTCAAAATAAATTAAAAGTAAATGAAAAAAAAATGTATTTAATTAAACTTTTTAATAAAAAATATTTGTATATTAAAGTAGCAAGTGACGCCACGGTTCAATCTCCAGCCCAGACATCTCCATGAAAATGAAATATGAGAAAAATATTTCTTCGGCGTCTGACTCTCAGTAGATTTCTGGCAAAAACTCTGATAGTAAATAAAACTGCCATTAAAAGTTTCTCAAAAATCTATCGTTCGGAGTCGATTTTAAACTGTAGGTCCCACCAATCATGTATAAAATTAACACACATAACATAAGTGGTGTGAGAAATTAGGTTGTAATTCTGACTGAATTGCACGGTACGACAGTGAAAATACACCCGAGTAACTACATAGTTTAAGTAATTCACTAGGTTGAGTAGAACTCAAAAATACTTTTTTATTTTTCTCGAACCCTCCAAATTTGTTTTATTTGACAGAAACAGGTTTTTTTATCTTTTCACACAAAATTATTGATTACCCAAACATGTTTGAACCTATTTTAAAAATCTAAAGTTTTTAGAAAGGGAAGAGATTAGCCTTTAAAACGGTATACGTTTGTTCAAACTTATATGTCATGAGTTTTGATGGGGTAAACTTGGAAAATATTATTTTTTTCTTCTTATTTTTTCAAGTTTAGCTATTCTGAAATGCAAAATTTAATTAAAAAATATAAAATAAGTGGCAATATTCTGAAAGTGCATTATCTTGTGAAGAGATTGACGATTCGTTTGATCAATTCGGACAAAAATTACCGTAGTTATAATTTAATGAGTATAACAGTCGACTTATATTTTCTATCTATATCATCTTATCAAATGAACTTTCAGTTCAAAAATGTTTCAGTTTCACGTTTGCACGACTACCATATTTTTTTTATTTTGTTAATATGAAGAACATAGTATACGAAGTAGTGAACAGTGTATTGGCTTTATAAACGAAAGTCCATGGTTCCAACCCCAGTTTAGACGCCTCGAAAAATACGAAAATTGAAAAAATTTTTCTTCGGCGCCTTCCTTTTCACTATTCTTCTTGCAAAAACCCTGAGAGTAAACAAAATTGCCAAACGAAATTTCTTTAAATTCTGTCGTTTTGAGTCGACTATAACCTCTAGGTCCCGAAGACCTAAATATAAAATTAATTTTCTAAATTCGCATACCAGATATGGACAACAATGCAGTCTTTATAGGAAGCATACCTTTAAGTTGCTCATAACCAGGTACATAGATATCAAGCATTAGTTTGACCTTGCAGGAGTCAACAATATTTATTTAAACCTTGTATAATATTTGCATAATTTGACCCCACATTAAGTAATTAACAGCTTGTTTTTCTATTTCCAAGTCGCCGTGGTCTAGTAGGTAGTGTGTTGGCTTATTAGACGAAAAGCCAGGGTTCGAGCCCCAGGCCAGACATCAAAATAAAATACAAAAAAGTATTTCTTCGGTGACTTCCTCTCAGCAGATTTCTGGCAAAAACTCTGAGAGTAAATAAAATTGCCATGAAAAGTTTCTCAAAAAAATCTGTCGTTCGGAGTCGACTTTAAACTGTAGGTCCCGCCACTCATGTATAAAAATTAACACACACAACATCAGTGGTGTGAGAAACTAGGTCGTAATCCTGACTGAAGGGTTGTAATGACCAATTATGTTATGTATGTTTTCTATTTCCATCCATAGAGAGCATATGGCTTCCTTTTTTAATCTTTCCATGTAAGATTGTAATGTCCTAGTTCCCCCAGTGTAGTAGATTTCCCAATGTTTATTGACCGACCTCGGCTTCTTGTGACTTGAAAATTCCCCTTTAGCGCCATCCGTATTATACTATCAGGATTCTCTCTTATAGTATGAGCAATTCTGCTTAATTTTGGCCATTTAGTTTGTGTTATTATGGGTTTCTCGTTGGTAAAGCTTTAGATCTCTATGGTACTGCTGTTATTACAATTCTGACACATTTGTTGATGAATATTGAATACCTACTGCTTCTATGTAATGGTGTTCGAAATTATTAAGATTTTACTTTCGTACAACAGCTTGGTTTGTCTGGATACTTGTAAGTTTCTCCATACTTTTCTGTCTCCATAATTGTTGTCACTACATTGCCTAGACAACACACGCTATCTTCTCGATTTGTTGTCCTTTTATCGTGATGTTATCGTTGCTAACCTTATTAATACTCATGGCTTTGGTTTTCTTGATATTAATCTTTCCAAGTCTTCAAATTTCTAAATTCCATAAAATTTGTCTTTTTTCTCAATACGTTTTGCTTCTGATATCAAATAGCACGATAGTTAATTGCTGCGGTAATAGGGGACATCCTGGACACTTCCCTTCCCTTGTAAAAAACTGAAAGTTCTGTTTTCACGTACATAGCCCAGATGTTTCGAATTATTTTCTTGGGTATTTTCTTCCCAATGCTTCCTATGCAGCAGTTCATATAAAATTATCGAAAATTTTCTTGAAGCCTGCTAGCAGGAAGTACAGGAGAGTGCTCCATTCTAGAGATTGTTCTTTTCTAAGGAATAAGGTCTAATCTGAAATCGCCGTAGCCTAGTGTTGGCTTATTAGGCGTAAAGCCAGGGTTCGAGCCCCAGGCCAGACATCAAAAAAAATACAAAAAGTATTTCTTCGACGACTTCCGCTCAGCAGATTTCTGGCAAACTTTGACTTTAAACTGCAGGTCCCGCCACTCATGTATAAAATTAACACACACAACATAAGTAGTATGAGAAACTAGGTCGTAATCCTGACTGAAGAGTTGTAATGACCAAATAAAAAAAATAAAAGTCCCCACTTTGCGGTAACGGAGGATAATGTCTATTGTCTACGTTGGAAGTAACTTTTCTTCATTTCAGATGGATGTGCAGTGGGAGACGCTGGAATTCAGCTGTAGTTTCGATGTCAATCCATAAAAATTCTGTTGGTATGCCATCTTCACTTGTTACCTTATTGTATAACAACTTCCCTTTGGAACTTCTCGTCTATACTGGAAGGGTTGCTTAATATTCGTACGATATTTTCTGCGGGGCTGTTGTTTTCAATTTTGTTTGTTTCAGTAGTTGCAGCTGTGGCATCTTTGAAATCGTCTTTCCACCATTGTTTCTAGTCATCATATTTCGTTATTAATTAGTATGTTTGGATGAATATTTGAAAAACAAAATTTATTTTAAATCTAAATCCTCTTTATAATAATCAATAATAAAAAAACACAATATTTTCAGGGTCAAAGGATATAAATTGAAGGAAGTAGGAAATATTTGCTCTCTTTAAATGCTTTTACACGGGGCAATAATATATGTATGAAAAGTTTAAACTTAAAAATTTTTTTCCACTTTAAAAACCTTTTATCATAACAATAGCATTTTATAATTTGGCTTCTTTTTTCGGTGTAAACTTTTCCAATTTACCGCAAAATATTATCTCTAATAACAACTTTTAGACAAACAAATGTCATGAAGTCAGCCAAAAACAGCCAAAAAACAACCGAAACAAAAAAAAACCAATACAAATGAGATTTTTCCGGTTTGGTTTTTTTTCAATAAAAATTTTTGCACTTTTAAACTCCCGCAAGATAAAGGCATAACTCATAGGATACACATGTCCTTTCATCACATTAGGGTATTTACCAAAGCAATGTATGTGTACTGCAACATAGATGTATGCCTGTATGAATGTATGTCTTGTATAAGCGCATATGTAACAAAGTACTTGGCTTAGTAGTTTTAGGCAGAAAAAGAGTTTTTTTTTTTTTTTGTTATCAACGTTATATAAACTGGCGTCAAAGTTTTAAGAAAAGTCTCAGAAAGAAAAGACAACGACGCCTACCTTTAGTCATATCAAAAACGAAAATGAACAAAAAAAAAAGAAGAAAATATTTTAAAATGGCCTAATGGTTTAAAGCATAATAAAAAAAGTGAAAAAAGACGTTTTTTTTTTGTTTGTTTGCCTGCCACGAATACAATTTTAACATACTCAAAAGTTCATATATCACCTAAAAGTAGACTTTAAGAAAATTCTAAAAAAAAAGAAAAATTTTCTCTCTTCTTTTTCTTGGCCGCATATGTTCGTTATGAACATAAGCTTTAGTGTATGTGTGTGTGTGTAGGGTGAGAGAATGAATGGTAGTGGTATGTGTATGGTGGCAATAGTGCCACCGTTGGCCATGTAAGTAGTGTAGGCAAAAGAAAATCGCTTTCAATTTTTAAATAAACCATAAGACACATGAAAAGATGTTACCCACAACAACAACAACAACAACAACAAACAATATCCATGGAAGCAGATGATATAGAAAAGAACAAAAAAGAAAACGATTGGAAAACGAAAATAAGCAAAAAAAAAAAACAAAAGTTTGTTTACAAAACTTAAAATGCAACAACAACAAAAACAACAAGCATTGGGAAAATAAGAAATATATTGTTACAAAAGTCTCTAGCGTTACGTTTCATATGTTTCTTAATTTTTTTTTTCATTTTTTTTTTTTTTATTTTAACTTTGACATACAAGGAAAAATGTAAAAGTTTTTTTCCTTTCTTTCTTTCTTACTTATATTGTATAATAATTTTAACGAAATAGTGAAACTGTAAGAAAGCAGTAGGAAAACTAAAAATAGCACAATCATAAGAAAATTATTCGATATGCCTAAGAGGCTGAAGAGAATTTGTATGCCTCTTTCACTAGATGTCTAGACGTACAGTACAGTAACATGGATCAAACAGTAGATGCTCGAAGATCCCAATAGAATTTGGTACTCTCAAGAGTATTAATTACATGATACCACACCTCATGATGCATGATACATGGCCTCTCAAAGAAGTTCAGAATATCCATACCGGAAAAAGAGGTTTGCTAATAAGGTGTAAGCCATCTCGTTAACGACTCCGCTCAAGTTCTCATTGATAATATGAAAATGTAGTAGTCGCCCTAGTCTAGTAGGTAGTGTGTTGGCTTATTACACGTGCGGCGATGGTTCAAACCCCAGGATATATGAAAAGAAATATTTCTCCGCCGACTTCCTCTCGGCATATTCTGGCAAAAACTCTGAAAGTAAATAAAATTGCCATGAAAAAGTTTAAACTGTAGGTACCCCGCCACTCATGTATAAAATTAACGCACTCAACATAAGTGGTGTGAGAAGCTAGATCGTAAAGCTGCACAGGCCCACAAAAGTTAACAAATTTCAGAAATTTTTTAACCATTCCGTTTTTTTGAAAATATTTATAAATGTTTGACATCTTTCTTCGATTTTAAGACGGTCTTTTGCATTGATTCAGAAATTTGTGAAATTTGTAAATCGGATGGGCCTGTGCAGGGCCACAATTCAGTTCAATTTCAGAAATTGTTTAACCAATGCAAAAGACCGTCTTAACATCAAGGAAACTATAAAGATTTTCAACGAAAACGGATTAGTTAAAAAAATTCGGCAATTTTTTAACCGTACGTATAATTTAGTAACTGTGTGTATGTATTCGAAACTGAAGAGAACTGTGTGTGGTTGAAGCTTTTCGAAAACTTACGCTACCATATGCCTGCAGTTTTCTTCAAAGGGAAATATTGCCCATACAGGCTACGGTAAGAAGAATGGTTCAAATATTGCGCTCCAACGCAAGGGATTGCCAGATGGTGTATAGCTATCACGACCCTCTCAATTAGATAACAGGGTGGTACAACATTCATATAATATGGGTACTGAGACATGGTGTATTCTTGGTAACTTTAAATCGGTTCAACTGACCAGTCACGTCATAACCATTGAACTCTCCAATGTGTTCTGTACATTAAGAGTCCCTTTGAAAACCTGCTAGCTTCTTATAATTGACAATTCAATTATGGATTCTAGCAACGTCGTACAGGCTGCTTTACATATGTGTGGGCAGAATAGTGCCGAAAATCTAACCAAGGCTGGTTAAAGGGGCCACCAAAAGTCTGGTTGTTTGAGTCATAACAGGACATTACATTCTCAACACTCATGTGGATTGGTCTTTGCCACATGGCAAACAACTGCTGCTGGAACTATGGAGACCTATTGCGTAACATGCCTTGAGCTGTACCGGAAAATTAATACCCATCTTGGTATCCTGGTATATGTAAATCTCTTATAAAAATTACTGTTTTTATTGCTAAAATAAAAACTTAATAGCCCAAGTTTTTACAAGGCTAGACAGATGCCAAATTTCCACCGCTGTAAACAGTTGCACCGGAAGGCAATTAGTTTCGGAGACTTAAATAAGTTACTATAGATACACTGAGCGCCATAAGTGAGTCAACACTTTTGTTCTTAAGTATAAAACAGTTTTGTTCTTAAATATAAAAAAGTTCCTTTATCATGAATTATTGTTTTTGTTTTAACATTTTATAAGTAATAAATAAAGGTATTTATTTTTGGAAATTTATTCGACTATTCTCATTTACTTTTCTCGCTATCCTAAGAAAATTAATTATTTCAGGGAGTTTACTCACTATTAGCGCTCAGTGTATCTGGCGTAATACGTACACAAGGCTATTCAGAGGTGAATTTTTCATCAACAATTTAATTTGCCATAAACAGTGAAACAGGTAGTAATTATTTCCTGAGATTGAAATGAGTTATGAGAGAGAACTTATTCAAATCCTCTCCTTCTGTTCCTAATTATTGCCAGTACAAGTCTGAATTAATAGTTTGATCACAGAGGAACAGTTACAGTAATTGATTGACAAGTAGACAACAAAACTGTTCCGCTTGTCAGTCCAAACATTTGACATCATTTGAAACAATCCAATGCGATACGACGTTAATGTCGTTGTGACACTTTTTCCAACACCATTTAGTATATCCTTAAGGAATAAGTCGATTTTGTTGTTGCAGTTCAACTACAATTTGCCTATAAAAATTCATCAATAAATTTAGCCTAATATTCTGCCCTTTACTGTATTTTACCAACACATGTTAAAGGAATGTGGGCGAAGAAGATGAAGAAAAAAAAACAACACAAACAATAATATAAACTTTTCTCGTTTGGGGTCAGTTAGACTGCCTGTTTAATGTTTTTAAGATTATTCTCACTCTCTTACATACACTAACACACACAGGCACATACACGCTTATGATACGTTTTATGAAACACTTGCATACATTGCCAATATTTGTAAATAAAAAAAGTATGAAGAAAAACAGCCGGTTTATGCTTGTCGTGTGTGTATGTGTGTGTGTTTTTTTGGTGGGAGGCATAAGTAATTTCTTGTATTCTCTAGTTGGTGTTGTAGTTGTTATTATTTTTCTTTACTTTTAACAAAAAAAATAATAAAAAAATTATAAATCTTATGGCTGGCTCTTATAAGATAGATTATACCCTCGTATATATAAGTTGACATGTGCCGAATTGTTTTAACTTTAACCTTTCGTAGATTATTTTTCCATTGCATACCATGGTATGTGCATGTTTGTATTCAAAGAAAATGGAACGGAAATAAAAGTAACAAAAAATAAAATTATTGTAAACGAAACAAAAAAGTCAATTGAAAACCTAAACAGCTGACAAAAGAAATTTTCAGATATTTTTAGAGAGTAACACCTACTTTTTCAAAGAACATGGTATCAAAGAATGACACCCTCTTTAAACAAAAAACAAAGAGATCGTATGCAAACAAGATTTTGATGATAAGTTTTTCTTTTCCAAACATTATTTATAAATTTCTATGACCAACGAATTCATGAGCCTTTAAATTATATGAGAAAAAGTTTGAAGAGAAGAATGTTTTTTGTAAGAAAATTTGTGAAATGCGAATAAAAGAATTCATATTAAAAAGAAATAAGTGATGCACCCACCGAATTAATTATTTGTTATTAATTGAAGTCGCCGTAGTCTTGTAGGTAGTGTGTTGGCTTATTAGACGTGAGGCCACAATTAAACCCCTGATAAGACATCTTGAAACGAAAAAAAAAAAAATATTTCTTCTGCAACTTCCTCTCAACAGATTTCTGCCAATAACCCTGAGATTAAATAATATTGCTATGAAAAGTTTCTCAAAAATCTGTCGTTCGGTGTCGATTATAAACAGTAGGTCCAGGCACTCATGGATAAAATTAACACACACAACTTTGGTGGTGTGAGAAGCTGTAATGGCCAATTATGTATGTATGTATAGTATGTAGTATGTTGGTTTATTAGACGTGAGGCCACTGTTCACACCTCCCAAGTCAGACATTTCCAAAAACATTTCTTCAGCGATTTCTGGCAAAAACTCGAAGAGTAAATGATACTTCCATGAAAAGTTTCTCAAAAATCTGTCGTTCGGTGTAGTCTTTTAACTGTAGTTCCCCCGCCACTCGTTTACAAAACGAGCACCTAAGTCAAAGCACCTAAGTGAAAGGTTGTAATAACCAACTTTGTATTAGCAATGAATCGTTTTTTCGCTACTCATAAGTACTCATGAAATCTTAAGTATGAGTGAGTCAACAGTATTGCAATTCAACTACTCTGATTTATTCGTACTCACTACAACGTTGAGTTATAACTACAGGTTGCAATGAGTATGAGTACAACGTTGACATCAAACTCATAACATTCGAAATATGTTTGATTCATACGCCTACTCATTCAGATTCATAAATTTAGAAAAATGCTTATAATACTCATAAATGCTTCGAGTGACTCGAATCATTCATCAAAATTTACAGTCTTAGTTGTTGTTGCATTTACAAAAAAAAGAAGAAAGAAAAAGACAAAGACAGCAAACAAAGCATACACACAACGTTTTAGTGAGTATTGTAGCGTTAGTGCGCGAATCATATTCATTTATTATGATTCTTCTAAATGTTGAGTAAAGGATAGTCATAATCAACATCATCATACGTATTGTTAAGTATGAGTACTATGAGTACTTCAAACTTTGAATATGAATAGAGGTTCCATGATATTAAAATAAGTATGAATGCCTATAAGTATTAGAAATTATGAGTATGATTCGATTCCACTCATCTTTTTGAATACTCATTGCTGATCTCTGGTATGTACTATGTATGCACCTTTCTGGCTTTGGCTCCATCAGCAGCGGTAAATTTACTTTGCTTAACCTCTTCAGGGACGATTTTTTATGGTGACAAAAAAATGATTAAATTTTGTTTTGTTTTTAAATAATTCAATTTTATTTAAATAGGAATTCAGAAAACAAAAAACAATGAAAATTCACAAAAAGGAATAACGTCCACATTTGTAGCCACTGATCGTTAATGGTAATTTATGTGTGAAATGATTTCATACATTCCAGGCATATCAGGCATATATATTCTTCACATTTCGCACAAATGTAGCGAGTTCGTCTTACACAATTTTTGTCGTGACATCTGTGGCGATTTTTCAGTTCCTTGTATTTAGGACAATGACCTATACCGTCCAGTCTAATTCCAGGATTAACTTTAGTCCAGCTTTCAGATTTTTTAGGAGGTGATGGTAAAACTTATTATATTAAATATATCTGATATTATTTTTTTCAAATATAACCGATTTCTTGATATAATCCAATAAAGCACACTGCCGAAGAATTATTTCAGGTTTTTTTTATTTATTTATCTGCCTATGCGTCGGAAATAATATCATCAAAAACAAACAAACAAACGGTAAAATGTTTACTTCAGTTGTTGGAGGATTTGGTAGTCAATAACTTATTACAAAATTTTTGTTTTTTTATTATTATTATTATAATTATAAAAAATTAAACGTCCACATATGTGGCCAAGGGCGTGAAGAGGTTAAAAATGCAACTGCCTGCTAATGAATTTGGTATTTGATTTCTCTTTTTAGACGCATAACCAAGCTATTTATATAATTTCTTATACTTACTTAATAATAATCGTACTAGTTAAGTAACTAGAAACACTAGTATTGGTACTAGTGTGCCTATATTTATTCAATATGAATTTCAATTGCATTTTGTGTGTTTCAAAAAGGTATCTTTTTTTCTAAGGATTTGTTTTTAGCCTTCAATTAGAAGGTTCGTTCCAAATCTTTTAAATTTTTACTGTCTATTACTGGCAAACTACAATGCCTGTTTTATTAAAAATGTTTCATTGATAGAGGGAGGATGCTTTCTGATCTGATTTTATGAAAGAATAATTTAAATTTATTTTCTCTCTGTGCTACAATTCCTTTTTAATTCAATTTCAGTGTTTGGCTATAAAATATGCTTAATCGTATAATAATATAATATTTTATAGATTAATTCGTCTTAAAATGCATTCACTGTTTGTTACTGACCATAAACTAAGCTAAGCTGATGCTTCAGGATGATAAGTTACACTGTATCTAACGTATAATAATAATTAATTTATTGTATCAAAGCGAATGAAATGAAATCGTAAACCAATACAAACTTTGAAGAACGTTTATTAAGGAAATATTTTAAATTATCTTTTGTAATATTCCGTTTATATGTCATTTCAAACAACAATAAAAATAATAATAATAATAATAATGAACACTCCCTACTACGTTTTATTTCTTTATACAAATGAAAGTAGATTTCATTTATTTCTTTAATCCTTTGAACAAAACTACTTTATTGCCAATAACAACAACCCCTTTTTTCGATTAAAAAAAAGGATATGGATGAAGACAATACACTGGCACTATCCATTTGAATCCATTTTTACATGTGGTCAGATAAACAATGAAAGAATTCCAAGTATTTTCAAACACGTATCCTTAACAACCGTTAGAAAGGGGTCAAAGTTGATATGCTTTGTAGTTTTTTTTTTATTTCTACGAAGAAAAAAAAGAAGTGATTTATTTAGGGCGAATATAAAAGAGAAAAAAGTTTCTATAATTATTATTTCTAAAATGCATACCTTTAATTGTATGAAAAGAGAAAGAGGAAAAAGAGAAAGAGAGAGAGAGCAAAAAAGCCTTTAAATATGCTAATAATAACAAAACGTCTCTACTCTTCTATTTCCAATGCTATTATCCTTTTTCGCCAAGACATCCTTTAAAGGTAACAAAACCTTTTTTGGAAAAATGCCGTTAACAGTTTTATGACATGCAATCTTTAGCGTTTAACTGCTAAGGCCAGCTATCTATGCCTATAATAATCATCAAAAAATTTTTTTTTTCATAAAAATTTTTGTTTTAAAAACGCCTTCTTATTGAAATCGTTTTTCCATTCTAACTCTACCACTTTGGAAAATATTTCTTAATCTTCTATTGTGTAATAATAATTGAAAAGGTGTTATAAACAATATGCTCCTGATGGTGTTCCAAATGAAATGAAATACTCTGTCGCAACACCTTTACGGTTTGATTAGAATTTTTTGTTTTTGGGTGTTGTTACCTTTTATTTTCAATATATTTTCATAAGATTCCTTTCATTTTGGTAGGTGTTGCATTAAGAAATTTGTTTCTGTTTGAAAAACAATTCATTAAAGGGTTTTTGCAAACTGCTTTATTACTTTGAGAGACAAGCCTAAAAAGCTATAAAAATATTTCCTTTATTATTATTATTATTATTTATTACCGATGATTAGTTAAATTAACAAACAAAAAAAATATTTCTTTTAATTCTAACAAATAATAGCCGCAAGATAATCTAACAAATGCATTTAAATCATTAGAAAGTGTGGCATACTTTCAAAGTTTTAGGCCAAAATGACTTCATCGCCAGGGATATTAAATGTTTTGTTAGTATTTTAATTAAATTTCATTAAAAATCTTTTATTTATTTATTTTTTTTTTTTTTGTTAATTAATGTAAGGGATTTTGTACAAAGAATCGAACTCTCTATTTATGTATGTAAGACTGTAACACAGTCGTACGATACCCTGTATATCAAGTATTCTACAATCGGATGGCATCGTGTAAACTCAATATGTAAGGAGAGAGGTACGACATTGAGAGAATTTGTTTTATAATTTTTCATATTATTTACATCAGGGATACATACATAATTGGCCATTACAACCCTTCAGTCAGGATTAGGGCGTAGCTTCTCACACCATTCATGTTGTGTATGTTAATTTTATGCATGAGTAGCGCGACCTACAGTTTTTAAAGTCGACACCGAACGACAGATTTTTGAGAAACCTTTCAGGGCAGGTTTTTATTTATTCTCAGAGTTTTTGCCAGAAATCTGCTGAGAGGAAGTTGCCGAAGAAATATTTTTTTTGTATTTCGTTTTGATGTCTAAGCTGCTGTTTGAACCCTGGCTTTACGTCTAATAAGCCAACACATTACCTACTAGACTACGGCCACTTCTACTTAAATCAGGGGTACATTCCTCTAAAGTCATCGTAGTCTAGGCATCGGTTCAAACCCCAGGTCAGACATGTCCAACAAAACAAAATAAAAAATATTTCGAGGGCGACTACCTCTCAGCAGTTTTCTGTCAAAAATCTGTCATTCGGCGTCGACTTTAAGTTGTAGGCCTCTCCACTCTTGTATGAAATTCACACACACAACATAAGGCGTGTGAGATGCTAGGTCGTAATCCTGACTGAAGGATAGTAATGACTAATTATATAATTTATTTTAATTTAGTACATTCCTACATACATTTTAATTTAGTTTTCTTTTTTTTTGCCAATCGGTTAAACGCACAAAAATCTGTCGTTAGATTTTTACTCTTGTTTTCAAAAGAATTTCGTAATATTGTCTCTCTAATTTTGCGTACGTACGTAAAGTTTTATGGTCTAAATATGCCTTTTCTAAATATAATAAAAAAAATTTCAAATGCCAAAAATATTAAGAATTAAAACTGAAAACGCTCAGCAAAACATAAATATTTTTTTAAACTAAAAGCAGTCTCGAAGAGGTGCAATTACAAATCATCTGCAAATGATTCTAAAACCTAATGCCACTGGTGCATTAGACAACCGTAAAGCTTGTTTAAAAGTTGACAGTTTAGGTGTCACTTTATTTTTCTATTATGGAAAGAGTCAGAATAGATTACGGGCGTTGAAAAGTGAACCACATGTGGCAGAAATATACGAAAGAAAACATAAACAAAGCAAGTTAAAGTTTTGCAGATAACGATAAAGCCTGGATTGAAACTAAGATAGCTAGTACTGAGTGTCTGGTGGTATGGAAACGAGATTGTTCATTATGAACTTCTACAATCTGATTAAACGATCGATTCGCATCTCTATTGTCAGCTATTAAGCAAGCAATTCAATTAATATAAAAATAATTCACAATCACACCACATTAATTTTTGCTGACCCAGAAGAAACTTCGAAAGCTAGGCTTTGAAGCACCTTATACCTTCAGATTATCACTTGTATCGATCTCTGCATAACTATTTTGGTTGCATGAATTTAAATTCCATTGAGGCATGCAAACGCATTTGGATTAGTTTTCCACTCAGAAAAACTCAAGAAAGCTTTATCTTGATGGAGTAGTGGCTTCACTTCAAAAAAAAGGCAAAGTAATGTCGATTACAATGACACATATTTGGTTTTATAAAGCAATTTTCCAAAAAAAATTATTTTTTATTGGTTAACTTTGTAAATGAAATTTCTCGAGAACCCTATATTTGCAAAACACATCGCAAATCGGTGTTTTATCAGTCAGAGCTTGGATAATAAAACAGTCAATTAACAAAGTTCCTGATTTTAAAATGAGCCGTTTAAAATATAACTTAGTGAACAAAAACGGTTTCAATGCTTATATACGCTGTTTTCCTTTCAAACTATTTGAGAGAATATAATTCCAATGAACTATTCAGCAGCCTTAGTCCATTAGGTAGCTCAAACATCAACACGTAAATGAAAAAATGTTTTTTCGGCAACTACCCCTCAGCGGATTTCTGGCAAAAACTCTGAGAGTAAATTAAATTGCGTGAAAAACTTTTTCAAAAAATCTGTCGGTTGGAGGCGACTTTGAACTGTAGATCGCGCCACTAATGTATAAAATTAACACACACACACATAAGGGGTGTAAGAAACTAGGTAGTAATCCTGACTGAATGGTTGTAATGACCAATTATGTATATATGGCCCTTAGACAAGTAGGTAGAGGTGACTATCCACCCGAGGAAGTTGAATGGATACATCACATAGAGCCGGTTATCTCTTAGTCTAGGAGCCAATCGGAGCTTGTGATGAAGTGCTTCAGATCAACCATCAGACAACGAGATCTAGTCGAATCATATATAAGTATTCTTGGTAGGCAAGTGTCAGATTTTCGTTAAAAATTTCTTAAGAGTATTTTTCTTAAGTTATTGTTTCCAAATATTGACGCCAAATTGTAGATTATGCCACTCAGTAGTAAAATTCACATAGTGAACCAACTTGGTCGAAGTCGCTGTTGTTTAGTAGGTAGATAAGGAAACCTTTAAACCTCTTATTTTCAAAATGGCTGACATACTCGTATTTAAAGGCTGTTCTTTAAACATAGTATTTAAATCCTTTAAATCCTTTTCTAAATATAATATGCATGTATATTAAATAAGGGATTGTTTTTTCTTGATAGTTTCTGATAAATATCTTCGTTTAATACTTTAGTTTTTCATTTTATGAGTTTATTTTTATTTTTGTGACATTTTTTTGATTGAAAATAGTTTTTATTATTTTGCATTCTTCAAAAACAGTAGAGAGGGGAAGCCATTACTTTTAATTTTATGATCACTACTTACATGGGATCATGGCTTCGTGAAAAGGGAAGACCAAAGGCCAAGCATTGTTTAACTGGACCATTTTTTTTTTTTTTTTTTTTTTTTTTTTGGAACAATAAAATTTATGGCATTTTAATTGGATTTTGTTTTGACGAAACGAAGAGAAGATAGAAAAAATTAATTCATTAAGATTTTTATGTCCTATAAATAGTGGACAACAATTTGGTCATAAAATCTATTTGTCGGAATATAAACGATTTAAGGCAAAATGGAAATTGACCTTTCTTTAGATAAATATCGACAGTAAAATGTAATTAAATTAAATATTATAAACGTAGTTATCAGAGATTTTAGGGAAAACTCTAAGCATATGGGAAATTTTGTTTTCTTTTTTATGCGTATTAAGTAATTGAGTATTTGCTAGCATTAGAAAGCAGCTGATTTTGTGATTTTTAAGATAAAAACTTTGAAAGATTTCATTACGCATTTTAAATAATAAGATTTGTTTTATTTGCCATAGTTAAGTAACCACCAGCAGCAATCAGTAAAATTGTAGGGGGTGTTGAGTGTTTATAACACTCCACAGGAGGACTTATATGTCCTCTATTACAACATTGTTGTCAATAATTTTATTTCTTTTTTTTTCTATTCAATTTTGATTTTGTATGCTAAAATACTGTTATATTACGAAAACGTATGACTTGATTTTATTTTATGACTTATATTTTCTGTTTTTATGATTTATTAAACAAAAAAAAAAAAAAAAAAAAAAAAGATTTCAAATCGTATTTATTATTGTGTTCATACATACTTGATAATAAAAATTAATAAAAACACTTTATAAAACAAATAGTATATAAAAGTTATAAATTTTTTATGACTTACCATCCATCCATACATCCTCATATCCTACCACCGCAGCGTAACTCAACGGTATACCAGCGCCACTTAAGTTGTAGTCTTGTAAAGTAGAAGTAGAAACTATAAAATGAATTTGTAATTCCTGCAAACACTTTACACAAAATGATAGAGAGACGAAGAGAAAGGAAACGGAACACAAAATATATATTTTATATGGCATAAAAATCAAACAATCATAATTTTAATGATTTCTAGTATAAAAAAATTTTATTTCACTACAATGATTTTTATGGACTTTTTCTTTGCAATGAAAAAAGAAAAACTACTCTTCCTAATGGAGAAAATTATAAAATTTTAAATAAAACTCATACATATTTGCCAAAAAATGATTCATATAAATAAAACTTATAATTTAAAACCAAAAACTAGGATATAAAACCTAAAAGTATACTTTAAATTTTTATTCATGTATATTAAAATCAAGGTGTAAATTTGTTAAAAGCATAGATATTGTGGGGAAAATAAAAGTTTAAATTTATAAATGCAATAAAACAAAAACAGATTTAAATTTTTCAAATGTATTTTTTTGTTGTGTTTATAAGTGGAATATTATTTTATTCATATGGCTCTCGCGACTGAACTCACTGTACCTCATTAGATGAGACCATTTTTCGTGCATTATTTCGAGTGTATGAGGTCGTATCTCGACAATGGCATCACGAATTTTGGCCATCGAATGCTCAATTGTCTTTGGTTTGTCGGCATAACACTTTTCTTTAACGGCCTTCCACAGAAAATAGTCCAACGGTGTTAAATCGCAGCTTCTTGGCTGCCATTGACATCACCATTTCGGCTAATTAAATTGATTTGGCACGAGATTTGTAGCATATTGCACCATCCTGTAGAAACTAAACTTGGTTCACATCAATACCATAAAGAGCGGTCACAAAAAAATCTGTTATCATGATGCGATTGATGTCTCCATTGACCGCACCAAACAATCACTCGTATTGGGGCCACGTGTAAGTTTGCTTATTAACGTACCCACAAAGATGAAAATGAGCTTCAGCAGAAAAGATGATTTTTTTGCAAAATCGACATCATTGTACAGTTTCTTGTTGACCCAAAAAAAACCCAACATTCCTCAAGTGTAAATATATGACATAATTATTGTCAGATTCGAAATAACCGATTTTTCAAATACAAACCGATAGATTGCGCACCCGATATTATAATGCACTTTCGAAAATGCTTATAGGATAGCTCTCATACAGCGGAGAGCAAATAGGCGCGTGTCATTCAAGCTGACAGAATTCTATTTGCCTGATTGATAGCACTGGCTTCGTACTCGATGGAATGCCGGCTTGATCATTTGCTACAACTCAGTGTAGTACACAAAGTTGTAATTTGGGTCACTTTGGAATCAATGCAAAAAAATTAATAAAGAAAATGGACTCGCAGTAGAGCTTATTGACATAGTAAAGAGTCTTATTGTAGCATTAACGAACTAGACAGAGAATTAGGTCGTTGACTCACCTCAGACTTGTACCAGGCCAGAACATTGTTGGATTGTAGGTTTATTATTAGGAATCAATCATCTGAGCTGGCTTTGGCTTTGTTGGTTACGTTTTCTGGATGATACACAATGCAGCCTCTGCCTCATTTTATGGAATTGCATTGTGTTGTTAAATTTTTTATTACTTTTTCCAATAAATCTGGCGTATCGCGTTAATGGCTAATATTGGCTTCCAATGACTTAATACTTGCTATTTTACGGCACAACCCAATGACTTAACATATTCCCATAAAAAGAAATGCCTTACCGTTTAATCGCACGAATAAGACAGATTGAACAGGGTTAATTTGGGAAAGAAACTTGTCACAAGGCGGGTGCATATAAACAAATTTTCCTCAAGTAAATTTAGAGTATGAAGTACAATTTTTCGCGTTTATAAGCTGGGAATGCTTTATCGAAATAGTTTCAGTACAGTTTAAAGCAAAACTCAAGATTGCATAAGCCTTGGTGTTACTAAGCGGGGTTACCGTGGTGTTTATATCCCGAAAATACTGTAATTATTAAATTTGTTAGGTGGAGTACGTCTTAAACGGAAACTAAATTTTTTGTATAACAAATTATTTTAATTTTCTCGTTAAAGAATATATTTTTATATAAATATGCTGCTGTTATATGTTCTTTAAAATCCTTTGTTTAGTTTTTGTTTTTTTTTCTGTTGGATTTTTTTTCAGCATTTTGCTAATTCATATGGAACACTTTCTTTATTCATTCATTCATTATGAATAAAGTTCTAAGAAAATTGTGCATATATGCGTAATTATTGGGTTTCTAATATTGTAACCATACAGTTTCATATGCATACATATGTTATGTACGAGTATGTATGTATATAATATTTAAAATATATCTTTAGTATATAAAATGCATCATTTTCAATTGGTTCTTTTGTTCGCAAAGAAATAACAAAAAAAAAAAAAAACGACAAGAATTGACTTGAAAAGATGAGAAATATTATTCACAATATTTATCACAAGCTTTACGAACACAAAACATCTTCCAAATGATTTGGTTTTGGTAACAAGGATTGTTAAACAATAACACCAACTACTTATACTTATACACGGGATTTGCTTTATATGCGAATATGGATATCCTAAAACAGGATATGCCATATAATAATGACAATGAGATAGACAGAGGAGAGAAAGTGTAGAAGACACTGTATATATGCGGTTGTGTGTTCATATGATATACTGTATAATGCAGATATTGAAATTTATTCAAATGAGTAGAAAAGGTTTTAAATTTACACACTGTTAGAGAGGAGGAAAGAGGGGGTATGCGTATTGGTTAGATGTTAGAGCAAGAGATTTGTGCAAATATGCAGAAATTTAATATTTTTTAAAAGAGAACTGAAATATATTTTTTTATTTTTTTCTATTATGCTGCATATATGCATAAAGGATTAAACAAAAGGATCCAATAAAAAAACAGACACACACTAGCACTTATATACAAAACTATAAAAGTGTAAATGTGCATAATTAATTAAATATAAAATTCATCATACTCAAGTGTAAACAAAAACAAAAAAAAAATGGAAGACTTCAAACCATACCATTACACTAATAGCATATGTATGTATGTATGTATGCAAGGATGCATATGTATCTTTTGGATGCTGAGAAATAAATCTTAATATTTAAATTTGTGCAAGAATATTTATATTTCTCTTAGTTTTTTTGTATTTTAAAAAAGAAAGAAAAACTTAACACACAGACTTATTGAAAAAATACAGAAGTAATGGTAAGAATCAAACCATAACATGACAGGTATCTGTTTTATATATAAAAAGTATATTTTTTTATACATATATAGTATTCTATACATATATACATTTGAAGAGTGTAAGATTCTATCTTGTGGCAATATTTATCATATAAAATTTTACATATACCTGCATATATAACAAATATATGTGTGTGGTTATACATATGTACCCAGCTAGCATTTGGAAGATTGTTTTTTGAAAAATCACCTTGCTGAGTCTTTTTAGAGCACTTTTGGCGATCAAAAACTTATTAGTCAGTTACACGATTAAAAAAGGACTCATAAATGATTCGCGCCAATGAGTAAAATAAGTTCGATTTAAAATACAATAAAAAATTGTATAGCAATCGAAAATTAATCGTCCAGATGTTTAAAATGTGACTATTATTTACATTATTTATTATTATATTCTACTTATACTGTAGATTGAAAACCGATTAATCAAAAACACTTCATGCAGGTGTTTGAAAAGTGATTATAAGTATGTATTTATGATCATATTTTGAACAGACGGATGATTAAACAATGCTTTTTTCACCCTCTCTTTATAAATTTTCATTAATGTATAAAGATGGCTATGAAATGAAGTACAATTTGTTTTTAAATATAAATATAATATTGTTTCTTTGGTAGTCGCCAATTTCCTTTCAGTTTAGTTTCTCAAAAATCTGTCGTTCGGAATCGACGTTAAACTGTAGGTCCCGCCACTCACGCATAAAAATAACGAACACTGCATGAGTGGTATGAGAAGCTAGGTCCTAATCCTGACTGAGGGGTTGTAATAGCCAATTATGTATGTCCGTATGTAAGAAGCCCCAAGCTCTTATTAGCCTGGGGGCTAGGCTAAAGTCGGATTTTAACAATCTTTTCGTTGTATACCTTTAAAGATGGCCAATGCATTTTCATTTTTTGCCACCTTGATTAGTCGTTGGGGTCGGTTAAAAACTCATTTTGAAATACGACTAATAAATGACTCAAATTATAATCATAAATGACGCAAAAAGGAGTCCAGATGAATACAAACATGACTGATAAATGACAATAAAAGGACTCCTAAACATACTGATAAATTACTCATAAAAGACTCGCTTGCGATTAAACAATGGCTGAAAGACGACTCGAAAAAGAATCATAAACGAAGTTAAATACGACTAATAAATGATCAGAAAGCGAATCAAAAATGATCACAAAACTATTCGAAAACGCATCGAAAATTACTCGAAATTAATATAGAAAATGACTCATAAATGATTTTTTAAGAAGAGTCGCCCGTATTAACACTTTTCTCCCGACAAATGAGTCTTTTATGATCAGAAAATGAGCGCATATTCTTACTTTTCAATCGTGCAGAAGAGTCAAAAAAGACTCGAATTTGATTAAAATTTTCAAAAAATGCTGGCTGGGTATGTATCCGTACATACATACATACACTAATGCATATATAAAGTCCTTTGTTTATGTAAAAAAGAAACTCATAAAATATTTATCAAAATGCATTTTATGCGTCTATCAATCAAAAGAAAGAAAGGACATCCTTTACTAGTTTATATAAACACAAAACAATATACATACATACACACCTACACTTATCCATTTGTAGCATATAAGTATATGTATGTACGTACGTATGCATATGCCTGTAAGTGTGTTTGGAGTTAGATATAAAGTATGAGTGTTCGTTTTTAATTTAAAATGCATTTTATTTATTATAACATATACACACACACATAAAAAAATAAACTTAAAAAGAAATAAATGCCAACAACAATAACAATAACAACAACATCAATATAAAACAAAAACTATGTTAATTGAAGTGTAAAAATTAAATTAGTTTTTCTCACACACACACACACACATGCAAATTTTCTAAACGCAAAATAATAATAAAAAAAACCCTCCATTGTTATATGCCCGTAAAAAAAAACAAAAGAAAGAAATATTCACACAAAAAAAACAACAACAAAGTATATAAAATTCTAAAACTCAATATTTTTTAAGCTTGTCAAAAACTAAATAATAAATATTTAGTACAGTTGCTAAGGGTTTTCATAGTTCGTTTCGTTTCTATTCTTTCTTTTTTTTCTTTTTTCTAAGGCTTACCACACATCCAAACAATCTCTTTATTAGACTTTGTAATTGTTATGGAAGAAATAAAATTTATTAAAAAAAAGTAAAATAAAAGAAATAAGAAATAATGAAATATTTATTTTCGATTGATTCGAAAGAAAAGAGATATAATCGTACAAAAAAAAAACGAAATTAATTCAATTTAAATTGATTTGATTACATAAAAACTAATTTGTATTAAAGAACAGAAGAAAATACGCCTTAAGGCAGGCTATAAAATCCATATGAATGCACAACGCCTACTTGTAGGCTTAACAAAATTCTAATTGGTATAAAAGTATGCTTCAAATAAGGAAAAAAATATTGCAACATATTGAAATACAGTATTCTACGTATATAGTAACGCTGTACATAATAATTCCCCGCTTAGCAGCACTGAAACTTAGGCAATCTTGATATTTGCTTCAAAATGTACTGAAACTATATCAATATTTGCATTCCCCGCTTATAAACGCGAAAAATAAAACTTCGTATTTCAAATTTACTTTAAAAAAATTCGTTTATATGCACCCGCTTTGTGGCAACTTTCTTTCCAAAATTAATTCTGTTCTCTAGCTCTCTCGTTCGGGCGATTTAACGTTTCTGGATTTCTTTTTATGGGGATATGTTAAGTCATTAGGTAATGCTGATTAAATAGCAACTCTTGAGCCATTGGAAGCCAATGTTCACCATTAACGCCAAGCGGCAGATTTATTGGAAAAAATAGTAAAAAAAGAATTAGACAATGCAATGCAATCCCATAGAAGGTTAGGTTAGGTAAGGTTAGAGGACGTGTACTTGTGAATTAGGACAAGTACAGTACCCGGAGGTCGAATTGACCCATTGTACAACGTCCTAGTTTCTCACACCACTTATGTAGTGTGTGTAAATTTTATCCCTAAGTGGCGTGACCTACAGTTTAAAGTCGACTCCGAACGACAGATTTTTGAGAAACTTTTTCATGACCATTTTATTTACTCTCAGAGTTTTTGCCAGAAATCTGCTGAGAGGAAGTCTCCGAAGAAATACTTTTTGTATTTTGTCTTTGATGTCTGACCTGGGACTCGAACCCTGGCTTTACGTCTAATAAGCCAACACACTATCTACTGGACTACGTCGACTTCATCCCATAGAATATTCTTTATGTTTTCATTCTAATGCCACAGAGGCTGCACTTGTCCAATTCAGAAGACATAACCAACTGAGGCAACGCCAGCCCAGATAATTGATTCCTGATAGAAAAACAACATCTATCAATATTCGCCTTTCGTCATTTGTGAAATGCTCTTCTACTAATCTGACCTGGTGCAGGTCTCAGGCTAGTTAACGGCCTGATTCTTTGTCTAGTTAATGCTACAATAGGACTCTTTACTAGGCCAATAAAGTCTGCTACGAATCCATTTCCTTTAGCAATTTTTCACAGGGTTTTCAAAGTAACCACATCGAGCTGTAGAAGATGATCAGAACCCTATCCGATCAGACGGCATTTCTTCAAATACGAAGCCATTGACAGTAACGATACAAATAGAATTCTATCAGCTTGAATTTGCGGTATATTGACATAAGAATTCTCCGCTTATAAGCACTGTCCCACAAGGATTTTTTATAGTGTTTATATCCGGGGAATATTGTATTACAACATTTTGATCAGGATTGGAGACTGGCTTTTATAAGTTAATTTTCATCTATGACTGGAGGAACCTGCAGTTTAACTTCACATTCAAATGATAAATTTTGAAAAACTTTATCGTGTCAATTAGTTTTACTCTCAAGGCTTCTGCAAAAGAACAACTAAGGCGAAGGCGCAGAAAGAAATAATTGTACAAAATAGTTACTGAACTACGGCAACTAAGTTAGTGTGATTTTATTCATTCAATTCCTGTCATTACCAAATCAATTCAAACTCTGCTTATAGCTAACTTGACTATTCTTCTTCTCCAGCGTAGTGAGAGCGTAAGACATTAAAACTGAGAGTCGTAAGACTTTTTCTATCATTTTTAAGGTACTCGTGGAATTCTTTAATATTTTCTCTTTTTCTCCATAAACTCTTATCATGTAAATAGGCCTTTAATAACTTCAGGCAAATAACTAAATTATGCTAAAGAAAGAAAGAAAAATTATAAAAGATGTGATAACTCTGTAAAAACCCTTCTCTTTTGTTTCCATACTGCTGTTATTATTGTTGTCGTGGGTAGGTGTTACAGTAGTACCACCAAACGACCTATAGTACTGGGTATAACTATAATATTTCTTCTAGTTTTATTGGCCTAACAAACTTTAGAATGCTGCTCGGCATCAACAACGATAATTTCATGCCCAGCATATTATATGCACTCAGGTGTTTCCTTGTGGGATGCATTAATGCCTCACAAGTTCGATGTACGTGTTCTGATGATTCTTATTGTCACATAATCTTCATATATTGTTCGAGACAGTACCTATTCTAAAAAATGTTCCTAGAGCCTACAGTGCTCTGTCAGTAGGTCGGTTACTAACCTCAGGTTACTCCTGGATAATCTAATGCATGACTCCCATGCATTTCTTTTGAAAAGAGCCTCCATCTCTCTCTGTCTTTAATTTCGCTGAGTCACCGTACTCTAGTAGGTAGTGTGTTGGCTTATTACGGTTCGAAATATGAAAAATATTTCTTCGGCAACTTCTCATTGGCCATTACAACCCTTTAGTCAGGATTACGACCTAGCTTCTAACACCACTTATGCTGTGTGTGTTAACTTTATACAGTGTGGGGACCTACAGTTTAATGTAGACTCCGAACGTCAGATTTTCTGTGAAAAAGTTTTTATGGCAATTTTATTTACTCTTATTACTCTTATATTTACTTAATAATAATCGTACTGGCTAAGTAACTAGATAAACTAGGATTAATACTAGTGAGTCTATGTACAATCATAATGAATATCAATTGCATTTTGTGTGTTTCAAAAAGGTATCCCTTCTTTCTAAGAATTTGTTTTTAGCCTTCATTTATGAGCTTCTATCAGTTCTATCAGTTTTATTTCGCTCCAAATCCTTTATATATTTTTACTGTCTATTACTGTCTAACTACAATGCCTGTCTAATTGCAAATATTTTATTGATAGATTGCGAGGAAGTTTGTTTGATATGAACATTTTTATGATTTTGTTTTTATGAAAGAATAATTTAAATTTATTTTCTCAATGTGGTATGATACTTTTTTTTAATAAATTTCATTCTATCTTTGGCTATAAAATATTATTTATCGTATAAGAACATAATATTTTATAGGATTGCGTTTCATTTTCAATAATAAAAATATTCTTTCTATCTGTATGTACATATACAGTGGCTCCATCGCATAATCGGACAAGCACTAGTCTGATATGTATGTGCTTAAAACTTAAAAAGAAAATATTAAATATAGGTTTTTTTTGCTTTTATTTACACTCTACATTATAGACTTTCAGATTAATAAAAAAAATAACAACATTTTTCATGATAACGGTAATTTTTTAAAGAAAAAGAAAATTAACTCAATTTTTTGAGCTCAACGCATAATCGGACAAAGAGGAGCACCATTGCTAAAAATGACGAAAGAGAGGAATTAATACTTTGTGGCATATCCTTTGTTCTCAAGAACGGTCTGTAAACGTTTTGGAATTGATTTTACCGAATTGTAGCATACCTCAGGCTCTGTGGAGTTCCACGTTTCCAGTAAAGCCGCCTTAAGCTGATTCAAAGTTTTAAATTGTTGTTGGTATACTCTTCTAGCTAATTCTTCCCAAAGATGTTCAATTACGTTGAGATCTGGTCTCTGTGCAGGGGTTTCTATAAGTTTGGGGCATTTATGGGTCAACCAAAGCTTTGCCACACCCAAAGTGTGCTTGGGATCATTGTCCTGGTAAAAAGCAAAATCATTCGCAATGCCTAATTTCTCGGCACTTTGCTTTACATTTTCCTTCAAAATGTTGAGGTAGCCAAATTTGTCCATTTTACCACCAATAAAATGCAAATTGCCCACCCCAGCACTCGACATGCAGGCCCCAACCATAACAGAGCATCCTCCATGCTTAACAGTAGCTTTTATATTTTGAAGATTAAATTCTGCATTTGGTTTACGCCACACAAACATCATGTTATCTGATCCAAGCAAATTGAATTTGCTCTCGTCAGTGAACAGAACCTTGTAACGAACAAAAACTATCAGCAAAAATGTATTTTAAGATATCTTTACACCAAATTGCCTTATTCCAAAAATCTTCTGTTTTAAGTAAATACTCTTTAGCAAATTTTATTCTCTTGTTTTTATTCTTAGGCCTAATAAATGGCTTTTTTCTGGTAACTCTACCATGGTAGTTATATTTGTGCAATGTATTACGAATAGTATTTAAGCAAACATCTTTTCCACTGGTGTTTTTTAAAGATATTTTTAGTCCTTAGGCATTGCGAATGATTTTGCTTTTTACCAGGACAATGATCCCAAGCACACTTTGGGTGTGGCAAAGCTTTGGTTGACCCATAAATGCCCCAAACTTATAGAAACCCCTGCACAGAGACCAGATCTCAACGTAATTGAACATCTTTGGGAAGAATTAGCTAGAAGAGTATACCAACAACAATTTAAAACTTTGAATCAGCTTAAGGCGGCTTTACTGGAAACGTGGAACTCCACAGAGCCTGAGGTATGCTACAATTCGGTAAAATCAATTCCAAAACGTTTACAGACCGTTCTTGAGAACAAAGGATATGCCACAAAGTATTAATTCCTCTCTTTCGTCATTTTTAGCAATGGTGCTCCTCTTTGTCCGATTATGCGTTGAGGTCAAAAAATTGAGTTAATTTTCTTTTTCTTTAAAAAATTACCGTTATCATGAAAAATGTTGTTATTTTTTTATTAATCTGAAAGTCTATAATGTAGAGTGTAAATAAAAGCAAAAAAAAACCTATATTTAATATTTTCTTTTTAAGTTTTAAGCACATACATATCAGACTAGTGCTTGTCCGATTATGCGATGGAGCCACTGTATATGTAAGTAGTAAATACGTAGTTATCGATAGAATGGTTGTAAAAAAAAAGATTATTTTAATGCATTTAATGCACGCGATATTTATGCCAAAATAGATGTATACATACATACATATGTATATGCTTGTATTTACCGCATATAATAACAATTTACACATAATATTGTATATAGAATAGAATATTATCATTTAAACGGAATATATTTTCGAAACTATTAGTTTAGTTAGTGAGTAGTTATGCATAACTAAACCATAAACAAATTGGCACCACCATTTCACTTATCCTTATGCGATGGTAAATTATGGATTATAACACCCAGTTTTCAAAGTGTAACGTAATCAGAAAAATACAAAAAAAACAACAACAACAAAATAAATAAAAATTTATGAACATTTGATTGAAACACACCTTGCGAAAAAAAAAAAAAAAAAAGAAAAACAGAGAAAAAAAATCATAATAAAATAAATAAAAAATAAAAAGCTTGATTTCTTAATGGTATTATTAAGGAGTAAATAAAACGCAAGATTTTTCTTGATTTTTTTTCAATATTTTCCAGTAAGGAATGTATGCTTTTAGGCGTTTATCCTGTTATTTAATGCCTAAAAGTATTTAATACTTTATTTTATTTTATTTTTTTTAATTTGCATTTTTGATTTCTTATTTTTAATATTTGTATAAATATTTACCCTGTATTGTATATAATAAATGAATGTTTGTTTTTATTTTTTAATTATTATACTTAAGCACTTATTTCTTAACGACCTAGATCACTTTATAATTTTAATTATATAAATTGGCTAAGAATTTTAAACCTAAAAAATTATTTTTAAGTTCAAATTGGCTTTAAAACCATTTTAACCAGCAATTTTGAAAGTTAGAACTGAATGTTAAATCCCCCTCCAAAAAAAAAAATCAACAAAATTGGCATAAAAAATATTCAATAAAATTAAATTAAATTAAATTGGCTTAAATAATCAACAAACAAAAAATACTTTTTAAGATGTAAGTATTCAGTTCTGCTGTTGCTGCTGTTGCTGCTAACGATAAATCATTTAAGCAGACATTTTGTTTTTTTCAAAATTCTAAAAAAAAATCAACTCAAGATCTTGGTCTACATCCGTAGCATTTAGAATTGCTCGTTTAAACACACAAAATACAATTACAAAACCTAGTCAAATAAAAAGCATTTTGCATAAGTAACCATCACAATAATTTAATAATTTTCTTATTAAATGAACAATAAATTAAAAATTTCTTTAATGCACGGCACAGCTGCTGATGTACAGCAAAATTTGGGTAAATTTTTAAATACCGCCCACATAAAAGAAGAACTCAAAGAGGACGATGATGACATCAAAGATATAAATCACGAGCACAAAGATTCCCTTAATTCCGAACAACAACCAACTCCAACATTGGATAGTCGTGTAATTACAGGAGAGCCAAATTCACCTCGTAGATCTGCGGCAGCGTCTGCGACGAATTTAAGCCCCGAACAGAATCATCTGTTGGTTTCACATTTAAACAACAACATTGTGAAACATCGTTCGGCAAATTCTTCGCCGGCCCGTTCAATACGTTCTTGGCATGATAGCGACGATGAGAATTTTATAGATGATGATGGTGCCTCATCAATATCATCGGCTATATCGTTGACAATGAAAACCTCAAGACATAATACCGAGTCGACTTTATATCAGGCTTTATTAAAGAAACAACAACAGCAGCAGCAGCAACAGCAACAACAACAGCATCAAATGTTAACAGATAGCGAACAACAAATGTCCCATACCCGGCATGTGCATAATCAACAGCATCAGCATCATCAAGCGCCACAAGAGCATCAACAACATAAACACCAACAGCAGCAACAACAACAACAGCAACAGCAGCAACAATACCTAGATGAATTGCAACAAACAGCAGTCAGTCATCAACAGCAATTAACGGCCAATCTGTTAATGGCACGCACCATAGCCTTTAGTCGTTCTCGTGATTTTCCTGAACTTTTTCAAAATCCTGCAGCGGTAGCAGCAGCGGCTGCAGCAGCCGCTACAGCCTCAGCTGCTTCCGCAAATGCTGCTGCAGCGGCAGCTTCCAGCAGCAACTACATGTTACCTTGTCCCCTATGTGAAACGCCCCTCGAACAAAGGGTATTCCGGCAACATCTTGATCGACATTATCCGCGTGACAGTCCCGTTTGCCCCGTTATCGAATGTGGGCGACGTTTTGCTCATCCCAATTCGGTGCGTAATCATATGCGTATAAAGCATACATTACAATGGGCTAAAATGAAAGCAATGCGTTCATCGGGTGGACCTTTTGCGGGTGGGCCGGATTTTAAATGAAACTGTGAGGGTGATTAGTTTCAAGGCAATGTTTGCAAACGAAAAAGAAATAACAAAACATTCCCTCTCGTATAAAAACTGTAGACTAAAATAAAGTAAAGGCTTAAGTATAAACAGAGCGTAATGTAAAAATAAAAACATAAAAATTAATAATCAAAATGCTTCCTAAAGTAAATATTAAATAAAGAACCGAAAGATTAGACCATACAAGTTAACAAGAGCAAGGCCCCTCCTAATCAACAACTTAATTGGAAAATGATTAAAAAAAGAAATTAAATTTCAGTGACGAAATGAAAGGTTTTCCTACATAGCTCCGACATAAGTTTTCTAACAATATATGTATCATGCTATCAAAATTATGAAGCTCCAACTCTGGTAAAGATTTTTGTGAAGAATTTTTATTTAATTCTACGTATTTATAATCAAATTTTATAAAAAAAATTCTTGTCTTGTTTAAGCACTCTTTCTAGATGTCAGGCTTCAAAAATTATTTACTCTTACAAAGGCTTTTCTTCACTTTTTTTACAAAAATCGTTTCGTGACATTGAATTAATACTAATATTAGTATCTTATTAATTCAGCTTTCTCGATGATTGTTGTTTTTTTTTTTTAAATGTGGAATCAAATACTTCTCTCTTGTATTAACTTAACCTAAAAATAAAAAATATTTAAACAAAATTTTTGTTTACTTTGTTCAGCATTGTTAAAATCTAACATGCTATAGAAAAGTCGACTTGATATTGAAATTTTGATTTTAAAATATTTTTATAAAATGAAAAATCATTCCAAAAAATTTCCTTAAACATCGAAAACTTGTGTCTGTTGATTAGGCACTTTCCATTAAAAATATTTTATATAATATAACATGTTATTAATTTTGAATGATTATGGCAAGCTCATTTTATAAATTCACTGCATTAAGGATTATTTTTTAATTTTAAAAAAGAGTTAAGCTTGTAATGAGGATTTAAAAATTATAGCGTGCTACAAAAATTTTAATTGTTTTTTTTTCTTTTCTTCAATCCTTTAAAATGTCACAATGTTTTTACTTTACTTTCCCTATTAATGTTATTAAAACGTGTTATAAAATTAAATTTAATGCTCTAAAAATTTTCTATCATGCGATAAAATAAATATTTTATCCATACAACATTTTCGAAAGTGTTCCTTGATTTCAATTTAGTCTTTCCAAAGACAGCTGCAACAAATACAACTTTCGTAATATATTCCTATAAAATATAGAAGAAAAAAATAAATAATTAATTTATTGTCTATTAAATAGACAAACAACTTTTGAAAACTATACATACAACATAACTAATATTTATGTATTTAACAACAACAACAACAAAAAAATTAAAAAACAAATGAAATATATACACAAAATTATACGTTCCTATACAATAATGTATTATGCAAATATATATAGTATATACATATATATACATACATATAAATAATAAAAGAAATTTGTAATTTAGTAAAGAAAAATAAAAAAAAATTAATACAAGAACATATAAACTATTTAAAGAAAAAAAATCCTATAGTTAGTAAGTTAATAAAAAATTAATAAATAAATAAATAAAATGCATATAAATAGTAAAATAAATAAACAGTATTATAATAAAAACATAAATTGTAGATAAAAATTAAAAAAGTAATAAAAAAAAATACAAAAAAAATAATTTACAAAAATAATAAAAAAAAAACCTTTGGAAATAATCAAATCATTACACGATATAAAATAAAAATAAAACATTTTGAAAATTTTTTATAATAATAGTTTTGTTGTAATTTATTTTCTTCATATTGTGTTATTATTTTTGTAAATTATTTTTTATTGAAAAAAAGAAGAAATTATAAACTAAATTAAAAATAAAAAACAAGTATTATAAATATACTGAAACAAAATAGAATGTGCCTGCGTAAATATATTTTTAGCCAAAAAAATTATTAAATACAAAAAAAATAAAAGTTAATTATAAATTCAAAAAGAATATAAAATATTAAAAAACTTATAATAAATACTCTTTAAAATTTAAGGATTATTAAAATAAAAATAATAAACAACATTACTAAATTAAAAATAATTAACAAATGTATAGTTTAGCAAATAAAGGTAAATAACTTAGTAAATAATTAAAAAAGATAATATTGCTACCAATACTACTACATTAAATGAAATAATAAAACTGAGCTCAAATTTCCATAAAATAATATCGTATAATTTTTTTGTTTAACATCTATATTTATAATTTTATTTTATAATTAATAATAAAAAACGGTTTTTGATTTCAATATTTAAAAGCATTAAAAAGGAGTTTAACTATTTTTTTTTATATACAAAATTTAATTTAAATTTAAACAAAAATTTCAAAAGTTATTTTTTAATACAACATTAATTTAAAAAACAAATATTCATGACATTTTTTAATTAAAAATATAAAAACCTAGAACAGCTAGAACATCTCTTTTAAGTTATTTAAAACTTTTCAAATTAATAATTTATTTTTTTTTTTTATTTATTGAGAGAGTAAAATAAAATAAACAATTTATTTAAAAATTTTAAGAGCATAAAATTATAAAAAAAATATTTCTATTAAACAAATATTCAACAAAAAAATCTTTAATTAAATTACAATATTTAAAATTTAATATTATAACAATTTAAAAAACAGTAATTGATTTCTGTTTTTGAAAAATAATACTTGATTGATTTTTAAAATATTAGATTATAAAATTATGCCCATTTCTGTCAGCAAAATTAAGGACCAACAGCTAATTTCGGGGATACTACTACAACTCATTGGGTTTTCCATATACGTGTTTATGTTTCTTGTTTAACCCCTAAAATAAATCAGTGATTGTAGTGGAACTTCTTATAATCATCGAGGACACAAACCTATTCAATGATTTTTAAGTAAGAATTTACTTTGAGTGTAAATTACATACCTAATTGGTCATTACAACCCGTCAATCAGGACTACGACCTACCATCTCACAACACTTATCTTGTGTGTGTTACTCTTATACATGGGTAGCGGGACCTAGAGTGTAAAGTCAACTCCGAACAACAGATTTTTGAAAAACTTCTCATGACAAGTATGTATATTACTCACCAGAGCCAATTGAATTGATGAAGGAATATAAAAAAACCTACGTATTTCAAATCTATTGTTCGGATTGTAGATCCCACCACTTGTAAGAAAAATTAACACAAGCAACATGTCTGATGTGAAAAGCTAGGTTTTAATCCTGACTGTTAGAAACCTTTTTACTTGAATTTTAATCAGTGGATCAAAGAAGTCCTATTACAAATCAGTTAAAGTTGTATACAAGTAAAGTAAATTTAATGAAAAAGATGACAAGTTCTTCTAAATTACATACATAATTGGCCATTACAACCCTTCAGTCAGGATTACGACCTAGTTTCTCACACCACTTATGTTGTGTGTGTTAATTTTTTTATACATGAGTGGTGGGACCTACAGTTTAAAGCCGACTCCGAATGACAAATTTTTGAGAAACTTTTCATTGCAATTTTATTTACTCTCAAAGTTTTTGCCTGAAATCTGATGAGAGAAAGTCGCCGAAGAAATAATTTATGTATTTTGTTTAAAGTCTGGCCTGGGGCTCGAACCCTGGCTTTACGTCTAATAAGCCAACACACTACCTACTAGACTACGGCGAGTTCTTCTAAATTAATTAGCCTTATTACGTTTGTCCAATAGAAGATACATTTTTACAATTTTGTAATGTATTGTAAGGTAATGAATTAAATAATAGTCATAGTCTAGTAGGGATAGTGTGTTGGCTTATTAGACGTGAGGTCAGATATCTCCATAAAAACGAAATATGAAAAAATATTTCTTCGATGACTTTCTCTTAGCAGATTTCCGGCAAAAACTCTGAGAGTAAATAAAAATTACCATGAAAAGTTTCTCAAAAATCTGTCGTTAGGAGTCGACTTTAAACTGTAGCTAACACCAATCATGTATAAAAAAATTAACACACACAACATAAGTGGTGGGAGAAACTAGGTCGTAATCCCTATTGAAGGTTTATAATGTCCAAAAATTCATCAATGTAATCACAAATTTACAGTGAACAGCAGAAGTCTTGGTACCCCAAAAAAAATAATCATCTTTTTCCTTATTTTTCTTTTGTTTTGTTGAATACATTAATAATTTTTGTGTTTTGTTGTAAAATAGAATTAAATTTATAAAATAAATTTACGGTTTACAATTTAATTTTTTATACAATATTTTTACTTCAAATTCAGAAAATTTTTTAATTAAATACACTGGGGTGGGATACCTAGACTATTTTATACAATATTTTTACTTCAAATTCAGAAAATTGTTTAAATTAAATACACTGCGATGGGGTACCTAGACTTATGCTGTCCACTTTATATGTTTTCTAATACATTGAAAAATAAAAATTTAAAAATTTTGTCATTATTTTCCCCTGTTAAAATATCACTTACCAATGCAACGAATTATAAAAAAAATGTTTGAAATTTGATTAATTATTAAATAAACTCCTTTTAAGTGCAACTAACAATTTCCTTGTTTTTTTTTTAATAAAAATTATTTTATTTTCTTTGTTTTTTTTTTCGAACAAACAAAAAACCAAATATTTATGACAACCAAATATTTAAAATGAAATTTAATATTTAATACGTAAAGACAGGTTCCTATTAAATTAATCAAAAACAAAATTTATATTAAAAATTTAAGACAAACCAAAAACAAAACCAAAAGAGAAAAAACGAAAAGAATTTTTGAACAATTTTTTTTTTATAAAAATAAAATTCTTTAAAAAAAGAAAAACCATTTAGGAAGTACCTACAATTTAAAACCAAACAAAAACAAAATTCCTTTAAATGTAAAAAAGGGATAACAAACCAAAAATAAATTCCTATTTAGTTGAAAATTTATTTCCTATACAATATAAGTTAATTTTAGTTTTTAAAGATCAAATGCCCTTTAAGTATTATTATTAAAAATAAATCATGAAACAAAAATTTAAAATAAATAAAAAAATCAAGAAAGTATAGTAAAAATCACTATAACAAAAAGAAGGCAAATATATACAATATATATTTTCAAATAAAAATTAAAAATGAGATACAGAAAAATAAAATTTAAAAGAAAAAAATACAAAAACAAAATGGATTTTTTATTTAAAAAAATTTTAATTTTTTTTTTCCAATAAAAAAATTTTAATAAAAATACTAAAAAATTGTTTTTTTTCTCCCTACAGTTACTCGCCGTTCATTGGAAATGCGTGTTAGAGCCACTGATCCCCGTCCATGCCCGAAATGTGGCAAAATCTATCGTTCGGCCCATACCTTACGCACTCATTTGGAAGATAAACATACCGTATGCCCAGGTTATCGTTGTGTTTTGTGTGGCACTGTAGCCAAGTCACGTAACTCTCTACATTCACATATGTCGCGTCAACATCGTGGTATTTCTACCAAAGATTTACCCGTCCTACCCATGCCTAGTGCTTTTGATCCCGAATTAGCTTCACGTTTATTGGCCAAGGCAGGCGTAAAGATATCTCCTGCCGAATTGAGAGCTCGTGCCTCACCCACCAATAGCACGGGCACGGGCCAAAAAATCGATATTAATTTGGCTGGCAATATGAAAGATGAAATTGATGATTCCGATGATGAGCCTGAGGACTTGACCAACAGCACTGGCTTCATGAACAATACAGGCAATAATGATTTGAGTCGTTATCATGAGAGTTTACTAAGTAATTTCGGTCATGCCAATACCACTATATCGCGTATACGTAATGAAGCAGCAGCAGCTGCTGCTGCGGCTGCCCTGGGCCAACAGAAGGATTTAGGTGCGGGACAAATACCCACTAGTACTGCAGCTGGACAATCGCTTTTGGATACTTATTTGCAATTCATAACTGAAAATACATTTGGTATGTAGAAATTATTGGAATTTAAAGAAGAAATTGATTTTAAAAATAAAATTTTCTTTTTTTTTAGGCATGGGTATGACACAAGAACATGCTGCTGCAGCTGCTTTACATGCTGCCAAAATGGCACAATTGAATGCCATGGGCCATGGTTTAGATAAACTACCACCTGGCCTGTTGCCGCCACAATTCGATTTAAGTAAATTGGCTGGCACGGCCAGTGCTGCTTTCCCCTCGGCTATAGCAGGCAATAATTCCGGTCTAACCATTGAACCGATCATGAGGCGTGACCAAAGCAGTACACCCAATAATGAAAACCTGTCCTCAGTAGTGAGCAATAATACACCTGCCAGCCAAAATAACAATGACCTCCGAAGAGATCCCTCGGAACCCATGGATTTGGGCCTGGAAGGCAATAATCAATCGGGCAGCCATAATGATAATAATGGCTCCGACAATGAAGACAACTATTCGGAAGATGAAGGCGTACACAATACATAAATTATTTAAATTTAAGTCCTATAAGAGATTTTTTCTTTTTTGTAACAAATACTGTTGGTAGCCCAAAAACCTATTTTAAAATTAAAAGGCAATTTATTAAAATAAAATTTAAAAAAAAATATATGGGTATTGTATTGAAATATTAAAATAGTTTTTAAGTTTAATTAAAAAAATATAATGAAAAAAATTATTAAAAAAAATATATTGGAACTAAAGAAGCCTTAAAAATGTATACCAGTTTATTAAAAGTGAAACAAATTATTATAAATTTTTTTTCTTAATTTTATTTTTTTGTGAGAGGGAATTTGAAACGGAAATCGGAATTGTATACGATTTACGAATACATACATACATATATACATAAACATACATAAAACTATTTATATTTGTATATTATACTAGATTGTTTGAAATTAAATTTAAAAAAAAACTGAAAATGAAAGTATAAAACTGCAATATTGTATCTGTTAAAGTTTTGTAATAATCCACCTTCTCTTACAAAAACAAAAGAAAAGAAAAAAGAAAGAAAGAAAAAAGAAAAAAACAAATTTAAAGCAATTTTTTAGATTTAAATTTTCAATATAGTGCGTAGCGTTTAATTATAGTTTCTTTATGGTATTCTTAGTAATAATAATTACTATACCAATATTAGTTAATTAGTGACACACACACCTTTTGTATATACATATATTTATATTAAATGTTTTCATTGATATTATAGGTCTTTTAACGAAAGTAAAAAAGAAAAATTTTAATTTTTCTTAATTTTTATTTTTTACTTTAAAAGATTTAATTTTTGTTTTGCATTAAAACTTAATTTTAATACAAATTGTTTAAATGTAACAGTTCATATCGTAGTTTGTTATACGTATTTTGTTTTTTTTTTTAGAATAATTTTTTATGCAAATTTAATTTCAAGTGCCTTTATTTTTGTGAAAAACATTTCAAAATACTCAATTAATTTTTTTTGTCCTTTTTTTTCTAGAGAGATTAAATTAAATTTTAAAATTTATTTATAAAACATAGCCTAACATAACGTAAAAGTGTAAAATTTAATTTTAATTAAAAGAAACAAAATATTTAAGAAGCATTTTAAAAACAAAAATGAAAATTATTTTCCAAAATCAAAAAAAAATACATGGCAAACTCTCTTGAAGCAACATTTTTGTAATTAAAATCTGTTTTTATTTATTTCTATTAATAATATACTGGCTTTAAAAATTAAACAAAAAAAAAACAAAAACATCACCGTAAACAAACTCTATTAAATGATTAAATAAAAAATAATACAAATGTGCCATTCAATAATAAAAAAGAAAAGAAAAACCACCTTAACATACTATACACAGACTTCCTTGAAACTGACTTCCTTAAAAAAAAAGCAGCTAAACTCTATATTAATAATTAATATTAATAAGAAACATAAATGAAATAAACTCAGGAAATTTAAAAAAATAAAAATGAAAAGACATTCCTTTTTAAAGAAAGCAAATAAAAAGAAAAACCTTAAAACTACCTCAATATTTTTTATATATATATTTTTTTTTAAATAAACAATTTTTTTTTTTTATTATTTTAAAAACAACAACAAGTCAGTGAAATATAAATTTGTTTACCTCAATGTAATGAAACCGCAAAAATTAAATTAAAACATTTTTTAATAATGTAAATATTTAATATAAATTAATTTAAGAAACTAAACTCCATTGAAAGTAAAAATAAAAATGCAATAATTTATTAATAATTATTAAAAAAAAAACTACTAATAAAAACTAGAATTATAATAAAAAGAGAATCTTGCCAATTTAAAAAATATAACAAATAAACTTAAAAATTATTATTTAATAAGCATAAAACAAAAACACAAAATGCACTTTAAAACAAAAATTAAAATAAAATAAAATTTAAAAAACCTTTTAAATAAAAAAAGAAAAAAATAAACACCATCACCACAATGTTTCGCTTAGAGTATAAATTCAAAACAAAACAAAAATGAAATGAAATTGGTAACCCATGTAGTAGTACTTATCATAAAAGAACAAAAATAATTTATAATAATAATAATAAAAAAAAACTATGCATTTAATAAATATAATTATTAAAAATACTTTATTTATTTCTAAACTTGTCGAAATATTAATTAATACCTCAATTATACTCAGCATTTAATATAAAATAATTTTATTTCCTCGTGTTTATATTTTATTTTTTTTATTTATCTGTACTCTTTAATATTTACTTATAAATATAAATTATTTGTTTCTATTATTATTTTCTTTGTTTTAATTACTCTTTAAGAGTTTTAATACTTATCTGTTTTTTTTTTTAAATTTTATTTTTACATTTTAAGTGCCTAACTTAAATAATAAACTTAAAATCTATTCGTCTATATGTTCTACCTCAATGAATGAATTTTAATTTTGCGATATTTTTTTGTAAGTTTATGAATAATACTTTTTATTAATTTTATTAAATTTTACTTACGTATATACATACCTACATACATACATACATATTGCTTTTAAGTTTTAATTAATAATTATTTTGTATAAAAGTTTTTTAACATGGTATGAAAACACAGTACCACACACTTGAAATTAATTTTAGTTTATTTTATTATATATTTTTTTTTATAATAAATTTTAGTTAAAATATTTTTTTAAACCGAATTATTATTATTATTTAATTAATGGAGTGTAATTACAAAAAAAGTTTTTCAAATGTGGTAAGTACAGGACCTTTTCGATTCGATTCGATTTCTTTTCGAGATTCAAATTAGGCACACATACATACATACGTTTTTCATATTTACTAAAGTATTTGTCCAGACAAATGTTTTTCACGAAGAGTTTTTACAGCTCGATTCACTTATTCCAAAAAATCAAAGCCGACAAACAGACAAAATATAAAATTAAACCAAATCGAACCGAGGGTTATTCGTAAAAAATATTTTCTCTCTCTCTCTCAAAAAGAGAGCTGTCAAACTACATATAAAAATATGTTGCTAATTATCGCTGTCGATCGATTTCTGTTTGCTATGAATTGTATTTCAATGTCGTATTTTTCTCGATCGATGGCCGCATGATTTAACCCTAATTCCATTCATCCTCTGACAATCGCATTTCACTGTTACTTATTCAAACTTTTCATCACAAAAAATGATGTCCAGTTAAATCCTTGAAGTGTATTCTTATCTGCAATAAAATTTCGAATTTTACCGTCCACTAAACGAAATTTAGTATCATTTTGTTCGAACAACATGGATGAATACCGCTTAAGTTTACAACCCCGCCTACTTAACAAAATTCAGCAACATTTTGTTCGAACAACATGTGTGAATACAACTTAAACATGCAACAAGGCTATCTAGACAGCGATGAACTTCGCACAACAATTTTATTATCCAGGTCCATCTAAAATATATTCATAAAGTGGAAGCGATCTGACACGATTATTTCGATACGTAAATCTCTTCGAAGACTGTAGACATAACCATAATACAGGGCTGATGTATGTATTCGCAATGATTACTTTGGTAAACCATTGCAACACATACCTGCGGATGGGTAGCTTCAGAGCTTTAAAAGAGTATTACGTTGACCACATCACCAATATCAACCATCAAGTGACGAAGCGATCCTTTTCTGAATGTGTGAAACAAAGGTGAACTCTTGATTGCGTAGAAACGTTTGACAATATTTTTGTATGTAGATGAGAGCTGTACCGTGTTTCCTTTTTAGATGAATGTAGTCTCAGAGTCGAAGATGTTGCTCTCTTTGCGAGCAATAAGAGATTTTTCAAGTATAGGTTAGTTTAAGAACCGTAATGTGACTTTAAATTGACAGTCACACGCCTTTGTTCGAGAACACGGGCGGTTCATTCTGAAACCCCTTCATAGAAACAACGACAAAGAATAGAATAAATACAGAATTTGGTCTTGACAAAGGGAAGAAGAACAGAAAATATGTGCGATAATATTCCGTAGATCTTTACTAAACAACAGATATCCAGTCAAACCCATTTACAAACCCTTAAGACCTTACCACTTCAACATAGCCATGCAGTGGCATAAAATATGCTTAACTGTTGCTTAAGACCTTAAGACCTTGCTTAGACCCTTAAGATCTTACCACTTCAACATAGCCATGCAGTGACATAAACTATGCTCAACTGTTGCTTCAGCTTATTTGTATTACCTACCGAAAACAGAGATATCATCGTTCCTTTTTTCTAGATTTCTAGAATAGAGTTAAGATTCGCCTGCAGAGTTGAGCCTTGACCATAAAGCTCTTACAACCCTACAATCCGATATAAATATCCATGCATGATTGGTGAGCGAATCGATCCTTAAGTTAGAAATTTTTTATTTCGTACGGTCTCAGCCCCATTCCATTTATCATATAATTCATCACTCAAATCTGTAATTATTTTGTGAAGGACATTATGTTCAATCTACGGAATAAGTTGTGGGCGCAAGAGAGTAGTATTTAAATGCTTCTAAAATATCGTAGGGTCGCCTCTGTCGCAATCCACAGGATGTGTTATATTGGGTCTTTTATTAAGCGTTTCTATCTTTAAATTCGTTCTCGTTTCATACGAAATGACGCATAAATCACACTGAATTTAATCGATTGCATTATATATTTTGGCTTTGAGAATCACTGTGTTTTGTGTGACTTAAGAAAACCTCACAAGAAAAAGCCTAACCGGGGTCAAATCCCACCATCTCAGTGGCCAATTTACATCGACTCCAAGTGATATGAAAATGACCTCAATTCGCTATATTGCAGCGCTATTCTGTTAAAAGCACATATTGTCGTTGATGTCCAAATCATCCAATTCAGGCCAAATGAAATTGGTTATCGTTAGCCTATATTTATCTGGAGATGGCACATTAGTAATGGAATAATATGAGTTAACAAGCATTTTATGATGAGCATATTAAACACTACTCGGTGTATATGAACACAAATACGATTGACAAAAATTGTAGTCATCTATAAGTGTGACTATTGATTAGGAATTAAAGCTAGAATATCGTTAAGAAATAAAGAGATTTTTGAATGACTTTTAAACTACAGCAAGCCTGCAGTTTCATTGCTCTGTTGGGTTCATAGCTTGCAGATAGATAAGGCACCAAATCGTCAAATATTTGAGAAAAAATCGTCAAAATCGTCGAAGATGTTTATTAAAATCGCCAGAAAAAATAAGTAAATTAAAAGTTTTTAAAAACCAAAATTATTTCTATTGTAGTAAAACATATAAAGTCAATGTATGTACATATCTGACTTCAAAAATAAAACATTTACAGAATTTTTTTTTAGAAATTAAAAGCTAGCGTCCCTCATCTTCATTTATTAATTTTTTTCCAAAAAAGGGTAAAATTTTATATCATTTTCAGGAGCAAATTGTTTAAGGATTAAACAATCTATTCCAGTGTTCTTTATTGACACATAAGCGCAGCAATAATATTGCATCATCTTAATCTATGGGTGGTGTAAATATTAAGGAGCCAGAAGCTCTTGACATTCTGAGCATTAAAATTCAGTGTAATGTTGGCTTATAATGGCACATTTTTCAGTTCCTTCTAAAGATCGTATTATTTACACCATTTGTAAACGACCGAGACTGGAATACAACTCTCATGTATGGGTCGGTGCCCCAACGTCTATTTGAGGTTTCTCGATCGTGTACAGGAGAGGCCGTAGTACCTCGTTAATGATGGTAGTGTATCCAACTCCATTGAATCATTGGAGCATCATTGCAATGTGGTTTATGTTTCACTGTTCTATGGCTTCGACAAAAGTATTTTACTCGAACGAAATAAGGGGACTTTTCCCGAAAATCATATATTCCTACGCAACGCTCGTCTTTCTCGGCCACCACTTCCTTATGGGGTCGATTGGCCCATGGATCGCATACTGCATTACAGAAAAAATACGTTTTTTAGTCGGACTGTTCGTATGTGGAACTCAATTCCTGCAGAGGCCTGTCCTGTTACTTATGGTATAAATATATACAAGCCTAGTATCCATAAACGCTGTTCTCTCCTTCCTTCTTCAAATAACATATTTTCAAAGTTCCAAACACAATGCCATCGATCAACTGAGTGTTGGTCGTACGAAACAAAATAACGGCGCTTGCCTTTGTTCTTACGTTTGTAATATTAGAAGCAATACTCGAATTAAAATTGTCTGCAACGACAAGTGATAAATTATTCTCAAGAGTTGTAATTTTTTGGCTTTTAAGGGGATAAAATGGAACAAAATACAGAAAAATCATCACAGGTATTCAAAAGTAACTTAAAAATATAATACTTCACTCCTGGTTTTTACTACCATAAATTAGTAACAATTGCAAAGTAAATACAAAGCTTAAAGTCGCTTTTAATGTAAAGAAATTATGTAAATTTTTAATTTCCAAAAATCGTCAAAATAAGGACATAAATCGTCAAATCGTCAATATGATATTTTTGAAGGTCAAAATCGTCAAAATGACGATAAATCGTCAAATCTGGCAGCTATGGTTGGGTTACAATTTCCTTGTTCATTACGGAACCAATTATTAGTCACATTAGCGACAGTTGGTTACAGATATCATGAACACTAAACTAAGACTCATTAAATAAATTTTAATTTTACAAATGCTACCTCATTATACTAATATTGTATGCACATCGTGTGGTGTACACCACAAAGATAAAGAATTGAATTTTTCTGTTTTCTTTTTAGTATTATAAAGTATATAAATTAAATTTTATTGATAGTAGTTTTTTTATAGTAACAGTAATTCTAACAAGCATTAATAACATTTAAACAGAAAAAGAAATAAAATGTTTAAATTCTTGACGATAAGGAAGAAAGAAGATTCAACAAAAATTTGTGAAAAATATTATTATTTTACAAGTTGTAAGTAAATGCTTAGATTTAAATATAATACAGTTGCTGCACAAAAGTAATCGATCAAATTAACTTTGAAGTGCAATAACAGAGAGGAAGAATTAAGATCAGCATAACATGAACAAAAAGAAAAAAAAAACAAAAAAAGAATACATTTAAAATAAGCTTTCTACTCTTTTTGTAAATAAAAATTTCGAAAACGAAAATCATACACTCATTCAATATTTATAAACAACAATTTCTAATATAAACTAAAAACTTAAACGTTAAAGTGGTAAACTAAACTAAGTGATTTAAAAATAATTAAAAAAAAATCAGGACAATATAAACATTTCTTAAATGAAATGAAAAATGATTTTCCATATACAAATGAAACTTATATAAGTACGTGAGTGAGATAATGGCAAAATTTATGAAAATAATGATTGAGGCATGGCAATTGAGAAAACTATTGAATCTTTTCCAATTGAGCCTCTTCCAATTGAGCACGTAACTTTTGTATTTCCTCACGTCGCGAGTGTAATACCTTTTTGGCATTTTCATATTTATCTTTTACAGTTTTCAGCTCTCTTTTCAATGACTCGCATTGATTCTAGAAAATAAAATAAACAAATGCATTGAATAAAACAAATGAAAATAATTCAAAAAAACATACTTACATTCAACAGCTTATGTTCTGCTGCCTCCAAGGGAGATAGGCTATTACCATCAGTATTTTCTTTTTGTGTCACCTTGGCTTCGAGTTCCTTAATGAGATTGAAGCGATAACGGCAAATATTTTTCAAGTCAACGTATTTAGCCTGCAATTTATGCAGCGATAAACTGAAATCATCGTCGGTTTGCACTTCCACATTTGTCGTTACCACCGGCATAATTGAAGTAGAATTCTGTTCAGCTACAGCTGCAGCTGTAACAGCCGCATGGTTAGATTTTGCTGTTGCATGAGCGGCAGCAGCGACTGCTTTGTCAGCTTTAACTGTCAGTTCGTGTAGCTTGTTCTTGTAACGTTTGATTTCATTGCGATGCTTCTCCTGTTCTTCGAGTAGGCGTTTCATCAAGGCGGCATTTTCATCCTTGAGGGGATGATTTTTAAGCTGCATATTTAAGGCTGTCACCTGACTGTTTTTAATGAATAAATTACGTTCACACTCTTTGAGTTTACCATCCAATTCCAGACAATTGCAACTATTATCTACAAAGGAAAAGTAAATAAAACATTAGAAATTTTTCTTTGAAAACTCGAAGTATTCTTCTCCAAAACATACCCACGGGATCAGTCATTGTCTCTTTGTCGTGTGATGCACCCCAATACGACTGCCGACGTCTTTCATCGTGTGTGCTTAATCGACGATTTTTTCTTTCCGTTGTCGTTGAATTTTTCTGCTGTATGGCACTTATTAATTTCTCTTCTATGCTAATATTGGCAAACCCTCCTCCACCACTCAATCGTTCTTGACTTCTGCGTCCTCTGGGTGAGCCAGATTTATTCGAATCCCCTGATATATTTGCTGTTGCATCAATTGCTTGACGTTGCAAATCTTGTTCGAAATTTCGTACGGTTATTTCTCTTAGTCTATCTTCAAGTGTTTGCTTTGCATTTTGAAGAGTGGCTATGTTTGAGGAAAGCTTAAGATTTTCTTGTTCTAAAGAATGACATTTTGTTTCCTAAAATGTATAAGAGAAGTGAATACAGATGTCAATGAGGTTACATTAGAAATTTGTATTTCACTTACCATTTCGTTTTTATATGAATTCAAATTCTCTTGTTGTTTCTGGACTAATTGTTTGTGTTGTTTCAGCTCTTCTCGCAGTGCCGAACTACAACGGCCAGCTTCCTCAATCTTTGTCTTCAGATTATGTTGTAATTCAGTATTTTGGCTCTTAATCGTATTGAAGTCATCTTGTAAGTTATGAAATACTTTTAATTGATCACAAAGTTCTTTGGTTTGTTGCTCCAGTTGTTGATTGAGATTTTGTAGTTGAGTATTTGCGTTTTGTAGAGAATCGCACTTCATTTTAAGTTCCTCCATACAACTGTTCATCTCTTGAAGTTCACGTTGTAATGAAGTTTTCTCATCTTGCAGAGTTTCTTTGATGCGAGACAATTCCGTTTCTAAATCACGTTTTTCATTCAGATGTTTATCCATTTCAAAGTTTAATTTTTCAATTTCACCCGAGAGATCTTTCAGTTGGCTTACGTCTTCACGGAGTTTTTCATTTTCGGTTGTGGCCTTCGAGAGAGCAGTTTCAACTTCTTCATGTACTGTTAAAAGCTTTTCGTAGGTCTGCGCTTTACAACGGAGCTCATGCAATTGTTGAGTTAACGTTTCGATTTTTTGGTAGAGGGTTTCTTCTTTTTCTTTAAATTCAGTTTGTTGTCCTTCATACTGCTTAACAGTTTTCTGTAGCTGATCACGTTCCAGTTGCAGTTTAGTTATAGCACCAGCTTGTGCAGATTTTATAATGTTTAGTGTGCGTTCTAATTTGGATTTCTCTTCTTTGAGACTTTTGCAGCTTTCGAGTTGTTCTTGAAGATTCTGTTTTTCATCTGTTAACGAAGCTAAGGAATCCTTAGCGACTTGAAGTTCTTGTTGTAGTTTCGCAAATTCTTTCAATTGTTGTTCGTTGTTTAAGTTGCTACTTGTGAGATGTGCATTCAACTCCTGTAATTCTTCATTTTCGCTTTGGGCTTTATGGTAATTGTTTTCTAAGGTCTTAAACTCTTGTTGTTTCTCTTTTAAGGTTTTCGATAAAGCTTCCAAATCTCTTTGCAGATTATATTGTGCCTGTTTGACTTTTCCAAAGTCCAATTGCCGTTCACACTTTGCGCCTAAGAGAGAGTATATTTTATCGTTTATAGTTACTAGTTGTTGTTTTAAATTAACAATTTCCTTTTCTTGTACTTCTTTATCTTCGTTTGTTTTGAGAACTTTCTGCCTCAACTCTTCCAACTCTTCGTTAAGACTAATACGCTCTTGCTTCATTTTTTCCTTTTCTTTTTCAGTCTCTATAAGTTGTTGTTGTTTTTCGTTAAGTAGCTCTTTCGTTGCTAGAAGATTTGCTTGAATATCATCCATTTGTTCTCTTTCCGCCATTATTTCTTTATCCTTGTGTGCCAACTCTTTTTCTAAAGATTCCATTTTCTCCGTTATTATTCGTATTTTCTGGCTTAATTCCGTCTTTTCATTCATCATTTGTTCCAGCAACCCTTCGATTTCTTCTTTACCTTTGAGACAATTAAGTTGCTCTTCTAAGGCATCTTTTGCCTCCTGAAGTACGGCACACTTTCCTAAAAGAGTGATTTTTTCCTCGTTCAATACCTTTAATTGCGTTTCAAGCATCGCCTTATCAGTTGTCTGCTCTTGTAGTTTACCTTCTAAGGCACAGTTTTTCGCTAATAGTTCAGTCTGACTGGTATTAAGCTTTTCACAATCTTCCTTTAAAGTTGTTACTTCTTTTTTAATTGTTTCATACACTTGTTCTTTTTCGTAAAAGGTTTTCAAGGTTTCCTGCAACTGCGAACAAGTTTCTTTCAAAAGTCCCAATTCGTTCTCGAGAATCTTCTTTTCTTCTTCCATTGCTTCTAGGTGGGTTAACTTACTTTCCAAAGCTCCTATTATTTTCTCTCGCTTTGAGTCTTCCGTACAGAGATCTTCTATTTGAACTTCAGTCTTATGGAGTTTCTCCAACAAATCTTTATGTTCGCTATTAAGTCTGTCAACTTCATCAGTCAATTCTTGGTTATACTTCTGCAATTGTGGTACATATTTTAATTCCTCTTTCAGTTCTTCCAATTGAATTTCCAAAGAGACTTTTTCATTACTTATAATCGAAAGTTGATCATCTAGAGTTGAGATCTTATTATCTAAAAGCGACATTTCTTCGACATACTTGTGGTTTTCTTCTTGAACATCTTTCAATTGTTCCTCCAAGCAATTAACCTGTTGCTCTAGTGTTTGCTTAGCTAGCTCTAGTTCATGTTTTTCAAGTTGTATTATCTTCAAATCATCCGTCATATCGTTTTGATTATTGCATGTTTCTTCATGAGCATCAACGCTTACATCTTCTCTATCGTTTACTTGTTGAGTTTCTTCATCTAATTTCAGTTCTTTATTATTTGACTCTAAAAGTTTAAGTTGTTCAATTTGTTGTCTTAATTCCTGAATGGTTAGCACATAATTCTCCTTTTCATCCTCCCATTCCTTGTTGTATTTTTTAATATTGTCTCGGTATTCATTGGCGCTTATTTCCAGTTTTTCTAAATTCTCCAATCGCATTTGATTACATTTCTCCTCATATTCCTTTTCTTGACTTTCCAGCTTTTCGCGAGCAGTTTGAAGATCATTTTCCACGTCCCCATAACGCTGAGTTAGTTCTTCCAGCTGCTGCTCTATGAATCTTAAATTTTCGAGGTCTTTTAGTTTATCTTCGATTTTGCTTTCATTTCCATTGGTTGTGTTATTCATGAGATTGTTAAAGGAACCATTTAACGTGCAATTGACTTTTTCCTGTAGCTCTTCACACATAACTGTAATGTCAGCCTTCTCCTTCTCTAAAGTCTCAATCTGTTGTTGATACGTCTTGCATGCACAATTTTCCACGAAAATAGATTTTTCCAATAGCTCTGCGGAAAGTTGTTGAAATTGCTCTCGCATCTCAGCAAGAGCCCGTTCTGTACTTTCCAACATTAATTTATTGCTCGAACACTCTTGCTCATGGACAGCACGAAGATCGACGATTTCTTGCTTTAGCTTTTCGATGTACTCAGCTACATCATCACAACCATTAATATCGAAATTATCACATTCTATATCATGGGATTTATCTTCGCCACTCAATTCCACAATGTGGAAGGAATGATGCTTGAAGGAACCTTGTAAGTGTACATTTTCGATTTCCATATTGAATTCCTTTTGGCTTTTTCTCACACCAAAAATATTTTTCAAATACATTTTGTAATTGGGTGTAGAATTTTTGGATGCCGATTTAAACACCTTCGTGTTGCCTTTTGTATGTTCGAGTTCAATTTCTGTTAGCGACTCTGAAAGTTCACAGAACTTCTTAAACATATCTTCAGTGTACTGCTCCAATTCTTCATCGTCTTCCTCAGTCACACATACACCAGAACTGCGCATTGAAGAATTTCGACAGGGTGAGGGAGTTTTTAAAAGTGGTTTGCTTTCGAGAGCGAAAACCTTTTCGAGTTGTGGTCTTAAATTATTAATTTCGTCGTCTGTCGTAGTAGATAATTCTTCATTTTTCATTTCGTATTCCTTAAGCTTTTCTTGGACTTTGATATTCTCATTCTTCAGGGATTCACTTTCTTGTAAACTATCCATTAATTGATTGGATAAGTCTTCATATTCCTTTTGTAAATCATCAAATTGTGTTTGCATATCCAAAAGTTGTTGTTTAAGTGTCTCATTGTCCTGCTGTATTTTCGAGGTTTCCGACAGCCTTTCTTCGTTGGCCATGGCACACTCTTTTTTCGACACTTCGAACATTTCATGGCTTTTCAGTAGTTTTTCCTGAGCATCTTGTACTTTTCTCTTCAAGTCCTCTATTTCGGTTTGCAGTTCTACATTTTCCCTTTCTAAGCGTTGGCAATCAGTCAAAGACTGCCCTCTAGTCACTTCCAGTTGTTCATATTGACATTGCAATTGTTCATATTTGATTTGTATGCTTGCATATTGAGTCTCAATATCACAGAGTGTTTGTTGTTGCTCTTGCCACGACGTTTCGAGCTTTGTGAATTTTTCCTCAAGTACCATCATTTCTTCTCTCGCCACTTCTACTTGCCTACTTAGAGCCATACATTCTTCGTTCTTTGATGAATTCTCAGTACTCAACTGTTCGTAGTCTCGTTGAACATTCTGCAATTTATCACGTAATTTTTGCACATCCTCTAGTAGTTTATCAGATACAGCCTTTTCTCTTTCATGTAACTCCTGCAACTCGGTAATTTTCAATTTGTTTGTTTCGCTTTCCCTTTCAATTTCGGTATAATTGAGTTTTAACTTTTCATATTCCAATGTTAGTTTCTCAAACTCCAAAGTTATTTTGTTATTTTCATCCAGAAGTCTCTGAAGATCTTCACATTTTATGCAAACTTTACCATTTTCAGTCTCTTGACATTCATCGCTTTGTGATTTATGCAACAGTTCTTCTTTAGAGTTTTGTATACGTTCAGCCGTTATAACATTGAGAGACTTTTCGAGTTTGGAAACTTCTTTTTCCTTTTCGCTTAAGGCTTCCAATAGTTCGGTTTCACGAAGTTTTGATTTATTTTTATGACGTTGAAATTCAAATTCTAAATTAACCGCTTCACGATTTTCCATTTCCAGCTTTTCATTGGTCTTTTTTAATGCTGCCAATTCCGCCTCATATTTGGTGATTTTATCATTGGCAATCTTATTGGAATTCGTTAGTTTACTTATTTGTATCTGGAGTTCATCCGATCTGCAAGAATGAGAAATATAAATAATTTTAGATAGCAGATAAGCAAATATTGAAATTAGTATTGAGTAAAAATATTTGAGAGTAAAGTGAATAACGATGATAATGAAGATAGAAATTATTTTCATGTTCAGCTTATTTCCATTCTTTAATTATAAAAAATGCAAAAAAATTTTAAATTTTTTGAATGTATTAAACTACATCAGTTTCATCATTGTCTAGTAGGTAGCGAGACGAGACGAAAGCTCACAAATTCAAACCTCGAAAAAGATTTTAAAAACTATAATTCTTTCGACATCTTTCTCTCCACCAGTATTATGGCTCTGAGTGTAAATAATTGAAATGAAAAAGGCTTAAAGAAATCTGTCATTCGTAGTTGATGACATTAAACTGTTAGGTTAAGTCAGAGTGGTAGCTCTGATATCAAAAAGCTCACTTGAGCACGCATAGCGTTCCCGTTGTGATGCCACAGGTGAACGCAGTCTCTGTGTTGACCAAGTTCTACCGCATTAAACTGTTGGCCCCACCGGAGTGGTGTGCGAAAATAGATCGTAATCATTAACTAAAAGTGTTATAAAAACCATTATTAACCCGCATAGTAAAGAGACTAAGCAATAGTGGATTGAAAGCCTCTACTGTATTAAAAATTTTGGCTAAAAGTGTTAAAAACCCGTTATTAACCCTCATAGTATAGAGACTAAGCAATAGTGGATTGAAAGCCTCTACTGTACTCAAATTTTTGCACCATTAAAATAGTATTATAAACTCCGAAACAAATGATAATCTGCAGATGCAAGGTCTGAACTTGCTGGTGGATGCATTAAAATTTCCCTGTCTAGCACTATTAGCTGCTGGCGGTGTCACCAAAGTTATTTGTACCACTTTTATTCGTTTAAAAAAATCGTTTGCTTCAATCCTGATATTAATTTTTTTTATTATCTTTATATGTGTCAATTCTCTGCTAAGCTTCGCCTTGCCTCATCCATGATCTTTTCGGCACATTATTATCGTACTTCATTTACTTTTCATTGCCTGTTATCATTCACTTAAGAAATAATTCAATTTTATTCCGCCTTAGCAGTGAATCGCAACAGCACTGTATTTGTTTCGGCTCTTTTGTAATGGCAGTTCCTGTTTGATGATAAATGCCCTAGTTCCCTAGCAACGTCCAAACTACTTATGTCGTTCTCAAACTAATTTGCTGCGCTTTTTTCTAGTTACAGCATCGTCTCTGGCATACATTTTTTCCACAACTGCGGCACATGTGTATACTTTCTATAACTGAAAGACAAAGTGAAGCTTAAAATTTAACAAATTATAGTCTAGGCTGATCCAATTTGAAAACCAGTATATCCAGATGTAGACAGATTTAGTAGCACTGTTTAAGTGGAATTGATTCACTTTAATGGAAAAGGATAAGTTAGTTTTCCGATAGTCAGACTTAATACTATTTGATCAGTTATCAAAAACGGTGCAAATGAAAAACACTAAAGAAAGTCTAAACATTGCATTAAAAAACGTTTGCGTACAAAAATAAATAAAGTACGAGTATGTGTATTTTGGTTGTATTGGCAAAGGTGTTTTGCATTAAGACAATGTCATCTGACACGCCCGAAGCTCCTATAGATTGGATGGGAGGTTCTCCCAAGATTACTACCTGTATGGTTAGGTTAGATTAGGTTAGAGGAGGTGTACTTGTCAATTAAGACAAGTACAGTACCCTGAGGTCGAATTGACCCATTGTACAACGTCCTTAAAGAGGGAAGGATAATAGAGGGATAAGGCCTCTCAACCAGCCCAAGCCACTAATGAATCTGTAGAGAGCGTTGATGTCGGCTCTCGACACAGAATTCAAACTCTTCCTCCCTAACCCATCCATTTATGAGGCCGTAGAGGTGACAGACTGGGGGGTCAGGGCCAACTATCAAACCCTCAGAAAGCGAACCTAACCTAGCGAGGGCATCCGCCGTCTTTTTGCCCAGTATTTCGCTATGACCCGGTATCCAGCTTAGACGGATACGGTCTAGTCCAAAAGTCCTCAACGACTCCTTGCACTCGCGAACGAGCCGTGATTTGCACCAGACCGACGCAATGGCCCTAAGAGCAGCCTGACTGTCAACGAAGATCATGTAAGATTCATAATCCGAAGCTGGGCCACTAGCAATGGCCTCAATAGCCTTCAAGATTGCGAAAATCTCCGCCTGAAAAACCTGTATGGTTGATGTTGACAAATTTACTCTGATTGAAACTACTGAACGTCAATTATAGCAAATTCTTTATCCATAGGAATGATAGTTACCGTAGACCATTTGGTAGTGTGTTAGCTTACTACGCAAGAGCCCGTGACTTCACAGCTCAGTTCTGACAACTCGGATAAAAACAAAATAAGAAAAAAAAAATATTTATTTTCGTGGCTCAATTTTTTCAAGAACTCTGAGTTATGACAAGTTTTTTAAATCTGTCGTTCAGAGTCGAGAAGATAAACTGTAGATCTTGCCACTCATTCATTAAATTAACACACACAAAATGGGTGGTGTGAGAAGCTAAGTATTGTCTCAGCAGTTTCTTAACATTATCTTAGTTATTATAACTAAAGATAGTTTTTGAAGTCTTCCTTATTTTGTGCATTATTATATTGTTGTTGTTGGGAAGCAATAACAACCTACTGAAAATACTTACATATTTTGCAAGGCATTGAAATTACCGGCTACTATAAACGCATTTGAATTATATTAGTTTTGATTTGTTTCTCTCTGTTCACAGTTCACAGATACTAATCATGAAAGTATTGCGATTTACAATTTAATATTGTTTGACGTTCTACACATTAATCAAACAAAGACAGTTTTGTCTTCTCTACAATAATTCAAATAAAAACATATGTATGTATGTAGTATTAGATAAATTTGTTGGAAAATAATTAAAGCAAAAGACCCACACAATAGAAAGTACAAAAATGGGAAAAGAATTCAAATGTGTGTTCGTATTACACTTGTCCAGACATATGGTTTCGAATTGTACTCGTATGTACAACTGCACATGGCAAAAAAAAAAAACGGATTAATGGCACGAGATTTATTCACAATTGTATTCACCAATGCAGTTAAAAAAAAATAAAAATAAAAAAAATTGAGTAAAACACCAAATGCTGTGTTTTTGTGGCATAATTCGTAAACTAATGCTCTTCACAGGAAAATTAAAAACAAAGTTTTTTAAGAAACAACTTTGTATACTATATTTAGATATTGCACTTTGCCTTCCGCACTGTCTTTCACTACATTTCTTTTACATACAATGTGATGATGACAAAGATAATGATGGGCACACCACGAGTAAGAAGATTTTGTTCATTGGATTTTTTTTCTATTCCATAATGTGTGTCTTATTAGTACAGTGGAACTGAAAACCGTTAAATAATAAAATATAGTTTTCGAAAAATAAATAAATTCGGTTATTACGGTTTCTATTTGAAATTTCAGAAAAAAAAAAAACAATTTGCGTATTTTTATTGCAATTTTATAAAACCAATTTTCGTAGAACTTATGCTGAGTGCGAAAAGGAAATAGATTATGTTTCAACGCTCTACAGAACATCACTGTTTCACGAAACAGGTCAAGTTTGTAGAGCGATTTAGCTTTGAGATACGCGTTGCTTATAGAGCTCTCTGACATCAGTCGAAAAATTTACAGTCAAGGAAAAAAGCTTACATACAGCGGTATATGTAGACTTTTTCCCGGTGATTATTTTCAAATTAAAAAAGGTGTTATAGCGTTGTTGAAAGCAGTCACAATTAAATTATTTAGAATAGAATTATTAGGAAAAAAATTGCTGGAAAAAAGTCTACAACACCGTTGTACGTAGACTTTTTCTGTGACTGTATATTACATTACAGAGCAAAGATTTTGGTGTAAATCGTACCCACAGGTTCCACGCTGTCCAAATGTGATTTAATTATTTATGCTCGTGGAATAAGAGAAATTAAATTTATACAAAAAAGTGCATTTTCTTGCATTTTTAAGACTGTCTGACACTGTCTGAAAAAATAGAAAAGAAAATACGCCATATTCTTATATTAAAACAATTAGGTTAGGTGGCAAATTTTAAACAAATTAACTTGTCAGGCATCACAATATTTAATTTATCTAGTATTGGCGGAACATATAGTTTCACATCTACTTTTGATTTTTCGACTTCACTTCAATAATTTTAATGTCAAAATGAGACACATTCTTAAAAGTCAAATGTAGTAAAAATCACTAAAATAATGAAAACTTTTGTATCCGACTGTCATATGCAAGTTCTAATTTAATACCCAGAAGCCAAATATTACAAAAATTTATTAAAACCAAAGTAGCACTGGCCATAAGCCACCGTCAAGTGAATAGCAATGCAAACGAAGGCTATATTTGTGGTCAAGTAGATTAAGTGCCATGTTTGTTGCGGTTGTCAAGTAATTAAGCAATTTGCTCTGATCTGCTCGTATACATTTAAGATCCAAATTCGAATGTATTTTTTCAACCATTGCACTATTTGAAGAAAGCGATAACACATAAGGGCCATCTCTGATCAAAATTTCAATAAATTAGGTGTCAAATATGTAAATTGGATGTCTGTAGAATCAATGTAGAAATCTTAATTTTAATGAAAAAATAATCGGTTTCTGTTTACTTTTGTAAGTTTAATGCTTAAAAAATACTTCAACAAGCCTTTAAGATTCGAATTACTTATCAAATAACATCATATCCAATTATCTATCATATGTATGTACATATGCATGCATATATATTTGCACAACCCGTTGCTAACCTTAATTTAAAACAAAATCAAATGTTTGAATAATTATTTTTATCATCCGTATAAAACAACGATTGATTGTTCCACAGTATATTGTGTGTATGTAGAAGAAATAATTTTTTTAACACATTTAAAACTCACTTATTTAAATCAAAAATAAATATATGCACGTTGTTGTTGTATAAATATTTATAAGTGCACATGTGAATAAATAAAAAAAAAATTGTAAATACAATCGGTTTATAATTCCTCAACTTTCTCACTTTATTTCGCAAATCCAATTGTAGATCTCTTAAAAACTTATTACGTTTAACGTATTTTATAACAGTGTGAGGTGAGGTGAATAAAGGAAATTCATATAATTTTTAAATATGAGTATAATTTTTATAAACAATTTATGCCTATAAAAAATTGATGGTAATTTGAGTATGAGAAGCGGATATTTGAAATGAATTTGAACTGTTTACTGATGCAGAAACGGCAAGTTTATAGAGGGAGTCAGTCGAAGTCGATCGGTTGCGTTTTACACTATACGACTACCTTTCTTCGTTGTTAATAGCAAATATGAACGTATGTTACGTACCGTACAGGCAGTTAAGACTGTCAGTCAAAGTATATACATAGGTATTTATATACATACATATGTATGTATGTACTATGTATGTAGTAAATCTTTAAACTTTAAAGTACTATCATATATTTTTTTTGTATGTCTTTTCACCGTCATCACATTTTTGCGTTTCAACCACACTGCTGCTGATTGCTAGGTTTGCTGTTGTTATTATGCCTCCCTTTACTTCACAATATAAGTAACGATAATATAGATGACGTATTTTGGTATTGTTAAGTGATTTAAGTTTTTATCACACTTTAACTTAACAAAAAAAGTTTCATTTCATACGTACCAATTATAATACAATTTCACTTTAGATTACTTCCTTATTATTTACTTGGCCCTGTATATAGCAATACAACTAGCTTTTAACATTATATATTATTTAAGCTTAAAATTAACACACACGTCGATTTCTTTGCGTAAAAAATATCAATTAAATGCAAAATAATTTTAAAGAATTTGAAGTGTTATGGTTAAAATAAATGTTGATAAGAGCGACAAGCACCCCAAATATACCGAAAAACGTTAAGTGTTGAAAACTTTTTAACAATAATTTAATAAAGAATCTGCAATAAAGGCAAACGAAGCGTTATTGAACCGACCGACAAACCGACCATAATCATCTAGACTGTTTTATGAACTACCAACAACAGCAGAGAGAGAGCCAGTTGAACGACGCACACCAACCAACCCATCCAACCAACTGGCAAAACAAACGCCAACAATACAATGGCAATAACAACAAATATTTCTGCTATAGATGGTGCGGCGTTGTTTACATTGCCGTTTTCTCGGTTTTTGTTTTCATATTAATTTTCTTATACAATTTTTTTTTTATTTTATTTCTTATCATCTTTCCGTTTTTGTAGTCTCTTGTACATTTGTTTGGTATTAAAGGAAGGGAAATATCATGTGAGTTCAGAAGAAAACTGTGTATGCAACAGAATGCAAGAGAGTATATTTTTTTTTTTTCGTTTGTTTTCGTTTAACTTAACAGCAAAGGTGAAGTACTGTTTTCGTATGCTTTAAAATACACTGAAAAAAATTTTAAATTTCATTGAAATGTTTGAAAGGTTAACAGTAAAATCTCTGAATGTTATTGTACAATTTTTGGTGCATAAAATTTAATTTTCAGTGTTGAAACACAAAAATTAAAAGAATTTAATTTCGAATTAACATTTGTTTGTTACGTTTAAATGATTAAAAACGTTACTAAAATAAATGAAATAGAATCCACAAAATTTTTAAATTCCAACCATTCATTTTCAAACATGTTTTGAATAGTTAAAGCGATATACCCTGAGCTAAATAAGGAATGATTTAGTGAAACCTAATTCATTATTTTTCTAATGGAAAAATTGCAAATTGCGTAGCTGATTACGTAACGAGACATTCACTCAGTTTGAAACGTAAGTTAGTTACGTAACCAAAATCAATATCATTTAGAAAGTAAATTCCAACTTTTTTTCAGAAAGTAAATTTCCAGATAATTATGCTCCAGTTCTTATCCAGAAAACAAATTTCCCAGGTATTTATATCGAAAAATATATGATTGTGCATCAACAGTATCCGTCACGCGCAAAGCGTTTTAATATTCTGATGCACCCAAGCAGTCTAGCAATTAGTGCCCTTAATGCAAATTCATGCTAGCCATACCAACGATATAGAAAACTTTTAATATTTATTGAAGTGGAACATATTTTCATTCTCTTTTATTTGAATGTTTCTATAAAAATCGTGGTGTGAAAGATCAAATCTTCTCATTTGAGCATAATTGATCACCCAAAGAATCATACAAAAAATAATCCGGCCGGTTTTACTTGCGCTATTATCCTAAGTACGTCTCGTCATTCCATTTAAAAACGCCGAATCATTTTCAATAAGACAAAGCACTCTAACTTTCTATAAACACAAAACATCCGAATTTTTTTTTTGGAACGAGCAATTGAATTACTTCTCGTTGGATTTCTAAATTTTCTCAACGTTATGATCAGTGTTTTCAGTAATTTCTACCATTTTTATATAAAATACTTAAGTGGATGCTGCTTGACATTTTTCTTCATACTATCTGACACGATGGCATTTATCGATAATTGGTGAAGTAGTATAATCGATAGCTAGTAGGTACAATATAACGTTTTAGGAAGTTTCCATGGGGCTGCCAATTTAACTTAACCTATCCAAGCTATGTCTATGTGGCAGTTGTTTTGTAAGGATCTCGAACTGGAGCTCAACTTTAGATTACATGATAACTGTAGTATTTTCCAGACGCTATTTTAAAGGCTCTTAAGCACGTAGTTGGCTCAGTTTTTTTTTTTTTTTTTTTTTTTTTTTTTTTTTTTTTTTTTTTAATGCGTAGATGATTTTTGTCAGTCAGGCTGTCTTTTGGGAACATTGGGTAAGTCTGGTGTACGTCACAACTGATTCATAGTTATTGAAACTCTACAGGAGCCCTTTGATCAGATCGAATCAGTGGTAGACTTATTGGTTCATCATAATCATCCAATCTAATGTAATAAGTATTTAGAGGCTATAAAATATGTCATATGTAGCTGTCTAGTCCTAGATAGGTTCATTCGAGGGTTTGAATACTCGGTCGGGTCTGGCAAAAAATTTAAGCTGGCTGAAAGTTGCACGATCTCTTTCAGTCGTTCAGTATTGTTTAGATTCTTATTCTATCTACCCCTACCTGTCTTCTTTTTCAGGGCGAACACAAAAGATCCTATAGCAGCACTTGTCATCATGACTAATCAATTAACCAAGCTGTGCTTACTCCACCATGTTAATATGTATTCAGTTTGAAAGTTTTGGAAACTCTTCTTGAGGAGAATGAAATACAAAAAAGTATGATTTATCGGAATCGAATTACAGTAAGTCTGCTGCCTCTAGTTTATTACAATATAGACAAGGGCTTGTAATGTAGAGGCATAATGGCAATAAGTTATCAAACGAAACGATGTTTATTTGACTTAAAACGGATTATTTAAAGTATGCCAAGTAAGGAATAAAATTTCAACATTTTAGATAACAAGAATTAAATTCTGCATTTTTTTTTAATGAGATGTGAAAATTTTGTTTAGAAATTTTAATAAATCAATAAATAAAAACAAAATAATTGTGTATATAATCCGAAACCAATAAAATAAACATAAATTTTACAATAAAATTTTGGGGACCATTAACAACGTGCAATGAAAATAATTCAGATAAATAATACAAAAGCAGTGAATAGAAAGAGCAATTTCGCTTACCTTCTTTGAGATTCTATGAAATTATTTGATATTAACTCGAATTCATCTTTTAACTCTAGGTACTCAAGCCTTTCATTTTCCAAGACGGCATTACGTTGTCTCAGGGTTTCGACTTGTTGCTTTAATGCCAAATCAGGATCATATTGTACTTCAGTTTTATTTTCCAAATTTGTAAAACTTTGCAACTCCATAAGGTCATGTTCAACTTTTGCCAAGCTAAGGCACACATATGGTACATATGTGCGAAAATAAAGTTAGTACAGCAAAACGAATGATAATTAAATGAGTAGATGAATAACAGTTAAATTGGGAAATTTTTAAGAGCATGTATTAAGAGTTAGAGCGTGCAATTTAAAAAGACGTCCCAAAGAAAACCAAAACAATTGTAAGTTAATAAAGTAAGAAATACAAAAATAAATAAATAAGACTTACGTTGAACGCGGACACTCCGCAAGTTTAGGTGTTATACTACATTTACGGAACGTCTGTTGATTTTTTGGCGTTTGCAAAGATGGCAACATATCAAAATTCACAAGCTCAGCATCTGCAAATTCTTCATCTATATCGGCTAAATCATCTGGTGGCTTAGGTAGGGCAGAAGGCATTAATGTCGATTGCGGTTCTGGTGTGGGCCTCAATGTTATCAATGGTGTATTATAATATGAAGTTTTAGGTGCTTGTAGGCGTGATGCTTGTGGCAGATTCGATGGCAAATGTGAATTTAGCGTAGAAATTGGCAATGCTGAAGGTTGTTGATTGCCAGCGCTGGTATCCAAGTTGGTAGAGGACGGACACCAAGTGCGTCGTCTTTTTTCACGATTACGAATTGAGTGCAAAGAATTGTAGGAAATTATTTTCAAATCTTCGTCCTTAATACGTTGTTCCAATTGTCGTACTTTTATTTGACTTTCATTTCTACGCTGTTCTTCTTCAAGACGACTCTTCAGTATCTTAATTTCACGTTCTAAACGTTTCATCATTGTGGCATCAGTAACGATTTCATTAACCTGAGGCTTGTTCTTAATTGTTTTAGCACGTAAAGCAAAACTAAAATTTTTATAATAAAACTAAAACATACATATTTCACAAAACAATTGATATTAAAACTCACCTTAAAGTGGATTGTGTTTCCTCCACGGCATTCGGTTTAATAGTGCAAATTATAGCAGTCAAGGCATTGCCACCTAATGAGGCTTGCAGTATACGCGTTAACTTTGAGTCGCGATAGCTTATATACTTGTCATCCTCGTTCTCGGACAAACGTTTTATAACATTACTCAAAAACAAAAGACTTTTATTGATATGACCGCCCTCTTTTAAACGCGTGCCTCTAGCTCCTGTTTGATCGGCGCGCTCTGAGCCGGCTAAATCTACAAGGTTTATAACACTTTGTATAACTGCATCGTCTTCACCTCTATCCATCTTACGAGATTCAATAATCTACTTGCAACAATTACAATAATTAATTCTTATATAAATATAACAACAAAAAAATATTTACTTACAATACGAAATATAGCATGAGATCGACTTGAACGTTCATTCATATTTGTTTCACCAACTTTTCTCTCCTTGCTGCCTTTGTTTAAGTGATTTAATAAGTCATCTTCAGATCTTATAATACACTCCTCACAATTAACACTCACTATGCCGGTTGATGTTTCATGAATTTTTAAGTCTTGATTTTTTTTATTTAATAAATCGTAAATTTTCTCATTATAAATTTCGATATAACCAACTCTGCAAAAATAGAAATTAAAATATAATTAATAATTCTGCTAATAATGTTACAACGCCTTAGCAGGCTAGCTTGAAATATGCTTTCATGAAATCCTAATCCATGACAATGGAATTTAAATCTTTCAAACGTTCTAAAACCTCGATATTATTATTGGTTGTGTGATTCGTGCCAGTCTTCTCTTAAAATATAGATTGGAGTGGTATTCGCCATTCAGCACAACGCTGTATGATATTACTGAGGCTATTTGTATAATCTACAATTCTATGCAGCCCTCAAAACAAATTAAGAGAGATCTTCCGGTTTTTAAATCTAAGTAAACCAGACTAATAACGAAATTAGTCATTAATATACCATTTCCTCACTGCTACGAAGTCATTATTTGTCCGGTAGCTGTACGTGGTCTCTTCGTTGAGGACCAAACACGGTCTGTATATGACAGAAATATACTCAATGATATAATAGTAATACTACTAGGCTCTTGTTGAATAACGAATACCTCTCCGTAGGCTGTTTTTGTGACATAAAAGTGGAAGTGGAGTGGGGAGTTGGTTGTAGAGGTTCTCATCCCTACAATCTATTTATGTCTATAATGGGATGAAAAAGCTGCACATTTGTCACGGATGAAATCTGTTTGAAAAAGCTAAATTATCGATTGTATTTCAACAGAAAACAAAGAAGTTCATTTTGCTGCACATTACATTTTTGAATCAGTATTTAGTCGTCTTAACAGTTAGATCTCGATAAACGTTTGTCTTGAAGATTAAGAAATATTTTCAAAAATTAATATTGAATACCATTTTACCTTTAAAGCCTCGAAGTATATCCTTAGTCTTTTCATTTAATAACGACGTTACTTTCTGTTGTTTCTCTTTGTTCTTGTGTCATTTATCTATGTGCCTAAGTTTACAAAGTTTTTAAGTAAGACTCTTCGTCGAAATAACTAAAAATGCACTTCGAGGGTTATTTTTTTAAGACTTTTCTGTGATAGAATTTTGGAAAAGCTGTTGCTATGTGCAAAAGTTTCCTGTTCTTATAGTGTGGAATTGTGTTAAGCAAGAACTAAGACGAACTAGGAATTTCCTGCGATAAGAAATTCCAATATTGGGGAAGCTGTTTCTGTGCACAAAAGTTTACTGTATTGAGTGGAGTGAAATTGTTTCAAGGTTTAATCGCAGTAACTAACAATGCATTTACATTACTGAGATAAATAATTTGTTTCTGCGCAAAAAATTATTGCTATGATTAGAGCGGAAATGTTTTAAACAAGACTTAGTTAAAATGACTTATAATGCATTAAATAGTATTTTTTGCTGCTGTAAAAAAATTCCAATTAATTATCAATCAAGAATATATTTTATGTTTAATTGAGATTGCTTTTTCTAGAAAATAATAAAACAATAACTTTTAAACTATCGTCGAAGCTCTACATTGCTAATAAAAAAGGTATTCTAAATGTGATCCTTAACATTAAACCTCGTCCATTTAAAACTAGCACGTTTTGTTTGGATAACACCCTGACTTTGTTATCTTACAGTCGGACAACAAACAAAATTGTTTTTCTTCTTTCAGCGTGCGATTTTGAAGCCATTGTTAACTAGAATAGTGGAAAAACGCCTATAATTAAAAGTTATAATAAAACTAAGGGCTGAGTTAATGTGTTATGATGCATCATGTTCATGTAGACCTAATCGCTGACCGGTCTATGTTTTATACAGTATATTAAACACGCGTTTCATCAATGGTTATATTGTTTATTCAAATAAAGACACCACTAGCGTGCTGTAACTATAGACAATAATTGCATATGGATCACCTTGAGCCCGATATTACCGAACGATTCTGTACATGTACCGGAATATCTATTAAGCCTTAACAAATATATTGAAAATAATTTGCCCCAGGATAAGTAAACATTAAACAGCAATGTAAACAACATTAAAAGCAAGATTTGTAGTCTTCCAAGTGGAAGAAATTTAAAAGAAGCGGTTTTTGTGCAAAACGTTTGTTGTTTTTTTTATTGTTTTCTATCATTTTGTTTAACGAATGTATGAGATATTGTGAACTGATAAAAACAATATCCAACCGGTCTTTAAATTAGTATCTTAGAAACATGATCCCTAGCTAGCAAGGATGGATTTTTTTTGGATAATTGTTTGAAAGGTTCAAACTGCAGAACAGCTTTTATTTGTTTTCTTTTTTATATTATTTTGGTAAAATGAAGCGAAACTCTTTTTTTCAGTTTCAGTTGAACAATATACATATCTGACATTATAAATAGTTAAAGGAGGTGTCAATTGCAAAGTTTGTCTTAAAAAAGAAACCTTTCCCACCAGTTTTCAATTTAAAGATTCTACAAACACCATACATACATACATATATAAGGGCATGTATGTATGTAAACTATTAATATAAAAATATACGCGTTACACAAACCTTAGGAGAAATTGTCTGTCTTGTGTTCTTTCAATATCTCTAAAAATTTCCTTTGCAGCCAAAACCATAACACCAGGATTATCCTCATCACCCATCATGGTATAGGTCTTACCTAAGAAAACAAAAGACAGATCAAAATTGTGGGCTTAATAAGTAATAAGACCTTCAATATGTAATTAAAAATACTAACCCGAAGAGGTTTGGCCGTAGGCAAATATAGTGCCATTAAATCCTTGTATGGCAGAGTGCACAATTTGTTTGGCCATTTTATCAAAGATAATTTGATTGGTGGCATCCTGATCGAATATATGATCTATAAATAAAAATTAAAAAATTAATCACCAGCAATAAAAAAAGAATAAAATGGTCCCAGATCTTTACATAAAAAAAATAATAAAGAAAATTAGGTTGAATGGGCTATTTTTACTCCACTGAACGTAGGAGACGCACAATATAAAATCGTATTTTTATTTATAAAATGCATCCAAATTTTTTATTTTTAAATTTTTTATCCATACAACACATACTCCTCTGTTATGCATTTTTCGTTTTTCTTGTTATTGTTGTTTTCTATACAGAAAACCGTTATAAAAAGAAACCACAACATAAATCCAAAGACGTGACACTGCATGTTAAAAATAAACTTAGGAAAACATAAAAACATATGCACACACGCACACGCATTTGCCCATATGCCATAGTGGAGGCATTTCTGTTTAAGCGTATTAACAAATATGTCTTCCCAATGATATTTAAAACTATTGTTCTTACCAAAATAATATGGATCTGTTTGAGAATCAATCAATTGTATAGAATTATCTACAACACGCCATGATGATTGCTGATCCTTTTCTTTTAGTGGCCTCACTTTAATGGCCACTTGTATGGAATTTTTTCCAGACATTGAAAAGTTCTCTCTAATTACACTTCACTATTTTGTATTGCTAAACTTCAACGACACATACAAAAAAAAACAAAATTGTTTTTGACATATATTTTATTAAATAAATAATAGAGGTTTCAATTTTCTAACAACTATTGTCATAAATATCTGAATTTCACTTTTTGTTTTATTTATTTGATCACAACAAAAAACATTGAGAGGTTTTCCAAGACTAAACAGTTATTTTGAAATAAGCGGCGTGAAGCGCTCTCAATTTGTTGTTTTTCTTAGTATGACTTCTAAGCAGAGTTGTTATACTTCGTATCGCAATTTAGTGTACATACGGCCAACATCTGTTTCAGAGTCAGCTTCCATTGCGGCAATGTTGTATTTTATTGGTTTTATGTGAGTGTTGGAAAACGAAGGAAATTTAGATTTAAATTTAGAGAGAAATAAGGTGTAGATAAATAACATATGTATTTAGCAGTATTTGAATTAAAAATCAATAATCTCTTAAAATATAATTTAATTAATTTATTCAAAAATATTATAATTCTAATGTGATAATGAAAGTTTTTTAATTAAAAACTCTAACACATCATTATAGTGGTAAAAAAAGACTAGCAAAGCGTGAATATCTAACGCGTAAAAAATAACTGTTTTAATAACGGTTATTAATAAACTTTGAGTTAATTAGAACGCGATAATTAGATTTTAACATAAATTCAATAAATATTTAAAAATATTGCATGAATATAAGGCTGCGTATATATTGCGTAGAAATTGTAATCACTTTCACTGGTTTTTTGTTAAAAATTTTTGTGTTTTAAATTTTTAAAGGCAATCACGTATGTTTGAAAATATATAAAGCCATGACGACAGACGTTCAAAACATCAAATAATCCTTTTATAATGGTTCTTAACCTTATATGTTAGACATTTGGAGAGGAGATGTTTTATAGCTTTCAACTCCTCATCGCAACATGTTCTGCAGTTGTCCGGCTGTGATCTATCCCAGCCGCCAAATCCCGCCATGGCACGCAGTCTCAAGCTGGTTTTAACAAAACAGCAGCAAGCCCATTTCATCACCGACCAAAAATTCCCGGACACAATATCCCGATTTACCCTCGCAACGCTTCAACAGCTTTTCAATGACCCATCTTCCGATAGGTCGATAGAGACAGCATTAGTATCAACCCCCAAGTCGCCCTAAGAATGTTAACCCAATCTAGTGTTATCACTAACTGACGCAGCGCAGAGCGGCTGTCAACAAGTATCACAAACGATACTGCGTTTCATGAGACTGGACCACCCGTGACCTTGAAAGCTTCAAAAACTTCTCTGCTTGAAAGACGCTACAGACAGAAAAAAATTTAAACTGACGCAATTTAGTTCTGATTTCATTTAATAACAAACACAATGGACGCAACACAGCAAACACAGTAATCTCTCAAAAATAGAATACATCCATGAAAAACGCGAAGTATGAAATATAACACGAAAAACGTTTTAGTGGCACTTTTGCTAAAGAAGAAATTAACTTTCCATTTTTATTTGTTTTACTTATGCTTTGCTGCTACTGAAATTATTATAATTAATGCGCATGTAGCTTACCTGAGGCTGTTGCACTTGCAGTGTTGCGTCTATTGTGTTTATTATTACTCGGCTGAAATGTGTCAACTTTTTTGGACAAACAAAGGAAAATAATACAAGTTGTAAGACATGTCTCGTTTTTATGCAGAAAATAGTGAATGGTATCGATAAACATAATATGTAATGAGAACGTACAATAGGGATGGAAGTTTGGGAGTCATATGGATCTCCCCGTTTTACTTCCTTTGGAATTTTACTAATCTTGTAAACGTATGCGAATTATATGCGAAAATTCTTATCGGGTATATTGGCCTTAAAGACACATCACCAAACTTTGACTGAAGCTCTGGGTGATAACGCTTTTTGACTCGAAGAATTATTTAGTAAGTAGTGCTGCGCACTGTATACTTATACATATGTAAATATAGAGTCACTCGAACAAGTATCCTAATGTTTAGCTAGTGTTAACAAATATAGGTACAACAACAAAATCAAGTTTCAATCAGTCTGATATTTGATTTGTTTGTTTATCGAACTTTTATTTACAACCTGTAGTTTTGTTGTTGGGCATATATATTTGTCAACACTGACATAACATTGTGAGTAGTTTTTTAAGTGACTGTATGCGAACGCTACACGTTGCAATTAGTTGGACAACAAGTGGAATCAACAGTTGTTCTTCTTCTTCACACATTTCCCTTTTTTTCAAGCAAATTTACTTATGAATTGTTTTTGTAGCATCGTATTTTTCATCAGTTTAATGAAAATCAGCATTTTTGATCTTCAATCAACTGACGAACAACCAGCCATTTAACATAAGAACTGTTGGCAACAATTATAAAGCATTAATTCTGTGTGACTTGAGTTCGAGGAGTGTACAAGTTGTCCTTTAGTTGAAACTGTAAATACTTAAGTACATAGCAATAAATTAACCAACGTAAGACCAACATTTCAAAATTTTCTTATCAAATTGGAAAAAGAGTAGAGAGAATACGTAACCGATTAATATCATGATAAAATTTTTGCGATCATAAATCATATAGTTAGACCGCACCATTGTGCACGTTTCTAACTTAGAAGTGATTAACAAATTTTAATCAAATAATATGAGTTTTTAACCTCTCCGATAATAGCGTGCTATTATAATAGTTCAAAAAAATTTTTTGAAAACATAAAATCCGGTATTTTCCTGTTCGATTGTTTTATTTTTTAAATTCAAGATTTCTGAAGCGAATGACTGATAAGAATAATTTGGCTCTTGTTATTGATTAAAAAAAAATGGAATATTACAGAGTGATAAAGAAAAAAAAATCAAGTCTTGAGAAATTATGACAGGCAGCAATTTCGTTTGGTGAGTAAAATTGGGTAAATAAAGCCCTTAGCGGCCAATAGTAGTAATCGCACTTGTCGTATCAGTTACTAAGGCAATTAATCGAATAAACAAATTGTATCAATAATCGAAAGAGAATGTGAGACATTTTAATCTGTTGATGACTTACAAAACAACAAACAATTAAGATGTGGACACAAAACGATTGTAGGCAGCACTACATTAATGCTAAAACAAATTCAGCAGTCACGTCTCTATATGAAACGATTTTTTCCAAAAATATTTGGGGTTATGTATTTGAAATTAGCGAAAAGAATCACTAAAGACTTTAGCAACCACATGAACCTAGTTTTTATTACCGAATATTTGTCCTCTGCCAATTTCTGGCAAAAACTCTGAGAGTAAATCAAATTGCCATGAAAAGCATGTGACATGCAGTTCAATAAGTATAAAAGTCGATCTTTGTCAAAGATGCCTATTACCGGCATTGGACATTGCCGATACAACGATACAAAGTTATGTCAAGGACGAGATCGTTTAAATGGAGATTGTGCCTGCTATCGCATAACTTCAACGATACATACATAGACAATAATCCTTTAGTGAGGATTACGATCTAGATTCTCACAATATTTATGTTGTGTTTCTTAATTTTTATCCTTAAGTGGCGGGACCAACAGTTTAAAGTCGTCTCCGAAAGGCAATTTTTTTTCTTAGAGTTTTTGCAAGAAATCTGCTGGAAATCGCCTAAGAAATATTTTTCTCATATATCACTTTGTTGGAGATGTCTGACCTGGAGTGTGAACCCTGGCTTTATGTCTAATAAGCCCAAAACGCTACCTACTAGACTACGGCAACTACAATTAAAACCCAAATCCATGAGGTTTCAACACGAAGAATACCAAGAACGTCATACTGCAACAGCAGCAGCAGATTGAAGATTTCTGGTCATTGGTGGCTTTAGAGAGGACGTTGAAAACTGTATTAACAAGGCTAGACAAGCCTACGTCCAACTAAGCCCAGATTGAACTTCAGACGTAAATCGCTGTGCACTAAAATCAATATTTCTAATAGCTGTGTAAAGTCTGAAGTCCTCTCATACTCATAAGAGGAAGAAAAGACATTTTTCGATTCGGTTATAGCAAGTGTTGTAAATTCTAGAAATTCTACACAAATTGCTGTAGCATGTCTTGTTTATAAAAAAAAACAAACAACTGCTATAAACAACACAATCCAAATTCTTTTTAATGATGGACATGTGTATGTCTGGACGTAACGCTATATTTACGCCAGACCCAATAGGCTGTTGTCGCAAAGAGCGTATGATAATGATTTTGTTTTTATTTTGATTAACATTGTATTTCAATAGCAGAGCCGGTTATTTACCGGCATGTCTAGTATCAGAGCCAATTTATTTGGTTATTTCTCTCTCTCTCTCTTTTTCATACTCTCCTAGCCTTCCAGTACACTGAACTTGTACGATGTTTTGTAACGATGCATTGATCGCGCCATACAATTGAAAAAAAAAAGAAAAGATTAAAAAATATTTTTCAACTGCATTCCAAAGCAAACCTACGCGAGAGTACCTCTTTCGACGATCAGTTGTTATTTGAAAATCGTAAGCAGAGGTTCTATTACACGCTTGAAAAGCAAAGAAAATTTGCAGTATTTTAATAAAAATTATAAGAAAAGAATTTTTTTTAATAAAAATGCCGGTCGATATTAAAAACGTGTTGGTTTGCGATGCAGTCGATAGTGCCTGTGTTGATCTCTTAAAGCAGAATGGCATCAATGTAAGTGTCTCTTGTTGTTTTTTTTTTTATTTTATTTTTTTGCATTTTTAATTGAAATTTATTTGGTTTTCATTTCTTATGAAAATATTTATTATTTGCTACAGTAGTCTTAAAATATGTGTTCTTTTGCGTTCTTTTTTAAGGTTTCCTACAAATTGAAATTGCCGGTTGAAGAATTATGCAAAGAAGTTAAGGTAAGTATTGGAATAAATTCTGTTAAAAACTTTTATAAACAAATTTTTTCTCGTTTAATTTATACCAAGAGTTTAGTCTTTTAAATTTTCTTTGTTTTCTTCTAAAAATATATTAAACTTTTCATCTGCGTATACATACATGTAAATTACGTGATAACCTTCATATTTACTGTTTCTGTAAAATTGGCTTTGTACTCAATAAGTTAAGTCATGTCAAAAACTTTTTTTTTCAAAATTTATTTACAATCTGTCTAACAATAATGACAAGAACTTCTTGGTTTAATGAAATATACTCGTACATACGCGCTGAGTTGTACTCTAGATGGCTCTTTAGTCTTCTGATGAGTTCACAAATCACATTTTAGGTCAGTTGTGAAACGAATTTCTATAAACAAATCCAATCCAGTGAATATCAAGGTTAATAGTAAGTCTAGTGCGTAAATAAATTATCAGACTTTTATCACTTTTACGAATCAAATATTGAATTTCAAGAATTTTTTTAAAAATACTCCTCGAATTATCTTCAAGGTAGGTATGTTAGACGACATGTACTTGTCATTAAGACAAGTAAAAATTCATACATTGTGATCGGCTTAAGAGAAAGATATTATAAAATGGAAAGAAGAAGAAATAGAAGAAGAAACATTCATAGATTCCAAGAAAAAAATGAAAGAAGACACAGACAAAAAACACTATCCAATTATAAAACTCTGAAGAGCCCTAAACGCGACTCTCGACAGAGAATTCAAACCATAAAAGTGCTACTTAGGGTCCTGAAACTCATCTTACTAAGGTCTTGACAGTTGACATACATAATTGGTAATTACAAGCCCCCATTCCGGATTACGACTTAGCTTCTCACACCACTTATGTTGTGTGTGTTAATTTTACGCTTGAGTGGCGGGACATACAGTTTTAAGTCAACTCCGAACGACAGGCAATTCATTAACTCAGAGTTTTTGCCAGTAACCTGCTAAGAGGAAGTCGCCAAGAAATATTTTTTCATTTTTCTTTTTGTTGGAAATGTCTGACCTGGGATTTGAACGGCGACCTCACGTCTAATAAGCCACGACACTACCTATTAGACTACGGCGGCTTCTCTGTTGACTGACATTAGGTGTTTTATAGTGTACAACTCCTCCTCATCTCAACATATAACGCAACAGTTCGCATGAAATCTTACCATATACTTGTCTCCGATCTAAACTCGGAATGATCCGTAAGAAACCTAATATCGAGTCTTGTGCTGGATTTATTTAAACTTAGCAGCAGTTCTAGCATCATCTATAGAAGGCCATAGGGTCCTGAGGGATTAGAACCAAACATTAAGTCGCTTTTAGAAAGTGAACCTAAATTAGTGACAGTATCAGAGCAACCTCACTGTCAATGAGTATTACATAAGACTCTGCACTTGAAGTGGCTAAGCCAGCTATGTCCTTAGAAATTTTCAAAATGACAAAAAACCCTGCTTGAAAAAGCAAACGAAAGCTCAAATTCGAGGTCCTTACAGATAACCCTAACCCCTGTGCCTCCATCCAACTTTTATTCATTCGTAAAGACGGGTGCACCATTTTATCCCTGACGTTACCCTACCGTCTCACAGTGGTCTATTACGGATGAGATTCTGCAGCCCAGCTGAAACATATTCTCTGGTATTTCTATCAAGAATTCCATTCTGCCTTCCTGGTGGAAAGAAATTCAAAACACCGGAATGTCTTGTCAAGTGCTGTATCTAGCCCATTTCAGAATACGTTTTTAGCATAAGCAGTTCATTAAAATTGTTCAAAAGTCTCTATTATTTTAAGGTCCTGGGTCTTCGGGAACTGTGCGCGTACTGTCCAGAACGGTTGCTAAAATAGAAAACCGTTTGCGTTTCCCAGCGTGGCCACAGTTAGGTTGAAAGAATTGATAAGTTTTAGCCTTTTACACCGCTAAGCTGATCGACAATGGGGTTTATGCTGCCAGGTAACATTGGCTAATAGGAAGTCATTCACGTTGGCTAGGCGCTGCGTCGTGAGATTTTTAAGGAGGCTACGACTCAGAAGGCAAGGAAGAGCCCATCTGTCAGCTAGGTTGTCTCTTTAGCGCTTGCGTATGAGAATACTGTGTATTATCTGAAGTTAATATATGATAATCGGAAGGGATCGAGCCAGAAAACTCTTCTTAATAAATGTAGCGAGCAAATGAAAAGTGTGCCTAATAGATGTGATTATGTGTAGTGACGCCACCTGACCTAACTGCCGATTACTTGAATTTGTTGCTAAATTAAGGATTTCTCAAGGGAAAAGAATTGAAGAACTTTAAAATTAGGCTACAAAAATCAATGACAACTTTTGAAATATTTAAATAATAAATCTTCTTTTTTGTATAATTTTTAGAACTACGATGCTGCTATCGTTCGTTCAGATACGAAAATCACCAAAGAAGTATTGGAAGCTGGTGCTGGTAGTCTGAAAGTTGTTGGCCGTGCTGGAGCCGGTGTAGATAATATCGATGTACCCGCGGCCACCCAAAATAAAGTGATTGTGTTGAAGTAAGTACATATGTATCTAGTTTTCAAACACTTTTTTTTTTATCGAAATACACATAAATTTCAATTCAATTTGAATACCTTCAAAATTATCAGCTAAAAGTGTATTTTATTTGAATATATCTAGAAAATATTTTTTCCAGACTTTATTGATCTTTTTTTTTTAATAATTGGCATAATAAAAAGTAACAACAAATAACATTTTTGTTCAGGACCTTTATTATGTTTTATCAACTTAACACAGAGGAATTTTTCTTTTATTGAAAAATTCTTATATCAAAAAAAAAAAATTTAAATTAATTTCGATTTTCACACAAAGTAAGTGAAAAATGAGTTAAAGACCTTGAACATAAGATTTTCAGGGTCAATTAACTTTTATTTAAATTTCTTTAATGCTTTGTTTTTACACATGAAAAATTGTTTTGTTTAATAGTAAAGGGCTCAGAGAAATGATTAAAACGATGCAAACGTAAATTTATTCCACCCAGTTGGAAAAATTGGCATTGGTAATCGTATACCATATATTAAAGGTTTTTACGTTTTAAGCCATCATAGATGGTGGCAGCCGAACGTTATTTTATTGTTATTGTCTCTATATTATGCTTCCTAATTCCAATTCCCTAAGGTCACTTGGAATTGCAATTATCTTGTGATCTATATCCTACACACATACATACATAATTGGTTATTACATGGACTACCATAGAGGCTATTTATTCTGTTAAATCCGGGACAATTCTGTAATATACGGATGGATCAAAAGCATATATCGGCACAGAAGCAGGAGTTTTTTGTCCCAAAGTGGGCATCTTCCAAGCGGCATTCTATGTCATTGAAAGTTCTACTGAATTCAACTTTAACAGAACGTATAATGGACGGGACATAACCATTCAAGCACTCAGCTGGGTAAACTGAATCAAATATATTTTCAATTCGTCATTACAACCCTTCAGTCAGGATTACGACCTAGCTTCTCAAGTCACTTATGTTATGTGTGTTAATTTTGTGTATGAATGGCGGGACATAAAGTTTAAAGTCGACTCCGAATGACAGATTTTTGAGAAACTTTTCATGGGAATTTTATTTTTCTCTCAGAGTTTATGCCAGAAATCTGCTGAAATATCGAAGAAATAAATCGTTGAAGAAATATTATTCCATATTTCGTTTTTTGTTGGAGATGTCTGACCTGGTGTTACAAGCGTGGCCTCACGTTTAATAAGCCAATACACTACCTAGTAGACTATGACTGATATATATCTCATTTTCGTCTATTTTATCCCAGGCCATCTGGTCCAATTTCCCTAAGAATTCAAATTTCTCATTACATATCCAACCGATGGTATCAAAAAGCCAAAAGAAATATTTTTTCGTATTGCGGTTTGAACTTATGAGCTCTCGTTTAGTAAGCTAACAAACATTCTTCTCACTAGAATACGACGCCCTTCTTTAGTCAAGTAAAGCAGCTATTACACTAGCAAACTTCGCCAGCAAACACGACTTAATGAGAGAGAGTGTTGTGCGATGTACATAAATCCAAATATCAAAAAATTTAGATGTACATCAGGTCAGCTTTGCAAATACGAATTTTGCCATCAGTTCGTGCTTGCAGGCGAAGTTCGGCAGTGCAATAGGCGCTTATTATAATAGTGGATGTGACATTGTTTAGCTAGTATGCCCTTAAAGCTCAAACGTGTCTTAACAGGTTCTATTTATTTATTTATTAATTACAATGCAATTACAAATTATATTCTTATTATATACGAGCTGAGTAACTTTGACCATATGCTGGATGTAGTGTCACAGACCAGAGTCTCTGATGAGAATCGAACCCACGACCCTCACGCTAATAGTCTAGCACACTACCCATTAGATTACCAGGGCACCCCTTAACAGGTTTCAAAAGTGGTCTAAAATATGGACTATTATGGCAATATCTACAGCTAAAGTAGACGTTCATATGTTAAAGGTTTTAAGATTTTTCCAAATGGAATTTTATATTCATTCATAACCCTCTGTAACTTTTTTCTTGAACACTTGATAATGTCACAAAAAAAATTTGCATAAATTTATGTCTAGTCAATGTAAACAAAATTAACCACTATTAGCGGCGACACCATCATCCTACGTCTAGTATCCTCTTCTTTTTTTTTTTTATTAATTTTCTGTTAAATTTACCTCACCATTGATTTATTTATTTATTTATTCGTAAATTGCGTTCTATTTCCCATGATGCAGCACACCAGGAGGCAATTCAATTTCTGCCTGTGAATTGACATGCATACTAATTGGTACTTTGGCACGTCCTGTTGTACCAGCCGTACAGAGTATGAAAGAGGGTCGTTGGGATCGCAAACTATACAGTGGCAGTGAATTGTACGGCAAGACTTTGGCTGTATTGGGTTTGGGACGTATAGGACGCGAGGTGGCAGCACGCATGAAGGCCTGGGGTATGCGGGTAAGTAGTCATTTGGCTATTAATGACGTTTTAATTTCAATGATTATATTTTATTTGAATGGTTTTCAGGTTATTGGCTATGATCCCATTACAACGGCCGAAGAAGCCAAGGCTGTGGGTATTGAAAAAATGGAATTGGACGAAATTTGGCCTTTGGCCGATTATATCACAGTACATACACCGTTAATACCGGCTACTAAAAGTAATTTGTTTTATTTTCTTTCCATATATATTTTCTAATAGATCTGCTAATATATTCAATGCATTTCAACCCGTTAGATCTCATCTCTAAAGAAAGCTTGGCGAAATGCAAAAAGGGCGTTAAAGTGGTCAATGTTGCACGTGGTGGTATTGTTTGTGAAGCTTCCGTGCTTGAAGCTCTTGAATCAGGCCAATGTGCCGGTGCTGCATTTGATGTCTATCCCGAGGAACCACCCAAATCGGAGGTTACTAAGAAGCTAATCAATCATCCCAAAGTAGTAGCCACACCCCATTTGGGTGCCAGTACTGGTGAGGCCCAAGTGCGTGTAGCTGTAGAAGTGGCCGAACAATTCATTGCTCTTACAGGCAAATCAAAAACCTACACCACATACCCTGGTGTTATTAATCGTGAAGTGTTAAGCCATTATCAGTAGACATGTTAAGCCATTATCTCTCTCTCTCTCTCCAGGGGGTAGCTGTCTAAGGTCATCTACATAGTGGCGATAATGCCATTTGTCTCAGTAGTTTCCATTAAGTTAATCAAATTGCATCAGTTTAATGAAAACATTTTCTATATTTTTTTTCTTCTTCCATTACGTTTACGATTAAAAAATTATTATCAAACTTTTGCTTGTTTACATTGAATTTGCATTTATTTTTACATGAGTATAGAAAAATAAAAACATTTTATTTTTAACACAAACAATGAAATTTTAAACTGTTGATTGATGCATGCACATAAATAAATTAATTATTAAAAATATTTGTATTAATGGGAATTGTTTTTGTACTATTTTGATGTCTGCACTTTTGATGTCAAAAGTGCAAATAATTTCAGTGAGTTATGATGGTTACTTGGGCGTATAAATATACAAGCAGGCATAAAATTATTTAAAAAATACTGGATTTTAACTTCTACTTCAGATAATAAATGAAAACGGGGAATGGGCTACAATGACTGAAGTCTGAATAATAAGCCACCTATAAGTAATCGCATTAAGTCCGTGGTATACTAAAGTGATATCATTACCTATGGGTTTTAAAGAGTTATGGATCGAAGTAAACTTCATAATTTTTGATAATATTGGTGATGAGCGATGTAACATACACATGCATACGTACACAATTGGTCATTTCAACCCTTCAGCGAGGATTATGATCTAGGTTCTCACATCACCCATGTTGTGTGTGTTATTTTTATCCACAAGTGGCGGAACCTACAGTTTAAAGTCGACTCCGAACGACAGATTTTTGAAAAAATTATCATGCCAATTTTATTTACAGTCAGAGTTTTTGCTAGAAATCTGCTGAGAGGAAGTTGCCAAAGAAATATTTTTTCATATTTCGCATTATTCGAGATGTCTGACCAGGGGTTTGAATTGAGGTCCAATTTCTTGTAAGGCAACAAACTACCTACTAGACTACGGCGGTGATAGATGTAACATACATACATACATACATATTTGGCCATTACAACCCTTCATTTATGATTACGGCCTAGCTTCTCGCACCACTCATGTTGTGTGCGTTAATTTTATATGCCAGTGTTGGGACCTACAGTTTAAAGTCGACTCTGAACGACAAATTTTCGAGAAACTTTTTCATGGCAGGTTTATTTACTCTCAGAGTTTTTGCCAGAAATCTGTTGAGAGGATGTCGCCGAAGAAATATTTTTTTATTCATATTTCGTTTTCTTCAAGATGTCTGACCAGGGATTTGAATCGAGGTCCAACTTCTTAAAAGTCAACAAACTACCTATTAGATTACGGCGCTGATAGATGTAACACAAGCAATTATTTGTGAAGAATTATACTCTAACTACAGTTTGAACGATTTTAATTCAATGGCAACTAACCCCAATCACCATGGCTGCTAAGGAACTGTTTCTACCTGTAGTCACATAAGTGCGTATGCAATTAGCAAACGGTGCTAAAACTCTGCGTTTATATATTATTATACGTTTTATCAAACAATGAATATTCAGGATTACGACCTAGATTCTCGCACCACTTATGTTGTGGGTGACTTACAGTTTAAAGTCGATTCCGAACGACAAATTTTCTTGGCAAACTTTTCAGGGCAAATTTTTATTTACTCTCAGAGTTTTTGCTAGACTTTAAACTGTAGGAGTCGACTTTAAATTGTAGGTCCCGCCACTCATGTATAAAATTAACACACAGCATAAGTGGTGTGAGAAACTAGGTCGTAATCCTGACTGAAGGGTTGTAATGACCAATTATGTATGTATCTACTAGGCTACGGTGACGTCAACAGTCGTAATTATTCTGCTCTCCATTTTTTCCCCTGCCTGCCCTCAATTCCAATACTTTTCAAAGTTTAAAAGTACCATTGAATATCATTGTTTAATTGTTTTCTTAATAGTATTAGAATTGTTTGTTTAAATGATTTTATTCTGTATATATTTGTAAACACATTGTAATACACAAATAAGTATATTTCTCTGTATAATTAAATTAATTTATTGCAATTAAATTAAGTAAATATTAAATCTATGTAAATAAAAAATTATAAATATAATAATTATGGTCAATTAAATAAATAAATAAATAAATCAATTACAGTTTCAACTCATAAATTATGCATTAACTCTTTATTGATACAATAAATATTTATAAACTGTAAATGCCTTGTAAATTTAAATAAAACATACATCCCTCTACTCTTGTACTTTTCATTTTAAGTTTAAAAAACCTTTCGAATTTTTTAATCGAAATAATGTTTTCAATTTTCTTTAATTGGATTACAGGTATACTAATCCCTGGCTATTCCTGGATAATCTTATGCAAGGCTCAAATCTACTTCCATTGTAATTACTCAAAAAAAAGGTTTAAATTGGTTCAAACACTGCCAAATTGCCAATCCATAGAAAGCTGTGTTTTAGTAGGAGTGTATTGGCTTATTTGAGGCCACGGTTCAAACTCAAGCTTAGACATCTCCAACAAAAGGAAATTTTAATATTTCTTTTTAATCTGAGAGTAAATAAAATTGCCATCAAAAATTTCTCAAAAATCTGCGTCGACTTTAAACTGTAGGTGCCACCACTCATGTATAAAATTAACAAGCACAACATAAGTGGTGTGAGAAGCTTGGTCGTAATACTTACTATAGGTTTGTAACAGAGCTCAGCAATGAGTATTCAAAAAGATTAGTAGATTCGAATCATGCTCATAATTTCTGACACTTAAACGCATTCATACTTATCTTAATCTCATACTCATACTACTCATATTCAAAGTTTAAAGTACTCAGCGTACTCATACTTAACAATACGCATGATGTTGTTGATTTCGACTCTCCTTTACTCAACATTTACAAGAAAATAAATATGATTCGCATACAAACACTACAATACTCACTAGAAGGTTGTGTGTTTGCTTTGCTGCTGTCTTTGTCTTTGTCTTTTTCTTGTTTTTTTTTTTTTGTAAATGCAACAACATTAAGACTGTAAATTCTGATGAACGATTCGAATCATTCGAATCATTTACGAGTATTACAAGTATTTTTATAAATTTATGAATCTGAATCAAACATATTTCGAATGTAATGAGTTTGATGACAACGTTGTACTTATACTCATTACAACCTATACTTATAAATCACCGTTGTAGTGAGTACGAATGTATCCGAGTACATAGTTAAATTTCAATATTGTTGACTCACTTATATTCGAAATTTCATGAGTACTTATGAGTAGCGAAAAAACGATTAATTGCTAATCTCTGGTTTGTAATGACAAATTATATATGTATCTGATTCAGCTTACCCAGCTGAGTACTCGATTGGTTATGTCTCGTTCTTTATACTTTCTGTTTAAGTTCAATTGTGGGCTGATACCTACTCTGATGCCTAAAACTCCTGCTTCTGTCCCTGTATCTTCTCTCGATCCATTCGTATATTATAGAAATACGCCTGTTTTAAAACACTAAGTAGCCTCTATATTAGTCCATTTACTTTTGCTACTAAGTCTCATAGCGTGGCATTTACCATAGAGTCTACTGGCTTTGTCCGGAGAGGTAGGTAGGTAACGAAGTTCTCTGATGAATGTCGCTTAGACTTGTCTGGCATTATTCTAACCGAAGTCTCCAAACCCCAAATTTTTACTACCATTTTGCAGTTGATTGAAATTGAACGGAGTCTAAGCGCCCTTGCAGGCTTCGGTGATACGAATACAGTCGAGTTTCCACATCTTGTCCAACTCCATTTCGGCTGCTTTTTTCCTTTATTTCGCTTACACAAACAATGGCCAAATAGATAGCTACTGGTCTGACCATGATAATATAAATACATATAGCGCATAATCCTGGAAGACTTGCAGAAAAGCCTTCTGAATATAATTATGGTATGTATGGGCTTTTCTGAAAGATATTTCTTTAAAAATACACACTATTTTTTCAAGCTTTATGAAATATCGAGTGGATGACTTTGTTAATTCTTATCTTGCTTTATATGAGAGTTATGGAATCACATGAAAGGGAATTAAAAGGATACGACTCTTCACTAAATCCACTCAGTAGTAGTTGCCTTCGATTAATCCAATCTTTAACATGCCTCACAAAAATAACACCAGGGCCAGTTAACGACTGCATTAAAGCTTGGTTCAGAGATGTAAGCCATTATCATTTATTTTTCTGCATGCTTGTGAGCTTCTCAATAAGACGATAATTCTATAAGACCACATCATAATAGAATTACTTATTGGAACGAGTTATCGAACAAAACTCTGTCTATAATTAATTTTTTTTTGCTACACTTTAAATTTTGAAACGAAAACAAAAGTTAATGTGTTTATATATTTAACGCCCCAATTGAATATTTGTATCCAATATTTGTATCCAATATTTGTATTACTTACTTACTTGTGTTTGTTATTAATAATTTAAAGCATTTGCATATCATAACATAATTATTTCAAATGAATTTTATTCTATTAAATATCATCAGACACTAATTTAGATAATGCGCTGGGTCTCATATATTAGGGCATATAAAGAGTAACCTCTGTTTTGTGTGTTAATTTTTTGAAATAAAATTTTCTTTATTAACAAGGACAGGTTAACCAGGTTTGCACAAACTTTCAATTTCATAATTTAAGCGCTTTGGTTTAATAGCGAAAACCTTGGGAAAGTGATTTTCGCCAGGTTTAGTGTTATGCTCTACCATTAATGTTGTTTATGCACCCAAGGGTATTCAATTACATTTTTAACAAGTGTACAAAAATTTTTGTCACTGAAATTTTAACAATTTTTTAACTGCTAACGTTTTGAAAAAAAAAATTAAAGAAACACAAAATAAAGTGAATAAAATATTTATTTTATTTTTTTAATATTATTTCGTGTAAATGTTGTTGCGGATTCTCCTTTGATGGTGTCTCCGTCAACTCCAATTTTGATACACTGTTTTCATCAATTGCAGTTGCAACGTGGTCTTTAACATTATAACCCTTCAGTCAGGATTACGACCTAGCTTTTCAAACCACTTATGTCATATGTTTTAATTTCATACATGAGTGGTGGGACCTAAAGTTTAAAGTCGATTCCGAACGACAGATTTTTTGAGAAACTTTTCATGGCAATTTTTATTTACTCTCAGAGTTATTACCAGAAATCTGCTGCGAGGAAATATATTTCGTATTTCGTTTCTTGTTCGAGATGTCTGGCCTGGAGTCTAATAAGCCAACACACTACCTACTGGACTACGGCGATGCTACCAATATAAGCATGCAATTAGAAAATGATCCCTCAGCTGTAATATTTTCAAATCATTTGTTTTTAATTTATTGGATTTGTTTGATAATGATGGTTTCATTGCAAATTCCAAGAGATTTTTATTCGCGAGATTAAAAGAATTCTGGGGTGTAGAGTTGGGAGTAGTAGAAATCGAAATAAATTATATCGGTAGCTTGCAGCAGCTAATAATGAATGGATGTGTTAATTTTATACATGAATGGCGATATCTACAGTTTAACTTTTGAGATACTTTACAGGACAATTTTTATTCACTCTCAGAGTTTTTGCCAGAAATCTGCTGAGAGGAATTCACCGAAGAAATATTTTTTCGTTTTTCAATTTTGTTGGAAAGGTCTGACCTCTGGTTTGAACCAAGACCTCAGGTCTAATAAGCCAACACACTACCTAATAGACTACGGCGATTAGCCACTTTTATTTGTTTAATATTTGCGTAATGATCTGTTTCAGAATTCTAAAGTATTCATTTGACACAATCAATATACATAGGCTGCCTTTCAAAATGTTTCAATACAAAATTTGTATGCAAATCTACTACGGTATATAAATTATGTAGATATGCAAAGTTTCCAAACAATGCATCAACTATAAATCCGATGCCTGATTGCTTTTTGACGGCGTTAAAAATATACATTGTCGATGTTTTGAAATAGTATACAGTGTAAACATTTTGTACAGCGGCATTATGAAACACTATACTTTGTTCAAACACAAATCAACTAACATTTTGGAATTCAGCCATACATACATATGTCTGTATGAAGATTAATATAATCTGGTGTCAAATAACACGGGATACTTTTTATATTACCTAATTATATGAAAGATTTTCAAGAATTCTCCAATAATGGGTTCTACTCATGAAGCTATTAATAATATGTGAATATTTTTTTGTAACTTATTGAGGCTGGCTTTTAATTGAATATGAAATTGAGACGCATGCAATACACGTATGTACATATATGAAGTTATTGATGTACATAATTATAAACATATGTACATACATATGTCAAATGATTAAATGAAATTAATAAAATATACAATTAAAATGTGTGGATGTAAATAAAACATGTTTTTTGAGATAGAATTTGTAATTAAAGTATTAAATTTCTATATTTTATGACAAGAATTAAATGAATTGCGTACAAATGTGTATTACATGTGTATTTACGCATTTACATTTGTCATTATAATTTATGAGTGTAAAAATGTAATGTAATGAATGTCATTAATTCCGTTGTTGTGGGCAAATTTGTTGAAATAAAAAAATATCACTTTATTTAATAGGATTAATGTAATAAAAGGATTCCATTTTAACAAAAAAAAAAAAACTTACAAGAGTTTTTAATTAATGCGTATGCATTTTGTTAATCCATTGAAAAAGTTGATTAAATAAATATAATTTCATTTAAAAAAGTTTAAAATTAAATTTTTAGGGACATACTCTCGGTCCTTTTCCTGTGAATAATGCCAGAGAATATTTACGCTCATATGACGTATTATGTTTAGTTTTATAACAATATTAACATTGCTTAATTGTGTTTATTTATGTTTAACTAATAAAAAAATTTATTTATTATTTATTTAGAAAAGTTCATTACATTCATCCAGCGGAGTTATGTAATTGATACTATTTTTTTATAATATTTTAAATTTCATTCGAAATTAATTCATAATTAAATTTTAAATTTTTTTTGTTATTCTATAAGTTTAGATTTTATATTATTTACATTATAATTATAATTTCTTATTTTTTAAATGAACCTCTATTGATTTTAATTTTTGAAATTGTGAAGTTGTTAGTGGTTATCGCTGGACAAATAGGGAAAATATTTACTTTCTTAGTGGCCCTTTGGTTTTTAGTTGGAATAAGAACTCTTCTTCCAATTTCTTGCACTAAGTTGTTTAAAAGATCGTCTGTTTCTTCTTTTGTGTATTAAAGCGAAAAGTCGTCCCATTCGAGTAGTTTTACACATACGCACGATATGTTCAAGCCAACAGAGGCGTTGTCTTTTGATGCGACTAATGGCATTGATGTCAACATAAAGGTCAAACAGTTTAACATTCAGTTCTTGTCAGTACTGGCCGATAAAGTAGATGGTAACAAAAATTTTACGAAGCCTTTAGGAACAGCTTTATCTGACCGCAGTAAGTGAGTCTTGCATGGTGTGATTTTGGACCTAGTGGGTTGGACAGCTATTGGATCAAAAATCCCAAATTTCCTTACGGTCGAGCGTTATTTAAGACCGAAACTGATTCTTTTTTAATAAAATAAGTGCCAAAATCAGATAAAAACTGTACCTAGTGGGGGAAATTGGCTCGTTGGATAGTCATAGTCTCAAGGATTTCAAACTATCATGCCTTAATTACTATCATGCTTACTATTTTCTATATAAATAGAACAAAATTGTCGGTGTCTGGGGGTTTGTTGTCTATGACTTACACTTTTTGTCGATGACTTTCATTTTCTATGAAAGATAACATTTCTGCGGTCTCAAAAGCTACGCGACGGTAACGAAAACTGTTTTGGTATCAAGTACCATGGCTATTCAGCCCACTAGGCCCGATTACCAAACCATACTGTTTTTGATCCTTTTTTTTCTAAATTATGAAGGGTATATTTGATGATTATCCTATTTTTGTGATTTTAATCGATTTAATTTTTATACTTTTTCAACCTTTTCAATTATGTTAACTTAACAGTCTCGGTTAAATGTTTAAAAATAATATAACTTTCTTAGGAAAATATTTAAAACACTACATATGCTTTAAGTTTTGAATAAAATGGAGGATGCTTTTCCTTTTTAACTTACTACTGGATATATTGAACGATTCACTTTAACGAACAGGCCTGATAACAATTAGGTTCGTTGAATCAAAAAACTACTTTAGTTGATATATGCATTTAAATGTATGTGTGTTCTAATTGTTCTGAGCTAATCGTCGTTGTATTATATTCAATTCGATTAGAGGAATATTTATCGCTGCTACCATTTAATATCAGTTGATTTAAAAGGTATTTTTTAACCTCAGCATACTCCTACCTCCTTTTCTTTCTTCTTCCTCTCTCTCTCTTTTCTACCGGCTTTGTTCTTTGTTCATTCTTTGTTGCGGTATCCTGATCGTCCTCGGATTTCTTTTGAAAGTTTTTTGAAAGCCAAATGTAGTCGTGTAATTTCAGCATCCCTTAATTGACACTGTAGGCAGCCTTACATCAACTTCCAAATTTTTAGGAAGTCTTCTGGGAAACTGGAAGAGGCTTTTTCTAGGTTAAGTCGATAGATGTGCTAGAAATCATCAGTCAATCTCATTTGAAGGTCCAAGAAGATTAATTTTAATAATCTATGTTCGAACATGAGAATATCCAGTCAAAAAATTGTAAAAAGAAAAGGCAACATTTTGAAAATCTAATTATGCAATCAACATCAGTAAACTCATGCCAAAACTGTTGTTAAAGTTTTGTGAATTGTGTTATTTTTTGGGGATGAGTAGTTTCTACTTTTATAAATTTATGATTATGATTACTGACGCATATATTTTCGAAGTAAAAATCTTTTTTTATTACGTTGCAACATATTCTAAATTTACACACTTATGCACTTTACACATTTTTACAACACTGTGGGTATGTCGTTGAAGGTGATTTTACGATGACATAAGGAACAGAGTTAGTCGACAATAAAATGTATCGTCAGTGTTTTGTTTGTTTCAAAGCGATGGCTGTCTATATCACTAAAAATAGCACTTTTCTTACTAATTTCACTTCATCTGATCTCCTTGCTATTTACACCACTTATATCCGACCGGCTGGATGTCTTAAGGCTTCTTGACCTCGTATAGTAGATTACGATGGTGATCGCTAATGACGGTGGGGTGTACACTCTATTGATTTATTGGCTCATCATCGCAATGTGGTTTGTGTTTCACTGTTCTGTCGCTACTACAACGGATGTTGCTAGAGCGAAATAAGGAGACTTGTTCCCGAGAATCTGTATTTCTACGTAACATTCGTCTTTCTCGCCAATTATATCCGTTTGTGGTCGATTGGCCAGTGTATCGCACACTAAATTATAAATAAATTTCGTTCTTCAGGCAGACTATTAGGCAGGACAGTCCCCCGCAGGAAATATGTTCCACATACGAATAGTCAGGACTACAACCTAGCTTCTCTAACCATTTATTTTGTATGCGTTAATTTTATACATTGTATATGAGTCGGAACCTACAGTTTGAAGTCGACTCCGAACGACGGATTTTTGAAAATTTTATGTTACTCTCATAGTTTTTTGGCGGAAATCTGCTGAAAGGAAGTAGCCGAAGAAATATTTTATCACATTTCGTTTTGTTGGAGAAGTCTGACCTGGGGTTTGAACCGTGTTCTCTTGTCTAATTACCCAACACACTACCTACAAGACTACGGCGACTTCATAACCCATAATATGTGACTATATAATACCCTTAGCGTAGCAGAACGGGTTGTGGTTTTGTGTAAAATGTGCAAAAGTTTCGTTTGCCATACGTGAATAATTTGTTCATGCAAGAGAAACTTGCATTAATTTTACAGGGGGTTGTTTATTTTCGCAGTACGTGCGTGTATTATATTATTGAGATGAGAGGAGTATTATATTTCGTGTAACTCATGCACCAGTTAACTGAAAGAATTAAATCATATTTTAAAATAGATTTATTTTATTAACTATTCTATTATGTACGATTTAATACTTTTAAATATTTTTCGAAATAACGGTAGTTTTAATTGGTAGGTTGTAATGTGATGGTCACGAAGTCCAAAAAACAAATCATGTAATTTGAAAATTTAAATTAGTTTTAGAGAATACTGTGGCTATAATAGCTTTTTTAGTTGTTAAAAATATTATGTTTCCAGTTCGTTAGTCATTGTAATAAAAAAAAAACATTGAAAGAAATTATGGTTTGGATAAATGAGAGTTAGTTTTTTAATGGGAGTTTATTTATGAATTTTGTAATCTTGGCATGTCGCAGTATTAACGTGGCAAACGGATAAGCAAAACGATAGAAGTAGGGATAGAGCCATTCTTTCACTATGTTATACATTGTTTTGGATATAATCCTTAGAATGTCTCTCAAATATGGTATGGGGTGAAAAAATCGACGCTAGTTCCTAGTATAAGTATATCGTGCAAAATTTCGCTGCCAAAGTTATGTCCTAAAATATATATAGTGCCTGCATGTACATACGTACATACATAATTGGTCATTACAACACATTAGTCAGGATTACGACATAGCTTCTCACTCCACTTATGTTGTGTATGTTAATTTTATACATGCGTGGCAAGACATACTATTGAGAAACATTTAATTGCGATTTTATTAACTCTTAGAGCTTTTGTCAGAAATATTCTGAAAATTAATCTCCGAAAAAATATTTTTTCAGATTTCGATTTGTTGGACATGTCTGACCTGGAGAACATTCATATGTCCCAGTAGTCTGCATGTTATCCCTCTACCCTATTCATATTCGTGTCTTGAATTATGTTACATAGGAGGGGAATTGCAGTATCCTTGCATGCTTAATACGGCAGTTGATGTTTCGACAGAAATTTTAACATGTGAGATAAGTTTTTGGTGCACTTATTTACAGGCCAATGAGGTCAAAATTATATCATAACAACTAACGGGAACGAATGCTATTTAATGGATTGTTTCTCTATATTGGAAGGTGTGTTCTTGTCATTTTTACAGATGTTCTAGCAAAAATTACGAGAGGTAAGACCTTGTTGACCATACAGTATAACGTAATATTACGCTTACTATGTGGCTTTAAAAGTTAAAACTTGGTTAAATATTTTTTTATTTGTATTCCGCCTCTCTTACAACATATTCTTGTTTCTTTAGCATATTAACCACATTCAACTACTGTGTTCTCTTATTTACGATCTAATTTTTCAAATGGCAAACTGATACAAATTACGCACAACTGTCAATAATACAGAGTTTACAGCGTAATGAAGTAAAAATGCAACATGAATTTGCCATACGACAATTATTGTGAGAAAAATTTAAGCCTTGAACATGTGTCAATGCAAATGTATACTGAATGAACAAATAAGTCGTTCATGAAAAAAAAAAATACTAAAACAAAAACCAGGAACAAAAACACAGAAAACACAAACAATTGCATGAAATAAAAATAAACTGCGTACTACGACAAGCAAACAGTCAAGAAATTATTCATGAATAACGGAGCATCTACAAAATACAGTGAAAAATTCATTCATAAAAAGAAAGAATGTCGTAATGCGCAACTTAGAAAAGCGCGCCATAAAAAAACAGACCAGATAACGTTCACACTAGAGGAACCTCAATAAGAGGCAGGAAAATAATGAACCAAACACACACACATACGGAAGGAAGTATGGACAATAAACTCTAGCCAAGCACGAAGTGAATACGAGTGGCAGGAAGTACGAAGCTGAAACGATGGTTTACGAGATTTTTGAAACAAAAGCAGACAACAACAGAAGAATTTCAACAGTTCGTCGCAGGATATCAATGTGTTAACAACACAACGAGAAATAAACATCCCGTTACGTATAAATATAAGAGAAATTATAAAATTAAAGTCAACAAACCACACAACACTGTGAGAGTATTTGTGTGCATGAATGTGAAAGTGCCATTTACAACGATTGTTATTACAAAAGAAATCATCATCATCAACAAGTTGTATTGATGTTGGTGTTGTTGTTTACAAATCATTGTTTATCTTTAAAAGCATTAGAGAGAAAGTTTATCTTTACATTGTTGTTTCATTAATGGTTGTTGTTTTTGTTGGTTGTTGATTTTTAAAAGATTTTCGAAGTGTGTGCACGATTAAGAGGGTCTATGTAAAAAAAGAAAATTAAAAAAGTACAAAAACAATGATAAAAATAAAGCCCTCAAATTACTTGTAATTTAATAACGAAATGTGAACTTTAAATATGAACTTTAAAAAAGAATTTTAAACAAAAAGAAAACCACACAAAGCCATATACAGAAAAAGTTTTACGTTTTGTGTAATCGTCTGCGAAGAAAGTTGGTTAATTAAACTGAAAAAAAGGTGGAAAAATTTTATAAAAAAAAATTAAATATAAAAAATTTTTTAAATAAAAAAGAAAATTCTTCTCAAATTTGTAAAATCAAAGCGTTAAAATTTAAAAAGGCAAAAATAATATCAGTTACATTACTACTTCAAAGAAAAATATCAAATTTGTTTAATCGAAATAAATCTAAAAAATTTTTTAAAATATAAAAAATTCTTAAAAAGTGTTTGCGATTGTGTTTCACTTAAAAATTAAACCGCCTGCGCTCCACATGCCTTAATATGTTGCATCTGAATACAACACATTTATTAAATTTTCTTTTAATTTATTTAATTTTAATAAACATTTGCCATTTAAATGCCAAACAACTTTATCCTACCAATGCAACGTTATCTATAACGGGTCTGCCTTTGACATCTCGTTTACTAAATAATAATTCACATGAAATTGTTGTAGCAGCTGCATCTATATCACTCGGTTATAATGTGAAAAATAAAAAGAATATCAATTTAAGTAGCAATTTAAATTTTAATACGAATCTAAATCTCAACAACAATAATAATAAAAATAAGGATAATATTGTTATTGGATTTTTAGCTGAATACTCACAAATGAGGGTAAGTATGCAAACAATTTGTTTAAAGGATTTGAAAGAAAATAATACTAACTAGCCTGGATTTCTCTCAAATATGTGTGCATGTGTGTGTAAAATTTTAGTCGCAATGTTTTTCTATAATTTTTAGAAGAGATTTTAATCGGGCCATACATACCATAGCCATAGTTCAGTCCCACCCCACCTTCTTTTAAGAAAATATATTGATTATCAAAATTTTTGGTCAAGTTTTGTGATAATTTCCAAACATAATGGTGAATTTATTTTAACTGCAATGAAGGAAACACAAGGCTTAAAGATGTAAGATTCCTCTACGAAAATTTTTATTGCATCGTACAACGTTTGATAACTTTTTCATTTCGGTCTATGACATGTGAGTTTAGGCAAACCCAAAATGTTATTTCGGCTTAGAGATAATTTTTCCATTTAATCGACACGATAGCATTTAAGTCAGAAGTCGCCGTATCCCAGGTCAGACATCAAAACGATATATGAAAAAAAGTATATATTTCTTCGACGACTTCCTCTCAGTCTGAGAGTAAATAAACTTGCCATGAAAACAGTTTCTCAAAAATCTGTCGTTCGAAGTCGACGTTAAACTGTAGGTCACGCCACTCACGTATAAATTTAACGCACACATCATGAGTGGTGTGAGAAGCTAGGCCGTAATCCTGACTGAAGGGTTGTAATGGCCAATTATGTATGTATGTATGATAGGATCTAAAACGAGAGCGATAAATCTCATAGTAATGAGAAGATTAACCTTTTTCCTTTATTTCTCTGTCGAGGCAATTACTTTTTATATTTTCAGAACGCATTATTATTCCAGTAATTTTTGCTTTTGCTTTAAATTGTCGATTAATGTTTTTTCAGTGTCGGTTAATCTCTTCAATTTGATATTTTTTCAAGTGGATATCTTCCAAGCGGAAATCTATGCCATCGAAAAATATGCCCAGTTTAACTTAAACAGAAATTATAAAGGATGGGACATAAACATTCGAGAACTCGGCTTAGTAATCTGAATCAGATACACACATATATACATAAGTGGTCATTACAACACTTCAGTCAGGATTACGACCTAGTTTCTTTCAATTCAAACGAAATATTTGATCGAAACTTTTTGCAATTATTCGCCACAGTTTCTCACTTTGTGCCCGAACTTGTGTATAGGGTGGATATGGGCTGACGGTATTCTCACAATTTGATCAAAATTAAAAGTTTTGACGCAGCATAAGTAATCATTTTTGTTGCATAGAAGTAGAATTACATTCCATAAGGCTGCTAGATAGTACATGCATTCATCTTATAGTGCGGACTTCAGTCCAAATGATCAAATGACTGTTTTGTTGTTCAAAATTTCACTTAATTTCAAATTTTTTTCCTCTAATAGACGAATGAAATTAATTTTAAAATATTTATTTATTTATTACAATACAATTACAAATTATATTTTAATTATATACGAGCGGAGTAACTCGACCACATGCTCGGTGTAGTGTCACAGACCAGAGTCTCTGGTGGGAATCGAAGCCACTACCCTCACACTAATAGTCTAGCACACTACCCACTAAACTACCAGGGCACCCTAATTTTAAAATAAAAACAAGTTATTATTCTAAATAAAGTCACTATCCATACATACTTACATAATTGGTCATTACAACCCTTCAGTCAGGATTACGACCTAGTTTCTCACACCACTTATGTTGTGTGTGTTAATTTTATATATTAGTGGCGAGACCTACAGTTTAAAGTCGACTCCGAACGACAGATTTTTGAGAAACTTTTCATGGCAATTTTATTTACTCTCAGAGTTTTTACCAGAAATCTGCTGAGAGGAAGTCGCCGAAGAAATACTTTTTGTACTTTTTGATGTCTGGCCTGGGACTTGAACCCTGGCTTTTCGTCTAATACGCCAATACACTACCTACTAGACCACGGTGACTGCTAAAAAAGCCACTATCTTTATGACAAAAATAATTTCTTGCAACAACGCATTGTTTTAAATAATTCATTTGTTAATATCATAAACATTTTATAATAATTTTGAGTAAAAAGTTTTAAAACAATTGATTTAATTTGAGTAATTTGAGGTTTTCTCTAAATTTTTATAACTTAATTCATATAGTGTCTCTAACCTATATGTCTTTTGTCAAAGTGTAAAATTATTTGAAATTTAATTTTAATTTCATAAACACTCTTGTGTTGGCGTTGCGTTGCCGTTGATGTTTCTTTGGCAATAATCATGCGTTTTGTAAAAATAATATCGTCCCAAGCAGAAACACCAATAATTACGTTGCGGTTTGCAAACCTTTTGTAAAACCGTAATCGTGATTGACGTATTTGTCTGTCAAAGATTAGAAAAACTATTGTTAAGTTTTTAAGAGTAAATTTAATTTACTAAGGGCCACTATTACAACTTGCCGTTAACTAAAGGGAGGATTTTAACTGGCATATAAATTGTTTTTCATTATTAAAAGTGGGCAATAAGGCAGAAGCGAGCGTTAAGCTAAAGGGAGGATCACCCTACCGGTAACTTTTAAAGTTAAGTTTATGTCTGAACTTGCCATATTACATATTATTTTCAATATGGCAAGTTTAAATATAAACAAAATGAACGAATACAACAAAAAAAAGCCAGTTGTTGTCACTGCGTTAAAAAAACTTGTTTAAGTGAGCAATTTTATCGACATTGCTCCGACACTGCCATATTTTTGAAAAATTTAACTTTATTTTATCTGTAGGTTGTAATAACGAAAAGAAGTTAAAGGTGACTTTAAAGTTCACTTTGGCTAAAGTTAACTTTAGCTAAACCCAACTTTAACGGCAAGTTGTAATAATGGCCCAAAATATTGTTTGGTTTACATTATTTTCTGTTGACTATTTTAATGTCCAAAATTTAACATTATAACAGTTTGTTCAGGATTATGACCAAAGTTCTTATACCATTCATGTTGTGTGTGTGAGTTTTATCCATGAATGGCGGGACCTAGCGACAGATTTTTGAACAACCTTCCTTAGCAATTTCACTTACTTTCAAAGCTTTTGTCACACGATTGATGAGAGGAAGTAGCCGAAGAAATAATTTTTCATATCTCGTTTTGTAAGATATGACTGCGGTGGTGGGTGCCCTGGTAGTCTAGTGGGTAGTGTGCTAGATTATTAGAGTGAGGGTCGTGGGTTCGATTCCCACCAGAGACTCTGCTCTGCGACACTACACCGAGCATATGGTCAAGTTACTCCGCTCGTGTATAATTAGAATATAATTTGTAATTATATTGTAATAAATAAATAAATAAATGACTGCGGTGGAGTTTTAACCCATGGCTCTTGCCTAATAAGCCAGAATAATATCTACTGGACTACGGCGACTTTATTTCGATTTAATTATGTCTTAGAAAACTTATTGACCTCCTTTTATTACGTCTTAGATTGTTTGCATATGACACAGCTTTCGAAATACTATACTACTTGACAATCAGTGTTAATTTAAATGATATCCATTTGTTATTAGGACCTTCTTTAAATAGTATTAAGCATTGTGTTGGACCTGAAGTCGCCGTAGTGTAGTACGTAGTGTATTGGCTTATTAGATGTGAGGTTACGGTTCAAACCCCCAGTCAAGGAAACGAAATATGAAAAAAAAATTAATTCCTCGGCGACTTCCCCTCTACAGATTTCTGGCAAAAACTCTGAAAGTAAATTAAATTGCAATTGTCGCGGACATTAATTATGAGGATCTGGGTTGCAGCTTCTGTAATTGTTTTTATTTGGTTTTGGATAAAACCTGTCTAGAAAATATTCAAATTAATTTTAAATTGCCTGAAGCCTTAGTAACGCTCGGGAGGCTTATCAAAGTTGAACAGACACTCTCATAAAATTCTGCTGTTGTGAGACAAGCGCTGCAATGCAGTACTCTTCTTAAGACTGATAGGGGTCATTAAGACTGATAAATGCTTTTCAGAGTAATAAACTGTGACATTTAAGAAGGTATTATTTTTTGAAGTCTCATGGTTTTTATGGCATTCTTCTTCAATTCTATGCTTGTATATAATTATTTATGGCTCAATGAAGATCTGATTAAAATTGTTAATTAGTAAACTGCTTCATTATCTTTTTAAAAGTTCTGAAAGAAGTAGGGTGTCTTTGGAATGCAACTTTTAAAAGGCAATAAAATTCAATTTAAATAGTCATGTTAAATGAAACAAAAAAATGTATAACAAGTTTTATTAAAAACTTATAAAAAAAGAAGTCCAAAAAAAGTGAAAAATATAAAGATAGTATGTGTGACTCTATGTTAGCATATAAGCCAGGGTTTATAACAAAAAAAATATTTTTTACTGAAAATATGTGGTGTAGCTTAAAAAACCAAATGCTTTTTTGTTGCATGATATGAGGAAAAAATTCTTTCGGTTTTTTCAGATTGTTAAACGCGTAATGTTTTTTAACACTTATTGGCATTTAAATTTTATTTATAATAGCAATAAAATAATAACGTTAATAAAGATATATGGTGTTAAATATGTTATATAAAGTTTACAGTATACAGCATAAGTCTACGTACCCCATATATGTATTTAAACAAATTTTGAATTAATTTTAAACAAAAGTTTGTATAAAAAAATTAAAATTTTTCGAAAAATGAAGAACGGTTGCTTAGTCACTAAATCTCAAACAAAATTCAAGTGTTCCATTGAACTAGTATTGCGACGTTTTATTTATTATTTGCACTTTCTCCTGGTTTAATGTGTTGGAGTTTGTAGCTTTTAAAACTTTTTCATCTCGATGTCAATGAGTATAGGTCAAGGCAAAAATTATCTCATGAGTAAAGTACAGCAAACATCAACAGAAAACATTGGAACCTAGTATATTCAATGCTAAAGAAGTTAAATAGAGTGCCTAAACTTAAGGGACATCTTACTAAATATCAGATATTACTTTTGAAAGCATTGAGCCTTTGAATATCAAATTAACTTTCTGTTCTCTTTGGGGATACCTACACTCTTGCGGTACAAAAATTTGTAGTCATTAGGGAGTCCTCCTTATTTTTCTTTCTATTCTTTCTGGAATACATTAATCATTTTTGTATGTATGTATTCTCATATGTAAAGAATACATAGGTATTATTTACTATGTAGGCACTATGCTAGTAGTCCTTACATACATATGAGAGAAAATTTAACCAGATGGAAAGTAATACGTTTGGCGTAAGCCAAATATTTTCAAGAATGGGGGAGTACTGGTAGGATATGGATTTTGGCATTCTAAAGCAAAATGTGCCTATAAGTTAAATATATTGGACACATTTGTTTCTACCAGGACAATGACAAGAAGCACGTTGCGAACCTGTAGCTTATCCATAATTGTTCAAAACTGCTCCAAACACCGTTGCAGGCCTCTGATCTCAACATTATTGAGCATGTTTGGGAAAAACTTGTCCGTAAGCTCTATAAATCCAATATCACCACAGTATAGCAGTTGATACAAGGAATTAGGCGAGAATAGGCCAATATAACCTCGGAATTTTACGCCAATCTCGTGGAAGCAGTATTAAAAACAAAAGATTTTGGTTCCAAGTGTTTAAACAGTGCCTTTTAAGCGTTTGATATGAAATTCGTTAATATTGTTTTCCTTTTTGCTTTAAAAATATTTTTAAATAAAAATAAAATGCTAAGTATGCTGAATTATGAAATGCTGAAGTTGCCGTAGTCTAGTTGGTAGTATGTTGGCTTATTAGACGTAAGACCACGGTTCAAACCCCAGGTCAGATATATAAACGAAATATGAAAAAATATTTCTTCGGCGACTTCCTCTCAGCAGAGGAAACTCTGAGAGTAAATAAAAATTGCCATGAAAAGTTTCTCAAATATCTGTCGTTCGGATTCGACTTTAAACTGTATGTCCTGCCACTCATGTACAAAATTAATACACACAATATGAGTACAGTTTTACGATGCATTTTGCAGTTTTGCATTCTTTTTTTATTAAAAACTCAGTTTTTCTTTAAATTGTGTAGGTTTTATAATTTTTCTAAACAGGTTTTTGTTTAAATTGCGCAGATTTTTCAGTTTTTTTCTTTTTAATTTATTTGTTTTACAAAATGTAAAAAGATTATTATTTTTATTGATACTATCCTGTGTACTTAGCCGATTATTTCTGTTTATTTTAATACAAATGTATTGAATAATTAAATTTTTTTTATAAAACTTAATATTTTTTAATTTGCTATTGTATTTAATTTGTTGTGTATTTTTTTTAATAAAAGAATTAAAATTTTTAGCGTTTGTTTATAAAATCTTATTTGTTGTGTTATATTATTTAATGTGTTGTGTTTTTATTTTTTTATATATAAAAATATTTATAATTTTAATTTTTTTGTTATGTTATGTTTTTATGTTTAAATAAAAAAAATATATTTGCAATACCATACGTATTTTTTGTCCTTATTCCTGTGTATTTTTTTCCTGAGAACGAGGCATTTTTTAATTTCAGTTTTTTTAAACAAGTCATGCAACGCAGAGCACAATCTTTTTACTATAAAGAACGGAAATCACAGTACATAGTACAACTGTGGTTACACGATATTTCCATCCTGTTTATACTGAATTATTTCTGGTTTGATAACTTCTGTTCATTATATCCATAAGGTGTAATTTCCTAGAACAGCAATAGTTAGAAGTCTCTCAGAGTTTTTGCTGGAAATCTGCCGAAGAAATATTTTGTCATATTTTTCGTTTTGATGTCTGACCTGGGATTTGAACCGAAACCTTACGTATAAAAAGCTATAAAAAGCACACTACCTATGGTATCAACTTGATTTATATATGCACCTATAAATCTCTATTTTATACATCTCCATGTGATCATTAATAATTACAGAACATTCGCAATTTGGCGGAGAAATCATTATCAAATAATTATGTTATTGGAATTTGGATTTCGATCTATTAGGCAAATGTTCTTTATAACTATTAATGTATACCTACATGTAGACCGATTCATAATACTGCAAACAAAGTAGAATAAAACCAACCCATAACTGAACTACCCTATAGCTGAGCCATATACAAATTTTAATATTTTTGGTTCTGTTTGACCTTCTCCATGGGTATCTTATTTTCTTAAATGAAAACATCATTGTTTGGTTTTAAGCATTGAAATTAAGAAAAGAAATCATTTTGTATGAAGATTTTTTTATTCGTCGTAAAATATTGATTAACATTTTGTACGACAGAATTTAAACAAAAGAAATATTCACGTTTTTTTATACTCACCAGGACAATATTATTATTTAAATTAATTTATTTTTAATTATTTTCACTGTATTAATTGTCTTAAATGTTAAAATATTGTATTTTTTAAAATGCAATTTAATATTTAATTTAACATTTAATTACGAACGCATACGATATGAAAATATTTTTATTATACGTCAACTGATGTTTGTTTCATTTTGGCAATGTTTTATAAGAAAAGGCTTTTTCTGTTAATTTAAAAATTTTTATTCTAAAATTTAAAATTTAAATGGTAATGATTCTCTGCATTCATAAGAAGTTGACACAAAAAAATAATAATAATGAACTTTGACAGTTGATAACGGCCATTTTGTTACAGCTTCAAATTCTGTCAAATTACATACATAACATAATTGGCCATTACAACCCTTCAGTCAGGATTACGGCCTAGCTTCTCAAACCACTCATGTTGTGTGTGTTAATTTTATACGTGAGTGGCGGCACCTACAGTTTAAAGTCGACTCCGAACGACAGATTTTTGAGAAACTTTTCATGGCAATTTTACTTACTCTGAGGGTTTTTGCCAGAAATCTGCTGAGAGGAAGTAGTCGAAGAAATATTTTTCCATATTTCGTTTTGATGTCTGACCTGGGGTTTGAACCGTTTCCTTACGTCTAATAAGACTACGGAAATTCAATTCTGTTAAATTAATTGTCATTTATTCTGTCTTGTAAGTTCAACGCCTATTCGCTAAATGGAATAAATTGGCCATTTAGGGAGCAATTGGATACTGACCCTCCAGAAACAAGGCCCATTTCTGGATGAATGGGTATACGAACAAACAAAATTGTCGAATTTGAGATGACACCAATCCACATGAGATCCAAGAACGTTTCCAAAAATTCTCTATTTGATGTAGATATTGAACTGCCCTCGTTTTCGGTCAATTTTTCTTCGAGAACGACTTTGGCCACGCCATCACTATCAACGGCGAGCATTAAAGATCGACGATTACCAATTTCTTTGGACATGAACTGAATGATCTGGACACCAACGACTTGTGGCTACAATAGAATGGCGCTATGTGCTACACAGCTCCTACCTTATTTAATACTGATGCGAATTATTTAATAATGATGCGAATCGAATTCATACGATTTGACACCGTTTGACAATGACGTGTGTTCGCTGAATGGACCAGTTGGGAACTGAGTCTACTTTTTTTTTATCGAAAAACTATTTTCTGTGATGCGGCCCATTTCTAAATGAATGGATACATGAACAAACATACATAACTAAAGAATTGGAGCGATACCAATCCACATGCGCTCCAATAACTCTCCAAAATCTTACCGCTTGATGTGCATTTAGGGCTGGCATCGATTCAACAATTTTTGAGAACGTCGTTGGTCGCGGCATCAATGACCCATGTGTATAAACCATAAACTACAGTGGTCGTCAAAGCCAACATAATTCTTAATAACGGTAAAAAGCATTTTCAATTATACGTCCGAGTCTTGGACAATTTTATACTTCGGACGCGATCCACCCAAAGCAGACTTGGTGGACATATGAACGATGATATAATCCATACAAAATGGCATCAGTAGGTCTTACAGGCGATTAATTAAGTTTGAAGATATCACACATAATTTGTTTTATTTAAATTTAAAGTTAGAAGGCGCTTAATTAAATACTCTATAGTACTACAGTGTAATAAACGATGTAATGGTCAGTTAAGAGTTGTTTTTGCCACTGTTGTAGCGTCAGTATTACGTGTAAGAATGTGATAAGATATACGGATGTATTATGAATAGGCGGCGATACGTCCACCATTCTAGTTTCTATCGGGTGGGCCATCTATCGATTTAAACTTGAACCATCGGTTATTTCGAACCTGATAATACTTATATCAGTCTATTCTGTCACAAAATTCCGTATATTATCTCCATTGAACATAGTGGAGCGATTTACGCTTGAGCAACGTGGGAATTTATTGGGTCAACGAGAAACTGCACGATGATGTAGATTTTGCCCAAAAAACATCATCTTTTCACGTGAAGCTCATTTTTATCTTGATGGGTACGTTAATAAGCAAAATTGCCGTATTTGGGACTTAGAGAACCCACACGTGGTCGTACAGAAGCCAATGCACCCATTACGGGTGACTATTTGGTGAGTCTTGTGGAGGGGAGGCATCAATGGCATATATTTCTTTGAATATGAAGGCGACGCAACCATTAGGGTCAATGGAGACACCTATCGCACCATGATAATGATTTTTTGTATCCATTCTTCATAGTACTGAAGTAAACAATGTTTAGTTCCAATAGAATGGTGCAACTTGCCGTACATCTAATGCCACAATGGCTTTATTGCGTCAAACGCTTGATGGCCGTTTAATTAGCCGAAATGACGATGCCAATTGGCCGCCAAGAAGTTGCGATTTAATACCGTTGGACTATTTTCTGTAGGGCGACATTAAAGATAAGTGTTATGCCGATAAACCAGAGACAATTGAGGATTTGAAGACCAACATTCGTGATGCCATTGCCGAGGTACGATCCCATGCACTCGAAAAAGTGCATGAAAATTGGTCTGTACGAATGAAGTACTATGAGGCCATCCGCGGCAGCCATATGAATAAAATAATATTCCATTTCTAACCGGAACAATATAACTTCAAAAAAAAAAAAATAAAAATAAAAAACAATACAAAAAAAATTTCAAGCCGTTTTTGTTTTATTGCGTTTTTAACTTTAAACTTTTCATACCCTATAGTTCAAGTTTTTTAAAACTAATTCGTATGTGAGTTGCAAACATAAAAACTGATATCATATCTGTTTTTATTATCATTATCATCAACTCTGGATTTAATTGCCAAGTTCTTTATGGCAGATACCGCTGAAATTACGTTTTAAATCGTAATAACAGATACAGAATATTACACATGTAAACAGATAAAAAATACATATTTTTAATTGCCTAATTTTAAGCTTAAATAGTTTGGATATTTGAAATAAAAACAACAACAAATTTCATCAATTAAAATCCTATGTTCTAAAGTACTTGTCAGAACCGTCCATTGTTTCTTAAACAAAACAAAAATGTTGTAAAAACAATATTTTGCCTGCCGAATGCCATTTAACTTTTGTGAAAACAAAACAAAAAAACTCTATTGTCCTCTTTCGTACAACAATAACTTTTCTAAGGACAAAATGGAAATAAAAAAAATGTTTAATTAAAAAACAAAAAATGTAAAATACATGTCCGGCTGCTGTTCAAAAGACAAACATAGAAAAACTAAAGTTTGATAAATTTTTATGAAGCAAGAAATTATTTCTCTCTTTAGATTTTCCCCTATTTTCATCAGAACTATAACCCATTAAAATATATTTCTTTTATTGCCTTATCTTGAACTAAGCAGTGGTTTTATGTGCACAAAAAAAATATATTTTTAATAAACATGAACAAATTACCATAAAAACCATTTGGTTTGGTTATCATGAAGAAAAAAAAAAAAAATATAAAAATAGAAACAGTGCGGCAATACCGACTATATTAATCCTTATACCCATATTATGCAAAATAAATCAATATATTGAAGCTAATAGATCCTTTTATCACATTTAAAATCAGCTACCACAGATGTATACTAATGATGTTTTAACTCAGCACGAATTTAAAAATTATTATAAGCATAAGCGGCAGTGTATTTCTCGTTTACCCGAATTTTATTGACGACGATATTTCTGGAATGCTATCTGCTAATCACTGAACAAGGTTAACTTATTCTCGTGATCAGTTTAATTTGGAACAGAAAGAGAAAAAGAGCACTCAAGACACATTTCCATTTAAATGGTGTTAGGTTAGGTCTGAGTGATAGCTCTGATTTCACAAAGCTCACTTGAGCACGCATAGCGGCCCGTTGTGATGCCATTTAAATGGTGTTATAACCCATAAAACTCGAGCACAGTGAACTCACTTGAAAGGAAAAATCAGTCAATGTATCCAATTAAAATGCTCAAATGATGGGGGAACTTTCAAGGCATAACTGACTCCTGTTAGGCTTTATAACTGATTGTCCCGTTTAAAAACCACAAAAGCTTGGACTTTTTAGAGTTAATCCTACATACATACGTAATTGTCATTACAACCTAGTTTCGCACACCACTTATGTTGTGTGTGTTAATTTTATACAGTGGCGGAACCTACAGCTTAAATTCGACTCGACAGAATTTTGAGAAACTTTTTCATGGCAATTTTCCTAACTCTTAGAGATTTTGCCAGAAATCTGCTGAAGAAATATTTTGTTCAATTTTCGTTTCTGTTGAAGCTGTCTGACATGAAGTTTGTACCGAGGCCTCATGTCAATGTAGCGGCTTCTATAATCCTGGGTATCCAAATATCTTACTTATCGTGTTCTCAACTGCCAGAAAATTACAGAGAAGATCTTTTCTTTGCTTTTTTATGTCATTGCACAAGATAGAGGAATGTATTTAATGTATTCGATCGTCTACACGCAGGAACCATTATGAATGCTGTGAGATTCCTAATATTAATTCTGAGATGATTTAGTTGAAATTGTGTTCCCCCTTTACTAATGCAAGTGAGATCTTCTGCCCATATTTCCTTTGGGAGTGAGTAAGTTGACTGCAATTTTTTGTTTCAACAACTTTTACACACACCACAGCTACGTTGTTACATTCAATACCCAGTATTGAATATTTCACATGACTTTAAGCATTTTTAAGTACAATTTTTAGAAATGGTTTACTCTTTCTCTTTATCTTTCACTCTCTCTCTAGTGTATGGCTACTGAATGTACCGGAAGTACTCTGTAAAATAATTTAAAAACTTTGTGTTCCTTCTGTGCTCTTATTGAAACCACATGAAACCATTATTAAATGGTAACAGAGGACTATCTGTTGTGCATATCATGTGTGAATAATTTTTCCTTTTAATATTTCACAAATAGTTTTTAAACATAGAGATCCAGATAACCATGAAATCGAATTGTTTAAATATTAAATAAAACGTAATAAATTGCTTGACCCAAAAAATTTGCATAAAGAAAAGAAAACTGCGTCATAATAACTGAGTAACATTTATACAACTTTAGTTAGAGTAAAAAACCCCAAAAATGTAAGTGCTGATACCATTGGGCTGTAAACTCTACTCGTCTGTTTTAAAGTGTATTTCATTAAAAGCAATAAAATGTTTGAAATTAACATTCTTATGTTCTTCAATTACGATAAATAGTAGTTCTCTTTAATTTAAGGATATTTATGCTGAAAACAGAAATTTTTAAATGTAAATAACTGTGTACCAACCGATACGATAGTCTGTTTTTGCAATTTCACATTATTTACTTTATTGAAACACTTGTTCCATTTGGCAAAAGTAAGATTTATAGACTTTCAGGCATATTTTTCAAAAAAAAAAAAATATTCACCATTATCGTTACTGCTGAGGTCAGACTACAACCACATTCCCGGAATATCAGGCAATTTGTAGTGAAATTTTTATTTTTCAGATGATGACTTAGGGTAGCAGTCCATCAGGCTTCATATTGTGAGGAACTTATTCTGCCAATATCATTTTTGACATTGTCTACAATTTCTTAAAGGGAACTGATTAATGCACGGAATTTACTATTCGCATAGCCGTTTTTCTTACGTTTTTACTTTAGAACTTAATAACTTATATATAAAAATGAATGTGTGTTTATTTGTTTGTGGGTTTGTTTGTTTGTTTGAAGTCTATAGACTTCTAAACGGCTGGACCGAAGTCTGGAGGGAATTATTTTAAAATTTCAAGTAGGCGAGGTGCCACGCCCACATACCCAATAAGTATTTAATGTCGCATATCTCATAAACTGCGATATTTGCGATATTAATGCCTTACAAGTATTCATCAACCGTTGTTTACGTCGCATACTAACAATTTTCTGGCCAAACACCATCACAAACGAACGCTTATGGGCCGATTTCGGACAAACACGAGTTGAAGTAGAAATCCGGAAACGGAAATGGAGGTGGATTGGGCATGCCTTGCGAAAACCTCAAACCGACACCACCAGAAACGTAATAGACTGGAATCCACAAGGCAGCCACAGGAAAGGTCGGCCGAGTCAGACCTGGCGTCGACAATTAGATATCGAAGCAGCCAAAGTCAACGAAACGTGGAACGAGCTGAAGATCGTAGCAGCAGACAAACATGAATGGAACAATATCGTTAAGGCCCTATGCTCCTTATAGGAGCAACAGCTAGAGTCCTCAATGTATGGACGACTTGGACGTATATATAAACAAATTAGGCGGATTGGCTATAGTGGGCGTGTCACCTCCCATAGTCTACATATATAAAAATGAATGTTTGTTTGTATGTACCTTATAGAATCGTAAACATTTGATCATGTTATGATCTGTAGCAAAGTTGTTGCGCATGAGCCGACGAAGGTTTCTAAGTTGGTATGACTAATTTCCGGCAGGCGGCGCCACTGAAAATTACTTAAAATCAATTAAATCGTAAACTGTGCATTTGATCATGTTATGATCTTTAGCAAAGTTGCGCATGAGCCGACGAAGGTTTCTAAGTTGGTATGACCAATTTCCGATGGATGGCGTCAATGAAAATTATTCAAAATGAATGACAAGCAATTGGTCGACCTACACCTCAAGCACGGAAGAAAAGAGCATTACGAGCCTCAGAATCAGACGAGCATTGAGACTGGAAAATCTTTGACTATATGCCGCTGAGACCCGTTCGCTTGAACCTCTTGAACAACGAGAAGTGAGATTAGAAACTGATCGAATGCGTACTACTCAGGCCCGTTCATCTGAACCATCAGGACAACGGGAAACAAAATCAATAAAATGATTCAAAATTAATTGGACTTTTGTGTAATGTCTTTCCTTCAAATTTATTTTAGTTGGTGGCGCAGCAATACGCTCAGGGTACAGCTAGTGATAATACAAGGCAGAAGTACTTTTAAATTGAAATACATTCCCATTCTATGCAGAAAATACTTTTTCCAATATTATTGATATCTAATGCTTCAACAAGTTGCTAGTTTGTCGGCGTGAAGCCGCATAAAGAGTATGCAGAGGCACGAATAAAGACGCAAAAGAACAGTACCTCTTCTGGAAGGAAATTTATCATCAAATAGATTTTGGAATAAAGTAATCGTTAATGCAATTTTGTGTAGTTTTGTTAGAACCACGAATTGTTGATGTTTAAAAAAAGGGTGTCTTGGTACACTAGTGGGTATTGTGCTTGACTATAAGTTATGTACATATATTAAAAACGACGAGCCGTATTTTTTTCCATAGAAAAATTTTGCAAGGTAAGAAACATAAAAAACAGATATTTTCCTGAATATTAATTTTTGTTCTGTGTAAGTGTGTGGAACAACAGAATATCAATTTGCGGTGTTTAGTTTTAGTGTTTAACTTTATGCTGAGTTTTTACTCAGTTTCTCATTACGTAGAATACAGGCTGTTCCACGAAGAAGTTGTTTTCATGTTGGAAGAGATGCGATTTAATGGGAATACCTATGGCCTGTAACATGTCGGATATTGCCAGCAAAGCAATCAAGTTACCTTTGAATAACACCAAATTTCTCAGAGAAACTATTGTCCCTTCGTTGGAAACTTAGTCGCAGCCTAGCTATACGAGTAAATCAAGAGATTTTCAGAATAATTCCCGCAACTCAACAAGCATTGCGCGACCTTTAAAATTGCCATGACCTTTGCTTGTAAAACACTGCAGGAATCTGGCAGCCTATAAGTAAGTTTAATATCAGGGCACTTAATAAATATATGGCAACGCATCCTATCACTCATCTTTAAGCCATCAGTGTAAACTTCAAGTATCCCATTGGGAACCTCCGGTTTCTAAGACCAAAACACCGCAGCTGGAATTTTAAAATCGAAGGCATCATATAATCGGCACCAGTGTGTTTATGTCTTCCCAGAATAGCTGCTTCGACTGCATACTTATCCCACAGTCCTAATAGTAGGGAAGTCAAGGCAAATAATGCCTTGATTGGATTGGAACCTTTCAGTTTACCTACACAAAATTTTGGTTCTAAATTTGCTTCATATTATTTCCTTATTTTCCTTATTAAAATAAAATAAAAAAAGGCACTCTTATCCAAAACAGTTTGGAGACATCTTTGTGGAAAAATCTTGAAACTATGTGGTTGCATACAGTCTACCTATATCTGAAAGCAACATTCAGGTAAAATAATTTTTTTTTTTTTGGGGAACAATTGTATTTGATTACGTATACTTGACGTATCTTTAATTAAAATTCCTTATACGACACAGTGTACTGCAAACATTTCTAGCAAAGAGTCATGATAAGTTGGAAATGCTTTCATTACGAAAGTATACAGCACTCTCTTTATTTGTATAAAGTTTTTTAAGCACATACATACATATGTAGTCTACTTAGATGTGTACAACACTTGTTTTATATTTTTTTTTTTCGGTATTTTGCATTGTTGGGTTATCAGAAACTTACAACAAACCAATATTTAAAGTTAAAGTTTTTAAGTTTCATTTTTGCGAAACTTTTCATGGCTCTTTTATTTACTCTCAGAGTTTTTGCCAGAAATCTGCTAAGAGGAAGTCGCCGAAGAAATACTTTTTGTATTTTGTTTTGATGTCTGGCCAGGGGCTCGAACCCTGGCCTTACGTCTAATAAGCCAACATACTACCTACTAGACTACGGCGACCACAACAATTAAAATACAACATATAACATAAATGATGTAAGAACCTAGGGCGTAATTCTGACTGAAGGGTTGCAATGATCAACTATATATGTATGTACGTACGTACATACATATGTATTTTGTGTAGAAGACCAAATTAAATAAAAACTTTTATAACGCTTGTGGTATATCAGAAATATTTGATTCTTTGTGTACAATTGTAATTGTATTATTTTTCTGGTGGCTTTTGTTCTCATCTCATTTCATGTCTGCTAATAATCCGCTTTTGAGCTAAAATCATAATGGTATTGTGTTAAGTGAGAGAATGATGTAATGAAACTATATTTGCAGTGATTTAAATTGCAATCGTCTTTTGTATTATTATGTTTAATATCACCTACAGCAGTTACACACCAGTTGCAGTATTAATAATTTTCCATATTTTGAATAGTTTCCCTAAAAAATTTAATTAAATGTCAATCGACATAAGAAGTCCTTTAACATGCCTTAAAAGTCCCATTAATAAAGAAAGTTTCTGTCATCAACTCAATTACAGCATTCGTGGAAATAGCATTCGTTGGTGTAATTAGGATTTTTGAATGCAAATGCTTTTATTTTATTTGTGGACAAAAGGAAAAACTAAAATTGAAAGTTTCCATGAATTTTCGCGGACATTCATACCATATTTATGCTGCTTGCGATAAAAGTGTAAACTTTTACGGAGAATTTTATTTTAAAATAAATGTACACGTAAGCGAGCGAAAACATTTAAGCAGGTCAAAACGTTTTATGTGGTAGCTATGAAACCTTTTACCACAAAGAAAGAGTTATTATGGAATTATTTTAAGGTCAATAAAATTTTTTGCAGTTATTTTATGCTTCACATGAAGAAAAAGTTATATACCCATGAAATATCAATTGACTGTAAAATTTTTATTTGCGGCATAGTTTACAATTGAACCAAGTGAACGAAGCTATCAACGCACATGTATGCAAGTATATTAAAAAAAAAGTTGCATACAATGTTGCTTAAATAGAAAAGTTTACAAAGCGCTTAATGCAACAAACTCACAATGGCAATTGTTTTATTATTTTATTTTTAATTAAAACTTAAATAAACTATACTCACAACAGAAAATTAAATAAATACTACACATTTTATGATTCAGATTTTTTTTATTAAACACTCACGTGTTTTATGAGGACCACTTAACGCAAAAGGCTGTAAAAGGCATATTTAATATTATTGATGAGTCTTAGATATTAAATCGCTAATTATTTATTGATAATAAATAAAAAGAAAAATAAAAACAATTTAAAATTACTTACCCATACATACATACAATATTGGTAATTACAACGCTTCGGTCAGGATTACAACCTAGCTTCTTACACCACTTATGTTGTGTGCATTATTTTTTATACATGAGCTGGACCTAGGGTTTAAATCCGGCTTCAAATGACATATTTTTTGAGAAACAATTCAAGGCAATTTTATTTACTCTCAGGGTGCAAACAGAGTGAGCGCTGAAAGCCGAGACGAGATTGTCAGTGCGATAAAGATTGTCAGTGCGATAAAACCGATTACATACAAGTCAATACAAATAAGCTTGTATATAACACAGTGAACGCCGACAAAAGTAGAGATCAAAGCCGATGAGTGCGAGAAAACAGTTTCAATGCGTTTTGCGCGCTTTTTTTGCATTGTTGATGTTTACTTTTTAGTGTGCAGTCGTGTTCATTCGGGTATATTGCTGAAATTTAGCTGGATATTTTCTTAAATTATTATATAAATGATGAAATTCACCAATTTCATTCCTTTTTAGTGTAATTGGATGTTTTCCCAATTCTTTTGTGTTAATAATTGCATTAATCACACTAGGACAAGCAAAATACTCTTCATCAGAGGAATCCATTACAGTGTACAGCAATTTTATAAACACAAATGAACAACAAGACTAACTGACATAAAAGCAAAACACGTGCAATAAACAGAATTTCAGCGCTGATATCGCGTTCACTGCGTTATATACAAATTTTCTTCTCGCATGAAAATAAGCGTCAAAAAGCTCGGCTCGGCTCCTCTCGGCATCAGCGCTCACTCTGTTCGCACACTCAGAATTTTTGTCAGAAATCTGCTGAGAGGAAGTCGTCGAAGAACTATTTTTTCGGATTTCGTTTTATTGGAGGTTTGAACCGGTTTCTCACGTTTAATAAACTAAACTAACTAGACTATGGCAACTATACTCTTTTTGATAACTATGACGATTATGTTGATCGTAGTCCAGTAGATTAATAATAATAATATAATAATAAATATTTTGCAGGATACACTAAGAAATGATTCGAACATAACTATATCAATATATTATACTGGCCCGCTTTCTTCAGATCTAAATCTGACCGAGAACTTGTGAAGTATAGTAAAAACAACAAACTATAGGAAAGTTGTGATAAGCTTTAGCAATGAATTCATGCTCAGTGGCATGATATACCGAATTCGGTATGCCAAAATCTTGTTTACCATATACTTAGACGATGTCTACCAACCTTAAGTATTGAAATTTCTATAAAATATTATTCACTCTAGAAGAAGATTAGAACTTAAATTAGGTCAAATGTGTTATGATTTTTTATAACTCTCTTGAAATGAAAAAGAAGTGTCCTTATTTTTTTCACAGCTTCAATTTCTTTCTAAATTTTCAATTAAAAAGAAGTCGCCGTAGTCTAGTAGGTAGTGTGTTGGCTTATTAGATGCAAAAGACTGGGTTCGAGCCCCAGGCCAGGCATCAAAGACAAAATACAAAAAGTATTTTTCGGTAGATTTCTGGCAAAAACTCTGAGAGTAAATAAAAATTGCCATGAAAAGTTTCTCAATAAATAAAAATCTGTCGTTCGCAGTCGACTTTAAACTGTAGATCCCACCACTCATGTATAAAATTAACACACAGAACATAAGTGGTGTGAGAAACTATGAGGTTGTACAATGGGTCAATTCGACCTCCGGGTACTGTACTTGTCTTAATTGACAAGTACACGTCCTCTAACCTAACCTAACCTAACCTTCAATTAAAAAAATTTTAAATAATAAAAAAAAAAAATATTACGAAACCACAACGATAATGATCCACGTATTGTGAGAATGACGTTATGTACATATGTACGTATATATTTACGTATGTTTTTGGTTCTTGGTTAACCAAATTTATTTTTTGTTAAACGTATTGCAGTTTATTTGTTAGAATTGAGATCTATACAATTTACACTTGCTTTTGGGAGAAAACTACACTTTTTCAGAAATTCTTGTGAATTGTGTACATATGTATGTAAACGAAGACCCATATTTTTCTACACAGCAAATGCAGAGTAGGATACCTAATAAAACTGATATTTTCCTGAATATTAATTTTTGTTCTGTGTAAGTGTGTAGAACAACAGAATATCAATTTGCGATGTTTTGTTTTAGTGTTTAACTTTATGCTGAGTATTTACTCACTTTCTCACTACGCAGAATACAGCCTGTTCCATAGCAAACTTTTATATAAACAAAGAAGTTGTTTTCATTTTGGATACATTTACATTTTTCTTTTGAAAATGTAAAATAAACTCAGTTTTTGGTTTATGACAGGTAACCACAAACTCTAGGTGGTGGAGATGCCCAAACGATGTGGGACACAGGACACAGAAACCCAAATAAGAGATCCAAAATTTCTGCGAGAAATCCTCGGCATTCATGGACCAGGACGGATGTTGAAACTAAGTTCGTTAGGAATTTAATTGCAACCTAGCTATCCCTCAAAGGAGGAAAGCCAAGGCAAATAATCCCTTAGATGGAGTTGAACCTTTCAGCTTAGCTATGCAAAATTTTGTTTCTTAATTTCCTTCATATCATAAAATATTTTCATAATAAATAAAATAACAAAATAATGCACTCTTATCTAAAAGTGTTTGGAAACATTTTTAAAGGAATACCTTAAAACTGGGTGGTTGCCTACAGTCTCCCTATATCTGAAAGCAACGTCCAAATAAATTAATTTCTTTTAGAAAACAATTGTATTTGATTACGTATACTTGACGTATCTTCAATTAAAATACCGTATACGACACAGTGCACTTGTAAACAATACCAGCAAAGTGCCATAGTAAGTAGGAAACGCTTTCATTACAAAACTATGCAGCACTCTCTTTATTTTTTAAAGTTTTTCATGCACATATGTAGTCTACTTAGATGTGTACAACACTTATTTTATATTTTTTGCAACAAAACAATATTTTTGAATAATTTCTAAGAAAATTAACCAAAGAATTAAGAATTCAACAATTAAGCTTTGTATATATATATACAAAACAGATGTCATTTAAATTGTTTTCTTTTAAAAGTATTTAAAATGTAACGAACTTCATTTAAAAACAAAAATGCCAACGTAAGTATGTACATACATACATATGTACAGTATGTGGAAAAATTAAACTTTTAAAAGAGAGATTCTTTTATGAGGAAGTTTAAGTTTTATGAGGAAGTAAAATTTTCTCTGATTCGAAAACAGTGCCTGGTAAATGTTTAGGTTTAGTTTTGAGCATGTGTACTTGTCATCAGGACAATTGTAAATTCGCCGTAAACAAAAACACAAACAGATTGACGTGTGAAATCCTTTGACTTACAAAAACAAGCATTTAATAATTTCTTTCAGAGTGAAATACGGTTACCATATGTCATCGCTATTACAGTTGTTTACTGTTAGCTTTGATAAAATAATGACCAAAGTAGACTCTCATGAAAGACAGTGTAAAAATTAACTCACACAACATAAATTATGTGAGAACCTAGGGCGTAATCCTGACTAAAGGGTTGCAATGATCAACTATATATATATGTACGTACATACATATGTATTTTGTGTAGAAGACCAAATTAAATAGAAACTTTTATAACGCTTGTGGTATATCAGAAATATTTGATTCTTTGTGTACAATTGTAATTGTATTATTTTTCTGGTGGCTTTTGTTCTCATCACATTTCATGTCTGCTAATAATCCGCTTTTGAGCTAAAATCATAATGGTATTGTGTTAAGTGAGAGAATGATGTAATGAAACTATATTTGCAGTGATTTAAATTGCAATCGTCTTTTGTATTATTACGTTTAATATGACCTACGGCAGTTACACAGCAGTCAGTATTAATAATATTCCATATTTTGAATAGTTTCCCTAAAAAATTTAATTAAATGTCAATCGACACAAGAAGTCCTTTAACACACCTTTAAAGTCATATTAATAAAGAAAGTTTCTGTCATCAACCCAATTACAGCATTCGTGGAAACAGCATTCGTTGGCGTAATTAGGATTTTTGAATGTAAATGCTTTTATTTTATTTGTGGACAAAAGGAAAAACTAAAATTGAAAGTTTCCATGAATTTTCGCTTACGGTATGATATGACTATTTACGCTGCTTGCGATAAAAGTGTAAACTTTTATGCAGAATTTTATTTCAAAATAAATGTACACGTAAGCGAGCGAAAACCTTTAAGCAGGTCAAAACGTTTTATGTGGTAGCTATGAAACCTTTTACCACAAAGAAAGAGTTATTATGGAATTATTTTAAGGTCAATAAAATTTTCTGCAGTTATTTTATGCTTCACATGAGGCAAAAGTTATGTACCCATGATATGTCAATTGACTGTAAAATTTTTATTTGCGGCATTGTTTACAATTGAGCCAAGTGAACGAAGCTATCAACGCACATGTATGTATGTATATTAAAAAGAAAGTTGTATACAATGTTGCTTAAATAGAAAATTTACAAAGCGCTTAATGCAACAAACTCACAATGGAAATTGTTTAATTTTATATTTTCTTTTTAATTAAAACTTTAATAAACTATACTCACAACAGAAAATGAAATAAATACTACACATTTCATGATTCAGATTTTTGTATTATAAACACTTACGTATTTTATGAGGCTATGAGGACCATTTCATGTAAAAGGCTGTAAAAGGCATATTTAATATTATTGATGAGTCTTAAATATTAAATCGATAATTATTTATTGATCGGTTAGGATTATTCTCACACTACTTATGTTGTGTGCATTATTTTTTATATATGAGGTGGACTTATGGTATAAAGTCGGCTTCAAATGACAGATTTTTTGAGATACAATTCATGGCAATTTTATTTACTCTCAGAATTTTTGTCAGAAATCTGCTGAGAAGAAGTCGCCGAAGTAATATTTTTTCGTATTTCGTTTTATTGGATGTTTGAACCGGTTGTGATAAGCTTTAGCAATGAATTCATGCACAGTGGTATGATATACCGAATTCGGTATGCCAAAATCTTGTTGATCATATACTTAGACGATGTCTACCAACCTTAAGCATTGAAATCTCTACAAAATATTATTCACTCTAGAAGAAGATTAGAACTTAAATTAGGGCAAATGTGTTATGATTTTTTATAACTCTCTTGAAATGAAAAAGAAGTGTCCTAATTTTTTTCACAGCTTAAATTTCTTTCTTAATTTTCAATGAAAACAATTTTAAATAATAAAAAAAAAATATTACGAAACTACAACGATAATGATCCACGTATTGTGAGAATGACGTTATGTACATATGTACGTATATATTTACGTATGTTTTTGGTTCTTGGTTAACCAAATTCATTGTTTGTTAAACGTATTGCAGTTTATTTGTTAGAATTGGATCTATGCATTTTACACTGACAAATTTGCTTTTGGATGTGACCTACACTTTTTCAGAAATTCTTGTGAATTGTGTACATACGTATATTGGAAACGATGGCAGTATTTTTCTACACAGACAATGCAGAGTAGGAAACATAATAAAACACATATTTTCCTGAATATTAAATTTTGTTCTGTGTAAGTGTGTAGAACAACAGAATATCAATTTGCGGTGTTTAGTTTTAGTGTTTAACTTTGTGCTGAATATTTACTCACTTTCTCACTACGCAGAATACAGCCTGTTCCATAGCAAACTTTTATATAAACAAAGAATTTGTTTTCATTTTGGATACGTTTTAGTTTTCTTTTGAAAATGTAAAATAAACTCAGTTTTTGGCTTATGACAGGGAACCACAGACTCTAGATGATGGAGATGCCCAAACATTGGTTATTCATTCCATTCACACAAATGAACATACATTTGGTGAAGACTTCAACTCTGCTGTTCAGTCACTAAAGATGTGAGTCAAAATTTGCTAGTGTCCATATTTATAAGGCAACACAATTAAGATAAACCACCACGCGAGTAAATGGGAATACCTATACCCTGTAACATGTCGGAGATTTTACCAGCAATGCAATTTCTGACTATGTTCCTGTGTCCCAGAACCCAAATAAATGATTCAAAATTTCTCCGAGAAATCCTCGGCATTCATGGACTGGGACGGATGTTGAAACTAAGTTCGTTAGGAACTTAATTGCTGCCTAGCTATCCGAGTAAATTAAGAGATTTCCAGGAAAAATCCCGCCACTCAAAGGAGAAAAGCCAAGGCAAATAATCCCTTAGATGAAGTGTAACCTTTCAGCTTAGCTATGCAAAATATTGTTTCTTAATTTAGTTTAGAATATGAGTTCGTTAATTGCAAACAAAATAAAAATAAATTGTTGTTCGCACTACTTTTGTGTACCACTATTTACAACTTTACGTAATTTGTTTAGCTCGCTATTCTTCTCTGCTCACACCCTTTGCGCAAGCAAACGACGACTGTTTTCTTCACACGCAATGCGTCTTTACACAAGACTGACTGAATTCTTACTACTCGTTGTCCGCTTTGTTTTGCCTTTCATATATGCCCACGCAAACAGTCTAATGAATGTTCTTGAAGGGGCATTTTTAGGCTTTCACTTTTTCGAGAGATCTATCGCGAACTCATTGTTGTTTGTGTATTTTGCTTATGTTGTTTGTTGTTGCTTTCTTTCTTACTTGTCTGTCTTCTTTTCTTTCATACTAATGTTGTTTATATTGCAAGCAAGTTCGTTGTATTTGTTTGTTTAGCTTTTATTTAGCGTTTTAATGTTAAACGATGGTACACCGTTTTCATTTTCGTAACAAAATAAAATAATTCATAATAAATCAAATAACAAAATAATGTCCTTTTATCTAAAAGTGTTTGGGGACATTTTTAAAGAAATACCTTAAAACTGAGTGGTTGCATACAGTATCCCTGTATCTGAAAGTAACATACAAATAAATTAATTTTTTTTAGAAAACAATTGTATTTGATTACGTATACTTGACGTATCTTCAATTAAAATACGTATACGACACAGTGTACTTATATTTTTGTAAAGTCTTTCAAGCCCATACATTCGTAGTCTACTTAGATGTGTACAACACTTGTTTTATATTTTTTCTGCATTTTGTCTTTTTAGGATATCAGAAATATTTTTAAACAACTTTTAAGAAAATTAGCCAAAAAAAAACAAAAATTCAAGCATAAAGTATTGTTTGTGTATACAAAACAGATGTCATTTAAATTGTTTTCTTTAGAAAATAAGTTTTCTTTAAAAACACATCAAATATAATGAACTTTCTTGAAAAACAAATTGCCAATGTATGCGTATACATATGTATATGGAAAAAATAAACTTCTAAAAGGTAAATTCGACAAGAGTTTTATGAGGAAGTAAAATTTTCTCCGAATTGGAGACAGGGCCTTGTAAAGGTATAGGTTTAGATTTATTATATGTACTATTTTCTTTGTTGTCTTTTGTTCTAACATTTCAAAAAGCTTTAACGGGAATCCGTATATCTGCCTATAATCCGCTTTTGATTTTGAATCATAATATTATTGCATTAAGTGAGTTTAAAATATTCTGAATAGTTTCTCTAAAAATTAATTAAATTTCAGTCGACACAAGAAGTCCTTTAACACACCTTTAAAATCATATTAATAAAGAAAGTTTCTGTCATCAACTCAATTACAGCATTCGTGGAAATAGCATTCGTTAGCGTAATTAGGATTTTTGAATGCAAATGCTTTTATTTTATTTGTGGACAAAAGGAAAAACTAAAATTGAAAGTTTCCATGAATTTTCGCGGACATTCATACCATATTTATGCTGCTTGCGATAAAAGTGTAAACTTTTACGGAGAATTTTATTTTAAAATAAATGTACACGTAAGCGAGCGAAAACCTTTAAGCAGGTCGAACCGTTTTATGTGGTAGCTATGAAACCTTTTACCACAAAGAAAGAGTTATTATGGAATTATTTTAAGGTCAATAAAATTTTTTGCAGTTATTTTGTGCTTCACATGAGGCAAAAGTTATATACCCATGATATGTCAATTCACTGTAAAATTTTTATTAGCGGCATTGTTTACAAATGAGCCAAGTGAACGAAGCCTAGCAACGCACATGCATATTAAAAAGAAAGTTTTATACAATGTGAAAAGTGTACAAAGCGCTTAATGCAACAAACTCACAATAGCAATTGTTTAAATTTATTTTATTTATTTTTAATTAAAATTTTAATAAACTATACTCACAACAAAAAATTAAATAAATACTACACATTTTATGATTCAGATGTTTGTATTAAACACTCACGTGTTTTATGAGGACCATTTAACGTAAAAGGCTGTAAAAGGCATATTTAATATTATTGATGAGTCTTAAATATTAAATCGATAATTATTTATTGATGATTAATAAAAAGCAAAATGAAAAAAAATTTAAAATTACTTACCCATACATACATAAAATTTTGGTCATTACAACCCATCAGTCTTCTCACACCAATTATGTTGTGTGTGTTAATTTTATACATGAGTGGCTGGACCTACGGTTTAAAGTCAGCTTCAAATGACGGATTTATTGAGAAACAATTCATTGCAATTTTATTTACTTTCAGAATTTTTGTCAGAATTCTGCTGAGAAGAAGTTGCCCAAGAAATATTTTTCTTTATTTTATTTTGTTGATGATGCCCGACCTAGGGGCTTGAAAGCTAATGGCATCAGCATTTAGGGATGTGCATAATATTCATTGACTATCTTGAAATGGGAAAAATTCTCAGTAGGGACTATTAAATAGAGTTACTGGAGCTTATATTAGTTGCCAAAATTGTTAACCAAACTCATATCAAATGTGATATGTGTAAAGGACATAACTTTAAAACGAAAGAGTAAGTAGTGTATCATAAAGTCAAGTTCATTGTACTGCGACATTTTTACTGTAACTTTTTCACTGTTTTTTTTTGTTAAAGATTTTAATGAAATTTTATTAAAATTGCCACAGAATATTAAAACTGTGCGCAATTATCATGGAATTTTTAACTTCATTTTAGTGTTGTTTTTTGTTGTCATCAAACATTGTTTATTTTAACAGTAATCGAAAGAAAATATTTTTTAAAATATAAAAATTAAAAACAACATAAATATCTCAAAACAAAGTTATTTTATTGAAAATGTTTAATTCGACTTAATGTTAATTAAATATTTAATAATACTTAATAAAAAAAAAGAAATTGTGAATGTAAAAAAAAACAATTAAATGATGCAGATATTACAAAAAAAAATATTTATTCATTTATCATTTCATTTTATATATTAATTTTACATTATTTATAAATTAAATATATTTCATTTAAATTTATTTATTATTATTGATTTTATATGTGTACTTTATGTAGGAATTTCTTTTATTATATTCATCAGGCAGATCACCGAGTGAACTTGCCAGTGAACGGCAACCTATCCTAACCTTGGGTCAGGTGAAGTAATTCTTAAATCAAATTAAATTTATAGCGCGATATAAATCATTAAGATTGCCTTTTAATGGTCCAATGGACCGAATTGTTTTTCTTTGTATGAATCATAGAAAAATCCATTCCGTAGTCATTTCAACAGTTTGAATCAAAATGTGGCATGTCTATGGTATCATTTAGCAAATAATTATTAAGAGCTGACTAACATAGAAGTAGCCACAGTCGATTAGGTAGTGTTTTGGTTTATAAAACATAAGGTCTCGGATCAAACCCCAGGTCAGACATCTCCAGCAAAACGTAATATGATAAAATATGAAATTTGGCAATTTCCTCTTAGCAGATTTCTGGCAAAAGCTGTGACAGTGAATAAAATTGTCTTGAAAACTTTTTCAAAAATCAGTCGATCGGAATCGACTTTAAACTGTAGTTCACCCCATTCATGTCTAAAATTAACACACACAGCATAAGCTTGGTCGTAATCATGACTCAAGGGTTATAATGACTAACTATGTATGTATTAAACGTGTGCACAAGACATTTAAAATTGTACAGTACTGTATTTTTCTCATGAGCGAATATGTACTGTAGCTGCAAATATAAATAAGAGTGAAGCATAAATAGAGAACAAAAAAACAAGTGCACTCATAAACCATTGTACAACAATACAAAAGAGAGTTGTGTGAAGAGTACAGCAAAAATATTGTACACTTCATAGTGTCACAACGTGCATTTCTTTTTGCAGTAAGTGGGAAAGAAAAAATGTTTTTTTCTTTTTTTTTCAGAATAAATAAAGAGTATTTATTCAATAGTAGACGTCGGCACCAATAGCCCCGGGGGCCGAACATCTTCGGCTTTTTACACACATAGGACACGAACATCAACGAATATTAACATAGCAATTTGAAGAGAGATTGTTGTTGGAAGAGTTCATGGCAGAAGCAAAGAATGTATAGAAACACTTATGTACGCATATTTTTCAACGTTGATACTACTGAAATTCATTTGACAATACTGAAAATTTATTTTTAGTAGTGAAATATGCTCTTACAACACAAAGCATATATCCATTACTTCACAGATAAATGAGTGCTGTTGTATACTTTGAATAAAAGAGAAATACACATTTCAGTGTACTCGTATAACCAAGACCAACAAAAAAGAGAACAATTCATTATCGCATTTAGTGAAGGGTAAGCTAGCTAGATGTCTTGTGCACACGTCTAGTATGTATGTATGAGTAACATAGAACTTATCCTCAGTGTAGTGTAACAGACCATTGTCTTTGGTGGGAATCGAAACCACGACCCTTACGCTAATTGTTTGGCACACTACCCACTAGATTACCAGGGCATCCAACTAAGAACTTTAACGGATCTAGTGGTCCTGACGTATTCACTCAAATATACCGCACATTAACCATATTACTCTACACGTTTCCGAATTGAAGAGTATAAGTGGCAGTAGGAATTGACTGCTTTTCACAATCGTCGAAAAATGGGATTTGCTTCAGTCTTCCCATTATATACAAATTGTAGTCTAGCTGAGAGAATGCTCAATATTTTGAAAATATGGAACTTGCTGCATGCATCCCATTAGGAATAAATTGTAGCCTATTAGGTTTTCTATTATAGAAAGAACCACAGGAAGGAAGCCGCCGTACCTCAGAAAATTGTCCAAAAGTTTATTTCGCGCAAGATCATCAAAGTTATACCTTGGTTACCCAAGCGTAAGAATCGTAAAATCGTAACGTACGTAGTCTTAAAAACGTTTGTGTAGTTATAGAAACGTTCAAAACGGGACATATGTCAACGAAGAATGTAAATAAAAACGAAACAGAACACAAAGTAACACATAAACAAACACAACACAATGCAAAGAAATTGGTATACAGACTCATCATCAGTGTTGCCGTTTTTTGTTCAATGCGTAGATTATTCCGGATTTGGTTATTACTTTTCTTATAAAAATAACTTTTGTTTTGTTTGTTAAAATTAATTAATTATGAGACTATAATTTTGTTTATTTTTTCTCAATTATAATTTAAATTTGAAAAAAAATAAAATAAAAAAACTGCGAATTTAATTTTGATCATATTTTTCCTTATTTGGTGATTTTTTCACAAATGTTGGTTACAATATTTTTTTTTCGTGGCAACACTACTCTCATATTCTCTCTCTTATGTTCAAATGTCAAGTAAAAACGTGGGAGAATTCTGTTTTACAGATCGTTCCGTTTTGCTAACGGGAGAGAACGTTTGGGTAAGCGTTTACATTGTTCTCCCATATGCTAAAAAGAGAACGTTTTCTATGGTACGTTACGTTACGTGTGGGTAACTCTAGCATTACGGATTTAGTAACACCACAGAGGATGTCAACATGTGAATTCTTTTAATATAAAATTTTTAATTTAAATATATTTAATTTTAAATCTAATACTCAATAGATAGTGATAGATATTCTATTAATAGAATATAGATTTTCCCACAAAATGTAGAAATGCAGTCCATGGTGACGGCAGCAATTAACAGAAGACAATCGACGAAATGAAAACATTGAGTAGCTTTTGATAGTTCGCATATACGAGTATATGACCAACTTCAGTGATATATTCCTTAGCTGGAATTGGAGATCTTTCATTGCCGTTCAGGTGGTCGTCTTCTATTTCTTAAAATTACTAGAAATTGCCGTAGCGTCGGACAAGGTTTCAAATGCATATTCCACATCACTAGAGCAATTTATAACTGATATTCAGAATAATCTTCTAACACTATCAAGTAGTCTTTTTGATGTGACAGATTCTGCTGGTCTGTTGAACAAATAATACGTTAAACTGTTCTAAACAAACATACTTATGTTGTGTTGTAGAACATGAAATTATCGAACTTGTTTGATTTCCATTTATTTTTAGTTTGAATTTATTTTTGTTTTTATTTTTGTTTTTTTTTTCTAATTTATTTTCTTTACTCTATTTCAGGTTGTTGACATTATTTGCCTGAAATATTATTATGATACAGTCTGCAATTTCTATTTGTTTTTATTTTATATTTTTACTTTATTTGGAAGCAATTAAAATGATTACATATTGAATATCACAAACAACAACAACAAATTTTTGAAATAAATAATCTGTTAGAATATGTACCTAGAAACCAAATTAAATAAATTAAAAATGTAAAGTACAATAATTTTAATTCATGTTTTTTATATGTATGTATATACATATTTACATATATAGGGGAAATCTAATGTATTTATTTTTCAAACGGTGTAAGGATTATAGTGTCAAAGTGAAAGCTTCCTTTTTGTTGAAAATTCTATTAGGTAAACTTTATTATTTCTGTTAGAAAAATAGAAATAATACTGTTGACTCAATTAAAACAGTTTATAAATATTGCAACAAAAAATGTATGCGAAAACAGCCTTAGGTAAATTGATGAAAAAAAAAAATTAAATTTCCAGCATATTAAAGAGAAGAGTACATACAGTTTGTCAAAAAAATCTTTGCACATAGAGAAAAATAAAAAAAACTTCGAAAAATTCATTGATTTCTAATATAAATAACCAACTTTTTCATTTTTTTCAAACAGGATTTTATAAACATATGTTTTGTTAATATAATAAATAAAAAACTTTTATAACAATGAAAATATTCTAATGTAAAATATTAAAAAACAAAAACAATCCAATTTTACTACTGTCAAAAAAATGTTTGCACACTTGACAAAATATTAAGACTTATGCAATTTTTTTAAATTATAGTGCTAATATTTTGTGTGTCCACCTTGAGCATCAATCACCGATTGTAGACACCTTCTCATGGATTGAATAAGCTTCGGAATGGCATATTCTAATGGTATTTTTTTTCATTCTTCTTTGATGAACTTTATCAATTCGTTTTTATCTGTGGGCGATCGTTTTCCCACCTTTTGCTTTAGATGAACCCACAAATTTTCGATAGGGTTAATATCAGGACTTTGGGCAGGAGTATCAATAACTTTGGAGCAGTTGTAAAGTAACCTGGACTTACGTAAATAAGATTTATGATTAGAATCATTATATTGATAGTACTTGTAATTAATTTTATTCGGATTAACCGGGTCAATAAAACCAAATTTCTTAATGCTGGCGGTCAGTTCATTTTTTGAAATATCAAGATATACTTCCTTAATCATTAGTTCATCCAAAATCCTGATTACACCAACTCCCTTGCTGGATATACAGCCCCATACCATTACAGACAGTTTTCCAAACTTTACTGTAGGAATAAGATTTTAATTTTCTAGTGCTGTCAGAGGCTTACGCCAAACTCTTTATGGTCCGTCATGATAATAAAGCATTATTTTCGTCTCATCTGAGAAAATAAAAGAGTCCCAGTACTCCGGAGGAAGTGAAATGTATTCGGTGGCAAATCTTAATCTCTTTTCGACATTTTGTGCTGACAGCAGGGGTTTTTTCCTAGCCACTCTTGAAGAATATTTGTGTTTTTGAAGAACATTTCTGATGGTTTCTTGGGAAACACGTAACAAAGCCTTTTTGCACTTGAAGAGCTAATCATCTCGTACTGGATTGTGGGCTACCATACACGATTCTAATAATTTTTCTTTCAACTCGCTGCGTCACATTTTTTGGCCTGCCTGTAAATCCTTTTAAGTCTAGTCCTCCTTCTTTTTCCTTTATAATATTATATACAGTCCTGATGTTCAAGGAGAACATATCGGCGATTTACTTGGCAGATTTGCCTTTGTAGTAGTTGAAATAGACCAATTGTATAATATTTTTTGAAACTCGTATTCCTGGCATTTTTTGTATTCAAATATAAGGACACCTGTTACATAAAAAACGATCACTTCATTAATAAAACGTTGTTTACCCCTTTCACATTCCATCTCATTTGTAAAAAAACCCAAAATTCACAACATTCTTGGGAAATAACGGCATTTTTTGTCATTTTTTTATTATCTTCATTCAATATGCAAAGATTTTTTTGACACCCTTTATATTGTGTAAAGTTCTTTTATTGTTGTTATTATCGTAATGTGTGTAACTATTAGAAAACTATTGGCGCGCCTTATGGTCGTAAACAAGTACAGTTATAGAATGTGTGCAAAAATAAAAAAGTATGTAAAGATTTTGTTGTTGGAATTCTTGAATGAAGATCACATTTTATATTTTTTTGATCTGTGTAAAGATTTTTTTGACAAACTGTATATGTACTCTAATGTATATATTATAGGTCATTACAATCCTTCAGTCAGAATTACGACCTAGTTTCTCAAACAACTTTTATTGTGTATGTTAATTTTATACATAAGTGGCGGGGAACCTACAGTTAAAAGTCGACTCCGATCGACTGATTTTTGAGAAACCTTTCATGGCAATTTAGTTACTCTCAGAGTTTTTGCCAGACATCTGCTGAGAGGAAGTCGCCGTAGAAATATTGTTTCTATGTTCCGTTTTGTTTTTGAAGACTGAGCCAGAGATTGAACAAATAACTATTAGACTATGGCAATTTTAACACAAAAACAACAATAATTATAGTAAAAAAATCGATATTAAATTTTAATATTTAATAAAGCAGACGACATACATATATTGTTTTTAATTGTTTTTCTTTAATAAAAAATTTTTTCTTAAGATTTCAGTCAATAAACCTACTGTCGTTAGCATTTACTTTCGATAAACACGTTCTGTTGTAATCGTATTTTTTAACACTTCACTTTGAGTTCCTCTTCTTCTTACCTAAACTATTTTTTTTTCTTTTCATGGCATTCAAATTCATTAAAAGAGGAAACTGTATGTTTCATTTTGACTTCACCATCTTCAGAGAAACAAAAAAAAAAAAAAAAAAAAAATACATCAGAAACAGTAACAGACTATGTAAAGGGTCCGCCAAATAACTTTTTTTTTTGAAATTGCTTTAAAAAAAACTACTGAATATTTTCTCAAATTTCTGTTTTTATTTGAAAGTACAATCCTTCCGGTTAATAATGGAAAATAATTTCATTCAAATGGCTGCCTCGGCTGGCCATGCAGTAGCCTACACCAGAAGATGCCGATTTTGACAAAAAAAAATCATATTTTATTCTGGCCAATAAATACTGTTAAATATTTTTAATTTAAATTTCCAATAGACGAGACCCCGTAGTTTAAACCTCAGCTCAGGCATTTTGAACAAAACGAATTAAAAAATGTTTTTTTTTTGGTTTCTTTTAACAGCCTTCTACAGAAAACTCTGAAAGTAAATAAAAATTGTCATGAAAACTTTCTCAAATCTGTCACCGTTCAGAGTCAATACTAATCCCTTGGGTCCTTGGTCATTGATAAAATTAACACACACACAACATTGGTGGTTTGAGAAACTAGGTTGTAATCCTGGCCAAAGGGTTGTAACGACCAGTTAAGAAATGTAATACATTATATAATTTGTATTTACATAGTATATAGAGCACACAAACGCTAATTCGAATGCTTTCTTGAATATAAGTTAAAATTAGTAAGGATGCTGGCAAATGATTACTCACTATCGAATTCCATTATTCGAAAATTCGATACATCTACTCGATAACGTACATATAAGAAAACCCCCAAAACTTAAAAACTCGCTCGTGTATGAAAGTTATAATTTCACTTTTGGTTTCACAAATCATACTTACGATCACCATGAAAAAAGTGCTATTTTTTTGCGATTGCAGATCGGTGCGATTTGCTTATTCGAACTATTTTTGTATTCAGCGTCATTCAAGTACAGGTTTTTGTGTAATGTATTGGAATGTATCTTTTTGATAAAATTACGATACTTTTTCCAGATCTGGGAGAAATTGTGATTAAAAAATTTTTCAAGAGATTCGATTGATCATTCAGGTGTAAAAAATAACTTTTTAGAATCGGGCTAAAAAAGAAGAAAATCCGTAATCGACCTAAAAAATGAACTGCCAATATCCGCTTGTACTTTAAGAAAAATAATTTGGTATCTTTAAAGCTGATAGTAAATATGTCTGTCTGGTTATAAAAAATAATATTTGAATTGCGTGCGGTAATGTTTATTAATTTAAAATTTGGTGGTTAAAATTGTTAGTTTTCTTATAAAGAATGGAGGATTAAATAGTGTTTAGAATTTTGTATATTCTCCTCCTTTGTATTACTTTGAACATCTTTTTACTAATCCTTTCTTCTCTAATACGTAATAGCTTCAGATGCAACTGTTTTCCTAAAATATTCTGCAATATTACAGTAATTTGTTCGCCATTTCAAACTTCGTTTACATTCCAACATAATAAGAAAGAATTTTAAAACAAAATTTTATAAAATAACTAAAAATTCTAAAACAAATAAGAAACAGCACACTTATAACATTACATAAGAGGTAACTCACTATACATTTCAAAGTCGTATAGTTTGTAATTCTTTAAAAATAAAATGTACTTGCCATACAAAAAACAACTGAAAATACCGAACTTAACAGTCATGGAAAAAGTAAAAGAATAAAAACTAATGTACCGTATCTATTATGTAAGAATATAAGAAAAAGCTGTAATGCAGCCTTGAAAAACAAATACAGTAAGACTCCGCTTAAGGCTCTGCTTAACGCTGTTTCAGTATTACGCGGTAGTATTGGGATTCCCCTAAATCGCACACTGTATTGATACTTGTTGTATATGTGTGCAAATGAAACGGCTATGCACCAACCAAAAGCGGTGTACTATATAGCGATGGTGTATACAGTAGGACCTTGATTATCCGTGATTCGATTATCCGGCAACATAAATTATCGGGATCGACTTAATTTTATTTTGGATCGACTTAAATTTTTCTGCATCGTTTAACCGTGATTACCTCTATTTTCCGTGATTATAAGCAAACATTTTTTCTATTATTTTGGACAAACAAGCGAAAAAGGGGAATTCCCTCTTTAGTATACGATGTGTCAGAAGCATACATGTAACCTGTTTAGTTTAGAAATTTGAGAATTGCAGTTTTTTTTATATTTTTGAAATATGTATGTATATAAAATCCTTGAATTATTTAGTTTTTATATAAATATGTACATATTCATTTATTAATTAATAAAAATGTGTATTAAAAACTAGCCAAAATTGGTACTCAATTAACCGCCAAAATCGATTATCAGGAATGCTTCTGGTCCCGACCATCACGGATAATAAAGGTCTTACTGTACTATGTATATTTTTCAACGCTCTTTTGTTACTCTGTCCAGGATAATGATTCCAACTGTATTTTCCGAAGTCGCAATCATAATACGAACGCTGCTTCGCTTAGCGCTGGAACTTTTTAGAACGTATCCCCCGCGTTATGCGGGGTCTAGCTGTACAAACACATTTTATACTACCTTCCTAAAAGTAATATTTCCTCAGAACTTTATTTAATAAACTTTCGTAGTGAGGAAATGAAATCTCATGCAAATAAGAAGTATTAAAAAATAAACTATTAAAAGGGTATTAATTCAGGCAGTAATAATTAATATTATTAAATATGCACCCATGTTCTAATAACCTTTCAGAAATGGTTTGGTTTAGTATTTTCCTCATTTATAATCATCCATCTACATATACATATAAGTTGCCAAATTTATGCTGTCCTTTTAAAGGACAATGACCTTTAATGTATAAATTTATTTCCTTCAATGTTTTTTTTTTTTTTTTTTTTTTTTTGTTTTTTTTTTTGTTTCATTCAGAAATAGCAACGACGAATTTATTCTCAATAAAAGTGTATAATGCTACTCAAGTTTGAATTAAATGAGGGTGTAGTTAACAGTAGCTAGTAGGAAGTGTGTTGGCTTATTAGACGGTTCAAACCCCAGATCAGACATCGAAAACAAAAACTCTGAGAGCAAATAAAATTGCCATGAAAAGTTTCTCAAAAAAAAAAAAATCTGTAGTACGGAGTCTATTTCAAACTGTAGGTCCCGCCACTCATGTACAAAATTAACACACACAACCTGACTGAAAGGTTGTAATGACCAATTATGTATATATGTATGTAGTTAACATCATAGATACTGAGTTAGTTTTGGAATAAATTACGTGCGAGTAACATAAATATCAATTCATAGGAACCGGGTCAGGTAGCAATGTTTTCACGTTTGAAATATTAATCCGCAGGATCTTGCTGATGTGTTTATATGCAGACCAACTGAATCTGCTGAGTTAATATATACCATCGGCGTAATCTAGGGGTTCTAGATGGCTCTTTTAACGCATGTTGACTGACGAATAGTCGAATGCAAAATAATGTTAAATAGAAGCAGTGTAACCCTGGCGCACCTCGATATTTATGCCAATAGAATTGCTAAAAAATCGTTCATATTCGTATAGAACCTGGAACTGAGCCTTGAGATAACCAATCAATTCATTCGAAATTGTATTGGGATTTCATGATTATAATATAGTGCGTGCTAGGTCACTTAGTAATGGCTGGTATCGAATATTCTACTAACTGTTTTACTTTAATACATAGGTTGTTTACTAGATCGGTGTTATCTGCAGTTAGTTTGCCGATTTTAGTTACCAAAATCGGTGAGGGCTTCGATACATTAGCTTACATACATAATTCGTCATTACAATCCTTCACTCAGGATTATGGACCTGGTTTCTCACACCACTTATGTTGTGTGTGTTAATTTTGCCGGGACCTACAGCTTGAAGTCGACTACACAGATTTTTTTGAGAAACTTTTCATGGCAATTTTAATTGATGTCAGAATTTTTGAGAGAAATCAGCTGAGAGGAAGTCGCCGAAGAAATATTATTTTTTCTATTTCGTTTAGTTAGAGATGCCTGACCTGGGATTTGAATCGTGGCCTTACGTCTAATAAGCAAACACACTACCTACTAGACTATGGTGACTTCATTTTGCGTTAGCTTACTTTTTGCAACATTCTAGGCCCCCCCCAAAGAATTTTAATTAGTTTAAGGTCAGGCATTAGATTAATTGATTGATTGAGACTCCATAACTCATTTACTTACTTAATTGGTTGTTACAACTTTTTAGTCATGATTACGACCTAGCTTCTCACATCAGCCATGTTGTGTGTGTTAATTTCGTCCATGAGCGGCGGTACCTCCTACAGTTTAAAGAGCAATTTTCTGGACAATGTTATTTATTTTAAGAGTTTTTGCCAGATGAAAGAAGTCGCCGAAGAAATATTTTTCATATTTCGTTTCGTTTGAGATGTCTGAGCTAGTGTTCGAACCGCGGCAAAAACTTGTGCGTATTTTGGTTTGTTCACTTGATTAAGATTTTAAGTCAACCAAAAGATTTTTAATTAGTTCAAGACCAAGTTATTAGATTGGGGCTCCAAACGAACTTCATTATTACGAATAAAACCACTAAAAGAGTGGTTGTTATCCTGTTGGAAAAAAACCTGAATTATGGCATATTTTCCTTAGTGAACGGTAGCATGACAGATTTGAAGGATATCTTTAAGAACCTCCCTTAGTCTTAAATTCTTTTTAGTTGGTTTAGTTACTACAATGTATGCAGGGATCTTATTTTTGGTGGGTACTGTGGCGTAGTACATCATAAAGTCGAGTTTGCCGATGTAGAATATTAATGGCATGGTTGACGGTTGTTGAATTAAGGTATTGTTAAGGGCAAAAGTTCAGTTCATCTTACCTATGCCTTGTCATTTTGAAAAAACAAAAAAGGGTGAAAAAAGTAAACGAATCAAATAAAGTAATTTGAAAGCCGGAGACGCATGAAGAAGAATTAATCAAATATTGCCGTTTTCAAAACCTCAAGTTGTTGACCCTCTTCAACGTGGTAATGTATATTCAAATTTTCTACTATATTTAGGAAAATTTTCTTAAGAATTACACTTTAATCATCTAATGATGCTCATAATACTTCATTTTATCCCACTTTCTTGTTTTTGATTTATTTCGTTTATCGATTTAATGTGTCTGCTGTTCATCAATCAACCTCATTTGGAATAAAATTAAATGTTTTGTTTTACAATATAAAAATCAAATACCGTGAAATTAACAGTTTCCTCTTAAATGTTTAAACATTTTAGTATTTTAGGGTTAACCAAACTCTATTAGAAAAAATTATTGTAGTTCAATTGGATTATTGCTTGTAAATTGTGGTAAAATATTCTTTTGTGTGTGTGTGCCTCACAACAACTATAACCATAACACCACTTTAAGGGAAATTCACACAAATGAGTTGGTAGTACAGTTTTGCTGAGTTTGATTTTCATTCAGTACAAAAAAAAACCATGCAGTGAGAGTATTCAACTTTTTGGATTTTCTAAATTGCTTATCTATTCAGTGAATAATTTTATGAAATATTTTTGGTTCATTCCTGCAGGAAACAAAGCTAAATGGCACACCATAGGTTGTGCTGATTTAAAATCCAAATTGTCCAATGAATCATCCTGCTATCGATTTAATAGATGCATTAATAAACACAATTGTTGCATTTTGAATGAAAATACGCAACGCAAACCATTATCAAGACACTACGATATGTTTCATTGGAAAATAACTTTCAGGGGATATGTATCGAAAACAACATAGGGAAGGATGCTAGAGTCAATGTTGAATGGCATAGAAATATGGGGTGAAATGTTGTGTGTGAAATGGTTTGTATGTAGTTTTAACTGGAAAGAGATTTCTGATATTAACGTAAGATATGTAATTTTAAACTCTCCTGTTAAGAAACATAGCTGCGTGCTACCGGGAGCATACACGGCTTGTGGATAATGCAGACGCGGACAACTCAATGATCTTGGAAGAAGAAATACAGGGAAATAATAGGTTACCATACAACAAAATTTTGAATATCTGAGGTAGTCAAGGCAACTTGGCAAGTCGTTTGACTTTATTAAGTAAATAGAAACATACATCTGGAAAAGCACTGTCAATCGGACCAAAGGATCAAAAGAATGCTTATACATACATAATTGGCCATTACAACCCTTCAATCAGGATTATGGCCTTGCTTCTCACACCACTCATGTTGTGTGTGTTAATTTTATACATGAGTGGCTGCACCCACAACGACTCCAAACGACAGATTTTTGAGAAACTTTTCATGGCAATTTTATTTACTCTCAGAGTTCTTGCCAGAAATCTGCTGAGAGGAAGTCGCCGAAGAAATATTTTTTTAGATTTCGTTTTGATGTCTGGCCTGGGGTTCGAACCGTGGCCTTACGTCTAATAATCCAACATACTACCTACTAGACTACGGCGACTTTAAAAGAATGCTTAATGCATCTAAAATTCCATTTACTTCTAAAACCAATATTAAAAATAAGCTACCTTAATACTTTTATAAACCACAGGAGAGCTTGATTAAGGCTGCTGGTTCTCTACAAAGAAACAGACATACCAAGTTGGATGCCCTATTTTCTTCAACTTTCTTCCTTTCTACATATCCAGCAGTATTCAGGTAGAGAATTATCTTAGATCATCGTCAGTAACGAGACATCACAAATAAAAAATCTCATAATAGGCTCCTGGTAAAATTAAAAATTATGCCTGGATGTCAGATTCGCTGTACCATCAAAAAACCATTCCTTCAATTGTCATTAACTATAGTAGGACTGATCTGTTGCATTCGTGAAATCGCCCTTACCTTTTATGACGTTAATAACATATGACGAGATGGTGTCCAATTCGTAATTTTGGTTCCCTTTAAGCTCCCTCCATATGCCCCTTACAAGGAAATGGTATTGAGGAATCACCACCTGTCGTGCTCACGGAACTTTACAGGCTACTAATTTTCACAGTCCACAAAATTTATTTCCTTTAATGAAGGAGAGGCAGACATTAGTGTCATCACAAATTTTCTCCATCATGAATTAATTAAACGAGCAACCAGCTCTCACCTTGCAAGGGAGATTTTTCCATCTGAATCGTTCAGTTCAATCCGCTTTATGAGATTTTCCTTACGAGATAAAATAAAATAACAGAAAGGATGAAATGTCTCCCTTCAACTCCTTCCTGGCACCTTTCTTTTTTGATTGTCCTTCCCCTTTCGCAAAACAGGGCATACACGAACACCTGCCTATACACTCTTTGGAGACTTCGCCTTGCCTTATCTTTAAAAACGGACTGGTTATGCAGAACGGGCATTTGATTTCATACTTTGGAATGGTCTCCCTATATCGAATAAGCATTTTTAGTTTAGAAGAATGGAGTATACTCACAATGTGGTCTGCATTGTCTCAGTTGGAAAGGGTTTGAGAAGGCCAGCAACGTTTTGCAGTCGAATTAGAGAGCTAAGAGCAATTCATCGCATGACATTCTATTTTGGTGGTATGAAAAATATACGTTATTTGCGATTTCGAGAAATATGAAAAAATATTTCTTCGGCGACTTCCTCTCAGCGGATTTCTGGCAAAAACTCTGAGAGTAAATAAAATTGCCATGAAAAGTTTCTCAAAAATCTGTCGTTCGGGGTCGACTTTAAACTGTAGGTACCGCCACTCATATATAAAAATAAACACACACAACATGAGTGGTGTTGAGAAGCTAGACCGTAATCCTGACTGAAGGGTTGTAATGGCGAATTATGTATGTATGTACGTATGTATTGTCACGTCATGGAAGTAGCCAACATACTCTGCATTAAATAGACTACGGAAGTGCACATGCATAAGCCTTCATATCACGGCAAGATTGTAAACCAGCTGAAAAGCATGTTAACCTGTAACTTTCATTTTTTTTTTTTTTTGGAAAAGGCCGTAAACCCAAATTAGCAATTCCAGCAAGGCGAACAAATGTCAATGTCGTTTGAGTGGCACGTTTTATAACCAGCTTTAGACTGCAGGCTCATTGCATTATCCTCTTACTTTTAATATTGATTGGTAAATATTGATTGTCTTACAACTTCCATGTGTGTAAATCTTAAATGGTTAGTAATTTAAATACTTAACACACTTTTTGGGGAGACCTTAATAAAAAAATTTCTGATCCCCCCTTAAAGATTTATACCATATGTTTAATTGTGCGAACAAGTACCTCAAGTACATTATCTGTTGCCATTAAAGGCAAAACATTTTAAATTCTGAAACAGTTAAATACAGATTGATTAAATGTTTGAATAGATACCAGATAACCACAATTAACTGCAGTCTATGTGTGCTGCACTTGCACCACTGCAACTCATCACAACTGATGAGCGTACAATCCATTCATTGAACTCTTTGGAAACAATTTAAAAATTCTTTCCCTTCATTTAAAAAATCCTTATAAGGCTACCTTTTCACAAGATCTGTAACATGCTTAGGAAACTTTACAGTATGTATTCTGTTTGCAACAAAAGGAATTCTGTTGGTTATTCTGTGTTTAAAATCAACACTTTGAGCATTTTTTTCTGCCTTGCAAACGTCTGTAACAGAACCCAACGTAATGTATGAAATCATGATGTGCACATTTCTGTATAAGAGAAATGATGTACAAAATGAAAGGAAGAAAAACAAATCGATTATATTGTGCAATAGCAACCATTCAATGACTTTCCAATAGAGAGCAAATATTTGGTAGATACTGATAGAACCCCTGGTTACTATAGTTGTGGTTATGTGTGGCTTAGGCGTTTGTAAATGAAAAGTTTACGTAACGTAAACATGTAAAATAGAGTCATTATTGGTGTATTTTAGTTCTATCGAACCTGCATGCCATAAAAATTAACGCGCAATCATATAAAGCCTTAAAAATGCAAAAGCAAATGTACACAGAATTAGCTGTGAAACCAATGTAATGCGTTCAAATTACAAACGGAGAATTAATTGGTGATAATAGGCAAACATTTTTCTTGCAATCTTTAGAGGCGAATGCCACTAATTTCTATTCCATTCGATTAATGACGCAGATGCTGAATCACATGCAGGACAACTATAGAATCTAAAAAGGCTCTACTCCAACAATGCCTATGTTTACATATACGAGTACATAATTGGTCGTTACAACCCTTTAGTCAGGTTTACGATCTAGATTCTCACACCACTTATGTTAGATTAGGTTAGGTTAGGTTAGAGCACGTGTACTTGTCAATAAAGACAAGTACAGCACCCGGAGGTCGAATTGACCCATTGTACAACGTCCTTACAGAGGGAAGGATAATAGAGGAATAAAAAGGAGAGGATGTAGGAAAGAGGAGAATGAGAAGTAGAGCAATTACACAGATAAGACACAACAAAAAGGGGAGGGCGCGACTACACTGATGAAGCCCTAGCGTCTCTCAACCAGTCTAAGCCACTAATGAATCTGGGGAGAGCCTTGATGTCGGCTCTCGACACAGAATTCAAACTCTCAAAGAAGGCTCTACCAAGGTTTCCCAACCTCAACCTACCAAGGGCTGGGCAGTTACAGAGGAGGTGTTCAATAGTCTCCAACTCCTACTCATCGCAACATGCCCTGCAATAGTCCGGCTGGGATCTGTTCCAGATCCCCATCAGCGACCTAATCCTTAAGCTGGCCTTATCCAAGCCCAGCAGCCAACCTGTTCTCCTATTGTCCACAGCAGCCATAGACATCTAGAGACAAAATAACCCGATCCGTTCCCCCAACGCCTTTGCACTTTCTCCCTGACCCATCTATTGATGAGGCCGCAGAGGTGACAGACTGGGGGGTCAGGACCAACTATCAAATCGCCCCCAGAAAGCGAACCTAACCTAGCGAGGGCATCCGCCGTCTCATTGCGCAGTATTCCGCTATGGCCAGGAACCCAGCACAGACGGACACGGTCTAGTCCAAAAGTCCTCAACGGCTCCTTGCACTCATGAACGAGTGATTTGGGCCAGACCGACGCAATGGCCCTAAGGGCAGCCTGACTGTCAACGAAGATCATGTAAAATTCCAAATCCGAAGCAGGGCCACCAGCTATAGCCTTCAAGATTGCGAAAGCCTCCGCCTGAAAAACATTGCAGTCATCAACCCCAGCACCTGTACATCCACCTAAAACACCGTTTATGTTGTCTGTGTTAATTTTATGCATGAGTGGGGGGGGGGGACCTACAGTTTAAAATCGATTCCGAACGACAAGTTTTTGAGAAACTTTGTCTTGGCAATTTTGTTTTATTCTCAGAGTTTTTCCCAGTCGTATTTTGTTTTGTTGTCCGACCTGGAGTTGAACCGTGGCTTTACGTCAAGTAAGCTAACACACTACTTCCTACATTACGGCGATGACTACGTATACAGAAAGGTAATTACACCTTTACTAACTTATATCATATAAATTTATAACCTACTGAAGCAATGGAAACAAAATTCTTCATTCAATTGATAGAGATACTTGCTCCAATGCACCACTTATGTCGCATTGGCTTCATATTATGAATGGATAGATTCATAAATCTAAAGCCGCAAATCGTATAATCGGAGTTTAATTGAAACGCTAAACAAATTTACGGTTGATGCCTAACATATAAACGAATTGTATCAATCTAATAAATTGTCTTGGTCAAGCCCTGGATCCTTGTAACTACGTGGATAGCTCTAAACATCACGATGGGACTAGATTTACGGATCTATAATACGTTCGAATGTATGATCTGGCAAAGTAATAATTTGGTAAACTTGACATATAAATATTTAAATGTCTTCTCTGATAGTCAAATGACTATTACGGCAATAACACGCAAAGACTGTCTTGAAGTATATAAAGGGGGATTAACAATTACTGCAGGTTTGGAACAGCACGTATTAAATGAACACCTAGTCATCAAGGAGTGATGGGGAATGAGAATGGGAATGTTTTGGCTTATAGAGCTTGTGTAATATCATAAGCTTGGTTAACTCAATGCCTTTCAGTGCATTCAAGACTATTCTAAAAAAGTGGGCGGTAATGTCACATCGACTATTATGGAACAATGACACAAAAGATAGAATTACAAAGATACTCTTGAGCTATTCTGAGGGTTTGAAAGCATGATAAACTATTTTAAGACTAAGTAAGTATGAGTTGGAGTCGCCGTAGTCAAAGAGGTAGTGTGTTCGCTTATTAGACGCAAGGCCACGGTTCAAACTCCAGGTCAGAAATCAAAACGAAATATGAAAAAATATTTCTTTGGCGACTGCTTTCTGGCAAAAACTCTGAGAGTACATAAAATTGCCATAAAAAGTTTCCCAAAAATCTGTCGTTCGGAGTCGACTTTAAACTGTAGGTACCGCCAACATGAGTGGTGTGAGAAGCTAGGCCGTAATCCTGGCTGAAGGGTTGTATGTATGTAAGTATGACTTGAGTGTATGTACTTATGAGCGTTTTCTCGGGACAATCCGGGAATTTTGTACAAGATGCAGACTTTCTATAGCAAGTGTGGTTAGTATATCTTAATGGTGTGCACACAAAAAGCCTATTTGTTAACATAGGGATATGACGATACGTGTGAGGCCCTTGGGTTGGTCTCCTCTCTTTCAACCGACCTATCTATCTATCCATCTACTTAAATAACTTAAAGTTTAAAATATTTTATAATAGAGCTAATGGGTGATTTTTTTTTGTCACTTATTTTTTCAATGTATTCAATAATTCAAATCGTAGCTCCGAGGTGGCCAAACGACATCAGCTCTGGGGTTGATAATGCGATCTTCAAAAACAGGGCGCAAAACATCGAGTGTAGCTTTGGCTGTGTGCCACGTAACGCCGTCCTGTTGAAACCAAATGTTGCCAATATCCTCCTCTTCAATTTTTGTGAACAAAATTTCGTTCAACATGGCCCGATAACGATCGCCATTGACTGTAACGGCCACTCCTTGCTCATTTTCGAAGAAAAATGGCCCAATTATGCCTCTAGACCCAAATCCGCACCAAACAGTGACTCGTTTTGAGTGCGTCGGCTTTTCAATGTATGCGTGCGGGTTTTCTGTGCCCCAAATGCGACAATTCGGCTTGTTTACATACCCGCCAAGATCAAAATGAGGTTCATCTGAAAAGATGATTTTTTTGGCCAAAATCGGCATCTTCTGGTGTAGGCTACTGCATGGCCAGCCGAGGCAGCCATTTGGATGAAATGATTTTCCATTATTAACCGGAAGGATTGTACTTTCAAATAAAAAAAGAAATTTGAGAAAATATTCAGTAGTTTTTTTTTAAAGCAATTTCAAACAAAAAAAGTTATTTGGCGCACCTTTTATAAGTATTAAAAAAATTCGTTGCATGAATAGTTAAAAAGATGCACAACGTTTGCAAATTCTTGAATTTTTGTATTAAAATTCGTGCTATTTGAGAAGTACACAGGGCTACAAAAGTATACATACGGTTAATAAATTTCAGAAATTTCTGAACCAATCCGTTTTCGTTGAAAAATCATTATAATGGTCTGACAACTTGGTTAAAAAATAAGATTTGTCAAAAATCTTCTGAAATTTGTTAACTTTTGTAGGCCCGTGTAGGCCTGTGCAGGGCCACAAAAGTATACATACGATTAACAAATTTCATAAATTTCTGAACCAATGCAAAAGACCGTCTTAAAATCGAGGAAAGTTGTCAGACAATTATAAAGATTTTCAACGAAAACGGATTGGTTCAGAAATTTGTGAAATTAAAAAATTTCTGAAATTTGTTAACCTTATGTATACTTTTGTGGCAGAGTGTATGTTCCAATCGAAAAACAAAGTGAATTTCCACAGGACAGAAAAATAGCAACGTTACAGTGAATGGAGTAACGTGCTATGCTATGATTACTGACTTTTTTTTGGAATTAGAATTGTTTAACATTTGATATCTGCAGATGGTGCCACATGCAACACGACAAGCGGTACTATGGGCCTATTGGCCACCAGGATCATGCGACTTGAGCCCACTGGACAATTTTTATAAGGTTAAGCTCTAAAAAACGCTTTGTGGTTGCCATTTATTAGATACGAAATGCTGACAAAAGTATTCGAAAATGGGACCAATATTTATATGAAAAAATCGTTAAAAATAAAAATAACAAACAAATAAATATTTTATTTACTTTTACACGTTTTCTTCATTACTTTATAATTTTTTTTCAAGCTTTTTTAAATGAACAAATTCCAAACGACAATATAACTTCATTTAGTACCAGCATTAACTCCTCGGCCTGTGACTACTCAGGCTCATGGCTGAGATTTTTTCTCGTTTTTTTTTCTTTTTTCCCCTGTTTTCCAGTTTTATATTTTTAAATGTTTCCATCATATACAAACACTTTCCCTAATTGGCCTTTTGATTCAATTTGATTGAAATAAATAACAGAACTTAAGAATACTTTTGTATTTCTAGGAACATATAAAAAAAATATTCTAATAAAGAAGAAATGAATAGAATAGCTTTGGTTAAAAGGGTTAGAAAAGCCCCTGTAGCACTTTATTTCAAGTGTTTTTGTATTAAATTTCATATTTTGTATGTTCTCTTGTGTTTTAACAAAAGCCCAATTGACTGACCGACTTTTAAATTGATTTCTTTTGAATACGCTTCCAAATTGAGAAGTTATTGGAAAAATAGAAATTGTTTTTGCTTTTATTTTTTTAACATGAAAATGGCAACTGAATTGCTTCCAAAGGGAGTGATATGGTAAGTGTTCTTAATTCAAATCTTTAAGAAAGTTGTTAATTTAGTACCAAGTTGTCAATCATGTGAATAAAGTACCAGAAAGAAGATACATATGTTATCGTCTATAGCGAACTATCTAAAGGGTCCGCCAAATAACTTTTTTTTTTTTGAAAATGCTTTAAAAAAAACTACTGAATATTTTTTCAAATTTCTTTTTTTATTTGTAAGTACAATCCTTCCGGTTAATAATCGAAAATAATTTCATTCAAATGGCTGCCTCGGCTGGCCATGCAGTAGCCTACACGATCGGTCCAATTTTTAAGCACATTATCGATTGTGTGCAGCTGTATTTCACCAATGGCTTCACGAATATTGTCCTTTAAGGCGTCAATTGCCTATGGCTTGTCGTCGTAACACTTATCTTTGACGGCACCGCACAAATAATAGTCTCACATAGTCTATATAACAAAAATAAAAATGAATATTTGTCTGTATGTATGTACCTTATAGAATCGTAAACTATGTAGATCATGTCATGATCTTTAGCAAAGTTGTTGCGCATGAGCCGACGAAGGTTTCTAAGTTGGTATGACCAATTTCCGACAGGTGGTGCCACTGAAAATTACTCAAAATGAATTAAATCGTAAACTGTGCATTCTTTAACAATGTTGTTGCGCATGAGTCGACGGAGGTTGGTGCGATTAATTTCCGATGGATGGCGTCAATGAAAATTATTCAAAAGGAATGACAAGCAATTGGTCGACCTACACCTCAAGCACGGAAGAAAAGAGCATTACGAGCCTCAGAATCAGACGAGCATTGAGACTGGAAAATCTTCGAGTATATGCCGCTGAGACCCGTTCTCTTGAACCACTTGTACAACGAGAAGTGAGATTAGAAACTGATCGAATGCTTACTACTCAGGCCCGTTCATCTGAATCATCAGGACAACGGGAAACAAAATCAGTAAAATGATTCAAAATTAAGTGGACATTTGTGTAATGCCTTTCCTTCAAATTTATTTTAGTTGGTGGCGCAGCAACACGCGCAGGGTACAGCTAGTAAAGTAATAAAAAAAACTGAGGCTAGAGAAAGATTATAAACAGAAAGTTAAGACTCAAAGTAAAGGTGAAAAATAGCTGGAAAAGAAAAGGAAAAGAAAAGAAGAAGAAAAATAAAAAGAGGACACTATCTAAACCTCTCAAAAATTTCTGGAATACTGTTAAAAGTCTGCGAGTCTAGTAGGTTGGCTTATTAGACGTAAGGCCACGGTTCAAACCACAGGTCAGACAACAAAATGAAATATGAAAAAATATTACTTCAGCAGATTTCCTCTCAGCAGTTTTCTGGCAAAAACTCTGAGAGTAAATAATAAAATAAAATTGCTATGAACAGTTTCTCAAAAAGGTTCCGCCACTCATGTATAAAATTAACACACACAAGTGAAGTTAGGCCGTAATCCTGACTGAAGGGTTGTAATGGCCAATTATGTATGTATGTATGTATGTATGTATGCATGTATGTGAGTCTGAATTTGAGCCAGAAGATCTAACATTCCTATTTGAATACGCTTACTTAATTAATTGGTCATTATAATCCTTAAGCCAGGATTACGATATAGCTTTTCACCCCACCCCTGTTATGTGTGTGTGTTAATATAACATGAGTTGTGAGACCTACAGTCTAAAATCATCTCCGAACGACAAATTTTTGATTACGTTTTCATTTTTACTTAGTAGTCACCGTAGTCTACTATGCGTATTGAACGTGAGGACACGGTTCAAATCACATGTCCAACAAAACGAAATATTAAAGAATGTTCCACCGTCGACTTCCTCTCAGCAGATTTCTGGCAAAAACTCTGAGAATAAAAAAAATGCCATCAAAAAGTCTGTCGTTTCGAAGTCGTAGGTCCCGCCACCCATGTATAAAATTAGTACACACAACATAAGTCGTGTGATAAGCTAGGCCGTAATGCTGACTGTAGGGTTGTACTGTCCAATTATGTATGCGTGTAATCACACAGCCTAACTAAAATCTGTACCACATAGTTTTTCCTCAAGGTTTACATAAGGATCTTCTGAAATGGCAATTCATTTGCAATTCAATGACAAATGTAAGTAAATTACTGCGAAAACCTTTTCAATGCATGGTAGGATGGAAACACCATAGCGCAAAAACAGGCTGTAAAATTTGCACCATCAAAATATTAATCATATTAGCATCATGTTAGTTCCATCGAATCAGGCAGTAGCTAATGGGGCTTTTTGTAGATTTCTTTGGAAAACTGTGACCGCAAATTCTTTGTAAATCAAATTGGGAATATATCAAGAAAAAAGCTGCAACATGTAAACGGATGCGTGTTATAAACGATGACCATAATTAAATTATTGATTTTATAAAAGATAAATATTGTGTGGTAATAAATTGTATAAATGCAGGCAGATGTTATAAAAAATATTCACCATAAAGACTGCCAGGCGTAAAAAAAGAGAAGCAAAAATATAAATTTAAAGCGGAGTAGAAGAAGAAAACTGTAATATACATGGCTACCAGAGCAGATTGAAACGTGTTATCATTAAAGAAGGCAAATCGATTTACAATATTATTATTGCCCCAAAAAAAATTTGTTTTAATTCCGTGTAATGAAAACTTTATTAAAATTGTTGACGATTGTTAATTAAAATGCCAAGTTAAAGTGAAACTTAAAATAATTTTGTTTAAAATTGTAAAAGAGAATTTTCAGCAGATATTGCATACATAAAACAATTGGTCATTACAACCATTTAGTCAGGATTACAACCTAGCTTCTCACACCAACCGTGTTGTGTGTGTTGGTTTCATAAACGAATGGTGGGACCTACAGTTTCAATTCCACTGACTTTTGAAAAACTTTTCATAACAATTTTTTTCGTTTTACTTAATTGAGTACACCATCTCTAAATCGTTGCAGGAATGCTACTTTTAATCAAGATTTTGTTAAAAGAAAAAATATGCCTAAATTAAATTAAACAGCAAAAAATTGGCATACGAAACAATCATGCATCAAGTAAAGAATGGTAATGATGGCATGCACTTTTTGGATGCACATAGTTGCAATGGCAAAACTCATTCGACGTCTTTAATTTTGGCATGTGCACAAGCATGCAGTACAGTAGAGAATTGCCTTGCCTTTTAAATCTTCTCGAATTCCATCTACTTATTATTGGATGGTGGCTAGACAGAGCATTATCTGAGCTTTAAATCGGTTAATGAAAGATTTCCATGGAAAAGAAAATTTATTTGGCCTTGCTTCGATACTGATTCAAATCCAACAAAAGCTGTAAGATTTCCAAGGCGATTGCTTTTAATTGGTGATGGCAAAACGCCAATTGATAATTATGTTTCAATCACAATTCCGAGAGATTTTTAAATATTCGCACAATAAAAAGGAAAATTAATTGGAAAAGTCATCCCAATAGCAAGACACAAATCATGAATGGTTGTGTGAAAAAGCAATATTGGCAGTAAAGAATAGGAACTTTAATGATTTGAATTTCTTCTTTCAATCTTAAATAGTTGGCCAATTAATCACATGTGAATCAATATAGGGACGGATATTGCACTAAAAACACGTGCAAATAATAAAATTGTTTTATACTCTTTAATGAGAGGACTATTTGCAATGTGGTGGATAACTTTGAGTCCACGTTGCGCTACATGTGCCGAAAACATCGAAGTTGTCCATAAAACTGTGCAAGAGGGTCCGAGTCATTCGATTTATTGCTCACAAGAGTTTGGGACTTCGCAGACCAAAACTTGGCGAATTTTGCATCGTAACCAGGGCCTCCAATCACACAAAGTTCAACTAACCCAGAAACCGGTGATAAACGACAAAGGCGTGAGTTCTTGCAATAGACTCTGAAGCAGTTGGCATCTGATTCTAATATTCATCAAAAATTGTATTCAGTGATGAGACCCATTTCTGAACGAATGGGTTGAGAACAAACAAGTTTGTTGAATTTGGGATGATACCAATTTAAATGGGATCCAATGCATCCCGAAAAACTCGCTGTTTGGCAGAAGTCAAAGGCTAGCGTTTTATCTTGAATTGTATGACTTGAATAGCAATGACATGTAGTTTTAACGGGACGGCACTACTTGCCCCAGAGCTCATACCACATTTTCATCTCATGTGGGGGTGATGTGAACTGGCCACTGAGATCTTGCGACTTAACAACAAAACGGAGTGTTTCTTCGGCGACTTTCTCTCAATAGATTTCTGGCAAAAACTCTGAGAGTAAATAAAATTGGCAGGAAAACTTTCTCAAAAATCTTTCGTTCGGAGTCGACAACTGTAAGCCAAGTGGTGGTAGGAGAGGCTAGGTCGTAATTCGGATGTTATGTATTATTCTCTAAATATTACTTCGTATTAGCAAAAGCAATTCAATTGTTTTTATTATCTTCTCTACGCTGATATGAATTACTTCGTGGTATTTGGTTTTAGGTGATCAGCCATTTGTCGTAAATTATCCATTCGTTTATTAAGCCCTGGAATGAATCCTTCATCCAGGATGTGGTGGCTGATTTCACTTTCCATTATGTTTGTGTTACGAAGTTTTATTTACGTGTACCTAATTTCAGTATTATGTACCTTCTCCTAGTTTCATTGACTTCAAATTATTAACTTTTGAAACTTATTCACCTCGGAGACTCGATAAGCAATGGTTAATGGTACTTAAGACTGTAGATTAAAGCCGTGTGTATTTAAATAAAGGTACTTACAATTTAGTTTATTTTCTGAGTCCTACATAATGTAATATTTATAGCCGGGGTTTGGATGAGGGTTTGTAGTATTGTCTTGTGAATTTGTTTTAAAAATTTTATGTCAGCAGTTTTAAAGTTATAAACTTAACAACTTTAAAATTCAAGTCAATTTGGAATAATCTTCTTCTTCTTTGCTATTCAAATTGAATTTGTTTAACTTTATTGAAAAGTTTTTAAATGAGATCTTATTCCACAGTTTTGTTCAAACTCGCTTAACATTCAACTGTTTTCAGAAATATTCTAATTTGTTCTTATTTTCATATTGTTATGCTATCGACTGCCAAGACTTACAAATTCAAATGAGAGTTGCTAGAACAATTTTCAAAACAATATAAAAGTAAACACTTTTAACGGAATATTTTTGTGCATTTTCACTCTTTTCTTTGGCAAAAAATAAAACTTTGCGTTTTAAAGCGGCTTTAGCGGATGGTATACTTTAATATATTTTCATACGCCATAGCTTTCTTATAATTGAACTACGTACGGTAGACTGCTGTGATGCCTAAAGTAGGACTGAATATAAGTCTTATTAAAAAATCTTATTCAATAAACCACAGTCTTTATGTACGGATTTGCATGCCGCCAATGTATGAATGTATGAAAGAATAAAATTCGCAAAATTTAATTTTCAAAAATTAAAATTCATTTGTTTGTTTATTACACATCATTTCAGGTGACACTTGGTGGTTTACCATTGGCGGTGGAGGACATAAACCGAAATCCTTTGCTGTTGCCTGGCAAACGTTTATCATTTAAGGCATTTGATATTGGCCATACGACAGGACTTTATCGTGTGCAACCAATTAGGTAAGTTTGCATATTTTATTTTACATATGGTTATGTATGGGTGTATAATTTTTCATATTTTTATTTTTATTTTTTTTGTGTGAACGTTTCCAGTATAAAAGTTATACTTGTCTGCTGACGAAATTTTTTTATGTTTTAAATTTTTTTTAAATTTATAGGGTTTCTCAAAAAAAAAAAAAAATGAACGCAATTTAATACTCCGACTTTTGTGCATGTGACATCTTTGTTGCCTTAAATATAGGGTGGACCATCTATTGCTTTAAATTTGAATCATATGTTATTTCGAATCTATAATTCTATGTCTATATGTCATTCTATTCTGTCATAAAATTCAGTATATTATCTCCAGAGAACGGAATAAATCGATTTACGCTTGAGCAACGTTGGGGTTTATTGTGCCAACAAGAAACTGCATGATGATGTCGATTTTGTCAAAAAAAAATAGCTTTTCGGATGAAACTCATTTTCATCCTGGTGGGTAAAAACCCACACGTGGATCTCACTTTGGATATCATGCACAAGCGATTTGAATGCATGTTAATCTCACGTGGAGGTGACCTAAGCTAGCAAACTACAGCTGTTCCCAAAACCTAGCACAACCCATGCCATCAATAAAACTTGGCCTGATATCATGGAAAATTAGATGTTTTGAATGCGATCCACCTAGACAAAAGTCTGTCATGGACTTTTAAACGATGTTATATTCCACACATAATTACTATTTCAAATGAATAAAAAATATCAGTGATATCCAACACACAGTTTCCTTTACTTAAACTAAATAGGAAGCGTTTGGAAATGAGACTTTATAGCTATGTGAGTGAGTATTCAGTAGATCGGAAGATGGATAGTCACCGGCAGCATATGCACTTCTGACATGAGCCCATTAGAAAATAACATGCAATAAAACAAAAACGGTTTGAAATTTTACCAAATTAATTTTTTTTGTTTTGAAGATGTTCAAGATACAGTTCATGATGTATTACCTACTAGAATATAGCCTAGAATTGAATAGAATCGAAAAATCATGTATGTAACTTAATTCCAAATTTATGGGGGTATAATTTCTTTTTAATTGTATTTGAGCTATATTACTCATACGCATCATACATTTTACATGTACTGGAATAGTTACCCTGAAAAGTATGCAATATAAAAAACTTCGATTTTGTCATGTATGAAACTAATGGAATTAAATATAACTCATACGTCACATATGTTCTCTGCATTATGAATTTTACCTATTAAATATGAGCATAATGTGAGTAAATATAATGGGCTGGCGATCTAAAAGTTTAAATTTAAAAATTTAATAAAACAAAAATAGTTTTGATAAATTTATTGTTTTGCTGTGAACTACAACTGCTCCGGTTGGAAATGGATTTTTATTTCATTTATATGGCTGTCGCGGACTTATGCCCTTACTTTGAAGATTTTTAAAAATTAAAAATTCACATCAAATTCTTTACTTTAGTACATTAAAAGCCACTTTAAGCTTTGTATTTACTTTGCAATTGTTACTATTGGAAATTTATATTAGTTAGTAAAAACAAGTAAAGTATTATATTTTTAAGTTACTTTCGAATACCTGTGATGATTTTTCTGTATTTTATTCCTTTTTAACCACTTAAAAGCCATAAAATTACAACTCATAAATAACCTCGTAGTTGAGACTTTTATATCGCTTGTCGTTGCAGACTATTTTAAAAATTCTAGTATAGCTTCTAATATTGCCATCGAAAGAACAAAGGTAAAAGCCGTTATTTTTTGTTTGTACGACCAACACTCAGGGGATGAATGGCATTGAGTTTGGAACTATGTTATGAGAAGAATGAAAGAGAGAACAGTGTTTATGGACACTAGGCTTGTATATTTTTATACCCTAAGTAACAGGATAGACCTCTGCAGGAATTGAGCTCCAAATACCGATACAGTCTGACTAAAAACCGTATTTTTACTGTAATGCAGTGTTCGATCTACTGGCCAATCGACCACATACGAATGTGCTGGCCGAAGAAGAAGAGCGTTATGTAGGAATATATGATTTTCGGGAAAAAATCCCCCCATTTTGTTCTAGCAAAACCATTTTATAGTAGCTACAGAACAGTGAAACACAATCCACATGGCAACGATCCTTCAATGATTCAATGAAGTTGGATACACTACCGTCACTGACGAGATACTATGGCCTCTCTTAATATTATTGCTGCGCTTATGTGTCAATAAACAACGTTGGGATAGATTGTTTAAACCTTAAACAATTTTTTCCTGCAAATGATCCCAATTTCTCTATTTTTGGAAAAAAAATTAAATGAAGATGAGGGACGCTAGCTTTTAATTTCCAATAAATTCTTTGTTAAATGTTTTATTTTTGAATTAAGATATGTAGATACATTGATTTCATATGTTTTACTACAATAGAAATAATTTTGGCTTTAAATAATTTTAATTTATTTATTTATATTTTCTGACGATTTTTTTTACGATTTTAATAAACGTCTTTGACGATTTTGACGATTTTTTCTCAAACATTTGACGATTTGGTGCCTCATTTACCTGGCAGCTATGATGTGGAGATGTTAGAACGTTTCTGTGGCTTATGAAGATAGGGTTGAAATGATACATCGCAACTCTGCTTAAGTCAGTTTTAGACAATCTAAAATTAAATCCCAATCTTTAGACTTTGCGAATGAGGAAAACAATTGCCCAGTAGACATACTTGAAACCTGGATGGCGTTAATACATTTCAGAAGGGAACATCCATATACGGAATTATACATATAGGCTGAGAGCAGTATAATAAATCGTTTGGTCGAGATATCCTTTTATCCCTTCGCAACAATAAATACAGGCGGATTTTTTTCAGGATCAGTGAGGAAGTTATAACGCCTCTGGGTTACTGCATAATTTCCAGGCGGAATAGTCTGTCATACAGGTTGCAGTAAGGATTATTAAGAATGAAAATATATCTGGAAAGGATATTTGCATACTTTCTGATCAGGACCAGGTCAGAGGACATAGTTCCATCGTAACGAACTTCAAGGTTGTCGCAAGTTTTTCAATGAATCAGCTAAACGATATGACTCGCATATTGTATGGCTACCAAACACCAGGTATTAGCAGAGCGAAAAAACCATAAAATTTTTAGGAACCCCTTTGAAGATTTGCCATAATGCAGTTATGGTTTCGGATGACGTCGATTGGGCGCCTTTAGTAACGAGCAGAAAGTGCAGTATATCTGACCCAATCTATACACAGGGCACGCGGAAAGAAAGGAGAGCGCTTAGGGTGGTTGTTGGAATTATTACTCAAGCCTTAAATACTGGGCTTGGACATGTGACAAACGATTCTGACAATGTCGATTAGGCGGCTTTGGTTGCGAGTAGAATAGCGCATCAAATCTGAGCCAATCTGTGTACAGGTCACAAGGAAAGTTTGCTCAAACTTCAAAGGAGAACGCTCAGTGTAGTTGTTGGAGTTATTACTCAAGTCTAAAGTACTGGGCTTAGGCATATGGTAAACACTTCTAATGGGGCTGCACATTAGAATTTTTTCATTCACCTATCTGACCTGGACATTAGAAATCTAAACCGCTTCCTTAAAAGCTCCAAATGGTTCCGGGACTAGGGGAAATGAACAACTGTGATAATGGCCATGTGTCTATCCCAACCTCCTGGTTTGACAGCCACATTTACCTGAATGCACGCAATTATTTCAGATATATGGTAGAGAGATTTGTATACAACGAAGGAATACACGATCATTGCAAATAAGAAGCAAATTCAAGTGAATGGCCACTTTTTGATAAAATAGTATTCACCTCGAAAGAGTATGTTCATATCCATGGGTCACAGAAAACTACACATAATTTATAGTCAGCTACGGATTTTAGTCAGGGATGTGCACGTATACGGTATACAGATCTGCATGCCATATAGCACAATACTCGGATCAGTGTATTTCTTGCAGTTAACCATCTTATAGCAAATCATCACGAGGAATTTAGTGGCTGGCGATTATCATTTTGAAGTTTTGTGAGTCAATAAACCAAAATAATGTTCAAAGCCATGGCAGGGTTACATACCCCTCCTTAACCAAACATCACAACATAGACGTAAAGACATTTCATAGAAAATATTTTTCTATACTTTAATCAAACATGTCTGCCTTAAAAATATAAAAATTCACTCTCATAGAGACACTCTTTGCAGACATTGTAAAAATTTGTAGAAACTTGAAATATTCGCGTATATAATTTGCATACATAATGTAAATGCCACATGCATGTTGAGAAATTGTAATTATAAAAACCTAAAAAAACTCATCTTCTTTTTAGTACTTCATGCGTAATTAATTAAAAATTCAACGACTAAGTATATGAGTGGATATGAATATTTGATGAATATTCTTTAAATACGAGCCTTTAATAGAGAAAAGCTTTCAAATAAATTTAATTATACTGCAGGCTCACATGACTTAAAGTGAACTGAAATATTGATTGTCAGAGTCAACAAAAATTGTAAACAAATCAGCGAAATTTGCACAAAGAAAACATAGAAAGCGTACGAATTTAATTCCTACAAGTTTTCATCGGGGATGTTTGCATTCTGTAATTACTTTGATAGAAATTCACAACAAATATCCGGTGGGCCATCTATCGGTTTAAATTTGAACCATCGGTTATTTCGAATCTGACAATACTTGTGTTATTCTATTCTGTCACAAAATTCAGATGGTTATGTCCACCGAACGTAATGAACCAAGGAAATTGCATAAAAATGTCGTACAAAATTTGATCGCAGAGAAGGACCAACAATGCCCGGTATACGTTAGTGTATTGTTAAAGTTCGGGAAACTGGTTTCATTGTTGATGCGCCAAGACGTGAACGTGTTCGTAAAGGGCGTACACCCGAAAATATCGAAGCTGTGACTGAGAGTGTGCGTGAGAATCCATAAACATCAACTCGTCATCGTTCTCAAGAATTGAACATTTCACGCACCAGTTTGCTTTGAATTTTGCGAACAGATGTCCTTATGAAGCCTTACAATGTTCAATTGCTTCAAGATTTGAAGCCACATGGCTATCCGCTTCGTTTTTGCTTCGCTGAATGGGTCAATGGGAAACTGCTCGATGATGTCGATTTTGCCCGAAAAAAAATTACGTTTTCCGGTGAAGCTCATTTTCATCATGACTGTTCGGTGAGGCTTGTGGAGCGGAGGCACCATTACGGCCAATGGAGACAACTATGGCACCATGATAACCGTTTTTTTTTTTTTTTTTTTTGTAACAGCTCTTCATGGTATTGATGTGAACGAAGTTTGGTTTCAACAGGATGGTGCAACTTGCCACACATCTCATGCCACAATCGATTTATTGCGTCAAATGTTTGATGGCCATTTAATTAGCCGAAATGGTGCCGCCAGGAAGCTGTGATTTGACACCGTTGGACTATTTTCTTTATGGCGAATTAGGTGCTGTGAGACCACCCGCGGCGGCCATATGAATGAAATAATATTCCATTTCTAACCGAAACAATTGTACTTCATAACAAAAAAATAAATTTGGCAAATTTCCATTCGTTTTTGTTTTATTGCATTTTTAAATGTAAATTTTTAATAGGCCACCATTTATAGTATATTTGTATTTCGATGTAGAAAGAAATAAGGCTTGCTCGATTACAGAAAAAATCCAATACTTTCAGGTGAATGTTTAATGATGGTGAACCTCAGCTATCCTTTCTTAAATTATACACTTCCATTGTTCCCTTTCTGTCGTGTTTAAGCCTTACGAAGTGAAAATTTTGTGATTATGACCAATCATATCCATTTCCGTTTCCATTCATTCAATTATTTTTTTATTTCTTTTTTTTACTCTGTTTGCTTCCTTGCAGATTCCATCCTAAGGCTTTCAGTTTCATATTTTGTACCTGCTTTCTTAGGATATATTGCATACTATTCCATTTTTTTGCATTTTATTTGTATATGTATTCGGTTTCCCTTTTGCCAAACTCCAAAGGTTTTCTTTGTTAAAAAATTTTATTTAAAAATACCTGCTATCTCTGCTTCACCGGTTTACTTTTTTTTACTTATTTTATTATTTTACTTATTTTTCCCTTTCTTATTAAAGTCCAAATTTGCAACATGTATTTAAGACATGGCAAGTTGTGGCAAGCGTCATATATTTCTTATTCTTCTAAATGCACTTTTTGCTTGATTGCATCAAGCAAGGAGGTTTCAAAAGGTTTCAAAGCTTAGCTCTAAAGCTGTTGTCTGCCATTAACTTTATGTGTATTTTTAGTGTTGAAGAAATATCAATCCACACAAGATAAATGGTGAATAGAACAAGGGCTTTCAATTCTGTATTTAATTATTATGAAAGCGGTTAGTAAAGGCCTTTTATAACAGCAGTCTAAGAAAAAGCTGTGAGTATCATAGCATTTTATGATCTCATTGTTGTCTATTAGGTTAAAAATAACCATATTTTAGTAAAGCGTATGTTGACGCATGAGAACGCATATTGACGTATTAAGACGCATGTTAGTTTTTACTTTAAAAACATTTTTTCGCACACAAAATTAAAAAAGTCTATTGCCTCTCATTGGCTAGGTCAATCCATGCCAGGAGATGGAAGATTTGTATGAAATCGACTTAAAAATGTCAGGGTAATTGAGTGCTTTTTACTTAAACTTTCCATTGATAAGTAAAATATAAGATTTTTTTAACTGAACATACGCTGACATATGAAAACGTGTGTTGACGTGTTGAGACGTATATTGACGCATGCTAGTTTTCACTCTTAATACACTAAAAATTGTAATCGTGATGTGTGAAATGAACTAAAAGCATTTCAACATTTCACCAGACAACAGTTAATTCGTTTGAAGCGAAAATTAGGCGAAAATTGCCCAGAATACGCAATTAGATGAAAAACTATTCCACCCGCCGTACAGCCTATACCTTTATGACCACCATTTGTTTCAATCAATGCAGTACGCTTAACTGAATTGTTTCACTTCAGAGCAGGGTTTAAAAAATTAATTCAAAATTGGAATTTATCACACGGGAGTAGTGTGTTTGTTATGCTACTAGAAGCCAGATAGGTAGTCTAACTTTAATTGATCTGTCGTTCGCAGTTGACTTCAAACTGTAAGTGCAACCATTCATGGATAAAATTAGCACATACTACAGAACTGGCGTGAGAAGCTCGTTTGCAATCCTGTAATGACCAAATTATGTTCTGTTATGTACAGAAAAGTTATTTATTTTTCCACAAAAAAGTTTAAATTTATAACCGTAACTCAAAAGTGATTATCTCTTACTATTGATAACCACTGTAATATTGTCCATATTCCTTGCATTGAAACATTTTTAACTAAATTATAAATTACTGGACGATTTTGGGAATATTCCATTCTCATATGCATACTATGAAATTTTGTTTTAGCAATACGTCTCCAGTGAATACATAATAAATCGTTTAATTTCGACATAAATTTCTCACACATCACATGCAAATACATTCAACAAATACCACCACAATTATTTTTGTTAAAAAAAATATGTTTATGTCTGTGTATTTCAGATTCATGACACAAATGAGAAGTGAAAATGTTGCTGCATTTATAGGACCAGATGAGAGTTGCATATCAGAAGCACTATTAGCTGCTGCCTGGAATATTCCCATGATATCATTTGTAAGTATTGCATTAGATTTACTGAATTTGATTTGAATTTTTCATTTATTTATCGAGAATATTTTGTAAAACATTCGAAATCAACAATTTGTTTTGTTCTCTACATGATATAAATTTAAGTGACATTACTTCGCAGTAAGAATAATAAGAACAAAATTAGTGTGTCTCTAAATATGACACATTTTTTTGTACATAAGCTTTTGGGTAAAAGGGGAAGGTTCCAATGCACTACAATAAAATTAAAAAGCCCTATGGGCCGGATGGTATTCGTCTCGATTATACCATTTCCTATAACTTTCTGAACATTCGATTTCAGAATTCCAGCTGGGGGACTTCTGGTCTAAAGATCCGGAAGTTTCCAATGGGACCTATAGGGATTATACCGATGGCTTAAAGATTCGTGACAAGGTGGTCTGTGGTTAGAAGGATATCATAGCCATTTTGAAATCGGTGTAATGCTTGTTGGGTGGCGGGATTGTCTTTGAAAATATCTCGATTTATTCGGACAGCTAGGCTGCGATTGAGTTCCTAACGTATGTACTTTGAACATCCGTCATTGTTTGTTAATGCATTTATCAAGGAAATTTCAGATAATTAATGGTATATCTTATATAGGCTCTGAAGCATAGGGATATCGTTAAAGAAATGCTTTGGTTGGCCAGGCACGGAGCTGTCTGTCATGCATAGGCATTACGATTAGGTCAGTTAAATTGGGTATTATCAATTCGTCTTACAGGTTGGCCAAATGTCGTTGGCCACAAGAGGGTACTGACAATATTGCGAGACACTGCTGGCTACATATTCACATAGCCATCAATCGCATAGTAGCGATTTTCATGAGCATTCCTGCAAATTACTGATCGTGTTCTCTAATATATATAGATTACTGTAATTACAGGTAAGTCGCCGTAGTCTAATAGGTAGTGTGTTGGCTTATTAAACGTAAAGCCCGGGTTCGTATCCCAGGTCAGGCATCAAAACAAAATATGATAAAAAATATTTCTTCAACGATTTCTTCTCAGCAAATTTCTGGCAAAAACTCTGAGTGTAAATAAACATGCCATGAAAAGTTTCTCAAAATTTTTTTTGTTTGGAATCGACGTTAAACTGTAGGTCCCGCCACTCACGTATAAAATTAACGCCCACAACATGAATGGTGTGAGAAGCTAGGCCGTAATCCTAGCTGAAGGGTTGTAATGGCCAATTATGTATATATATATGTATGTATATATGTATGTAATTGCATGATTTATAAGGTATAGGGAATGTCCCTGGTCGAATATTGAATTGTATCAATCAAGAGAGTGGCAGAGTCCGCCGCTGAACTTAACCTAGATCTCTACAATTGTGAGCTCTCGGGTACGGGTGTAAAAGTGGATTGTCATTGTTCTAGAAGTTATTGAACTTCTAATAAGCAATTCCTTTCCTAGCTGTCATACATACAGCAATTCCTCGATTTACGTCGCAGTTGGTTCCAAAAAAAAGCGACGTAAATCGAATGACGACGCAAATTGAAATTAGCGGAAACAAAAAATTTTACGACGTAAATCGAAACAACGTTAATCGAGGCGACGTAAATCGAAGGATTACTGTACATAATTGGTCATTACAATCCTTCAGTCAGGATTACGAACTATTTTCTCACACCACTTATGTTGTGTGCGTTAATTTTATACATGAGTGGCGGGACCTACAGTTTAAAGTCAACTTTGAACGACAGATTTTTGGGAAATTTTTCATTCCAATTTTATTTACTCTCAGAGTTTTTGCCAGGAAACTGTCGCCGAAGAAATGTGTTTTTTTAATTGTTCGTTCGGGATGTCTGATCTGGGGTTTGAACTGAGGCTATCCATCTAATTAGCCAACATACTACCTACTAGATTACGATCATCGGCACTTATTGATTTCTTATTTATTTATTTATTTATTACGTTACAATTACAAATTATATTCTACTTATGTATATATGAGCGGAGTAACTTGTGTAGTATCACAGACCAGAGTCTCTGGTGGGAATCGAATCCACCACCCTCACGCTAATACATAGTTTAGCACACTACCCACTAGACTACTAGGGTACCCAATTTCTTATTTATATTCAGATTAATTTGTTGGAATTCTAAGGACAATCACTCGAAACTTTCTATATCATTATAACATCTGGTACCCTATGCATGTCTCTTTTTTCATGCAAAATGCATCAATAGAGCATCTGAAACTTAATTATCTCACCCTTTTCTATTAATTGCTACGTAAGCTAAATATTAGACGCTAAAAAGTTTTCGACTGTAACCTTTACGAAGTATTACGAAAAAACTAAAGTTTGAAAAATTTGTTTATAATTTATAGCCGTCAGACCAGAACCTAAAAAGTTTTAACATACTGTGGTAGTATGTTGCATTAAAAATATTTTATATTTTAAATTTTTTATTTATCGGCTCACACTAAATAATCTCTTCCGTACGAACAGCAATGAATTTTTAAAAGCGAAAAAGTTTTTCGTATTAAAACTGTTTTCAGTGAAAGAAATCAACGCGAACAAACAACATGTCCAGCGTAATTAAGAGAAAAAAAATTATGGAACGTTTGAGAGTTATAATTTGGAACACACACAAATGCATTTGAAAAACAAAATAAGAATTATTCTCAATAAACAAATAAATAATGCGATAGTCTTGATTAAAAAATATTTCACGAAAATGTTGAATAAACAGGATAGAAATTATTTCGCAAATAGATAGCCCCGGTTGTTCAACAGGGGAATGTGTTACAAAAAAAAAAATAAAAAATAAAAAATGTTGAATAAACATTTGCATTTCTCTGTTTCAAAAATAAAAACTACTGGTTTATTTCGTGGAATTTCTTTATTAAATCATGTTGAAACACACAAATTATTTGCTGTTAAAACGCTACGAATTATATTACAAAGCAAAGTGTTATCAAAATGATATTTTAGGCTGTATGGCCTTTTAACTTCCTATCAAGTTCATATTACGACGTAAGAAGATAATGCTGTTGATAAATATCTATCGTGGCTGTTAACAAGGACTTTCGAAATTTGCCAGTTGAAAACGGCCATCTTGTTGGAGCTACATCTGTCGAATTAGTTGTCATTTATTCAGAACGTTTTGACAAATCATCGTGAATGGCCATAGATAACGACATGTATTCGCTAAATAGGCTCTGGAGCAGTTGATACACACATACATACATACATAATTGGTCATTGCAACCCTTCAGTCAGGATTACGACCTAGTTTCTCACGCCACTTATGTTGTGTGTGTTAAAAAAAGTGTGGCAGAACAGATTTTTGAGAAACTTTACATGGCAAATTTATTTACTCTCAAAGTTTTTGCCAGAAATCTGCTGAGGGGATGTCGCCGAAGAAATACATTTCATATTTTCGTTTTGATGTCTGACCTGGGTTTTTGAACTGTGGCCTCACATCTAATAAGCCAACACACTACCTACTAGACTACGGCGATTTAATCAGTTGCTAACTGACCTTGATTTTCATCGATATGTCCCCTTCACCAGCGAGACTTATTTCTGGATGAATGAGTATAAATGGTATCTAACGAATACCAAAAAATCACTGTATGGTGTGGATTTTATGCTGGCGGTATCATACATACATACATACATAATTGACCCTTCAGTCTGGATTTCAGCCTAGCTTCTCATACCACTCATGTTGTGTGTGTTAATTTTATCCCAGGTCAGAGATCTCCAACAAAACTAAATCCGAAAAACATTTCTTCGGCAACTGCCTCACAGCAGATTTCTGGCAATAACTCTGAGAACAAATAAAAATTGCCATAAAAAGTTTCTCAAAAATCTGTTATTTGGAATCGACTTTAAACTGTAGACCCCTCCGCTCATGTATAAAATTAACACACACACAACATAAGTGGTGTGAGAAAAATGTTTGGCAAAACGTTGAAGTATTTAAAAATCAACATTTGCCACATTATCAGTGATATACGGCTCGAAATATTTGAAAAAATTATTGAAAAACATTGATTGATTGGAACCAATAAAGGCGAGGCATAAATATTAAAATATTATTATTATATTTCCTTTAATTTTAAAAATTTGGACAACCAATTTTGGTAGACAAACATTTATTTTAAAGTTATTTCTGCAAATAAGTTGACTTTAATTTACCAACACACTGGCTGACACAAAATAAGTATTCCTTGCAACAACTAGGTCGTATTGACAGTAGTGCATGACAATTTTCAATATTTTTTCATTCTCCATTATAACTGGAAATACAAAAACGTATGAAATTAAAAAATAAATAATTTAAACTGAACGGAATTAGAGAAGCAGGACTATGTATATGTGTTAGGACAACGTGTGAATACACAACGCAATTGATAATCCAATAAAATTCCATTCAATACGTACATACTCGTATATGCTCGCAATATGACACGTGGTCGTGCTACGAGCAGTTGTATTTAAAAAAAAACTTGAGCACATAACACATGATTCGTGTCAAACAAGCATTTGTTCCATGGGGGACAAACAGACAAAATAATATTTAATTAAACATGAAATCTATTCGAACATATCATCTTCACTCCATCAAACATAACAAATAACATACGTAAATAAAATGCTATTTAAGTTTGTCTTTCTATTTCTTTTACTTTTAACATGTCATAGAAATGCTCAGATTCTGTCGTATCGAATAAGGAAATATTTCATACGTTTGCCAGAACATTAGCACCAGCCTCAAAGGTGAGTAAGAGATTATTCAATAAGTTTAAGTTATTTGTAAGCTACTAAAGGCCATATAACATTGTGTTACGCTAATGGTAATCCATCACAAATGGAAATATTCATGATTTAAAAACCTTTTTTTTCTCAGGTAATATAAGATTCGCTGACAGTATTTTTAACTCCGAGCGGCTAAAGATAGTTGATAGTAGCCATCAGACAAGAATTAAATATTTTAAGTTCGATTCGTCTGGGTACTGCTCACATACATACATAATTGGTCATTACAACCCTTCAGTCAGGATTACGACCTATGTAGCTTCTCACACCACTTATGTTGTGTGCATTTATTTCATACATGAGTGGCAGGGCCTACAGCTTAAAGTCAAATCCGTATGACAAATTTTTTTAGAAACTTTTCATGGCAAATTTATATAATTTCAGAGTTTTTGCCAGAAATCTAGTGAGAGGAAGTCGCCGAAAAAAATATTTTTCAAATTTCGTTTTGTTGGTGATGTTTGACCTGGGGATTGAACCGTGGCCTTATGTCTAATAAGCCAACATACTACCTACTAGACTATGAAAAACTTCAAGGTACTGGGTACTGCTTCGAGACACTTATTCATATATGTACTCGTATATGTGGAATTCATGCGATATCGTATTCGAAAATAGCCAGGTTTTTCTGCCATTCAAAAACATACGATGACAGTCACACATGTGTTAAATATTCTGAGCTGTAATCGTCTGCGGTATCTATTGACAAATGCCTGAAGTTCATGCACCATTGTATTCAAAGATAGATAGGTATACCTACAATACATCAGAGTATAACTCACAGTGGTTATGTCAGTATAAGGCTGATCTATGCGCTTTAATATTAGATTGCGAATTATTAAAAGAATTTGCCACTTGAGGCCATTGTCGTATTCACTTACTTATGCAGCTCTTTAGTCAGGATTACAACCCATCTTCTCACACCATCTATGTTGTGTGTTTTAATTTTACACATGAGAATTGGGACCTACAGTTTAATGTCGACTCCAAACGACAGATTTGAGAATCTTATCATGGCAAAAGATCATGCAGTTGGTTCCGTTGTAGTCGCCCTAGGCTAGTAGATAGTGTATTGGCCTATTAGACGTGAAGCTTCAGTTCAAACATTAAGTCTGACATCTTCAACAAAACGAAATATGAAAACATATTTCTTCAGCAACTGCCTCACAAAAGATTTCTGCCAAAAACTCTGAGAATAAATAAAATTACCAAGACAAATTTCTCAAAAATCTGTTGTTCGCTGACAGCTGTAATTGATTAAAAAGGAGGTCACAGTAAATTATGAAATAAAAAAAATTAGCTGTGAACCATTGTAGGTCCCAACTCTCTCCTATTTATGCTTAAGATTAGTTTCGTACCTATAGGATTGAGTTGTGGCCATAAGGCTTTGGCATCAGTTCGCTCTACGTGTCAACGAGCGATTGCTGAGTGATTCCAGTCTTACTTCAATGATCCTAATGAAAAAGCCTATTAATATAAAATCTCTTTTAAAACCTCTTTGTGTTGCGGCAGGCCGAAATCCGTTAAACGGGTTGTTATGGCCAATTAAGTAAGTAAGTAAATTCCCTTTTAACTTTACTTCCACAGCTGATTCTGAAATTGTAAGTTCAACTGTAATTTCGTTGACAATAGCGACACAATGAATCTAGTCCGATGGTCTATGTAAAGGCATGTAGCAGACTTTACACTTCCAAGCCAAAGGTGATCTAAAAAATAGCCTTGTGGTATGGCTCTGCATGGCCTTTATAACTTCCAGAAAAATAACAAAATTACGCGGAATATATTATACGATTCCCTTGCTTTCCTTAATGTTCCATTCATATTGGAATTTACTCAGCATATAAGTATTATGCTAGTCATCAGTCAATGCCTTTTTAAATTGCGGCAAAATATAATTGTTTTTTAATATATTTGTTATCATCAAAAATTAAAAATTCAAATGCTTGCATTTAAAATTTAAAATTAATTAAAATTTAACAAAAGGTTATAAAACTGTTAACATTAAATTTTTATTATTATTAATTGATATTCATGTGTTGTTTTCTTTCTATTTTTCATTTGTTTTTGTTATAATTTTTAAAGAATAGTTTTTAAAGGGTACCTTATAATACCATAGAAACGCATGCATGCATGCAAATATTGCCAACCAAGATTTTAATTTAAATTCCGTTTCCTCTGTATTCAGGTTTCAAAAAGCGTTATAAGTCTCTTGAGTGCATTTCATTGGAAAAAGTTTGCCATTGTCGTCAGCTCAAAACCAGTCTGGGGTTCTGAAGTTGCACGTGCCATACAGGTAAGACAATATAAATAAATAACATAATGGCTAAAGTGAAATAAAAGAAAAAAAATAATAATACGATAATAGGAGTAATAAGTATGTCAACTACTATTGCAATCAGATTTCTCTCGATGCACGGGTGGTTAAGTTTCCACGTAGTCATTAACTATTTTCCTGTAATTTTTTTTTAAATAGAAGGCTTGTACAAATAACAATTTTATTTTAATGGTTTCTACTACAGTACTAGATACTATAAGCCATAAGATAGTCTCTGATTTCTAACCAAAAGGGATATCCCATTACAGAGTTTATGACATATTCCGTTTAGGAATTTCATTCAAATGGCTGCCGCGGCTGGCATCATTCATCATACCTTGTTCGATCGGACCAATTTTCTTGGGATCTTATCCCAGCAATGGCATCACGAATGTTGGCCATCAAATGGTCCCTGGTTTTGAATACTTCGCAAAAACATTCTTATCAAATTATTGCCATATGTGTGAAATTCTGGAATATTCAAAAATAGTTCACGTATTGATTGAAAAATGCATTTATGACCGTAAATATATCCAATAAATTTCGAAAAACTTACAGTTTGGTTTGTATTTTGGGCTGGTGGCAACAGCGGTCCATATTTCTATAAGAAAGCGGTGAACCAAGCCAATGGTTACAAAATTCTTTAGGCCTGGCCACCAGCGGCGAACGACGCTACGTGTCACACAGCTCATGCCACGTTGGATATCAAGCACAAGCGATTTGAAGGCATATTAATCTCATGTGGAGGTGACCTAAGCTAGCTTGAGGAGTTTGCTTGAGTTTCAGTTGTATGCGAATAAGCCGCAAACCACAGCTGTTCTCAAACCTAACATAACCCATGCCATCAATAAAACTTGGCCTGATATCATGGAAAATTAGACATTTTGAATGCGATCCACCCAGACAAAAGTCTGTCAGGGGCTTTTAAACGATGTTATATTCCACACATAATTGCTATTTCAAATGAATAAAAAATATCAGTGATATCCAACACACATTTTCCTTGATTTGAACAAAATAGGAAGCGTTTGGAAATGAGACTTTTTAGCTTTGTGAATGAATATTCATTAGATTGGAAGATGGATAGTCACCGGCAGCATATTCACTTCTGACATGAGACCATTAGACCCGCTGGGCCATTTAAAAGTTTATAAAACAAAATTTGGTTTAAAATTTTGCCAAATTAATTTTTTGTTGTTGTGAAGATGTTCAAGATACAGACTATGAAGATACAGGTCATGATGTATAGTATTACCTACTAGAATATAGCCTAGAATTGCATAGAATCGAAAAATCATGTATGTAGCTTAATTCCAAATTTATGGGGTATACTTTCTTTTCAATAGTATTTGAACTATATTACTCATACGCATCATATACATGTACTGAAATAGTTACCCTGAAAAGTATGCAATATAAAAAACTTCGATTTTGTCATGTATGAAACTAATGGAATTAAATATAACTCGTACATCACATATGTTCTCTGCATTATGAATTTTACCTATTAAATATGGGGGCATAATGTGAGTAAATATAATGGGTTGGCGAACACATACGGATGTACTGGCCGAAAAAGACGAGCGATATTTGATTTTCGGGAAAAAGTCCCCTTATTTCGTTCAAGCAAAACCATTTTATAGTAGCGACAGAACAGTGAAACACAAACCACATGGCAACGATGCTTTAATGATTCAGTGGTGTTGGATACACTACCGTCATTAACGAGATACTATTGCCTCTCTTGTACACGGTCGAGAAACCGCAAAAAAGACGTTGAGGCACCAACCCATACATGAGAGTTGTATTCCATTCCTCTGTCAGTTATAAACGGTGTTAATAGTAAGATCAGATGATAAGAAGTTAAGAAAGAACTGACAAATGTGTCAGCATTACATTGAACTCTCATGCTCAGAATGTCAAGAGCTTCTGACTCCTTAATATTTACACCGCCCATAGATATAGATGATTAATATTATTGCTGCGCTTATGTGTCAATAAACAACGTTGGGATATATTGTTTAAACCTTAAACAATTTTTTCCTGAAAATGATCCCAATTTCTCCATTTTTGGAAAAAAAAAATATTGAATGAAGATGAGGGACACTAGCTTTTAATTTCCATTAAATTCTTTGTTAAATGTTTTATTTTTGAATTCAGGTATGTAGATACATTGATTTCATATGTTTTACTACAATAGAAATAATTTTGGTTTTTAAATAATTTTAATTTATTTATTTATATTTTCTGACGATTTAATAAACGTTTTTGAGGATTTTGATGATTTTGACGATTTTTTCTCAAATATTTGACGATTTGGTGCCTCATTTATCTGGCAGCTATGGCTATAGGGTATATGTATGCTTTAAATGGGTTAAAGTTGTGCAGATTTTCATTATCAAATAGAAGTTAAAAAAAGCTGAGTTCAATTCTACTACGTGCTTATTAACACACCCACATAAGGTAGTTGTTGTATATCATTTTCACATTCTAAAATTCTATAAAAAAAATAAGAATTCTCATACAGAATTAATAAAAGAAAAGTTAAGCCATCAACAACAATGTATGGAATATCCATTCATGGGTGTGTGGCACAAACTGTCTGCTGAAAAGGCACCAGGAGAATACTCGTACACATAAAAATACGCGCACATATGCAATGTGTGGTATAAAATTAAAATTACTCTTTGAAATGTTAGTGCACTAAACGAGTGCTAGTCGCGTGCATTTTTAACTTGTCCATACAAAAACAGATAAATATTTATGTTGTTGAATAGGATGACAAAGTTATTCACTGTAATTGTTTCATAATTATTACGAATCTCATTAATGTTGTTTATTTATTTATCTATTTAAAAAGTTTAATTGATTGGATTTGGTATACGCCGTATATGATGAATAAAACTTTTTAAAATATATTTCAGGAATTAGCCGAGGCTGAAAATTTCACAATAACACATTTTAAGGAAATATCCGATTATATACCCACTGAAAAGACTTTAATAAAAATGCAAAAAATTATCGATGAAACATATACAACGACACGCAGTAAGTAATATTTTGTATTTTTTGTATCTGAAATAAATTGATTTTTTTTTTTGTTAAAGTTCCCATTTCCTTTAAACATTTGTTTTAATAACATGTAATACATATTCATGTCCTTAACAATTGGCCAAAAATGATTGTCAAATGTCTTGATATCGTAAACTATTGGTAGTAAGGCTGACTTCCAAAATGTATCAATACAAAGTTTGTATGCAGTTCTGCTACTATATATGAACTATGTACATATGCAAAGTTACCAAACAATGCATCAACTATAAATCCGATGCCTGATTTCTTTTTGACTGCGTTAAAAATACACATTGACGACGTTTTGAAATAGTATATATTGTAAACATTTTGTACAGCGGCTTTATGAAACATTATACTTTGTTCAAACACAAAGCAACTAACATTTTGGAAGTCAGCCTTAGTGTGTTTTCAGCTTCAGTTGTTAAATAAAATAGGATATTGACATGTCAGGATAAAAATGTTTATCGAACAGTAATACGACAGGCAAGTCAAAGTTATTCTATTGTCGTGGATTTTCCATTGCATAAGTCATTGCAGATTTATTTGTTTATCAACCAATTTGAATGGAAATAAACATTCTCTTGCAATTTTATTGAGGTTGCTTAAATTCGTTAAACGCTTTAATGTGACAATTGCAAATAGAGCCGATTGCTATTAAGAACCTTCTAATTGGCAAAATTTTAATCATCTATAATGCCTTCTGTTACAAAGGCGGTATTGCGATTTGACCAACTCAATATAGCCTTGCAATAACCTCATATTAGAAGTCGCCGTAGTCTAGTAGCTAGTGTGTTGGCTTATTATACGTAAAAGCCAGGGTTCGAGCCCCAGGCCAGACATCAAGAAAAAATACAAAAAGTGTTTCTGACAAAAACTCTGAGAGTAAATAAAATTGCCATGAAAAAGTTTCTCAAAAACTGTTGTTCGGAGTCGACTTTAAACTGTAGGTCCACTCATGTATGAAATTAACACACACAACATAAGTGGTGCGAGAAACTAGGACGTTGTACAATGGATCAATTCGAATTCAAGTACACGTCCTCTGACCTTACCTAACCTAACCTCATATTCTTAATCCAGCCAAAGTTAGGTTATGTTAGCCACAACCTCAATGAGTTTACCGTACTTTGGTTCATGTCTCGCTTTAACACCGATAGTAACTATTACGTCATTGCGTTAGTTTAATAAAAGTGTGTACTCTATTCAAATCACCTTCGGCTAGACAAATCAACAAAATTCTAGGCGCCCAAGAATTCTTCTTATTAGGTCCCCAAATAACGAGCAATAGCAGAGAAGATATTTTATTCTTTCTACTTGTCATCACAGCTTTTGCATTAGTAGTTGTGAGGTATTTTCAGGTTCAGGGTGTGTTCACAGAGAGGCCAATGTACCGTTATAACTGATATAAGGCCTCAAAGAACAAATCTGATCAGAATTAATTCAAATATCTGTCAGGTTTCTCTGGAAATGGGCGCATTATCCTATCATGCTGCTGCAGGTGAATAAAGTTTAATCTGTAGCGGAATGTCAATGTCAGGCATGAATTCAACTGGATTCTTTTCGTTGTACAAGCCTGTATAGTGCGTCAGCCTTCTTGTTACCTTCAATACTCTCATGTCCAGGAACCCATATGAAAGTATTTGTCGAATGTTTCGCTATTTCTTCTTCATATTCCAGGCAGTTTTCGACAAACTTAGATGTGGTGTACTGTAGGTAAAAATTCGTATATCTTCATTGGATGTACTCTGATAACTGATTCGTGTAGCCACTTTCATTGCTGTTAATATTTGAGACTGAATAGTATTACAGAAATAGTATTGGAAACTAAGTTCATCAGGTTGTCATATTCAACTCAAGTAATTATAACCAAGATTTTTTATATACTTCAATGCTCTGGTAGTGTCCAGTATATTTGACGCATTTCGGCAATATATCTGATGGTAGCAAACAATTCCTTAGATGATCGATAATCCAGTCAACTATGTTTATTATTTATGAAATGCGGTATTCAGAAAACCACCATTTTGATAGTGATTTATTATTATTTGTGTACGGTTTAATAAGAAACTAAAATTTCAAACATCCTGTACTTGATCGTGGTGTAGTCGCTGTAGTCTAGTAGACAGTTTGTTGACTGATTAACCGAGAGCCTGCGATTCAGCCTCTGGATCAGACTGCTGGAGCAAAACGAAATTGAAAAAGAAAAATATTTCTTTAGGCGACTTCTTCTCAGCAGTCTTCTAGCAAAAACTTTGAGAGTAAATAAAATTGCTATGAAAAATGTCTCTAAAATTTGTCATTTGGATTCGACTTTATACTGTAGGCCCTATCGCTCTCGGATGAAATTAACACACACAACATGGGTAGTAATCCTGACTAAATAGTTATAATGACTACTTAGTTCCGGTAGTCTAATGAGTATTATGTTCACTTGCTAGATTGGAGTGAAGAACTCTCAGTTCTTATATCTAAAAAAAATTCACTATTTTCAGTGGAGCCTTTCAGACGCCTTATGACTAATGATCATGAACAAGTTTCTATCGATATTGTACCATACGCAACGTCATCTTATTTATTTGTTTGTGGGTTTGTTTGAAGTCAATAGACGGCTAAACGGCTGGACCGATTTTCTTGAAATTTTCACAGTATCTTCCTGTATGTTGAAATAGGCAAATAAAATAAAATAAAATAAAATAAATTAAAAAAGTATGAATGTTATTGTCTAACAAAATATTACGTATACGTCACCCGTCAGCTCTATGTAATATTTTATTCACGACAGTAATTGAAATACGTCTATATATATAAAAATTAATGTGTGTTTATTTGTTTGTGGGTTTGTTTATGGATTCGTTTGTTTGAAGTCTATAGACGGCGAAACGGCTGGACCGATTTCTCTCGAAGGAACTATAGGCTACTTTTTATTTTAAAATTTCAAGTAGGCGAGGTGACACGCCCATATAACCAATAAGTATTTAATATCGCATATCTCATAAACTATAGTCAGCTAAAGTCCTCAAATTTTGTATGGGCGACTTTGACGTATATATGAACAAAATGGGTGGATTGGCTATAGTGGGCGTGTCACCTCCCATGGTCTACAAATATAAAAATGAATGTTTGTTTGTATGTACCTTATAGAATCGTAAACTATGCATTTGATCATATTATGATCTTTAGCGAAGTTGTTGCGCATGAGTCGACGAAGGTTTCTAAGTTGGTATGACCAACATCCGATAGGTGGCGCCACTGAAAATTACTTAAAATGAATTAAGTCGTAAACTGTGCATTTGATCATGTTATGATCTTTAGGAAAGCTGTTGCGCATGATTCGACGAAGGTTTCTAAGTTGGTATGACCAACATCCGATAGGTGGCGCCACTGAAAATTACTTAAAATGAATTAAATCGTAAACTGTGCATTTGATCACATGATCTCATAACATTATGATCTTTAGAAAAGTTGTTGCGCATGAGCCGACGAACGTTTATAAGTTGGTACGACCAATTTCCGAGAGTTGGTATGACCAATATCTACAATTTCCGTAAACCGTGCATTCGCTTGAACCACTTGAACAACGAGAAGTGAGATTAGAAACTAATCGAATGGGTACTACTCAGGCCCGTTCATCTGAATCATAAGGACAGCGGGAAACAAAATCAATAAAATGATTGAAAATTAATTGGACATTTGTGTAATGTCTTTCCTTCAAATTTATGTTAGTTGGTGGCGCAGCAATACGCGCAGGGTACAGCTAGTTTAAGTATAAAATAAAAGCACACAGCATAACTGGTGAGTGAAGCTAGACCGTAGTCCTGTTTACAGATTTGCAAATGGCAAGTAAGGTAGTGTGTGGTACTGTGATTTTACGGCAAATAAATGTTGAGTACTCTCAGAATCTTTAAAATAAAATTGTTTGTTTCTAGCTTTATAGCATTCAGAGTATTTGAAGAGCTGACTTCTAGAAAGCTTAATATACATTGCAAACAACCTCTTAAAATTTGCTGTCGACACTTCAAATGGAATCAATATATAACCAATATATAGGCTTGAAAAAGCCACCTAGGCTTTTCAAAGCAATGTGCTTTAAACCCCTGAAATTAAATATTTTACTCTCCCCAATCTTAGCACTAATGTAATGAATATGGCACAGTAGATGAGATAAGCAATCAGTTTTAAATAATAGAAGATATACTACATCTTTTCAAAACAAAACTATGCCACCAAGAACAATAGTGATTGAATTGATAACACTACGCGACAAAATGCAAAATATTAAATAATAACTAACTAGTCTAAGTTGTTCCTTCCGGTTAATAATGGAAAATAATTTCATTCAAATGGCTGCCTCGGCTGGCCATGGCCCTACACCAGAAGATGCCGATTTTGGCAAAAAAAAATCATCTTTTCAGATGAAGTAGTCGTACAAACGTGAAATTGACACATTTTGCGATAAACAATCAAGATTCATCAAAACATTTAAAAATTTTTGAACTGAAAGTTTATTTGATAAGATGATATACAGTAGGACCTTGATTATCCGTGATAGTCGGGACCGGAAGCATTCCGGATAATAGATTTTCCTGGTTAATTGAGTACCAATTTTGGCTAGTTTTTTAATAGATATTTTTATTAGTTAATAAATGAATATGTACATATTTATATAAAAACTAAATAATTGAAGGATTTTATATACATACATGTTTCAAAAATACAAAAAAAAAACCGCACTTCTCAAATTTCTAAATTAAACTAAACAGGTCTACATGTATGTTTCAGACTCATCGTATACTGAAGAGGGAATTCCCCTTTTTCGCTTGTTTTTCTAAAGTAATAGAAAAAAAGTTTTACTTATAATCACGGATAATAGAGGTAATCACGGTTAAACGATGCAGAAAAATTTAAGTCGATCCAAAATAAAATTAAGTCGATGCAAAAAATTTTCTTTTTCCATCCCGGATAATTAATGTTGCCGGATAATCGAATCACGGATAATCAAGGTCCTACTGTATATAGAAAATATAAGACGACTGTTATACTCATTACATTATAATTACGGTAATTTTTTTCCAATTTGATCAAGCGAAGAAGAACGTGAAGAGATTGACGCTTCACAAGATAATGCACTTTCAGAATATTGCCACTTATTTTATATTTTTTAATTAAATTTTGCAATTGAGAGTAGTTAAACTTGAAAAAATAAGAAAAAAATAATATTTTCCAAGTTTACCCCGTCAAAACTCTCCACATACATATAAGTTTGAACAAAACGTTTATGTATATCGTTTTAAAGACTAATCCCTTCCCTTTTTAAAACAACTTTGGATTTTTAAAATAGGTTTAAACATATTTGGGTAATCAATAATTTTGTGTGGAGAGATCAAAAAACCATTTTTGTCAAATAAAACAAGTTTGGAGTTCTACTCAACCTATTGAATAACTTGGAATATGTAGTTACTCGGGTGTATTTTCACTGTCGCACCGTGTAATTTTTTTATGAGTCCTTCTTATAGTTCTAGAAACCAAGCAAATATTGCCTCCTGTTATTTATGGCGCATAATTTTGTTGTTGAAAACTTCGAAACTCCCAATGTATTTTTGCCAAAAGAAAAGAAAATTTCTTTCATACAAAAATGGTGAATTTGCTGCAGCTGCGATAGGCTCAGATTTAAATTAATTTGCCTGGTATAATGAAGTTAGGAAAATGCCTCGTATCCTTTAGTAAAGTCATTAAGTTAGGAAAATGGTACCAAATTGAATTTTAAATTGGTCAAAAATAAATATTTGTAATACTCTAGGCAGTGTAATAAAACAACATTTTACGAATTAAAATACGTTGTCTTTGTACCATACTTTTAATGTGGCTTCGGATTGTGGAAGATGTTTTTAATTTTCTTTAAAAGTTTTTTTGTATATACCTTGAACATATTTTTAATGAAATAACAAATTATTATTCATTATTCAAGTTGACTAATACGAAATGGTTGTGTCCTGGTAGACTAGTGGGTAGTGTTACACTATACCGAACATAAGGTCTAAGTTAATTAGCTCATAATAATTATAGAATAATTTGTAATTGTATTTTAATGGTAATTAACAGAAGCGCTTAAAGCTCTTCCTATTACTTTCTCTCCCCACTCCCAAAGAAACACAGAATCTTTGAAAGTTAACTTTCTTAATGTGAACCAATATATAATAAAGATATAGCGACACATACAATGTATGTATATATATTATCGGGTGGGCCATCTATTGGTTTAAATTTGAATCATCGTTTATTTCTAATTTGGCAATACTTATGTCATTCTAAGCTGTCACAAAATTCAATATATTATCTCCACTGAACGTAATTAATTGATTTACGCTTGAACAACGTTGGGATTTATTGGAAATTTATTTCCAACACAAAAACAATTTGTCGGTAATGGCACGAAAATGTCGTACAAAAGTTGATTGCAGACAGTGCCTGGTGTACGCAAGTTTATTGCTAAAGTCCGTGAAACTGGTTACATTGTTAATGCGTTAAGAGGTGAGCGTGCTCGTACAGTACGTACATCTTAAAATATTGAAGCTGTCGCCGAGAATGTGCGTGAGGATCCATCAACATCAACTCGTCATCGTTCTCAAGAATTGAACATTTTGCGCACCGGTTTACGTCGAATTTTGTGAAAAGATCTCTGTATGGAGCCTTACAAAGTTCAATTGGTTCAAGAGTAGAAGACGCATGACCATTCGGTTCGATTTCGCTTTGCTAGGGCCATAGAGAAACTGCACGATGATGTAGATTTTGCTAAAAAATCATCTTTTTTAATGAAGCTCATTTTCATCTTAGCGGGCACGTTAATAAACAAAATTTGACATATTTGGGACTCAGAAAACCCATACGTGGTTTTGCAGAAGTCAATGCACCCAATGACAGTTTGGTGCGGCTTGTGAAGCGGAGGCATCATTGGCCTATATTTCTTTGAAAATAAGGATAGCGTAACCATTATGGTTAATGGAGACACCTATTGCACTTTGGTAACCGATTTTTTGTAACCGCTATTCATGGTATTGATGTGAACGATGTTTGGTTTCAACAGAATGGCGCAACTTGCAACACATCTGCCGTTTAATTAGCTGAATTTAAAGCTGCGATTTGACACCGTTAGACTATTTTTCTGTGGGACGCCGTTAAAGAAAAGTGTTATGCCGGCAAATCAGAGGCAATTGAGCATTTCAAGGCTAACATTTGTGATGCCATTACCGAGATACGACCCAATGCATTCGAAAAAGTGTATAAAAATTGGTCAGATCGAATGAGGTACTGTAAGGCCAGCCGCAGCAGCCATATGTATGAAATAATATTCCATTTCTAACCGGAACAATTGTACTTCGCGTTTTTAAATTTAAAGTTTCAAATGGCCCACCCTGTATGTATGTATATTGATTGCTTAATAGCATATGTTGCAAAGAAATGTAAATGTTTGTCATATTGATAGCCAAGCCCTTTTGCTTCTGTTGCATTTCATCAGACTATATTTTATATTTTTTTTTTGCTTTAACCTTAACATTCTGTTCACTTTCCTTCATTTTCTTATTTTTATATATTTTTTTTTGTTACTAACGTAACCGCCCTGGCTATACTATATATTGTGCATTATAATGTAAAATATTTTTCATTTTCTTTTTTGTTTTCTTTTTGTTTTCTTTGAAAGTTTATGTTTTTATAGGTGAACACATTGCCATGGTAGACTTTGTGCGCTGCATGCAAAATCGTAAATTACTTGAGGATGGTGACTATATTATCATATCAGTGGATGATGAAATCTATGATTCAAAAAGACGAGTGAATATCATGGAACGAAGTAAGTTAAAAATTTCTACATGGTGAGCATGGTGTGTGATTTTTATATTTTTTTTTATTCAAATTTGCTTTGTTGTGTTCGTAAATATCACCATATGGGATTTCATACTCCAACAATTCTTAATGGCTACAAATCGTTTTTTATATATTTTTTGTTTCAAGTGTATCAGTCCATTTGAAAATTGTTCACTCCTTTTTGATGTTATCTTCTTTCATTTTTTATTATTTTGACAGACTATTTGGATCCGTATATCAGAAAAGAGAAAAGCAAATCATTGGATAAAAATTCATTTCGTTCTGTCATTAAAATCAGCATGTCTTACCCACAAAATCCCAATATACGGTGAGTTTAAAAATTTAAATTGTTATTTATGTCAATCTCATCATTAAACTCATCATCAAACTCATCATTATCATTAAATTAATATTAAACTAAGGTAACTAATGTGCAAAAATACAATGGTTTTGTAAATTCAATTCCATCTTAAACCAATTACATTACACTTAAATTCGTAAATAAATCTTTAAAAACAAGCTAGTAAAACGAGTATTAAATTCGTAATCTTTTTGTTTTGCTTCCAGCTGAGCTAAATTTTAAAGAATTCTTTGTTATTTAATGGCAACAAAAGAAAAACTTTATTGTTTACGGATTATTTTGTTTTTCTTTTTCTCTTCTTTTTTCGCCCCGGCTTTACTGCAGTGAAAGATGTAGTAAAATAAAGGAATACGCCCGAAAACATCCATTCTTAGTGCCATATCATGAACGTGTATTTGACAATATTTCGGTGAGTAGATAAGCAAGGAAAAGTATGCTTCCGGGCAACAACAAATAAAATTATTTTTGTATCACATACTAAAGAGAGAAATGTTTTAATTTCCCCGCAACACAAAGAGAGAGTGTTGAGATGGAACAACTAACGCTTTTTACAGCACAACAGCATTTACAAACGCAGCCATCAGCAATATTAGGTGGCACCTAAGGACTCTTTAAGTTTTCAACATTTGATCATTTCAACACAGTTTAACACTTACGAACTTCTTATTATTAATATATATACCATATACATACATACACATACACATACATATAATTAGCCATTACAACCCTTTAGATAAGATTACGACACCACTTATGTTGCGTCTGTTAATTTTATACATGAGTGTCGGGACCTACAGTTTAAAGTCGACTCCGAACGACAGATTTTTAAGAAAATTTTAATGGCAATTTCATTTACTCTCAGGGAAGTCGCCGAATGTCATTCTATTCTGGCACAAAATTCAATATATTATCTCGACTGAACGTAATGAATCGATTTACGCTTGAGCAGCGTTAGGATTTATGGAATAGATCGGCCAACAAGAAAATGCTTGATGATGTGGATTTTGAAAAAAAAAATGCGCATTTTCATAATTTTTAATAAGCAAAGTAGCCATATTTGGGGCTCAGAAAACCCATACGTGGTCTTACAGAAGCCAATGCATCAATTACGAATGACTGTTTGATGCGGCTTATTGAGCGTAGGCATCATTGGATATACCTATCGCACCATGATAACTGATTTTCTTGTACCCGCTCTCCATGGTATTGATATGAATGATGTTTGGTTTCAACAGGATGGTGAAACTTCCCACACATCTCATGTCACAATCGATTTATTGCGTCAAACATTTAATGGCCATTTACTAAGGCGAAATTGTAATGTTAATTGGCCGCCACAAATTTACGATTTTATACCGTTGGACTATTTTCTGCGGGGCGGCGTTAAAGGAAAATGTTATGCCTACAAATCAGAAACAATTGAGGATATGAAATCCATACACTCGGAAAAGTGCACGAAAATTGTTCCGATCGAAAGAGGTACTGTGAGGCCAGCCGCGGCAGCCATATGTATGAAATAATATATCTTTCCTAACCGGAACAATTGTCCTTCATAACAAAAAAACCTTTATTTTCCCCACCCTATACATTTTCTGAAATTTCATTTACTGTGACTCTCTCCGACTCTGAGCAAATGCAGGCAGTATTTCAGAAAGGTTTTATTTTTAAGGGGTCAATACCTGCAATAGATTTGCGAATGATTAGCAATTCAATGTAAAATGAACTCAACAGCGGATATTATTTGTTTATAATTATCTTGCCTATGTGCCGTTGTGTATATTTTTAAATCTACTACCTGAACTCTGTTGTTTATTTTAATTTAAATTAATTAAAATTCATGATAAATTTGTGTTGATTATTTCACGTCAACATGAAATTATTTTCAATTAAATTTTCATAGAAAATGTTATGAATTTTTTTGTTTGCTATAAGAATTTAATCTTAATTCGAGGAACTCAAATTAAATTGTATATAAATTCCTGTTTCCCATATGTTACGAACTTTTTCCCTCTCCTTATTTTCTTGAGTAAATTTAATACTGTTACTTAATTTAAGTACATTTTAATGGTTGTGTTCGAATTTTCTTCTTCCCTTTTTTTGTGGTTTTCTGTTCCCAATGTGTTTGCTTAAGGCCATGTGCCAATTTTAAGACAATATTATTACCAATTTCATATTGCTTACATCTACACCTACACGTACAATTTTAAGCCGTAATATATTGTATATGTTTTCTCTTCTCTCTGACAGGTGCCTATTTATGGTCTTCATTTGTATGACAGTGTAACAATTTATGCACAAGCCTTAACCGAAGTTCTACAAATGGGTGGAGACATTTACGATGGACGCCTGGTAATGAGTCATATTTTTAATAGATCATATCATTCAATACAGGGATTCGATGTAAGTCTTTATGTAACAATATTTGTTTTTATTTTAAGTATGTATGTATGTACATACATTATATTCATGTATGCATGCATGTGTTTATGTATCTTATTTTTGGGTTTATTTTTTATATAAACAGTGCCGTACGAAATAATAGAAATGTTGTACTAACGAAAGAGTCCTTTGCAGTAAAATATGTTGTAACTATTATTTCTCCAACAACTGTTGCTTGATTGTAGGCCATCATTTCGTTGCTACGAATTTATCAATTTTTTAAATTTTTCCCCCATAATACCTTTCTTATGATCTGAGAATAATTCTGTAAATATTATTGATTTTCTTTTATTTTAAAAATAAACATGACACATGACTGTCATTCGTCAATGGTTAACAGTAAGGATTTCATTTGGCTAGGATCTTTGTGAAGCAAACGAAATTGTAAAGCAAAAAATGTATTAAAGTTAAGGGAAATTGGTTCACTTCATTCAAACATCATAAAATTATTTAAAATTTTCAGACTCAGATGTTGTTGTTCATGTTGGTCACCTTCAGCGCCAAGTGTAAAAATATAATACGGCTCAGACAGATTACATGCGAATCGTCCTTGACAGAATTTAAGCCCATTGTGATACCACAATTGATGTGTAATCCGGTTTCCGTCAAGCATTGCAGAAAATAAGAAATCAGGAGTATCCGTCTTTTTATGGCAAGTGCAGGGAGAGATATTCCTTTTCATCGAAGAATTCGGTGGAATTCGGTCATTACAAGGGCTGCGGAGAGCCGTGGCATCACAACGCGCCGCCTCTTAAGACGAGTTTGTAATCTTTGTACTGGTTCTGTCCAGTTCATCAGCAACACAATTTCCAACGATATCCCTTTCACATGGAACCCATGTAATACTTGCTTTTGAATGATCTAAAATTTTCCTGAGAAATCGTTAGGACCTTTTAACAGTCAGGCATAGCATACATAATTGGTCATTACAAACCTTCAATCAGAATTATGGACCTAGTTTCTCACACCACTTATGTTGCGTCTGTTAATTTTATACATGAGTGGCGGGGCCTACAATTTAAAGCCGATTTCGAACGACAGATTTTTAAGAAACTTTTCATGACAATTTTATTTGCCCACAGAATTGTTGTCGGAAATTTGCTGAGAGGAAGTCAACGTAGTAATATTTTGTTTCATATTTTCGTTTTGGTGTCTGACCTGGGATTTGAGCCGTGGTTTTACGTCTAATAAGCCAACACACTACCTACTAGACTATGCCGACTTCCAGTCAGGCTTTCCGAGTAAATTAGCTGATTTTGGAATCCTCGATTTAATCTCCGAGGATATTTCCGAAGAAACTTCCGAATATTAAAGCCAGAAGACCCTTTTAAAATCAAATGCCTTACGTAGCCTTACGTCTAATAAGCCAACACACTACCTACTAGACTACGGCAACTTCAAACCAGTCAGGCTTTTCGAGTAAATTAGCTGATTTTGGAATACTCGATTTAATCTCCGAGGATATATGGGAGGAATCTTCCGGATATTTAAGCCAAAAGACCCTTTAAAATCAAATGCCTTTTCAGAAAGTTATATTAGAGCCATCAGTTCAAACATTTTCTTTTATGAAAGGTCAGAGGGATAGCAAATAATGCCTTAATTGGAGTAGAAGGGTCTATCAGTTTGTATTGATATGCAAACAATTTCAGTTTTTTTCGATGCGACAAAACATGAGGAAATACATTTTTGTTTACAATATCTTTCAGTGATTGGGTATACTCAGTTGGTGCAGTAAATAAAAAACTGCCAAAAAAATACAATGGAAAAAATAATCACTGTTGTATACCATTCTTACAGCAGGTCTGCTGACCTGGCACATTGTCCTTAATTGAAAAGTGTGGCAAATATGCTTGTCATTGTTGTAACGAAATGAAGCTTAAAATTGTTTCTACTGGATGGTTCACTTGTGTTGTGTTGATTTACGTCTAAGCAATGGAAATGATTGATGGGAATGCGGTGACGGTTATCAGGACCTGCTGAAGGCTGTTGCATTTGCACAACGTTACGCTGCTTCAAATTTTTATTTTAGATTTGCATTTTCAAAAATAAAATGAGTATGTAGTTTTATTAGATGATAATAAAGCTGAAAATCATACAATTTTATGGGAAATACTATATACGACTTAAACAATTCATGGTAAAGGAGAAGATTGGAATATGTTTAGAAAGTATGTACAGGGTACAGGCTTCCTAAAAGTGGAAAAAACGATTTAAGTAAAAAATAAGAATTTTTTCAAAACCTTCAAACATATCATAGCTGCAATCCAGCAGATGTTTATTAGGATAGTTAAAAAAGAAGCTGCTCCAAAGAATTTAAAGTTCAAAAAGTGATTGCAATAAAAGCATTAAAAGTTTCCTATCTTTAAATTCAAATAAAAGGAAGTGTGTGGGATATATTATCGAACATTTGCTATTCGCTTGAAAGACGTATTGTTACCATTATATGTGAAATGTAAATGTATGCTACGGTTTCCCTAAGTAGAGCGTATACGAAATGTTCAGTTTTCCATCACATACGTACATAAGTGGTGTACAATGGGTTAATTCGACCTCCGGGTACTGTACTTGTCTTAATTGACAAGTAGGCGTCCTCTAACCTACATAAGTGGTCATTACAACTCTTCAATCAGAATTATGACCTAGCTTCTCACACCACTTATGTTGTGTGCGTTAATTTTATTATGAGTGTCGGACACTACAGTTTAAAGTCAACAGATTTTTGAGAAATTATGCAAGGCTATTTCATTTACTCTCAGAGTTTCTGCCTGAAATCTGCTGAGAGGAAGTCGCTGCAAAAATATTTTTTCATATTTCGCTTTGTTAGATATGTCTGACCTGGGTTTTGTGCAGTGTCCTCAGTTCTAGTAAGCCCACACCCTACCTATTAGATTGCGACGACATCTTTCCATTACTCTGGAGCATACTTAAGGCTGTATTTTACCTCTGTTTGTTTCGAGGACCGCTGTGGGTTTTGACTTATTTGCATTCACCTGCCACTTAAGAAAACCCCACAAAAAAGTCTAACAATACGATCTCGTGGGATGATAATGCCATGAAATCGTTCGTGAAATATATCCAACGTTACCTGAGCTGTGTGGTACTTAGCATTGTCCTATTAAAACCACAAGTCATTGGTGTCCAGATGGTCGAATGGTAATCATCATCGCCATAGTGCTCGCCGTTGACAGTGTTGGCTTGGTCAACATTCTTTTCAAAAAAATATGAACCGATAACTCCGCCAACCCAAAATCCTCTTGGATCCTATATATATTTGTATCGTACCAAATTAATCAATTTTTTGACGTACCCACTCATACAGCAATGGGCCTCTTCGTTGAAGAAGACTTTTCAATGAGAATGTTGCCCGAATATTCATTCATGGTAATTTGACAAAACAGTCTAAATAAATAGCAACAATATCAACTGTCGCAGTTCGAAAGTCCCTGTTAGAAGACCTTTTATAATATAACCGTTTTTCAACCGTTTTTCAACCGTTTTTTATTCTATTTTGAACCCATTTACTGTATACAAAAGTACTACTCATGTGTATCTCTCCTACTTTCATTCATGAATTTATTTTTTTTCTTTTTCCTTTTTTTTCAGGTACACATTGATAGTAATGGAGATGCCGAAGGCAATTATACCGTTATTACATTGCAAAATGACATGAACAGTGTAAATGCTGCAAACTCATTGGCAAAAATGTCTATGCAACCTGTGGGTTATTTTGTCTACAACAAGCAGTCCTACATGCCAGTAAGTGTCAGTTACAGTAACTTTTTCTAGTACATAATTGAAAAAAAAAAATATTATTTTAACATTTAAATATTTTAAATTCTCTTTTTTTGAAATTTTAGGAATTCCGTTATATTAAATCCGACCGCCCCATACAATGGCTTAAAGGCAGACCACCACTGGCCGAACCTCTATGTGGTTTCCATGGTGAATTGTGCCGCATGAAAAAAGTCGATTGGCGTTATATAACATCGGGATCGTTTTTTGGTTTATTTCTGATAATTGCTGGCGTCTTCCTTATTAAGTAGTGAAATTAATTGCTTTTTTATGTTTTTTTTCTTTAATATTTCAAATTTTTTATGTTATCGTATTTTAATCGATTTTTAATAGATTTTTTTAATTAGTAATGGCGTTGTATTGTGGTGTGTAAATGTGAAAATATAACAATGTGTAGGTAGAGGGGAAATATTAAAAATTTTAGAATAAATAAAACAAGGTCAAGCTTCTATATTGCCATGGCATTTAAATGGCAGCATTTATTTCTACAATTAGTTTCTTGGAAATACTAAATTAAAAAATTTGAGATACTGGTGCAAGTAGTTGCTGTGCTTTGAGAAGTTTCAATAAAAAGAATCTATGGATACAGGTTCGAACGTGTCACGCCACTCATGGATAAAAATTAACACATATAACATGTGTGGTGTGAAAAGCTGGATCGTAATCCTGACTAAAAGATTGTAATGATCAATTAAAATAAGTGAATAAGCATTCATTCGATATTTCTTCCTAATGAAGCATCATTCTTTTGGTCACATTCTGAACTGATAATGTTCGTGTAATATATTCATCAATTTCCGCAAACTTTTCCCATAATAACGCAATGGAGCAATTAATTCTTTGACGTCAATTCATTACATATTACAACCTAACTTCTCTCACCACAAATGTTGTGTGTGTTATTTTTACACATGAGAGGTGGGACCTAAAGTTTAAAGTCGATTCCAAACGACAGATTTTTTGAGAAAGTTTTCATGACATTCTTTTTTTTACTCTCAGAGTTTTTGCCACAAATCTGCTGCGAGGCAGTCGCCGAAAAAATATTTTCTCATATTTCGTTTTGTTCGAGATCTCTGACCTGAGGTTTGAACCAAGCCCTCACGTCTAATAAGCCAACACACTACCTAACTACTAGACTAAGGGCACTTCGTCTTGGTCTACCATTTTCTTTAATTTCCTCAAGGTTTTGCCATCATAACGCAGTTAAACAATCAACTCTTTAACGTCAATATGATATTTTAATATTTATTATTTGCACTCAGTTCGATGTCAATTATTATGTTCAATCAAACCGAATAACTTTTATGAACTCATAATTCTTAGACTTTGCAAAAACGGGGGAAATTTTTTCTCTACCTAGGCTATACGGACAATTGCTGGAGCTTGTAGTGTACGGTTTTAAATAAAAAAGAAATAATCTTAATGTCATTATTCTGACACTCGCTTTAGTCGTGTGAACCACTGTAAAACCTTTTCCTTATATGTTAGCAAGAACATAAACTGTTTGATCGCACAAAAGCTTAATACTTAATCTTGTCAACATGTTGCTAGCATACAGAAACATGTAGCCAATCAAATGTTTATAATGTAAAAGAGCAAACCAACATAAATATTTACTAGACCCTATATGATTTTTCTGGAAATTAAATATGAAAAGATTTTCATAACATTTATTGTTTTTTTTTTGTATAATACGAATGTAAAATGTACTAACATTTAGCAGAATAAATTTAATTAGTACAGTACATACATGTAGTTTGGTTATAGTGGCAATCATGTTTTATAATTTTTTGATTGTCAAGAGCTTAAACAAGCATTAAAGTTTACTTATACGTGTTTTCCCATTACAACCTTTTTCTGATTGCTAACAGAGGTTTCTTTACTACGAAAATTGAACAACTCGTTCATTCTAATTGAAACTCTGAACTTAATATACAGAAAGTGTAGCAAAAATTATTAATTATTTAAGAAAAAAAAAAAAAAAAGAGAAAAGAAAAGTGAGTGGGGATAAAAGTTTTAATATCTCGTGTGGTGATCCTGTAAATCTTTAGAAGGAGGTACAGTATAGTAAATTAAATAGATATGTGATAAAGTGACAGGAATATTGTTTCTTAGTGAAGTGTGGTGTACAAAATTTCAATTATTGGCCGTAGCGCCCGGAATTTTCTTGGTGTCTATTGGGTTATACTCGGGACGTCCTAACGAGGAGGTAAATACACAGAAAAAAAAGAAGAATTTCTATAGGCATGGACACATTTCTTTTTAAACAGGTCCCGGGAATTCTATTTTATTCTATTTAATTATATTTAATTTTATTTTATTCTAATTTTTTCTTCAATTTAATTCGAACTCTACGAGCCGAAGAAAACTGTAATTCAGTGCTGTAAAAACCGTTAATGACAGTTATGTAACAGTTTAACCTCTCTACAAATTGCTTTATTATTTATAATTTTCATAAATATGCTTAAGTTATTTTTCTAAAATAATATTTTATATTAAATTATATCCATTGTTTCTAGAGATTCTATTTGTTAATTTTCTTTTATAATGAATATTTTTGCAATCTAACATAACTTTTGTTAATTAAAATTATTTCTTAAAATTTCATTTGTAAACTTTCTTTGCTAAAGAGTAAATGATCAATCTAAAATGTTAAACTTTATTAATTTTTATTAAATCTAAGTGCTACATTAATTTAATTACTTATATTTGTTACAATAGCTGGCATGCCTACTGTAGTGATCATTCCAACTCAATCATTACTATAGTTTAGTCAATCTTTCGATTTCTATAATTTCGTTTTTTTTAAGTGTACTCTTTCATAAAAACTGGTTTAGTATAAAACACATAAAATATAGAAAAAAAAGAAATAGAACCACAAAATGCATTGTGATAATCACTTACAGTTGTAATGATCACACAACATGTCTGAAGCAAACCTTTTTTTTATTTAATTTCATCTTATTAATTTGTTTTGTTTGTATAATGTAATTTTTCTAAAATTGATTTCAATAACATGAATTTATATTTTTAGTTATAAAAACGTTTAAAATTAGTATAATTAAGAACATTTATATCTATTCTATTGAAATATTGTAAAAATTGTAAGTGCAAGCATTATATACGGCATATTTATCTAGATCAAATTAATCAAATTTTTTAGTCAAATTTCCAGAAAATTCTACAGCAACAACAACATCGGTACCTCGAAATCTTGAAGGCCTTCCAGAAATCGATTACACGTATGTTTGGTGAGTGCTAATTTTATGTTTCACCCTAATATTTAATATATTCATTAGTGATAATGATATCGAACATGTTTGTTCAAACATAATCGATCGCTTAATTAAGTTGTTGTTAGATGTTTATAATCATTGTCACTGATACAGTTGAAGAAAAGTCAGTTTAATTTATGCTTGAAATGCTTTCACTTAATTTTTCTAGTAGCTTAAATATTTTTTTTATAATTCTATTAATTATTTTTCCTAATTTTATGAATAAATCCTAAGTTAATAATTATGTATGAATAATTGAAGTATACAGTGTTTTCGTAGTTGAGTATTAGTTTTGGTGCAATAGATTATTCGGGGTCCTAATAAAATGACGTCCTTAGGGCCAAGGTTAGTGGCGGGTTTTGAGACAGGCGTATCAATAACACCAGATACCGCTCTTAAATTGGTTATGTCAGTAAAATATGTCTTTTTGTATTTAAATTTATTTTGCTTTCGTTACATATGACTGTAATCGGGCTTTTGTTTTTTATAATATTACAGTCATTTCCAGTCCATTTAGAGCAAATTACACCTAAAAATAGGGAGTCTTTAATAAAAAAACTTCTGTACATAAACAGGGTTTTGTTATTGGAAGGACCTTACCCACACGCCCGACTGTTTGCTAGCGAATCAATGGCTCCCGCAGTCCTTTCGTAACAATCTCTTACAGCACTAATTCTTCTGCTATAGTGTAATAATGCGGTTATTCGTCATGTCCTTTTGGGATAGTTTAAATGGCGGATATTGGCATGCATTACAGATAATTAATATGGCATGTGTTCATTACAGATATTATAAATATGGCGCCCAACGTTACGGATATTAATCCCAACGTGGGGCCCGAAAGCCATAATAATATAGTGAGTAACCTACGATCAAAAGTCATGATAATATAGAGACCATGTTGGTCGCAAGAAAAAGAAAAACCTTTTTATGCTTTCGGTATCCCAAAAATTTTCATTGTTTTTAAATTTAGAGTTCATGAAAGATCGTTTTCAAGATCGTTACGCATTAAATTTGCGATTCTGAGGGAATAACTTTTAACACTTTTTAGGAGCTTCATTTACTTGAATGTTCAATCGAGTATAATGACCAAAAAGTAAATTAATTGTACTTTCGTTTAGTTTTGGGGTTTATTGCATGGCCATCTTGAATGACGAAAGATGTTTGTGGATGTTTGATTTTTTTTTCTGTCAATGTGGAATTACTTATATCTGAATAAATTTAGGATAACAGAAACTTGCTGTTGCGAGTCTCTGTCCATTTTTATTTCGGCCCATTGATATGGAAAAGGGTCTTCCGTATACAACTATCTATATAGCCAGTTTTGTTACCTACATATTTTATTGGCATAGTGATAACCTATTTAAGCACCTAAATTATTACCAAACTATAAGAAAACACTAAATTCTTATGTATATGTATATTTGTATAAAATTATTTGGATTTTTATTTTGCGAAACATCATATATTTTTTTCTTGAATTATTTTCTTGGAACATATTTTTGAATTAATTTTTTTTAAACAGTATTGCAAGGTTTAATAGGATATTGAATTTATTTCATATTGTTTGAAGATTTCTATAAACAAGATTAGTATTTTTGAATTTATTTGTCAAGTATAACATTAATATGTCACTTCCAAGAACTCCACCACTTGAAGCTATGACTTCTAATGTAGCAGCAGCCTTAGTATCTGATTCAGTGTGCAGTGTTTGCGATAGCAATATGACAGGAAATGATGAGTGTTTAAGTATAACAAAATGTAACCATTCATTTCATAGGAGTTGCATTGAAAAATGTTTGTCAAATAATTCGATATGTCCTTCATGCAAACGTCCATGTGAGTTAGTTGATCTGAAGAAGATTTCTCTTTTAGTTAGTCAAAATCCTACGACTAAACCTACTAACCGAAATAGAAGCCGAGGAGCTTTAGCTAAACAGCATAACACTCGTAGTCAAGCTAGGAACTTATTTCAGGATAATCAATTGAATAATACAAATCTAGAAACAGAAATGAGCGGTACTCCGATTCGAACCACTCAACAGAGTCCTTTAAATTCTCCAAATCGTAATCATCCATTAGCATCAGGATCTACTCAAAATCAAAATATTACCGTTGATTTAGATCAATTGAACAAACTCATAGAAACAAATATTACCCTGTTATTAAACAATTTGGAAATGATACCAAACCCTAATAATCGTACACAGGCAGTTAGAAATGCGAACAATTACCCTGAACATAGAGGTAGTAATTGTGGTAATAATGACCAGAATCCTCCCAACCGAAATGGTAGTCCAATATCAATGAATTCAAACGTATCTAATTTTAACATGGATAAAATAACGTCAATAATATCCAGTTGGAACATAAAGTTTGATGGCTCTCCATCAGGACTTAATGTTGAAGAATTTCTTTACCGAATTCGCTCTTTGACAGTTGATAATTTTAATGGAGATTTTGTTCCCATTGTCAAAAATTTGAATGTACTATTAACTGGTAAAGCCAAAGATTGGTACTGGCGGTACAGAAAACAGGTAGAAACTTTTACCTGGGATGAATTTTGTGTGGCTATTAGAAGTCAATATCGAGATTTCAAATCTTCCTTTGATATACGGGAAGAGATTAGAAACAGGAAAATGAAAGTTGGTGAGACGTTTGACATGTTTTTTGATTCTATTTCATTGATTATCGATCGTTTACCTTCACCAATGTCTGAAATGGAATTAATCGAAATTTTAACTAGAAACTTAAGGCCAGAAATTCGGCAAGATTTATTATATGTGCCAGTGCATTCAATTTCTCACTTGAGAAAATTGGTACAAATGAGAGAAGCGTTCTTAAACGACGATCATGTTAGGAAAAACTTATCGTTTCGTAATAATAATGTAATGGCAAAAAGATATATTGCTGAGGTAGATGATGTAAACAGTTCAGAAATTTTAGAATCTAACCACTCCACAGTTGAAGAAGTTAGTGCTATAGATTTACAAAATCGAATTCTACGTTGTTGGAATTGTAAAGCAACAGATCATTTTTGGTATGATTGTCTTGAAGAGAGGAAAATATTCTGTTATGGATGTGGAACAGAAAACATATACAAACCGCAATGCCCAAAATGTTCTGTAAAGAGAATTAAAATTTCAAAAAACTTGAAAGCTCTAGAAACAATGCACATTCCGAAATAAATAATTTTGAATCACCTAAAGATGAATTTATAGAGAGTAAGAATTGTAATGATAATGATAAGAAAAGTGAGTTGATAGAACACCCAATTAACCTTTGTAATAGAGAGGATTTAAGCCAATGTAAAAGGAAGGATATAGAATTATCAAGGTTAATATATCCTAGATTACCATATCATTTAAGATTTGATTATTATATGAAAAGACGCAATGAAATTTTTAATAATAAAGCAGAATTGAATATAAATAAAAGAAAACCGAAAAGATCTACTCGCCGAATAAGAGAATATTATAAAAAGCGCAGATTTTGTAGAAAATTTCTAGTATCAACTATTGTTAGCAACACGAAGGATCAGCGTTTTTATGCGAAAGTCTCCTTTTTGAATTATTGTGAATACGGATTACTTGATACAGGAGCAAACATATCCTGTATAGGTGGTGAACTAGCTATGCATGATTTTTCAAAACTTAAAAACTTTAACAAATGTCGGTCTTCTGTAAAAACCGCAGATGGAAAGAGTCAAACTGTGACAGGTTGGTTAGCAGTTGAGGTTGAGTTTAAGGGTCAAAGACGCTTAATAAATCTTTTCATCATACCTTCTATTACACAACGTTTAATACTTGGTATTGATTTTTGGAACGCATTTGGTCTTATACCAAATATTGTAGAGTCTGTAGATATTGTAGACAAATCGTTACTTGATCATTGTCCATCGGACATGATGCAAGATCCCCATGAAGTCAAGTCGTTAGGAATTGATAAGTCCAACACAAAGATCGATAAATCTGAATACCCTTTGACTCCTTGTCAAAAGCAACAACTTGACGCTATTATTGCATTATTTCCAAGTTTTGAAAATCAAGGTCTAGGAAGGACATCACTTATTAAACACGATATAGATATTGGCAATTCTAAACCCATTAAACAGCGATTTTACCCGGTTTCTCCAGCCGTAGAAAAACTTATGTTTGCTGAAATTGACAGGATGTTGGAATTAGGTGTAATTGAACCATCCCAATCATCTTGGAGCTCTCCAATGAGGCTTGTTATCAAACCTAATAAAGTTCGTCTCTGTCTTGATGCAAGAAAGTTGAATTCAGTTACTCAAAAGGATGCCTATCCGCTTCCTTCAATTGAGGGAATATTTTCAAGATTGCCCAAAGCTAATATAATATCAAAATTAGATTTGAAAGACGCGTACTGGCAAATAGCTTTGACTGAAGAGTCCAAACCATTGACAGCATTTACCGTACCAGGTAGACCATTATATCAATTCGTTGTTATGCCATTTGGTCTTTGCAACGCTCCACAAACGATGTGTCGTCTAATTGACGAGATAATACCACCTGATCTTCGAAATTGTGTTTTTGGATATCTCGATGATCTTATTATTGTTTCAGAAGATTTTCAGAGTCATTTAGCGGTATTAGTGCGAGTCGCTGATCAATTTAGAAAGGCAAATTTAACATTGAATATATCCAAAAGTAAATTTTGCGTTACTAATGTTCAGTACCTAGGATATATGATAGGCAATGGAGGTATTATGACAGACCCAGAAAAAGTTAGTGCTATTGTCAATTGGCCCGTTCCGAAGACAATAAAGCAAGTTCGAGGTTTCTTAGGTCTTGCCGGATGGTATAGGAGATTCATCGACAATTTTTCAGATGTAGTTTTCCCAATATCGGAACTCTTGTCTACAAAAAAGAAATTTACTTGGACCACGGAGGCTCAAAAAGCCTTTGATAGAATAAAATTACTATTAACTACAGCTCCAGTACTTGTAAACCCAAACTTTGAAAAGAAATTTTATGTGCACTGTGACGCAAGTGATATTGGAATTGGCGCAGTTTTAGTTCAACAGGATGAACATGGAAATGAAAGGCCAATAGCTTTCATGAGTAAAAAACTTAACACCGCCCAAAGAAACTACAGTGTTACGGAACGTGAATGTTTAGCAGCTATTGAAGCTATTAAACGTTTTCGATGCTACCTCGAATTACAAGAATTTGAAATAATAACAGATCACTCAAGTCTATTGTGGCTTATGAAACAACCCGACCTTAGCGGACGACTCGCTCGTTGGGCATTTAAACTTCAACCATATAAGTTTACGATTAGTCATCGTAAAGGAAAGGACCATATTGTTCCTGACGCATTGTCGCGTAGCTGTTCCCACGATATTTCCTCACTAACATTAACGGAACCTGAAATTGATTTAAATTCGACACATTTTCTGGATCAAGATTACGTTACCTTGAAGGAAAAAGTTCTAGCTGATCAGAGTAAATACCCTGATATTAAAGTAATAGATAAATTCGTTTACATACGTACAGAACACTATAGAGGGGAAGATGACCAAGAAGAAAAATGTTGGAAATTATGGATACCATTGGAATTACGCACCAAAGTTATTAAAAGAGCTCACGATGATCCAATTTGTGCTCACGGTGGTATGGTAAAAACAATCGATTTGATACGAAGAAATTTCTTTTGGCCAGGATTAGTTAAGGATGTTAGAGATTACGTTAGGAAATGCGATGTTTGTAAAACTACCAAAGCACCTAATATTAACCTTAAACCAGAAATGGGAAAACAAGCAATATCAATTCGTCCATTTCAAAGGTTATACATTGATCTGTTAGGACCGTATCCTAGAAGTAAATCAGGATATATAGGACTTCTAATAGTGTTAGACCATCTGACCAAATTTCATTGGCTATTTCCTATGCGAAAATTTACATCAACATTAATTATTGAGAATTTACAAAAACAAATTTTTCACGTATATGGTGTTCCAGAAGTTATTGTGAGTGACAACGGATCTCAATTTAGAGCAAATGATTTTAATGCATTTTTAACCAGCTACGGAATTCATCACATGTACACGGCTGTATACTCTCCACAAAGTAATGCATCGGAAAGAGTAAATAGATCAATAATAGCAGGAATTCGTGCATATTTGAAGAAGGATCACAAGCTGTGGGATGAACATCTGACTAAAATAAGTTGTGCTTTACGTAACTCCTATCATCAAGCGATTAAATGTACTCCCTATCACGCTTTGTTTGGACTAGACATGGTAACTCATGGTAGTTCTTATGGATTACTTAAAAAAAAAAAAAAAAAAAAAAAAAAAAAAAATATTTAAGCTAATGAAAAAAATTAAGTGAAAGCATTTTAAGCATAAATTAAACTGTATTTTCTTCAACTGTATCAGTGATAATGATTATAAATATATAACAACAACTCAATTAAGCGATCGATCATGTTTGATCAAACATGTTCGATATCATTATCACTAATGAACATATTAAATATTAGGGTGAAACATAAAATTACCACTCACCAAACATGCGTGTAATCGATTTCTGGAAGGCCTTCAAGATTTCGAGGTACCGATGTTGTTGTTGCTGTAGAATTTTCTGGAAATTTGACTAAAAAAATTTGATTAATTTGATCTAGATAAATATGCCATATATAATGCTTGCACTTACAATTTTTACAATATTTCAATAAAATAGATATAAATGTTCTTAATTATACTAATTTTAAACGTTTTTATAACTAAAAATATAAATTCAGATATTGTTGTAATAAATTTTAGGAATAATTACATTATACAAACAAAAAAATTAATAAGATGAAATTAAATATGAAAAAGGTTTGCTTCAGACATGTTGCGTGATCATTACAACTGTAAGTGATTATCACAATGCATTTTGTGGTTCTATTTCTTTTTTTCTATTTTATGTATTTTATACTAAACCAGTTTTTATGAAAGAGTACACTTAAAAAAAACGAAATTACAGAAATCGAAAGATTGACTAAACTATAATAATGATTGAGTTGGAATGATCACTACAGTAGGCATGTCAGTTATTGTAACAAATATATATAATAGAATTAAGGTATTACTGATGTTTAGATTTTTATAGAATTTAACATTTTAAACTGCAAAAAAAAATACTCATTATAAAGGAAAATTAACAAATATAATCTCTAGAAACAATAATTATAATTTAATATGATTATAATTTAATATTTTAGACAAATATCTTAAGCATATTGATAAAAATTTTAGATAATAAAGCAAGTTGTAGCGAGGTGAAACTGTTACATAACTGTCATTAACGGTTTTACTGCACCGAAATACAGTTTTTTTTCGGCTCGTAGAGTTCGAATTAAATTGAAGAAAAAATTAGAATAAAATAAAATTAAATATAATTAAATAGAATTCCCGGGACCTGTTTAAAAAGAAATGTGTCAGTGCCTATAGAAATTCTTCCTTTTTTCTCTGGGTATTTACCTCCTCGTAAGGACGTCCCGAGTATAACACAATAATCCCAAGAAAGGTCCTGGCCCTAAGGCCAATAATGGAAAGTTTATACACTTCACTTCACTAAGAAATAATATTCATGTCACTTTATCACATACATATTTAATTTACTATACTATACCTCCTTCTAAAGATTTACAGGATCACCAGACAAGTTATCAACACTTTTATCACCACTCACTTTTCTTTTCTCTTTTTTTTCTTAAATAATTAATAATTTTTGCTACACTTTCTGTATATTAAGTTCAGAGTTTCAATTAGAATGAACGAGTTGTTCAATTTTCGTAGTAAAGAAACCTCTGTTAGCAATCAGAAAAAGGTTGTAATGGGAAAACACGTATAAGTAAACTTTAATGCTTGTTTAAGCTCTTGACAATCAAAAAATTATAAAACATGATTGCCACTATAACCAAACTACATGTATGTACTGTACTAATTAAATTTATTCTGCTAAATGTTAGTACATTTTACATTCCAAAAAAAAAAAAAAAAAAAAAAAAAAAAAAAAAAAAAAAAAAAAAAAAAAAAAAATATTTAAGCTAATGAAAAAAATTAAGTGAAAGCATTTTAAGCATAAATTAAACTGTATTTTCTTCAACTGTATCAGTGATAATGATTATAAATATATAACAACAACTCAATTAAGCGATCGATCATGTTTGATCAAACATGTTCGATATCATTATCACTAATGAACATATTAAATATTAGGGTGAAACATAAAATTACCACTCACCAAACATGCGTGTAATCGATTTCTGGAAGGCCTTCAAGATTTCGAGGTACCGATGTTGTTGTTGCTGTAGAATTTTCTGGAAATTTGACTAAAAAAATTTGATTAATTTGATCTAGATAAATATGCCATATATAATGCTTGCACTTACAATTTTTACAATATTTCAATAAAATAGATATAAATGTTCTTAATTATACTAATTTTAAACGTTTTTATAACTAAAAATATAAATTCAGATATTGTTGTAATAAATTTTAGGAATAATTACATTATACAAACAAAAAAATTAATAAGATGAAATTAAATATGAAAAAGGTTTGCTTCAGACATGTTGCGTGATCATTACAACTGTAAGTGATTATCACAATGCATTTTGTGGTTCTATTTCTTTTTTTCTATTTTATGTATTTTATACTAAACCAGTTTTTATGAAAGAGTACACTTAAAAAAAACGAAATTACAGAAATCGAAAGATTGACTAAACTATAATAATGATTGAGTTGGAATGATCACTACAGTAGGCATGTCAGTTATTGTAACAAATATATATAATAGAATTAAGGTATTACTGATGTTTAGATTTTTATAGAATTTAACATTTTAAACTGCAAAAAAAAATACTCATTATAAAGGAAAATTAACAAATATAATCTCTAGAAACAATAATTATAATTTAATATGATTATAATTTAATATTTTAGACAAATATCTTAAGCATATTGATAAAAATTTTAGATAATAAAGCAAGTTGTAGCGAGGTGAAACTGTTACATAACTGTCATTAACGGTTTTACTGCACCGAAATACAGTTTTTTTTCGGCTCGTAGAGTTCGAATTAAATTGAAGAAAAAATTAGAATAAAATAAAATTAAATATAATTAAATAGAATTCCCGGGACCTGTTTAAAAAGAAATGTGTCAGTGCCTATAGAAATTCTTCCTTTTTTCTCTGGGTATTTACCTCCTCGTAAGGACGTCCCGAGTATAACACAATAATCCCAAGAAAGGTCCTGGCCCTAAGGCCAATAATGGAAAGTTTATACACTTCACTTCACTAAGAAATAATATTCATGTCACTTTATCACATACATATTTAATTTACTATACTATACCTCCTTCTAAAGATTTACAGGATCACCAGACAAGTTATCAACACTTTTATCACCACTCACTTTTCTTTTCTCTTTTTTTTCTTAAATAATTAATAATTTTTGCTACACTTTCTGTATATTAAGTTCAGAGTTTCAATTAGAATGAACGAGTTGTTCAATTTTCGTAGTAAAGAAACCTCTGTTAGCAATCAGAAAAAGGTTGTAATGGGAAAACACGTATAAGTAAACTTTAATGCTTGTTTAAGCTCTTGACAATCAAAAAATTATAAAACATGATTGCCACTATAACCAAACTACATGTATGTACTGTACTAATTAAATTTATTCTGCTAAATGTTAGTACATTTTACATTCGTATTATACAAAAAAAAAAACAATAAATGTTATGAAAATCTTTTCATATTTAATTTCCAGAAAAATCATATAGGGTCTAGTAAATATTTATGTTGGTTTGCTCTTTTACATTATAAACATTTGATTGGCTACATGTTTCTGTATGCTAGCAACATGTTGACAAGATTAAGTATTAAGCTTTTGTGCGATCAAACAGTTTATGTTCTTGCTAACATATAAGGAAAAGGTTTTACAGTGGTTCACACGACTAAAGCGAGTGTCAGAATAATGACATTAAGATTATTTCTTTTTTATTTAAAACCGTACACTACAAGCTATTGTCTCAGTTATTTACACGTATCATGAGTTTGTCTGTCAAGTCTTGAAAAAACTATAATTGACTTAAATCAAGCTCGCCGTAGACTAGTAGATAGCCATGGTTCAAACCCCATGTCAAACATATCGAACAAAATATAAAAAATATTTCTTCGACAACTTCCTTTCAGCAGATTTCTGGCAAAAACTCTGAGAGTAAATAAAGTTGCCATGAAAAGTTTCTCAAAAATCTGTCGTTCGGAGTCGACATTAAACTGTAGGTCTCGCCACTCATGTATAAAATTAACGCAGACAACATAAGTGATATGAGAAGCTAAGTCGTAATCCAGACTGAAGGATTGTAATGACTAATTATGCATGTATGTAAAGGGTGCTTTTTATAGAGGTATAGAACTTTAAGTTACAATAAAACAACGATGGATTACTCGATTGACATGAATTTTATTTATCCGAAAGATAATGTTGTGGCATTACATTTTAAATAAGATTTCTGACATATGACCGCCACGGCTGGCGCGGATGTAGTCCAATCTGGACCTCCAATTTTCGATGACTTTTTCCCACATTTGTGGCCGTATATTGGCAATAATACGGCGAATGTTTGTGGCTTTACCGCATAGACCAATGACTTTACATAGCCTCACAGAAAGTAGTCTAGTGGTGTTAAATCACAAGATCTTGGAGGCCAATTCACAGGTCCAAAACGTGAAATTAGGCGGTCACCAAACGTGTCTTTCAATAAATCTATTGTGGCACGAGCTGTGTGACATGTTGCGCCGTCTTGTTGAAACCACATCTCCTGGACATCATGGTTATTCAATTCAGGAATGAAAAAGTTAGTAATCATGGCTCTATACCGATTACCATTGACTGTAACGTTCTGGCCACCATCGTTTTTGAAAAAGTACGGACCAATGATTCCACCAGCCCATAAAGCGCACCAAACAGTCAGTTTTTCTGGATGTAACGGTGTTTCCACATACACTTGAGGATTACTTTCACTCCAAATGCGGCAGTTTTGTTTGTTGACGTAGCCATTCAACCAGAAGTGCGCTTCATCGCTAAACAAAATTCGCTTATGAAAATCGGGAACAACGGTAATTTCGTTTTGGGCCCATTCCACGAATCTACGCCTTACTTGATGGTCGTTTGGCTTCAAATCTTGTACGAGTTGGATTTTGTAAGCACGCAAACCAAGATCCTTCCGCAAAATTTTCCATAAAGTGGATGGACACAGATCCAATTCCTGTGCTCGATGGCGGATGGACTCATTCGGGTCTTCATCAATGCTACGCTCTACAGCAGCAATAGCTTCTTATGTACGCACCGTACAGCGTCTCTGGGGATGCGAGTTATCAATAAGAGTAAACGTGGTGCGAAAACGTTCCATGGTTAATCGAATTAACTGCTCTGATGGACGATTTTGTCGACGATAAAATGGACGTAGTGCGCGATACGTTTTCCGCACAGAACCATTATTTTTGAAATAAAATTGCACTATTTGCAAGCGTTGTTCAGGCGTGAGTCTATTCATGATGAATTGCCAAACCAAACTGAGAATAAATCACTTGACAGCTGTTAAATCGGTCGCCATCTTGAAAAGTAATGCCAACTTAAAGTTCTATACCCCTATAAAAAACACCCTTTATATATGGTGTACGAACAATTGCGTGATTCAGTGTATATAGCATATATCTATTATGAGTTCATTAACCCAATTGGTATTTTCTTAAATATAATTTCCGTTAATCAGAATTTGTACCTCTTGCAGTGATTTTGATGCTAGAATTATGTCGATAACTAAAGAGACTAAACGAAATCAATGCCAGACTGTAATCCAATCAGCATGTTGTGACCTTAACAATACAAGAAAGTATTTGCATTCTATGCTTTGTTTTCAATGTTGCACTGAAGTAAACGAATAAACTCCATTTGTCACTTAATAAGCCAATCGATATTAAATTCAAAACAGGTCAAGGACAGGCACTGTTTTCTTTAAAGGCATAAATACAACGGCTATAAATTTTTCACTACCACCCGCCATTTAGTAGTAACGGACTAATTTAATTGTTAACATTTTTTTTCTTTGTCAAAAATGTAATCTCTTGGTTGCTGTTGTAGTTAAATGTTGCATAACGAGAGAAAAACTAAATGAATTCATAATAAAATAACAAAAAGCACAGTTTTTAACGCAGTTTTAATGATTTTTCTGTTTTTTTCATATTCCCAGAATTATTTTTGGTTGAACGTGTTAAATGTGTTGAAAACATTATGAATTGTGCCATTCCATGGAAAATGTTATGCATGAGAGGGAGAAAAAACGATTGTACAATGCAAGAGGAATTTTGTAAAATTCTTTTCTCTGTATAGTTCATAAACTTTTTCATATGAAGTAATGAAAAAGAAAACATTGTTACAAAATGCAACTTTATAGTCATGATAGCATGGAAAGCAAATATGTAGTAAAAACTATATAAGTATGGTTAACCATCATCTGTTATGTGGTTAAACGCCGTAAGTCAAAAAGGGTGCGTTGTCAGTATCTGTTGTGTCTCTTGCAATGTAAACAGAAGCATACATAATATTTGTAAACACTACTCACTCCTTCTGTACACTCCCCCACTCCCAATAACTCCTCACTTAATATTAGTGGGGTCTACTACAGGAGTCTTTACAAACAGTATTTCAATTGTATCGTAAAAGCTGGTGTTAGGATAGCAAAACATTTTATTTAAAAACTGCTTTGACAGTTTTGCGATTAGAATTAACGAGCAAGGGCTTCAGACTGAGAAAGTACGCAATATTTTACAGATTTTCTTCAAAACAATTCTAACATCCAAGCCAAGCAAATGCAAAGGAAACATAGGTTGTTTTGTTTTTTAACCACATGGGAATTATCGATAACTATGTGTGTGAAAGCTGAGAATACTGAATTATGTTAACTTTTCTGTTCAATAAGGTTTGGCGAGTCAACATAAATAGTTTAATGCCAGAAGAATGCTTCCAAGTTGTGAAGACTTTCTTTGAAAGAATATATGCGATCGCATTGTTCATTGATCACGCATTTTGCGGTTACAGTGAGGAAGCAATTCGTGCAGTTATTAACAGTTTTCGTACTCATTTTACTCTTCTCGAAACCTTTAAAACGAGACAGAAATGTGTACAACGAATAGAACATTGGTGCTGAAACCTTAAGCCTTAAAGACGATGTGGAAACGTTGACCTTTTCCTTCGACTATAGCTCTTGGGCTTACGTCCATATAAAATATAGAATTTAAGACAAACGGCCATCGTCTTTATTTCAAATTTGCTGTTTGAGACGAAGTAGAGTACTTTTATCAAATACTTGTCTTTAGCGGTGAAGTTCATTTCTGGTTAAATGAAAAAATTTTCGTATTTAAAGCGAAGAAAATCCTCACCTCAAACATACTCCAGATTGCAAAATAAATTTTGCTATTGCAGTAAATTGTGTATTAGAGAGCTAGATCAAGGATGTTAAAAATTGAGAGGAGATAAACCTCCATCTTTTCATGACAAGTACAGAGCACTAACGCATTAGGTATGGGTCTCTTCCTCCTCCTCAGACTTACGGCTTCTGCAGAAGTCATTACAGAATGTCAAGTCTTTCAAAAGGACAATGGCCCCTAAGAATCGCTGCTGTGCGATGGATGGCCAGATTGCAAACCTGCACTTTTTTCACTTTTACTTTAATTAAGTTTTTCAATTCCTTTGTATAATTCTGCTGTTATCACATACATACATACATTCACAAATGATCATTACAAACCTTTAGTCAGGATTACGACCTAGCCTCTCGCGCAACTTATGTTGTGTGTGTTAATTTTGTGGCAGAACCTGCAGTTTAAAGTCGACTCCGTGTGACAGATTTGTGAGAACTTTTTCATGACAATTTTGTTTACTCTCAGAGTTTTTGCCAGAAATCTGCTGAGAGGAAGTCGTCGAAGAAATATTTTTTTTTTAATTTCGTTTTGATGCCTGGCCTGGGGCTCGCACCCTGGCTTTACGTCTATCTAATAAGCCAACACACTGCCTACTAGACTACGGCGAGAAACTTTTTCATGACAATTTTGTTTACTCGAAGTCGAAGAAGAAGGAAGTTGCCGAAGAAATATTTTTTTGTTTTTTGTTAGCCTAACGTCTAATAAGTTAACACACAACCTATTAGGCCACGGCGACTTCATTCTGCTGTTATCAATCACATTCCATTTAATTTTTGAGAACATATTGGAGACGGATATTTTCGCATTATGTGGTGTCGTGCATAAGACTATACCACTATCACCAACATATGAAACGTTTACAATGTACGAGCATATCTGTTCCAAGGACATTATTTCTTTGGGTTTTAATAGGCCATAACATTTTGGCTTGCTTGGCGAGCAACATTTTTTTGTGCACTCGCAACAGAACTATTACATGCATGAAAATTAATGAGTTTTACAATTATCCACGCTATTTAAACGCATGATAAATAGTGTTTGAAGTTAAAATTATTAAAAATTGTAGTGGCTGTATGGGTTTAGTGTTTTATGTTTTCCGGATATTTTTTGATTATAAGTTCCAGGAATAAGGCATTTAAGATCGAAATGTTAAACTATACTCGTATGTTAATAAAGTTTTCGAGCTATAAAATAATTGTTTTAAAATATAATTTAATGCAAGGAAACTAACATTTTTTCTTTTTAATTTTGCAATCCAGTAGGCATTGCTTTGTTCTTTTTAATACGAGTCTCTCTTTTAATTGAGTCTCATAGGATATTAGTTAAGGATGCCAAAAGAGCTTAAAGTTTTATTTTTAATGATAAACAAAGATACTTATTTTATATCATCTTTCCTTTCCTTAATCTTTTTTTTTTTTTTGTTTTTACTTGGCAGACATTATCGTTATGAGCAAACATTGGCTGGCCTATTGTGGAAGATTGAAATGAAGGATGTGACCATAATCAATGTTGACAATAATTGTGAATATAATAACTTTAAAAATAAAAATATTGTAAGTCTCTATTGAAAGTATACATCATACATATCTTACATACTATATATTGTTTAAGGGCAATTTAAAACTTAATTTTTCAATTACAAAAGAAAAAATTAAAATTGAAATTTATTTGCATAAATTATACGTATAAACATATTTCACAATGAATTTAAAAAGAAAAAATTATTTCCTGTGCATAGTTAACTAATCCCAAAACACTTTAAGCTACTTACATCTCATATTACTAACAACACTCAGGCACTTTTTCACATCACTTGTATCATCACTTCCTTACTTTTTACTCACTTTATATTTGAATTGTTTTCTTATTTCCTTGCATTTTCATTTCCTATATTCCACCACCATAATATATCCTGGCTAAGTATCAAATATGCCGCCAAAGTATTTTGACTGGAGGCGATACAAATAAAAAGGCTTTTACAAATATAGGTTTGTTGTTTCCGTTGTTGTATGCCGTATTAATAATTCAGTTGCTACCTTATGTTCCATTTCTTTTATGTTTCATACCAAGAGTGTTTAATAATTCTTTATAAATTTTTTTTATTTAATTTTCTATTATTGTTTTACATTCAAGTAGTTACGGATGGTAATGTTTTATAACTTTTCATTACAATTTAAGGTCTGTATCGTGGCAACATAGTGGCCATGAAGAAAGTTTATAAAAAGACTGTCGATATAACACGTTCAATACGCAAGGAACTAAAACAAATGCGTGAGGTAAGCAATGTATCATGAAGATTATTGTCATTTCCTAGTAAATATTTCTCTTCTTATCTTGGCAGATAATATTAAGAAAAATACTTTCCAATGTTCAATTCCACAAGGATAGAAATTAAAGGATTATATGTATACACGATAATTTAAATTTTATATAAACGCACAAGAAAACTGTAGTAAGCTTTTTACAGTATTTTTTTAGATCAAGTCCTACGAGATAGGTCCTATTCATGCAGTACATTGCCTTGGAATACCATAAAGACAGTTTGGGGAAAAAGGAAAGAGGGGATAGTTGTCGACAATTTTTTTTCCTTTCTCGAGAATCGCTTTCAATCTATCATATATATAAAGTCAGACAACCAATTAGCAATCAAAAACTCCCATGGTCTCTGGTGGAAATCGAATCCACGATCTTGGCACACTACCAACTAGACTATCAGGACATACTCATACATACATAACATAATTGGTCATTACTGCCCTTCAGTGAGGATTACGATCATCCATTTTTTAATTTTATACATGAGTAGCGGGAGCTACAGTTTAAAGCCAATTACGAACGACAGGTTTTTAAGAAACTTTTTATTGCAATTTTATTTATTCTCAGAGTTTTTGCCAGAAATCTGCTGAGACAGAGTATGAGGTGTGATCAAAAAATAACCGTTATTTTAAAATTTCGTGAGTTACGTATGTTCGTTTTTGGCATTTTTCTTGTCTGTTATGTTGGCACATATATGTGTTATATATGTTGACAATATCAGCCATTTTGTATTGTCAGTTTGTTTTCGACAGATTCGTAGCCGAAGAAATATTTTTTTTCGTTTTGTTGGAGATGTCTGACCAACACACTACCTACAACACTACGGCCACTATCAGGACAGCTTATAGAAATTCTTGTCTACATAGATAAGATTGCGTCAGCTTCTTATGAATTTTTTGGCCACGAAACTATTCTCAATATTTCATTAGTAGTAAACACTTAATGTCAGGACTTAATTTTTAGGCGAATGAAAACTAATCAAACGCTTGGCTTATCAGGCAACTTACTGATACTGTGAAGTATTGTAAAGTCGCCGTAGTCTAATAGGTAGTGTGTTGGCTTATTAGTTGAAAACCCAGGTCAGACATCAAAACGAACATATGAAAAAATTTTTCTTTGGCGACTTCCTCTCAGCAGATTTCTGGCAAAAAATCTGAGAGTAAATAAAATTGCCATGAAAAGTTTCTCAAAAATCTGTCGTTCGGAGTCGACTTTAAACTGTAGGTCCCGCCACTCATGTATAAAATGAACACACACAAATTGAGTGGTGTGAGAAGTAATCCTAACTGAAGGGTTGTAAAGGCCAATTATATATGTACGAGTATGTATGTATGTGAAGTATTGTCGGACGTTGCTGATTCCTGTGTAATAAACCATAATTTCGACATAGAAAACAGAAATTTCCCAATCTGTAAGCCAAGCTTAATCACTGATTATGTCGGCACTTTGTGTTTGATCAAAACTGTTTTCGCTTGAAATTACGCTTCATCAGTGATTTGTTATAAAAATTTGGTTCACAATATTTCGTTCTACTTAAGAACCGTGGCAAAAATATTACAAGGAAGAAAATTTAGATTTAAGACGAGCTTATTCAAGTTTATAACGGTTGGGTTTTTAACCGTTTGGTTACTTTTTAACACAAAGAACATTCGCTGAAACAAATGTAACATTTAGTTAAGATTTATTATTCAGATAAATGTTCACCGTGGCTAGTTCGTTTATGATCTGGTATATTATACGTCTGTTACCTCGTTAATGGCAGCTATGTTGTACTATGTTGACTAACAAGTGTGGATTTGTAGGTGCCCAATTCTGTATATGAGAGACCTTATGTTTTTTCATAAAAAAATAGTATAGTGTAGTCATATCGCATCCTTTTCAGGACCAATAATACTATAATGGCTTTGATGCCAAACTCTCAAATTTTCTCTCAATACATTTATAGTATGGCGAGCCGTGGCAATATGTCAACAAAGTTCTATCGTATCATATTGCGGAAAAAGTAAATTGTCGCAGCATGATGCCAAGCTTCATTAGCTGTAATGGTATGATTTTAATTTGCCTTAAAAAAAAGTACAGTCCAATAAACTAAACCAAACAGAGCATTTTACAGACTGCATTGACAGTTCCGCCGTGGTCCAGTAGGTAGTGTGTTGGCTTATTAGACGTAAAGCCAGGGTTCAAACCCAAGGCCAGACATCACAACAAAATACAAAAAGTATTTCTTCGGCGACTTTGTCTCAGCAGATTTCTGGCAAAAACTCTGAGAGTAAATAAAAATTGCCATGAAAAGTTTCTCAAAAAATCTGTCGTTCGGAGTCGATTTTAAACTCTAGGTCCCGCCACTCATGTATAAAATTAACAAACACAACAAGTAGTGTGAGAAACTAAGTCGTAATCCTGACTGAAGAGTTGTAATGATCAATTATATAATTATGTATGTATGTATTGACAGTTCCGGCTGCTTTTCACTTCAAATTCGGCTATTTTGGTTTTTGGCATACCCATCGACCACAAGCATTTCTCACACAACACTATACAAATTTGAAAATTCAGTGAATCGCTTGTAAATCTCTTCATGGTAAAATGGCAAAGCTTACTTCACATTATCAATGATGCCAGTTGTCACGAAAATTTACACAGAAAAGCAAAATTGGAAAAATTCACAACTTAGGAATTTTAGAGATACCAAGGCGTCGCTCAGATTTTCAATTTTTTCTATGTGAGAAGCTGATGCCGTTCTCTATATCATTGTGTACCACAATGTCATATTGTTTTTACAAGCTAATTACGCACTAAAAGTTTACAGTCCGACATCAGATATTAATTTCTATCAAAGACAATAATAAGATAACCAACCGGGAGAGTTAACATTGAATAGCCATTTTTTATACAATTTCATCATTCTTATGTTTCAACACTTTTCTAGCTCGAAGATCAGTTTAGGATCTAGTCATTTATAAGTGGGTCGTCGTACTCTTTTTATTTCATCAGAATCAGCAGTTAAATATTCAGTTGTTAAATGTAGTTCAATTTATAGTAAAGAAATATTTGAATTTCTTTTTAAATTCTGGTATTTGGGCTTCTCGCAAACTTTTCTTATGTTTATTTATTACATGGATCATGGCATACCTTTAACGGGCCGCTATGCGTGCTCAAGTGAGCTTTTTGGTAATGTAACGGAACTTCCGCAAATATTTTTTTTAAAATAATGATGTTGAAGCATTTTCGATCCAATATATACTGAACGTTTTTGTATCCATTTCCTACTGCTCTGCTCTGTGATCATGTGATGTGCCTTCACTAAACTTAACTGTGTTCAAGTCAGTTAAAAGTTTTCTTCTAGTTAAAGCGAATATGAATATTTTACTCAATGAAATTATCAGTGACATTCTCAGCAACCGACTTATCTTGCTCATCCTCTACAATTCACTGAAACAAATTTCATTGAATTCCAATGAATGGGTAATTGACATTGAAGATATATATAAAAATGAATGTGTGATTATTTGTTTGTGGGTTTGTTTGAAGTCTATAGACGGCTAAACGACTGAATCGATTTTCTTGAAATTTTCACAGTATCTTCCTGTATGTCTGGAAGGACATGTTGTTGAAATAGGCAAATAAAATAAAATAAAATAAATAAAAAAAGTATGAGTGTTATTGTCTAACAAAATATTACGTATACGTCACCCGTCAGCTCTATGTAATTCTTCTTCTTCTTATATAAAAAAATTAATGTGTGTTTATTTGTTTGTGGGTTTGTTTGAAGTCTGTAGACGGCTAAACAGCTGGACCGATTTTCTTGAAATTTTAACAGTACCTTCCTGTATGTCTATGTTCAAGTAGGCGAGGTGCCACCCCCACATACCCAATAAGTATTTAATATCGCATATCTCATAAACTAGAGCCAGCTAAAGTCCTCAAATTGTGTATGGACGACTTTGACGTATATATGAACAAAATGGGCGGATTGGCTATAGTGTCACCTTCCATAGTCTACATATATAAAAATTAATGTTTGTATGTATGTACCTTATAGAATCGTAAACTATGCATTTGATCATGTTATGATCTTTAGCAAAGTTGTTGCGCATGAGCCGGGAAAGGTGGCGACACTGAAAATTACTCAAAATGAATTAAAACGTAAACTGTTCATTCTTTAACAAAGTTGTTGCGCATGAATCTACGGAGGTTGGTGCGATTAATTTCCGATGGATGGCGTCACTAAAAATTATTCAAAATGAATGACAAGCAATTGATCGACCAACACCTCAAGCACGGAAGAAAAGAGCATTATGAGCCTCAGAATCAGACGAGCATTGAGACTGGAAAATCGTCGAGTATATGCCGCTGAGACCCGTTCGCTTGAACCACTTGAACAACGAGAAGTGAGATTATAAACTGATCTAATGCGTACTAATCAGGCCCGTTCATCTGAATCATCAGGATAACGGGAAACAAAATCAATAAAATGATTTAAAATTAAGTGGGCATTTGTGTAATGTCTTTCCTTCAAATTTATTTTAGTTGGTGGCGCAGCAACACGCGCAGGGTATAGCTAGTTGAAGATAAAATCTAATGGTTATTTATTAGCAAAATTCTGAATTACCTAAATCTGCACATATTAAAAACGGAATTTGCGAAAAAGATCGCTTCAATTCGCACACAGTGCTTAGATTTATTTTTCAACTTGAATATAAATTTACACTTCATTTAGAATTCCTTTATATATACCAGAAAACCTATGAGTTTCCTCCTTTCTTATTTCTAGATAAGACACGAGAACATCATTAACTTTATAGGCGTATCCATTGATCATGGTTCTGTGATCATTTTCACCACTTACTGTGCCCGAGGCAGTTTGGAGGATGTTCTGGCAAATGATGATCTACATTTGGATCACATGTTTGTGTCATCATTGGTTAGCGATATATTAAAGGGTGTCACCTATTTACACGATTCCGATATTATATCACATGGAAATTTAAGATCCAGCAATTGTTTAATCGATTCACGTTGGGTGTGTCAAATTTCAGATTTTGGTTTGCATGAATTCAAGGCCGGCCAAGAAGAGCCACAAAAGTAAGTAAACAAAACTAATAAAAAAAAACGAAAAAAACAACAACACAACAAATAAAAATTGTCTGTGATTTACATATGTTTACATATCTTTTGCCATTTTCGTTTGTATGAATACATAAACAAAATTATTTATTTTTATTACAGTCATATTTCTTATATTTATTCTGGGAATGTTTTTGTTTTTGTTTCCTTTTTTTTCAATTATTCCTGCGTAATTTAAATATGTATTTATTTTGTTTTTCCATTCTATTCCATCAATCGATTGTCATTGTTGATTGCTATTGTTTCATTGATGAAATTATAATCTTATGCTGCTCTGACACTGATGCTCTGATGATACTTTATTGGATTCCACTGTGTGTATTGTCTGAAAGGCAAGAGTTGGAATTGAAACGTGCTCTATGGAGAGCACCAGAGATTTTAAGAGATCCCTCTACACCCGCACGCGGTACCCAAAAAGGCGATGTCTATTCATTTGGCATCGTTCTGTATGAAATAATTGGTCGTAAGGGACCATGGGGTGATACAACATACACACGCGATGGTAAGTCAATTATAAGTTCATTATTTTGCCAGTATTATGATTAAGTCTACTTTGAGCAGCATAATAATAAAAAGGATTTAAAATGGTGCTTTGTTTTTGATAACAACCCAAATCGTCTAGGTATCTTGGACGATTTAAATTATTTCTAAATAAAATATTTTTTCTTGTTTATTAAAAATATCAAAAATTCTTAAAAGATTAGTAAGACTTCTTTCTGATCATCGATTAGTATAAGAAGAAGTAAAAATGCTTAGAAATGCCGTTTAGATTACAGTAATGAAAGTTTTATCATATGAATGTTCAGAAAAGAAGAAAACAAAAATCGATACGAATCGATTTGTAACCATTCTAATGTAATACCTTAAAAACCTGCAACTAATTTTGGGGCCTTTGAATACTTACTTACATGATCCAACACTAAGTTACTCGTGCATAAAAAGAACGAAAAATTTCTGTAGGTAGCTGCGTTGAAACGATTCAAATAAACATTTTCTAGTCGATAGCTATTTAGATTTGTTAATTATCATGTCACCCTTTCTCCCTCCTGAGTGCCCACTTCGTCTCAGGTACCGAGGAATGACAGAGAATATGTTCTGTGTCTCCTCTGCTTCCTCGTCATTACAGTCTCTGCAGAAATCTTTGGTACTCTTAGAGTTTAGACTTGTGCAACCAACGATCAGTGCTGCGTTTTAGCACCCAGTGGTTCTTATCGATAAATCCATATCGGATCAGATCTGTCTGATCTATATTCATAAACGCACAGTTCAAACCTTAGGTCAGACATTTCCAACAAATACGAAATACGCAAAAATATTTCTTTGGCGACTTCCTCTCAGCAGATTTCGGGCAAAAACTGTGCGAATAAATAAAATTGCCATGAAAAATCAAAAAAATCTGTAGTTAAGAGTCGACATTAAACTATAGCTCTCGCCACTCATGTATAAAATTACCACACATACCGGAAATGGTGTGAGAAATTTGGTCGTAATCCAATATTATTGAATAAACTTGGTCGCTGCGGTCTAGTAGGTAGTGTATTGCCTTATTAGACGTGAGGCCTCGGTTCAAACCCCAGGTCAGCCATGTCGAACTAAACGAAATATGACAAAATATTTCTTCGGCGATTTCCTCTCAGCAAATTTCTGGCAAAAACTCTGGGAGTAAATAAAATTGCCATGAATATTTTCTCTAAAATCTGTCGTTCGCTGTCGACTTTAAACTGTAGGTCGCGCCACTCATGTATAAAATTAACGCATACAACAAAAGTGGTGTGAGAAACGAGGTCGTAATCCTGACTAAAGAGTTGTAATGACCAGTAATGTATGTATATATGTATGTATTGGCCTCTTAACTGTCAACATATATTCGTCAATCTCCATTCTGATACCAAACTCACATAGTGGAAGTTTTTATGGAAATTATTTCCGCCCGAATAGCATTACAACATCCGCGTAGTTTAGATTGAAATCGAGTTCACGCATCATGTTGGCAGTATCAATATGTACATCAACCATAACCAGGATTTATGCATGATCATAGCGTGATCACGTTTGTTGCCATTTGCTTCGCTGCCAGTTAATGTTAGTAAACAAGTCCATAAATATTATAACTCTAAGAGCACATGTTATTATGATTGCCACCCTACTTATAGGATACGTTTAATTGCAAAGTCATAACCAGAATAAAGGGGTAAGAATTGAAGGGCTTTGTATCCAAAGAGTATTCCTTATAGTATGGGAGCGTCTCAATGTAACTAACTAATTAACGTAGCGCAGTTTCGGTAGTGCAAGGGATGATATACCATAGACGTCAATGACTAAAATGCATGAGAGGTCTTAGGTCGAAATGGAGATAGGCGGATGGGACTAAAGCCTAAAGTAAAGTTTTATCTCCTTTTCTTGTAAAGTCACCAGTTCAGTGGAAGCCTAACTATGGTAATTTTTGCCAAAAACCACAGCATGAGAATAACTATGTTCGTATGTAATTCCGCTGACGTGCTATCATCAGGAATCGGAGATTTGAAAAGATGTTAGCTTTTCACTGTTTTGTGCTAAAGAAGTCCGGATAGAAATTCGTAAATGTTTCTAAAAAGAACTTGAAAATTAGGAAAATTGAAACTGTGGTTGTTGTTAAATTATTCGTTTGCAAGGCATATTGATGCCATTATGCGCGGAATATAAAATCGTTTAAATACCCGGTTACGGCTTTTCTGAAAAGAGCGTATTTGAAATGTCCAACTCTCCACGAGTCTGACGCATAAGACAGATTGAATATGACCGCTGACATAAGTTATGTTGGATTTAAGAACGGCTATGATATGTGGCTCATTCGCATATACTTACGAGTTAATAAAACCCCACAATAAGAAGTCTAACGCGATCAAATCGTAAGATTTCTGTGGCCAGTTCATATTACACTTACGCGAGATAACCAAACCCTCAAATCGTTCGTGAAAAACATATAATGTGACTTGAGATGTATCACGCGTAACGCCGTCCTGGTGATACTACATGTCGATTTAAGCCAAAAGAGGTCAGTAATCAACGACCTATAGTAGTCAGTGATGGCCTGACGTATGTCGTTCTTAAAGAAACGTAGATAAATAACGCCACCAGCTTAAAATTCTCAGCAAGCTGTGACTTTTTCGGGATGTATTGAATTTTATTCGATCTCATGTGAATTGGTATCGGCGCAAATTTAACAATTTTGTTTGTTCACGTTGCTATTCATCCAGAAATAGGCCACATCGTGAAGATGATTTTTCGATGAATATTATGGTCAGTTGCATTAGCCCATTCCGTGGGCACAAGTCATTGCCTATGACAGTTTACGATGATTTGGTAATACAGTCTGAATGAACGGCAACTCATTTGACAGATGTGGCATTAATAAAAGAGCCATCTCTGTTGGAAGACCTACATACATACATAAAATATATAATTGGTCATTAAAACCCTTCAGATAGTATTACGACCTAGCTTCTCACACCACTTATGTTGTGTGTTAATTTTATACATGAGTGGCGGGACTTACAGCTTAAAATCGTTTCCGTACAACAGATTTTTGAATAACTTTTCATGGCAATTTTTATTTACTCTTAGAGTTTTTGCCAGAAATCTGCTGACAGGAAGTCGCCGAAGAATATTTTTCCAAATTTTCGTTTTGGTGTCTGACCTGGGGTTTGAACCCTGGCTTTACGTCTAATAACTCAACACACTACCCACTAGATTACGGCGACCACCCTTGATACATTCATCCCTTAGTTAATTTTGTCTCTGTACTTTTCAAAAATATTGTTTAAAGAGACTCTGCTGTAAATTAGGGGGATATCGTATCCAAGTTGTATCCGTATGTAGCTTACGTCAATTCAAGAGTTACAATATGAGAATGCTCATGTATTTTATGGACCACAAATTAATAAGTTTTTTTTTTTAAATCGCAGTGTGAGAGCGCAATTATAAGTGGAATAATACAAAAAAAGAAAATATTAGCAACAAAACAATACTAGGTCTAGGCATTAATTTAAATAATTTTTTCTAAAGAAAAATCTATGTTAAGTAACTTCTTCAAAGAAAACAAAGCTAATCGGAAAGCTATTAAAACATTTACTTTAGCATTCCCTAGAATTTGAGGGTCAATCACATTGAAAATTATTGTGAAACAATAGAAGTTAATGCATTTACCCAATAACTATAATTTATAACCATTTTTGCTGTGGTTTCCATAACGATACACATATCTTTTCTTGTTTTGTTTTGTATCACATTTCTTTAGCAATAATTGATTATTTTTTTTATTTCTCTTTACAAACTTGGACACAGAAATAATCACATTTGTTAAAAAACCAGAACTGTTACATCACGGTGTCTTCCGTCCATCACTATCGCAATTGGATATACCCGAGTATGTGCGCCAATGTTTGCGGTCATGTTGGGAAGAAGATCCAGAACTGAGGCCAGATATACGATTAGTACGTATGAAACTAAAAGAACTACAGGCTGGATTGTAAGTATAATTAAAATGAAAATGTGTTTCATAATGATTTTCAATTAAATTAGTAATCATGTATGTTAAGGATTAAATAAAATACAATTAATTTTGAAATCTATTGCTTTTATTGTTGCATCACAAAAAGAACACAAAAAAAACACTAATATAGGGACAGCTCTTAAATTCGTTGTCGAATCTTTTGAAGGTTAATGTTAAAATAACATAATTTAGGCTTAAGGTTAGCAGCGACATGTGTGTATTAGCATACGAAATTTTCAGCCAAACTGTTATATCATGAATCGATCAAAAAATTTGAAGATTTGATGTCACCTCCGTAAGATAGTTAATTCGCTTACTAGAGAGCACAAAGTTCAAACCTCATCTCGGACATTATGGAAAAATTAAATTATTTAAAATCTAAAAAAGGACATTTACACAAACATAATACGCAACCATTACTTATAGTAAATAAGTGAACAAGCAATTTATTTTTCTCAAAATATTTGTAACGAAATCTAAACTTTCCACTTAATTTTAATTTTCACCTTAATTATATTCTTAAAGATATGACCTAATAATGTTCTATTTGTATTGAAAAAACAAATTATGTGGAAATCAAATAAAAATACAAAAAATACTGACCTAAATAATATTTATTATTAGGTTGAGTTAACAGGAATTCAGCTATTTTGGTGTTTTGTAAATTTCTTCTTATTAATTATGCACAGTGGTACTACTTGCCAGAGAGATCAGTTCCTTATTTTCTTCTATTGTTCAGAATATGTTTTATCTGTTTAGGTTACCTTCGCTGATAAGCTTATTTATTAAGCATTCACTGAACTTTGAACATATAACACCAACCATTTGGAGTTTTTCTATGCCTACCGTTCCCTTTCATCGGCTGGTTCATATTAAGAAGTCCGATATATGCTTCAGCAGAGGGTTTGTATTTTGCTGTTAGCTATGCAGGTCGTGTGTTGATTTATTAGACGTGAGGCCATGGTTCAAACCACAGGTCAGAAACGAATTATGAAAATATATTAACTCGCCGACTTCCCCTCGGCAGATTTTTGGTAAAAACTCTGCGAGTAACTAGAAATTGCGGACAAAAAATGTGTCGTTCTGCGTCGACTTTAAACTGTAGACCCCGGAACCCAAGTATAAAATTAACACGACATAGGTGATGTAAGAAGCTAGGTCGTAATCCTAACTAAATAATTGTAATGACCAATTATGTATGTATATATGGTATTACTTCCCAGAGACATCAGTCGATGTTAGCTCAATTTCTTCTACCTCTTCACAATGTTTTTTATCTGTTAAGCTTAGCAGAAGGCTTTATGACGATATTAAAAATTTTGACATCCTCAACAATGTGCACAAACTCCAGCATCTTTTCAAATTTTCTCCATGATACTGATTATGAAATGCAGTTCACATACTTATTTACTAAGATACTTAATTCATCATTACAACCCTTCAGTCAGGATTATAACCTAGCTTCGCACACCACCCCTATTGTGTGTGTTAATTTTATAGATAAATGGAGAGACTAAGAGCGACAGACTTTTGAAAAACTTTTTATTTTGTTCATATTTGGTTTTGTTCGAGATGTCTTACCTGGGGTTTGAACCGTTGTCTCACGTCAAACAAGTCAACACACTACCTACTAGACTGCAAATTCCAAAATTCTGAATAATGAAAGCTTATAAATCGATGCCTTAGTAGGATAGAAAAAATATCCTCGTCAGTAAATATATTTAATGAAACGCTATGGTCGATATATGTGTCTATGATATACTCTACAAAAAATCCCCAAAAATATTAAAAGGAACACACAAGGCACAAGCAAGCAGAAAAGGATGACCGTTTCACATATAGTTTGGGTAAATTTTGAATAACCTGGAAGGAAATGGGAAACCCGAGGACTTAAAGAAATATAGGGAACAGTTATATATGATCAAGATCACTTCATTCAAAAATTTATATTTAAAAAATTCAGAAATAACTTGGAACTAAATATAATTGAATTTTTCTCTATAATTTTCACTGATATTCAATGTAGAGTAGTTCTTAATGTTTACTTCACATAACTATATTTTTTTCTTTCTTTCTTTTTTTCTTTCTTACTTTCATTTTAAGGAAACCGAACATTTTTGATAATATGCTGTCCATTATGGAAAAGTATGCATACAATTTGGAAGGGCTTGTACAGGAACGGACAACACAACTGTATGAGGAAAAAAGAAAAACTGATATGCTACTGAATCAAATGCTGCCAAGGTGACCATGCCAATAATACTTATAATTAAAATTTTTAACATAAAACGATGATAACTTCATTTCAAAGCAATGAAAGAAGAAAAAGAAATTACAAAACAAAATTTCTTTGAAAAAATTGTCAACAATTTTTAAATGCTTTAATTGGAATGAAATGTGTTGGAGATTTCTTTTTTTTTTTGTCTTCCTATTCCCTGCAGATTTTAAAGTATTTTTTTTTTTTGGTTCGTTTTAGATCTGTGGCAGAATCTTTAAAACGGGGCGAACCTGTTGAAGCTGAATGTTTCGATTGTGTGACAATTTTATTCAGTGACATTGTGGGGTTTACCGAATTGTGCAGCACGAGTACACCATTTGAGGTGGTGGAAATGTTAAATGATTTGTACACGTGCTGTGATTCCATTATTAGCAATTACGATGTTTACAAGGTAAGACAATTTCCCTTTGTTTAAATAAGAGACTATTTTTTAAAAAGGAAATCTAAGAATTTGAGATAGAAAAGTGATAAAGTATGTGAATGACTTTATTAAAATGAAACGTGATTCTCATATTTGTATCTGATACAGTAAAATTCAAAAATAATGTATCGTTTAAAATTATGCAACCTATGAATCTACTAACATAGGATCAAGGGCATATGTACACATTTTCATACGTTATACATCATACATATCATAATTGGTCGTTACAACATTACAGTCAGAATTACGACCTAGCTTCCTGCAACACCCATGTTGTGTTAGTTTTATACATGAGTGGCAGGAGTCAATTCACAACGACAGATTTTTTATTTACTGAGAGAGTTTTTGCCAGAAATCTGCTAAGAGGAAGACGCCAATGAAATATTTTTTCGTATTTCATATGTCTCTCTGGGGTTTAAAACGATGGCCTCCCATTAAGTAGCCAACATGCTACTCACTAGACTGCGGCTTTACACTTTTTTGTTTTGGAACACACACAACATCAAATTTAAAGAAATTCGACAAAAAAACAGCAAAATTCTTCATTAATATGCCCATATATTGCCTTTACTTTGGCTTTACTTATGCTGTCTGAGCAATAATGCTGCATTTTATATTTGCCACTTTAATTTATTTCATTTTGCTTTCAGGTTGAAACAATCGGTGATGCGTATATGGTTGCATCTGGACTACCATTGCGAAATGACAAACGACATGTTGGAGAAATTGCGTCGTTAGCCTTGCATTTATTAAAGAGTGTGACTAATTTGAAAATTCGTCATAAACCAAGTGAAACATTACAACTACGCATTGGCGTCCACTCGGGACCATGTGCAGCTGGTGTTGTCGGCTTAAAGGTATATTGTATTCATTAGCATAATTATGTATGTACATTTGAAAATTTCGTGGATTTTCTTTCATTTTCTGCTTTTTGCTGGCTAAATAATTCTCGTGTAAAATTTTTACATTGTGAAACCTATTTTATAATGAATATGAAAAAACACAATTTTTTTTTTTAAATATTTTCGATGAAATTAATCATAAATAAGCGTAAACCATGTGGGTTTTTTATAATACAAAGGGTTAGTGGGAAAATTTTTTGTTATAAACTTTTTAATGTGAAATATGAAATTCAGGAGGCTGCTTGTCATAAAAGTGAGTGCATGTCCTGGATATCTTTACCATGAAATGATAACTGTCAATTCAATAATAAAAAAATAACAAAATTCGAATAAGAACTTCATGGAAATATGAAAATAAAACCGCCATTGAAAACAAACAAACAAATATAGATACAGCAACACTTCAGAATAGTTGGTTGAGAGCACCGTGTAAAATACAGTTTTTATGTTCTTTATTGAATATTTTTTCATTTGATTTGTTCTCATTAAATTAATAACACATTTTCTCTTGTCAATAAACTACGGAATATTTGCTGAAATTTCATAAAATATACTTTTTGAGTCAACGGGAAATTACACGATGATGACGACTTTGAAAAAAAAATCACCTTGTCGGATGAAGCTTATTTTCATCTTGGTGGGTAAGTTAATATGCAAACTTGTGGTATTTGGGTCTCACAAAACCCACACGTGGTATTACAAAAGCCAATTCACCATTACGAGTGACTCTTTGGTGCGGCTTGTGAAAATGAGGACGGCACAACCATTGCTATCAATGCGGACACCGATTTTATTGTAACCGCTCTTTATGGTATTGATGTGAACGATGTTTGATTTCAATCAGTGTTGCAAAACTAAAATTTTGAAATAGTACTGAATTATAACTGAAAAAGTACTTTTTTGCATTAAATAGTACTTTTGTAAAAGATACATACATGCATACATAATTGGTCATTACAACCCGTCAGCCAGGACAACGACCTAGTTTCTCACACCACTTATGTTATGGGTGTTAATTTTTGTACACCCAGACCTCCAGTATAAAGTCGACTCCGAAAGATAGACTTTTGAGAAACTTTTCATGGCAATTTTATTTTTACTCTCAGAGTTTTTGCCAGAAATCTGTTGAGAGGAACGAAGTCGTCGAATAAATATTTTTTCATATTTCGTTTTGATGGAGATGTCTGTCATTGAGTTTGAATCTAGTCTAGTAAGCCAGCACATACCTACTAGACTATTTATTTATATACATACAGAACAAGAACAGCTGATTCGGAACTTAACAAAACGTAAAAGCCCCGTTTAGTCGGTGGAACGTAATGTTCGTTTGAACGTTTGAAGAGCAATGAATTTGCTTACCGAAATCACATTACGGTTAGGCAAGCGTTCTCATTGGCTTTTCGTATTCTAAAAACGAACTTATGTTCCGTGGACGTTTTGCTAACCGGGGCTAAAGTCTAATTCTACTTTAGCATCACATTGAACGCGTTGCTAATGCATTAATAGTTGAAAAGCTCAAGACATATGTAATAATAACGAAGTACTAAAAGCGTAGCGGGGGTACTGCGGTATTTTTGTAATGAAAAAGTACTGAAAAAAGTATTGAATTTTTCAACACTGGTTTCAATAGTATGGTGCAACTTGCCACACATCACATGCCACAATCAATTTATTGCGTCAAACGCTTGATGGTCGTTTAATTAGCCGAAATGGTGATGTCAGTTGACCGCCAAGAAACTGTGATTTGACAACGTTGGACTATTTTCTGTGGGAAGCCATTAAAGAAAAGTATTTTGACGACATACCAGAGATAATGAGATAATTTAGCATTTGAAGGCCAATATTCGTAATTCCGTTACACTCGAAAAAGTGTATGAAAATTGGTTCGATCGAATGAGGCACCGTGAAGTGAGACGCGGCAGTCATATGAATAAAATAATATTTCATTTTTAACCAAAAAATTTTAACAAAAAAATAAATTTGGCAAAATTACAAACCGTTTTTATTTTATTGCGTTTTTAAATTTAAACTTTCAAATGGCCCATCTTTTATGTTGTTTAATGCTTTGCCTCTTTTTAATTTAATGTTGCATACTTTACGGATCTTAAAGCAAAAGCATTCATAAGCAGTGATACGTATGAGCAATACTTTTTGTATAGCATGTATATACATATATACATGTAACTCATACGCCTTAGTGTTGATCGTTACTATGATTACTAATGCGTTGATGCAAAAAAATAAATTTGGCAAAATTTCAAAGCATTTTTATTTTAATGCATTTTTAAATATAAACTTTTAAATGGCCCACCCTTATAACTTTCAAAAGCATACGTCTATTAAATTTTAAATAATGCAACACATTATACGCAGAAAAAAATATTCCTATTGGTGTAGTGCTATCAAAATTGAAGAAATTTATTCTTCTTTTTTGTCTTCCGTCAAAAGGTCTCTCTATTAGTTGCTTTTATTTGAAAAAAAAAGTCATTGACTGTCTTAGATTTGACATGCGAAAGGCAGTAGCTTGCATAATTAGGATGACAATTGATTAAAGTTTTGTTTTTCTTTGTCTTCGGTTTAGCTGCAAAAACTTGATTAATGATGCCTAAAAAAGACTAAGAAATTAAAAAAAGATGGGAAGATAGGGAAAAAATTGCTAAAAAACAAACTGAACTTCTTTACCAAATGAAATTTATCGTTATTAAAACCATTTTTTCTTTTTATTTACAGATGCCTCGTTATTGTCTCTTTGGCGATACCGTTAATACTGCTTCACGTATGGAAAGCACTGGTGAGGCTTCGAAAATTCACATATCGGAAGAAACTTATCTATTACTGGATAGCTTAGGAGGATATCACTGCATAGAAAGGGGAGTAGTTAACATAAAAGTAAGTTTAATAATCTTGAAATTTATTTCTCTATTTAGCTTGTTATATATAAAAATGAATGCGTGTTTTTATTTGCTTGTGGGTTTGTTTGTTTGTTTGAAGTCTATAGACGGCTAAACGGCTGAACCGATTTTCTTGAAATTTTCTCAGTATCTTCCTGTATGTCTGGAAGGTGTTATAGGCTACTTTTTATTTTAAAATTTCAAGTAGGCGAGGTGTCACCCCCACATACCCAATAAGTATTTAATGTCGCATATCTCATAAACTACAACAGCTAGAGTCCTCAAATTTTGTATGGACGACTTTGACGTATATATGAACAAAATTGGCGGATTGGCTATAGTGGGATTGTCACCATCCATCCGACAGGTGGCGCCACTAAATATTACTGAAAATCAATTAAATCGTAAACTGTGATTTGATCATGTTGTGATCTTTAGCAAAGTTGTTGCGCATGAGCCGACGAATGTTTCTAAGTTAGTATGACCAATATCGATAGGTGGCGCCACTGAAAGTTACTCAAAATGAATTAAATCGTAAACTGTGCATTTGATCATGTTATGGTCATTAGCAAAGTTATTGCGCATGAGCCGACGAAGGTTTCTAAGTTGGTATGACCAATATCCGATAGGTGGCGTCACTGAAAATTATTCAAAATGAATGAGAAACAATTGGTTGACCTACACCTCAAGCATGGAAGAAAAGAGCATTACAAGCCTCAGAATCAGACGAGCATTGAGATTGAAAAATCTGATTATCGTCTTTAATGGCAATTGAACCCGCAACCCTTACACCAAAGGGACTAGTGCCTTGGCCGCTATTCTAACAGAACACTCAAGAATAGGATTTTGCTTTGCACTGTCGAGGTTATAGAAAATTTTACTAAAAGCCATCGTGTGAAACCCACAGATTTAAACAATATACTCATGTACAGATAATGTTTTAGTATTACCCTCTGAAGAGGGGAATTAGTTAATTCAACTATATGGTGAGATTTGAAGATTGTGGATCTAGAAATTTTCAAAGTAATGGTTGGGATTTTACCTCAGTCGCTTTTAACCTCAATTTATTACTTCTGATTTCTATCAGATGTTAATTTTTGGGGTAAAATATGACTGTGTTCTATCACTCTTTTACTTATTGTTTAGTAGGAACAATTACAAAAATATTTTGAGACGCTCCTAATGAAAAGAAAACCATGAATATTTTGTAACTAAATAAAAAAGATCTGAGCATGCCAATGAGCATACTTACGGAACATTCCGCAACTTGGACCGCATTGGCGTTGTGGGAAAAGATGAATGCAGGGTGAAGTGCGGTGAAGACATCAAAAAGATGGTGCACTTTTGTGTCACATCCCATCTCAGAGAAATAGACTGGAAGATGTTAAAAAGTTTGTGCGACATACAGACTTGCTATAGAAAATAAGGTGGTATTCCAAATGGTGAGAGCACATTAATGCTACATTATGGCTTGGGCCAAATGGTATTAGACCCATGGCCCTCTCCTTCAACCTACCTACCTATGTACCTATCTACTGATAATACTAAAAATGTGTAGTCAGTTATACCTATTGGTAGTGAAAATTTTGGACATCAAATCTTTTGATATTCTGACCATATTAACTAACATCTGCATTGATTTCTTGAAAGAAATATTTTAAACTCATGTGATTTCCTCACCATATACAATATAACATCCATAACCGATAAAAAAAATTGAATACAAGAATACTCTTGTATTGACAGTTTACTTGATGAAAGTAGGTATGTAGAGGTGGCTATCAAAGTAGAAATTTGTGTTAGATACACTTGGACCACATACCTCCCAAATCCTGTAAACTGTCAGAGCTTCTAATGAAGCGGCTTATTCTTCTAATGTCCATTACCGATAAATCATTTAAGTCATCGACAAGACGTATGCTAAATAGGCAAAGAGTTGCCTCCTCTTTCTCTTCTCTAGAACCAGACCAACACACCACCAGTCAATGGCCATAACGTAATGTCCAACTATGACTCCAATAACCACACTGGATGTGCTGGTTTGAAGTTTGGGCAGACTTTCCGTGCGCCCTGCATCCAGCTTTGGAAAGATTGACTCTGCTATCGTGTCTTTATCCGAAGCCGCTTACATAATCTTGACAGAATTCATAATTGTATTGTCAATTATAAGCTCGCAGGTTTTCAAAGGATTTCCCATTATAAAGGATTCACCGAAGATTTCGATGGTGACGCCATGCCAATTATATTTCCATTCAGTTATGAAAGATCCGCAAAAATCTGAATTGAGTCGCTAACGACGTGCGTTATATTTGACGTATGTACATATTTAGAACCCTAGATTTCATACAGTTGAGTGGAGAGTATTCTTTAACTACAGTAGAGTACCGAACTACAACAAATAGTGTAATAAGAAGTCTATAATTGTCCATACATTTTATAAAGTGGATATGCAGCACACTATTAAAATGAAGTCCATGTTTAACTCCTTCACAGCATTCCAATAATCATCTAATTTAACCACCATCTAATTAAAATCCGTTTTATGGAAATTTAGCATAAATTAAGCATAAAGATTTCTGTTATCGATTAGTTTTTTTTATAATTTTTTGCTTTTGATAATAAAAATTTTAATTCCAATTAACAATTTCTTTCAGGGCAAAGGCGATATGCGTACCTATTGGCTGATTGGTCAAACACCCGAACATCGATCGCATCAGAACTCTGTTGTTGTATTAAACGAAGCTGCACCCGATCTCATTAGTAATGTGGACTCTGAAAGTTTTACATCCAGTACGGCTGCCTTAAATCCGCTCATTAATCACTGTTACTTAAAGCACTTGCAACGTGGTGGTTCCAGTTACTCGAATAATGTCAACCAGCATAGGCCACGTTATGTTAAGACATCCTACTGTAGCTGTGAAACCAAATGTATATATAATCGCCGTTCGGACGATAATGTAACGGTTGATACGATACCCCAACGAAAGCAACAAATCGATAAAACGAATACAGTATGTAACAATAGTTATTTATGTGTATGTCCCTTAAATTCAAGTGTCTTGCATACGACGACCAACCAAAGAGGACCACGTTCGGCACCTGTTATAACATTTCGTTTATAGGCTAATTCAAAATACATATTATAAGCTAAAAATTTTAACTGTACCTTAAATGTAATTACTATCTTACATAAATACATTATATACTAAACAATATATGTCTACTTCCTCCTTCTTTTTCCTCTTTCTCTTCTTTCTTTTCAATAAATATGTATATTTAATGCTTAATAAGTCTCTGTCTCTCTCTCAATAAGTTGAGGGGGTATTTTTTATATAGAAATATAAGCGTGTGTCTCGTATAAATGTTTTGTTGAATTTGTTTTGCCAAATCTAAACGATGTACTTGTTGTTGTTCCAAACGATTCAAATAGATATGGTTGTGATTTTGAATGGCCAAATAATGTTTTATTTTAGGAAACTTTGTTATTAAAATATTATTATAATTAAAATAGTATAACGGTAAAATAAATTTACTTATTAGCTGTGTTCATTTACCATATTTTCACATACAGCAGCAACTAGCAATAAGAGAGAATGAAATCTGAGGTTAAGTCACATAATGAGATTTTATTAAAAAAACTTTTCAGTGCTTCGATAACCTCAATTTAAAAGTAAAAAAGTAGTATAAAAAATACGTATATAATGAATTATTGTTATTGTTTTATGTATGTGAATAGAATAATATTTGTTTTTAATAAATTGTACATTTATTATAAATAATTTTGGGTGACAAAAAGCTTATGTACATTAACAATTCTATGCCATAATTTGAGCAGAAAACCATTAACATATGAAATATTTAATACAGAAATATCCAGAGTGTCTTAAAGTTTTTTTATTTAAATATTTAATTTCTTTTATTTTAATTTTATAAAAATAATTTATTAAAAAATTTAATTTTCTTTATAAAATAAATCTTTTCATTTTGTGAAACTATCAGTACTATTTGGACTCTAATTATTTTCACTAATGGAATAATAGTTTGCAAAAACTTTCAATAACCATAGCAAGCTGTAATCGTAGTAAGGTGTAGTAAAAAAAATCGTTCTTTATTCAGAAAATTTTTCATAATTTGAGAATAGTTCTGTTCAGATCAATTCTGCACTATTTAGTTCGATAACTTGTTGCCTCATACATACAGAATTGGACATTACAACCCTTCAGTCTTGATTACGACCTAGCTCCTCACACCATTTATGTTGTGTGTTTTAATTTTATACATGAGTGGCGGAGCCTACAATTTAAAGCCGACTCCGAACGACAAATTTTTGAGAAACTTTTCATTGGCAATTTTATTTACTCTCAGAATTTTTGCCTAAAATCTGCTGAGAAGAAGTCGCCGAAGAAATATCTTTTAAACCGTGACCTTACGTCTAATAAGCCAACACATTACCTACTAGACTGCCACAATTTGTTGCCTCTGTTAGACCAATTAGTCAAAAAACTGTTTCAATGGATTTTCAACAACTTATGTGTTTATTAAGAGGTGACGTTGTTTGACCTAACCGTAGTATTCCACGTTGATGTTATTTCCCTCTGAACATGGGTTGTTTGGAGCCCTTAATTTTGTAAATATGGTTTCATGGTTTCAACCTGTATTACAAGAGGTTGTAGTGAAACAACTTAATCACTACACCTATAACATAATTTCTTACCTAATGATTGGATGACCCATAACCTGTGAAGTAAGTTTAGGCGAGTCATTGTTGATGTTTATGGTTTAACGTACTAGTGATGGAAAGTAAAATCATTCCTATTGTCAGAAATTGATCGGGTTTGGGCGTTTGTTTTCTTGAAAAATCTCTAATTATTTACTGTATAATCAAAATTTTGGTGGCGGACCTGCAGCTCAGAATAAATCATTGCTGACAGACCTTTCTTAAGAGTTTTACGCTCATTGTTGTGACACCAGAATTAATATTCAACACGGGGATCAAACATTTCCTAGAAGAAACCAATCAACTTACCATGAAAATTTGTTTCTTTGTTCTTTGATTGAATTTTCACTTTGAAGAGTTCAGATTGCATACCATATCAATGCTATCGGTATGTGAGAATCTTAATTGTGCGATGGATGGTCATGCAAGGAACAGGAACAGAAGGTAATCAATCCTTTCAGTCCTGTAGATTCTTGCAATATTGAAAGTAACTTCCTGCTGCTAACGTTTTCGATGCTCCCGGTAAAGCCAGCAGAGAATGTCTATCTTAAATAAGGCAATCAAAACATCTATGCACTGTAATATGTCGGAGATAGTGAGCTCCTTACCTGGAACCTGAATAACAGTTATTTATTTGATATATCAAGTGTAAATTATGAGATTTACAGGGAAAATTCAACAAACGATAGATATTACGCTGCTTTTAAAATGCCAATGAACTCCAGCTGGAAGTCAATACAGTGACCAGGCCAAATTCCATATCTCAACAAAAAAAGAACAAATAAGAGGCAAAACACACCTCAACGAAATTCTCAATTTAAAAGTCCATAAAGCCAAACCTGCATACTTCCTCCTACCGCGTTCGTTTGACGCTGTCATACACTACTTACTTTTTATCACAAGTCACCAATCGATTTCAAAACATCTGCGTTTAGTTTTTTTGCCAAGGTAAATACGTTTCTTTGAATTTTTTGTATTAAGACAGGTTTTTATTCATTATTTTTCATGTTGTTATTAAAAAAGTACTTGCATCACTATGGTCTTTGGCCTGTCAGAGCGTGAAACAATTTTGTTATCAAAATAACGAGATCGATGAAACCAGACTTAAACATGATTAGAGCTTCAATACTATGTGGATTTGGTTTTCAATCATTCAGCTTGGTTTACTGCTTTATCTCACTTTTTTTGCTGATGGGCATTTGTGTGACCCACGCTCAAACAGCGTTGAGCTAAGCAATAAATTTGTTTTATCTTCGTTTTTATAAAATCTCTAGAATGACATTTAACATGACATTTAACATGACGCATAATTTAATATAATAAACACAACATTTGATTGCATTTAATTTGTTAAAAAAAAATATTGATTTAAACGTTTTTTTTTTTTTTGATTTTGTTCTGAATTGAAAATAAAATACAGTAAATGCGTGTTTAGTAAAACTAAAAACGTGTTCAATTGTTTTTACTCCCGCAAAATTTGAAATACGCTTTCCACTCTCTCTCTTTGCTAATATAGTATTTTAAGTACGTGAATATATTCCAGTATTAATTATAAATTATTAAAAACTAATTAATTATTATTTTAAACTATTAATTAGATGCTATTGTTTTTGTTTTCGTGTTCAGTTGATGCTCAAAAAAAAAAATAAAAAAAATATTCATAATAACAGATTGCCAATTATTGTATTGTAAAATAGTACAATTATATTATAAATATATTTACAAATGGTATACAAATAACAATTTACAAATAAAATTATATTTTAACTTAAATTGTATTCAATAAATATTTTAACGAATTTTAAAATTTTAAATGTAAACAATAATTGACTTGATTTTTATTATTTTTGGATAAAAATTGAAACTAAAAACGGGTGTTTCATTGACGCTTGGGAAAGATAGGAATTTAAATTTAAATAAAACAAAGTGTGTGTGTATTTTATTCATTTGAAAGACCTATTGATGCCATGGTTTTTCTGGGTATAGCGTATTCGATATGTACAATTTTGCATTGCACAAATTGGGATGTATTTGACCAATGACATGCTTTATGTTGATCTCGAGTGGCGCTGTGGTTTGTGGGTTATTCGCATACTGCTATGACTTCAGAAAACTCCACAAACAAATTCTGAAGTCTTCAAATCGCACGTTTTTGGTGGCCAGTCCAAATCACTTTCATGTGAGAGAGCATGTCCTTAAATCGTGCCATTAGTTGTGTGGCATGTCTTTAGTTTCTAGGTCATTCAATTCAAGCCAAATGAAGTTGGTAATCATCGACCTGCAGTGCTCGCCATTGACAGTAATAGCCTGGCCAAATTGTTCTCAAACAGATATGCACCAATGCACACCAAGCAGTAACTTTTTCCAGATGCATTGGACGTTCTTGGGTCTCATGTGAATTGGTATCGTATCTAAAATCGATAATTTTATTTGTTCATGTTACCATTCATCCAGATATTGACCTCACCGCTGAAGATGATTTTTCGATCAAAATTATGGTCAACTGCTTTACATTCAATTCTGGAGTCAATTAAATTTTCCAGGGTTATGATAAAAAATTCACCAAGTTGTGGTCTACGAAAGACCGAGTTCTTGTACGTGATGCAAAATCGACATTCACGGATTCTCTTGTGTGTGTATTAATTTTAATTATGAGTGACGGAATCTACAGTTTAAAGCCAATACCGAACGATAGATTCTTGAGAAACTTTTCAGGAGAATTTAATTTAATTTCAGAGTTTTTGTCAGAAGACTGCGTAAAGAAATTCGCCGTAGAGAGTTTTGGCATATTTGGTAGCGTTCGAGAGCTGGGATTTTAACTACGGACTCGTGTCCAATAAGCCAACACACTACCTACTTGACCTTGCCGACATCATGTAGTTACTGGCGTGTATGTATTTAATAATTTGTTTTTTGTTGTATACATACATACACACATAATTGGTAATTACAACCATAGCTGCCAGATTTGACGATTTATCGTAATTTTGACGGGTTTGAGCTCCTAAAATATCATATTGACGATATTGCCCTTATTTTGACGAATTTTTAGAAATTAAAAATTTACGTCATATTCTTTACTTTAGTACCATATATTCCACACATAATTGCTATTTCAAATGAATGAAAAATATCAGTGATATCCAACACGCACTTTCCTTTATTTAAACTAAATAGGAAGCGTTAGGAAATGAGACTTTATAGCTTTGTGAATAAATATTCATCAGATTGGAAGATGTCTTCTGACATGAGACCATTAGACCCGCTGGGCCATTTAAAAGTTTAGATTTAAAAATGCAATAAAACAAAAACGGTTTTAAATTTACCAAATTAATTTTTTTGTTGTGAAGGTGTTCAAGATACAAACTATGAATATACGGGTCAAGATGTATAACCTACTAGAATATAGCCTAGAATTGCATAGAATCGAAAAATCATGTATGTGGCTTAATTCCAAATTTATGGGGTATACTTTCTTTTTAATTGTATTTGAACTATATTACTCATACGCATCATATTACATGTACTGGAATAGTTACCCTGAAAAGTATGCAATAAAAAAACTTCGATTTTGTCATGTATGAAACTAATGGAATTAAATATAACTCATACGTCACATATGTTCTCTGCATTATGAATTTTACATATTGGATATGAGCATCGATCTAAAAGTTTAAATTTAAAAATGTAATTAAACAAAAATAGTTTGAAATTTTGATAAATTTTTTGTTTTGCTGTGAACTACAACTGCCCCGGTTGGAAATGGATTTTTATTTCATTTATATGGCTGCCGCGGATTTTTACCCTTATTTTGACGATTTTTAAAAATTAAAAATTTACATCATATTCTTTACTTTAGTACATTAAAAGCCACTTTAAGCTTTGTATTTACTTTGCAATTGTCACTTTCGGAAATTTATGTTAGTAAAAACAAGGAGTAAGGTATTATATTTTTAATTTACTCTCGAATACCTGTGATGATTTTTCTGTATTTTATTCCTTTTTAACCACATAAAAGCTGAAAAATTACAACTTCTAAATAACCTCGTAGTTGAGAATAATATATCACTTGTCGATGCCGACTATTTTAAAAATTCGAGTAAGCTTCTATTATTGCCATCGGAAGAACAAAGGCAAGCGCCATTATTTTTTTTTTTTGCGTGCGACCAACACTCAGTGGATGGATGGCATTGAGTTTGGAACTATGTTATGAGAACAAGGAAAGAAAGAGCAGTGCTTATGGACACGAGACTTGTATATTTTTATACCATAAGTGACAGGATAAACCTCTGCAGGAAATGAGTTCCAAATACCGACACAGTCCGACTAAAAAACGTATTTTACTGTAATGCAGTGTGCGATCTACTGGCCAATCGACCACATACGGATGTGCTGGCCGAAAAAGACAAGTGTTATGTAGGAATATATGATTTTCGGGAAAAAGTCCCCTTATTTCGTTCAACCAAAACCATTTTATAGTAGCGACAGAACAGTGAAAAACAAACCACATTGCATGGTCGAGAAACCGCAAAATAGATGTTGAGGCACCAACCAATACATGAGAGTTGTATTCCATTCTCTGTCAGTTATAAACGGTACAAATAGGAAGATCGGATGATAAGAACTTGAGAAGGAACTGAAAAATGTGTCGACATTACACTGAATTTTCATGCTGAGGACATCAAAAGATTCTGACTCCCTAATATCTACACCGCCCATAGATATAGAAGATGTAATATTATTGCTGCGCTTATGTGTCAACAAACAACGTTGGGATAGATTGTTTAAACCTTAAACAATTTTTTTCCTGCAAATGATCCCAATTTCTCCATTTTTGGAAAAAAAAATATTAAATGAAGATGAGAGACGCTAGCTTTTAATTTCCAATAAATTCTTTGTTAAATGTTTTATTTTTGAACTCAGATATGTACCTACATTTGGTTTTTAAATAATTTTAATTTATTTATTTATATTTTCGGACGATTTTGACGATTTTTTCTCAAATATTTGACGATTTGGTGCCCCATTTATCTGGCAGCTATGATTACAACCCTTCAGTCAGGATTTTCACTTAGCTTCTCACACCACTTATGCTGTGCGTTAATATTAAAGATGAGTGGTGGAAGCTACAGTTTAAAGGCAATTCCGAACGACAGAATTTTGAGAAACTTTTTCATGGCAATTTTATTTACTCGCAGAGTTCTTGCTAGAAATACTTTTTAAATTTTCGTTTTTGTAGGAAATGTCTGACCTGGCGTTTGAACCGAGGCCTCATATCTTAATAAGCCAACGCACTACCTACTAGACTGCGACGACTGCATAGTCGCATAGTGTAATCAATACTTCACTGTAAATGCATGGTAGACATATTCCTTTTTATAATTTGGAAAATTTTCACTGTAAAGCCGAAAGTCCATACCATGCGTTTCATGCTAGCATGCATTACATGCGTATACCGAAAAAGTAGAATGTGGGAAAATGTCAGCAGTTTTTTAAACTTGGCGTGCCAAATTATATACTATTGTGAATGGTTTCTATAAATATGTTTAAATATTTCATTACTATTTTCGCATTTTTCTTTTTGCATTACAAAAATATTAATATAAACATTTTTCATAACAAAGTTTATTACTAATTTAAGAGGAAAATACATTAAAATACATTTTTTAGCACATTTCTTTCATGAACAAAATATATAAATGATGATTGTTTATACATATATATATATATATGATTGTTTTTATGTACTGAGTGTCTGTCATCTATTTTGAATTTATTAATTTGTAAACAAGAAAAATTGAGGATAAATTAACTGTAAACACTCGTCTTGTGTTCTTTTGAGGATTTTCGTAGGCCTTCACAGCACAAAATATCACGTATGTAAACTCATAAATTTTGTAATTAATGTCATAAATTCTTTTAAAATTACAATTTGATTTTCTATTTTTCCCAAAAATGTTCTTGTTCGTTTGTTTGTTGTTTACCACAACAGCTGATCAAAACAAAAACCAGTCGCATAAACGCATTATATGTGACTTGCAATAAAATCGGCATAGAAAGCAAGAATCTCATGTAATACAAGGCGCATGAAATGGATGGTATGGACTTTCGGCTTAATTCAATTACCGTCATTCAAATTGCATAGGATGAGTAAAATAAAATTCAATAAATATTCTTTTCACATAGAATCATTTTTTTTTTTTGTTTAATCTCCTGTTTAAGAATAGAACATGCTTCTATCAGCGGTTCTATTTTAATAATTCTTTTTATTACTTTAAAAACAAACAAGAGTTATTTTTGAAATACTTTAATATCATCAGGTCAATTTTTAATTAAACTTCTTAACTTTAACGGTCTTAAGTCAATTCAACAGGGAATTATTATTTTCTTATTTTCTTGGAAGTATTAAAAGAAAGTCGCCAATTAAGAAGAAGGAGATTTGCCGCCAAAACAATATTAAAATGTCAATGCTTTGAGCAGAAAATAAACAATTAAAAATTAAAAGAGCACTTTAATTAAAATTAGCAGAAAATCTGTGTGTTCAATGAGGAGAAAACAAAAAACAACAAGTTTTTTTGTAGCACGAAGTTTAAAAAATATAAAAATATCGTAAATTATTGGTATAAATAAAGAAGAAGTATAATAATGTGTTTATAAAGGGTGTTTTTTATAGATGTATAGAACTTTAAGTTGCAATAAAACAACGATGAATTATTCGATTGACTTGAATTTTATTTATCCGAAAGATAATCTTGTGGCATTACATTTTAAATATGATTTCTGGCATATGACCGTCACGGCTGGCGCGGATGTAGTCCAATCTGGACGTCCAATTGTCGATGACTTTTTCCAACATTTGTGGCCGTATATCGGCAATAATACGGCGAATGTTGTCTTCCCACAGGAAGTAGTCTAGCGGTGTTAACCAAACTTGTCTTTCAATAAATCTATTGTGGCACGAGCTGTGTGACATGTTGCGCCGTCTTGTTGAAACCACATCTCCTGGACATCATGGTTATTCAATTCAGGAATGAAAAAGTTAGTAATCATGACTCTATACCGATCACCATTGACTGTAACGTTCTGGCCACCATCGTTTTTGAAAAAGTACGGACCAATGATTCCACCAGCCCATACAGCGCACCAAACTGTCAGTTTTTCTGGATATAACGGTGTTTCCACATACACTTGAGGATTACCTTCACTCCAAATGCGGCAGTTTTGTTTGTTGACGTAGCCATTCAACCAGAAGTGCGCTTCATCGCTAAACAAAATTCGCTTATGAAAATCGGGAACAACGGTAATCTCGTTTTGGGCCCATTCGACGAATCTACGCCTTACTTGATGGTCGTTTGGCTTCAAATCTTGCACGAGTTGGATTTTGTAAGCGCGCAAACCAAGATCCTTCTGCAAAATCTTCCATAAAGTGGATGGACACAGATCCAATTCCTGTGCTCGATGGCGGATGGACTCATTCGGGTCTTCCTCAATTATACGCTCTACAGCAGCAATAGCTTCTTCTGTACGCACCGTACAGCGTCTCTGGGGATGCGAGTTAATAATAAGAGTAAACGTGGTGCGAAAACGTTCCATGGTTAATCGAATTAACTGCTCTGATGGACGATTTTGTCGACGATAAAATGGACGTAGTGCGCGATACGTTTTCCGCACAGAACCATTATTTTCGAAATAAAATTGCACTATTTGCAAGCGTTGTTCAGGCGTGAGTCTATTCATGATGAATTGCCAAACCAAACTGAGAATAAATCACTTGACAGCTGTTAAATCGGTCGCCATCTTGAAAAGTAATGCCAACTTAAAGTTCTATACCTCTATAAAAAAACACCCTTTATATGAAAAATATATTTTTCTTTTTGCTTTTAATAGAAAACTTAAATAAAGTTGGCCAGTTAAACCAATTGAAATTATTGAAGAAATCCTATTAGAGATACCCTTTTCTAATAGTCTCAAAGGAAAGGAATTCATCGGCATTTACACATGATCTGGTGGTATTCGCTTTATACCAGCTTCGCAAATGAGGCGGTATTCATAAGAAAAGTTATGGATAGGGTTTCGTAAACGTTTATAACCGTAACCGTAAACGCGGTTATTTCTGCTCATAACTGTAACCGTAAACGGATGAAAATCGGACGCATACGCATACTTAGTAAGCCATGATTTTTTAAATTTTTTATTTGTAAACAAAAAATTTTTAGGAAGAATATTCAACGCATTACGCACCAAGTGGAAGCAAAATAAAATTGATAAAAAAACATACACAGAAAATAAAGTATTATGAAAAATTATAATGTATTAATACTTACATAAATTAACAAATATTTACTCCAGAAAATGTCATTAACCCTTTCATGCCCGAATTTTTTGAGCCAGAGCTAAAATTTTTTAAAGGACATGTGTTTGTTAGTCATTGACCTAAATATGAAGTGATATTAAATTCAGAATCGTACGTATTCTGGTCGTACACCTTTTTAACCAAGCTTGTTTGCAAAAAAAAAATCTTTTAAAAAAAATAAAAATTACGGAATTTATGAACAAAAATGTACAATGTTGCCTATAGGCAACATCGGGCATGAAAGGGTTAAAATTGCCAACATCATCAGTTGGGAGTTATTTCAAGAAATTGGATGAAGAATGTTTAAAATGCTTTTCCAAGGTGACAAATGAAAAAGGAACAACTGGCGCTATGATAGATCATCTGAAGCTGATACATAAAATATCATTAAGCTCTTCTATGGAAAATGAATTGCATCAACCAAAACTACAAAAAACTTCAAGTTCAATGCTAGAGTTTGTTAATCGAGAGAGTTTGGAGAGATTGTCTCAAAATTGGCTGCAATTGATAACATCTCAATACACACTATAACGAATTCAAAATTTGTTCGAGAATCAGTTTCAAATCGGGGTTATTCTTTGCCACACTGTGAAAGTGGTGTCATGAACTTAATTCATAATAACTTCGGATTAAAAAAAATTGAGATGATTAAAATCATTCAAAAGCATAAAATAAATGGGAGAAAATTCAGTCTCACTACTGATGAATGGACAAGCCTCAGAGGAAAAAAAATAAAAAAATTGAGATGATTAAAATCATTCAAAAGCATAAAATAAATGGGAGAAAATTCAGTCTCACTACTGATGAATGGAGAAGCCTCAGAGGACGTAGATATATGAATGTAAATGTACAATGAGTTCATGAATTTGGGCCTTGTTCCAATCAAAGGATGCTACAATGCGGATGAAATGGCTGAGAAAATTAAAAATAATCTAACTGAATTCAACATTGATTTTGAGAGTGATATATAATGCTCTAGTATGGAAAAACTTGTCCAGCTGAACTAATTGTATGTTTAAATTACAGTATACACTTAGGTGTTTGTGACTACTTTTATAAAAAACGTGAGTCTACACAAACATCTTATGATGAAAACAAGGAGGACAATGAAGAAAATATTTTTGAAGATTCTTGTGTTGACTATGAAACCGAAGATTATATAGAGAATAATAACTCCATTTTTCAGGAACTTAAGTTGGTGAGAAAAATCGTAGTTTTTTCTCCTGTGCGTAATAGCGTAATTCAAAATCATATTAAAAAGGAATTTGAATGTGAACACGAGTTGCTGTTGGACATCAAAGTGCGATGGAGTTCAATTTCGCCAATGTTAGAAAGATTTTTGAAGCTCAAAACATCAATAGCACAAGCTTTAAAAGATTTAAATTCATTTCATTTGCTGGACAAAGCTGATTGATAACGTTTGCATTGCTCTACAGCCAATAAAACTTGCCGTAGATGCATTAAGTCGAAAAGACGCAAATTTATTTAGTGCTGACGGTGTTTTGTCGTTTTTGAGCAATAAAATGAAAGCTCACAACACAGAAATAAGCCATGATTTGTTACAGTCAATTCAACAGCGGATTGAGTCCCGGGAAAATAATATTGCTAATTTATTAAAATGTCTTGTTAATCCAAAATATTCTTCCAATTCCGTGGTTGATTTTGCTAATATTGTCATTAAAAGACTTTTTCCGAATAGTAACATTCAACATCCGGCCAACGAAAGTCAGTATAAAGTAGCTGTAACTGATCACCGAGTTGATTTATTAGAAGAACTGAACTCTTACATAACAAAAGCATCAAATATAAAACACTTGGGAAAACCTTCAGATAACGCATTGAGGCAAGAATTCAACATTTTCAAAAGAACACTGAAAAGAACTCCCAATCTTGAAATTCTCTAAAAACGGTTAAGCCAACATCAACAGATTCCGAGGGAACTTTCTCAGTTTCAGGAAATTTTTGCACCAAAATTCGTTCTCGTTTATCTTGTAAGTCACTGAATGCTTGAGTGTTTCTAAAACATTATTATATTAACCATGAAAAACAGCAAAAATAATTTTAAGTACTTATATATGTATTTTAATGTTTTATATGTTAGAAATAAACTATTTCTATTGAAGTTATATATATTTTTTTAATTTTCCTTCGGTTAACCGACAACCACGGTTATTTGGAAAATTACTATCCGATAACCGCGGTTACTGAAAATGCGGTTATTACGAAACCCTAGTTATGGAGCTTCTGGTCGTTCACTACAGAACACAATTCCTCTTTTATCAGTTATACACTCTCCCTCAGTGCTGTTTTTCAACATTGATGGCGGTACACTCGCGATAACTAATGCCGTAACCCTGCCAACTAAGTGCGAATGTGTATCATACATATCTACCATGGTAGAGATAAGGGATGCAATTAGAAAACTCAAGGAGAACGAATCTCCAGGAATTGAAGGAATCCGATACGCATACACGTGCTATAAAAATACTGTTAATCATTGGGACACTCTGCAACAACGAAAATTTAAACAATTGACTGATTATGGCCGTGGTAACAAATAAACCAAAAAATGGTGATCCCACAGACAATAATAACTGGCGTTCCATTACTCTGTTATGCATAATTAAGACCATATAAATGCCAAAAAAGCTCCACCAAAACCAATTTAAAAATAAGACAGAACAAGCAGGATTTGGAACTCTTAGGCGCACAATGAACTTTATGAACGCTTATTGTGGAACAATCTATAGTGTAGCGCTCTCTATTTTCATATAAATCTTCATATAAATTTAATAAGATTTTAAGGCCTTCTCATATGGTATTTATATCGATATTTAAATGAAATACAGATGGCATTTGGTTTTATTTTTGTTCAAGTGTATAAAAGAGTTGCAGTACACATATAGTATTTCTGTATTACATGGAAATTTAAATTTTATTTACTCATTGAAATTAATTAACTCAAACCCTTAACGTCAACATTTGATTGCTTATCCATAATTACCAAGAAAACTGTTGATGCATAATTCTTGCACTGAATTGTTTGTATGTCTGCCAAACAAATAAAACAATATTAATTTGATGGCTCAATATTGAATACATATTTAACAATTGTAAATACAAACAATATGTGTATGTTGCAATAGACTAAGTATTAAATTACAGAAATTTATCCAAACAAGTATTCCAATTCATTTGAAAACAATACCAAATTCTAATGAGCACATACATACATATATAGTACTGGTTACTGTTACAGTTGGTTTGTTTTTACAGTTAAATTTTAATTGTTTATTGGCTATGAGATGAATCTTTGAAAATAAAGTATTAAACTTTTAAACGTATTCAATGATAAATCTTTAAATTTTCATACAATTTCTTTCATAACATTTCATGGACATTTAGTATTTAAAGCAATTGATTTCAAGCAATAGATTTGCTCTTACACCTCTATGACCACTTAGCAACCCTTGTCTTACTGTGTTGTGTTGTGTTAAGCAGAAAGAACTGAACCTGAACTTTTATAAGTGCTTCTTATATTTTGAATAAGAACTCAATAAATCCATCGATGTTTGACATTGATTTGATCTTCAGTTTACAAGAATGTTCAACAGAAAATTCGTAGACTTTAAAATATTTTCAAATACCCTTTTCTAATCGAAACTGATTTTGAACAATTTCAATTGTTGAGTTAATTTTGATATAAGGGAGTTAAGAATGTTCAATATATTAAAAATTGATTTTGATCTTGATTTACAAGAATGCTGATCAGAAAATATCTAGACTTCGACTTCATAGACATAGATTTTCGGAAACCCATTTCTAACCGAAACTGATTTTGAACAATTCAATTCAATTGTGGAGCAACTTAAGTAGATTCAGTATATTGAAAATGGTTTCTTTGAATACTAATTCAAGTCATTTTAGGGTAGAGGACGTGTCCTTGTTAATTAAGGCAAGTACAGTACCCGGAGGTCGAATTGACCCATTGTACAAGTCATTTTAATTCTTAGTAAAAGAAACAATGGTTCTCCTTTATAAACAGATCCATGTGTCAGAATTCCTTTCCTGTGCCACAATTTATAAGCAAATAAAAATTTTACAAAAAACAAAAGCAGACTACTGTTATAAAGATTTCAAATTTTATTTACTTAATTGAATATTACAACCATTCAGTTAGTATTACGATCTAGCTTCTTACACCACTTATCTTGTGTGCGTTAATTTTTATACATGGGTGGTGGGACCTACATTTTTAAAGTCCACTCCGAACGACAGATTTTTGAGGGGCTTTTCATGGCAATTTTATTTACTTGCTGTGTTTTTCCCATAAAACTTTGTTCAGATATGCACCTTTATTGCGTAAATCGCAATAAACGCCATTATTAAGCTCAATATTTCATATAAAGTTTCAATTAATTATTGCGCAATAAATACGCAAATTGTCATAATATTGAGTAAAACTTAAAATACAGCACTATCATAAGTGTGTTTAGTGAGCTTATTACATTCAACTGAACTCTTTCTGTTGATATTTGACAACTCAAATGTTAACAACGACAAACAAAAAAAAAAACAAAATAAAACCACTTGTTTTTTACCAACTGTCAAATGAATATTGAGTAACCGACTGAACTGCGTATATTATTATGTCTGAAGACTTAAAATATTGTACTCAATAAACCGTATACTGACTCAATAAAGTGCATATCTGAACATAGTATAAGACTGCTGAGATGAAGTCGTCATAGAAATATTTTTTTTTATATTTTTCATTTGCAACAATATGGCCGTCAAAGTTCGTAAGTTCCTGTTCAAAACTCTCATATAATAATAAGAATTTGAATAATGAATAAGAAAAAAATCGACCACTTTGGCTAATGAGTTATGCCTTCACCTGAATTCAATATAACTCATACGCAGTACGTATGTAGGCAAATTTTTTCTGTCTTAAAGTACAATACTATGGACCATTATTACAACTTGCCGTTAAACTTGGGTTTTAATCAAAGGTACCTTTAGCTAAAGGGAACTGTAAAGTTACCTTTAACTTATTTTCATTATTACAACTTACAAATAAAATTTTTCAAAAATATGGCAGTGCCGGAGCAATGTCGATAAAACTGCTGAATTATACGAGTTTTTTTAACGCAGTGGCAACCATGGGCTTCGTTTTTATATAATATAATATGGCAAGTTCAAAAAAACTTAACTTTAAAAGTTACCGGCAAGATGATACTCCCATTAGCTTAACGCTCACTTCTATCTTATTGGGTACTCATAATAATGAAAAACAATTTATCTGCCCGTTAAAATCCTCCCTTTACTTAACGACAAGTTGTAATAATGGTCCTTAGACTTTGAAAGATTAATAAGAAAAAATCAGCCACTCTGGTGTATGTGTTATACCATCACTTGAATGCAATACGTAATTTTATTTTCTTTTAAAGTGCAATACTATGTGAAAAAATGTATACTAATTTTAATGATTAAATTACCAAAAAAATCTTTTCATTTAAAAAACGATTCATAAATTTTTTTTCGTAACATTTGTTATTGAGATTAAATTATTATTATTATTATTTGTCATTGAGATTAAAACGAATAATAAGTTCATCAAGCGAATTAGCGTTTAATTAAATTTAAAGTTTATTTAAAGAAATTATAAATGAATACCATTAATGCAAATCTGCACAGAGCGAAAACTGCCTAATAAAATCAAGAAGAATTTCTCTACGAAACGTTTTTGGAGTGAGGGGTATTACAGCAGAAAGAAACGAAGATTTTTTCGTAGAGATTTCTTATTATTTTTATGTGATAAATCTTTTTAATTTTTTCAAGAAGTAAAACACATACATTTAAGAAGAAAACTTGTTATTTACCATTTTTTTACTCAAATTCCGTAATTTTTGCCACAAAAAATACAATCCATAGAGAAAAACTTATTGATTCTATTGTGTTTTCTTCTAAGTGGTATAAAACAAGAATTTCTTATTAATTTCATTGGGCTACCTAATCAATTTTTTCAAAAAGATTTTTCTTATAGATTTCATTAAGCTACTTAATAATTTTTTTAAGGAGTACTCCTTATTGATTTCATTAGGTTTCTGTTTGATCATGTGTAAATTATCTTATTAATGTTTTAATAAGAATATCTTCTTGATTATATTAGCTGGTTTGTTTTTTCATGAATGCATACAAATAAACATAGTTAAAAGTGAACAAGTGGCATATAAAGAAGTGGAAAAAAGTAATAAAAATATTCCTTCATAAAAAAAAAACAAAGTAAACTTAAATAAAAAAAATTGAATTGTTTTCATTTCAATAAAAAGTGTTATAAAAAACAAATAAAATTTTGAGTAATGACCGATCAAAGGAGTTTAACAGAAAATGTAGATAATGTCCCAAATTTTTAAATCCTGGGAGCACCGTGATGAAACGTGCAAATTTCTTTTAAGTTTTGGAATTACATCAACAAACATTTAAAAACAAAAATGGAAATCGAAGACGTTGAAAATTTATTCAAGAAGGTGGACCAAAAATGGTCCAATGGTCTTATGCTATCTGCGAAGTATTCCCTAAGGAAAAACCGGTAAATATCTAAACCAAATTTTATTTAATGTACATATCTTTTTATTAACAAGTTTTGTTATTCTATGAAACATACTTTTTGAAGCAGAAAGACGAGAAGAAAAATCCAACAGGCAAGTTAATTTCTTGTTGGACTAATCTTTTAAAGATTTGCATAATGGTATGAATATTTAAAACTCCGTAAATTAATATATGTATATCTTTATACGTCTATCTTTCTCTTTCAAAGATAAATATTTCGAGCAAAAGTGCTGGTTGCAGCACAATTGCAGTACATGGGAACAAGTGTTTTCTTTCTGGAGAGAAACAAAGAAAAATAGAATTGATGAGATACAAAATGGCAAATCTTTGACGAATATTTTTCAATAAAAAATCTATAATAATATCAAGCAAAATCAAGAAGTATTATTTAAAAAAATAAAGGGATAGTCTTATAAAATCAAGAAGAAAACCCTTTTGAAAAAAACAAAATGAAAGCCTAATAAAATTAAGGAGAAAACCTTTTTAAAAAAATCAAGAAGACTATCTAGTAAAATTCCTAAGTTTTCTTCTTGAAGTTTTCAAAAAGGTTTTCATTATAAAAATAATAAGAATCTCTTCTTCTTCTTTGTTCTAATTTACTATGTATTTATTAGGTTGAGTTTTCTCTGTGTGTTGTTATTTATACACAGAAAATTTAAAGTCTATTTGTTTATTTCGGTCCATATTTCTTAGATAACGACGATGGCCAGGCCATCACTATCAATGGCAAGGTTGATTACCAATTTCTTTGGACCTGAACTGAATGATCTGGAACCCTACAATATGTTGTTTCAACAGAACCGCGCTATGTGCAACACAGCTCATGTCTCATTGAATGATCACCTCACGTTAATGTGATGCGTATCGAAATCATGTGATTTGACTCTGTTTGACTTTTTCTTATGGGGCCTTCTTAAGTTGTTGGTATATGCGATTAAGCCGCAAACCACAACGGTCCTTAAAGCCAACATAACTTACGCCGCCGGTAAAATAAAGCCTGTGTTATGTGCCAGAGTTACGGGAAATTAGATCATCCAGAAAAGGCGTTGTAGGCGCTTGTACAGTGTTTTAGGTCTTTCAAACGAATTAAATAATTTGATATTCAATTGGTGATTGATTATCAACAGCATTTGATATATTTATATTTTATTTCGAAATAATGGCAAATTTGAATTAATTATTGAGCATTTCCCCAATTTATTTTTATTATTTCCATTTTTGTTAGGATTATCCAGACTCTCATATCCGGATTATATTATTGAGTTGTTATAGATTTCCTTTGCAAGATTTTTGTCAATTAGTGTGCTTTTGCATACTAAATTCATTTCATTCATATTTTCTTTATTGCTGTCTTCCTTTTGTTTTATGGGACCAAATGACCAAATGCTGTATTATTTCCATTTATTTCTTTTATTGCATTCCTCCTTATTGAGATATTATATGCACGTACCAAGTGTTGCAAAGTTTATTTCTCTTGTATTCTTGTGTTCTGCCTGCACTACTTTTCTCTTATGTTCTGTTCTACATTTTCTCCTGTCCTCCTGTTCATGAACAACTTATTGCTGTTGTCTTATGGTTTTTTTGTAATCAATGTTGATAAGCTGCATTACTATCAGATACCTATAGTGCTTGTGTCTCTTAAAAGGTATGTTATTGTTCGTACTTTTTAGTTAGCAGGAATCAAATAAATCTGTACATTGGTATCCAAAATTCGTTTGTATGTCACATGATAATATTTCGACTATTCCGGAGTCGTTTTTTTGCATATGTATAGTGCCAGAGCCAGAAGTCGCCGTAGTCTATCTCAGCTCAGAATTCTTTTAAACGCTTACAATTTATTAGTAGTGTATTGAGTTCGCATATTTTGGCCACACCTATGAGCTAATCATGTAGTACTAAACTGTCTCCAGTCTAAAATTTAGTAGGTTATGAATGCCATAACATTGTTCTGTTACTTTTATTGCCGTCTTGGTCCTTTTTCTCTAGCAGTTGACATTGTTTTTTGTCTGTGCTGTTGTTAATTTCGTAGAAATTCCTAATGGTTTTAGCAGGAGGTGAATACTTTGTGTATTATGTGTAGGCATGTTTAGGATTATTAGGCCTGAGGCCGTGATTCAAACTCCAGATCAGATATCTCGAACAAAACGAAATATGAAAAAATATTTCTTCGATAACTGCATCTCAGCAGTCTTACGGCAAAAACTTTGAAAGTAGTGCTTTTTTCATTTAAAGAATTCATTTTTCGTTTTATTCCTAATGATGAAATATAATTGTGTTCTCTTAGGCCGCATGAATACATAACAAATATTACGAAAAAACAAATTTGTGAATAGTTTTTTAAATGAAAAGATTTTTCCGTAATTTAATCATTAAAATTAGTATAAATTTTTTGCACATAGTATTGTACTTTAAGAGAGAACAAAATTATTTTCATACGCTGCGTATGTGGTGGTATAACACATACGCCTAAGTGGCTGATTTTTTCTTATTAATCTTTCAAAGGCTTATTATTATAAGAGGGTTTAGAACAAGAACTTCCGAACTTTGACACTTGATAATGGCCATAAAAGCAAGATAGTGCAACAAATCTGGCTTAGGCTGGAAGGTCTAGTCAAACTCCAAAAGAGTGCACTGAATGCCAAGTGTTTTTTCTCACCAGCAAACTAATTTCTATATTCTTTCCAATTAATAATAAATATATCTTAAGTTTATTATTTTTTAAAAATAAATTAATATTTATTTAATTATACAGGTAGTCCCTGACTTACATCTATTCGCACTTATGGCCATTTTTTTCCAATATATAAATACTTAACGAAGAGAAATAAACGTCCCTCAAAATTAGTAGTACAGTATGTAATTTTTTCTTAAATTTTTTTATATGAAATTTGACTTACGACTTAATCGACTTACGACCGATGACCAGGAACCTATCTCGGTCGTAATACCTGTATTTCCCTTGAAAGTATGATCGAAAATAAAATATTGCTTTTTAATGTTTATTTGCAACATATGCTTGCTATTCGTACTATACATTAAAGGGGGTCTGATGATTTTAGTTAATTGCTAAAGATATATGCATGTCATTTACACGGTCTAATTAGCCTCCATTCTAATAAGTCGTTGAATACATATCAAATTACATAAATGCCTACATATATATTTGATCAATGCAACCCCCCAGACAGGGCTTCTCACACCGCTTATGTTGCATCTGTTAATTTTTTACATGAGTGGCGAGACTCCGGACAACAGAAACTTTTTTGGTTTTTGGCCAGCAATCTGCTTAGAGGCAGTCGTCGTAGTAATATTTTTTCATAGAGAGCTGGGGTTTTAACTAAACGTGTGCACAAAACATTTAAAATTGTACAGTATTGTATTTTTCTCATGAGCGAATATTTACTGTAGCTGCAAATATAAATAAGAGTGAAGCATAGATAGAGAACAAAAAAACAACTGCACTCATAAACCATTGTACAACAATCCAAAGAGTGTTGTGTGAAGAGTACAGCAAAAATATTGTACACTTCATAGTGTCACAACGTGCATTTCTTTTTGCAGTAAGTGTGAAAGGAAAAATGTTTTTTTTTTCTTTTTTTTCAGAATAAAGAAAGAGTATTTATTCAATAGTAGACGTCGGCACCAATAGCCCCGGGGGCCTTCGGCTTTTTACACACATAGGACACGAACATCTACGAATATTAACATAGCAATTTGAAGAGAGATTGTTGTTGGAAGAGTTCATGGCAGAAGCAAAGAATGTATAGAAACACTTATGTACGCATATTTTTCAACATTGACACTACTGAAATTCATTTGACAATACTGAAAATTTAGTAGTGAAATATACTCTTACAACACAAAGCATATTTCCATTACTTCACAGACAAATAAGTGCTGTTGTATACTTTGAATAAAAGAGAAATACACATTTCAGTGTACTCGTATAACCAAGACCAACAAAAAAGAGAACAATTCATTATCGCATTTAGTGAAGCGTAAGCTAGCAAGATGTCTTGTGCACACGTCTAGTTTGAACCGAGGCCTCACGCCTAATAAGCCAACACACTACCTACTAGACCACGGCGATCGTGTAACCTCTGCTTAATTTAAAATAATCAAAATCATCGAAAAATCATCAGAAGTCGCCGTGGTGTAGTAGGTAGTGTGTTGGCTTACTATTCGTAAAGCCCGGGTTCGTATCCCAGGTCAGACATCAAAAATGAAATATGAAAAAAAAAAATATTTCTTCGGCGACTTCCTCTCAGCAGATTTCTGGCAAAAACTCTGAGAGTAAATAAAATTGCATGAAAAGTTTCTCAAAAATCTGTCGTTCGGAGTCGACTTTAAACTGTAGGTCCCGCCACTCATGTATAAAATTAACGCACACAACATGAGTGGTGTGAGAAGCTAGGCCGTAATCCTGACTGAAGGGTTGTAATGGCCAATTATGTATGTATGTAAAATCATCGAATAATTTATTTTTTATTTGTTCAGTTTTGTCGATTTTTGTAAAAATTTATTGATTTTTAAATGTATTTTTATTAATAAAATTAGTCACTAGAATATGCTAAAGATTTCTATGTTTCTTTCTTATTCTCATGTCTAAGTCTATTAAATGTCCAGCAAATATACTCACATACCATCGCTAAACTTTTATATTAAAAAGTGTCAACTCCCAGTTGATACTCCCAAAGAAATATTTTTTCATATTTCATTTTGATGGAGATGTCTGTTCTCTGATTTGAAACGTGAACCCACCACTAATAAGCCAGCACACTACCTACTAGACTCCGGCGCCTTCAATTTCCTTTATAAATAAATGAAAAAATTGCTTAAATGCTAACACATGAATTAAATAAAATAAATCGATTTAAAATGTTTTCTTCTTGTATGATTTCGATTTAAGAGTCTGGAAATAGATAAATGACTCCATTTAGAAATTATTTTATTGCGGCTGGTTTCAACATACTGCTTCGTAAATACAGTGAGAAAATGTGCTGATTTTTTTATTGTGGGGAACATTTCATTGTAATCGCTTTTGTTTTTTCTATTTATCTGTCATAAAAAGTTGTTTTTCACTTATACATTCAGTGAAAAACAAGCAAATAAAGTTGTTCAAGGTCAGCATTTGAATAATGAATGTAATCTCCGCCGAGACTTGAGACATTCTAAGTTAAACAGCAGCCTGTTAAATAAAACGGAGGGAAAACCCAAGCAAATTGAATTGAAAGTGTAAAGGTCTTGTTTTGTATGTATTTATAAAATCCATTAAATTTTTCTTTTTCTTTTTTTTCACGGAAATCAATTAATTGTTCTCTTTTAAAATTCTTAGTAAAACAGCGAATTATTTATTCATAAATTTATGGTAAACACCCATTCATTTTGTTGTCATATTTCGTCGTATTGAAATATTTTTTGTTTCTCCTTAAACTTTTAGTCTGACGCAAATACGTATAAGTCAACAAATAAAGTTTATATTTAAAGTGTGAATGATTTAAAATTCATTTAAATTTTCAATTAGTTACAAAGAATAAATAATTTTATTCATTTTAATAAACACTTTAAATCGTGCTTTTATTTTATTTATGCTGGTAAGACAAAAAATATCAGATCAAAACTTATTCTTAAAATAGATTGATTGTGTTTATTAATCCGTGAGAGAATTACATACATAAGTAGGCATATAAGAGAGTAAAGGTCTGGGCTCCAATAAAGTTCAGCGAAATACGATAGATAAAGAGAACTAAAGAACTTCAGCCCCTTCACGGCTAGAGTCGGGCACTGACACATGGGGTGAAAGATAGTCTCGTTTTTCATACGTACTGAAGTCGTTAGAGGGAATGTCGATGGCCATACGAGTATCTCCTTGCACATAGCAGCTCAATAAAGAAGAGCAATATTTCAAGTACCTTTCTGCTGCCAACAAATATGAGGCCTCCTGGAAAATTACAGAAGAATACACACGTACATACATACACACGTACAAACATATATACATGCGAACATATATACATACACGTACACTTACCCGAATAATGCCTAACCCAGGGGGCCCAAAACAGGAGAAGGGACGGTTACTGATGAAGGTAGTGACATCGATCGCCATATATGCAGCCCCTATATGGGCAGAGGCTATGGATAGGAGGTCCTATATAGCAGGAATAGAAGCGGCCTACAGGAGGTCAGCTCTCAGGGTAATTTCTGCCTTCCGCACGGTGTCTACTGATGCAGCATTGGGGATTGCGGGAGTGATACCCCTGAAACTAGTAGTGGACGTAGAGAAGAGGAAACATGATGCAAGAAGGGGAACAGATCTTTCGAACACCGTCCAATTGGTTGACGATGCTATGGATAGATGGCAGCAAGACTGGTCCAATTCCAACAAGGGAAGATGGACATACAGACTCATACCGAGTATAGGCGAATGGAGCAAAAGGAGACACAGCCAGCTGAACTTCCATGGATGTTATAGAGCATATCTCTACAAGTATGGTCACAACGTAGATGAAGCATGCCCAGAATGCCGTAATGAAAAGGAGACGACAGAGCATGTTTTCTTTACCTGCCCGCGATACGATGAACAACGAAATTGCCTGTAGAGGACAATAGGATACCAGGTAACGCCCGATAATGTAGTTAACCTAATGTTAACCTCATATGACAATTGGGACGCAGTATGTGTTTTCGCAAGGAGGGTATTGATGCGGCAAAGATTGGCTGAGAGAGCAAGGTCAGCAGAATTGGAAGACAGCACTCGCAGTACTCTCAGAGTTTTTGCCAGGAATCTGCTGAGCAGAAGGCTTTGATTTTAATTTAATTACATATCGACTGTGAAATTCTTTCTTGATTAAGCAATGAGCGATTGTCTCAATCGAAACTTTAGACAAAGACATGATTGATATATTTTTAACCAGACGTCCAAGATATTCAACGACTATATTGTATATATGGTGCTTACAGCCTATACCTGTTTATGGACAGAATTACTTACTTAGGATCACGAACAAGCTTCTCATACCACTCATGAGGGACGGGACCTAGAGTTTAAAGTCAACTCGGAACGACACATTTTTTTAGAAACTTTTCATGGCATGAATAAAATAAATCTTTAGCCTTTTGGAAACTCAATTTGACAGATCTTTATTGTAGCTTTGTTTCTGTTATCTAAATTGCTCATACAAGACAATAACGGAGATCAATTTTCCATATTCCAATCAGAATTTTGATATGAATTGGGTATCAGGCCATAATATTATGGTGAAATATGGAGTTTTTTTAAATATTATAATACATAATAATTTATTGAGAGCTTATTTTCTGAAAAAAAATTAAATAAAAATTTAAATTCCTACCATAAATCCACTAAATTGTTCAATAAAATTCCAGTACGCTTTATTAGCAAACTCTAATTGCCATTGACATTGTGGTGTATGTATATAATTGACCTTATAATACACAGAATTATACAATATACAGCAATATAAGAGCAATTTATTTAAAAGATAACAATCAGTGTGTAACAAAATAAATGTCAAACTCAATTGGGTGTGAATTTGTTAAGTTTCAACAACAAAAAAAAGAAATATTTTAAAAATAAAATCAAATATGGCCATAAATAATATTTAGTGAACAAAAAAAATATAGAATTTCAATTTCTATTATAAAAATAGTCTGTATGTGTTCGGTGGAAAATATGGTTTAAATTTGAGAAATAAAAAAGATTTATTTAAACAATGCTTAAACAACTGTGTGGTTTATTTATAAATTGAATTTACTTATATTGTGGAATTAAATATCTAATGGGAGTTGACACTTTTTAAAATAAAAGCTTAGCGATGGTATGTGAGTGATTAATAGACTTAGACATGAGAATAAGACTAGTCACTAATTTGCTAAGTAAAAATACATTTGAAAATCAATAAATTTTTTACCAAAATCGCCAAAACCAAACAAAGAAAAAATAAATTATTCGATAATTTTGATTATTTTAAATTAAGCAGAGTAGTAGGTAGTGTATTGGCTTATTAGGCGTGAGGCCTAGGTTAAAAACCCAGCTTTCTATGAAAATATATTTCTTCCACGACTGCCTCTCAGCAGATTTCAGGCAAAAACTCTGAGAGTAAATAAAATTCCCATGAAAAAGTCTCTAAAATATAATATACATCGTTCTGAATCGATTTTAAACTACAGGTCCCGCCACTCATGCATAAAATTAAAACACACAGCTTAAGTGCATTGAAAAACTAGGTCGTAATCCTGACTGAAGGGTTATATAATTATATTATCTTATAGACCGAAAGATGTAAAATATATACTCATGTCGCACTATGTGGCATTTACCCTGAAATGGTGGCCAAAAAGACAAAAATGAATTTAAAGAAATTTAAGAAACTGAGTATGCAATTCGATCGACAACAAAATTCTGCATTATATAGCGAATTTTTACGACTTTAAGTTGAGATTTGTAGATTTGAGACGATGTCAAAGTCAGGAAAGTGAAGAAAATTAAATGCGTTTTTGGGGTTTTTTTGAAATTTTAATAGGTTTATATGATATTTTTTGTGGCTGAACAAATAGAGGTTTTATATTGATTTTTTTTTCTTTGAAAGGTATGAGCAACTGCTACTTTCAGTTTTTTTTATATATATATATATCTCATATATTAATGTTAACATTATTCGTTCAAAATTTAAAAATAATAAAAATTTCACATTTTTTTACCCTCTCTAAAAGAAAGATAAGGATTTTAAAGGTGAAAGTAGTTTTTAGTAGTTTAATGTTATATACCGCAAGAAAATATGAACTCTCTATATTTCGGAACAAAAAAAAAAAGTTTGCGCAAATTTGCGCAATTATTTTTGGCGATTTTTTGAAAATTGTAATTTTTTTTGAAAAATTAAAAATTTTAGACGCAGTGTAATAAAGCCATAGGCAATAAAGCCATATGGCGTACGAATTACGCGAGGAAATTGAGTAGAAGCGATACCAATCGAGATGTCCTGAATAGGTTACTTTTATAAGCTGCAGTACACAAAAATCGCGAAGGAATAGAAAAGCATTTTCATCAGATACTATTAAATTACTCCTTCCTGACATTGATGATGAAAATGATAACGATTTTAACGATTGTAGTTAGTTTCACTTTTTTAGTATTTTTAAGTTAAGTATTAAATAATGTAAAATAAATATTATAAATAAATATTAATTATCATAAAACTTTAAAAACTTAATTACTTATGTATATCGACTATTTTAACAATATGAGATGTATGTTAGATTTTCTTAATGGGCCGTATGTGGTACCTAGGGACACTTATTATCCGATCATAATAAAATGTGATCATAAATGATTCACATTCATTTTAAACATGTTCGTGTCGAATTTCATCGAGGTAATAACATTTTTAAGCCAATTATAATTGCTAAACATATTTTCTTAAGGGGCCCTATTTTGGACCAAGGGGCAATTATTGACCGACCATAACAAAATTTGGTAATATGATTTAGATTTACAAAATACACGTTCATACCGAATTTCATCGCGATGCCGATGTTCAGGTTCAAATGTGATCTGATTTTCACCAAACTTTACACCATGATTTCTTGGTACACAGAACTGATCCATGCTAAATTGTATCATGATTGTTGCATAATTACCATAATTATGTGTAAATAAGAGCAATTTCGAGGGGAATTTGTATGGGGGCTAGGCGAAATCACGGACCGATTTGAACCAAAATCAGTTGGGTTCATCCTTGGGCCTAATTATCACTAACACTATCAAAAAATTCCAGCCATTAACTCATAAAACTCATCTATTAATTTTGGACAGGTTTTCAGGCAAAATGCCACATGGTGTGTCGTTTGGAGTTTAAGTTTATCATACATGTTAATTAAATATTAGTAATCCTATCTGTGTGTTGGTCTAAGGACATTTGTAGTTATAGTAGAATACACTTCTCCCCTTTCCTACATCCTCTCCTTTTTCCCCTCTATTATCCTCCCGCTTTAAGGACGTTGTACAATGGGTCAATTCGACGTCCGGGTACTGTACTTGTCTTAATTGACAAGCATACGTCCTCTAATCTAACCTAACCTATAGTAGAATACAACAGTCATTTGAAATATTTGTTGTGCTTAAGGAAAAAATACAAGTCAAGAGACTGACTTATCATGTAGCATAAAAAGGAACATAGTGCCTAAAGCGGTCAACAGTAGCCAACAAGAAAGCAAATGTGTTCGACAACATTGCACACCAATTTTGCATCGTTTAGCTTCAAATGAAACAAGGGAAAATTGACTTTGCAGTCAAGATTAAAGGCCATTTATGGCAGTTGTATAACAGTTGATAGAAATTTAATGAAACAAGAAATTTTCTACATAAATTTTCTAAAAGTATATTTGACCTGAATGTTGTTATTCAAACTATACAAATTTCTGTCTTTATTAGTTTGTATTTCATGAAAAAAGACTTTTTTATGTTTTATACGAGGGATTAACCAAATAAAAAAACTTCGTAACAGTTTTTGTATAACAGTTTTTAAATTCGTTTGTATGAATTTCCGAGAACAGAGTAGGCAGATTCGTTGAAATAAATCTCCATGCAAACTAGAGCTGGAAGCAGAAAACAATTTTCAAGGACTCTTTAACAAAATAAAAATGTTGCCAAAAGGCAACTTTTTTTATATTTGTTTTTGCCTAGGTTGTGTCTGCCTTCATAATTTTATTACATTTTTTTTGTATTTTGTACTGTTTTCAGTATTAAAGCGAAAAATGTTGAAATTTTTATGGCATAAATTCAAAATGTTTATAAGGTTTTGCCAGTGTCTTTTATGTCATATTTTATAAACACTTTAAAGAATTTTGTACATACATATACTATATATTTGCATGTCTGTACTACAGATATGCTTTATGTGCCTGTATTATTGAGTTATAAAAAGGTTATTTCATGTGTTTAAAATAAAAGTTATTAAAGCTTGGTATTAAAGTAAGTGACCTTCAACGATTGGCCTGAATAGTTGGTGGCTGTATTAAATTGTGAAAATTAAAAAAAGGGAGAGAAAAAGTTAAAAAATTAAAGAGAATTTTACATTTCCTTTTCATTAAACATTAAATTTATATTGAAATAAAAAATAATGCTCATATATTTTTTACCAGATGTTGTTATTATTTTTAGAAACTAACTTTTTTTGCAATAGCCTTTGGAATTGAACTGAGTAAGAATAAATTGGAAATATTATCATAATTCTTTTTAACTTTAAAATTTTTGTGTAGCGGTATTATATGGCACGGAAATATTCAAACTGCAATGTTTTGGTCATGTCCTTACAAGGATTTATTTGATACTCATTTTCGTGACCAGTTGTCACTATTTTCTTACTTATAGATTGCTGCATAGATTACGAAAAAATGCTCAGTTCTACAAAAACAAATGTTGTTCATTAAGAACTGAATTTTTTATACTCAAAAACAAACAAAAATTGTAATCGCTTAACGATAAAGAGTTCGCTTTTACTAAGCATTATGCATTATTATGGCGATGCAACATTTTGTCAAAAATATTTTATAATTAATTTCGTTACGTTAAAATTGTTTAACAAATAAGATATCATCGCTGTGATTTAGACATACATAACATATTTGCTCATTATAACCCTTCAATCACGATTACGACTGGCTTCTCACACCAATTATGTTGTGTGTGTTAATATTTTTTCAATCATATTTAATAACATTTTTAGGTTATGTACGATATATGCTAATAAGGCTTCTAAAGAAAGTTCAAGTTATATTGAAGATTGGAATGCAGGGTATCATATAGTCTGAGTTGACAGATTTTATTTTGCTTGTGTGCATTAAAATTTCCTGAATAGTTTGCTAAGATTCTTGTTAATAACTATGAAATCAAGTGGAATTATTTGAACAATTACAACTTTTAAAAATACAAGTTTTCATAGGAAAAATATTGTAAGTATTTCAAATAAGAAGCAATTCGATAAAATACTCTTTTGCTTGTTTTACTCTACACTACCACAGTTTATTAAGTCATGTTGAGTTTGATATGCTGCTTGTAATGCTTTAAGAATTTAGTTCTAGAGGCTGTTTAATAGGCATTAATTTGAAAAGTAGAAGTCGCCTCAGTCTAGTAGGTAGTGTGTTGTTCATGGTTTAAACACCAGGACAGACATCTAGAACAAAACGAAATAGCAAAAATATTTCTTCAGTTACTTCCTCTCAGCAGCGGATTTTTGTAAATAAAACTGCCATGAAAATATTTCTCAAAAAAAACTTGTCGGAATCGACTTTAAACTGTAAGTCCCGCCACTCATGTATTGAAATTAACACACACACACATAACATAAGACTGAATGGTTGCCATGACCAATTATCACCGACTTCTACGTTATGTCCAAAACATTTTAAGTTAATGAAAATGAAACAAGCAAAAACAAAGACTTGTGAAAAAATTCCTTTGAAATTTAATAAGAGTCTTTCAAGCGTACAAAAATTACTGAGAAGCTCACACCAGCAGACCAGGGAAAGAGCTGGCAATTTGTGCAGCAGGTAATGGAGGAAAGTGAAGTCAATGACCATAAAAACGGCTTAGTTAATAAACAAAACTGTTGAATTTGGGACTTAAAAAATCTTTATGCAGCCCTTGAGACACTAGTGCATCAACAACGTGGAACTGTCTTGTGTGGAGTTAGGTCACGCGGTGTGTTTGGACATTGCGTACATACATACATACATAATTGGACATTACAACTCTTCAGGTGGGATATCGACATCGTTCCCGCACCACTTATATTGTATGTGTTAATTTTATTTATAAGTGCAGGGACCAACAGTTTAAATCGACTGCGGATGACAGATTTTTGAGAAGTTTTTCATGGCAATTTTTATTTACTGTCCGAGTTTATGCCAGAAATCTGCTGAAAGGAAAAAATACTATCTGTTGTCTGAGCTGATGTTCGAGCTATGTCTTCACGCATACGATGAATTCGTGATTGCACATTAGCTTTTAAAAATAAGAACGAAATTGCTGTGCACGTGAACGACAGACCAGACATTTGTTAGAAGAACATGTCAATTGAACATGTAGTTATAGCAAGACAGCGCCACCTGCCATATCGCTCTTTAAGCAATCAATATATCCGGAACAAATTATCTCAAGAAGCTTTTGTGAAATCTCGAGTTTATGCGCAGATTCTAAAAACTATGCTAAAACTCCAATTCAACAATTAAATTGTCATCGGTAAGATACAGCCACAGTCTGTCAATAGAGCCATAACGGCCATTTGTCGGATACTTTATACATACATACATACATAATTGGTCATTACAACTCTTTGGTCAGGATTACGACCTAGTTTCTCACACCACTTTTGTTATGTGTGCGTTAATTTTTATACATGAGTGGCGGGAACTACAGTTTAAAATCGACTCCGAACGACAGATTTTTGAGAAACTTTTCATGTCAATTTTATTTATTCTCAGAGTTTTTGACAGAAATCTGTTGAGAGGAAATCGGCGAAGAAATATATTTTCATATTTCGTTCAACTGGAGATGATTGACCTGGGGTTTGAAACGAGGCCTCACGTCTAATAAGCCAACACACTACCTACTAGACCACGGTGACTTCAGACAGATAGTTTGATGGATATTTTATTTCATACTTAATTGGAACATGTCTTCTTTACAATCAAAAAAATACATCATAAATATCGCAAAAAATACGTGTTTTTATGTTTAAGTGAAATAAAACATTCTTGCTGAGATACAGACCTAAATAAGAGAACTAGTTACATCCATTAAATAATTTAAACCTTAGCTCGCTTTTTTACTATAGAATTTTAATTATAAAAGCAAAAATTCTATCATTTCATAACAAATATCTTTCAGTGAGTTGAATATATTTATTATTCTGATGATAGTGAAAAAGCCATTGAAATACATTTCCAAAAAGAACTCCAGTGAAATTAATTTTAAAATTCTGTTGCAAATATTTTAATTAAATAATTCAACATTTACACAATTCAACAGGAACAACTGAAAAAATACGACAATTGCATTAAAAACAATTAAATTTAATGGATCACCACCACCTGTTTAATAATAGTTTCTGCGTTAATGGAATTTGGTATTCAAACTGCCTTCTCTATTTCTTCAAAAAAAAAAATATTTTTGTTATCAGCACCTGAGGATGTTGAGAGTTTTCAGGAAGCAGCATGAAAATACAATGGAAATACAATGGTGTACGCAAATGCATTTTATTTGCGCCAGTCATCTCCACACCAGACAAGTGTGCGGGTATGAAACTGTATAAAACAGAATTTCTGTTTCTGGTCAATAGAATTCAGACTCAGGATAATATTTTATTTTACCATTTATTAATTAAATGATTGTGTGTGTTTTCTTGTTTGTACTGAATCAAGCAGAAATGTTAAGCAATGAATACTTGTTTACATACCCTACATTGTGCTAGAATTAACTGACACGCTCACTTAGGGCCAAGGTTAGGTAAATTGTGATACAACAAATAATATGTTTTGTTTATACTTTATTGGTCATTGCAATCCTTCAGCCAGGATTATAACCGAGCTTCTTACAGCACTTATGTTGTGTGTGTTAATTTTATACATGAATGGCGTGGCCTGCAGTTTAAAGTCGACTCCGACACACATATTTTTGAGAGTTTTTTTTGCCAGAAATTTGATAAGAGAAAGACGCCGACGATTTCAACCGTGGCTTTATGACTAATAAGGAAACACATACCCTTCTGGACTACAGCGACTAAGTTTAGGTTACGTTAAATTTGCAGTCGCTTCGCAGAGCTTAGCTTACTAAGATCCAGTTGTAATACTGACAGGTTTTCTGAATTCATTAGAAATCAAACGAGGATTACAGCTTCCAGCTGGAAAAGTGGTTAATTCAGTGGAGGATAAAAATGATGGGGTAAAGATGAAGGAGAGCATATTTTCCACATGGAGAGAAGCATTTTACCCAATTTTAGTATGCTGACCATATAGTGACTCCGCAATTGTATAAACGTTTAACTTGAAAATTCATTATAGGAACTCATGGTTCAAACATTAAGTATAACATTTGACTCAGAATAACCGTTTAACTATTATGGCGGACAGCCAGTGAACGAATAATACTAAAAGCTGCAAACCCCTAGGGATCCTAATAGACGGATTTGACCCGTTTAACTTTCTTACTTCTGTTTTTTTTATAAAATGTGCCATACAACAATAAGAGAAAGATTCAAAATGGCAAATAAATCAATCAATCAGAGGAATAAATGAAATTTTCTTTTAAACAATTTTCTTGAAAGCACTTGAGACCAGCCACTAAAAGAATAAATAGCAGTGACTGATTTAGCGAAAAGAAAAATGCAAATTCCTCTGAGAAAAGAAAAATTAAAAATAAATGAAAAACAAAATGAGAGAAAGTACGTAACTAGTAAGGGTAATTTAAACTTAAATAAAAAAAATCCATTTGTCTGGCAGCAGTAGGTTTTGCGTTTTAGTTTAACCAGGAATATTTAGCTCCTTTAGGATCAAAAGCTGCATTTTCTTTGCGTAAATTTTATTTATCATCTGTCAAATTAATTACCATTTATTCAGTCTTAACCATGGTTGGATACAGCTTTCAACAACATCCCCAAATAACAAAATGGTTGTATCGAAATGGGTATTCTGTTCAGGCAACGTTTAATCTAAAAATCATCTTTATATTGAATTGGCTGATTTCTTAGTGAATGAGTACGTGTACAATCAAAATTGTCCAATTTGTAATGATACCATTCCACATTAGATTCAAGATGATCCAATGAATTCCAAACAACCTACTGTTTGGTGTGGGAGACTTTGAGAACGACGTTGTCCATGCCATCACTGTCAACAGCGAGCTCAATACGTCGGTGATTACCAACATCTTTTAGCATAAATAAACGAGGATACTGTCAGCAATTCAAATTGGCAGGTCACGATGCTTCCTAAGCCGTCAAATTCGTTATAGCAAAGGTTCTTATTGCCACAATATTTAACCGTCTCTTCTTCTCTTCTCCAATTCCATCTGAGCAACTTCCCACAACGTATTTACAAAGCGTTGTACTACATTTATCGGTCGACTATGTATTTGTATCAGGTCTTTCATTGAGTGCTTCCTATCTGCAAAGTTAAATCAAACAAAGTGTGTGCGATATATCATCGACATTTTCTATACGTTTAAAAGACCTATTGATGCCATTAAGCGTGAAATATAACATCGCCACGGCTTCTCTGGATGGAATAAAATGAAAATGTTAAATTTTCCATGACTCTGGAGCATAAATCAAGCAGAATTGAACCGATGTCATGGTTTATATTGGCTTTGACGACCGTTATAGTTTATGGGTTATTCGCATACACCTATGACTTAAGAAAACTCCACACGAAAAAGTCTAACGAGACATCACCGCTACATGGGATAACCATGTCTTCAAATCGTTCGTGCAGAAAATCCAATATCTCGTAAGTTGGTGTCTAAATCGTTCTATTCAGGCCAAAATAAGTTGATAATCACCCACCGTTGACAGTAATGGCTTGATTAAAATCGACCTCAAAGAAATATCAAATCTCTACCAAATATTGACTTTTTCGGGTTGCATTAGACACACTAATATGATCGATGTAGCTGACCGTTATCAACTGTTAAAGTTCGGAAGTTCCTGTTGGAAGACCCTATTAAATTAAAATTAAATTAATAATAGTAACAAAAACAAAAACTAATAAATTTAATTAAAAAATTCAATCATCATGTAATTAAAAACTAAAGCCTTTATATTCAACTCTAAAAACTTTAATAAAAAAAGTAAAAAATCTCATCAAAATTTTTCTAATAAATATTAAAAAATATTTTAATATCGTGTTTAATTAGAATATATTTTATTTTTGCGAATATAAAAACCACTTTTTTAATTTAATATTTAAATTAGATTTCTATTGTTTCGAGTTAGTATTTTTTTTGTTAATTTATTTAAAATAATACGAGATAACGCCATAAAAAGTTAACAAAATGCTCAGGGACATATGTGTATAGATATGCCAGTTTTAATTGAGTTAAGAAACTACATTAACAAATAGGATGACACAGAGAAAATAAAAATTAGTTTCAATGGTTGGTTACCATATAATACTCTATACAGCAACAAGGTCGCTGTGAGACCGAAGGACCATAAAGTAACATAATTATTTTTGAGGCAACTCAGGACAAGGAAAACTGGGATCGCTAATTTTGACGATCGTCACTTTCTTATGAAAGTCAACAGGATATCCAATCATTTAAAATACTTGGTTGTTATTCTAGACAGGAAACAGCAAAACCCAAGAATGCTGGTCCATACATAGGAGAGCTTTAGGTTCCAACTGGAAGCTCATTCCGAGAATGACACACCTACTCTAAAGGAACGCAATTAAATCTTTACTTACTTACGCTGCTATAGTATTGTAATGGACATCGATTGCCCGAAAAATATAAATTAGAACAATACAGAGTGTTAAAAGAATATATTGTTAAGTAATAAAAGTCTCGATGAGGACATTGAAAACTATACTTAAGCTTGTCCAACCGATCAAGATACTGGTGTGAAATAAATCAGTACTTACGGCGTAATGTCTTCAGGCTGCAAAGGAATAAATCAGCCAGAACCACAAGAATCATCAGAATATCATTCAGCCATTGGACAGATACTTACTAAATGCGAAGTTATTCAACAGAATTCAAATCGACTTTCATTGTCAAGTAGAACAAATAGCTGTAATTATTTGATGCCCTGCGAAAGAATGATGAAACAACCAGAATCGAAACTATGCCTCCGGCTACTGAACCATAATACGGTTTTCCAATCTGAGTTTTTAGGTCAGTAACAATTTTCAAGCTTAGCACAAAGCGACTTAAATATTTTCACTGATAATCGAATGAAAATTAAGGCAAGGGCATCCACGGTTAACAGAAGCAAGACTGTCCTACTTAGTGGACTTCTTTAACGCAGCTTTTTCAAAGAATTGTATGAAGTGCATTGGCCACTTTATTTGCTCTGTAGTTGAGTAAGCCCGGCATGAGGTAATTGTCACTCTGCAATGGAAATAAAAGTTTTATTCCATATTCTGACACGTTGAAAATCATTCACAGAAATTTTACAGGCATCATTTTATTATTAATTTTTTGAAAAGTGCTACGCAATAGTTCTTCTTTTTTCCCATCGTTTTAGCAGCAGCTGAATGTAGCTAAAGTTACCAGTTAGTGGATACTAGGAAAAGTTTGGCGATCGGTACATGGTCAATCTGATTACGCATGATACCATCCGATGATTTCTAGGTATAAATATTTACATAATTGGTCAATACAACCCTTCAGTCAGGATTACCACCTAGCTTCTCACACCATTTATTCCCTGTGTGTTAAATTTATACATGTGTGGCGGGAACTACAGTTTAAGGTCGATTCCGAACGAGAATCTTTTCATGGGAATTTTATTTACTCTCAGAGTTTTTTCCAGAAATATGTCGCCGAAGAAATATTTTTCATATATCGTTTTGTTTGACACGATTGACCAGCGGTATGAAACGAGGCCTCACGCCAAATAAGCCAACACACTACATACCAGACTATGGCATCATCACAGACATATTGAGCGATCGTCATCCTCTGATGATGCCGAATAAAATGGTATTTCATCCAAATATTTTTGTAACTGTTTTGTAGAATGCTGACAACTCCTTGTTATTGATTCTTCTATTTGTCGGTATGAATTTAGTATATTCTTAGCGAATTACATCCTGAAGACTTATTAAAATCCTTCTGTCGTTGATCACTGTTTTAAGCATTTTACAAAATATTTTCACAAAAAGTTTCCCTATGACTGGTAGTAGAGAGATTGATCTTTATGAGCCAATATCGGTGATTGGCTTTCCTGGTTTAAGAATCTTTTCAACTTCAACTACCTTCCTAAGGAATGTACTTTAAATGTATGAGAGTATCAAAAATTTCCATAAGTCGAGCATTATGTGGTATATGCTTCAGAAGCTCTTGTACAATTAAATCATATCCTTTTTAGATTTCAGAAATTTAATTTCATTTTTTTACTTCGTTATTTGTTAAAGCAGGTATTTCTTCATCATCATTATTTATTACTGACTCAAAATTACCCACATTAGTTACCTGAGTTACAAAAACATTTTCAAGATATGCACCAAATTTTTTTCCCATATTTCTTATTAGATTTTTCCCCAGATTTTAAAAAACAATTATTTTTTAATTACACTTTAAGAAATTGAATTTGACAACTCTATATCATTTATTGCTGCTGCCGCTGGTTCATAAGTACTTCTTCAAAAGTAAGTAGTAATGGTGCAGTTAGTAATAACTAGATATAACTGCGACCAAAACATTATTAAAAAAATTATTTAAAAATCCTTAAACTGACGTCAAAGAACTATAAACCTCTTAAACATATTTCATGGCAAACTCATTTTCAAAAATTACAATCCAGAGTAATCGATTATGGTTTTAATAACGTACAGTTCCATAGTTCTTTAGTTACAACGAGTATCTAAAGGGTCCGCCAAATAACTTTTTTTTTTTGAAAATGCTTTAAAAGAAACTACTGAATATTTTCTCAAATTTCTTTTTTTATTTGAAAGTACAATCCTTCCGGTTTATAATGGAAAATAATTTCATTCAAATGGCTACCTCGGCTGGTCATGCAGTAGCCTACACGATCGGTCCAATTTTTAGACACATTATCGATTGTGTGCAGCTGTATTTCACCAATGGCTTCACGAATATTGTCCTTTAAAGCGTCAATTGTCTCTGGCTTGTCGGCGTAACACTTATCTTTGACGGCACCCCACAAATAATAGTCCAACGGTGTCAAATCACAGCTCCGAGGTGGCCAAACGACATCAGCTCTGCGGCTGATAATGCGATCTTCAAAAATGGGTCGCAAAACATCGAGTGTAGCTTCGGCTGTGTGGCACGTAGCGCTGTCCTGTTGAAACCAAATGTTGCCAATATCCTCCTCTTGAATTTTTGTGAACAAAAATTCGTTCAACATGGCCCGATAACGATCGCCACAATCGATTTATTGCGTCAAAGGTTTGATGGCCGTTTAATTAGCCGAAATGGTGAAGTCAATTGGCCGCCAAAAAGCTGCGGTTTGACACCGTTGGACTATTTTCTGTGTGGCGCCGTTAAAGAAAAGTGTTATGCCGACAAACCAGAGACAATTGAGCATTTGCAATTGATGCCATTGCCGAGACACGACTCCAAAGTGCACGAGAATTGGTCCGATCGAATGAGGTACTGTGAGGCCAGCCGCGCCAGCCATATGAATAAAATAATATTCTATTTCTAACCGGAACAATTTTACTTCACAACAAGAAAATAAATTTGGCAAGATTTCAAACCGTTTTTGTTTTATTGCATTTTTAGATTTAAGCTTTTAAATTTTCCGGTTTTAAATTTAATTTTAAATTTTCGGATTTTTTTATTTCCATAATATTAAAAGATGATGTACCGCAGAGGTCGATAATTATGAATTTGTTTTGACCCGAAATGGATTATCTAGTCACCAGCGATGATGATAGATGATTTAGACAACAGGTGGTTGTAATAGAATCACCCTACGTACCACATAACAAATGCTACATTAGATTAAAGAGAATGAGAGATTTGACCCCGTTAAACTATTATTTGTAGTCCCTTGTGTACAGAAACAACATACATACATACATACATACATAATTAGTCATTACAACCCTTCAGTCAGGATTATGACCTAGTTTCTCACACCATGGCGGGACCTACAGTTTAAAGTCGACTCCGAACGACAGATTTTTTTGAGAAACTTTTCATGGCAGTTTTATTTACTCTCAGAGTTTTTGCCAGAAATCTGCTGAGAGGAAGTCGTCGAAGAAATACTTTTTTGTATTTTGTTTTGATGTCTGGTCTGGGGATTGAACCCTGGCTTTACATCTAATAAACCAACACATAAACCAAAACTAGACTACGGTGACTTCATGGACTTCAGAAACAAGCCAGCTATAAATTTATCCCTGGAATGCAGCATTGCTGCGAAATTAAAACTCACGAATGGTCCACGAACGGCATTCATGCGGGTAATATTTACATTTACAGAAGTAAACGGCAGGAATTTACTTATCGCCCCATTCATTTACTTTAGCAAATTTTTGTCACACACCTTAAGAAGCTTTTTTTATTCCTCCTTGTATTTAAGGTTCTCAACTTAATCTTCTGAAGTATGCACGTTAAAAGTACTGAACAGTGTTAACAATGTTATGCACTCTGGGATGAAAATTACTTCAGTAATGGTATGAGTAATTGTGTTCTTGACTGATGGCATCAGCAGTGAAAATATTTCACGCTTTTCTGCATAAATATTTTAATACAGAGCGTAAAAGTAAGGAAGCAAAAATATTTTCCATTTAGTAGTTGTAACACATTTTTATTTGATTTTTTTTATTTTTACTCTTATAAAAATAAACAAATATTTTCCTTTAGCTTTTGGTTAAATAATAAATTTTATTTGCATTTAAGTTTAGTATTGAATTCAGTTCTGTAAAAAAAAGATATTTTAAGACAAATATTTGCAAAACAATTTATAAGCAATTCTGTAAATCTGTTGCCTTTGTCAAGAATGGAATTTGGAAAAAAAGAAATATTTTTACACCAAAAGGTTATTATTTGTACAAGTTCTACGTGCAACAATGTAGGCAAACAATTCAACAATTATGACAAGTTTTTTGGAATGTTGTTCTTTTTTATTTATTCGACAGAAAGTTTTGCAATTTCTGGTATTTTTATTTGTTACAGTACAATAAACTTGAAAATACACCCAAGCAGGAATTTAGTAATTAAACAAACTTTATGGTATTAATTCAATAAAATGGGAAACTACATTACATTGTAATATCTGTACAGTTGGCAAACCTTACTGTCACGAATCGTTTAATGCCAAAACAAAGCATACAAATTATGGAAATTTAGTTTTGAGTCACCGTAGTCCCTAATAGGTAGTGTATTGGCCTATTAGATGCGAGGCTTCGGTTCAAAGCCCAGGTCAGACATCAAAACGAAAATATGAAAAAATATTTCTTAGGCCGTTTCCTCTCAGCAGATTTATAGGAAAAACTCTATGAGTAAATAAAATTTACAGGAAAAATTTCTAAAAAATCGGTTGTTCGGGATCGACTTTAAACTGTAGGTTCCGCCACTCATGTATAAATTTAACACACACAATATAAGTGGTGTGAGAAACTAGGTCTTAATTCTAGCTGAAGGGTTGTAATGACCAATTATGTATGTATCTTGATCGGTTGGATAAGGTCATGTTTAAATTTAACACACACAATATAAGTGGTGTGAGAAGCTAGGACTTAGTCCTGACTGAAGGGTTGTAGTGACCAATTATGTATGTATGTATATATACCTTATGTCACTTTTTTGAGAATTGCTTTTTATTCGTAATAATTCCCATTTTCTTTTTTCTATTGTGTGTAATCATATATAACGTCAAACAAACAATCAGATCAGTGGTTGGAATCGAACCCACAGCTTTGGCACCGGAAGTTTAGCACACTACCAACTACATCATCGGGGCCACCCAATCTTAAGGGCAACATGATGAAATCTGCAGATCTTTATTTGCTATAGAAACAGATTTTGAGTTGAGTGGTAAAACTTTTGTGCATTCTATTATCACACAAATTTGCTAATATATCAGAAGGAATCCTTGCTCATTGATCCTGATAAGATTGTTATGATAGCTGTACCGTATAAAGGTATTTATGAGACCTGGAGACTAATTTCATGATACCGAAAAATGAACATGAATTTAAATCTGTGTTTGTCTATTAAAACAGGGGTTAATACTTTTGAAGAAGTATTTATTGATTTGTTTTTATCCTTACAATTCCGTATAACAAGCGTATTGTATATACTAAAGAGAAGCATATTAAATTAAATGTTTTTAAACTCAATTTATAAATTATATGTGAATTTATTTAAATAATTAAAAATAAATTCTCACATGAAAAAAACACAAACTTTTTGAAAACAGTATTAGGTAATGTGTCAGAAATCTCTAACAAAACGAAATATGAAAAAAAATTTCTTCGATGGCTTTCTCACAGCAGATTTTTGGCATAAGTTTCTCAAAAAAAATCGGTCGTTCGGAGTCATTACTTTAAACTGTAGTAGGTCCCCCCCACTCATCTTATATATAAAAATGAATATGTGTTTATTTGCTTGTGGGTTTGTTTGAAGTCTATAGACGGCTAAACGGATGAACCGACTTTCTTAAAATTTTCACAGTTTCTTCCTGTATGTCTGGAAGGAGTTATAGGCTACTTTTTATGTTGAAATAGGCAAATAAAATAAAATAAAATAAAATAAATAAAAAAGTATGAGTGTTATTGGCTAACAAAATATTACGTATACGTCACCCGTCAGCTTTATGTAATATTTTATACACGACAGTAATTGAAATACGTCTATCTATATATATAAAAATGAATGTGTGTTTATTTGTTTGTGGGTTTGTTTGAAGTCTATAGACGGCTAAGCAGCTGAACCGATTTTCTTGAAATTTTCACAGTATCTTCCTGTATGTCTGGAAGGAGTTATAGACTACTTTTTATTTTAAAATTTCAAGTAGGCGAGGTGCCACGCCCACATACCTCATAAGTATTTAATGTCGTATATTTCATAAATTGCAATAGCTAGAGACCTCAAATTTTGTATGGACGACTTTGACGTATATATGAACAAAATGGCGGATTGGCTATAGTGGGCGTGTCACCTCCCATAGTCTACAAATGTAAAAATTAATGTTTGTTTGTATGTATCTTATAGAATCGTAAACTATGCATTTGATCATGTTCTAAGCTGGTATGAATAATTTCCGGCAGATGGCGTCACTGAAAATTACTTAAAATCAATTAAATCGTAAACTGTGCATTCTTTAACAAAGTTGTGGCGCATGAGCCGACGGAGGTTGGTGCGATTATTTTCTGATGGATGGCGTCACTGAAAATTATTCAAAATGAATGACAAACAATTAGTCGACCTACACCTCAAGCACGGAAGAAAAGAGCATTATGAGCCGTTCGCTTGAACCACTTGAACAACGAGAAGTGAGATTAGAAACTGATCGAATGCGTACTACTCAGGCCCGTTCATCTAATTCATCAGGACAACGGGAAACAAAATCAATAAAATGATTCAAAATTAATTGGACATTTGTGTAATTTCAAATTTATTTTAGTTGGAGGTGCAGCAACACGCGCAGGGTACAGCTAGTGTACATATAAAATTAACAATTACCACATATGGAGTGTGAGAAGCTAGGTCGTAATCCTAACTGAAGGATTGTAATGACCAATTATGTATGTTCGCAGAGTGAACGAATGCCTCTGTAGTATTCGTGGAGAGGAGTGAACATAGAACGAAGGTCAGACAACTCAAACAAAGCGAAATATAAAAAAAAATTCTTCGGCGACTACCTCTCAGCAGTCTTATGACAAAAGCTCTGAAAAAAATAAAATTTCCCTGAAAAGTTTCTGAAAAATCAGTTGCACGGAGTCGACCTTAAACTGTAGTTTCCGCTAGCATGGGTAAAATTAATACACACAACATAGGTGGTGTGAGAAGCTGGGTTGTAATCCTTACCAAAAGTTTTAATAACCATTTAAGTACGTAAGTACCCAATGGCCCAGATATAGATTTAGTTGACCCGCCACAGTAACTAACTGCACCCAGTATCCAGAGGAAATTTCGTCTGCCTCTAATTAACATTAACTGAAGTTCGTATATCTCTACTATGCATTCCCAAATTGGCACGGCGACCGTAATTGGGTTAAGTACATACGTAATTGGTCATTACAACCCTTCAGTCAGGATTACTTCCTAGTTTCTCACACCACTTATGTTGTGTGTGTTAATTTTATACATGAGTGGTGGGACCTACAGTTTAAAGTCGACTCCGAACGACAGATTTTTGAGAAACTTTTTCATGGCAATTTTATTTACTCTCAGAGTTTTTGCCAGAAATCTGCTGAGAGGAAGTCGCCGAAGATATACTTTTTGTATTTTGTTTTGATGTCTGGCCTGGGGCTCGAATCCTGGCTTTACGTCTAATAAGCCAACACACTACCTACTAAACTACGGCGACGGAATTGGGTTAAGTGGACACATTTATTAGAATTTCTATTCATCGAATGTTATAATAAATCTGATGTTAAAATTTTCTTTTTCGTACATAACTTTGAATCATAAAATGTTTAATGAGGCAACGAAGTTTAAATGTTTAGCATCCACAAAATTATAAAATCTTTTTCCACAAACATTTACGGGAGTATTTATTGCCGAATTTCACAACATATTTTATTGCATAAGCTTATGCGAGTATAGCATGTGAGAGATTTGTTGTTAAATTTGATTTTTGCAAATGCAGTCATGATGTTATTTTATACAAATTATATTTTCTGAATAATCGATGGCCATCATTATACTTTCAAGCTGTCTTTTTTATATTCTAGATTTGTATGTGAATCAATTTCCTATGCCTGAGCATCGTTTTATGACTTGGTATTCATTTGAATTCTCTTAAGCTGTTCAAGCTCTTGCACACACTCTTAATTCACTGCTGATTATTTTGCGAGAGCTTGTATACGAATGTTTGCTACAATTCGTAAAAAAAATCGCATTGGGTCTTTTAAGTTTAAATTTCTTTTTAAAATATGAATTGAACATAATTTTTAAAAGGAAGTTAATTATGATTGATTGATATTTGAATGAATATTAGCAAATTGTTTGATCTAGTACGGCTGTACATGTTAGTTATTTCGGTAAACTGATGAAGACATTTCATTATATATTCTATAGGTATCTAGACAGTTTCATGACAAATGTTGAATTTAAAGATTTCTATCAATCTTTAAGTTAACTGTACGGAAAATAATCTGATCATATTCCCATACCTAAAAGGGTTTGATTGCAATTTTCTACTTAACTTTTTCCTTGCTTTATTAAACATTACAATCCTGTAGTCAGGATTACCAGTTAGCTTCTCACACCATTCATGTAATATATGTTAATTTTATCCATGAATGGTGGAATCTACAGCTTTATATCGACTTCGAATGACAGATTTGAGAAACTTTTCATCGTAATTTTATTTATACTTAAAGTTTTTCCGTCAAAAATGCTTAGAGGAAGTCGCAGAAAGAAATAGTTTTTCATAATTCGTTTTGTTCGAAATGTCTGAGCTGGGGTATGAACCGCGGGCATTTGTCTAACACTATTTCTAACACGATTTTGTGCATACCTATTCCGACCAAAAAGTGTCTATTAAAACCTTTACCTTGGATGCAAATAATTATGGTAATAATTATTTAACATGTCCTATTCCTATTCCTATTGTTCCCAAACAACAATCGAATATAAAAATTATAACGGGAAATTCAGTGTACCAAAAATTTCTGGCATTTTCGAGAACTTGCTGAACAGAAGAATTTTACAATTTCACAGAATTTCCATGGCATGGCATTTCGCAGAATTTCCAATTCCACAGAATTTCCATGGCTCGGTATAATAATATGAAGAGGAAAAAACCAAAAGTAAATTATAGTTCAGTCCAAATGTACGTATGTGTAGTTTCTTTATATTTTTTATTTCTTGCTGTAAGAAAAATCTTAAAGGTGTCAAAAGACACCTCATGGTAGAAATAGGTATATCATATACGCTTATACTGATCCAGGATGAGCTGGAAGAAAATGATGACGCTAAATAAATTTAACAATTATTATACGAAAAGTCAAAACATTAACTGAGAAAAAATTATTAAACTGAAATAAATTTCAAGTTAAAATTTTAAAAGGTGTCTTTTGACACCTTTGGTAGAAATTGTGCTAATATTCTGACGTACTATCTGCTACACTACGTCGACTTCACTAAACTACTACATGGATTCATACATAATTGGTCATTGCACACCTTCAGTCAGGATTACGACCTAGCTTCTCACACCACATGTGTTGAATGCGTTAATTTTATTCATAAGTGGTGGGACCTAGAGTTGAAAGTTTCGACTTCGAACGACAGATTTTTATTAAGAAACGTGGCAATTTTATTTGCTCTCAGCGTTTTGCCATAAATCTGCTTTATTTTTTCATATTTCGTTTTGTTGGAGATGTCTGAACTGAGGTTTGAACCACGGGCACCTTTCTAGTAAGAATACGCACAACCTACCGGTGACTTCACTAAATTTAAGGAGTGCTCTTCTATTATTAGGATGGGATCGTCAAAGTGTGTGTTTGATCTATGTTACAGTGAAATGATTGTGATATTCTGTTCTAATAATGAGGCTGCTACATAAACCATCAATTTGCAGTTTGCAACAAAGATTTATTGAGGTTTGTCATCTTATTGTCTGAGTCTTTATCTTGATAAGACCATCAGAATACACAGTTACTTACTTGTAACCTGAGCCGTAATCCTTGATAAACCCTTCAGCCTGCACAGTTACTGTTCGCCTATTCAGGCTTGCTTGTTCTAAAAGATATCATAAACCTTGCCCAAGAATGCCTACCCTTAGAATGGATTTGTGAGTTGCCTTGACAGTTCAGCAAAAGAATCTTTCCGGACCATTTACAAGTGAATGACAATCAGAGAAGTTTCTACTCCTGTTAACTACCGTATTTTTTATTTCTTTTATGAAAGCTGTGTCAGTTTAGGTTATAGATTTTCAACTAGCCAAACAGTGAGTCCAATTGATCTGGACAATATTTCATAGTAAGTCAGTCAAAAAACATTTTATGAGAAATGTGGTAAGATAACAATAATAGAAGTTAGAATTTGTTTAAGCATTAACTAGCTTGCAATAAATTTCGGAAAGAGTGTAACTTGATAGCTGTTACACTGTAATACACCAAATTCCCCTTAAGGTATAGATATCGTATATATTTTGACTAAACATTTGGTTGTTTTTGGTTGATGTCCTGTGATATAAAAAAAGACTCCTGTAAACACTTCAAATTGAAGTGCTCCACTATCGCCTCTGTGATAGTTCAACTCTGTGAATTGCTGAAGTTACTAACGGAAAAGAATTCTTTGTAGAGTTAAAAAAAATACTCACAGGAAAACTTATTCAATTACAGAAAAATTCTTCGATTCAAACTGCAACAAGAAATAAGAAATCTCTAACAAATTCGCAGTAAATCTACAGAGAGAAGTATGACAACAAAATAAATTTATTTCGCATGCCAATTATTTGGTTGTTGGAAAAAATTGTATGAATTTAAGGAATATGGTTGCAAATGAATAATTTAAGAACCGTTAAAAACTATGTATAATTAAATGTGTTTAAGCGTTTCAATTTGCTAAATATCTTTGGCTAATTCAGCTTACAATTAATAAAAATTCTATGGCCTATAAAATAATTCAGATTATATTATTTAATTAAGCAGCATCATTAACTTGGTTGCTTCTTCAAAATTGCCTTCAAAGTCATACAACAAAAGCCTTAAAAGAATTTCCTTTAAAACAAAATTTCGTTGCGACACTAGACACAAGTAATTCGAATACTTGAAAGTAATTTGCTTGTAAATAATTTAGAAAAAGAAAACCAAACTAAATGGGTTCGAAGAAGTTATGAAAAATTAATTAAAAATTTACAAGGAATGAATGACAGAGTGAAAAGCTAATAATGAGTTACGGTCTGTTTATAAAAATAAGTTTTTGTGGTACGTTTGTAAAAAGGTATACAATATAAATCAACTAAGAACTTTTTTCAATAAAATAAAATAAAATAAAAAATCTTTGGATTAAAAATTCTAAAATCTAAATAGTATGGTGAATATCTAAAACGTTAATTATTATACGAGGATTGTATCAAAAAAATGATTTTTGTATATAATACTAGCTGTACGCTGCGCCACCAACTAAAATAAATTTGAATGTAAGACATTACACAAATGTCAAATTAATTTTGAATCATTTTATTGATTTTGTTTCCCGTTGTTCTGATGATTCAGATGAACGGGCCTGGGTAGTATGCATTCTATCAGTTTCTAATCTCATTTCTCGTTGTTCAAGTGGTTGAAGCAAAGGGGTCTCAGCGGCATATACTCGAAAATTTCTCTTTTCTTCCGTGCTTGAGATGTAGGTCGACCAATTGCTTGTCATTCATTTTAATAATTTTCAGTGACGCCATCCATCGGAAATTAATCGCATTAACCTCCCTTGACTCATGAGTATGAGTCCCCACGTTAATGTTGCAAGTATGAGTACCCCCATTGTAATGTTGCAAGTATGAGTACCCCCATTGTAATGTTGCAAGTATGAGTACCCCCATTGTAATGTTGCAAGTATGAGTACCCCCATTGTAATGTTGCAAGTATGAGTACCCCCATTGTAATGTTGCAAGTATGAGTACCCACATTGTAATGTTGCAAGTATGAGTACCCCCATTGTAATGTTGCAAGTATGAGTACCCCCATTGTAATGTTGCAAGTATGAGTACCCCCATTGTAATGTTGCAAGTATGAGTACCCCCATTGTAATGTTGCAAGTATGAGTACCCCCATTGTAATGTTGCAAGTATGAGTACCCCCATTGTAATGTTACAAGTATGAGTACCCCCATTGTAATGTTGCAAGTATGAGTACCCCCATTGTAATGTTGCAAGTATGAGTACCCCCATTGTAATGTTGCAAGTATGAGTACCCCCATTGTAATGTTGCAAGTATGAGTACCCCCATTGTAATGTTGCAAGTATGAGTACCCCCATTGTAATGTTGCAAGTATGAGTACCCCCATTGTAATGTTGCAAGTATGAGTACCCCCATTGTAATGTTGCAAGTATGAGTACCCCCATTGTAATGTTGCAAGTATGAGTATCCCCATTGTAATGTTGCTTATATTTGAAACGAACTTTAGTAAAATGTGTGAGGGTTTAAAACGATAAATATTTTTTTGGTTAAAGCAAAAAAATGACACAATTGCCTTTTGGAAGTCTCTTCGAAATTTAAACTTAAATTCTATACTATTTTAATTGAATTGCTTATACAATACTATTAATTGTTTCAAGTAAAAAGCTTTATCACCATATGGGACCCACTTTATCATCACTTATAATCATTTCCTTAAGAAATAGTTCGTTTTAGAAATTAATCAATCCATCCACCAAACTTTTTACTCTTTCTAGCATAGAGGATATACAAACAAATATCCAATGAAATGTTTGATAATAATGAATGAATACTTCTCTCACGTTGCCAATCTTTCTCAATTTTTTCATGATTTCATTCATCAAGTACATAATTTATTGCACAGAGTTTATAAAACGGATCATCTGGTTTATTTACTTCGATTCGTTGTCAACGACACATTGACCATTGAGAATTTTGACATCAATAGAGCTTCCGGGGCAACCAAAAAAGTTTGTATATTATAAACTTGAAACTTTACTCGATCAAGACTCGTATCAGATATGAGAATAGCTTGTACAATCATTAGATATGACTTAAGCAGCAATTTCAAAACGATTAAAGGCAGCTGGATTCACAGAAATTCAATGCCGTATGCACTGAAGCCGATAGGCGTTGAAAGACGATTTTGCACCAAATAAAATAAGCTTGCACAATCAGTAGATGTAAATCAAGCAACCAGGGTTCCTTCAAAAGCAAAACGACTGAAATACTGTTTGATCACTTTAAAAGGAAAACATCAACGAAAAATGGTTTTATTACAACAACTCCAAACGCAAGAAACCAAAAGCAAAATCTATCCAAATCTACCCAAATCTATCTATAAGTACCATGTTGCAAATGTTGCAAGTATAAGTACCATGTTGCAAGTATAAGTACCATGTTGCAAATGTTACAAGTACAAGTACCATGTTGCAAGTATAAGTACCATGTTGCAAATGTTACAAGTACAAGTACCATGTTGCAAGTATAAGTACCATGTTGCAAATGTTACAAGTACAAGTACCATGTTGCAAGTATAAGTACCATGTTGCAAATGTTACAAATACAAGTACCATGTTGCAAGTGTAAGTACCATGTTGCAAGTATAAGTACCATGTTGCAAATGTTGCAAGTATACAGCTGCGTGCAACTAATTAATGACACGAAGCTTACATGTGAGCTTGAAGCAAAAAATACAAATGGTTGTATGATATTGTCAAAATTTAGTTAATTAAACAGTTAGTCGTAAAAAATAACTACTTTCTGTGTCGTATACATTATTATTCATAAAGCTGTGAGCCATTTTTTTAAAGAATATTGATTTCATTCGTGCATATAATTAAGGACACACCGTAAACTTTATGAAAAACATGTATTTATTAGAAAAAAATCAATATTTTGTTCCAAAATCATTGTTGTCGATAATATCTTGACATTTCCGAGGCATCGAGGTAACAAGACTTTCATATACACTGGTTGGAATGGCCTCCCAAGCTTTCGTTGTTTCGGCGAAGAGATCATCAAAATTGGTTATTTTTACTGAGCTTACTTTGGTTTTTACAAGTTGTCATAAGCGGTGCTGAAAAGGTGCCTCGTAAACAAAGAAGCCGAATTACGACAGTTCGTGAAGATGCACTCATTGTCCGCGAGTCGAAAAAAAATCCGCATAAATCAGGCAAATGAAA